>JAEIFR010000176.1:660000-2061141 GCA_018904105.1 Zaprionus tsacasi | reverse complement strand
GAAAAAATTTTCAAAATTTTGAAAAAAATTTTTGAAAAATTTTCAAAATTTTTGAAAAAAAATTTTCAAAATTTTGAAAAAAAAATTTTCAAAATTTTTGAAAAAATTAAAAATTTTGAAAAAAAATTTTTTAAAATTTTGAAAAAAATTTTTTGAAAAAAATTAAAAATTTTGAAAAAAAAAATTTTCAAAAATTTTGAAAAAAATTTTTCAAAAATTTTGAAAAAAATTTTCAAAATTTTGAAAAAAAAATTCAAAATTTTGAAAAAAAATTTTCAAAATTTTGAAAAAAATTTTTGAAAAAAATTTTCAAAAAAAAAAAAAAAATTTTGAAAAAATTTTTCAAAATTTTGAAAAAATAAAATTTTTGAAAAATAAAAAAAAAAAAAAAAATTTCAAAATTTTTTGAAAAAAAAATTTTCAAAAATTTTGAAAAAAAAAAATTTTGAAAATTTTTCAAAAATTTTTGAAAAAAAAAATTTTCAAAATTTTTGAAAAAAAATTTTCAAAATTTTTGAAAAAAAAATTTTTATATTTTGAAAAAAAATTTTCAAAAATTTTTGAAAAAAAAAAATTTCAAAATTTTTGAAAAAAATTTTTCAAAATTTTTGAAAAAAATTTTTCAAAATTTTGAAAAAATTTTCAAAATTTTTGAAAAAAAAAAAATTTTTGAAAAAAAAATTTTCAAAAATTTTTGAAAAAAAAAAAATTTTGAAAAATTTTTGAAAAAAAATTTGAAAAATTTTCAAAATTTTTGAAAAAAAATTTTGAAAAAATTTTTGAAAAATTTTGAAAAATTTTGAAAAAAAATTTCAAAAATTTTGAAAATTTAAAAAAATTTGAAAAATTGAAAAAAAAAATTTTGAAAAAATTTTTTTCAAAAAAAATTTTTCAAAATTTTTGAAAAAAATATTAAAATTTTGAAAAAAATTTTCAAAAAAAAAAAAAATTAAAAAAAATTTGAAAAAAATTTTTGAAAAAAAAAAAATTTTGAAAAAAATTTGAAAAAAATTTTTTTGAAAAATTTTTTGAAAAAAATTATAAAATTTTGAAAAAAATTTTTCAAAATTTTTGAAAAAAAAATTTTTGAAAAATTTTTGAAAAAAATTTTCAAAATTTTTGAAAAAAATTTGAAAAATTTTTGAAATTTTTGAAAATTTTGAAAAAAAAAATTTTAAAAATTTTTGAAAAAAATTTCAAAAAAAAAAATTTTTCAAAATTTTGAAAAAATATAAAATTTTTGAAAAAAATTTCAAAAATTTTGAAAAAAATTATAAAATTTTGAAAAAAAATTTTGAAAAAATTTGAAAAAAAAATTTTGAAAAAAATTATAAAATTTTTGAAAAAAAAAATTTTTCAAAAAAATTTTGAAAAAATAAAAATTTTTGAAAAATAAAATTTTTGAAAAAAATTTTCAAAAATTTTGAAAAAAAAATTTTCAAAAAATTTTGAAAAAATTAAAATTTTTGAAAAAAAATTTGAAAAAAAATTGAAAAAAAAAATTTTGAAAAATTTTTTGAAAAAAATTTTGAAAATTTTTGAAAAAAAAAATTTTTCAAAATTTTGAAAAAAAAATTTTTTAAAATTTGAAAAAAAATTTTTCAAAAATTTTGAAAAAAATTTTGAAAAAAATTTTTGAAAAATTTTTTGGAAAAAAAAAAATTTCAAAAATTTTTGAAAAAAAAAAAAAAAAAAAATTTTTGAAAAAAAATAAAATTTTGAAAAATTTTTCAAAAAAAAAAAAAAAATTTTTTGAAAAAAAAAAAATTTCAAAATTTTGAAAAATTTTTTCAAAAAAAAAATTTTCAAAAATTTTTGAAAAAAATTTTTTCAAAAATTTTTGAAAAAAAATTTTCAAAATTTTTGAAAAAAAATTTTTTCAAAAATTTTCAAAATTTTTGAAAAAAAATTTTCAAAAAAAAAAATTTGAAAAATTTTTGAAAAAAATTTAAAAAAAATTTTTTTAAAAAATTTTGAAAAAAAAAAATTTTTTCAAAAATTTTTGAAAAAAAATTTTCAAAATTTTGAAAAAAAATTTGAAAATTTTCAAAATTTTGAAAAAAATTTAAAAATTTTGAAAAATAAAATTTTGAAAAAATTTTGAAATTTTTTAAAAAATAAAAAAAAATTTTTGAAAAAAAAAAAAAAAATTTTTCAAAAAATTTTTTGAAAAAAATATTATATAAAAATTTTGAAAAATTTTGAAATTTTGAAAAAAATTTCAAAAATTTTTGAAAAAAAAAAAATTTTGAAAAAAAAAATTTTGAAAAAATAAAAAATTTTTGAAAAATTTTAAAAAATTTTGAAAAAATTTTTGAAAATTTGAAAAAAAAATTTTTCAAAAATTTAAAAAAAAAAAATTTTAATAATTTTGAAAAAAAAATTTTCAAAATTTTTGAAAAAAATTTTTGAAAAAAAAAAACTTTTAAAAAAAATTTTGAAAAAAATTTTTGAAAAAAAAAAATTTTCAAAAAAAATTTGAAAAAAAAAAATTTCAAAAATTTTTGAAAAAATTTTCAAAAATTTTGAAAAATTTTTTGAAAAAATTTTCAAAATTTTGAAAAAAAATTTTCAAAAATTTTTGAAAAAAAATTTTCAAAAAAAATTTGAAAATTTTCAAAATTTTGAAAAAAAAAAATTTTCAAAATTTCGAAAAATTCAAATTTTAAAAAAAAAAAATTTAAAAAAAAAAATTCCAAAATTTTGAAAAATTTTCAAAATTTTTGAAAAAAATTTTCAAAAATTTTCGAACAAACAACTTTAAAAAATTTTAAAAATTTTAAAAAAAATTTTGAAAATTTTTTGAAAAATTTCAAAATTTTGAAAAAAACTTTAAAATTTTGAAAAAATTTCTTTGAAAAATTTTCAAAATTTTTTGAAAAAACAAATTCAAAATTTTGAAAAAAAAAATTTTGAAAATTTGAAAAATTTTCAAAATTAAAAAAAAATTTTCAAAAATTTTAAAAATTAAAATTTTGGAAAAAAAAATCTTCAAAATTTCAAAATTTTGAAAAATTTTAAAATTTTTGAAAATTTTGAAAATCTTTTGAAAAAAATTTTAAAATTTTCAAAAAATTTGAAAAAAAAATTGAAAAAATTTAAATTTTGAAAAATTTTGAAAAAAAAATTTCAAAATTTTTGAAAAAAATTTCAAAATTTTGAAAAAAAATTTTAAAAAATTTTGAAAAAAATTTCAAAAAATTTTTGAAAAATTTCAAAAAAAATTTGAAAATTTTTGAAAAAAATTTTCAAAAATTTTGAAAAAAAAATTTCAAAATTTTTGAAAAAAATTTCAAAAAATTTGAAAATAAAAATTTTGAAAAAAAAAAATTTTCAAAAATTTTAAAATTTTGAAAAAAAAAAAACTTTCAAAAATTTTGAAAAAAAAAATTCAAAATTTTTGAAAAATTTTCAAAAATTTTGAAAAAATTCAAAAAAAAAATTTTCAAAAATTTTTGAAAAAAAATTTGAAAAATTTTAAAACCTTTAAAAAAAAATTTTTTTGAAAAATTTTTGAAAAAAACCTTCAAAAACTTTTGAAAAAAATTTCAAAAATTTTGAAAAAAAATTTTCAAAATTTTGAAAAAAAAAAAATTTGGAAAAATTTTGAAAAAAAAAAAATTTTCAAAAATTTTTGGAAAAATTTTTCAAAATTTTGAAAAAATTTTGAAAAATTTTTGAAAAATTTTGAAAAAAAAATTTTTAAAAAATTTGAAAAATTTTCAAAAAAATTTTTGAAAAATTTGAAAAAAAAATTTGGAAAAAAAAAAAAACCTTCAAAATTTTGAAAAATTTTCAAAATTTTGAAAAATTTCAAAATTTTGAAAAAAATTTTCAAAATTTTTGAAAAAAAAATTTTCAAAATTTTTAAAAAAAAATTTTGAAAAAAATTTTGAAAAAATTTCAAAAATTTTTGGAAAAAATTTTCAAAATTTTGAAAAATTTTCAAAAATTTTGAAAAAAATTTTGAAAAAAATTTTCAAAAACTTTGAAAAAAAAATTTTCAAAATTTTGAAAAAAATTTTCAATTTTTGAAAAAAAATTTTGAAAAAATTTTTCAAAATTTTTTCAAAAAAAAATTTTCAAAATTTTGAAAAAATTCCAAAAATTTTTGAAAAATTTTGAAAAAAAAATTTTGAAAAAAAAAAAAATTTTTCAAAATTTTGAAAAAAAATTTTAAAATTTTTTGAAAAAAAAATTTCAAATTTTTGAAAAAAATTTTGAAAATTTTTTGAAAAAAATTTCAAAATTTTGAAAAAAATTTTCAAAATTTTTGAAAAAAAAATTTCAAAATTTTTGAAAAAAAAATTTGAAAATTTTGAAAAAATTTGAAAAAAAAATTTTTTTGAAAAATTTTCAAAATTTTTGAAAAAAAAAATTTGAAAATTTTTGAAAAAAAATTTTTCAAAAAAAAAATTTTGAAAAAAAAATTTTCAAAATTTTTGAAAAAAATCCTTTGAAAATTTTGAAAAAAATTTCAAAATTTTTGAAAAAAAAAATTCAAAAATTTTTGAAAAAAATTTTCAAAAATTTTTTTGAAAAAAATTTCAAAATTTTTGAAAAAAAAATTTTGAAAATTTTTTAAATTTTGAAAAAAAATTCAAAATTTTAAAAAAAAAAATTTTCAAAAATTTTGAAAAAAATTTGAAAAAAATTTTGAAATTTTTTGAAAAAAAAATTTTAAAATTTTGAAAAAAAAAACTTCAAAAAAATTTTGAAAAAAAAATTTTCAAAAAATTTGAAAAATTCAAAAAATTTTGAAAATTTTGAAAAAAAAAATTTCAAAAATTTTTGAAAAAAAAATTTTCAAAATTTTTGAAAAATTTTCAAAAATTTTTGAAAAAAATTTTTCAAAATTTTGAAAAATTTTCAAAAATTTTGAAAAAAATTAAAAATTTTTGAAAAAAAATTTTTCAAAATTTTTGAAAAAAAAATTTTGAAAAAAATTTGAAAAATTTTTTTAAATTTTGAAAATTTTAGAAAAAAAAAATTTTGGAAAAAAAAAAATTTTGAAAATTTTTAAAAAAAATTTTCAAAATTTTTGAAAAAAATTTTCAAAATTTTGAAAAAAAATTTTCAAAATTTTGAAAAAAAAAAAATTTGAAAAATTTTGAAAAATTTTTCAAAATAAAATTTTGAAAAAAAAAATTTTTGAAAAAAATTTGAAAATTTTGAAAAAAACCTTCAAAATTTTGAAAAAAAAAAAAATTTTCAAAAATTTTGAAAAATTTTTGAAAAAAAATTTTCAAAAATTTTGAAAAAAAAAAATTTTCAAAAAATTTTGAAAAATTTCAAAATTTTTGAAAAATTTTTTTTGAAAAAATTTTCAAAATTTTTGAAAAAAATTTTTTAAAATTTTGAAAAAAAAATTTTAAAATTTTGAAAAAAAATTTTTAAAAATTTTGAAAAAAAAAAATTTTAAAATTTTTTGAAAAAAATTTCAAAATTTTGGAAAATAATTTTTAAAAATTTTTGGAAAAATAAAAAAAAAACCTTCAAAATTTTGAAAAAAATTTTGAAAATTTGGAAAAAATTTTTAAAAATTTTGAAAAAAAACAAAAAAAAAAAATTTAAAATTTTTGGAAAAAAATTTTTTCAAAATTTTTGAAAAAAATTTTCAAAATTTTTAAAAAATTTTTGAAAAATTTGAAAATTTAAAAATTTCAAAAATTTTTTAAAAATTTGAAAAAATTTTTCAAAATTTTTGAAAAATTTTGAAAAATTTTCAATTTTGAAAAATTTTCAAAATATTTAAAAATCAAAAATTTGAAAAAATTTTTGAAAAAAAAAAATTTTCAAAAAAATTTTGGAAAAAAATTTTCAAAAAATTTTGAAAAAAATTTCAAAAATTTTGAAAAAATTTGAAAAAAAAAAATTTTTGAAAAAAAATTTTCAAAATTTTTTGAAAAAAAACCTTCAAAACCCTTGAAAATTTTTTTTGGAAAAATTTTGAAAAATTTTTTTGAAAATTTTGAAAAAAATTTTGAAAAAAAATTTTAAAATTTTTGGAAAAAAAAATTTTCAAAATTTTTGAAAAAAAATTTTTCAAAAATTTTGAAAAAAAAATTTTAAAATTTTTTGGAAAAAAAAATTTTTGAAAATTTTGAAAAAATTGAAATTTTCAAAATTTTTGAAAAAAAAATTTTCAAAAATTTTGAAAAAAAAATTTTGAAAATTTTTTGAAAATTTTTTCAAAAACTTTTGAAAAAAATTTTTCAAAAATTTTTGGAAAAAAAAAACTCAAAACTTTGAAAAAAACCTTCAAAATTTTGAAAATTCAAAACCTTTGAAAATTTTTGAAAAAAAAACAAAATTTTTGAAAAAAAAAATTTTTAAAATTTTTGAAAAAAATTTTAAAAATTTTTGAAAAAAAAATTTTAAAAATTTGAAAAATTTTTTGAAAAAAATTCAAAAATTTAAAAAAACTTCAAAAAATTTTCAAAATTTTTGGAAAAAAATTTTCAAAAATTTTGAAAAAAAACTTCAAAATTTTTGAAAAATTTTTCAAAATTTTGAAAAAATTTTTTAAAATTTTGAAAAAAAAAAATTTTTTTGAAAAATTTTCAAAATTTTTGAAAAAAAAAAAAATTTTTTGAAAATTTGAAAAAAAATTTTTCAAACAAATTTTGAAAAAAATTATAAAATTTAACAATCAAAAAACAAAAAATTTACTACAATTTTTGAAAAAAATTTGTTCAAAAAATTTTTCAAAACTTTGAAAAAAAAAATTTTTGAAAATTTTTGAAAAATTTTCAAAAAAACTTTATTAAAAAAATTTTTAAAATTTTGAAAATTTGAAAAATTTTTAAAATTTTTGAAAAATTTTTAATTTTTCAAAATTTTAAAAATTTTCAAAATTTTGAAAAAATTTCTTTAAAATTTTTGAAAAAATTTTTAAAATTTTTGAAAAATTTGAAAAAAATTTTCAAAAAAAAAAAAATTTTTGAAAAATTTCTCAAAATTTTTAAAAAAATTTTGAAAAATATTAAAATTTTGAACAAAAAATTTTCAAATTTTTAAAATTTGAAAAACTTTTTGAAAAATTCAAAATTTTAAAAAAAAATTTTTGAAAATTTTGAAAAATCTTAAAATTTTGAAAAAAATTTTGAAAAAATCAAAATTTTGAAAAAAATTTTTAAAAAAATTTTTGAAAAATTTTCAAAATTTTGGAAAAAAAATTTTGAAAAAAACCAAAAATTCTTACTTGAAAAAAAAAAATTTCAAAATTTTGGAAAAAAAAATTTTTAACATTAAAAAAAATTTTAAAAATTTTGAAAAATTTTCAAAATTTAAAAAATAATTTAAAAATTTTGAAAAAAACCTTTCAAAAAATTTTGAAAAAAAAATTTTTCAAAAATTTTGAAAAAAAAAAAATTTTCAAAATTTTGAAAAAATTTTAAAAATTTTGGAAAAAAAATTTCAAAATTTTGAAAAAATTTTTCAAAAAATTTGAAAAATTTTGAAAAAAAATTTTTTTAAAAATTTTTTGAAAAAAAAATTTTCAAAATTTTGAAAAAAAAAATTTTCAAAAAAAATTTTCAACAAATTTAAAAAATAAAAATTTTGAAAATTTTTGAAAAAAAAAATCAAAAAATTTTGAAAAAAAAAAATTTTCAAAATTTTGAAAAAATTTTTAAAATTTTTGAAAAAACTAAAAAAAATTTAAAATTTTGAAAAAAAAATTTTTCAAAATTTTGGAAAAAAAAAAAATTCTTCAAAATTGAAAATTTTTCAAAATAAAAATTTTGAAAAAAAAAATTTTTTTTTGAAAATTTGAAAATTTGAAATTTTTGAAAAAAATTTTTCCAAAATTTTTTGAAAAAATTTTTTCCAAAAATTTTGAAAATTTTGAAAATTTTTTGAAAAAACATCAAATTTTGAAAATTTATTGAAAAAAATCCCTTGAAAATTTTCAAAATTTTGAAAAAAAAAATTTTCAAAAATTTTGAAAAAAAATTTTTCAAAATTTTTGAAAAAAATTTTCAAAATTTTGAAAAAAATTTTTCAAAATTTTTGGAAAAAAAAAATTTTAAAAATTTTGAAAAAAAAATTTTCAAAAAAATTTTGAAAAAAATTTTTCAAAATTTATGAAAAAATTTCAAAATTTTTTGAAAAAACAAAAAATTTTCAAAAATTTTGAAAAAAATTTTCAAAATTTTGAAAAATTTCAAAAATTTGAAAAAAAATTCAAAAATTTTGAAAAAATTTGAAAAATTCAAACTTTGAAAAATTTTGAAAAAAATTTTTAAAATTTAAATTAAAAAAAAATTTTCAAATTTTGGAAAAAAATTTTTGAAATTTTTTGAAAAAAAAATTTCAAAAATTTTGGAAAAAAAACTTATTGAAAAATTTTGAAAAAAATTCAAAAATTTTGAAAATTTTTGAAAATTTCAAAATTTTGAAAAAAAATTTTCAAAATTTTCAAAAATTTTAAAAATTTAAAAATCAAAAAATTTTCAAAATTTTGAAAAAAATTTTGAAAATTTTGAAAAAAATTTTAAAAATTTTGAAAAAAACTTAAATTTGAAAAAAAAATTTCAATTTTAAATTTGAAAAAAATTTGAAAAAATTCAAAAATTTGAAAAAAAATTTTTAAAAATTTTGAAAAAACTTCAATAAAATTTTCAAAAAATAAAAAATTTTAACAATTCAAAATTTTGAAAAAAAAATTTTTTAAAATCTTTGGAAAAAAAAAATCTTCAAAAATTTTTTGAAAAAAATTTAAAAATTTTTAAAAAATTATAAAAAAAAAAAATTTTCAAAATTTTGAAAAAAAATTTTGAAAATTTTTCCAAAAATTTTGAAAAATTCAAAATTTTGGAAAAAAAAATTTTGGAAAAAAAAATTTTTGAAAAAAATTTCAAAAATTTTGAAAAAAAATTTTTTTCAAAATTTTTGAAAAAATTTAAAAAATTTTGGAAAAATTCAAAATTTTGGAAAAAAAACCTTCAAAAATTTTGGAAAAATCTTCCAAAATTTTTGAAAAAAAAATTTTGAAAAATTTGAAAAAAATTTCAAAATTTTGAAAAAAAATTTTTGGAAAATTTTGAAAAAAAATTTTCAAAATTTTGAAAAAAATTTTGAAAAATTTTCAAAATTTTTGGAAAAAAAAATTTCAAAATATAAAAAATTTTAAAATTTTGAAAAAATTTCAAAAAAAAATTTAAAAAAAATTTAAAAATTTTAAAAAAATTTTCCAAAATTTTTGAAAAAAAAACTTTAAAAAATTTTGAAAAAAAAAATTTTCAAAACTTTTAAAAATTTGAAAAAATTTTAAAATTTTGAAAATTTAAAAAATTTTGAAAACAATTTTGGAATAAAATTTTGAAAAAATTTTAAAAATTTTTGAAAAAAATTTTCAAAATTTTCGAAAAAATAAATTCCTTAAATTTTGAAAAAATTTTTAAAAATTTTGAAAAAAAATTTTACAAAATATTTAAAAAATTTTCAAAAATTTTGAAAAAATACTTCAAAATTTTGAAAAATTTTTAAAATTTTTAAAAATTTTTGAAAAATTTTAAAAAAAAATTTTCAAAATTTAGGAAAAAAAATTTTCAAAATCTTTGAAAAAAAAATTTTAAAATTTGAAAAAATCTTTAAAAAAAACTTTGAAAAATTTTGAAAAAATCTTCAAAATTTTTGAAAAAAAAAAATTTTAGCAAAAAAAAAAACTTTAAAAATCTTTTGAAAAAACAACACTAAATTTTCAAATTAAAAAACTTCAAAAATTTTGAAAAATTTCAAAAATTTCAAAAAAAAATTAATTTGAAAAAAAAAAATTTCAAAATACCCTTGAAAAAAATTTTCAAAAATTTTGAAAAAAATTTTGAAAAAAAAAAAAAAAAATTTTAAAAATATTTTCAATATCTTGAAAAACAAAAAAATTTTGAAAAAAAAACTTTTAAAAAAAAAAAAAAAAAAATTTTTTCAAAAACAAAAAAAAAAAAAAAATTTTTCAAAAAATAAAAAAACAAATTTTTGGAAAAAAAATTTTCAAAATTTTGAAAAAAATTTTTCAAAACTTTGCAAAAAAATTTTGAAAATTTTGAAAAAATTTTTAAAAAAGAAAAATTCAAAATTTTGAAAAAAAAAAATTTTGAAAAAAATTTTGAAAAAATTTAAAAATTTTGGAAAAAATTTTCAAAAATTTTGGAAAAAATTTCAAAAATTTAAAAAAAATTTGAAAAATTTTTCAAAAATTTTGAAAAAAATTTTAAAATTTTTGAAAAAAAATTTTCAAAATTTTGAAAAAAATTCAAAAATTTTGAAAAAAATTTCTAAAAATTTTGGAAAAAAATTCAAAATTTTGAAAAAATTTTCAAAATTTTGAAAAAAAAAAATTTTGAAAAATTTTCAAAAAAAAAAATTTCAAAAATTTTGAAAAAAATTTTCAAAATTTTGAAAAAAAAAAAATTTTAAAATTTTGAAAAAAATTTTCAAAAATTTTGAAAAATTGAAAACATTTCAAAAAATTTGAAAAAAAATTTCAAAATTTTGGAAAAAAAATTTTCAAAATTTTTGAAAAAAAAAATTTGAAAAATTTTGAAAAATTTTGAAAAAAACTTTTAATTTTTGGAAAAAAAAATTTTCAAAAATTTTGGAAAAAAATTTTCAAAATTTTGAAAAAATTTTCAAAAATTTTCAAAAAAAACAAAATTTTGAAAAAAAAATCAAAATTTTTGAAAAAAATTTTCAAAACTTTTGAAAAAATTTTGAAAATTTTTGAAAAAAAAATTTAAAAATTTTGGAAAAAATTTAAAAATTTTGAAAAAAAATTTTCAAAATTTTGAAAAAAAAAAATTTAAAAATTTTACAAAAAATTTTTCAAAATTTTGAAAAAAAATTTTCAAAATTTTGAAAAAAAAATTTGAAAAAAAAACATTTTGAAAAGAAAAATTTTAATTTTGAAAATTTAAAATTTTGAAAAATTTTGAAAATTTTTGAAAAAAAAAATTTTGAAAAAAAATTTTGAAAAATTTTTGAAAATTTTTCAAAATTTTTGAAAAAATTTTTTGAAAATTTTTGAAAACAAAAATTTTAAAATTTTAAAAATTTGAACAAATTTTTTTCAAAATTTTTTGAAATTTTTGAAAAAAACAAAAACCTTTGAAAAAATCAAAAATTTTGAAAAAATTTTGAAAAATCTTGAAAATTTTTGAAAAATTTTGAAAAATTTGAAAAAATTTTCAAAATTTTTGAAAAAAAAATTTCAAAAATTTTTGAAAAAATTTTTGAAAAATTTGAAAACCTCAAAAATTTTCAAAAAAAAATTTGAAAAAAAAATTTTCAAAAATTTTGAAAAAAAAATTCAAAACTTTTGGAAAAAAAACTTCAAAAATTTGAAAAAAATTTAAAAAAAAATTTTGAAAAATTTTGGAAAAAAATTTTGAATTTTTTGAAAAATTTCAAAAAATTTTGGAAAAAAATTCAAAAATTAAAAAAAAAAAAAATTTGAAAATTTTGAAAAAAAAATTTTCAAAAATTTGAAAAAAATTTAAAAATTTTGAAAAAAATTTTTCAAAATTTTGAAAAAAATTTTCAAAAATTTTTGAAAAAAAATTCAAAATTTTTGGAAAAAAAATTCAAAAATTTTGAAAAACTTCAAAAATTTTGAAAAAATTTAAAAAATTTTGAAAAAATTTTGAAACATTTGGAAAAAATTTCAAAAACTTGAAAAAAAAATTTGAAAAATTTAAAAAAATTTTGAAAAAAATTTTCAAAAATTTTGAAAAAAATTTCAAAATTTTAAAAAAAATTTCAAAAATTTTGAAAAAAAAAAATTTTTGGAAAAAAAAAATTTTATTTGAAAAAAAATTTCAAAATTTTGAAAAAAATAAAATTTTTGAAAAAAAAATTTTGAAAAATTTTTGAAAAAAATTTTCAAAAATTTTGAAAAAAAAATTTAAAAAAATTTTGAAAAAAAAAAATTTGTAAAAAATTTTGGAAAAATTTTGAAAAAATTTCAAAATTTTTGAAAAAAAAAATTTTCAAAAATTTTGAAAAATTTTGAAATTTTTTGAAAAATTTTGAAAAAAATTTTGGAAAAAAAAAAAAAAAATTTTTGAAAAAAAAATTTTAAAATTTTGAAAAAAATCTTGAAAACTTTTGGAAAAAAATTTTCAAAAATTTCAAAAATAAAAATTCAAAAATTTCAAAAAATTTTGAAAAAATTTTCAAAATTTTGAAAAAAAATTTTCAAAAATTTTGAAAAAATTTTCAAAATTTTGAAAAATTTCAAAATTTTGAAAAAAATTCAAAAATTTTGAAAAATTTCAAAATTTTGAAAAAATTTTTTAAAAAATTTCAAAATTTTTTGAAAAATTTTTGAAAATTTTCAAAACTTCAAAAATTTTTAAAATTTTTGAAAAAAAAATTTTCAAAAAAAAATTTAAAAATTTTGAAAAATTTTCAAAATTTTTGAAAAAAAAACATTTTCAAAATTTTTGGAAGAAAAAAATTTTCAAAATTTTTGAAAAAAAAAATTTTTCAAAAATTTTGAAAAAAATTTTCAAAATTTTGAAAAAAAATTTTAAAAAATTTGAAAATTTTCAAAATTTTTGAAAAAAATTTTCAAAATCTTTGAAAAAATTTTCAAAACCTTTAGAAAAAAATTTTCAAGAATTTAAAAAAAAATCAAAAATTTTGAAAAATTTTGGAAAATTTTGAAAAATTTTGAAAAAAATTGAAAAACATTTAAAATTTTGCAAAAAAAAACTTTCAAAAACTTTGAAAAAAATCTTAAAACCTTTTGAAAAAATTTGAAAAATTTTCAAAAATTTTGAAAAAATCTTTGAAAATTTTGAAAAAACATAAATTTTGAAAAACAAAATTTTGGAAAAAAAAATTTTTCAAAATTTTGAAAAAAAAAAATTTTGAAAATTTTGAAAAAACTTTTTTAAATTTTGAAAAAAAAATTTTTAAATTTTTGAAAAATTTTCAAAATTTTTGAAATTTTCAAAATTTTTAAAAAATTTTTTAAAATTTTGAAAAAAAAAAAAATTTTGAAAATTTTGAAAAATTTTAAAATTTTTGGAAAAATTTTTTTAAAAAATTTCATGAAAAAAATTTTTCAAAATTTTTGAAAAATTATTGAAAAACATTTTGAAAAATTTTTTGAAAAAATTTTCAAAATTTTTGAAAAAAATTTAAAAATTTTGAAAAATCTTTTAAAATTTTGAAAAATTTTCAAAAAATTTTGAAAAATTTTGAAAAAATTTTGAAAAAAATTTAAAATTTTGAAAAAAAAATTTGAAAATTTTGAAAAAAAACTTCAAAAAATTTTTGAAAAAAAAATTTTCAAAAATTTTTGAAAAAATCAAAAATTTTGAAAACTTTAAAAATTTGCAAAAAAAAAAATTTTTAAAAATTTTGAAAAAAAAATTCAAAAACTTTTGAAAAAAATGGAAAATTTTCAAAATTTTTGAAAAAAATTTTGAAAAATTTTCAAAAAATTTTGAAAAATTTTCAAAAAAAAATTTTAAAATTTTGAAAAAATTTCAAAATTTTTGGAAAAAAATTTTCAAAATTTTGAAAAAAATTTTTCAAAATTTTTGAAAAAATTTCAAAATTTTGAAAAAAAATTTTCAAAATTTTGGAAAATTTTGAAAAAAATTTTTGAAATTTTGAAAAAAAATTTTGAAAAAAAAAAATTTTAAAAAAACTTTCAAAATTTTGAAAAAAAATTTCAAAAATTTTTGAAAAAAAAAATTTTCAAAATTTTGGAAAAAATCCTTTTAAAATTTTGAAAAAAATCTTCAAAATTTTTGAAAAAAAAATTTTGAAAAAAAAAATTTCATTTTGAAAAATTTTAAAATTTTTGAAAAATTTTCCAAAATTTTGAAAAAAACTTTGAAAAAATTTGAAAACAACTTTAAAATTTTGAAAAAATTTTCAAAATTTTGAAAAAAATTTGGGAAAAATTTCAAAATTTTTGAAAATTTCAAAAATTTTGGAAACAAAATTTTGAAAAATTTGAAAAAAATTAAAAAATTTTCAAAATTTTGAAAAAATTTTCAAAAATTTGAAAAATTTTCAAAATTTTGAAAAAAAAATTTCAAAATTTTGAAAAAAAAATTTTGAAATTTTTTGAAAAAAAAATTTGAAAATTTTGAAAAAAAATTTTGAAAAATTTTTTCAAAAAATTTTTGGAAAAAAACTTCAAAATTTTTTGGAAAAATTTTGAAAAAATTTTTGAAAATTTTGAAAAAAAACCTTGAAAAAATTTTCAAAAATTTTTGAAAAAAAATTATTTAATTTTTTGGAAAAAAATTTTTCAAAATTTTTTAGAAAAATTACTTCAAAAACTTTTTGAAAAAATTTTCCAAAATTTTTGAAAAATTTTTTTCAAAAATTTTGGAAAAAAATTTTTGCAAAAATTTTGAAAAAAAATCAAAATTTTTGAAAAAATTTTTCCAAAAAAAAAAATTTGAAAAAACACTTTTTTCCAAAATTTTTGAAAAAAAAAAAAATCAAATTTTGAAAAATTTTCAAAATTTTGAAAAAACAAAATTTCAAAATTTTGAAAAAAATTTTAAAAATTTTTGATTTGAACAAAATTTTGAAAAATTTTTTGAAAAAAACTTTTAAAATTTTGAAAAAAAAATTTTGAAAAAAATTTGAAAATTTTGAAAAAAAATTTTCAAAATTTTGAAAAAACTTTGAAAAAATTTTTTGAAAAAAATTTTCAAAATTTTTGAAAAATTTTTTTTTTTAAAAATTTTTAAAAATTTGAAAAAATATTTTACTCAAAATTTTTGAAAAAAATTTTGAAAATTTTTGAAAAAATTTTCAAAATTTTGAAAATTTTTCAAAACATTTTTTGAAAAAATCAAATTTTCAAAACCATTTTGAAAAAAAATTTAAAAAATTTTTGAAAAAAATTTCAAAATTTTGAAAAATCAAAAATTTGAAAAAAATTTTTTTAAAAAAAAATCTTGAAAAATTTTGAAAAAAATTTTTGAAAAAAACTTTCAAAAATTTTTTGAAAAAATCAAAAAATTTTGAAAATTTTTTTTTACAAAACTTCAAAAATTTTCAAAATTTTGAAAAAAATTTTCAAAATTTTTGGAAAAAATTTTCAAAAATTTTAAAAAAAATTTTCAAAATTTTGAAAAAAAATTTTGAAAATTTTGAAAAATAAATTTTCAAAAAAAAAATCTTAAAATTTTGAAAAAATTTTCAAAATTTTGAAAAAATTTTGGAAAAATTTTGAAAATTTGAAAAATTTTCAAAAATTTTGAAAAAAATTTTATATTTTGAAAAAAATTTCAAAAATTTTTAAAAATATTTGAAAAAATTTTTGAAAATTTTGGAAAAAAAATTTTTGAAAATTTTGAAAAAAAAAATTTTCAAAAAAAAAACTTTTAAATTTTGGACAAAAAATCAAAAATTTTTGAAAAAATCAAAAAACCTTTAATTTTTGAAAAAAAAATTTTTAAAAATTTTGAAAAATTTTCAAAATTTTTTGAAAAAAATTTTCAAAATTTTGAAAAATTTTTCCAAAAAAAAAAATTTTTTAAATTTTGAAAAAAATTTCAAAATTTTTGAAAAAAATTTTTTCAAAATTTTTGAAAAAAATTTTAAAAATTTTGAAAAAAATTTTCAAAATTTTGAAAAAAACTTAAAAATCCTTTTGAAAATTTTCAAAATTTCAAAATTTTGAAAAAAAAAAACTTTGAAAAAACTTTTAAAATTTTGAAAAAATTTTTATTTTTGAAAAAATTTGAAAAAAAAATCTTTTAAATTTTTTTTGAAAATTTTGAAAAAATCTTTTCAAAATTTTGAAAAAATTTTTCAAAATTTTGAAAAAAACTTTTGGAAAAATCAAAAATTTTTAAAAAAAATTATCAAAATTTTGAAAAATTTTTCAAATTTTTGAAAAAAATTTTTTGAAAATTTTTCCTTTCAAAATTTTGAAAAAAAAATTTTCAAAAATTTTTGAAAAAAATTTTAAAATTTTGAAAAAAATTTTAAAATTTTTTTCCAAAAATTTTCAAAATAAAAAAATTTTTCAAAATTTTGAAAAAAATTTTTAAAAAATATTTTGAAAAATTTTAAAAATTTTGAAAAAAAAATCAAAATTTTGAAAAAAAACTTTTCAAAAATTTTGAAAAATTTTTTAAAATTTTTGAAAAAAAATTTTCAAAAATTTTGAAAAAATTTTCAAAATTTTAAAAACACCAAATTTTTTGAAAAAAATTTCAAAAATTTTTGGAAAAAATTTTCAAAATTTTGAAAAAAAAAATTTTTTTTAAAAAAATTTTCAAAATTTTGAAAAAAAAAATTTCAAAATTTTTGAAAATTTTTCAAACCTTCAAAAAAAAATTTTGAAAAAAATTTTTTAAAATTTTGAAAAAAAAATTTTAAAAATTTTCAAAAAAAAAAATTCAAAATTTTTGAAAATTTTTTTAAAAAATTTTTTTTGAAAAATTCAAAAAAAAATTTTGAAAAAAAAATTTTCAAATTTTTTGAAAAAAAAAAAATTTGAAATTTTTTTCAAAAAATTTTAAAAACTTGAAAACAAATTTTCAAAAAATTTGAAAACCTTTTGGAAAATAATTTCAAAATCTTGTTAAAATTTTGAAAAAAAATAAAATTTTTGAAAAAAATTTTCAAAATTTTGAAAAAAAAAAATTTTGAAAAATTTTTTTTCAAAAATTTTTTGAAAAAAAAATTTTCAAAAAAATTTTGAAAAAAAAATTTTCAAAAATTTTGAAAAAAAAAAAAAATTTTCAAAATTTTTTGAAAAAAAAATCTTTGAAAATTTTTTTTAAAAAAATTTTCAAAATTTTTTAAAAATTTTGAAAAATTTTTTTTTTGAAAAAAAAAACTTTTCAAAAAATTTTGAAAAAAAATTTTCAAAAACTTTGAAAAAAAATTCAAAATTTTGAAAAAACTTTTAAAATTTTGAAAAAAAAAAACAAAATTTTCAAAAATTTGAAAAATTTTGAAAAAAATTTAGAAAAATTTGAAAAAAAATTTTTAAAATTTTTGAAAAAAAAATTTTTCAAAAATTTTTGAAAAAAAAATTTTCAAAATTTTGAAAAAAAAATTTGAAAAAAAAATTTAAAAAATTTTGAAAAAAATTTTGAAAAATTTTGAAAAAATTTGAAAAAAATTTACTTTTTGAAAAAATTTTCAAAATTTTGAAAAAAATTTTTTTCAAAAATTTTGAAAAAAATTTTCAAAATAAAAAAAAATTTTCAAAATTTTGAAAAAATTTTCAAAATTTTGAAAAAAAAATTTTTGATTTTGAAAAAAATTTTCAAAATTTTGAAAAATTTAAAAATTCAAAATTTTGAAAAAAAATTTCAAAAAATTTTGGAAAAATTTTTTTAAATTTTTTGAAAAATTTTTCAAAAATTTTCCAAAATTTTGAAAAAATTTTGAAAAATTTTTGAAAAAATTTTTCTTAAAATTTTGAAAAATCTTTCAAAATTTTGAAAAAAAAATTTTGAAAAATTTTCAAAATTTTGGAAAAATTTCAAAATTTTTGAAAAACATTTTCAAAATTTTTTAAAAAATTTTTCAAAATTTTTGAAAATTTTTTCAAAAATTTTGAAAAAAAATTTTCAAAATTTTTTGAAAACAAATTTTCAAAAAAAAAACTTTTCAAAAATTTTGAAAAATTTTTGAAAAAATTTTGAAAAAAAATTTTAAAAAAAAAAAAAATTTTGAAAAATTTCAAAATTTTGAAAAAAAAATTTTCAAAAATTTTGAAAAAAAAAATTTTCAAAATTTTGAAAAAAATTTTCAAAAATTTTTTTTGAAAAAAATTTTTCAAAATTTTTGGAAAAAAATTTCAAAATTTTGAAAAAAAATTTTGAAAAATTTTGAAAAATTTTCAAAATTTTTGAAAAAAATTTTGGAAAAAAAAAACTTTTCCAAAATTTTGAAAAAAAAATTTTGAAAAAATTTTCAAAAATTTTGAAAAAAATTTTTGAAAATTTTGAAAAAAAAAATTTTTTTGAAAAATTTTGAAATTTTGAAAAAATTTTCAAAATTTTGAAAAAAAATCAAAATTTTTCAGAAATTTTGAAAAAATTTGAAAATTTTGAAAAAAATTTTTTGAAAAATTTTTTTGAAAAATTTTTTAAAATTTTGAAAAAATTTTTAAACAAAAAATTTTGAAAAAAAAATTTTTAAAAATTTTGAAAAAAAAAATTTTTTGAAAAAAAAAAATTTTGAAAAAATTTTTTTGAAAATTTTGAAAAATTTTTGAAAATTTTTAAAAAAAAAAAAATTTTTTTAAAAAAAAATTTTTGAAAATTTTT
Source organism: Zaprionus tsacasi (assembly GCA_018904105.1). Lineage (NCBI taxonomy): Eukaryota > Metazoa > Arthropoda > Insecta > Diptera > Drosophilidae > Zaprionus > Zaprionus tsacasi. The sequence goes on along the minus strand of JAEIFR010000176.1, from coordinate 2,042,869 downwards.
TCCAAAATTTTGAAAAAAAAAATTTTAAAATTTTGAAAAAAAATTTTATTTTGAAAAAATTTTTCAAAATTTTGAAAAAAATCAAAAAAAATTTTTGAAAAAAAATTTTCAAAATTTTTGAAAAATTTTCAAAATCAAAAAAAATTTTGAAAATTTTGAAAAAAATTTTTCAAAATTTTTGAAAAAAAAATTTTGAAAATTTTGAAAAAAAAAATTTGAAAAAAAAAATTTTTTAAAAAATTTTTTTTGAAAAAAATTTTGAAAAATTTTTTTGAAAAAAAAAAATTTTTGAAAATTTTGAAAAAAATTTTGAAAATTTTGAAAAAAAAATAAAAATTTTCCAAAAAATTTTTGAAAAATTTTTTTTAAAAAAATTCAAAAATTTTGAAAAAAATTTTCAAAAATTTTGAAAAAAAAAAAAATTTTTTGAAAATTTTGAAAAAAAAATTTTTAAATTTTTGAAAAATTTTGAAAATTTTTCAAAATTTTTTGAAAATTTTTAAAATTTTCAAAATTTTGAAAAAAAAATTTTTGAAAATTTTTCAAAATTTTGAAAAAAAAAAAATTTTCAAAATTTTGAAAAAATTAAAAAAAAAAAAATTTTTTTCAAAAATTTTGAAAATTTTTGAAAAAAAAAAAATTTTGGAAAAAAAATTTTCAAAAATTTTGAAAAATTTTGAAAAAAAAAAAATTTTTTCAAATTTTTTTGAAAAATTTTTCAAAATTTTTAAAAAACAAAATTTGTAAATTTTTTTTTCAAAAAATTTCAAAATTTTTTCAAAAATTTGAAAAAACATTTAAATTTTGAAATTTTTTTGAAAATTTTGAAATTTTTTTTTAATTTTGAAAATTTCTTTTCAAAATTTAAATTTTTTTCAAAATTTTTTGAAAAAAAAAATTCAAAAATTTTGAAAAAAAAATTCAAAATTTTGAAAAAATTTTAAATTTTTTCCAAAAATTTTTCAAAATTTTTGCAACAAAAAACCTTCAAATTTTTTAAAAAAAAAATTTTCAAAAAAATTTTCTTTTTTTAAAATTAAAAATTTGTGAAAAATTTTCCAAAATTTTTGAAAAAAAATTTCAAAAATTTTTGGAAAAATTTTTTAAAATTTTGAAAAAAATTTTCAAAATTTTGAAAAAAAACCTTTGAAAATTTTAAAATTTATTTTTAAAATTTTGAAATTTTGAAAAATTTTAAATTTTTTTTAAAATTTTTAAAATTTTCAAAAACTTCAAAAAAATTTAAAATTTTGAAAAAAAAATTTTACAAAATTTTTAAAAAAAAAAAATTTTAAAAAACTTTAAAATTTTGAAAAAAATTTAAACAAATTTTTGAAAAAATTTCAAAATTTTGGAAAAATTTTCAAAATTTTTGAAAAATTTTTCAAAATTTTAAAAAATTTTCCAAAAATTTGAAAAAATTTAAAAATTTTTGAAAAAAAAAATTTTCAAAAAAATTTTCAAAATTTTGAAAAAATAAACTTTTAAAAATTTTTAAAAAAATTTTCAAAAAAAATTTTCAAAATTTTTGAAAAAATTTTCAAAATTTTGGAAAAATTTCAAAAAATTTTCAAAATTTTTGGAAAAAAAAATTTTCAAAATTTTGAAAAAAAAAATTTTTCAAAATTTTGAAAAAAATCCAAAATTTTTTAAAAAATTTTCAAAATTTTGAAAAAAAATTTTTAAAAAAATATTTTGAAAAATTTTAAAAATTTTGCAAATTTTTGAAAAATTTTAAAATTTTAAAAGTAACAAAATTTTTATAAATAAAAAATTATTTATTTTAAAAATTTTTAAAACTTAAAAAATTTTTTTCAAAAAATTTATCAAAAATTTGAAAATTTCAAAATTTTTTAAAAATTCAAAAATAAAAAAAATTTGAAAAATTTTAAAATTTTTTAAAAAAAAATTTACAAAATTTTTGAAAAATAAATTTCAAAATCAAACCTTTAAAATTTCAAAAAAATAAAAAAATTATATAAAATTTTGAAAATTTTTTTCAAAATTTTGAAAAAATTTTCATTTTTCAAAATTTTTTTTCAAAAATTTCAAAAATTTTTCAAAAAATATTTCAAAATTTAAATTTAAAATAAATTTTTTTAATTTTTGAAAATTTTTCAAAATTTTGAAAAAATTTTGAAAATTTTTAAATTTAAATTTTTTAAAAATTTTGAAAATTTTTTTTAATTTTTGAAAAAAAATTTTTTCAAAATTTTTTGAAATTTTTATTTCAAATATTTTGAAATTTTTTTTCCAAAATTTTGAAATTTTTTTTAAATTTCTTTTCAAAATTTTAAATTTTTTTACAAAATTTTAAAAATTTTTTCAAAAAATTTAATTCTTGAAATTTTCTTCAAAATTTTTTCAATTGAAAAATTTTCAAAAATTTTGAAAATTTTTCAAAAATTTTTGAAAAAAAAATTTTCAAAATTTTTGAAAAATTTTTAAAGGAAAAAAAAATTTTTGAAAAAATTTTCCAAAAATTTTTGAAAATTTGAAAAATTTTTTAATTTTTTTAATTTTTAAAATTTTTGAAAAATTTTCAAAAATTTTTTGAAAAAAAATTTTTTCAAAATTTTTGAAAAAAAATTTTCCAAAATTTTGAAAAAATTAATTCAAAAATTTTGAAAAAAAATTTTCAAAAATTTTTGAAAAAATTTTCCAAAAAATTTTGAAAAAAATTTCAAAAAATTTTTGAAAAATTTTCTCAAAAATTTTGAAAAAAACTTTGAAAAATTTTAACTGAAAAATCTTAAAATTTTGAAAAAAATTTTCAAAAACTTTGAAAAAAAACTTTAAAAAAAATTTTTGAAAAATTTTAAAAATTTTTTTTTTCAAAAAATTGAAAAAATTTTGAAAAAAAAATTTGAAAAATTTTTCACATTTTTGAAAAAAAAATTTTAAAAAATTTAAAAATTTGGAAAAACTAAAAAATTCAAAAAAATTTTTAAAAATTTTGAAAAAACTCAAAAATTTTGAAAAATTTTTGAAAAAATCAAAAATTTTGAAAAAATTTTTTGAAAATTTTTGAAAAAAAAATTTTCCAAAATTTGAAAAAACTTTTTAAAAAAATTTTGAAAAATTTTTTAAAAATTTGAAAAAATTGAAAAATTTTCAAAATTTTTGAAAAAAATTTTTGAAAAAAAATTTTGAACAAAAATTTTAAAAAAAAATTTTTTAAAATTTTGAAAATTTTTTTGAAAAAATCTTTAAAATTTTGGAAAAAAAAAATTTTGAAAAAAAAAACTTTTAACAAAAAAAATTTTTTTTGAAAAAAAAAATTTGAAAATTTTTTTTAAAAATTTTGAAAATTTTTTGAAAAATTTTGAAAAAAAATTTTTTTGAAAAATTTGAAAAATTTTTGAAAATTTTGAAAATTTTTTAAAATTTTCATTGAAAAAACAAAAATTCAAAAATTTTGAAAAATTTTTCCAAAAATTTTGAAAAAATTTTTTCCAAAATTTTGAAAATTTTTTCCAAAATTTGAAAATTTTTGAAAAATTTATTTTTGAAAAAAATTTTTTCCAAAATTTTGAAAAAAATTTTTTCCAAAATTTTTTTAAAAAAATTTTGAAAAAATTCAAAAATTTTTGAAAATTTTTCAAAATTTTGAAAAAATTTTCAAAAATTTTGAAAATTTTCAAAATTTTGAAAATTTTTTTTTTTAAAATTTTTGAAAAAAATTTAAAAATTTTTGAAAAAAATTTTGGAAAACTTTTTTTTTAACCTTGAAAAAATTTTTTCTTTTGAAAATCTTTCAAAAAATTTAAAAAATTTAACTTTTAAAAAAAATTTTATTAAAAATTTTGAAAAAAATCCTTCAAAATTTTTTTTTAAAACTTAAAAAAAAAAAATTTTGTAAAATTTTTTTTCAAAAATTTTTTTTTTTTCCAAAATTTTTGAAAAAAATTTTTTCCAAAAAAAATTTCCAAAATTTTGAAAAAATTTTCAAAAATTTTTTTTAAAAAATTTTGAAAAACTTCAAACTTTGAAAAAAAATTTTTTAAAATTTTCGAAAAATTTTCAAAAATTTTGAAAAAAAAAATTTAAAAATTTTTGAAAAAATTTTCAAAATTTTGGAAAAATTTTGAAAATTTTGAAAAAAAAATTTTCAAAATTTTTGAAAAAAAATTTTGGAAAAATTTGAAAAAATTTCAAAAATTTTGGAAAAAAATTTTGAAAATTTTGAAAAAAAAAAATTTTGGAAAAAATTTTCAAAAAAAAAAAAATTTTTTTTGAAAAATCTTTTGAAAAAAACTTTGTAAAAATTTTGAAAAAAAAAAAAATTTTTAAAATTTTGAAAAAAATTTTCAAAAATTTGAAAAAAATTAAAAAATTTTGAAAATTTTGAAAAAAAACTTCAAAATTTTGAAAAATTTTCAAAAATTTTGGAAAAAAAACAAAAAATTTTGAAAAAAAATTTTGAAAAAAATTTCAAAATTTTGAAAAAAAAATTTCAAAATTTTTGAAAAATTTTCAAAATTTTGAAAAATTTGGAAAAAAATTTTCAAAATTTTGGAAAAAAAAATTTTTCAAAATTTTGAAAAATTTCAAAATTTTGAAAAAATTTTGAAAAAAATTGAAAAATTTTAAAATTTGAAAAAAAATTTTGAAAAATTTTTGAAAAAAAAAATTTTAAAATTTTGAAAAAAATTTTAAAAATTTTTGAAAAATCTTAAAATTTTTTGAAAAAAAAATTTCAAAAAAATTTGAAAAAAAAATTTTCAAAATTTTTTGAAAAAAACTTTAAAATTTTTGAAAAAAAAATTTTCAAAATTTTGAAAAAAAATTTTTCAAAATTTTAAATTTGAAAAAAATTTTGAAAAAAAACTTTTAAAATTTAAAAAAAAAATTTTCAAAATTTTGGAAAAATTTTCAAAATTTTGAAAATTTTAAAAAATTTTTGAAAATTTTTGAAAAATTCAAAAATTTAAAAAAAAAAATTTTCAAAATTTTGAAAAAAATTTCAAAATTTTGAAAAAATTTTCAAAAAAAAAACTTTCAAAAAATTTTGAAACTAAAAATTTTCAAAATTTAAAAAAAAAATTTTCAAAATTTTTGAAAAAACAAAAAATTTTGAAAAATTTGGAAAATTTCAAAAATTTTGAAAAATTTTCAAAATTTTAAAAAAAAATTTTGAAAAAAATTTTTCAAAAAAAATTTCAAAAATTTTGAAAAAAAATCAAAAAAAATTTTAAAATTTTGAAAAAAAAATTTTTCCAAAATTTTGAAAAAAATTTTTTCAAAATTTTTGGAAAAAAAAATTTTCAAAATTTTTGAAAAAATTTTTCAAAACTTTTGAAAAATTTTCCAAATTTTGAAAATTTTTCAAAATTTTTGAAAAAAAATTTTTCAAAATTGAAAAAATTTTCAAAATTTGAAAAAACTTCAAAAAATTTTGAAAAAAAATCTTTCAAAATTTTGAAAAATATTTTCAAAATTTTTGAAAAAAAAAATTTTCAAAAATTTAAAAAATCAAAATTTTAAAATCTTTGAAAAAATTTTCAAAATTTTTGAAAAAAATTTCAAAAATTTGAAAAAAATTTAAAAAAAAATTTTGAAAATTTTTGAAAAATTTTCAAAATTTTGAAAAAATTTAAAAAAAAAAACTTTTAAAAATTTTGAAAAAATTTTAAAATTTCAAAATTTTCAAAAAATTAAAAACTTCATAAAAATCTTGACAAAAATTTTAAAAATTTTTGAAAATAATATTGAAAAATTACAAAATTTTGAAATCAAAAAATCAATTTAAAATCCAAAATTTTTAAATAAAAACAAAATTTTTAAAAATCTCAAAAATTTGAATTTTTTTGGAAAAAAAATTTTTCAAAATTTTTGAAAAAAAATTCAAAATTTTTGAAAAATTTAAAAAAAAATTTTTGAAAAAAATTAAAAATTTTTGAAAAAAAAAATTTAAAATTTTTAAAAAAAATATTTCAAAATTTTTGAAAAAAAAATTTTAAAAAATTTTTTGAAAAAATTTTCAAAATTTTAAAAAATTCAAAAATTTTGAAAATATCTTGAAAAAAAAAAAATCAAAAATTTTTTGAAAAATTTTTTTCAAAATATTTGAAAAAATTTTTTAAAATTTTGAAAATCTAAAACAAAATTTTTCAAAATAATCAAAATTAAATTTAAAAAAAAATTCAAAAAAAAAAAAAAAAAAAAAAAATATTTTAAAACCTAATTATTCAAAATTAATTTAAAAAAATTCTTAAAAATTTTTTAAAATTTTAAAATTTTGAAAAAAACTTTAAAAAATTAAATTTGAAAAATTTTTAAAAATTTTGAAAAAAATTAAAAATTTTGAAAAAAAAATTTTGAAAAATTTGAAAAAATTTAATTTGAAAAATTTTTTCAAAATTTTAAATTTTTGAAAAATTTTCAAAAATCAAAATTTTAAAAACAAAAATCTTGAAAAATTTGAAAAAATTTTCAAAAAATTTTGAAAAAAATTTTTCAAAATTTTGAAAAAAATTTTCAAAAATTTTGAAAAAATTTTTTCCAAAAAATTTTTAAAAATTTTTGAAAAAATTCCAAATTTAAAAAAAAAAAAAAAAATCTTCAAAATTTTGAAAAAAAATTTTCAAAATTTTTGAAAAAAATTTTTCAAAATTTTGAAAAAAACTTGAAAAAAAAATCCTTCAAAAACAAATTTTAAAAAATTAAACTTACAAAAATTTTGAAAAATTTTGAAAAACTTTTGAAAAATTTTCAAAAATTTTTTAAAAAATTTTAAAATTTTCAAAATTCAAAAATCCTTCAAAAATTTTGAAAAATAATTTTGAAAATTTTGGAAAAAAAAATTTCAAAATTTTTGAAAAAATTTTTTTAAATTTTGGAAAATTTTTCAAAATTTTTGAAAAATTTCAAAAATTTTTTTTTTCAAAAATTTTATTTTTCAAAATTTGAAAAATTTTTCAAAAATTTCAAAAAAATTTTGAAAAAATTTTTAAAATTTTGAAAAATTTTTTAAATTTTGAAAAATTTTTCCAAAATTTTGAAAAATAAAATTTTCAAAATTTTTGAAAAAATTTTTTTTTTGAAAAAAATTTTCAAAAATTTTTGGAAAAAAAAATTTTAAAATTTTGAAAAAAAATTTTTTCAAAACTCAAAAAATTTTCAAAAATCCAAAATCTTAAAATTTTTGAAAATTTGAAAAAAAAAAATTTTTTGAAAAATTTTAAAATTTTTGAAAAAAATTTTTCAAATTTTTGAAAAAATTCAAATATTTACTTCAAAAATTTGAAAATTTTGACTTGAAAAAAAAATTTTGAAAAATTTTTTTTGAAAAAATTTTCAAAATTTTTGAAAAATTTTTCAAAATTTTTGAAAAATTTTCAAAATTTTTTGAAAAAAAATTTTTAAAAAATTCAAAATTTTGAACTTTTGAAAATTTTCAAAAATTTTTCCAAAATTTAAAAAATTTTGAAAATTTTGAAAAATTTTTCAAAATTTTGAAAAAAAAAAAATTTTTTGAAAATTTCCAAAAATTTTGAAAAAATTTTTCCAAAATTTTGAAAATTTTTCAAAATTTTTGAAACTTTTTCCAAAATTTAAAACTTTGAAAAAAATTTTGAAATTTTTTTCAAAAAATTTTTGAAAAAATTTAATTTATTGAAAATTTTTGAAAAAAATTTGAAAAATTTCAACTTTGAAAATTTTTTTTTTAAATTTGAAAATTTTTACCAAAATTTTTGAAAATTTTCAAAATTTTGAAAATTTTTTTTTAAAAATTTTTGAAAAAAATTTCAAAATTTTTAAAAAATTTTGAAAAAAATTTTCAAAATTTTTCAAAAAAAAAAATTTTCTTTTGAAAAATTTTCAAATTTTTTGAAAAATTTTCAAAAATTTTCAAAATTTTGAAAAAAATTTTGGAAAAACCTTAAAATTTAAAAAATTTTTCAAAATTTTGAAAAAAATTTTTCAAAATTTTTGAAAATTTTTCAAAATTTTTGAAAAAAAAATTTTCAAAATTTTTGAAAAAATTTTTTTTTTTGGAAAAAAACTTTTAAAATTTTTGAAAACAAAAATTTTTTTTAAAAAATTTTGAAAAAAAATTGAAAAAATTTCAAAAATTTTAAAAAACTTCAAAATTTGTAAAAAATTTTCAAAAATTTTTGAAAAAATTTTCAAAATTTTGAAACAAAATTCAAATTTGAAAATTTTTGAAAAATTTTCAAAATTTTGAAAAACCTTTTAAAATTTTGAAAAAATTTTCAAAATTTTTGAAAATTTCCAAAATTTTTTTAAAAATTTTCAAAATACTTCAAAAATTTTCAAAATTTTAAAATTCAAAATTTTGAAAAATTTTGGAAAAAAATTTTCAAAACTTTGAAAAATCAAAATTTGAAAAAAAAAATTTTGGAAATATTTGAAAAATTTCAAAAATTTTGAAAAATTTTCAAGATTTTTTGAAAAAAAATTTTGAAAAATTTCAAAATTTTGAAAAACTTTTCAAAATTTTTTAAAAAAATTTTCAAAATTTTGAAAAAAAAAATTTTGAAAATTTTAAAAAATTTTTCAAAAATTTTGAAAAAATTTTAAAAATTTTTTGAAAAAAAAATTTTTAAATTTTTGAAAAAAATTTTTCAAAATTTTTGAAAAAAAAAATTTCAAAATTTTGAAAAACTTCAAAATTTTCAAAATTTTTGAAAAAAAAAAAATTTTTTAAAAAAAAAAATAATTTTGAAAAATTTTGAAAAAAAATCTTAAATTTGAAAAAACTTCAAAATTTTTGAAAAAAATTTCAAAAAATTTTCAAAATTTTTGAAAAATTTTCAAAATTTTGAAAAAAAATTTTTTCAAAATTTTGAAAAAAATTTACAAAATTCAAAATTTTTGAAAAAAAATTTTCAAAATTTTTGAAAAAAAAATTTTCAAAATTTGGAAAAAAATTTTCAAAAATTTAAAAACAAAAATTTTTTGAAAATCATAAAATTTTGAAAAAACTTTTGAAAAATTCTTCAAAATTTTGAAAAAAATTTTCAAAAATTTTGACTTAAAAACCTTCTAAAAATTTGAAAACTCAAAATTTTAAAAATTTTTGGAAAAAATAAATTTGAATAAAATTTTCAAAAACTTTGAAAAAAATTTCAAAATTTTAAAAAAAAATCCTTTTAAATTTGAAAAATTTTAAAACTTTGAAAAAACTTCAAAATTTTTGAAAAAAAAAAAAAAAAAAAAATTTCAAAATTTTGAAAAAAAATTTTTCAAAATTTTTGGAAAAAAATTTTTCAAAATTTTTGAAAAAAAAATTTTCAAAATTTTGAAAAAAAAATTTTATTTTGAAAAAAAATTTTGAAAAAAATTTGAAAAATTTTTGAAAAAAATTTGAAAAAAAAAAAAAAATTTTGAAAAAAAATTTTCAAAATTTTGAAAAAAAATTTTCAAAATTTTTGAAAAAAAAATTCAAAAAATTTTGAAAAAAAAAAAATTTCAAAATTTTTGAAAAAAAAAAAAAAAATTTTTGAAAAAAATAAAAAAAAAAAATTTTTTGAAAAAAAAATTTTGAAAAAAATTTTTTAAAAAAAAAAAATTTTGAAAAAAAATTTTGAAAAAATTAAAAAAAAATTTTAAAAATTTTTGAAAAAAAATTTTTCAAAATTTTTGAAAAAAAAATTTTTGAAAAAATTAAAAAATTTTGAAAAAAATTTTCAAAAATTTGAAAAAAAAAAAATTTCAAAATTTTTGAAAAATTTTTAAAAATTTTGAAAAAAAAAAATTTTCAAAAAAATTTGAAAAAAAAATAAAATTTTGAAAAAAATTTAAAAAAATTTTTGAAAAAAAAAAATTTTCAAAATTTTGAAAAAAAATTTTTAAAAATTTGAAAAAAAAAAAAATTTTCAAAAATTTTTGAAAAAAAAAATTTTCAAAAATTTTGAAAAAAATTTTCAAAAATTTTGAAAAAATTTTCAAAATTTTGAAAAATTTTCAAAATTTTTGAAAAAAAAATTTTGAAAAAAAAAAAATTTCAAAAAATTTTTGAAAAAAAAAAAAAAAATTTTGAAAATTTTTTGAAAAAAAATTTTCAAAATTTTTGAAAAAAAAAATTTTCAAAATTTTTGAAAAAAAAATTTTAAAATTTTTGAAAAAATATTTAAAAATTTTGAAAAAAAAAATTTTCAAAATTTTTGAAAAAATTTGAAAAAAATTTGAAAAATTTTGAAAAAATTTGAAAAAAAAAAATTTTTGAAAAAAAAAATTTTTCAAAATTTTGAAAAAAATTATAAAATTTTGAAAAAATTTTTCAAAAATTTTGAAAAAAAAAATTTTTTGAAAAAATTTTGAAAAAAAAAAAAAAAAAAATTTTGAAAAAAAAAAAAAAAAATTTAAAAATTTTGAAAAAAAATTTTTCAAAATTTTTGAAAAAAAAAATTTTCAAAAATTTTTGAAAAAAAAAAAAAAAAAAAATTTGAAAAAAAAAAATTTCAAAATTTTGAAAAAAAAAAAATTTTGAAAATTTTGAAAAAAAAAATTTTGAAAAAAATATAAAAAAAAAAAAATTTTTAAAATTTTTGAAAAAAAAATTTTCAAAATTTGAAAATTTTGAAAAAAAAAATTTCAAAATTTTGAAAAAAAAATTTTTTAAAAATTTTGAAAAAAATAAAAAATTTTTGAAAAAAAAAAAATTTGAAAAAAAAAAAAATTGAAAAAAACTTAAATTTTTGAAAAAAAAATTTTGAAATTTGAAAAATTTTTTAAATTTTTGAAAAAAATTTTTAAAAATTTTGAAAAAAACTTTGAAAAAATTTAAAATTTTAAAAATTTTCAAAAATTTTTGGAAAAAAATTTTCAAAATTTTGAAAAAAAACTTCCAAAACTTTGAAAAACCTCAAAAACCTTGAAAAAACTCAACTTTTTAAAAAATCTTTCAAAACTTTTGAAAAAATTTTTCAAAAATTTTGAAAAAAATTTTCAAAAATTTTGAAAAACTTTAAAATTTTGAAAAAAAAAACCTTAATTTTTGAAAAAAATTTTTCAAAATTTTTGAAAAATTTTTCAAAACCAATTTGAAACTTCAAAAATTTTTGAAAAAAATTTTCAAAATTTTGAAAAAATTAAAATTTTGAAATTTAAAATTTGAAAAATTTTAAAATTTTTGAAAAATTTTCAAAATTTTTGAAAAAAAATTTTTGAAAATTTTTGAAAACTAAAAATTTGAAAAATTTTTGAAAAATTTTTTTGAAAATCAAAAAAATTTGTAAAAAAACTCAAACTTTGAAAACAAAATCTTTGGAAAAAATATTGAACCTTCAAAACTTTGAAAAAATCAAAACCTTGAAAAATTTAAAAATCCCTTGAAAAAACCTTAAATTTTGAACTTTGAAAAATTTTGGAAAAACTCACTTTGGAAAAACCTAAACTTAAAAACTCAAAACCTTAAAAAAAAAAATTTTTGAAAAATTTTCAAAATTTTGAAAAATAACTTTTCAAAATTTTTGAAAAAATTTCAAAATTTTGAAAAAAAACTTCAAACCTAAAAAAACTTTGAAAAAATTTTGAAAACCTTCAAAATTTTGGAAAAATTTTAAAATTTTGGAAAAAAAAAAAAATTTTCAAAACTTTGAAAATTTTCAAAATTTTGAAAAAAAAATTTTCAAAATTTTTGAAAAATCAACCTCAAAATTTTAAACCTTGAAAACAAATTTTGGAAAATTTTCCAAATTTTGAAAAATTTCAAAATTTTGAAAAAAATTTTTCAAAATTTTTGAAAAAATTTTCAAAATTTTTGAAAACAAAATTTTCAAACAAAAATTTTTTGAAAAATTTTCAAAATTTTGAAAAAAATTTTTCAAAATTTTGAAAAAAATTTCAAAATTTTGAAAAATTTTCAAAATTTTTGAAAAACAAAATTTTCAAAATTTTTGAAAAAAAAAAAATTTGAAAAATTTTGAAAAATTTCAAAATTTGAAAAAATATTTGAAAACTCAAAAATTTTTGAAAATTTTTCGAAACAAAAATTTTTAAAATTTTGAAAAAAAAAAACTCAAAATTTTGAAAAAAATTTTCAAAAATTTTGAAAAACTTTAAAATTTTTAAAAAATTTTCAAAACTTTTGAAAAATTTTTCAAACTTTGAAAAAAAATTTTCAAAATTTTGAAAAAAACCTTCAAAATTTTGAAAAAAAATCCTTCTCAAAATTTTGGAAAAAAAATTTTCTTAAAATTTTTGAAAAATTTCAAAATTTTGAAAAAAAATCAAAATTTTGAAAAATTTTTTGAAAATTTTTTAAAAATTTTGAAAAATTTTTCAAAATTTTGAAAAAAAAAAATTTTGAAAAATTTTTTGAAACAAAAATTTTCAAAATTTTGAAAAAATTTTAAAAATTTTGAAAACTTCAAAATTTTCAAAAATTTTGAAAAATTTTCAAAATTTTGAAAAAATTTTTTTCCAAAAATTTTTGAAAATTTTTTTTTCCAAAAATTTTGAAAATTTTGAAATTTTTTTTTTTACAAAAATTTTAAATTTTTTCCAAAAATTTTCAAAATTTTTGAAAAAAATTTTTTGGAAAATCTTTGAAAAAAAAATTTTTCCAAAATTTTGAAAAATTTTTTTAAAATTAACTTAAATTTTTTCAAAATTCACAAAATCTTGAAAAAAATTTTGAAAATTTTGAAATTTCAAAATTTTTGGAAAAACAAAAAAAAATTTGAAAAAAAAATTCTATATTTTGGAAAAACTTAAAAATTTTGAAAATTTTTTTTGAAAAATTTTTAAAATTTGTGAAAAAAATCTTCAAAATTTTGAAAAATTTTTCATTTCCAAAATTTTGAAAAAAATTTTTCACTTTGAAAAATTTGAAAATAAAATTTGAAAAACTTTAAAATTTTTGAAAATTTTTCAAAAACTTTGAAAAAAATTTTTTTCAAAAATTTTGAAAAAAATTTTCAAAATTTTGAAAAAAAATTTTCAAAAATTTTGAAAAAATTTTTCAAAATTTTTTAAAAATTTTGAAAAAAATTGAAAAATTTTTCAAAATTTTGAAAACAAAATTTTTCAAAAATTTTGAAAAATTTTCAAAAATTTTCAAAAAAAAAATTTTTCAAGAATTTTGAAAAAAAATTCAAAATTTTGAAAATTTTTAACACAAAATTTTGAAAAAAATTTTAAAATTTTTGAAAAAATTTCAAAATTTTTGAAAAAAAATTTTAAAATCTTTGGAAAAAACCTTAAAAACCTTGAAAAAAATCCTTTGAAAAAACAAAACTTTGGAAAAAATTTTCAAAATTTTGAAAAATTTTTCAAAATTTTTGAAAAAAAAAAATTTAAAGAAAAATTTTAAAAATTTTTAAAAAAAAAATTTTTTGAAACAAAAAAATTTTGAAAAAAATTTGAAAAAAATTTTCAAAACTTTGGAAAAAAACTTTTAAAATTTTGAAAAAAATTTCAAAATCTTTGAAAAATTTAAAATTTTGAAAAATTTAAAATTTGAAAAATCAAAAATTTTGAAAACCTTTGAAAAAAAAATTTTCAAAATTTTGAAAAAAAATTTTAAAATTTTGGAAAAACAAATTTTGAAAAATTTTAAAATTTTGAAAATTTTGAAAAAAATTTTAAAATTTTTGAAACAAAAATTTTAAAATTTTTGAAAAAAAAAAATTTTAAAAATTTTAGAAAAAATTTTTCAAAATTTTGAAAAACCTTTTAAAACCTTTGCAACTTTTGAAAATTTTTCAAAACTTTGAAAAACCTTCAAAATTTGAAAAAAAAATATCCTTGAAAAATCCTTCAGTAACCTTTGAAAAACTTTCAAAACCTTTGAAAAACCAAAAACCTTCAAATTTTGAAAAAAAATAACCTCTGAAAACCTTTGAAAAATTTGTTCAAAATCTTTGAAAAAAAATTTTTCAAAATTTTGAAAAAAAAATTTTCAAAATTTTGAAAAAAATATTTTCAAAAAAATTTTTGAAAAATTTTTTGAAAAAAAAAAATTTTGACACCTAATTTTGAAAAAATTTTAAAAATTATTGAAAAAAAACAATCTTTGAAAATCAACCAAATTTTGGAAAATTTTAAAATTTTTTAAAAAAATTTTACAAATTTGAAAACCACAAAATTTTTGAAAAACAAATTTGAAAAAATACTTCTTAAAAATTTAACTTGAAAAAATTTCAAAAACATTAAAATTAAAAATCTTCAAAACCTTGAAAAAATTCAAAAATAAAAAATATTTTGTACTAAAAACTTTATTGAAAAACTTCAAAATTTCCAATTGAATTTTAAAAAATTTTTGAAAAAAATTTAACATTACAACCTTCAAAAAAATTTTAAAAACTTGAAAATTAAAACATCTTAAATTATTTGAAAAATTATCAAAATCCTTGAAAAAAATTTTTAAAATTTTGAAAAATAAAAAATTTTTGCAACCTTGAAAAATCAACTTTAAAAAAATCTTCAAAAAACAAAAAATAAAAAACAAAAAAAAAAAAATTAATACTTGAAAAAATTTTTAAAATCTTTTGAAAAAAATTAAAATCTTTTGAAAAACAACCTTTTAATCAAAAAAAAATCTTTTTTAAAACCTTTGAAATTTTTGAAAAAAAAAAATTTTTAAAAATTTTGAAAAATTTTCAAAATTTTTTGAAAAAAATTTAATTTTTGAAACAAAAATTTTTGAAATTTTTAAACTTCAAATTTTTGAAAAAAATTTTCAAAATTTGAAAAAATTTTTTAAAAATTTTTTTCAAAATTAACCAATTTTTGAAAAAAATTTTCAAAATTTGAAAAAATTTTTAAATCTTTGAAAAACCTTTCAAAATTTTGAAAATTTGAAAAATTTTTAAAATTTTTGAAAAAAAAATTTTTGAAATTTGAAAATTTTGAAAAAAATTTGAATGAAAACCTTCAAAACTTTGAAAAAAATCAAAACTTTGAAAAAACCTCTGTAACCTTTGAAAAATCTTCAAAACCTTTGAAAAATTTTTGAAAAAAATTTTCAAAATTTTTAGAAAAATATTCAAAAATTTTCAAAACTTTGAAAAATTTTTTAACTTTGAAAATTTTCAAAATTTTTGAAAAATTTGAAAAATTTAAAATTTTTTAAAAAAAAAATTTCAAAATTTTGAAAAAAAATTTTCAAACCTAAAAAAAAATTTTGAAATAAAAAAATTTTTGAAAAAATTTTCAAAATTTTGAAAAAATCAAAATTTTGAAAACTCAAAAACTTTGAAAAACCTTTTCCGCAAAATTTTGAAAAAAATTTGGAAAAAATTTGTAAAAAAAAAAAATTTGGAAAACAAAATCTTTGGAAAAACCTTGAAAAATTTTCAAAATTTTGAAAAAATCTTCAAAAAACTTTTTGAAAAATTTTGACAAAATTTTGAAAAAATTGAAAAAAAAAATCCTGAATAACCTTCAAAATTTTGAAAAAAAATTTTAAAAATTTGAAAAAAATTAAAAAAAAATTTTAAAAATTTTGAAAAAAATTTCAAAATTTTTTGAAAAAAATTTTTCAAAATTTTGAAAAAAAATTTTTGAAAAAATTTTAAATTTTTGAAAAAAATTTTTTAAAAATTTTGAAAACAAATTTTGAAAAAATTTAAAATTTTGAAAAAAATATTTTCAAAATTTTGAAAAAATCAAAACTTTTGAAAAACTTGAAAAATTACTTTCCGAAAAAAACCCTTGGGATAAAAATTTTTAAAATCTTTGGAAAAAATTTCAAAAATTTTGAAAAACTTTCAAAATTTTTGAAAAAAAAATTTTCAAAATTTTGAAAAAAAATTTTAAACCTTTGTTCAAAATACTTTTGGAAAAATCTTCAAAATTTTGAAAAAACCTTTGAAAAACTTTGAAAAAAATCCTTAAATCTTGAAAAACTTCAAAATTTTGAAAAAATCTTCAAAACCTTTGAAAAAAAAATTTGAAAACTTTCAAAAAATTTTAAAATTTTGAAAAATTTTAAAAATTTTGGAAAAAATTTTGGAAAAAATTTCCAAAAATTTTGGAAAAAAAAATTTGAAAAAAATTCTAACCTTTGAAAAAATCAAAATTTTGAAAAAAAACATTTTGAAAATTTTTGAAAAAAAAATTTCAAAATTTTTGAAAAAAAAATTTTCAAAAAATTTTTGAAAAAACTTTTGAAAAACTTGAAAACTTTGAAAAAAATTTTGAAAAAAAACTTTTGAAAATTTTTGAAAAAACTTTTAAAATTTTTGAAAAAATCCTCAAACCTTTTGAAAAAAAAATTTTAAAACTTTGAAAAATTTTCAAAATTTTGAAAAATCAAAATTTTTGAAAAAAATTTTCAAAATTTTTGAAAAAAAATTTTTGAAATTTTGAAAAATTTTTCAAAATTTTTGAAAAAAATTTTCAAAATTTTGAAAAAAAATTTTGAAAAATTTTGAAAAAAAAATTTTGAAACAAAATTTGAAAACAATTTTTTTGAAAAAAAAAAATTTCAAAATTTTAAAAAAAAAATTTTTCAAAAATTTTGGAAAAAATTTTGAAAATTTTGAAAAAATTTTTAAAATTTTTAGAAAATAATTTCAAAATTTTTGAAAAATTTTTCAAAATTTGAAAAATTTAAAAATTTTGAAAAATTTTAAATTTTGGAAAAAAATTTTTTCAAAATTTTGAAAAAAATTTTTTGATTTTGAAAAATTTTTAAAATTTTGAAAAATTTTTCAAAATTTTGAAAAAAATCCTCAAAATTTTGAAAAAAATTTTCAAAAAATTTTTGAAAACAAAATTTTCAGAACCTTAAAAATCTTCAAAAATTTTGAAAAAAAATTTTGAAAAAAAAAAATTTTCAAAATTTTTGAAAAAAAAAATACTTAAAATTTTGAAAAACACCTTTTCAAAATTTTGAAAAATTTCAATTTTGAAACCTTTGAAAAAAAAATTTTCAAAAATTTTGAAAAACCTCTTTGAAAATCAAAATCTTGAAAAAATCTTAAAATTTTGAAAAACTTTGAAAAATTTTTTAAAAAACTTTAAAATTTTGAAAAATACTTAAAATTTTGAAAAATTTTCAAACATATTTGAAAAATAATTCAAAAAACTTTTAAATGAAAAAACAAATTTTGGAAAAATCATTCAAAACTTTGAAAAACCTAACCTTAAAAATCTTGAAAAAAATCCTTCTAACCTTTTGAAAATACTCAAAACTTTAAAAAAAATTTCAAAATTGAAAAAACATAATTTTTGAAAAACAAAAAAATTTTCAAAATTCTTTGAAAAAAAATTTAAAAATATTTGAAAAAAAAAATTTGGAAAATTTTTAACCATTGTAAAAAATTTATAATAATTTTTTTGAAAAAACAAAACATTTGGAAAAAACCTTGAAAAAAAATTCATTGAAAAAAAAAATTTCAAATTTTTGAAAATTTCAAAAATTTTGAAAAAAAAAAATTTGAAAAATTTTGAAAAAATTTTAAAATTTTTGAAAAAATTATTCAAAATTTTTGAAAAAACAAAAAAAATCCTGAAAAATTTGAAAAAAAAATTTTGGAAAAAAAAATCTTCCCAAAATTTTTCGAAACTGAAAAATTTCCAAATTTTGAAAAAAATATAAAATTTTGAAAAAAATTTTCAAAACACAAAAAAATTTTTAAAACTTTTGAAAAAAATTTTAAACCTTGAAAAAAAAATCCAAAATTTTTGAAAAAATTTTCAAAATTTTTACAAAAAAAAATTTCAAAAATTTTGAAAAAAAAATCCTAAATTTTGAAAAAAATTTGAAAAACCTTGAAAAAAAAATTTTCAAAATTTTTGGAAAAAAACTCTTCAAAAATTTTGAAAAAACCTTTCAAAAATTTTTGAAAATTTTGAAATCCTCAAAAAAAAAATTTTGAAAAAAAAAAATTTCAAAATTTTGAAAAATTTCAAAATTTTGAAAAAAATTTTTCAAAATTGAAACTGAAAAAAATTTTCAAAAATTTTGAAAAAAAATTTTTAAAATTTTGAAAAAAAAAAAAAAAATTTTCAAAATTTTGAAAAAAATTTCAAAATTTTGAAAAAAAAAATTTTCAAAATTTTTGAAAAAACCTTTAAATTTTGAAAAAAAAAATTTTTGAAAAAAATTTTTTTGAAAAAAAATTTTCAAAATTTTTGAAAAAAAAAAAATTTTGAAAAATTTTCAAAATTTTGAAAAAAAATTCAAAAAATTTTTGAAAAAATAAAATTTTTGAAAAAAAAAAAATTTCAAAAAAAAAAAAAAATTTGAAAAATTTGAAAAATTTTGAAAAAAAAAAATTTTTGAAAAAATTTGAAAAAAAAAAAAAAAAAAAATTTTCAAAATTTTTGAAAAAAAATTTCAAAAATTTTGAAAAAATTTTCAAAAAATTTTGAAAAATTTTTGAAAAAAAAAATTTGAAAAAAAAAAAATTTTCAAAATTTTGAAAAAAAAAATTTCAAAATTTTTGAAAAAACCTTTGAAAAATTTTGAAAAATTTGAAAAAAAAATTTTTGAAAATTTTGAAAAAAATTTTCAAAATTTTGAAAAAAATTTTCAAAATTTTTGAAAAAAATTTTCAAAATTTTGAAAAAAATTTTCAAAAATTTTTGAAAAAAAATTTTGAAAAAATTTGAAAACTTTTAAAAATTTGAAAAATTTTCAAAATTTTGAAAAATTTTTTAAATTTTTGAAAAAAAATTTTCAAAATTTTTGAAAAAAATTTCAAAAATTTGAAAAATTTTCAAAATTTTTGAAAAAAAAATTTTAAAATTTTGAAAAATTTTCAAAAATTTTGAAAAATTTTTTTTTGAAAAAAATTTTTGAAAATTTTTGAAAAAAATTTTTAAAATTTTTGAAAAAAAATTTTCAAAATTTTTGAAAAAAATTTTCAAAATTTTGAAAATTTGAAAAAAATTTTCAAAATTTTTGAAAAAAAAATTTTCAAAAATTTTGAAAAAATTCAAAAAAATTTTGAAAAAAAATTTTTTCAAAAAAAATTTTTTCAAAAATTTTGAAAAAAATTTTAAAATTTTGAAAAAAAAATTTTGAAAAAATTTTGAAAAAAAAATTTTCAAAATTTTTGAAAAAAAAAATTTTTGAAAAAAAATTTTGAAAAAATTTTCAAAAAAAATTTTGAAAAAAAAAAAAAAATTTGGAAAAAAACTTTATTTGAAAAAATTTTCAAAATTTTGAAAAAAATTTTTAAAATTTTTGAAAAAAAATTTTTTAAAATTTTGAAAAAAAAATTTTTGAAAAAAAAAAAAAAAAATTGAAAAAATTTTCAAAAATTTGAAAAAATTTAAAAAATTTTGAAAATTTTGAAAAAAAATTTTCAAAATTTTTGAAAAAAAAATTTCAAAAATTTTGAAAAAAATTTTCAAAATTTTGAAAAAAAAAATTTTTGAAAAATTTTTTTAAAAAAAAAAATTTGAAAAAAATTTGAAAAAAATTTTCAAAAATTTTTGAAAAAAAAAATTTTCAAAATTTTTTGAAAAAAAATTTTTTTCAAAATTTTTGAAAAAAAAAATTTTTAAAATTTTGAAAAAAATTTTTTTTTGAAAAAAATTTTTCAAAATTTTGAAAAAATTTCAAAATTTTGAAAAAAATTTTTTTATTTTTGAAAAAAAAATTTTAAAAATTTTTAAAAAAAAAACTTCAAAATTTTGAAAAAAATTTTTAATTTGAAATTTTTGAAAAAAAATTTGAAAAAATTTGAAAAAAAAATTTTTCAAAATTTTTGAAAAAAAAATTTTTCAAAATTTTTGAAAAAAAAATTTTAAAATTTTTGAAAAATTTTCAAAAAATTTGAAAAAAAAAATTTTCAAAATTTTGAAAAAAAAATTTTGAAAAAATTTGAAAAAAAAAATTTTGAAAAATTTTAAAATTTTGAAAAAAAAAAAATTTTGAAAAAAATTTTTTAAAAAATTTTGAAAAAAATTGAATTTTCAAAAAATTTTTGAAAAAAATTTTTTAAATTTTTGAAAAAAAAATTTTAAAATTTTGAAAAAAATTTTTTCAAAAATTTTGAAAAATTTTGGAAAAAAAAATTTCAAAATTTTGAAAAAAATTTTCAAAATTTTGAAAAAAAAACTTTCAAAAATTTTGAAAAAAAAAAATTTTGAAAATTTTTGAAAAATTTTCAAAACCTTTGAAAAACTTTAAAAATTTTGAAAAAATTTTCAAAAATTTGAAAAAAATTTCAAAAATTTTGAAAAAAAATTTTGAAAAAATTTAAAAATTTTGAAAAAAATTTCAAAAAATTTTGAAAAAAAATTTCAAAATTTTTGAAAAATTTTTCAAAAAAAATTTTCAAATTTTGAAAAAAATTTTTTTTTTGAAAAATTTAAAAAAAATTGAAAAAAAATTTTTGAAAAAATTTTCAAAAAAATTTTGGAAAAATTTTCAAAAAAAATTTGAAAAAAATCTTCAAAATTTTTGAAAAAAAAAATTTTAAAATTTTGAAAAATTTTCAAATTTTTTGAAAAAAAATTTCAAAATTTTGAAAAAAAATTTTGAAAATTTTTGAAAAAAAAAAAAATTTTTTTGAAAAAAACTTTTTAAATTTTTGAAAACCTTTCAAAATTTTGAAAAAAATTTCAAAAAATTTTGAAAAAAATTTTAAAATTTTTGAAAAAAAAATTTTTCAAAATTTTGAAAAAAAATTTTTCAAAATTTTGAAAAATTTTTTTTGAAAAAAAAACTTTGAAAAAAAAAAATTCAAAATTTTTGAAAAAAAAATTTTGAAAAAATTTAAAATTTTGAAAAAAAATTTTTGAAAAATTTTTTGAAAAATTTTGAAAAATTTTGAAAAAAAACTTTAAAATTTTGAAAAAATTTTTCAAAATTTTGAAAAAATTTTCAAAAATTTTCAAAAAAAAAAATTTCAAAAAACTTGAAAATTTTTTCCAAAAACCTTTGAAAAAAAAAAAAAATTTTCAAAATTTTGAAAAAAAAATTTTCAAAAATTTTGAACAAAAAAAATTTTTGAAAAAATTTGAAAAAACCTTTTTAAACTTTGAAAAAAATTTTGAAAAATTTTGGAAAAAAAAAATTACTTCAAAATTTTGAAAAAAAAATTTTCAAAATTTTTGAAAAAAAAATTTGAAAAATTTTTAACCTTTGGAAAAAAATTTTGAAAATTTTGAAAAACCTTTAAAATTTTGAAAAATCTTTTAAAAATTTGAAAAAAATTTTTTTAAATTTTGAAAAAAATTTTGAAAAAAAAAAACTTTAAAATTTGAAAAAAAAAAAATTTTGAAAAATTTTGAAAAAAAAATTTTCAAAATTTTTGAAAACTTCAAAATTTTCAAAAATTTTGAAAAAACCTTTTTAAAAAAACCTTTGAAAAATTTTGAAAACTCAAAAAATTTTTGAAAAAATTTTTAATTTTGAAAAAAAAATCTTTTGAAAAATTTTTGAAAAAAAAAAAAAAATTTTAAAAATTTTGAAAAAAAAAAATTTTTTTTAAAAATTTGAAAAAAATTTTCAAAAAAATTTTCAAAATTTTGAAAAAAAAACTTTTTAATTTTGGAAAAAAAAAAACAAAAAAAAAAAAATTTTAAAATTTTGAAAAAACTTTTTAAAAATTTTGAAAAATTTTGAAAAAAATTTTCAAAATTTTTGAAAAAAAAAAAAAAATTTTTGAAAATTTAAAAAAAAAAAAATTTTCAAAATTTTGGAAAAATTTCAAAATTTTGAAAAAAATTTGAAAATTTTGAAAATTTTAAAAATTTTTGGAAAAAAAAAATTTTTCAAAATTTTTGAAAAAAAAAAACTTCAAAAATTTTGAAAAAAATTCAAAATTTTCAAAAATTTTGAAAAAAATTAAATTTTTGAAAAAATTTAAAAATTTTTAAATTTTTGAAAAAAAAAAATTTTGAAAAATTTTTCAAAAAAAAAAAAATTTTGAAAAAAAACATTTGTCAAAAATTTTGAAAATTTTTGAAAAATTTTTCAAAAATTTTGAAAAAATATTTTAAACTTTAAAAAAATTTTCAAAAAAAAAAAAATTTTAAAAAATTTTGAAAAACTTTTGAAATTTTGAAAAAAATTTTAAAATTTTTTGAAAAATTTTCCAAAATTTTGAAAAAAAAAAAAATTTGAAAAATTTTTAAAAAAAATTTTGAAAAAAATTTTCAAAATTTTTGAAAAATTTTTTTAATTTTTTGAAAAATTTTAAAACTTTGAAAAAAAATTGAAAAACTTTTGAAAAAATTTTTGAAAAAAAAAATTTTTTGCAAAAATTTCAAAATTTTGAAAAAAAATTTTGAAAATTTTCAAAACTTTCAAAAATTTTTCAAAATTTTGAAAAAAAAAAAATTTTAAAATTTTGAAAAAAATTTTTTAAAAATTTTTGAAAAAAATTTCAAAAATTTTGAAAAAAACAAAATTTTTTGAAAAAAAAAAAAATTTTGAAAAAAATTTCAAAAATTTTGAAAAACTTCAAATTTTTGAAAATTTTGAAAAAAAAAAATTTTTGAAATTTTGAAAAAAATTTTTCAAAATTTTTTGAAAAAAAAAAATCAAAAATTTTGAAAAAACTTTTAAAACCTTTTTCAAAATTTTTGAAAATTTTTGAAAATTTTGAAAAATTTTTGAAAAAAATCAAAACCTTTGGAAAAAATTTTCAACCCTTGAAAAAAAATTTTGAAAAATTTTTGAAAAAAATTTTCAAAATTTTGAAAAATTTTGGAAAAAAAAAACTTTTGAAAAAAATTTTTCAAAATTTTTGAAAAAAAAAATTTTTTCAAAACCTTTGAAAACAAAACCTTCAAAATCTTTGAAAAAAAAATTCAAAAACTTTGAAAAAAATTTTTCAAAATTTTGAAAAAAATTTTGGAAAAGTAACCTTCAAAAATTTTTGAAAAAAATTTTCAAAATTTTGAAAAAAAACTTTTAAAATTTTTGAAAAAAAAAAATTTTAAAATTTTTGGAAAAAAAAACCTTGAAAAATTTTTGGAAAAAAAAAATTTTTGAAAAACTTTAAAATTTTTGAAAAAATTTTGGAAAAAAATTTTTGAAAAATTTTGCAAAATTTTGAAAAAAAATTTTCAAATTTTTTGAAAAAAAAATTTTTTAAAAAAAACTTTGAAAAAATTTCAAAATCTTTTGAAAAAAACTTCAAAATTTTGAAAAATCTTTCAAAATTTTGAAAAAAATTTTTAAACCTTTGAAAAAAAAATTTGAAAAATTTTCAAAAAAAAATTTTGAAAACTTTGAAAAAAAAAATTTTGAAAATTTTGAAAAAACTTTTCAAAATTTTTGAAAAAAATATTTCAAAAATTTTGAAAAAAAAAATTTTTGAAAAAAATTTTCAAAATTTTTGAAAAAAAAATTTTTAAATTTTTGAAAAAATCTCTTGAAAATTTTGAAAATTTTGAAAAAAATTTTTTCAAAATTTTGAAAAAAAATTTTCAAAATTTTTGAAAAACCTTTAACCTTTTTGAAAAATTTTCAAAAATTTTGAAAAACATTTTTTGAAATTTTTGGAAAAAAAAAATTTTGAAAAAAATTTTTGAAAAATTATTCAAAAAATTTTGAAAAACTTTTCAAAAAAAATTTTTGAAAAATTTTTTTCCAAAATTTTTGAAAAATTTTTGAAAAAAACTTTCAAAATTTTGAAAAAATTTAAAAATTTAAAAAAAAAAAAAAAATTTTCAAAATTTTGAAAAAATTTTCAAAATTTTTGAAAAAAAATTTTTTTTGAAATTTTTTTAGAAAAAAAAATTTTTCAAAATTTTGAAAAAACCTCAAAAACTTTAAAAAAAAATTTTTTGAAAAAATTCTTGAAAAAATTTGAGAAAACCTTGAAAAAAATTTTGAAAAAATTTTCAAAATTTTGAGAAAAAAACTTCAAAATTTTGGAAAAATTTTTGAAAAAATTTGAAAAAAAAACATTTAAATTTTTGAAAAAAATTTTTTAAAATTTTTGAAAAATTTTTTCAAAATTTTTGAAAAAAACTTTGAAAAATTTGAAAAATTTTGAAAATTTTTTTTAAATTTGGAAAAAATTTTCAAAAATTTTGGAAAAAAACCTTTTTCAAAACCTTTGAAAAATCAACAACAAAACCTTGAAAACCTTTTTTCAAAATTTTTGAAAAAACTTTAAAATTTGAAAAAAAATTTTCAAAATTTTGAAAAAAATAAAATTTTTTGAAAAAATTTCAAAAATTTTGAAAAAAAAAATTTCAAAACTTTGAAAAATTCAAAAAAACCTTGAAAAAAATCAAAATTTTTGAAAAATTGAAAAAAAAAAACCTTTAAAATAAAAAATTTTGGAAAAAAAAAAAAAAATTTTCAAAATTTTGGAAAAAAATTTTTTTAAAAAAATTTTCAAAAACTTTTGAAAAAAATTTCAAAATTTTGAAAAAATCTTTAAAAATTTTTGAAAAAATCAAAAATTTTGAAAATTTTTAAAAATTTTCAAAATTTTGAAAAAAAATTTTGGAAAAAATTTTGGAAAATTTTTGAAAAAAAATTTTTGAAAAAATACTTTGTAAAATTTTTAAAAAAACCTTGAAAAAACTCATTTTGAAAAAAATTTTAAAACCTTTGAAAAAAAAATTTAAAAAAATTTCAAAATTTTGGAAAAATCCTTTGAAAAAACTTCAAAACCTTGAAAAAAAATCTTCAAAACCCTTGAAAAAAATTTTTAACCTTTGAAAAATCAAAATTTTGAAAAAATTCAAAACTCCTTGAAAAAAACTTTGAAAAAAAATTTTTGGAAAAACCTTCAAAAAATTTTGAAAAAAATTAATTTTTGGAAAAAAAAATTTCAAAACTTTTGAAAAATTTTCAAAATTTTGAAAAAAATTTTCAAAATAACTCAAAATCTTTTTAAAAAAAAATTTGAAAAATTTTGAAAAAAAAATTTTAAAAAATTTTCCACCAAAAACTTTGGAAAAACAATTCCTTGAAAATTTTTGAAAAAATTTTCAAAAAAAAATCCTTTGTCAAAAATTTTGGAAAAAAAAACCTTTGAAAAAATTTTGAAAAACAAAATTTTCAAAATTTTTGAAAAATTTTCAAAATTTTTTGAAAAAAAAAATTTTCAAAAACTTCAAAAATTTTCAAGACTTTAAAAATATTCAAAATTTTGAAATTGAAAAAAAAAATTTTTGAAAAAAAAAAAAAATTTTGAAAAAAAAAAAATTTTTCAAAATTTTTGAAAAAAACTTTTAAAAATTTTAAAAAAAAACTTTCAAAATTTTTGAAAAAAATTTGAAAAAAAAAAAAAATTTTTGAAAAAAAAAATTTTCAAAATTTTTGAAAAAAAAATTTCAAAATTTTGAAAAAAAAAATTTCAAAACTTATGGAAAAAAAAAATTTTCAAAAATTTTGAAAAAAAAAATTTTGAAAAAAAATTTTTGAAAAAAATTTTTGAAAAAAAAAAAAAAAATTTCAAAATTTTGAAAAAAAAATTTTTCAAAATTTTTGAAAAAAATTTTTAAAAAAAAAATTTGAAAAAATTTTTTGAAAAAAAATTTTCAAAATTTTTGAAAAAAAAAATTTTCAAAAAAATTTTGAAAAAAATTTTTTTATATTTTGAAAAAAATTTTCAAAATTTTGAAAAAATTTTTTAATTTTTGAAAAAAAAATTTTTCAAAATTTTTGAAAAAAATTTTGAAAAAATTTTTTTTTCAAAATTTTGAAAAAAAATATAAAAATTTTGAAAAAAAATTTTCAAAATTTTTGAAAAAAAAATTTTCAAAATTTTTGAAAAAAAATTTTCAAAATTTTGAAAAAAAATTTTTTTTTGAAAAAAAAAAAAAAAAAAAAAAAATTTGAAAAAAATTTTCAAAATTTTGAAAAAAAAATTTTCAAAATTTTTGAAAAAAATAAAAAATTTTGAAAAAAAAAAAAAAAAATTTTTTTGAAAAAAAATTTTCAAAATTTTGAAAAAATTTTTTTTAAATTTTGAAAAAAAATTTCAAAAAAATTTGAAAAAAAAAAAATTTTGAAATTTTGAAAAATTTTCAAAAATTTTGAAAAATTTTTCAAAAAATTTTGAAAAAATTTTTCAAAAATTTTTTGAAAAAAAAATTTTTTAAAATTTTTGAAAAATTTTTTTGAAAAAAAAATTTTTGAAAAAAATTTTGAAAAAAATTTTGAAAAAAAATAAAATTTTTGAAAAAAAAAATTTTCAAAATTTTGAAAAAAAAATTTTTCAAAAAATTTTTTTTTGAAAAAATTTTTGAAAAAAAAAATTTTAAAAATTTTGAAAAAAAATTTTGAAAAATTTGAAAAAATTTTTGAAAAATTTTTTTTTTTTTAAAAAAAAAAAAATTTTGAAAAATTTTTAAAAAAATTTTGAAAATTTTGAAAAAATTTTAATTTGAAAAAAAAAATTTTTTTTTTGAAAAAATTTTTCAAAATTTTTTGAAAAAATTTTTCAAAATTTTTGAAAAAAAAAAAAAATTTTATTTTTGAAAAAAAAAAAATTTTTAAAAATTTGAAAAAAAAAATTTCAAAAATTTTGAAAAAAAAAAAAAATTTTTATATTTTCAAAATTTTGAAAAAAAATTTATTTTGAAAAAATTTTAAAATTTTTCAAAAAAAATTTTGAAAAAAAAATTTAAATTTTGAAAAAAATTAAAAATTTTTTAAATCGAACTAGACGAAAAGTCAAGAAATAAAACGTCATTCTCCACTTCGACAGGCTCATATCGCTACACGCGATTACCATTTGGATTAAAAATAGCCCCCAATTCATTTCAAAGAATGATGACACTTGCATTCACAGGCCTACAGCCTTCGCAAGCATTTCTGTATATGGATGATTTAGTTGTAGTCGGTTGTTCTGATAAGCTTAAGAATTTAACCGATGTTTTCAAATTATGTAGACAACATAATTTAAAACTACATCCAGAAAAATGTACTTTCTTTATGAAAGAGGATGAACCTTTTTTTTAATTAGTAGTTTTTTATTACCTCATATTTAGAGTCATCTGGTAAAGATGATTCTAAATATGAGGTAATAAAAAACTACTCACAACCAGTAAATGCAGACGAAGCCAGACGATTCGTCGCATTTTGTAATTATTACAGAAGGTTTATTAAGAATTTTTCTGAGAAATCACGCCAATTAACGAGGCTTTGTAAGAAGAATGTTCCATTTGAATGGACAAGCGAATGCAACGAAGCACTTGTATATCTGAAAAGGGAATTAATATAACCAACACTTCTTCAGTACCCAGACTTCAGCAAATAATCAAATAATCAAAAAATCAACAGCTACCAGTGGCATACGCTTCAAGAACCTTTATACAAGGTGAAAGTAATAAGTCCACTACAGAACAAGAACTAGCAGCTATTCATTGGGCAATCAATCATTTCAGACCATATATATATGGAAGGCATTTCTTAGTACAGAGTGACCATAGGCCACTATCCTATCTTTTCTCAATGAAAAATCCGAGTTCCAAGTTAACCAGAATGCGTCTGGATCTTGAAGAATATGATTTTAGTGTAGAATATCTTAAGTGGAAAAACAATTATATAGCAGATGCTCTTTCCCGAATAACCATCGGAGAGCTAAAAGAAATGAATAGACAGATACTGAAGGTCGCAACGAGAGCTTCAGCAAGACAGAAAAATTTCTGCGCAGGAGAAATATTGCAAGAACTCAAATTAAAAAAAGAAAATATATAAATGCCCAGTATCTATCAGGTTGTCAATAACATTGACGCCAATGAATATGTTGGTTCTCAAAATAGACAAGCATAAGTGTTTGTTAAAAAGAGGCAAAAATATTATAACACGTTTCGATATGACTAATTTTTATTCTAATGAAAAAATCGATTTAGATCAGTTTTTTCAAAGGCTTAATGAATAAATAAGATCATTCAAACGCAATTGTCACCAAGTGGACAAATCTTTGAGTTTGTCACTATTATGAATTTTAAAGAAAAGGGCAACAGAAAATTAAAAAATTTAAAAATAGCGCTATTAAATAAGGTGACTAAGATAGATAAAGATGATGAGGTTCAAATTCAACAGAATATTAAAAAATTAAAAAATAAAAGCAATTCTGTCAAAATATCACGACGATCCGTCAGAAGAAGGCCACTCAGGAATTTCTAGAACCCCGAAGAAAATAAAAAACTTTTATTACTGGCCACAAACGCCAGCAACAGCATTTGATATAGTTTTGAAAGATACCATTGGTCCACTTCCAAGATCAGAAGATGGAAATGAGTATGCTGTCACTATCATATGTGATTTAACTAAGTATTTGGTTACGGTACCCATACCAAACAAAAGTGCAAAATCAGTTGCTAAGGCTATATTCGAAAATTTTATTCTCAAGTACGGTCCAATGAAAACAATCATTACGGACATGGGAACAGAGTATAAAAATCAAATAATTGACGACTTGTGCAAATATATGAAGATAAAGAGCATTACTTCAACCGCACACCATCCCCAGACTTTAGGAACAATAGAACGAAGTCGCAGAACATTTAACGAGTATGTTCGCTCTTACATTTCTGTTGACAAAACTGATTGGGATGTTTGGATACAATATTTTACTTATTGTTTCAACACAACACCATCAATAGTTCACGAATATTGTCCATATGAACTAGTATTTGGCAGACTACCAAGACTCGTTTATAATTTGTTCAATATTGTCGGGATAAGGTGCAATTATGAAAGTTGGTTGTTCAATTGTAGGATAAGGAGTATTTCATTAGGAATATTTCATTAGTAGCAACGTTCTACCAAGCGGAAGTTTTTTTTATCAACTAGATTTTTATACCCTTCGACTATTGAAAATGGTCAAAATTTGTGCAATGTATGTAACAGGCATAAGGAGGCGTGGCAGACCCCATAAAGTATATATATTCTTGCTCAGGATCACTAGCCGAGTCGATTGAGACATGTCCGTCTGTCCGTCTGTATGAGGGAACAGATCTCAGCTATGAAAAAAGCTAGAGACACCAAATTTGGTATGGAAGTTCCTATATATAATAGGCAGATAAAGTTTATTTCAAATGTTTGATGCCACGCCCACCGCCCCCGCAAATCGGTAATTTACGATTATTAAGCAAAGTATTAAGCTTAGAAAGTTCTGCTTTGGTATGTATAATGCTAAGTGCCATATAAACATATTCTCCAAATAACAATTTGATCGGACCAATAACAGAGAAGTTATTCAAATGAACGTTTTCAATACAAATGTACGAGCAGCAGCCGGCGCGCTGCTTTGCCGACGTCGACGTTGCGTCTTGTCGCTTCACTCTTCTTCGCGCGTTGCTGCGAGCGAGTAAGCTATATGTAGTAGAAGTTTTTGTGCAGAATTTCTGTTTGAAATTATGAGTGTGGTTACACGTTTGTAACAGATTTAGACAAGTGGATATGGCTACAGTCGAACGCCCGACAGTAGGATACCCTTCTCCCAATTTTTAAAATCCGTTACAAACGTGTAACCACACTCATAATTTCAAACAGAAATTTTGCACAAATATTTCTACTACAAATAGCTTTCTCGCTCACACTCAAACAGCGACGCACGTTAAGAGTGACGTCACCGTCGGCGTCACCTACTGAAAGCAGCGCGTAGGCTGCTGCTCGTACATTTGTACTGAAAACGTTGACTTGAATAACTTCTGTGTTATTAGTCCGATCGGATTGTAATTTGAGGGATATGTTCATATGGCATTTAGCATTATACATACCAAGCAGAACTTTCTAAGTTTAATACTTTGCTTAATAATCGTAAATTACCGATTTGCGGGGGCGGTGGGCGTGGCATCGTACATTTAACATAAACTTCACCTGCCTCTTATATATAGGAACTTCCATTCCAAATTTGGTGTCTCTAGCTTTTTTAATAGCTGAGATCCGTTCCCTCATACAGACGGACAGACGGACAGACGGACAGACAGACGGACATGTCTCAATCGACTCGGCTAGTAATCCTGAGCAAGAATATATATACTTTGTGGGGTCTGCCACGCCTCCTTATGCCTGTTACATACATTGCACAAAGTTAGTATACCCTTTTTAGACCATTTTCAATGGTCGAAGGGTATAAAAACTGGGAGAAGGGTATCTTACTGTCGAGCGCTCGACTGTAGCCATACCCACTTGTTAAATTCTTGACATTGTTTAATTAAACTATTAAATGTTTCTTCAACATCTGTAATATTTATTGTGAGAATTCCTAGTCGTGTTAGTTGTGAACCCATTTCAATATCCTCGATATATTCGGTAAAATGTTCAATGTTAAGTATTAATAGATTAATTTTTTGTTCTTTTTTCAAAGAATTGGACTGTCGATAACGTGGTTTAGAGTGCTGATCTGTACTGAGTCTTGTAATAAAGTCGAAATTTGTTGTTCAATATGTTGTCTGTAGTCTTCGTCTAGTGTGCCAAAAATATATTTTAATGTGGAACCTACAAGGTTAACCAGTCCTCGTTTGTTTCGTTTTGAGATACGTATGCCATTCATTTCTTTTTCCATCTTTTCGGTTAAATATTTAATATGTGTAACGTTTTTATACCCTTCGACCATTGAAAATTGTCAAAAAAGGGTACACTAACTTTGTGCAATGTATGTAACAGGCATAAGGAGGCGTGGCAGACCCCATAAAGTATATATATTCTTGCTCAGGATCACTAGCCGAGTTGATTGAGACATGTCCGTCTGTCTATCCGTTTGTTTGTTTGAAACAACAGATCTCAGCTATTAAAAGAGCATGGCATGGAGGTTCCTATATATCCCAAGCAGATGGAGTTTATTTCAAATGTTTGATGCCACGCCCACCGCCCCCGTAAATTGGTAATTTGTGATTATTAAGCAAAGCGAAGTCATGCTTTGGTATACATAAAGCTTAATGCCATATGAACATATCCTCCAAATAACAATCCGATCAGACCAATTACACAGAAGTTATGCAAGTCAACGTTTTCAGTACAAATGTTCGGACGACCAGCAGCCGGCGCGCTGCTACTAGCAGTTGACGTCGACGTCGACGTTGCGTCGTTTCGCTTTACTCTTTACTCATAGAGTAGAAGGGTATTATAAGTTTGTTCCAACCGAAAATGTATGTAACGGCAGAAGGAGACATCTCCGACCCGATAAACATATATATTCTTGATCAGTATCAACAGACGAGTCGATATAGCCATATCCGTCTGTCTGTCCAACCGGAGTCTGTCTGTCCGTCCATCGTCTGTCTTTCCGTCCGTGTGAACACCTGGATCTCAGCTATTATAAGAGCTAAAACTTTGGTGACAATATGTGCTTTATTGCAGGCTGATCAAGTTTATTTTGGATTTTTGCCACGCAACCACCCGCCCCTATAAGTTGAAAAAATTGATTACAGCCGCAATATAAGCTTTACGGGAACATTTTAATATACACTTTACAAATACCATCTTGCGGACGTTTCAGTAGGATAGGATGATAAACATTCTCTCTTCTAAGTGAACGGACGTGTTTTTTTTCTGCTCCCCGATTTTATTAAATTTAGCTTGCAAACAATCGATGTTTGCCAAATTTAATTTTACTAACCTTGTTTAATTTATCGTTCACTTTCGCGAGTGCATCCTGCTTACGGTTCATGCGTATGGTGTCCCCAGTACACTATTCATAAAGAACGCATCGAGTCCGTACAAAAGAACTTTTTACTTTTTGCTTTACGTGGCCTTAACTGGGATGAAAATTTAAGACTGCCTTCCTAGCAAGTGACTGTTACTCAGCCGAGCATATCTTGCTTGCTATGTGACAATGTTGTGCACATAAAATGTGCCGGCTACACTGCCTCTACGGCTGATGCCGTATCTAAGCGCACTGGCCTGCGCTATTGTTGTGACCTGTGTCGGGAGGCGGAAAACGAGATGATTACGTTCATGCGGCAAACAAAGTCAGGATTTCGTGAACTTTTTGGCACTTTTCGAAAACTTGCCGATCAGTTGTCTTCGTTGGACAACTCATTTAATAGCCTAAAACTATTAAATGAGTCACCCAAACGCAAGAAATCAGCTCATGTGGCGAAACCTTTGCTTGCTGCCATTCCGCCTCCTAACATTGACCAACCATGTACACCGGTGACTCAGCCGTTGATGTCGCTTACCACTCCTATGGTGACGAGATCATCTGTTTCTGAAAAGTCATCGACGAGTGTTTACAAATGGTGTAACATAAAGTTTCCAATGTGTCCGCTGTGGTTTCTTTGCCTATTCCACAGAAATGAACCAAAAACGGTTTTAGGTGTTCCACTTAGGAAGCAAATATTCGTTTCCCGGCTTTCCCCTGATCTTACATCTGAAGAGATAGTGGCTTACAGCCGAAATACAAGCTACTGATTTAAAAGTGGAAAAATTTAAATTTTCGTATGAAAGGGACATTTCGTCCTTTAAAATTAGTGTCCCAGCTGAACTCTTGACCAACATATGTTCTCCCAAATTTTGGCCAGACCATGTAGTGGTTAAAGAGTTTGAAGCGAAAAATAAGAAAAATCGGAAACCGATTGCGTTATCTCTACCAATAAAAGCATCTACATATTCGCAAAAAACCGAAACAAAGAACTAAATGCTACTTTCCTTCTTACATACCAAAATGTTAGAGGGTTATGTAGCAAACTTTATAATCTTTTCCTAAATAGCCTTTCTTTTACATCCCATGTGTTGGTATTTACCGAAACCTGGTTGAAACCGGATATTCTAAGCTCCGAAGATTTCCCAAGTAAATACTCAACTTACAGGCTTGATCGACTTGGCCGTCGTGGTGGTGGGGTTCTGATCGCAGTAAGCTCTGCCATTACATCGGTATTGTAAAAACCGGAGATTCAATATAGTATTGAATTTATTTGTGTAAAATTACACTTTCCCGGGTTTTCTTATTTTATAACCTGCTCTTATATTCCGTCGTCATCGGACATCAAGTGCTGATGAATCTTTCTTATTGCCTTCCCGGTAGCAAATACCTTTTTGATGGTCTGTTTGATATGTCATTGTCGCAGGTCAATCATATCAAAAATTCAAAAATTCCTTTCTTTACCAGAAGATTTTTACCATCCCACCTTCGAAGTTACTGTTGATCTTGGCGTGTGTTTTGATAAAAATGAAAAAACCGCGTAGACGTGTACGCTGCTTTATTAAATTTGAATTATTTTGAATTATTAAATTTCTTAATCTCTGACTGTGACCGGTCAGAACTTTACTCGTCTACTGATATTTAAAAGCGACAAATTTATTTTATCAAAATATAAATTCATTCTTTGATATTTGTGTTCCTTTTTACCTTCCGACATGCTCGAGTAACCCCCCTTGGTTCACAAGAGAGTTGTCGCGCCTTAAAAATTTTAAATCTAAATTATTTAAACAATATAAAATTAATAATTCACCTGCAGCCTTTTCTCGTTTTAAAGCTGCTCGTTTAAACTTTTCAGTACTGAACGCGAAATGTTATAAAAACTACTCAGCTCGTTGTAGGACTCAGTTTCTAGTGAACCCTAAACAGTTTTAAAGTTTTGTTAACATGAAGCGTAAGTCATCGGTTAAAGTTCCAAAGTTGTTTTTTGAAAATTCTATAGCAGATACCGGCCAAGCCATGGCCGACATGTTTGCAAAGTTTTTTCAAACTACGTACTTGCCATCTACTCAATATGTTCATTTTTATCTATATAACATTCCCTGTTCAAATGATATCTTCACTCCTATTCTTAATGAAATTTCACTTGTTAAGGATCTTCACTCGGTAAAACCAGTTTTTTCTCCAGGTCCCGACGGTGTCCCCGCTTGTGTACTTCGGCTCTGTGCTCACTCACTAAGTAAGCCTTTGCTCAAACTTTTCTCGCTGTCCTTAGATACATCATCCTTTCCTTCTATATGGAAGGAATCATTTATCATCTCATTGCTTAAGAAGGGCAGCAAGTCTGATGCAAGCAATTATAAGAGATACCTCTATAATTGTCAGCTGTACCTAAATTCGAGAATGTTTTAACTTCTCTCTTGCAACATTTCTGTAGATCCGTTATATCGCCTTCGCAACACGGATTTATGAAACGTCGATCAACTACGACGAATTTGCTTGAGCTGACATCCTTTGTTATAAAAGGTTTTCAGGAAAATCTTCAGACTGATGTCATTAATACTGATTTCAGTATAGTTTTTGACTCAGTAAATCTTTCCCTTCTTGCACATAAACTCAACCTTTTAGGGTTCTCACCAAAACTACTTAGTTGGATTGTGAGTTATCTGACTGACAGAACTCAAAGAGTCCTCTTTAATAATGTTTATTCAGACCTTCTCTTTGCCAAATCTGGTGTTCCTCAGGGTAGCCATTTAGGCCCCCTTCTCTTTACGCTTTTCATCAATGACCTACCCCTGGTCATACATAACTCCCGTACTCTCATGTTTGCGGATGAACAGCTCCAAATGCAAGCTGATGACATTCTCCCGAGCCAGCCCAACGTACGTTTCTTATATTCTTTGTGGCTGTGAATTAGAAGAATCAACTTAGTTGATGATCTGGGGGTCCGATTAGACCGAAAATTAAAATTTTCCGAACATATTTCTAATATGGTAAATAAACCCACGGGTGTTCTTGGCTTTATTAAGGAGTGGTCTAAGGAGTTTGACAATCCTTATGTAACAAAGACCCTCTATACATCACTTGTTCGTCCAATTCTGGAATACGGATCATGCGTATGGTGATGAATGAATGAATGAATCTGTACATTTACAAGGCCTAAACTGGGATGTAAACTTAAGACTTCCTTCTTATGGCCGTAGCCTTTTGTTGCTTAATTTACCATCTCTAGCTAACCGTAGAACCATGCTGGGAGTAGAATTTATTAATAACCTCATCCAAGATGATATTGACAGTGTAGACCTAGTTAGCCGGCTACACTTCTCTGTCCCTTGTAGAATAACACGTAACTTCTTACCACTAACTCTTCCTTATTGTAGGTCGACTTATGCCCTTCACGATCCGTTTAGGGTATTATGCTCGGACTACAATAATCTATACTTTCTTATTTCTAACGCTTCCTATGTTGCATGCCTAAAATTTGAAATCCTGTCCTATCTTTCTACACATTAAGTTATCTTTCCTCGCAAATCTTTCCTATCTTTAGTATTAATTTACATGCCCGCGTTCTGTATTCGCGTTTCGAGTCGTACGTTCGGCGACTGTGCCCCTCGGTCGGTTGGGCGGGAGGTGGACATTCGCTGTCTGGGATCCGCGCGTAACAAGCATCGGCTTGGTATTGCATGTACCATTTGATTACACATTCATTGTATCAACGTCCAAAAAAAAAACAAGAAAGCAAGGCTATCTTCTGCTTGCCGAAGGTTTTATACCCTTGCGTTATACTAAATATAAAATAAATTTGGATTGCTGCCGGTTTCGTTGGTATTAATTAAACAATTATAACAGTACATCGAATGACCAAACTTGGATTTGGATGTGGTAAGCATGATAGCTATATCTTGAAATATAACCAAATTTGGCCGATAGGTTCCATGGCAGCTATACTATATATCGGTCCGATTGAAAATGGTTAAAAAAGGGTATACTAACTTCTCCTCCTTTCCCGCCAACTCGTGGGTCCAAAAATTATGGTTATTTTAAATACTAATAGCTGTTCAGGCAGGCAGCAACTCTTCGAGGTGATGCCCACTGAAGCTGACGCTGACCCGATCAGCCTCGCTGACGACGCTTCCATCGCCTCTCATAGGTTAGGCCTCATGGAAGCAAGCTCTCGGATCCAGACGCTGCGACTGGATTTTGAGAACGCCTTCGTCAAATTGAAGACGCGCGAGAAGATGCTTTTTAAAGCCGCACTCGCGAAGGGCAGAGCAGAGGCTCTCGCTATCGCCACCGCATCCCCCGTGGAAACCAAGGCCAAACCGACGTCCTTGAACCACAAGGGTCTTCAAAGAAACCCAAAAAAAATTATGTGGAGTCCACAAAGCCACTTTACAGCCAAGTGGCAAGCAGCGTGAAACTGGGTTTAATTTCGGCTGATTCAACTAAACCGCTTTAATCGGAGCAGCTGGCTACGGTGAAAGCTAGTATAATTAAGACGTTGCTGCTACACTCCACTCTTGGTGTCAGTCCGGGTTTCGATGGTTATATACCTCGAAACGAATGGCTGCTCCTGGTGTGCGAAGATAACCGTACCGCCGACTGGATCAGGGGAATTGTTGAACACATCAGGTCCATCAGCTCCCTTGACATAAAACTATTGGAGGAGGCCGAGTTCCCGAGAGCTCACCTTATAAGAGGATATTTCCCCAATGGTCTGAATTCGCTCCCGCCACCATCCTGGATTACCTAGGTATCCAGAATGCTGACTGCTTCTGAACGGAGCAGTAGCGGGTGGTTTAGCATAGCCTTAACGGCACTACGACTCACCTTGTGATAATGGTCGACGAGGAGTCGTACCAGGCTCTTGCGGAGTGTAATGGTAAAGTGAAGTTGATCTTCGGAAGGATGAAGCTTTTACTAAAAAACTCCGTCCCCAGGGTCTCCCCAACCCCTGCCCGATCCCCACCCCTTTCTCCAACTATTCACCCTCTACCAGCGCGGTATAGTGGTGGCATAGGTTGCCCCCTCCGACGTGACAGCAGTGGCTGCCGCTCCTGTGGCGTGTACCAGCGCTGCGACCGTAGCTGCACCATAACTCCAATCCCCAAACCCCCGACCGTTGTGGTCTCCACCCCCAATCCCTCATCGGGCCGGGGGGCAAGGCATGTAGCCTTGTCAACAAGGCGCTGAAGAAGGATACTGCGCGCCATTAAGGTGCTCCAGGCGAACCCTGTGCAGGATCATCTGTGATGATGGTATTGACCTGGCTCTCGTCCAAGAGCCATGGTTAATCGGTGGCCTCGTCCGTGGACTATCATGCGGATCAAGTAAGTTGTGCCGTTAAAATAACAAGCCGCTCGTGATCGGATGCGACGCCAACGCGCACCACACGGTCTTGGGGGAGCAGCGACCTCAACAAACGTGGTGAGTCTCTCTTAGATTATCTTATGTGTAGTTATTTAGATGTGGCCAACGTAGGGTGCAAACCCACGTTCATTAACGCCATTATGGAAAAGGTTTTAGATCTCACCATAATCAGCAACTCAATTGAGAGTTCGCTTGCCAACTGGCGGACTACAGCACATCAGGTTCGACCTTCCCGGCCAAGTTGCGATCCGCCAGAACTCCTTTTGTCCTAAAAAGACAAACTGGGAACTCTTTAAAGCCTCTGTGGCTTTTAAAGCAGTCTTGTTGATCAGCAACAAACTCTATCAGTAAGATTGAACTTGCTAACCTGCTCCAAGATGTGCTCATTATATCCTTTGAAGTCAGCTCAGTCCGGGAGACCCTCATGGTCAACTGAAAAGTTCCATGGTGGAAAGAAGAGCTGTCTTCTTAAAGAAGGAGAAGCTTATTCAACAAGGCCAGATCTAACCGCGTTAGGTGGGACGTCTATAGGGACGCTCTCACAACCTACAACAAGAACATTAGACGTGCCAAACGCGATACGTGGCGCAGCTACTGTGGTAGCACTGAATCGCTGCCAGAGGCAGCGAGACTCTACAAGGTATTAGCCAAAGGGTTGTCTAATGGAATAGGGCTTCTCCAAAGAGCAGACTGCTCTTTCACTTAAGATCGCAGGAAGCACTTGACATTTTCTTACAAGTTCACTTCCCAGGTTCGGTGCCGAACTCAATTCTCGCCAGTCACGTTGACGCCACCTTGTCACCGGACTCACGTGGAGCCAGTCTATCTGATACCATCTTTGACCCTGAAAAGGTCAAATGGGCTGTAGATTCCTTCGCTTCCTTCAAAGCCCCAGGGGGCGATCAAATCTTCGCAGCCCTTCTCCATAACTGCCTGGGTCACATCCTTGATTCGCTGGGCGGCCTTCTTAGAGCCATTCTCACATGGGTATACATACCCAACTCTTGGAGGAGAGTCAATGTGGTATTTCTTCCCAAACAGGGGAGTCGCCCCTTGACCAGCTTAAGTCCTATCGACCGATCAGTCTTACCTCCTTTCTACTCAAGACTGCGGAAAGGCTTTTAGAGGTCGCTCTCCACAAATAAGTGGGTAAAATCGAAAAAGCCTTCATATCCACGAATATTGCTCTGTGCTCCTTTCTTGATATAGTGGGTGCTTTCGATAACACCGGCTACGGGTCTATCTCTGGTGCGCTGGAGCGCAGGAACATTGCCCGTCCCATAGTTCGGTGGATTGATGCCATGCTCAAACACCGGACTATCTCCTCTACCCTGGACACAACGAACGCCCATATCAGTGCGGTTAAAGGGTGTCCCCAAGGAGGAGTCTTATCCCTTTTACTCTGGTCCCTAGTAGTTGACGAACTACTAATTATACTTGCAGAACAGGGCGTGGAAGCGATTGGCTACGCCGACGACCTGGCTCTCGTAGTGAACGGGAGCAATACCAATACCGTGACGGAGCTGATGCAATCAGCTCTGAACATGGTAAGTAGATGGTGTGACATTGACATTGGTCAATTACACATTGGCGGCTCTTCTGTGGGACTTTCCAGCGAGGTCAAATATCTAGGGGTTACCCTTGACAGACGACTAAACTGGAAATTCCATCTAAACAGCACCCTATCAAAGGCAACTCATGCCATATGGGCATGCAGAAGACTCTTTGGAAGAATCTGGGGAATCCTGCACAATTCGGTGGTTATTTGAGATGATGGTAAGACCGATCATTACCAATGCAACTATTGTGCGGTGGCCAAAAGTTTCGAAGGTCACTGCCATCTGAATATGACTCCGCTGCCCATTCGTATAAAAAAAGTTGCTTCTATGAGCCTTCTTAGAATTAAGCTCTAATCCAGGTTTCTAGCTAACGAATCCGGGCATGCTAGTTTAGTCAAAGTTATTCATGCACTCGATCAGATTCTATGACCAAAGAACTCTTCTTTGGTGCAAAATTCAGTACCCTCATCCCGGACCATCTGGATTGGAATGCTGGCAGCCCCATCAGAGATCCCAATGGTATACATTGGTTCACCGACGGGTCTAAGACTGATCAGGGGGTTGGAGCTGGGAAATATGGACCCAACTCCAAAACCTCGATTGCTATGGGCAACTGGCCCACGATTTTTCAATCCGTGGTTGCCATTGAGTTCTGCTGCCGTCTTATTCTTGAGAAGGGGATTAGAGGAGTGAATATTTATATCTTCTCCGACAGCCAAGCGGCCATACTAACCCACTCATCAAAAAGAGTAAGCTCACGTATGGTGGCTGATTGCTGGAACTGTCTCCAGAGGCTGTCGATAAGGAACAAAGTAACTCTTCATCGGGTACCTGGACAATCTGGCTTCCAGGGCAACAAGCTGGGGGATGAAATAGCGAGGGTAGGGTCATCGGCCCCTGCTTGGCCCCAAGTCTTTCTGTGGCGTGGGGTGGTCAACTATTTCCTCCCTGGTGAAAACGTGGGCCGCAAGGGGTACTGCAGGCCAAAGAGCTAACCAACCCCACAGTTGATCGAAGGACTAAGTTACTTGGTGAACTATCACCTTACCAAAATGCGCTTGTCCTCGGAAGCGGAGTGCAGGCTCTGCAAAGAGGATGAAGAAACCACGCAGCACATTTTATGTTATTGTCCGGCCTTACCATGGACAAGGAGGAAATATTTCTTCGACGAAAGACATGTTAGGCTTCATTAGGGAAGCAGAACAGCTTTTGTCCAGCTAGGGA
Source organism: Zaprionus tsacasi (assembly GCA_018904105.1). Classification (NCBI taxonomy): domain Eukaryota; kingdom Metazoa; phylum Arthropoda; class Insecta; order Diptera; family Drosophilidae; genus Zaprionus; species Zaprionus tsacasi. The sequence continues at coordinate 2,003,274 of JAEIFR010000176.1, read as the reverse complement.
GAGCATCTTAGGCACAAAAGATCATCATGGTCGCAGTGCTTCGCGCCTTCTCAGCTGAGAGACTCCCTCTTTATAATAATAATAATAATATATATTCTTGCTCAAGATCACTAGTCGAGTCGATTGAGCCATGTCTTTCTGTCTGTCCGACTGTCCGTCTGTTTGTTAGAGACACCAAATGTGGCATGGAGGTGCCTATATATAATAGGCAGATAAAGTTTATTTCAAATGTTTGATTCCACGCCCACCGCCCCCGAAAATCGGTAATTTACGATTTTTAAGCAAAGTATTTAACTTGATCTAGATCAATTTTTCCAAAGGCTTGAATCGCAAGCCGGTATATACGATATCAGCCAACTCAAAATGGCACCGTGGAAAAAAATCTTTGAACACGTTTCAATAGATAGAGCTGTCGTGGACACAATTGGTCCACTACCTAAGTCAGAAAATGGTTACGAGTACGCAGTCACTCTCATATGTGATTTAACCAAGCACTTAGTTGCCATTCCAATAGCAAATAAAAGCGCAAAAACAGTCGCTAAAGCTATATTTGAATCTTTTATTCTAAAGTACGGTCCAATGAAGACGTTCATAACGGCCATGGAAACAGAGTATAAGAATTCAATAATTACTGACCTATGTAAATATTTGAAAATCAACAAGTGGATATGGCTACAGTCGAACGCCCGACAGTAGGATACCCTTCTCCCAATTTTCTAAATCTGTTACAAACTTGTAACCACACTCATAATTTCAAACAGAAATTCTGCACGAATACTTCTCTACATATAGCTTACTCGCACGCACTCACACAGCGACGCGCGTAAAGCGTGAAGTGGCGAGACGCAACGTCGACGTCGACGTCAACTCCAAGCAGCGCGCCGGCTGCTGCTCGTACATTTGTATCGAAAACGTTGACTTGAATAACTCCTGTGTTATTAGTCCGATCGGATTGTAATTTAGAGAATACGTTTATATGGCATTAAGCATTATACATACCAAGGCACAACTTTATAGGTTTAATACTTTGCTAAATAATAGTAAATTACCGATTTGCGGGGGCGGTGGGCGTGGCATCAAACATTTGAAATAAACTTTATCTGCTTGGGAAATTTGGTGTCTCTACCTCTTTTAATAGCTAAGATCCGTTGTCTCAAACAGACAGACGGACAGCCGGACAGACGGACAGACAGACGGACATGTCTCAATCGACTCGGCTAGTGATCCTGAGCAAGAATATATATACTTTATGGGGTCTGCCACGCCTCCTTATGCCTTTTACATACATTGCACAAAGTTAGTATACCCTTTTTTGACCATTTTCAATGGTCGAAGGGTATAAAAATATAACATCAACAGCTCATCACCACCAGACAGTTGGAGTGGTCGAAAGAAGTCATAATACTTTAAACGAGTATATACGATCCTACATATCGGCGGACAAAACCGATTGGGACGTATGGCTTCAATATTTCGTATACTGCTTCAACACGACCCCATCTATGGTACATAATTACTGTCCATATGAATTAGTTTTCGGTAGAACAAGTAATTTACCAAAACATTTTAATATGTTACATAGCATAGAAGCAATATATAATATACGCTTACGATTACGCAAAGGAAAGTAAATATAAAATAGAAGTAACATATGCTCGAGCAAGAAAACTGCTTGAAGCACATAAAGAGAAAAAAAAGGGAAAATACGACTTTAAAGTAAATAACATAGAGTTAGAAATAGGAGATAAAGTTTAATTAAGAAATGAGGTAGTTCATAAAATAGACTTTAAATACACAGGGCCCTATAAGATAGAAAGCATATGAGATAATAATAATATTACGTTACTAACTAATAAAAACAAGAAACAAATAGTTCATAAAGATAGATTACACTTACATATATATTTCTTAATCATTTATAAGTTTTATTTCTTATTGCAAAATTCACTTTTATATTGATAATACTATTGTTCAAGCTGAGCAAAAATGATACATCAGTTCCTTTCGGAGATGAAATATAAAAAAAAAATAATAGTAATAATAAAAAAAAAATAATAATTTGCATTCATTAATTAAAATAACTTCACTAGGTTACGTTATTTTTCAAAAGGAGGGAGATGTAGTATGCGACTATGTAATATTATGAACATTTAAGTACAATAGTATTTATAGCATACAAACACATAGCAGAACTTTGTTGCTATGTTTATGCAACCAATAAGGCCCAAGGCGGATGTAACATGATCGTCCGCTTGAATGCTACAAAGTATACGTGCATGGTCAGCATTCCCACGCCGACCAAATGCATAATACATAACTCGCTCTCTCGATAAGCATAAATATATAAGATATACATAAGAGAGCCGCTCCGCTGCTGGCGTATTCGGCAGCGCAGCTACGCGGCTTAGCCTTAGACGAAATATATTTAAGAATAAGAACACAGACACTTGTAGAGAGTTGAACTGGCAGAACCATTTCTGCCAGGCAAGTATTGAATCTAAAATCGGGTTGTTATATGGTGTCGTGGATTGTTTTTATTATCCTGTTTGCCAATATTTCTTTTACTTCGTTGTTCACAAAAGTCGGTCACCCCATTGGATACGGATAAAGTTTTGAGTAAACAGGTACTCCATCAGTTTGAATAGTGACTACCGTGTTTACGTTAAAAGACAGGACTCGTTAGGGTCCGCGAATGCGTTTGACCCCATAAAGTATATATATTCTAGCGCTGCTTTGAGCTTTACTCATTATGCGCGTCCGTTTGAACACCTGGATCTCAGCAATTATAAAAGCAAGAACTTTCAAATTTGGTGACAATATGTGTTTTTATACCCTTGCAGAGGGTATATTAATTTTAGTCAGAAGTTTGCAACGCACCTTAGGAGACATCTCCGACCCTATAAAATATATATATTCTGAATCAGCATCAACAGAGGAATCGAAAAATCGATGCCCGTCTGTCCGTCTGTCCGTCTGTCCGTCCGTCCGTCCGTCTGTTGCAACGCATACTAGTCTCTCAGTTATTGAGCTATATTCATGGAACTTGGCACACAAGCTTCTTATTGCTGCACGCTGTAAATAAGTCGGAACGAGCCAGATCGGAGCGATATATCGTATAGCTGTCATATAAGCTATCGGCCGCTTTTGTTGTTTTTCAAGATATTGCAACAAGATTTCGCAAATCTTATTCTTATTACGTTATTAATGTTCCGTTAAAATTGTAGAATATATATACTTTATAGGGTCGGAGATGTCTCCTAAGGTGCGTTGCAAACTTCTGGCTAAAATTAATATACCTTCTGCAAGGGTATAAAAAAAACAATTCGGAAAGGCTAAAGTCACGCTGTGACTGTCAGAGGCCAAGGATTTTCAGTGTACATATATATTTAAAGTAAACCATAAAAAAAGTAGTGAAGGGAAAATGCAAAGCAGAATAGACAAGAGTCGATAACATAAGTAAGAACGAGAGAGATATATGAATTTTTGGCGTCAACTGCTTCTTTTTTATTTTAGACGTCCGTTATAAATGCACTGACCTGCCTCACGTTTTGTGTATTGCCTCACACGCACAAACAAAAACCCTAGCCGTTTGCACAGGAGTTCGTCATCCAACAACTAGACCACCGTCGCTGTGCTCCGCGGACGTTAAAATTGCATATTTAGAACATTCGCTTAAAAATGTCATATTCGTCTTGTACAACAATAACATTTCTTACAGGATAATATGAGCACAAGAAAGACGAATGGTATTTATATTTATTAAGCAGATTATTTCTTGAAATTCTATATATGAAACTAAATTTTAAAATAATGAAAAAGAAAACTTCCAAGTAGTGAAAAAACAAAACAAAATAAACATAAACCACCGCCCACCTTCTCAAGGCTGCTTAACACATTTGGCTTTCACCTCAACTATAGGTTGTGCGGCTGAGTTACTATTTTGATCTCATACACACATAACCATTGGCTAGCGGCAGCTTGCATGCAAGGCAACACAAATCAATAGAAAACGTTAACTTGCGTTTCCTCTATGTTTATTATCCGATCGGGTTGCAATTTATAGAATAAGTTAACAACGTGTTTATCTAGATGTATGCCAAAGCAGAAAGTTAAGACTTCAATACATTGCTTAATAATCGCATAAAAAAACTAATTTCTGAAAAATTAATTAATGATTTACGGGGGCGATGGGCGTGGTACCCAAAATTTGAAAAACACGTTTACTGTCTAGGATATGCATAAATCTTTAAGCAAAATTTTGAGTCTCTAGCTTTCTTAATAGCTAAAAAACTAATTTCTGAAAAATTAATTAATGATTTACGGGGGCGATGGGCGTGGTACCCAAAATTTGAAAAACACGTTTACTGTCTAGGATATGCATAAATCTTTAAGCAAAATTTTGAGTCTCTAGCTTTCTTAATAGCTGAGAATCAGGGGTTCATACAGACAGGCAGACAGACGGACAGACAGACATGGCTAGATCGACTCGGCTAGTGATCTTGAATAAGAATATATTTACTTTATGTGGTCGCAGAAGTCTCCTTCTGCCTGTTACGCACATTCCGACAAACCTAATAGACCATGTATTTTTTATATCCTTGCAGAGGGTATCGTTTGATAAGTCCGTGACTTTTTGAATAAAATATATTTTTTTCGTCAAAGAAGCGTTTTATTTCTCAACATAATCTCCTTTTAGCTCTATACATTTAGTCCAGCGTTTTTCCAATTTTTTTATTCCTTCCAAATAATAGGTTTTCTCAAGGCCCTCAAAATAGTCGTTTGTTTCTGTGATGACCTCTTCATTTGACCCGAATCTCTTACCGCCGAGCCATTTCTTCATGTTTGGAAACAAAAAATAGTCACAGGGGGCTAAATCTGGAGAATATGCTGGATGGGGTAGCAGTTCGTAGCCCAATTTATGAAATTTTGCCATGCTGACTACACACGTGTGCACCCGTGCATTGTCCTGATGGAACAGCACTTTTTTTTCGCCAAATGCGGTCGTTTCTGCTTTAAATCAATATCGAATCTGTCCAAAAGCTCTGAATAATATTCGCCGGTGATCGTTTTACCCTTTTCAAGGTAATCGATGTGAATGATACCTTGTGCATCCCAAAAAACTGTGGCCATGACCTTGTTGGCCGACAGACCCACCTTGGCCTTCTTTGGTGCACGTTCACCCGGAGAAACCCACTGTCTTGATTGTTCTTTGGTCTCTGGTGTGGTGTGGTGGATCCATGTTTCGTCTACGGTAACGAAACGGCGCAAAAATTCGTTTGGATTGCGGTTGAACATCGCCAAACACTCCTTTGAAATGGTCACACGGTTGCGCTTATGGTCGTGTGTGAGCAATCGCGGCACCCATCGCGCGGAAAGCTTTTTCATGTCCAAATATTCATGTAAAATGTGATGTACCCGTTCAGTTGAGATGCCTACAGCCTCAGCTACCTCACGCACTTTCATTCTCCGATCATCCAATATCATTCCATGGATTTTGTCGACGATTTCTGGCATGACGACCTCTTTTGGGCGACCTGAACGTTCGGCATCACTTGTACTGGTACGACCACAACGGAACTCAGTAAACCATTTCTTAACCATTGAAATTGATGGTGCAGAGTCCCCATAATATTTATCAAGTCTTTCCTTGGTTTCGGTGATGGATTTTTTACGCAAAAAATAATGCTTAATTAGCACACGAAATTCACTTTTTTCCATTTTCGTTAAAATTCACGAGATCGTCTGCTTTCAATGCCTATAAAACGCAAACCAAAAAAAGCAGCTTTCTCAAAATTTTACAGTCAGCTGTTAATCGATAACTGCTGACAGGAGCAGTGTTGTATTTAGAGCAGGTGCGCGGCAAATACAAAAAGTCACGGACTTATCAAACGACCCTCGTATTTTATTAAATTGATACTTTTATACCCTTTGACCATTGAAAATGGTCAAAAAAGGGTATACTAACTTTTTGCAATGTATGTAACAGGCATAAGGAGGCGTGGCAGACCCCGTAAAGTATATATATTCTTGCTCAGGATCACTAGCCGAGTCGATTGAGCCATGTCCGTCTGTTTGTTTGAGACAACAGATCTCAGCTATTAAAAGGGCTAAAGACACCAAATTTGATATGAATGTTCCTCTATATCCGGGGCAGAACAAGTTTATGTCAAATATTTGATGCCACTCCCACCGCCCCCGCAAATCGTTAATTTACGATTATTAAGCAAAGTATTAAACTTAGAAAGATCTGCTTTAGTATGTATAATCCTAAGTGCCATATGAATATTCTCCAAATTACAATCCGTTGGGACCAATAACACAGAAGTTATTCAAGTCAACGTTTTCAATGCAAATGTACGAGCAGCAGCCGCGCTCTGCTACGAGTAGCTAACGTCGACGTCGACTTTGCGTCTAGTCGCTTTACTCTTTACGCGCGTCACTGTGTGAGTGCGAGCGAGTAAGCTATATGTAGTAGAAGTATTTGTGCAGAATTCTCTGCTTGAAATTATGAGTGTTTCACGTTTCACGATTCTAACAGATTAAGAAAATTGGGAGAAGGGTATCTTACTACCGAGCGCTCGACTGTAGCCATACCCACTTGTTTTAATATCGAAAATATCATCGATACGATATTTTAAAATATTCGGCAACCCTAGGTAGATTGTATGCAGTCTTCTTGACAATTACTAAGAAAGTGGTGCTTAGTTCGCGATCGTTTTAGTATGCCAGTGCCACCATGGGGCTTGCCATTCGGGTGAAGTAAAATTTGTATCCTGGTATTTAGAAATTGTACTTTTCAGAAGGTGAGTATCTGAGAGTAGCATAACATTAATGTTTCTGTCGGCCAAGAACTGAGCAAGCTCTAGCGCTTGCCGCGAAACGCCATTAGCGTTCCAAGTTGCTATTATTAAGGAAGTCATTATCCGGTTTTAGAAGAAACAAGCATTTGAATAAGGATGTTTTGGTTCCTCATAAGCTCTTGCATAGTTGCTTGCATGAAGGCCATGAAGGGTTTCATGCTTTGCTGCATCGAAAGCACAATCGCTTCAACACCAACGGGCTACTGTTGCATGTTTGATGAATGGGAGTGTCTGCTGTTGGTGCTTGGATCCCTGATTTTAGTGCACTTACAAATTACAAATTTTGCACTGTACGACAGACGGAGGAATGTTAGTTGTAGTCGGTTCCATTACTTTGTTAATTGATGGTGTGATACGATCTAGCTCGTGATCACTCGTTTGTTTAGGCCACTCATAAATTCCTTGCAAACAATGCATCCTCGAAGTTGGTTGCCACAGTTGCTGCAAACGATTTTAGGGTGCAGTACGCTTTGGTGTGGCCATATTCTTGGCAGTTGGTGCACTGCACAGTCTGCCTGCGCTTGCGTGGCTCTTCGACGATTATTCTCCTGTGCAGTAAAATTTTAGTTTATAAATAGATTGTATTTCATATTTGCTGATTTTATGACTCTATGGCTCCAGTTCAACTTTGAAACGTCGTTGAGGTTCTGCAATCCTTTGACACTTTTAAGCTGATAGGTGTTGTCACTCTTCCCAGCTTCTTCCAGGTACTTGGTCACTGATCGGTGAGTAGACTCAAACGGAGTTTGCAAATTCATTTCGAGTATGTTTGCATTAGAAAGAGGTATATCGTGGAACTTGTTTTCTCCAATGTTTTCAGCTATTTGTTAATCAGCGCATTTGGGGTTTTCCCATGTATAAATATTGGTGGCGACTTAGACTTCTTCTGCTCCTGTTCTTTGGTTGGATGCACTTCGCAGTCATCCAATTGTGCAACCCTATTTGAAGTTAAAATGCTGTCAGCGTTGGCGCGGTTTATTTCTGGCTGATTACCAGCTTGTTTGTGTTGTGGTCTTAGCTTTTACCTTATTTGGATGTAACGAATGAATCCAGCACTGTTCGACACAGTTTTTATACCCTTCGACCATTTAAAATAGTCAAAAAAGGGTATACTAACTTTGTGCAAATGTATGTGACCGGCAAAAGGAGGCGTGGCAGACCCCATAAAGTAAATATATTCTTGCTCAGGATCACTACCCGAGTCGATTGAGCCAAGTCCGTCAGTCCGGCTGTCTGTCTGTATGAGACAACAAATCTCAACTATTAAACAAGAAAGCAAGGCTACTTTCGGCTTGTCGAAGGTTTCATACCCTTGCAGTTATACAAAATATAAAATATATTTGGATTGCTGCTGGTTTCTGTGGTATTTATTGAAGAATTATAACAGTACAACGAATGACCAAACTTATATTTGGATGTGGTAAGCCTGATAGCTATATCTTGAAATATAACGTAAATCGGCCGATGACAGCTATACGATATATCAGTCCGATCTGGCCCGTTCCGACTTATTTAAAGAGGACAAAAATAAGAATCTTGTGAGCCAAGTTTCATGAAGATAGCTGAATAACTGTGTGCCTATTTTGGGTTGCAACAGACAGACGGACTGACTGATTGTTCCTATAACAGCCATAGAATATAAACGTCTGAGATATTAAAATGGACAAACCAAAGGCGGCTTACTATATAACATTAAAAAGTATTGATAATGTGCGGTATTTCAAAAAACAAATCAGGTTTGCATACAAAAACCCTGATTTCAGCCGATTGTTCCTATGGCAGCTATATGTTATAATGGTCCAATTTTGATACAATTTTAACGGCAAATTAAGAACGTAATAAGAATAAGATTTGCCAAATCTTGTTGCAATATTTTGAAAAACAACAAAAATCGGCCGATAGTTTCTATGGCAGCTATACGATGTATGGCTCCGATCTGGCTCGTTCCGACTTATTTACAGCGTACAATAAGAATAATAAGAAGCAATAAGAAGCTTGTGTGCCAAGTTTCATAAAGATAGTTCAAAAACTGAGAGACTAGTTTGCGTTGCAACAGACGGACGGATGGACGGATGGACGGACGGACAGACGGACATCGATTTTTTGACTCCTCTGTTGATGCTGATCTAGAATATATATACTTTATAGGGTCGGAAATGTCTCCTAAGGTGCGGTGCAAACTTCTGGCTAAAATTAATATACCCTCTGCAAGGGTATAACAAGTCTCAAAAGGCTACAGTCGAGCGTGCCCGGCTGTGATATACCCGCTACAACTTTGCGAAAAAAGACGTCTGCTGTTTGTACTCAAAACGTTGACTTGAATAATTTCTGTGTTATGTCCGATCGGATAGTAATTTGGAGGATATGTTCATTTTGTATTTAGCTTTATGTGTACCAAAGTAGAATGTTATGAGTTTAATAGAGTTTATAGAGAATAGAGTTTAATAATCACAAACTACCGATTTGCGGGGGCGGTGGGCGTGGCATCAAACATATGAAATAAACACTCATTGTTGCTGGCTCGAGGTCAAAGTACAAAAATAAAAACAATTTGTTTTTAGTTTCTGTTATTTTTATTTTTCCGATATATTTCGGTTACTCTCCGGTAACCGTCTTCAGGGCTAAAAACACAATATTAACAAACAAGGAAAATAACAATATTTATAAAAACTAAAAAACTGAACTGAACAATACTAAATTACATGCATTTGTTTAACACGTCTGCTCTTGCGGGCGCGGAGTTCCTAACTGACTTTGGAAGTAAATGTCTATATATGTGTGCGCAATTATCTGTGTCCGCTTTGTAGTTTAGTCTTTCTTGTGTTGGTGTGTTTATTATGTGTAGCATTTTGAGAGTGTAACGTTAAGCATAGTGTTGTTCTTGTTGTAGTATTTGTGCTGCGTCAAAATTCGGAGTGTGATGCATGTTGGCACAGAGGTTCATAAAAGCAGTTTTTTGTGTTGTACATTGGTATCGTAATTTAAAATCAGATTTACGTTGTGTTAATCTTGTTTTCAAAATCAGTTTTGTCGTTTCTACGTATACACCATCGCATGTTTCCGTATTATTGCCACTGCAGGGAATTTGATAAATTTTTAATGTGTATCGTACACAGAAATAAGTTTTAGTATTTATTCACGAATTGACATAGACTGAATAAATTAATTAACTGATTGGAGCATGTAAGAGGCAAAAGCTAAGAAGCAGCAATGAATTCCGTGGTCCTCGTGAATAGTGATGATAGATTCGCCTAGAGAAGGCCTCTCGCGATCTCGATACTCATGTAAGAACTTACTTAAGAGTTCGATCACACAATTGAAAGCTGCTGAGAGTTGCCACAGTACCCCCCTCCTAGAGTTCCAGTTGGGAAAGGTATCTCGCTGGGAGTATGACTCGTCGTCCAGATCTCGATACCTGCGTGGCAGGTTGAGCGATTGGTGGTTTTCTTTGTTCCTGTTCGAGGAGGTTCCTCTTTGAAGATGTATGCTGGCTTAAGACGGTCGATAGAAACATTATTGTTCTTTGTGCGACCTTTGAGAGTAAAGTATTTGTCGTGTTTCGCTATTACTTCAAACGGACCCTCGTTGTTAGGTTCTAACGGAGTTTTAACTCGATCCACTCTGACGAAGACGTGTTTGCATTGAATTAGATCGGGGTGAATAAACTCTTGAGGCGTGTGATGGTGCACTGGCTTAGTAGTTGGCAGCTTTATGAAAAAAATCCGCCAGGAACTCGCAGTGTTGTGCCGTACACCATTTCGGCTGGACTTAACCCGATGTCGTCTTTGATCGTGGTGCGTAGTCCTAGTAGGATGAGGTGCAATGCAGTGCTCCAGTTGATTGGATCAGAACATTTTATGGCAGCTTTTAATGTTCTGTGCCATCGTTCGATCATGCCGTTAGCTCGTGGGTGGTATGCCGTCGTGCCTAGATGTTTAAAACCACACATTTTAGAAAGCTCTTGGAACAGTGTGGACTCGAACTGCCGTCCTAAATCCGTTGTGATGTGGAGCGGGATTCCATACAGCGCGAACCAGCCAGAAATCAGTGCACTGGCAACTGACTGTGCTGTGATGTCAATTAAGGGAATCGCAGCAGGCCATCGTGAGAAGCGATTGATGCACGTAAGACAGTATCGATATCCATTCGAAGAGGGCAGTGGGCCAACGATATCTATATTGATGTGCTCGAAGCGAGCGTCGCAGGCGGCATACTCTCCAAGTGGCGATTTGGTGTGGCGCTGGACTTTGGCTTTTTGGCTCAGGATACAAGAATGTACGATTTTGGCGACATCCTTTGCCATGCGAGGCCAAACGTAGTGATTGGTAACCAATTTGGTCGGTGCCTTAACTCCTGGATGGCATAGCGAATGTAGGGCTTGAACTACCGATGGGCGTAGGCACCTGAGCACAAACGGGCGTACCTGTTTATTGTTAACGTGGCAGTACAATTGTTTATTTGAGCCTGGAATGAACAATTTCGTTAGTGATATGGTATTTTCTGCGTCAGACTTAAGCAGAGATTGTAGTTCGTCATCGCTTTCCTGTTCAAGTGCCATCTCGTCAAAATCTATGTGTTTGATGGCGTCGATGCGTGAGAAAAGGTCAGCCACGTTGTTTTCCTCTCCAGAGATGTGCTGAATGTTGGTGCTGAATTGGCTAATAAAATTTAGTTGCCGGGCGCGTCGTGGTGATGCTTTCTCACTATTTTGAATAAAGGCGAACAGCAGCGGCTTATGGTCGGTGAAGATTACAAAATTTCTGCCCTCCAGTGCGTACTTGAAATGCAAAATGGCCTGATAAATAGCGGTGAGCTCCCTGTCGTAGGTGCTGTACTTCTTTTGCGCCGATGAAAATTTATTGGAGAAGAAAGCCAGTGGCTGTGTTTGTCCGTTGACGATCTGATGTAACACGGCACCCATAGCGTCGTCCGATGTATCGGTGGTCAACGTTACTTGAGAATGTGGTGTCATGTAGTTCAGCAACGTAGCATTTGCGAGCTCGTTTTTACAGGCGTCGAACGCGTGATCGGCTTCTGTAGACCAGAGTATCGAGGTTTTGTCGTTTTTTTTATTACCTTGAATCAGTGTCTGGAGTATGAGTTGATTATCAGCAGCACGTGGGATAAACGGCCGATTCTCCGTTCGCTTTCTTTACCATGTGTAAAGGGCTTGACCAGTTGCTCTTTGAGGAACGACATATTCTTTTATCCAAAAGATTGGAAAACTCGCTCTGTGCTGCTTTGAGTTTGTCTGCTGCCAGTCGTCGAGCACGAGCGTGAGTGAGCGGGCCGTTTGTCATGATAAAATGGGTTACTTTTGATGTTGTTAACAGCCTGTTTGAATTGGTCGTTGCGAGATCTCGATATTCGTGAAGTAGCTTGGCGTATTGGTTGCACGAATCGTAACATAAAATTCGAGCTATTTCATGCGGAGGCGTGCCACAAATCGATTCGGATAGCGTTGCTCGATCGATAAGTTTACGTCGCTTAATGTCGACGAGCAAGTCGAAATTTTGAAGAAAATCGGATCCAATGATAGCGCAATTGACGTTAGCTACCACGAAAGACCAAACGAAATTTCGCCATAGTCCGAGTGATAATGTTATTCGTTTTTCTCCATAGGTTTGAATTTTTGAGCCATTGGCTGCATAAAGAAGCTTTTGAGTGGGTATTGGTTTTGCATTTTTACAGGGTGGCAACACTGAAATGTCGGCGCCGATGTCGATAAAAGCTGTCGCTGATGCTGAGGCGGGCAATTGTGCAGTGGCCCACTTCGAATTTGCCTCCCGAATCCGAAGACTGCGTTAGTTTTTTGTTTGTGACGAAAAAGAGCATGGTTGGCGGCATTTCTGGGCGTCGCTACCGAATTTGCTGTGGTACCAACACATGTTTGAGGTTTGACCTGCGTCTTGGGTTGTGGCGCTGCTGCTGCGCCTTGTTGATGTGGACCGATTGTTCTTGCGAGAACTTGATGAGGGGAGAATTCCGCCGATTTGGAAATAAAATAAAAGATCATGCGTTTCAATATTATTTATTGTTCGCGACTCCGCGCGGCGATCTGCTTGCGTTCGCTTTCTTGTTCTCAACTCTAATGAACTAAGCATAACAGCTGTCTCTCTGTTCGCTCTCAGTTCGCTAACATTCTGTTATTCCTATGATCTGTTTACATACGCTTATAAATGGAAATATTGTACCTAATTTCAACACCTCTCCTCAATTTTTTTTTTTTTTTATTATTATTACTTTGCTTTTATTTATTGAATCTTCTTGTATAAGAACTAACAATAAATTTAAAAATCTTAACTATAACATGTATTTTTTGAACAGTTGTATTAATTTTCCAACTGTTCTATGATTAAACGGCCCTTATAATTTATTCGCTGGGTTGGTAGGTCCTTTCGCCGGAGACGAGAACGGCTGCTGAGCTGGTTTAGACCTCTCGCTAAGTGGTTGGGGAGCGTGTAAAGCTTGCTATGGTATTTTTCCTTAAGTTCCGTGATTGCATTGGTTACTGATGGGATATTTAAGTCTCTTTGGATGTTTTCATTCCGAACGTACCACGGTGCCCCAGTGATGGTTCTCAGAATCTTTGATTGTGCTCGCTGTATGATGTCAATATTGCTATTGCTGGCATTGTCCCATAACTGTGAGCCATAGGTCCAGAGAGATTTCAATATAGAATTGTAGAGTAAGACTTTGTGATCTAGGCTGAGCGGAGAACCAGAGTTGATGAGCCAGTGTAAGTTGTTGGCTTTGAGTTTAAGTTGGGTTTTTTTGGCTTCAATGTGCCTGCGCCATGTGAGTCTTCTGTCAAGGTGTACTCCTAGGTACACTAGCTCATCTGCTTTCAGGAGTGGTATGTTGTTCAACAAGAGCGGTGGGCAGTCTTGTCTGTTTAGCGTAAACGTCACGTGCTTGCATTTTTGCTCGTTTACTTTTATTCGCCAGTCAGAGAACTACTTCTCAATGTCGATGAGGTGCAGTGCCAGCTGTGCTGTAGCTTGGATAGGGGACCTTGAACGGCTGAGGATAGCTGTATCGTCAGCAAATGTCGGCTGTCGATGTCGGCTGTATATATGAGGTATAAGGTTGGTCCAAGAACGCTGCCTTGGGGGACTCCAGCCTCAATTGTATGATCAGTGGAAGTGGCAGTGTTGCACCGCACTGCAAACTTTCTGTCATAGAGGTAACTCTTTAGAAGTTTGTGTGTGCTTTCGGGTACGGCTGTTTTAATTTTAAACATTAGGCCGTCGAGCCAGACTCTGTCGAATGCTTGGGATACGTCTAAAAATACTGCTGTACAGTATTCGCGATATTCAAATGCAGTTCTTATTTCCGTTGTAATACGATTCACCTGTACAATGGTTCCGTAGCTTTCGGGAAATCCAAATTGATGGGCTGGGATTATGTTGTGGTATTTCAGATGTAGATTAAATCGGATCAGCAGGCATTTTTCGAATAGTTGTGAAGGGACTGTGTGGTCCTTACCAGGCTTTGGAATCATTATGATAATCGACCTCTTCCATCATTGTGGAAAGTAACCAAGTTTGGTGATGGCATTAAAGAGCTTGGTTATATAGCGAACTGCAGAGTGTGGCAGCTGGATGATCATTTCCGGTGTTATAAGGTCGCAGCCGGCGGATTTTTTCGGGCTGAGATTGTCTTTGATTATTTTAGTTACTTCTTTAGGACGAAACACAATTGCTGGTGGCAGTTTACGGGTGAGGATGGTAGCGCGAATGTGCTTGTAGCCTGGTTTGGCGTAAGCACATTTTGTAGGTGAGCGGCAAATGTGGTGGCTCTGTCTGCATCACTACGGGCCCAGCCGCCTGAGGAATTCCTTATCGGTAAAACGGTTTCAGTCGGTGGACGAAGAGTTGAGTGGGCTCGCCACAGTGACTTTTGTTTTGTGCCTGTTGGTAAGAGTTGCTCTATGTATCGGCGCTGATCGTCTTCCTCCTCTTGTTTCAGAGCGTTGGCCAGTTTCCGTGTGGCTACTTTTAGCTTTTGTTTTGCAGTTGGGGATCTGGAAGATTGCCATTCTCTGCGTAAGCGTCGTTTTACGAGGACGAGTTGCTCGATTTATACGTTGATCTTTTTTGAATTAATTGTAGTATTGGTTATTTTGGGTGTTGCAGTAAGAGCTGCTGCAGTAAGGATGGATTGCAATGCACACGTGCATCTCTCTATATCACATTCAGTATTGAGTTTGGGGCTTAGCTCAATGTGTGAACTTATATATTTTTTATACCTGAGCTAGTTTGTTTTTTTGAGAAGTCAATCTGTATGGTGATTTCACGTTTTCTGCGTACCGTCGGAGGTGAATTAGTATCCGGCAGACATTCAGCTTTAACCAAACTGCGGGAAATATTTTTCGTAACTGCGAAGTCGATCAGGTCAGGCAGCTTATTGAGGTCTGATGGCCAGTATGTAGGACTCCCGGGGGAAACATGGTCAAGTTTATTAGTGGTTTTTATTATAGTCTTATAAAGCTGTTTTCCTTTTGGGTTCACAAGTCGCGATCCCCAGTGAGTATGTTCTCCTCAATGTTTTCATTTCTAAATACAACAATTTACATGACATTCATAAGCTTAATCAATTTTTCGTGTTTCAGTTTTGACAAATTCTTTGTTAACATATCGGCTATCATATCGTTAGTTGGTACATATTTTAATTCAACATCGCCTTTCTGGATAACTTCCCTGATGAAATGATACCTGATATCAATATGCTTTGACCGAGCATGGTAAACTGGATTTTTGGCCAAATTCTGAGCGCTAAGATTGTCTCCATGGATAATTTCCACAACCGATCTCGATGATTAAACGCCTCAGATGTAGAGCCTCCTTTACAGCTGAAGAAAGCGCCATATTTTCTGCTTCCGTGGTGCTTAATGCAACACTGTTTTGCTTTTCCGACTTCCAGGAGAAAGGGCCTCCTGACAAGAAGAAAACAAATCCTGTGTACGAACGTCGGTGGCTGACATCACCTGCCCAGTCGGCATCAACGTAGCCCACCAACGGCAACCCTCCAGCCCACACTGGGCTAAATTAAAAAAAAAGTGGCATAAAGTCGAATATTAAAGATATCGAGCTGAAATTTGGTATATATGATAAATATACCACTCAAAATATGTAAACAAAATTTTAAGTTAATTGGACCACGCCTTCATGACCTCCCATATATGCCGATATTGCGTATACGTATTTTTTTAATGATGTGAAAAATGTGAAGCTCAAATCTTCTTGTTTTTGACCAAATTTCCCCTTTTTTCTCTTCGCTCAGCATACTTTCACTTATTTAGCCGAATATCCAGTCAGTAAGGGCGGAATAGTTGCGACCGTTGTCGATCCAAGCATCCAGCAGAGTCGCATGGCAGAATTTAAGCCCATCTACAATTTCGATGTTTGGCCAAAGTCGCAAAAAGTCGCAAGCCAAATTATAAAATACTTTTAATATACATTCTCTAGTTTATTTTGACATACATTACATGACGCGCACCCGCGCGCAAAGTTAGTTCTACTCCACAGAACACAAGCAATTTTGTTTGATTTCATCTACTTTTGGACAGTACACAATAATACACATAAATAACAAACTACTAATTTAAACACAAAATGTTTTTACTTTATTAATTCTACATACCTTGGTTATCAAAATCCATATTTTAAAATGTTTTTTTGTTAAAGTTTGTAAAATTTCCAATCCCACAAAGTTTGCAAAACTTTCCCGCCAAATTTTATCACAGAAGTCAGCTGACTAATCACCTGACTTTGAAAGTCGATTAAAATGACATGGCTGCATTTTTAGCAAAAATATTTAGTGATTCTTTTTATATAAACAATCTATTTTAAATGTATTAAGTCAAAATTAAGATTTGAGACGACAAATGTTTCGACTTTCTGCCACTTTTTTTGGAATTTAGCCCAGTGTGCAGCCTGATAGCTTAAGGTTTTCTTGGCCGTTCCTGCCAAATACCGCATCACATGTTTCACAGCCAATACATGTTCACTATGCGGGTTCTTATTTCGCTGCGCCAGCTTTACAACTGAGTGATAGATATCTGGACTTGATGTTAACGCAATCCACATTAACTCTCCTATTGCGGACTAATATCCAGTTGGATCCCGAGTAACACAATCCTCTTTGTTACACACCACTTGAAATCCCGCGTCTAACGGTGTCGTTGTCGGCCTGCAGTGTTCCAAGCCGTGTCTCTGCAGCATATCTTTGATGTATAACGTCTGATTCATCGTTATACGGCCCAACACGCCTTCACGTTCTATCTGTATACCCAAGAACGTGTTCAGCTGACCTTTGTCCACGCATTCAAATCTCGAAGCTATCTTAGACTTGACCTGCATAAAATCCACTTTGCTCTGGCACGCTAAAAGAAGATCATCAACATAAATTAGCACAAGACACAGGTTACCGTTTATGTCCTGTTTGTACAAACACGCTTGGTATTGGCAGGGCACGAAACCGATCTCTCGAAGTGCTTCATATAGAGTGGCGTTCCACTCTCGTCCTGCCTGTTTTAGTCAGTATTTCGCCTTATTGAGCCTCAGAACCCTGTCCTTGCACTCATCGTCGTCGAAAATCTTAGGCTGTTTCATATATACGGTCTCGCTCAAATGACTATTGAGGTAGGCTGTACACACATCCATCTGGTAAAGGTACATCTTTAGCTCCACTGACATCGCCAACACTGGGCGTATGATTTCATATCGGCATACTGGTGAAAAAGTCTCTCCATAGTTAACTCCTAATTTCTGCGAGCAAACCTTCGCCACCAAGCGAGCTTTATACCGCTCGGGATTGCCTTCACCGTCCCCTTTAATGGTAAAAACCCATCGGCATCCTATGGCTTTTTCTCCTTTTGGCAAATCGCAAATCGCCACGAGCGCGTCATATTCCTACTTCATGGCTTCCTTCCAAAAAGTAGCTTGCTGGCTATGTAACGCTTCTTCACAACTTTGAGGAAGTGGGATTTCAGCCTTGATCATGGCATTGACAACATTATATTCCTTCCTTCGTCTGCCTGACTTACCGGTCCGAATTATTCCAGGCCTCCCAGGCCCGATTCTCATTGCCTCTCCTGTCGGTGGCACCGCCTCATCATCTGCTGTTTACTATCCGAGTCTCTTTCTGAACGCTCTGCATTGAGGTTCTCAATGGATTCCTCATTTTTATCATCTTATGTCTGCTTATCCTCCTCATGCTGCCACTCCACCTTGAGTACATTGTCAGCTTTTCTGGGAGATGCTTCTGCAGCTGGAAATTCAAAAATCTTAGGCACGTCTTCTTGAATTTCATTAAATGGAAAATCGCGTTTAACAATGACCTGTTGCGTCATCTGATCGTACAACCTGTACCCTTTTGATTCCAGGGAATATCCAACGAATCGATATTCCTTACCTTTGGCCTTGAATTTTCCACGGTGACCTTCATCTAGTCCCACCGTCAACGATCCGAAAATTCGCATATGACTCACATTAGGTTTCTTGCCACTCCACACCTCATAGGGAGTAATTCTGTCGAGAGCTGCAGTTGGCGACCGATTTCTGATGTATCACGCTATCATCACCGCCTCTGCCCAAAGGCTCTCCGTCATTCCTGAATGAATAAGCAAACTCCTGGCCATTTCCACCAGGGTTCGGTTGGCTCGCTCTGCCACGCCGTTTTGCTGCGGACTGTATGGGACCGTCAACTGCCTTACGATTCCATTTTCCTGAAGCAAATTGTCAAAACGTTTATTAACAAACTCACGGCCATTATCGCTGCGTATTGCTTTTATCTTGCGTCCAAGCTGACTTTCTGCCATGTTTTTAAAAACTACAAACTTTTCGTATACTTCGTCTTTGGACTTTATGAAGTACACAAACACACGGCGAATGTTTTACTAACTTGGATGACCTGGCATAATTTAAATGTCCATATCGATTATGCCACAGACTTGCACTGGTCTGAATAGCTCCGAAACAAGTGTTCCGCCTGCTCACGAAAATAAACAGTTTGTTCCTTCTTTGCGCTTTCAATACTTCTTCTCCGTTTTGGTACAATCGCATAGTCTTTGCGAAATGTTACAGTACGCCATCGAGAAACTGCACAATTAATAGACATAAAATTTCCTTTCATTTCTGGAACGTGCAATACATTCCGCAGCGTCAGATTGCAATGATCTGTTTTCACGATTACGTCACCTTTACCAACTGTTTTCATTACGTTGTTGTCTGCCAAAATAATATCGTATCCACTTCACTGGGTTTGTCCACTGTCGAACAGAACGAATTTATGTGCGCTGCAACTTCGTCACCTTCTGCCATACGCATACCAAGTAATTTTTTATATAGCGAAACCTTTTGCACTGGTCCACTTGGCTGATGAACATCTTTCAGCTTTTGCCAAGCGCTGCCGGCCGTTAAACAGCTCTTAAGATATACCAACTGGGTCTGCTTTACGCTCAGTGTAATCATAGCTAGCGCCTTCTGATCGAGTCCGTCCCATATTCCGTCGTCTCCATCTGGCCGCTGTCCCTGGATCACTCTCCAGACCTCTGCATGGATCAGAACACTGCGCATTTGGATCATCCAGGTGTCATAATTTCCTGTGTCCAATTTATCTATCTGATACATGGCGCTCATGATGACCGATGACGACGTTTTCCGCGTAACTACCGCTATCCCGCGGCGTAGACCGGTCCACTTTTTTATTTTACTTCAAGCAGGAAAAACTAGGCTCTGGGCCTATAACCTGATGAGGGGAGAATTCCGCCGATTTGGAAATAAAATAAAAGATCATGCGTTTCAATTTTATTTATTGTTCGCGACTCCGCGCGGCGATCTGCTTGCGTTCGCTTTCTTGTTCTCAACTCTAATGAACTAAGCATAACAGCTGTCTCTCTGTTTCTCAGTTCGCTAACATTCTGTTATTCCTATGTTCTGTTTACATACGCTTATAAATGGAAATATTGTACCTAATTTCAACAGAACTGTTTTTTAGTAGGGCATTTATCTGTTGCTCGATGCGTTCTAAACGGTCATCAACATCAGTGTTGCGTGGTGGCAAAGACTTAGAATTGTAGTCAACCGTACGTACATTGTGAAAGTCGCCAACATCTACTACTTTATCTGCCAACTTAGCCAAGTCTGATAGGCTGGCGTCCGATACCTGCAAGATAGTTTGCACTTGTGTTGGTAAGCGCTGCATCCAAAGTGCTTTTAAGAAGCTTTCATTAATTTTATTTGCGGCGAGCGAGCATAGCTCATTAAGCAATTCTGAAGGACGCTTATCACCAAGGTCGATCTCCGATATTAACTTCTGGATTTTCTTCTATTCGCATTCACAGAAGCGTTCCAGAATGCAAGATTATAAATTTTCATATTTGCCTACGCTTGGCTGGTTGACGACTGCGTCGGAAATTCGCGCCAAAACTGGTGCTTCGATTGATGCCAAAACTGTGTTGAACTTTGTGTCGTCAGAAGTTATTCCCGCCAAAATAAATTGGGAATCAATTCGATTTGGGACAACCATAATTCGGGGTGCTCGGGCCAAAACGGTGGTATTTTTACAGCCACGCGGTAGATTGCTGCTTCGGGAACACGAGCAACGGGATCGTGAAAAAAGTCTGCGTCGTCTTCCATGGCGTCGTTGGTTGCTAAAATTGATGCAGATTTTCGAGTGTATGTATATAGTGAATCACGTCGGGGTGACCAATTTAATGTGGATCGTACACAGAAATAAGTTTTATTATTAATTCACGAATTGACATAGACTGAATAAATTAATTAACTGATTGGAGCGTGTAAGAGGCAAAAGCTAAGAAGCAGCGATGAATTCCGTGGTCCTCGTGAATAGTGATGATAGATTCGCCTAGAGAAGGCCTCTCGCGATCTCGATACTCATGTAAGCTATCGAGTTCGATCACACTATTGAAAGCTGCTGAGAGTTGCCACAAATTACATTATTTTTCTCAAGTGCATCTATTTATACACTTCGACCATTGAAATTGGTCAAAAAAGGGTATACTAACTTTGTGCAAAATGTATGTAACAGGCTTAGAAGGCGTGGCAGACTCCATAAAGTATTTAATATAATAAACGTAAATTACCGATTTGCGGGGGCGGTGGGCATCAAACATTTGAAATAAACTTCATCTGCTTGGGAAACATAGGAACCTCCATGCCAAATTGGTGTCTTTACCTCTTTTAATAGCAGAGATCTGTTGTCTCAAACAAACTGACAGACGGACAAGCCTCAATCGACTCGGCTAGTGATCCTGAGCAGGAATATATACACTTTATGGGGTCTGCCACGCCTCCTTATGCCTGTTACATACATTTTGCACAAAGTTTGTATACCCTTTTTTGACCATTTTCAATGGTCGAGGGGTATAAAAATTAAAATATTTCCACCTTCTTGGATCTCGCATTGTTTCAACTCATTTATATTGCGCAGAACTATGGCTCTTTTTGCATTGTAACTACTTGTTCTTGCTAAGCCGACACCGTTATTATTGATTTTTGCGCAGCGTAACTAAAACACGTTTGACTTAAATGGAAATTCCACTTCATCCCATTTAGAATGCTCAAATGCTTAAAAAATATCTTAAAGATTAGCATTAAAAAAATACAATCAAAGTTTGTTTAAGCAAAATAAAAATATACAGGTTTTTATTAATTATAATTAAAAAATACTTTCATATTGAGTTTCTCCTTTTAGCATTACGATTCCAGATGGATTAACTTTCACTTTTATTTTCGTATGAGGGTATAATATCCCATAATCAACATTTTCATAAAGATCCTGAAATGAATAATTGAATTAAATATTAAGTGAATTATAAAGCATATATATATTATATATTATAAAGAATATATAATTAATAGATAAAGCCTGGGACTGTCCTATCGTTATTTATGTGTAACTGTAACCCTGATGATCAAAAAAGGTGTACTAACTTTGTGCAAATGTATGTAACAGACATAAGGAGGCGTGGCAGACCCAATAAAGTATATATGTATATTCATGCTCAGGATCACTAGCCAAGTCGATTGAGACATGTCCGTCTGTCTGTTCGTCTGTCCGTCTGACCGTCTGTCTGTCTGTCTGTCTGTCTGTCTGCATGAGACAACAGATCTCAGCTATATAGACCAAATTTGGTATTTGGTATGAAGGTTCCTATATATCCGGGGCAGAACAAGTTTATGTCAAATGTTTGATGCCACGCTTACCGCCCCGCAAATTGATAATTTGTGATTATTAAGCAAACTAAACTAAACTAATAACATTCTGCTTTGGTATACATAAAGCTGAATGCAATATGAACATATCCTCCAAATAACTATCCGATCGGACCAAAAACAAAGAAGTTATTCACGTCAACGTTTTCAATGCAAATGTACGAGCAGCAGCATGCGCTCTGCTACGCTCGCTTTACGCTTTACGCGCGTCGCTGTGTGAGTGCGAGCGAGTAAGCTATATGTAGTAGAAGTATTTGTGCAGATTCTCTGCTTGAAATTTCTAACAGATTTAGATAATTGGGAGAAGCGTATCTTACTGTCGAGCGCTCAACTGTAGCCATACCCACTTGTTTAAGTTCTTTTTCTTGTCTTTATTAAAGGTACCCACTATTTAAAATCAATATTTGTAAAATATGGGCAAAACACACGAGCTAAGTGAAGTTATAAGAATTAAAATGTGTCACTAATGATAATGCAGGTATTTCTGTAGAACATCTTAGCAAATCATACAAGGTGCCTAAGCAAACTATTGTGAAAAGCAACAGTCGGGACTGTGGTATACCCGCTACAACTATGCGAAAAAACACGTCTCACAGTATTAGATTTGTTTTGACTATGAAAATTGCACGTGCGTCTTATTGGATGTTGACACTTTGCTTTCAGTGCCTTCAAATTGGAACTATCAGAGGGATTTTAATGATGAATGTGTAAAAGAGATGCCTATACTGTATATACATTTTTTTTTTTTTTTGGACGTTGATACAATGAATGTATAATCAAGTGGTCTATGCATTACCAAGCCAATGCTTGTTACGCGCGGATCCCAGACACAGCGTATGTCCACCTCCCGCCCAACCGACCGAGGGGCACAGTCGCCGAACGTACGACTCGAAACGCGAATAGAGAACGCGGGCATGCAAATTAATACTAAAGATAGGAAAGATTTGCTAGGAAAGATTACTTAATGTCTAGAGAGATAGGACAGGATTTCAAATTTTAGGCATGCAACAGACGAAGCGTTAGAAATAAGAAAGTATAGATTTTTGTAGTCCGAGCATAATACCCTAAACGGATCGTGAAGGGCATAAGTCGACCTGCAATAAGGAAGAGTTAGTGGTAAGAAGTTACGTGTTATTCTACAAGGGACAGAGAAGTGTAGCCGGCTAACTAGGTCTACACTGTCAATATCATCTTGGATGAGGTTATAAATAAATACTACTCCCAGCATGGCTCTACGGTTAGCTAGAGATGGTAAATTAAGCAACAAAAGTCTACGGCCATAGGAAGGAAGTCTTAAGTTTACATCCCAGTTGAGGCCTCGTAAAGCGAAAAGTAAAAAGTTTTTTTGTACAGATTCAATGCGTTTTTTATGAGTAGTGTACTGGGGACACCATACGCATGATCCGTATTCCAGAATTGGACGAACAAGTGATGTATAGAGGGTCTTTGTTACATAAGGATCGTCAAACTCCTTGGACCACTTCTTAATAAAGCCAAGAACACCGGTGGCTTTATTGACCATATTAGAAATATGTTCGGAAAATTTTAATTTTCGGTCCAATCGGACCCCAGATCATCAACTAAGTTGATTCTATCTAATTCACAGCCACAAAGAGTATAAGAAACGTACGTTAGGCTGGCTCGGGAGAATGTCATCAGCTTGCATTTAGAGCTGTTCAGGTTTAAGAAATTCGCACCACACCAAGAGTGAAAACTATTTAAGTCGGCTTGTAATATTGACTCACATATTTATTAAGAAAATCAATACATCAAACCAGATCTGTCGTTTTTGTTGAACACTGTGCGAAATATTACTTAAGATTCTAGCTGGCCTTAAATAAGTAACAACTAAGTAATCAGCGATTTTCAAAGAATATACACTACTGGTCATAGGTAAGACGCACGTTTATTTGCAAACAACTTTACCTTATATTTATTATTTAAATGGCGATAGAAAAGAAGTTGATATGTAAAAACATTTCTTTTTTAATGATACTTTAAATATAAATTTGAATATTAAATGATTATATACAATAAACAAAATTGTATTTTTCAATCATTCAATCAAAGTAAGGCGAGTTTTTCTTATTCAATAAAATAGACGCATTTTGGCTTTTTAATTTTTATAAGAAAAGTATTTGGATTTGTAGCAGCTGAGCACCCTAGCACACTGCAATAAGCATATCTGTTAAATAACATACTCTGTAAACATTATACATATATACACTCTGTAAATATTAGCCATAAGTAAACATAACGATATCTGTTAACATTAACATACACTGTAAAATGTAGAATAAGAACAAGAAGAATAAAAGACAGTCTAAAACATAAAGCGAAAGAGACAAGACCTACAGATTTTAACTTACAGATATTATAATTTTATGTTACTATTTGATTTATTTAAAACAAGTCGGAAAGGCTACAGTCACGCGGTGACTGTAAGAGGCCATGGATTTTGAGTTTATATATTTAAAGTAAACCTTAAAAAAAAGTATCGCAAAAACATGAAATTTTGTATAAATACATTTTATTAAATAGTCGCCGCTCGAATTCGAACCCTGGCCGTTTGCATAAGAGTCCGCCATCCTAACAACTAGACCACCGTCGCCGCACCGCCCGTTAAAATTGCATTTTCAGACAATTTGCTCAAAAATGTCATATTTGTCTTCTACAACAATAACACAAATACTGAATTGAATGAGCACAAGAAAGACGAGTTTTATTTATCTATATTTAATAAGATTGTTTGTTGAAATTTGATAAATGAAATCAAATTTTATAATGATGAAAAAAAAATAAAATAATAACTTCCCAAAAAATAGTGAAAAAGTAAAAACAAAATCAAACCGCCTTCCCGTGGGGTCGAACCTCCATCCCTTTCCCTTCGTTCGATTGCCGGCTGCTCTACATATTTGACTATCGCTGCGACTGATTGCTGAGCAGCTAAGTTACTATTTCTATCTCTTACACATACATAACCATTTTCGCATTAAAAAGATCGAAAACGCACGTGGCTGGCAGCAGCTTGCAGGCAAGGCATCACAAATCAATAGAAAATGTTAACTCGCGTAACTTCTATGTTTATTATCCGATCGGGTTGCAATTTATAGAATAGGTTCACAACGTATTTATCTAGATGTATGCAAAAGCAGAAAGTTAAGACTTCAATACTTTGCTTAATAATCACAAATTACTGATTTACGGGGGCGGTGGGCGTGGTACCCGAAATTTGAAAACGACGTTTACTGCCTAGGGTATACAGGAATCTGTATACCGAATTCGGAGTCTCTAGCTTTCTTAATAGCTGAGAATCAGACGCTCATACAGACGGACAGACGGACAGACGGACAGACAGACAGACGGACAGACGGACAGACAGACATGGCTAGATCGACTCGGCTAGTGATCCTGAGCAAGAATATATATACTTTATGGGGTCGCAAATGTCTTCTTCTACCTGTTACGCACATTCCGACAAACCTAATAGACCATGTATTTTTTTAAAATCCATGGCCTAATAAAACAAGTCGGTAAGGCTACAGTCGAGCGCTCGACAGTAAGATACCCTTCTCCCAATTTTCTAAATCTGTTAGAAACGTATAACCACACTACATATAGCTTACTCGCTCGCATTCACACAGTGATGCGCGTAAAGAATAAAATCATACGACGCAACGTCGACGTCGACGTCAACTGCTTATAGCAGCGCGCCGGCTCCTGCTCGTACATTTGTACTGAGAACGTTGATTTGAATAACTTCTGTGTTATTGATCCCATCGGATTGTAATTTATAGGATGTGTTCATATGGCATTCAGCTTTATTTATAAGCAGAACGTTATGGCTTCAATACTTTGCTTAATAATCACAAATTACCGATTTTCGGGGGCGGTGGGCTTGGCTTCAAACATGTGACATAAACTTGATCTGTCTATTATATATAGGAACCTCCATACCAAATTTGGTGTCTCTAGCTTTTTTAATAGCTGGGACCTGTTGTCTCATACAGACAGACAGACGGACAGACAGACAGACAGACGGACATGGCTCAATCGACTCGGCTAGTGATCCTGAGCAAGAATATATATACTTTATGGGGTCAGCCACGCCTCCATTTGCCTGTTACATACATTTGCACAAAGTTAGTATACCCTTTTTTGACCATTTTCAATGGTCGAAGGGTATAAACAAGTGGGTAAGGCTACAGTCGAGCGCTCGACAGTAAGATACCCTTCTCCCAATTTTCTAAATCTGTTACAAACGTGTACATATAGCTTACTTGCTCGCACTCATACAGCGACGCGCTAAAGAGGTAAAGCGGCACGATGCAACGTCGACGTCGACGTCAATTGGTCAAATCGGCGCGCAGGCTGCTGCTCGTACCATACATTTGTATTGAAAACGTTGACTTGAATAACTCCTGTGTTATTGATCTGATCGGATTGTAATTTGGAGAATATGTTCATATTGCATTTAGCTTTATACATAACAAAGCACGAATTTCGACCATTGAAAATGGTCAAAAATGGGTATACTAACTTATAAGTATACTTATAACAATATACTACTAACTATAAAGCTGTGCTTTGGTATGTATAAAGCTAAATGCAATATGAACATATTCTCCACAATCACAATCCGATCAGATCAATAACACAGGAGTTATTCAAGTCAACGTTTTCAATACAAATGTATGGTACGAGCAGCACCCTGCGCGCCTATTTGAGCAAATTGACGTCGACGTCGACGTTGCGTCGTGCCGCTTTACTCTTTACGTGCGTCGCTGTATGAGTGCGAGCAAGTAAGCTATATGTACACGTTTGTAACAGATTTAGAAAATTGGGAGAAGGGTATCTTACTGTCGAGCGCTCGACTGTAGCCTTACCCACTTGTTTTTATACCCTTGCAGAGGGTATATTAATTTTAGCCAGAAGTTTGCAACGCACCTTAGGAGACATCTCCGACCCTATAAAGTAGATATATTCTGAATCAGCATAAACAGAGGAGTCCAAAAATGGATGTCCGTCTGTCCGTCCGTCCGTCCGTCCGTCCGTCCGTCCGTCCGTCTGTTGCAACGCAAACTAGTCTCTCAGTTTTTGAGCTATCTTCATGAAACTTGGCATACAAGCTTCTTATTGCTGTAGACTGTAAATAAGTCGGAACGAGCCAGATCGGACCGATATATCGTATAGCTGTCATAGAAACTATCGGCCGATTTTTGTTGTTTTTCAAGATATTGCAACAAGATTTATTCTTATTACGTTCCTAATGTGCTGTCAAAATTGTATCAAAATTGGACCACTATAACATATAGCTGCCATAGGAACAATCGGATGAAATTAGGGTTTTTGTATGAAAACCTGTTTTGTTCTTGGAAATACCGCACATTATCAATACTTTTTAATGTTATACAGCAACCCGCCCTAAGTTTTTCCATTTAAATATCTCAGACGTTTATATTCTATAGCTGTTATAGGAACAATCAGTCAATCAGTCTGCCACGCAAATTAGTCCCCCAGTTATTGAGATATCTTCATGAAACTTTGATCACAAGACTCTTATTTCTGCCCTCTTTAAATAAAACTGAACGGGCAAGATCGGACCGATACATCGTAAGGCTGTCATGTTACATATCAGCCAATTTGGTTTATTTTTCAAGATATAGCTATCAGGCTTATCACATCCATATCAGAATTTGGTCATTCGATGTACTGTTATAATTGTTTAATTAATACCACGGAAACCGGCAGCAATCCAAATTTATTTTATATTTAGTATAACTGCAAGGGTATAAAACCTTCGGCAAGCCGAAGGTAGCCTTGCTTTCTTGTTTTTCATCATTATAACATTTAGTTTCATTTATCATATTTCAACAAATTATCTCATTCAATCCAATAGAAGTGTTATAGTTGTACAAGACAATATGACACATTTGACCTAATGGTCTAAATATGCAATTTTAGCGTGAGCGGAGCGTAGCGACGGTGGTCTAGTTGTTTGGATGACGGACTCCTATGCAAACGGCCAGGGTTCGATTTCCCACGGCGAAAAGAGAATTTACCTATTTACCTATTTTCATTTTTTTATGTTTTGTTGTATTTTATATTTGTTTACATTTATATTTATAAAGTATATGCATTTTTCCCATTTATTAATAATTATCTAATCAAATTTATATTAAGTGTTAAATTTTGCCTTTTAAGATGTTTTGCATGCTGTACTTATGCGTGCAAGCATCTCTCTCTCGTTCTAACTTATGCCATCGACTCTTGTCTATTCTGCTTGCTTTGTCCCTTCACTACTTTTTTTATGGTTTACTTTAAATATATATGTACACTGAAAATCCATGGCCTCTTACAGTCAACGCGTGACTGTAGCCTTTCCGACTTGTTTTATTCTCAAATTGTTGTGTTTACTGGGACTTGGTTAAAACCAAGTTCACAACCTACAGGTGTGATCGACATGACCGTCGTGGTGGTGGAGTTCTTATTGCAGTCGATTCAACCATCAATTCGGAACTTTTACAACCGGAGATTCAACTTGGTATTGAATTCCTCTGTGTAAAATTACACTTTTACGGTTTATTTTCATAATATAACCTTTTCCTATATTCCGCCGTCATCGGATGTATCTGTCTATTTGCAACATTTGTCTGCAATAAAGACTATATTTAATCTGTTATCAGACAGAGATCACGTTTCAGTCCTTGGGGACTTTAATATACCAGATTGCTATTGGACAACAAATGTTGATTCAAATTCTCTGCTGCCCTCACGGCACCACGACCTTTTTGACGGTCTGTTCAATATATCATTGTCGCAGGTCAATCATATCTTAAACTGTAGTAACAGATCGTAAGACTTATGCTTTGTCTCCGATCCATCTAGAGTGAATTTAATCAAGAGTCAACCACTTTCTTTCCCAGAAGATCCTTACCATCATACTCTGGAAGTGTCTTTTGATTTTGGGGCTTGTATGGATAAACACGAAAAACTGTGTAAGCGCGTACGCTGCTTTAGAAAAGCATATTTTAATTTATTAAACGTTTTTATTTCCCAATTCGATTGGTCGGAATTGTATGTGTCTACTGATATATCAGTGGCGACCAATATTTTTTAAAAAACTATTTATTCATTTTTTGATATTTGTGTTCCGTGCTTTTATTCATCATCCTCGAGTAAGCCGCCATGGCTTACAAGAGAGTTGTCACGGTTAAAAAATTTAAAGTCAAGCCTTTACAAAAAATGTAAATGTAGTAACTCGCCCTAAGCCTTTTCACGCTACTTAAGCGCGCGGTCAAACTTTACAGTCTTAAACGCGAAATGTTATAAAAACTATTTAGCTCGTTGTAAGGTTCAGTTCATTCAGAATCCCAAACAGTTTTATAGTTTTGTTAACACGAAGCGTAAGTCTTCGCATTTCCTACTAATTTAACGTTTGAAAATGCTAGTGCAAATACCGACCAAACCATGGCCTATCTGTTTACAAAGTTTTTTAAACGACTTATTCACCTTCTACACATACTACTCACTTTTATCCATACAACATTCCAAGTTCGAATGGTATCTTCTCCCCCTTTCTAAACGAAAGCTCCCTTGTCAAGGATCTTAATTTAGTTAAGCCAGTTTTTTCACCAGGCCCTGACGGTGTTCCCGCTTGTATACTTCGGTTCTGTGCTAACTCCTTAAGTAAGCCATTGCTCAAACTAATTTCACTGTCCTTAGAAACTTCACTCTTTCCTTCCATATGGAAGGAATCTTTTATTATCCCCTTGCTGAAAAAGGGCAGCAAGTCTGAAGCAAGTAATTATAGAGGTATCTCTAAATTGTCGGCTATACCTGCAGATCCGTTATTTCACCTTTTCAACACGGATTTATGAAACGTCGTTCAACTACGACAAATTTGCTTGAGCTGACATCATTTGTGGTAAAAGGATTTCAGGAACATCTTCAAACTGATGTCATTTATACTGATTTCAGTAAAGCTTTTGACTCAGCAAATCATTTCCTTCTGGCACATAAGCTTGACCTTCACCAAAATTACTTAATTGGATTGTTAGCTATCTGACTGACAGAACTCAAAGAGTCCTCTTTAGAACCAGCCTTTCAATTCCACTTCATGCCACATCTGGCGTTCCTCAAGGGAGTCATCTCAGCCCCCTACTTTTTACGCTTTTCATCAATGAACTGCCTTTGGTCATACGTAACTCTCGTACTCTCATGTAAGCGGATGATGTAAAGCTTTGTTATCAATTTAAAGAAGACCACTGTCACTCACACTTACAAGCCGACCTTAATAGTTTTTATACCCTTCGACCATTGAAAATGGTCAAAAAAGGGTATACTAACTTTGTGCAATGTATGTAACAGGCATAAGGAGGCGTGGCAGACCCCACAAAGTATATATATTCTTGCTCAGGATCACTAGCCGAGTCGATTGAGACATGTCCGTCTGTCTGTCCGTCTGTCCGTCTGTCCGTCTGTCCGTCTGTCCGTCTGTCCGTCTGTATGAGGGAACGGATCTCAGCTATTAAAAAAGCTAGAGACACCAAATTTAGAATGGAAGTTCCTATATATAAGAGGCAGGTGAAGTTTATGTTAAATGTTCGATGCCACGCCCACCGCCCCCGCAAATCGGTAATTTACGATTATTAAGCAAAGTATTAAACTTATAAAGTTCTGCTTTGGTATGTATAATGCTAAATGCCATATGAACATATCCCCCAAATTACAATCCGATCGGACTAATAACACAGAAGTTATTCAAGTCAACGTTTTCAGTACAAATGTACGAGCAGCAGCCTGCGCGCTGCTTTCAGTAGTTGACGCCGACGGTGACGTCACTCTTAACGTGCGTCGCTGTGTGAGTGTGAGCGAGAAAGCTATATGTAGTAGAAATATTTGTGCAAAATTTCTGTTTGAAATTATGAGTGTGGTTACACGTTTGTAACGGATTTTAAAAATTGGGAGAAGGGTATCCTACTGTCGGGCGTTCGACTGTAGCCATATCCACTTGTCATTCGTGGTGTTGTGCCAATTTTTTAAACCTGAACAGCTTTAAATGCAAGCTGATGACATTCTCTCGAGCCAGTCCAAAGTATACGTCTTATTCTCTTTGTGGTTGTGTTTTGAAAAGAATCACCCTAGTTGATGATTTGGGGGTCCGGTGATGATGATTTTGGACCGAATATTAAATTTTCCAATCATATTTATAATATGGTCAATAAAGCCATGGGTTGTAAGGATGTTTTCACGGGCTAGGGTACAACTCTCAGTCTAGCCAGGGTTTTTACAGCAAAATTTTATAAATAACTAGGACTACTAAGACGTTTAGAAAGAGAGGGGAGGGGTCACTGGCAAGTCAGAAAAAGCTGAGACTGTTGTCGTGCATAGCGAACATGACCTCTTCACGCGTACACGTGGTCCACTTCTTCACGATTCCCCGTGCCTGGCACTTTGGCCGCGTTTTCGCTGCGCACCTGTTCGACTGCAGGCCGTGGGGAACGCTCGTGACAGCGGGTACTGTCGCCTGCACTCTCACAAATCGCTCAGTGGTGTAGTGGCGTGGTGCACGACACACTTGTGAAAGCGCGCTCTTTTACCCCGCGTCAACTTTGTAAGGATGTTTTCTCAGGCTGGGGTACATATCTCAGTCCCGCCAGGGTCTTTACAGAACATCATTAAATACTAGGACTACTACGACTTTAGTAAAGAGAGAGGCTATTAGCAGATCATACCTTACTGGGGTATGTGCAGGGTATTGGTGATACCTATGGCCCACGTTGCGTACGTGTGCCCGTTTACCACGGGGTAGTGAACTCTACCACCACGCGGTACCTTCTGGATGTTCACGTGCACGTGTCGCGTGTCACGCGTGCTTGGCTGGCGGCCTATCGTGAGAAACGCACGTGGCCGCAGGTGCTTCCCGCTCGCACTCCCCAGCTCGTCGGTGTATTCCACCATCCGCACCTGGGTAGTGAGCACGCTCATGCACCTCGCTCGCCAGCTATCGCCCACTCACGACGCCTCTCCCGATCGGTCGTGTGCCGTCCCGATCGCCCGTGACCGCAGGTATTCTCGCCTGTACCCCCACGAGCCGCTCAGTGGTGTATTGCACCACACCGCAAACTCGTTAGAGTACACGATCACACCCGCTTGCCAACTAGCGTCCCGTTCGTGACACGACTAACGATCGGCCGTTGGTCGCGCAGAAATGCCCGTGGCCGCAGGTGTCTGCGCTTGTACTTCCACAAGTCGCTCCGTGGTGTATTGCACCACACCGCAAACTCGTTAGAGTACCCGCTCACGCACCCGCTTGCTAACTGGCGCTTCGCTCACGACACAACTCACGAGTGACCGTTGGCCGTGCAGAAGTGCCCGTGGCCGCAGGTATTTCCGCCTGTACTCCCACAAGTCGCTCCGTGGTGTATTGCACCACACTGCAGCCCGTTAGACACGCTCTTGTACCCACATGTCAGCTAACGTTCACTTACGCGCACGATCGGCCGTTTTCGTCGTTATGGGACGCCCGTGACCGCAAATACCCTTGCCTATGCTCCCACAAGTCGCTCGGTGGTGTATTGCACCACACCGCAACCCGTTTCAGAACATTAGTTTGCGTATTCGCCTGCCAACTAGCGATCAAT
Source organism: Zaprionus tsacasi (assembly GCA_018904105.1). Lineage (NCBI taxonomy): Eukaryota > Metazoa > Arthropoda > Insecta > Diptera > Drosophilidae > Zaprionus > Zaprionus tsacasi. The sequence continues at coordinate 1,970,526 of JAEIFR010000176.1, read as the reverse complement.
CTCAGCACAGCACAGACCCATGCGGGCGCACACGCGAAATTTCCTGCTAACACGTTTACGAAAGATAGTAATCAAATTATTGACCGCGAGTTCAGTTAAAAATGCCTACGCATTGTTTATTATTTCTTTTCTTCACAAGTTTTGTTTCCTTATTATATTACAGCTCTTCACTTGACTACCCTACGCTTTTCCCTTAACGTGCTTTTCATGCTTGTGTCCCTGCCTACCTCGCACCATACGTCGCTTTTTTATCTATGCTTCCTTTTATTTTACACCGCTTACCTCGTCCTTCCTTGCATAGGGTCCTTGTCCATTGTCCTTGGGTCCTTGTTTTGAGTCCTTTCAATGTATGTAAATTTTTGTCACTTTTCACTTATAAATCTTGTTTTTCAGGAGCGGTTACGTTTGGCCTCTCTCACTCGCCTTGAACTTCTGTGTCGTGGCCTAATTGTGCAGCTTGGATTTCGATGCTTTCCGTCTGCTGCTTGTTCGGCGCTGCCCGCGGTCGCTGCCTATGCTCGGCCGATCATGCTTCGGCTCATGTCGCGTGGCTCTGCTTCCGAACTTTTCGCTTTGCCTAGCCTGGCGCCCTGCATGCCTAGATCGGCATGTAGCTCCGCCTAGTTCGGCTCGCGACTTGTCGCCTGCATCGATCCGTTCGTGTGTTTCTGCTGCATCCACGACTTTGTCGGCTTCGTGCTGCCTGCATGCTTCTGCTCGCTTCGCGCTGCTCGTCTGGTTTTGCTCGCTTCGGTCTGCTTTTGGAATTTTTGGGAAGCCGTTACACACGCGCATGCGAAACTTGTACAGACGCTATTACACACGCGTCGCCAAATTTGTCGAGACGCCGTTGCTTGTGTGCATGGGCGCCGAACAACGGGCGTTTACTTGCAGTTTGCACCCTGCGTGCTTGGACTTGCCTATGCCTCTGCATATGTCTCACCTATGCCTTTCCCTATGTCTCGCCTATGCCTTTGCCTATGCTTTTCCCTATGTCCTTGTCTATGTCTCTGCCTATGTCTCTGCCTATATCTTTGCCTATGTCTATGCCTATGTCTCTGCCTATGTCTTGCCTATGTCTTTGTTACCACTTGCTTAAAAGAATATGGGGTATAATGAACTTATGGTTATTTTTTATTTATGATTTTCTTAAAACTAAATAAATAACAATGAGACGCGCTTTATGCGTCGGTGACGGTCGCCGCTCCTCGGCCGTTGACGCGTGCTCTGAAGCCTACGCCGTCTCCGTCCGCCAACAATGATGCCGGCTTGCGGGGGTGTCGCTCCAAATGGCCTTGTACTCGTTCTACCACTCGGCGGGGTAAGCGGTGGTCGAATGTGGGTACTCGCCATTCTGAAGAACTTATTCTATGAATTACAACCCGATCGGATAGTAAACATAGAAGTTACGTAAGTTAACGTTCTCTATTGATTTGTTATGCCGTGCCTGCAAGCTGCTGCCAGCCATGTGCGTTTTCGATCTTTTTAATGCGAAAATGGTTATGAGATCGAATTAGTAACTTAGCCGCAGAGCCAACAGTTGCGGCGATAGTCAAATGTGTTGTGAGGCCGGCAATCGAACAAAGAAGAGATAGAGGTTCAACCCTCAGAAAAGGCAGGTTGAGTTTTAATTACCTTTTTTTTTCGCTTCTAAAAGTTTTTATACCCTTCGACCATTGAAAATTGTCAAAAAGGGGTATACTACCTTTGTGCAATGTATGTAACAGGCATAAGGAGGCGTGGCAGACCCCATAAAGTATATAGATTCTTGCTGAGGATCACTAGCCGAGTCGATTGAGCCATGTCCGTCTCTCTGTCCGTCTGACCGTCTGTCCATCTGTCTGTTTGAGACATCGGATCTCAGCTATTAAAAGAGGTAGAGACACCAAATTTAGCATGAAGGTTCCTATATTTCCCAAGCAGATGAAGTTTATTTCAAATGTTTGATGCCACGCCCATCGCCCGTGCAAATCGGTAAATTACGATTATTAAGCAAACTATTAAACTCATAAAGTTGTGCTTTGGTATGTATAAAGCTAAATGCAATATGAACATATTCTCCAAATTGCAATCAGATCAATAACACAGGAGTTATTCAAGTCAACGTTTTCAATACAAATGTATGGTACGAGCAGCAGCCTGCGCGCCGATTTGAGCAATTGACGTCGACGTTGCGTCGTGTCGCTTTACTCTTTACGCGCGTCGCTGTATGAGTGCGAGCAAGTAAGCTATATGTACACGTTTGTAACAGATTTAGAAAATTGGGAGAAGGGTATCTTACTGTCGAGCGCTCGACTGTAGACTTACCCACTTGTTTTTTTTCATCATTATAACATTTAGTTTCATTTATCATATTTCAACAAATTATCTCATTCAATCCAATAGAAGTGTTATTGTTGTACAAGACAATATGACACATTTGACCTAATGGTCTAAATATGCAATTTTAGCGTGAGCGGAGCGTAGCGACGGTGGTTTAGTTGTTTGGATAACGGACTCCTATGCAAACGGCCAGGGTTCGATTCCCCACGGCGAAAAGAGAATTTACCTATTTTCATTTTTTTATGTTTTGTTGTATTTTATATTTGTTTACATTTATATTTATAAAGCATATGCATTTTTCCCATTTATTAATATTTATCTAATTAAATTTATGTAATATTTATTGAAATATTAGGTGATTAATTAATTAAGTGGTACAAATAATAATGATTAAACAGATTGATTCACGCAACACAAGCTCTACTTTCAACGACAGTCCGACTTGACCGATCGATGCTTCTTATCCGTACTTCAACAACTTCTTAACGACTTCTCTGCGGCGACTTCTGTACGACTTCCCTTCAACTCCACGACTGCTTTTGCTGCTCGATTATAATTATTGTTGCATGCCTGATCTTATCGATAGGCGCCTGCAGCGTTGCCACCCGTGCCATCACGCTGCCATCACCTCTATTGTTTACATTCGGTCATCCTGTTCATCATCGTCTGTCCCAGACGATAAGTCATCCTCGTTGTTTTTTTTTTTTTATTTATTTATTTATTTAACGTCAACTAAGATAGTCGACTAGAAATTAAGATTAGTTTTTATTTTTAAATTATGATATAATTAAAATTAAAAATAAAAACGGAAATGATAAAAATTAAAAATTATGATACTAAAATTGAATTTCATAAAAAGTTTAAAATTATCAAGAATATATATATATTTTTAAATGTAAAGTTTAAGTTTAAATTTAAATTTAAGTTTAAATTTAAGTTTAAGCTTGGAAATATAAATAAAGATTTCCCGATCCAGCATTTGCTGCAAAGGATTGGGGAAAACCCAGTAAAACCCAATCAGATCGGTAAATTAGTATTAATTGTTAGGATGTATATTAATTGTTGTTAGGTGGTTTAATATAGATAATTTAATAGATGAAAGGGAGGATTCCGTGTTGATTACTCTAAAAAGCTTATTATAATCAGCACAGAGAACTCTAAAAGAATCATGCAAGCTATAGTTATTATTACAGAAACCCAACGAAAGTGGTACAAAATTCCGTGTGACCCTAGAAAGAACACAGAAGTTTAGTTGGTTAAGCAGGAAAGGAGAATCAATGTCGTATTTTATTAGTTTTATTATAACCATAACACCTAGCATAATACGACGGTTAGTTAAGGAGGGTAGGTTAATTAGCAGGAGTCGGCTTGAGTAAGGTGGTAAATCTATGTTAGAAACCGAGTTAAAGCGACGCAAAGCAAAGAGCAAAAATTGTTTTTGGACAGACTCAATTCTGTCTTGATGGACCTGGTATTGAGGAGACCATACATAGGATCCATATTCCAAAATCTGGCGAACAAGAGATGTGAATAACAATTTTGTCGTATAAGGGTCTTCGAATTCTTTAGCCCATCTTTTAATGAAGCCAAGAGCCCGATACGCCTTATTGACAACGTGTGTTATATGGCAATCAAATTTCAACTTATGATCAAAAAGAATTCCAAGATCTATTACTTCAACAATTCTGTAAAGTGGAAATTGATCAAGGGTATAGTTGACAACGTGAAAATTACTTCTATAAAAAGTCATGACCTTACACTTCGAACAGTTTAAATATAGCAAATTACAGCTACACCAAGTAAAAAATGAGTCAATATCGACTTGAACTGAATTAGCGGTCAGTTCATGGTATGTTAAGCAGAGTTTCACATAATCAGCATACATTAGAATATTAGAATAGTGTAGAACAGAAGGAAGATCATTTATAAATAGGTTAAAGAGTAAAGGGCCCAGATGACTGCCCTGAGGAACACCAGAGGATACAGAAATAGGCTTAGATAGCAAACATTTGAATAACACCATTTGGGACCTACCAGTTAAGTAATTGGAGATCCAAAGGAGCAATGGGTAGGAAAAACCAATAAGATTAAGCTTATGAAGAAGAAGTAAGTGATTTACTGAATCAAATGTTCTCAGTATACTTCCATAGTTTCATATTGTCAGCACTCGTATGCGTTTTGTTGGGACCTTCACCTTGGACTGCTTTTCGAACTTCATATCTGCCATTACGCTTTGCCTTTGTAACTTCATATGGTCCAAGAAAAGTGCTCGCTAACTTCTTTCCCGCAACGAACTGAGTACGCTTTACTGCCACCAGATCGCCTTCCTTGAATATGACATCTCCTTTGCGTTTTTTATCGTAGTTTTTCTTATAAAGATCTTGAGCCTTTTGTATTTGACAATTGTGCTGGAGCTGCTGCTGCATATTGATGTGTTTCTGTGATCCATGCTTCTCCATACGCATGGTATCTTGTAGTTCATCGAATCTATTACGCATTCCAGTTAGCTCCACATTGCATTCATCCAGCTCCTCCTTGAGGGCCTTCTGTCGCCGTTGATATTGTGCTTCCATTTCCAATGACTTTTCACGTTGAGATTCAAGTTGTTTTATCTTTGCTTGTGCATCATCCAGCTTTGATAGCGCATCCGTGAGCTCCGCTTGAACTGCAGCCATCTGTTGTTGTTGCATACTCAACTGATCCGCCATGTTCGATGGCTCAACGTTGCGTTTGATTTCGTTGCGCAACTCATTGAGCGCCTCATTGGCCACCTTGAGTTGAGCATTGAGCTCTGACTTCAGTTTCTGTTGCTGCTGAATATTCGAGTTGAGACCACCGACTTCGAGTTTCAGACGCACTTTCTCCATTTCAATTCTTCCAGCTGCTGTTCAAGATCACGCACTTTCTTTTCCATAATATCACGGACTTTTTCCACCTTCAATAGACGCTCGTGTGCTGCAACACGTTCTTTTTCCTCCTGAATGCGTTGCTGTTCCAAACTGATAACCTTCTCGGCGGAACGATGGACAAGTTCCTTATTCTGGCGCAACTCTGCCTGCAGTGTCTCCTTCTCGTGCTGCAGTGCATTGAGTAGATCGCTTTGCTCGCGTTGCTTAATCTCAGCCTGAGTGATTTCACGCTTCAGTTTAGTAATATCAGCTTGTTGATGGCCCAGCTTGATGGCCATTTGTTCCAATCGCTTGGTGGTCGCATCCAGTTGTGTTTTGCACTTGAGCAACTCTTCCTTCTTCTCAGCGGTTTTTTTAGTCTTCTTTGCGCAAAGCTGTTGATGTTCCTCTTCGCATTGCTGTGCCTTATCCAGCTGATGGCGTGTACTTTCCAACTGTTCTTGCAAATCTTTAAACTGTTTCTGTGCCCCATCAAGCAGTTTTTTTTGCTCCGCATTGTGCCCCTTAATCGCTTGAAGTTCTTTCTCAACTTGTTCCTTTTCCATCTGCATTAGCTTCGTATTATCAGCTTGCAGTTCAAGCTCACATTTTTTCTTGTCCCGATCTTGTTCGACAAAACGCAAGTTTAGTTCAAACTCAGTTTTAGTTGTTTCCCATCTGGATTGCTTTTCTTCCAACATTACCAACTTCTCGTTAACCGTGCTAAGTTCCTGCTGAAGCGAGTCCTGCTTATGCTTGAGATCATCGCGGTCGCGTTTAACAACATCGAACTGTTGCTCCAGCTGGGATTTATCTTCCAGGTTTTTGGACTTCTCCCCAGCACTCTGTTCTTCCATTTGTTGGAGCTTTAGCTTAGCCGTCTGTAGCTTCTCTTCGAGATTCATTTGCGCTAGTTGCAGTTCGCTACGTTCTTTTTTCTTCACAACGACGGTTCGGCTGGCGAAGCTTGATGTAGATGGTCGAACGATTCCTTCTTTCAACCACTCGTCGACTTGCTTCTTAACGGCTTCGCTTTCGACTGGAGGATGACGACTTGGTTGATGGCGAAACGGTTTAATTTTCTCATCTGGTACAACTCGTAGCTCAACAGGTGACTCAGCGATCGGCAATGTTGGCTGATATTCCTCTATCAGATTTCGTATCATGGGTGCAAACTGCGGAGGAGCATTGACATTACTTTCAGCACGACCATAGTCTTCAATACTTATCTGATTTATGTCAGCTATTTCCGGGCAAGCTGACAAACAACGTAAACTTGTATCCATCTGCATCCATTGTAAATTGAAATTTCGTGAGAAAATCATATCCAAGTAGAGCATCATTTTCTATTTTTTCGTCCTCCACCACGATGAAACTTTGCAGAGTCTCCATTTCGTCAACTTGAACAGCTCCGGTAAACACTCCCAGCGGCACAGTGCCCGTTTTGCCCAGGCCTTGCAACAAAGTATAACATGGACTCAGCATAACATCCTCTAGCTTCTTGTACACCGAATACTTTATGATCGAAACATCTGCACCCGTGTCAACCAGGCACGCAACTTCAACACCATTTATTACAATGATTTTGAGCCGTTTGACATTCTTGCCAACTTGCACCACATTCACTGACTGCGGGCAACTCGTTGAAATATGGCCAGTAGCACCACATTTGAAGCACTTCACTGTTTCTCTGCTGCTGTTTCTCTGTCGTGCTCTTCTCAACCAGTTCAAAATTTTCGTACTGCTCTTTGAGTTCATCATAGGTTGTACAAGCATGCATTACGAACTTATATTCGTTTTTGACGCTCAATCCTTTAACGATATAACGTATTACAGACTTTGTTTCAACATTTCCCAGTGCGGCTATTTTCTTCATTTGTAAGACGTATTCATGAAAACTCTCTGTTTGCAGCTTCTTCCTATTTACCAATTTCTCATGTACTTCCGCACTGCCCATTATTTGTTTAAATTCTTTCAACAGCGCTGCTTTTAATTCGATACGATCCTACCAACATACGATCCTACCAACTCCGATTCGAAGAATAACTGTGCTGTTTTTATACCCTTCGACCATTGAAAATGGTCAAAAAAGGGTATACTAACTTTGTGCAATGTATGTAACAGGCATAAGGAGGCGTGGCAGACCCCATAAAGTATATATATTCTTGCTCAGGATCACTAGCCGAGTCGATTGAGCCATGTCCGTCTGTCTGTCCGTCTGTCCGTCTGTCCTGCTGTCCGTCTGTCCGTCTGTCTGTTTGAGACAACGGATCTTAGCTATTAAAAGAGCTAGAGACACCAAATTTGGCATGGAGGTTCCCATATTTCCCAAGCAGATGAAGTTTATTTCAAATGTTTGATGCCACGCCCACCGCCCCCGCAAATCGGTAATTTGTGATTATTAAGCAAAGTATTCAACTTATAAAGTTCTGCTTTGGTATGTATAATGGTAAATGTCATATGAACATATTCTCCAAATTACAATCCGATCGGACCAATAACACAGGAGTTATTCTAGTCAACGTTTTCAATACAAATGTACGAGCAGCAGCCTGCGCGCTGCTTTGAGCAATTGACGTCGACGTCAACATTGCGTCGTGTCGCTTTACTCTTTACGCGCGTCGCTGTATGTGTGCGAGCGAGTAAGCTATATGTAGTGTAGTTACACATTTATAACAGATTTAGAAAATTGGGAGAAGGGTATCTTACTGTCGAGCGCTCGACTGTAGCCATATCCACTTGTTGTCATCTTTGATCGTGCTTGAGCATATTTTTGCATCTCGTTTAATCCATACGCCTCAGCATTCAACTCGAAATTTGCAATCCAATTTTTGACCGGCACCGTCTCGCCGTCAAAATCTTCCACAACATTTCCAAAACATTCAACTGGCGCTATTTTGCGCCACCTCATCAGCTTGAATTTTCAGACTTAATAGTTGAATAATTTGGTGCAACTGGGCTTGATAATCCATCTCTTCTGTTTCTTCTTCTTGTGCTTGTCTACGTGTATTTATTTGTCGCGACGTTTTTGGTGTTTCATCTATCGTTGTCTCTTTCACACCCTTTCTGGCATTCGCCTTCGAGCGCGACGCACTTGGCATTTGTCTCGCCGTCTCTAACCGTTACTTTTCTGGAAATTGCGCGTTGCGGCGCCAACACATACACACACACGAAGTTTGTTCAGCGGTTGAGCCCCCAAATGTAATATTTATTGAAATATTAGGTGATTAATTAATTAAGTGGTACAAATAATAATGATTAAACAGATTGATTCACGCAACACAAGCTCTACTTTCAACGACAGTCCGACTTGACCGATCGATGCTTCTTATCCGTACTTCAACAACTTCTTAACGACTTCTCTGCGGCGACTTCTGTACGACTTCCCTTCAACTCAACGACTGCTTTCGCTGCTCGATTATAATTATTGTTGCATGCCTGATTTTATCGATAGGCGCCTGCAGCGTTGCCAACCGTGCCATCACGCTGCCATCACCTCTATTGTTTACATTTATATTAAGTGTTATATTTTGCCTTTTTTTGACAATGCGATTTCATTTTCCTAGTGAACGGACGTGTTTTTTTTTTGCGCTTCGATTTTTCGGCTTTTTTTTATTAAAAACAACCGGTGTTTACTCTTTATTTAACTTTAAACTCGAAGTTAACTTTAGCCCGTTCACGACGCGTGTGCATGCTTCTGTAAATTAGTCAAACTAATCTGAGTTTGCTAATTTTAGATTCTATTTTTGTTTTCTGTTTTGCGCATCGGTTCTGCAGGGTTTGGTGCATTTCGTTCTATTTATTCTCTTTTCGGTAAGCGACGTAATTGTTAGTGTTGTTTGTCACCGCTAATTTTTGTCTCTCCTTACCTCTCCTAATTCTTTGAGCGTGCCTAAGCTGCTCTCACGCTTTGCCGCTCTAGCACTTGTTCTTTTTCTCTGCTCTCTCTGCTCTCTGCCCTTTACGCGCGTTTAATTTCTCTCTCTTGCGCTCATCCCTTTTCTTGTTTTGGTTTTTGTTTTCTTTTCGGCTGATTGTGTTTTTACAGTAGGTGTTCCCTGTAATGGACGTTTTAAGCAGGTGACTGCCGCCCAGGCAAGCATCTCGTGTTGGCTATGTGACAACGTAGTACACGCGAAGTGTGCTGGATATACTGGCCCGACGGCTGACGCCGTAGCCAAGCGCACTGGGTTGCGTTATTGCTGTGATGTGTGTAGGGAGGTGGAGAACGAAATGTGTTCGTTTATGCGTCAAACGAAGACTGGATTTAGGGAACTGTTTGAAAGTTTTCGTAAACTTTCCGACCAGTTCTCTGCGCTTGATTCGTCTTTCAATAACCTTAAGTTATTGAATGAATCACCAAAGCGTAAGAAATCCACACGATATCAAAAGGCTTTAGTTAGCGCCACCCATCTCCCTCTAATTGACCAGCCAAGCACGCCAGTGACCCAGCCGTTAATTTCGCTTACCAATCCCCCAATAGTAACGAGGTCTTCGGCTCAATCGGTTTCGCTTCCCGATAATGTCATTGAGTGTGTGCAACCTGTGACGCCCATAATTTCCGACAAGTCCGCTGTGGTATCGTTGCCCGTGCCACAGTTAATAGTCTTACCGAAGGCGTGTTCAAGTTCTGGTTTACCAGAAGAGAACCTATGCTCTGGAATTATACCTGAGGCGCCTAAAAAGATTCTAGGTGTTCCACAAAGGAAACAAATTTTTGTTTCCAGGCTTGCCCCTGACCTCACATCAAATGATGTAACAGCCTATATTCAAGGAAAAATTCATTCTTTGGATATTAAAGTGGAAAAATTTAAGTTTTCTTATGAGAGGGACATATCATCCTTCAAAATAAGTGTCCCAAACGAACTCTTGGGCATTATATGCTCGTCTCAATTTTGGCCGGAGCATGTAATGGTCAAAGAGTTCGAAACAAAGAAGAAGAAAAATCGCCCACCGATTAATCTTCCTTTGCCGTCTCTAGTCTCAGCCCAAACTAAAACAACATTAAACAAAAAAAACTAACATGCTCCTTAACTCTTTCATATCAAAATGTTAGAGGTCTATGTACTAAACTTTCCACTTTATATATTAACAGTCTTTCTTTTTCTTCTCATATTGTTGTGTTTACTGAGACTTGGTTAAAACCGGATATCCTAAACTCCGAAGTCTTTCCAAGCAAGTTCACAACCTACAGGTGTGATCGACCTGACCGTCGTGGTGGTGGAGTCCTTATTGCAGTCGATTCCACTATCAATTCGGAACTTTTACTGCCGGAGATTCAACTTGGTATTGAATTCCTCTGTGTAAAATTACACTTTCCCGGTTTTTCTCATTATATAACCTGTTCCTATATTCCGCCGTCATCGGATGTATCTGTCTATTTGCAACATTTGTCTGCAATAAAGACTATATTTAATCTGTTATCAGACAGAGATCACCTTTCAGTTCTTGGGGACTTTAATATCCCTGATTGTAATTGGAGAACAAGTGTTGATTCAAATTCTCTGCTGCCCTCACGGCACCACGACCTTTTTGACGGTCTGTTCAATATATCATTGTCGCAGGTCAATCATATCTTAAACTGTAGTAACAGATCGTAAGACTTATGCTTTGTCTCCGATCCATCTAGAGTGAATTTAATCAAGAGTCAACCACTTTCTTTCCCAGAAGATCCTTACCATCATACTCTGGAAGTGTCTTTTGATTTTGGGGCTTGTATGGATAAACACGAAAAACTGTGTAAGCGCGTACGCTGCTTTAGAAAAGCATATTTTAATTTATTAAACGTTTTTATTTTCCAATTCGATTGGTCGGAATTGAATATGTCTACTGATATATCAGTAGCGACCAATATTTTTTATAAAACTATTTATTCATTTTTTGATATTTGTGTTCCGTGCTTTTATTCATCATCCTCTAATAAGCCGCCATGGTTTACAAGAGAGTTGAGTGATGTAAATGTAGTAACTCGCCCTAAGCCTTTTCACGCTACTTAAGCGCGCTGTCTGACTTTACAGTCTTAAACGCGAAATGTTATAAGAACTATTTAGCTCGTTGTAAGGTTCAGTTCATTCAGATCCCCAAACAGTTTTATAGTTTTGTTAACACGAAGCGTAAGTCTTCGCATTTCCTACTAATTTAACGTTTGAAAATGCTAGTGCAAATACCGACCAAACCATGGCCTATCTGTTTACAAAGTTTTTCAAACGACTTATTCACCTTCTACACATACTACTCACTTTTATCCATACAACATTCTAAGTTCGAATGGTATCTTCTCCCCCTTTCTAAACGAAAGCTCCCTTGTCAAAGATCTTAATTTAGTTAAGCCAGTTTTTTCACCAGGCCCTGACGGTGTTCCCGCTTGTATACTTCGGTTCTGTGCTAACTCCTTAAGTAAGCCATTGCTCAAACTAATTTCACTGTCCTTAGAAACTTCACTCTTTTCTTCCATTTGGAAGGAATCTTTTATTATCCCCTTGTTGAAAAAGGGCAGCAAGTCTGAAGCAAGTAATTATAGAGGTATCTCTAAATTGTCGGCTATACCTGCAGATCCGTTATTTCACCTTTTCAATACGGATTTATGAAACGTCATTCAACTACGACAAATTTGCTTGAGCTGACATCATTTGTCGTAGAAGGATTTCAGGAACATCTTCAAACTGGTGTCATTTATACTGATTTCAGTAAAGCTTTTGACTCAGCAAATCATTTCCTTCGGGCACATAAGCTTGACCTTCTAGTTTTTCACCAAAATTACTTAGTTGGATTGTTAGCTATCTGACTGACAGAACTCAAAGAGTCCTCTTTAGAACCAGCCTTTTAATTCCACTTCATGCCACATCTGGCGTTCCTCAAGGGAGTCATCTCAGCCCCCTACTTTTTACGCTTTTCATCAATGAACTGCCTTTGGTCATACGTAACTCACGTACTCTCATGTAAGCGGATGATGTAAAGCTTTGTTATCAATTTAAAGACGACCACTGTCACTCACACTTACAAGCCGACCTTAATAGTTTTCATTCGTGGTGTTGTGCCAATTTTTTAAACCTGAACAGCTTTAAATGCAAGCTGATGACATTCTCTCGAGCCAGTCCAAAGTATACGTCTTATTCTCTTTGTGGTTGTGTTTTGAAAAGAATCACCCTAGTTGATGATTTGGGGGTCCGGTGATGATGATTTTTGACCGAAAATTAAGTTTTCCAATCATATTTATAATATGGTCAATAAAGCCATGAGTTGTAAGGATGTTTTCTCGGGCTAAGGTACAACTCTCAGTCTAGCCAGGGTCTTTATAACAAAATCTATAAATAACTAGGACTACTAAGACGTTTAGAAAGAGAGGGGAGGGGTCACTAGCAAGTCAGAAAAAGCTGAGACTGTTGTCGTGCATAGCGAACATGCCCTCTTCACGCGTACACGTGGTCCACGTCTTCACGATTCCCCGTGCCTGGCACTTTGGCCGCGTTTTCGCTGCGCACCTGTTCGACTGCAGGCCGTGGGGAACGCTCGTGACAGCGGGTACTGTCGCCTGCACTCTCACAAATCGCTCAGTGGTGTAGTGGCGTGGTGCACGACACACTTGTGAAAGCGCGCTCTTTTACCCCGCGTCAACTTTCGCTTAATTTCCCACAGGTCGCTCGTTGGTGTATTGTACCACACCGCAACCCGTTAGAGCACGCTCTTGTACCTGTCAACTATCGTTCACTCACGACAAGAAACGCGACTGGCCGATCACCGTGTGGAACGCCCGTGACCGCAGGTACTTTCGCTTATGTTCCCACAGGTCGCTCGGTGGTGTATTCCACCACACTGCAGCCCGTTAGACACGCTCTTGTACCCACATGTCAGCTAACGTTCACTTACGCGCACGATCGGCCGTTTTCGCCGTTATGGGACGCCCGTGACCGCAAATACCCTTGCCTATGCTCCCACAAGTCGCTCGGTGGTGTATTGCACCACACCGCAACCCGTTTCAGAACACAAGTTTGCGTATTCGCCTGCCAACTAGCGATCAATCTCAGCACAGCACAGACCCATGCGGGCGCACACGCGAAATTTCCTGCTAACACGTTTACGAAAGATAGTAATCAAATTATTGACCGCGAGTTCAGTTAAAAATGCCTACGCATTGTTTATTATTTCTTTTCTTCACAAGTTTTGTTTCCTTATTATATTACAGCTCTTCACTTGACTACCCTACGCTTTTCCCTTAACGTGCTTTTCATGCTTGTGTCCCTGCCTACCTCGCACCATACGTCGCTTTTTTATCTATGCTTCCTTTTATTTTACACCGCTTACCTCGTCCTTCCTTGCATAGGGTCCTTGTCCATTGTCCTTGGGTCCTTGTTTTGAGTCCTTTCAATGTATGTAAATTTTTGTCACTTTTCACTTATAAATCTTGTTTTTCAGGAGCGGTTACGTTTGGCCTCTCTCACTCGCCTTGAACTTCTGTGTCGTGGCCTAATTGTGCAGCTTGGATTTCGATGCTTTCCGTCTGCTGCTTGTTCGGCGCTGCCCGCGTTCGCTGCCTATGCTCGGCCGATCATGCTTCGGCTCATGTCGCGTGGCTCTGCTTCCGAACTTTTCGCTTTGCCTAGCCTGGCGCCCTGCATGCCTAGATCGGCATGTAGCTCCGCCTAGTTCGGCTCGCGACTTGTCGCCTGCATTGATCCGTTGTGTGTTTCTGCTGCATCCACGACTTTGTCGGCTTCGTCCTGCCTGCATGCTTCTTCTCGCTTCGCGCTGTTCGTCAGGCTTAGCTCGCTTCGGTCTGCTTCTGGAATTTTTGGGAAGCCGTTACACACGCGCTGCTCGAAACTTGTACGGACGCCGTTACACACGCGTCGCTCGAAATTTGTACGGACGCCGTTACACACGTGTCGCAAAATTTGTCGAGACGCCGTTGCTTGTGTGCATGGGCGCCGAACAACGGGCGTTTACTTGCAGTTTGCACCCTGCGTGCTTGGACTTGCCTATGCCTCTGCATATCTCTCACCTATGCCTTTCCCTATGTCTCGCCTATGCCTTTGCCTATGTCTCGCCTATGCTTTTCCCTATGTCTTTGTCTATGTCTTTGTCTATGTCTCTGCCTATGTCTCTGCCTATATCTTTGCCTATGTCTATGCCTATGTCTCTGCCTATGTCTTGCCTATGTCTTTGTTACCACTTGCTTAAAAAAATATGGGGTATAATGAACTTATGGTTATTTTTTATTTATGATTTTCTTAAAACTAAATAAATAACAATGAGACGCGCTTCATGCGTCGTCTTATTTCCTTACTTCACCGGGGTTTGAGGTAAATGAAAAGAGTGAGAAAGTGAGAAAGTGCTACATGGCTTCCGCCGTTATTGCTCACTGGCCACGTTCGGTGACGGTCGCCGCTCCTTGGCCGTTGACGCGTGCTCTGAAGCGTACGCCGTCTCCGTCCGCCAACAATGATGCCGGCTTGCGGGGGTGTCGCTCCAAATGGCCTTGTACTCGTTCTACCACTCGGCGGGGTAAGCGGTGGTCGAATGTGGGTACTCGCCATTCTCGCGGCGCGAGAGCTCACTTTTCCGGGTGCTTCCGCCCGGTAATGGGCAACCTCTCGGCGTGAACCATAGCCAATAAGGCCTCTCCGAGCTCCGCCCGGTGATCGATGATTGGACGCGCGGGTGGCCACACCGAATCCTCCTCCGACTCCTCCTCAGAGGACGATGGAAACGGTCCGGCCCGCACCTTCACGTACACCCTCTCCCCTTTAAGGATGCCCTTTAGGTGAGGCGATGTGAGGACACGCCAAATACGTGCTGGGGGGAAGACCGGCCCGTCTCCCGTCGCACAAGCCCGGCTTGTAGGTAGTCTCTCCTCTTCGGGCGGCCCGCCCGACTCTTTCGTGGCAATGGGTGGCACAGGTGGTATCCCCATGCTGCTCTCCTCACTGATTGGGCTGTATCGACGCGATTCCTCGGGGTAAATTTCGCATTTGGGGTTTTCGGCGACACCGGCGAGGCAGTGACCCGCAAACCCTTGGGTTCCGGACCCGGAAACCACTCATCCGTCTCCACGGCATTGTTAGGGTCGTCGGCGGGTTGCTCCTCTGTACCAGGCGCTAATATGTCTGTGAACCACACCTTGGTCTCAGTGGATTCTGTGCTGGTGGTCCCAGGCTGCGATATTAGTGGCGGCATGCCTTCGATGTCCAACCACTCGAACATGATGTCCAGTACCCTCTCATCCGCCGGCCACTGCTCAGGGGGAACCAGTCGCGGTACTGGCTATAAATTACAAACGAGTTACTTCATGATTGATCACCTGATAGATTCTTGTGGGTGCGAAGTTTGAAAGTCCCTACCTAACATGGTGCGTCTAAGGCCTACGTCTATGTCTTAAATACCTAAACCTGCTTGTTGTGCATTCTCGGCCACAGTCTTGAAAATATCCTGCAGGTGTCGTTCCTTCTCCACTGGTGTCCTGGATTCCACAAGCACAATTGGATTCACCTCTTCGTACAGGGTTCCCGGCAGACAGAGTTCGCGTCCTTGGACCAGATACACTGGGCTAAGCCCGGTGGTATCCGAAGCACTAGTGTTGATTGCCAGACTGATCTCTGGCAGGTGCTCGTCCCACGTCCGCTGCGTGTCCTCCAAGTACTGGGCTATCATTGTCATGACCGTCCAGTTTGCTCGTTCCGTGGGGTTCTGCTGTGGTGTATACGGTGCGGTGTGTTGTAACGTCATACCAAGCTGTTTTCAGAATGTGACAAACGCCCGACTTATAAACTGGGTCCCGTTGTCGCAGACCAGCATTGTTGGGACTCCAAATCTGGCCAAAATTCGTTCCCGGAACGAGCGCATCAGGTGAACTGCTGTGGCCTTGCGTAAGGGTACCAACTGCACCCACCTCGAAAAAGCGTCAAAGAATACTAAAAGCATGTTATTCCCATGTGTGGAGCGTGGGAGTGGTCCTACGAAGTCCGCACAGAGTACGTCAAATGGAGCGTGTACCTGTCGTGTGTGCATCGGTCCGGAAGGTTTCTGCTGGCTGATCTTGAACTTCTGGCAAATCTCGCAATTCCTAACGTAACGTGCGGCCACCCGAAACAGGCCCGGCCAGTAGTAATGACTTTGGTACGCATGACTTTCATGGCGTGCAGTCCTCGTCCTCCGGTCGAGAAATCCTCGTCGATATAACTGCTCGTTCTCCCTCTGGTAATCCGGGTACTTTTATGGTTCCTTGTCGATCAGATCCAACATTCGGGTTATCCATGCAAAAGGTGGGTTTTCCTGTGTGGCCTGTTGTAACATCTCCATTGGTCGTCTGGACAGAGCGTCGGCTACTACGCTCTGGTCCACGCGGCGGTAATACACGTTGAAGCGGAACTGTTGTAGCTCTAACGCCCAGCGCGCAATCCTTCCAGTAAGGTTCTCGATGCTATTTAGCCACTTCAATGCCAGGTGGTCCATGACTCCATCGAACTTGTAACCTTCCAGGTAGCATCGCAGCTTCCTTATCGCCAACACAATGGCCAGGCACTTCTTCTCCGTAGTCGAATAGCGGCTTTCGGCTACTAAGAAGCAGCGGCTTGCGTATGCGATGACGCGTTCCGTTCCCTGGATCTGTTGTGTCAGCACTGCTCCTAGTCCGATGTCGCTTGCATCTGTCTGGAGTGTGAAACGCTCAGCGAAGTCCGGGCAGGCTAAGACTGGCGCTTGCTTGAGACTCATCTAGATGTTGTTCCTCACTCCAAACCCATTGCTGGCCCTTCTTTAACAGCGACGACATGGGTTGTACCAGGGTGGCGAAGTTGGGCACAAATCTTCGGTACCAGGAAGCGATGCCTAAGCATCTCCGTAACTTCCTGACAGTCGTTGGCGGCTGGAGTTCTTTTATCGCGGCGATCTTCCTGGGATCGGTGTGGATTCCACCTTTACTGACCTGGTGCCCCAGGTAAATGATGCTCTTCTGGAAGAAGCTGTACTTGGCCTTATTCAGGCGCAAGTTCACATTCCGAAGCCTCCGGAACACCTCTCGTAGGTTATCCAGATGCTCTTGGAGAGTGCGTCCTACTACGATGATATCGTCGAGGTACGCAAGCGCATGCGGCTCCATGTCTGGTCCGATGAATCCATCCAAAGCCCGCTGAAATGTAGCCGGGGCCGAATGTAATGTCCGAACGGCATCACCTTCCAATGGAAGAGACATCTGCCAGGTACCGTGAACGCGGTGTATTCTCTGCTGCTCCGGGCCATAGGTATCTTCAAATCCAAAGTGGAAATGTACTTCGCGTCCTTAAGCTTTTCCTAAATGTGGTTGATCCGTGGTAATGGGTAAGCGTCGGTGATGGATTTCGCATTGAGTTGGCGATAATCCATGCACATCCGCATCCCACCCTTCGTTTAACCCACAAGTACAATGGGTGAACTGTATGGGCTCCTGGAAGGCTCGATCTTACCATCACGCAGAAGTTCATCAACTTGCTCGTTGAGGATATTCTGCATGACCGGGATTTTAGGGTAGTATCGCTGCTTAATTGGTTACTCATCCCGCATCGTGATGGTGTGCTCCGCAATGGGTGACACCCCCACCAAACAGTCGAATTTCGATAGCTCCACCTGTTCTTCGTCTATCGCTGCTTCTGTCTTCCGTGTCTCAACGCCTCTCAACTCGGCATGGTTGGTCGTAGATCTTGTTTTACGGCGTTGTTGTTTATTCCGCGCTCCTAGGGTAGTTCGATCCTCTACTCTGCCTCGTTTTGGAGTATGCTCCGTTCCTCCCTGCTGATTAAACTCTTCCTGTGATCCCTGTTGTTCCGCTGCTGCTTGCTCGTGCGCCTCGTGTCCTGCCTTGGTGGTTCGGTCCTTTACTCCACCTCGTTTTGGAGTATGGTCCGTTCCGCCCTGCTGGGTAGCCTCGTCCTGTGCCCTGTGTGATTCGTCTGTGCCTTGTCTATTTACTTTGCTACCTATCCTAATTGGTTGTTCATCTGCGCCTGGTCCGTGTGTCTCGTCTCTTGCCTTCGTGATGTGGTCCACTGTGCCTTACCCATGTGCTTCGTTTCCTGTCCTTGTTGTGGTCTCGGGTCGCTGCGTCCTCTGCCGTTTGCCGGGGTGTTCTGGCCGTCGGTACAGCCGCCTCTAATGTGTTTCGCAAGTGCAACCGCGCTTGCCCACGCTCAAGGGTCGATTCGATGCCGCACAAGAAATCCATCCCCAGGATCATGTCATCCAAAATGACCGGTAATACCAACATTAGCACTGTAGTCTCCTTCTGTCAGAGTTGTATCCTCACACGCAAAGCTTGTGTCACGTCCCTGGTGGATCCGTCCGCCAGTGTAATCTTGATCAAGGCCGTTCGCTCGTTGTTCGGTGTGCTCAACCTGGTAGCCATAAGTTCGCTTATGAAACTGCGTGTAGCTCCGATGTCGATCGTGGCATCCGTCGCTGTCGCCTCGATCTTGACATGCGCGATGACACAGCCGTTGCTGCATCTCAGCGGTGTTCATTTTGGGAACATTGGCGTCTCCAAAGCGTTCCCTATTGGTTGAAGACGCGCAGCATTTCCCGACGTCCCTCTGCGGGAACAGTCCACCGTGCGAATGTTGCGTCGTCCACAATCCCAGCAGAAGAGGAACCTCTCGATGCAGCATTCCGACTGCATATGCCCGGGCTGGCTGCAATTGTAGCACAGGCGTTGTCCGCTGCTCCCATTTCCGCTGGGGGTATCGCCGCGACAGTTGCAGGTAACGCTGGAATTGCTACCACCTTGTTCGTGGCCGGAATAAGGGCGGGCCTCGGATTTTCCCTCCTTTGCTCCTTTTGTCCTATTCCTCGATCTCGCTGCAACTCCTAAGTCGGCTCGTAAGTAGTCACCAGTTTAATTAGTTGCGCCAAGGTGTCGAATTCATGGTGTCGTGTGAACAACTGGTATTCCGGGAGCAAATTGTCGTAGATCCTTTCTAACTCCTGTTCCCTGTTGTACACGGCGCGTTGCATTATCGACCGCAACCCCAGGGTGTAGTACCGAAATGGTTCGCCCGGCTGTTGTACTCGACTCCGTATCTCGTCCTCGAGCCGTTGAAAATAGCGCAGTGGTAAGAAAAAGTCCATAACTTCCTGCTTGAATTCCTCCCATGTTGCCTAGTAGAGCTTGTTTACTCGGAACCAGTCTTCAGCTCGGCCGGACAGCGTATTCGCGATCGCTTGCGGTTACTGCTGCACGTTGATATGGTACATCGCTGCCTTCTCCTCCAGATGCTCGATGAAACGCCAAGGGTCCGCTCCTTCTCCACCAAATAAGACGCCCCATCGGTGGATTCGGTCTGCCAGTTCATACGGCTCCATCTGTCTTTGTCCTTATCCTTTGAAGTCATACACGGCAGGTACCTTTACCGCCGGCGTGAGAACAGCTGCTTGGTTCATCGTGGCGGGGCTAGTTGCTCGACGATTGTCCATTACCGGGATTGGTAATACTTCGTCGACGATCGGGTCTCTGCAGACTGGTGATGGTCCACGTGACCGAACTTCTCTAGCATCAGGGGTGGGCGCGTTGCCCAGGCTGGCTTCCAGGTCTAGTACTCGTTGCAGCTGCTCCTTTGTTAATTTGCCCTGGTTGATGAAATTCACCAGTTTTGCCCGGTTCTCGAATTGTCGCAACTTATATTAAATGTTGCCTGCTCGCGTGCCCGATCTCGACTGACTCCCTCGGTATTCGGCACCGAGTCTAATAGTTCCTGGTCTGGGTGGTGTCACCAGTCAGGTTGCGCCGGCGCAAGGAAAAAAGCAGTGAAAAAAATAAAGCTAAAGTAAGCGCAAACGTCCGCGAGCGCAGTAGTTGAAAATGTGTACAGTCTGTACCACAGACTTTAAAAAATTATCTACGTTCCCTATGCTTGCTTCGTTGTACTAGTTTCCAGAAAAAACGTGTACAGCCTGTCCTACAGACCTATGCTTGCCATGATACCCTATTTAAAACATGCTCTACCCCTTGCCTGGTACTGCGGTTCTCTGTGTTTGCCTAACATAACCTGCCAATTTACCTCTGTGGGTCTTTAATCCACTTAAAAATGTTAAAATTTCTCAATTCTAAATGTCTAGTCTCAGTAGTCCCTGCTCGGCCGCCATCTGTAAGGATGTTTTCTCGGGCTAGGGTACAACTCTCAGTCTAGCCAGGGTCTTTACAGCAAAATTTATAAATAACTAGGACTACTAAGACGTTTAGAAAGAGTGGGGAGGAGTCACTGGCAAATCAGAAAAGGCTGAGACTGTTGTCGTGCACAGCGAAAATGCCCTTTTCACGCGTACAAGTTATATAAATCTCCTATTTGGTGTCCAGGGGGTCTTCCTTCTGCAGTAGAGGTACGCCTTTGACACTGAATTTAGGTTGATTATGTTGGAGGGCTTGATTTCACCCCCTTAGTTATATTGCCAGCCTTGTGGCGTAGCAATGTAGTGTAATTAAGAACAAGGTTATTTTTACGGCTATGTGCCGGAGTTGAGCTGTAGTTTATTGAGCAGCTTTGTAAGAACTAAAACTAGGAAGTACAAAGAGATATATTGTGGCTCCAAGCTAGAGTCGGCAAGCCGACTCAGCATAAACGATAACGCAGCCACTTGCAATATTTTCAAGTGTCAGGTTACCGTTGCCGACCGAACGGCCGGGGCGCTGAACTCATACGTCAGCGGAATTTACTTGGAGCAACAATGTGCAGTTGTTTGTGTTTCTTACGCAAGACTTATGTGTTAGCTGTGCTGATCTTAGCGGCACTTTCATTGATTATGATGACGCCGTCGTCCACGAATGTGATTGGATTGAGATGGCTCGGTTGTGTTCGGCATGAGGCGGCGCTACCAGCGTGCAGTGCTCGGGCGCATGAGTCTTGTGCGGTAAATTTGCACACGGAGGCGTAGGTTGTCGCTACGCACTCAGTGACTGCTAGTACATCATCGTTGCATTCGGCTACGGTGTCGTCTGATAGTTGCAATGCGACATGTTGGTGGGATACAGGGTATATGGTGACCTTTTTGCAAATGAATTTCGCCCTGGGATACGCTATTAAGATATGAATTATGTTTTCGGACTAGAGGACTTTAATCTTGGACGCTTCTGTGAGACTAACTATGGGAATTTCTAACGGATATTCATTTACGATAGCTTTCAAATCGTTATGCTCGAATATAGTTGGATTGATTATGTTGGCTTTAGCCAATGTGATTGTGAGGATTAGGTTTGATATTTGATTTATTAAAATTCTATTTCTTGCTAACAGTGTTTCATACAAATGCGGAGTATCTACTACGTCATTCTTTTTCGCTTTAATTATTTCATTTACTGCGTCAGTTAGTTTGTTGATCTTTTCTTGCGTTTCCGAGTTGATAACTATTTAACTTATTGCTTGCATCGATTAGTTGCGATTCGGACCACCTCACCTTCTCAAAGTCAGACGCATCTGGTGTGCCTGCTATGACCTTCAGTGCTGAGCCTAGGAAGTCTAAGCTTCTAGCCATTCTATGGTGTATTTGAACAACGGACAATAAACTCCTAATGTGATCTTTATCTGCATCTAATAACTTCCGCATATGTGATTGTGGGAATAATTCAATTAATTTTTCAGTCTCGTCTGCAATAACACCAAATTCTGTCAAATTACTGGAGTGCCTTAAATAGTCCCTTTGTTCCCATACCAATACCTTTCCGTCTATTATTGGAATATAATTGGAATGTGGATAGTCCATAATCCGACTTTGTACCATCCCTAACATTAACAAAATTGCAACTTGCATCCTGTAATAGAGAAACAAGTTTGTGCGGTTAGTCATATGCTGTTAATCCTACTTGGTTTTTCTTATTACTATTTCAGGTTGTCCTTATGGACCACCCTCCCTCTAATAAGAACAGACGTTCCTAGGTCTGCTTGTATCTTTTCCTCCGTACAAAGTGGTGTCAGTTTGTTGCCTAGCCTTTTGTTATTCTTGACGAACACCTTTTCGCCTACTTCGAATATTCGGTTCTGCCTGTTTGCATTACACCTATCAAGCACAGTTTGCTGTGCTTTTTGGATTTTTTCCTGTATATTTTGTCTAAATTCGGGGGATGCGGCGTGTATAACATCCAACGGTTTTTGGTTGGTGACCGAGTGAATTGATCTGTTATACTCTACAGTGGCTCTCATAATAAGCTCCACTGTGTCGCTGGCTTTTTTGTCCATTCTTAGGCTTCTGGCTATATCTGCCAGCGTGCTATGAAATCTTTCTACTTGACCGTTGGAAACGCTGTGCAATGGCGGTGCATTAACAATGTCTATATCGTAGCTATTTTAGAGCAGCATTACTATTGTTTCAGAATTAAATGCTGCCTCGTTGTCGCAGAATATTGTCTTCGTCTTTGGGAATAAATTGACCAATTGAATGATAGGTATATTTAGTTCTACGATTGTTCGGGACGAGACCGGTTATACTACAGCAAATTTCGAAAATTTGTCTACGCAGGTAAGGAACAATTTTTTGTCGGTGGAGAAAATATCAATATGCAGCATTTCGCCAGCATATGATGGAATGGGTGAGACTCCAAGCTTTTGTTTCTGCGGATGCCTATCATATTTTGATTTGGTGCATACTTTGCAATTAGTGACCACTTCACTTGTTAAGTTATTCATTTTAGGAAAATAGTAGTCACGAAGGACTTGTTTAACGTTTTCCTGTGCGGCTCTGTGCGCACGGTTGTGTTCTGCTGTGATAATTTCTATTTGCTCGTTTCTGTCAGTAATGTCTAACACGTACGTTTTGCAATGCCACAGCTTGGTGGCTGGGAAATTTAACACAAGTTCGTGTTGAAAGCTAGCAAGTGTTAGGAAATCGCAATGAATTGCGTTAACTGCATCTGGGATGATGAGTGGTTTTAATATGTCGAACAGAGAATTTTTATTTACGAAATTAATGATGTGGCGAATTTTCTTGCCGAAGAGTATCATTTTTCTCTGCAGTGGGAAGAGTGCCTCTTCCAGGACAATTTGGTTTTTTCAATGCTTTGTCGGTTGTCTCAACCGTGTAGGTTAGTGAGGTCTCACTATGAATTGTTGCAACGTCTGATGGGGGTTCGTTTTGTGTAGCATTAATGACTTGCCTGGACAAGGCATCAGCTACAAAGTTTTCCTTACCAGGTTTATAGAACACTTTGGCGTTATGTTCGTCAATGAATGCTTTCCACCTTTTAATTTTTGCATTCGTGTTTCTGTCAGAGACCGCGGAGGTAAGAGGCTGATGGTCAGTGAATATATTTATTTCTTTTGTTCCATATAAATAATTTTGTAACCTACCTAAAGCCCAGACTATAGCTAATAAATCTCTTTCATTCGTTGCGTGATGAGTTTCACTATCTTTCAACGCTCTGGAAATCATAGTTATCGGTCTACCTCCTTGAGACAAAACAGCACCAATGCCGTCCATGGATGCGTCAGTTGTCAGATCAAATGGCGTTTTGAAAGTAGGGTACATGAGGATTACATCTTCTGATGCTAGAAGATTCCTCAATGTCTCGAAGGCATTGCGCTGAGTTTCATTGAACTCAACTGGGATTTTTTTGGACATATGTTTGCTCACGGAGCCGTTTTCTCCTTTGAGAATGTTGGTACTTGGGTATTGATGCAAAATCTTTGATGAAGTTTCTATAGTAATTAGCGAATCCATGAAATGATCGCAAACTGAATAAGTTTTTGGGTTCGGGAATGGCTTTAACCTTTTCAGGGTCAGTTGTGGGTCCGTTTTTGGTTACTACGAAGCCTAGAAATTTGACGCTTTCTTTGAAAAATTGGGTCTTTTCCTGAGCCACAAGCATGTTGGCACTACACAGACATTCCAATACCGTGTCTATGTCGCGAACATGTTCAGCTTCGTTAGTGGAATAAATTATTACATCGTCGATGTACACATAACAAAATTTCCCTATATGTTCTCTGAGGACATCATCGATGGCCCTCTGAAAAATGCTTCCTGCGTTTTTAAGTCCGAAGGGTAGTCGGCAGAATTCATACTTTCCACCATTGACTGAGAACGAGGTCTTTTCTCGGTCATGTTCTGCCAGATAAATCTGGTGGTAACTCGATTTTAAATCTCAGGTCGTGAAAAATTTTGCTTGTCCTAGATTCGCTAAAATCATAGGAATACTCGGCATTGGGTATCGATCTGCTATAGTGCGCTCGTTTAGCTTCGATAACTAACCGCTTATTTTTGTTGCCGTTAGCCTTCCGAATCCTTTCTTATCGACAACCCAGGACGGGATGTTGTATGGAGACCTGCACGGCCTGATTATACCATTATCTAGCAATTGCCTGATTTCGCTACTTATAAAATCTGAAACTCCCATAGGATGCGGGTATAGCTTTGAATATACCGTCTCATTATCTATGGTTCGTATGGTGGCAATGACAGAGGTGTTAAAGGGTAGCGCCTCGTTAGAGGTCGAAAATGCCTTTATCCTCTTCAACATCATAGCCTTGAATTTCTTTTGGACGATGCTCGGTACTACAATATCGTTAACATCTGTGAAATTTACGCTTTCACAAGTGTGGTATTGTAACTGCTCAGATTTGTCCTGATAGCTGAGCTTGTAAATCTAATGCTACTCCTGCTCGCGTTAGCAAGTCGAAGCCTATAATGGCATCAAATGAAGTGAGAGTGTCTAATATAAAAAATGGGGAAACCTGACCAAATACTTTCATAAGGCATTTCGTCGTTATTTCGCTCGAACCGTGTATCGAGCTTACGGTGAAAGGGTTTTCGACAGGAACTACGCCATTTAATTCCTTTAAAGGCTTGACGTAATTTTTTGCCGCCCTTGTGTCTATAAGTATTCTTATTGTCCTCCCACCCAACTGCCGCTTGATGAATGGCAGCCGGGAGCGTTCCCTAAAAAATTGACAGAATCGCTTTCGAAACCTGCCTCACTATCTTCTTCCGCTTGTGTTACAGCGACCTCTGCCACGTCTGCGTAACTGGGGTCCTGCTCTTGAGAGGAATTCTGAACAATGTTATTGAACCGTTGGCGTCTTTGGTCTGTGGCTCTATCGGAAGTATTTGACCTTTTTTGTGCTTGCTCTACTTCCTCTTGGGGTTTTCCGTAATAAGTACGCTGCCTAAATCTGGAAGAGGAGTCGACCTCCATTGGTTCTGGCTTTTGATTTGTTTCCTCCCTTTTATTTTTCTCCTGAGAATTGTTACTATTGTTGGCCTGTGGTTTTCTAGTGTAATGTGGATTTTGTTGTTGTCCACGTTCGGGCTTATTGTATTTTCCCTGCTTTGAATTTTGTGGGTATCTTCTATTCTCATCCCTTGCTTGATCCCTTTCTGCCATAGCCCTGGCATATGTAGCAGAAAATATGCTTCGTTCTATGCTTGCTTCAGCTTCTCTGGCTAATGCCAAAGCTGATGGCAAGTCCCTCGGCTGTGCCGGAAAAACTACTGCTTTGATGGATTTCCTCATACCCGAAATAAACGCGTGTAGCGCGTCTGATCTAACTTCTTCGTTGAGCAGTGTGGCTTGCTCGGTTTCGTGGGTCATGACTATTTTGTTTGTGACAAGTGTTAACTTTTTCTCAACCTCGTCATAATAGTCCATTAGGCTCAAGTCGCCTTGTCTAACCATTTCTAGTCCTTGCCTTAACAACCGTAGTGATCTTTTGTCGGCATAAGAGCAATCTAATCTAGCTATTATAGCATCGAAATTAAGCACTGTATTATGTGATACCAGAACGGGTCTTGCAGCCCCTCTGATTTTGTTCCTAATTATGGTTACTGCTTGATAGTGAGCGCAGCTACCATTAAAAGGTTTGAATAACTCGTAAGCATCGCAGGCTGAATGCCTCCATGCTACGTACTCGTCAGAGCCCCCCTCGAATTCGGGAACGGACTTGATTATATCTAAAGGGATGTCGCATCTGACATCTGGCTGAACAACAATTCGCTTGAAGCTCTCCACTTGAGGAGCTTGGACGCGCAAACTGTTCAGTTCGATTGTCACTGCGTTCAGCTGTGACTGAAACCTCACTTCTTGCTGGGCCAAAGCTTGGCTAACAGCGTTATGTATCAAGGCCTGTACTTGGTTCGCGTCCATGATTGCTTGGCTAAGGCTATGGTTTGGCACTTCAGTAAAGTTCTGGTTTGGTACTTGGGTAAAGTTTTGGTTTGGTGCTTGGCTAGAGTACGCCTCTGGGTTTTGGACTTGGGAATCGTTATGGTTCTGTCCGTGGCTTATATTGCCCGTCTCCCAGTTGCAGTCTTCGTCACTGTCACACTCTACTTTTATGTTCCTATAAAAGTCAAAGCGGCTCATATGCCTGCTTTTATGTCAACTAGTTGAATTAGTTGTTAATGTTATTTACTATCACGCATGAGCATGAAACACTATGTGGTAATTATTGTAATTATTTTTCCAATCAAGCCAACTTTTGGCAACTTTTCTTTATATGTTGAAATTTTTATACCCTTCGACCATTGAAAATGGTCAAAAAAGGGTATACTAACTTTGTGCAATGTATGTAACAGGCATAAGGAGGCGTGGCAGACCCCATAAAGTATATATATTCTTGCTCAGGATCACTAGCCGAGTCGATTGAGACATGTCCGTCTGTCTGTCCGTCTGTCCGGCTGTCCGTCTGTCTGTTTGAGACAACGGATCTTAGCTATTAAAAGAGGTAGAGACACCAAATTTCCCAAGCAGATAAAGTTTATTTCAAATGTTTGATGCCACGCCCACCGCCCCCACAAATCGGTAATTTACGATTATTAAGCAAAGTATTAAACTTATAAAGTTTTGCTTTGGTATGTATAATGCTTAATGCCATATAAACGTATTCTCCAAATAACAATCCGATCGGACTAATAACACAGGAGTTATTCAAGTCAACGTTTTCGATACAAATGTACGAGCAGCAGCCGGCGCTCTGCTTGGAGTTGACGTCGACGTCGACGTTGCGTCTCGCCGCTTCACGCTTTACGCGCGTCGCTGCGTGAGTGCGAGCGAGTAAGCTATATGTAGAGAAGAATTCGTGCAGAATTTATGTTTGAAATTATGAGTGTGGTTACACGTTTGTAACAGATTTAGAAAATTGGGAGAAGGGTATCCTACTGTCGGGCGTTCGACTGTAGCCATATCCACTTGTTTTTGAAAACTTTTTGAAAACTTCTTTAATGAACTTAAATGGTTTTCTATTTCGTAGATCCTATTGCGTTGGGCGCCAGTTATATAAATATCCTATTTGGTGTCCAGGGGTCTTCCTTCTGCAGTAGAGGTACGCCTTTGACACTGAATTTAGGTTGATTATGTTGGAGGGCTTGACTTCGCCCCCTTAGTTATATTGCTAGCCTTGTGGCGTAGCAATGTAGTGTAATTAAGAACAAGGTTATTTTTACGGCTATGTGCCGGAGTTGAGCTGTAGTTTATTAAGCAGATTTGTAAGAACTAAAACTAGGAAGTACAAAGAGATATATTGTGGCTCCAAGCTATATACATAACCAAGTACCAAAGCATGACTTTATAAGTTAAATACTTTGCTTAATAATCGTAAATTACCGATTTTCGGGGGCGGTGGGCGTGGCATCAAACATTTAACATAAACTTGTTCTGAACCTACATACCAAATTTGGTGTCTCAAGCTTTTTTAATCGCTGAGATCTGGTGTCTCAAACAAACAGACGGACATGGCTCAATCGACTCGGCTAGGGATCTTGAGCAAGAATATATATACTTTATGGGGTGTGCCACGTCTCCTGATGCTTGTTACATACATTTGCACAAAGTTAGTATACCCTTTTTTGACCATTTTCAATGGTCGAAGGGTATAAATATATATAGGAAAAAATTTTGTAAGACACATTGTAAAATGGAGCATATACTACTATGCCCTGTTAACCCAATATGGCCCGTGAAGCCATAGCTAGAATCAGGCAGGCAATAATGTAAAACAAAATTTTTTTTTTTCTCTATCCTAACTAACATTGACAAAATTTAAGGAAGAAACTGAGCAGCAAAACTGAAAACATATAACAAGTGGGTATGGCTACAGTCGAACGCCCGACAGTAGGATACCCTTCTCCCAATTTTTAAAATCAGTTACAAACGTGTAATCACACTCATAATTTCAAACAGAAATTTTGCACAAATACTTCTACTGCATATAGCTTTCTCGCTCGCACTCACACAGGGATGCATGTTAAGAGTGACGTCGATCGGCGTCAACTACTCAAAGCAGCGCGCAAGCGGCTGCTCGTATATTTTGTACTGAAAACGTTGACTTGAATAATTTCTGTGTTATTGGTCCGATCGGATTGTAATTTGGAGAATATATTTATATAGCATTTAGCATTATACATACCAAAGCAGAACTTTCTAAGTTTAATACTTTGCTTAATAATCGTAAATTAACGATTTGCGGGGGCGTGGCATCAAACATTTGACATAAACTTGTTCTGCCCCGGATATACAGGAACATTCATACCAAATTTGGTGTCTCTAGCTCTTTTAATAGCTGAGATCTGTTGTCTCAAACAAACACACAGACAGACGGATAGACAGACGGACATGTCTCAATCGACTCGGCTAGTGATCCTGAGTAAGAATATATATACTTTATGGGGTCTGCCACGCCTCCTTATGCCTGTTACATAAATTGCAAAAAGTTAATATACCCTTTTTTGACAATTTTCAATAGTCGAAGAGTATAAAAATAGAGAAGAAAATGCAGACTTGTTCTGGATAACCATAATATTAATTGTAATTGCTCTAATTATGGTATCCAATGCGTTAATAAAAATATACAAAGTACATAACAAGTATCTCAGAAAACAATACCGTAGCACTGCTAACG
Source organism: Zaprionus tsacasi (assembly GCA_018904105.1). Taxonomy (NCBI): domain Eukaryota; kingdom Metazoa; phylum Arthropoda; class Insecta; order Diptera; family Drosophilidae; genus Zaprionus; species Zaprionus tsacasi. Next base: position 1,941,476 of record JAEIFR010000176.1, on the reverse strand, counting down.
GTTTAGATAATATTTAAGGAGTATGTGAGGGAACTCAATAATGAATGAAAATATAAAAGTTGAAAAGAAAATTAAAATATAAAAACGTAATATTGACTTTATCTAGATAAGAATATAGAAATATATAGCAATAGCCAACCATGAGTGTAGCTCAAACACAGCGCATTATAGATAAAGTTTCTGAATATGACCCCGATTTTAAGAATAAAGCATTGAACATTATCATTTCGAAAACTTAGTAGAAACTAGTACCACAGCATGGACTGGGAAAAGCTTATTGATCAGATAAAAGAATCAAAAGAAAAATTCAAAAAATCTTATAAATGCTTAACGAGAAATAGATTAATACAAGCTGTAACGATAAATAACAAGTCGGAAAGGCTACAGTCACGCGTTGACTGTAAGAGGCCATGGATTTTCAGTGTACATATATATTTAAAGTAAACCATAAAAAAAGTAGAGAAGGGACAAAGCAAGCGGAATAGACAAGAGTCGATGGCATAATGCATTTTTTGGGCGTGCCAATATTCGTTACACACACACACACCAGCGTCAACTGCTTCTTCTTTAATTTAGACGTCCGTTAAGAATGCACTGACCTGCCTCACGTTTTGTGTATTGCCTCACACACATGTATGTACGCATGTGTGAGCTTCGCATGCATGTATGGTATACATGCACGCATAAGTACAGCATGCAAAACATCTTAAAAGGCAAAATGTAACACTTAATATAAAATTGATTAAATAAATATTAATAAATGGGAAAAATGCATATGCTTTAAAAATATAAATGTAAACAAATATAAAATACAACAAAACATAAAAAAATTAAAATAGGTAAATTCTTTTTTCGCCGTGTGGATTCGAACTCTGGCCGTTTGCATAGGAGTCCGTCATCCAAACAACTAGACCACCGTTAGGTCAAATGTGTCATATTGTCTTGATAACACTTCTATTGGATTGAATGAGATAATTTGTTGAAATATGAAAAATGAAACTAAATGTTATAATGATGAAAAAAAAAACTTTTAGAAGCGAAAAAAAAAGGTAATTAAAACTCAACCGCCGCCTCTTCTAAGGGTTGAACCTCTATCTCTTCTTTGTTCGATTGCCGGCCTCTCAACACATTTGACTATCGCTGCAACTATTGGCTGTGCGGCTAACTTACTATTTCGATCTCATACTCTTACATAACCATTTTCGCATTAAAAAGATCGAAAATGCACATGGCTGGCAGCACCTTGCAGGCAAGGCATCACAAATCAATAGAACACGTTAACTTGCGTAACTTCTTTGTTTATTATCCGAATGGATTGCAATTTATAGAATAAGTTCACAACGTATTTATCTAGATGTATGCCAAAGCTGAAAGTTAAGACTTCAATACTTTGCTTAATAATCGCATATTTAAAATTAAATTCTTATTTACGGGGACGGTGGGCGTGGTAACCAAAATTTGAAAATGACGTTTACTGCCTAGGATATACATGAATCATTCTGCCAAATTTGGAGTCTCTAGCTTTCTTAATAGCTGAGAACCGTTGTCTCATACAGACGGACAGACGGACAGACAGACAGACAGACAGACGGACAGACAGACATGGCTAGATCGACTCGGCTAGTGATCCTGAGTAAGAATATATATAGTTTATGGGGTCGCATATGTCTCCTTCTGCCTGTTACGCACATTCCGACAAACCTAATAGACCATGTATTTTTTTAAAATCCATGGCCTAAAAATGCCCAAACATTGGTAAATAGCTACAATAAAGTCGGAGAACTGATACAACAGGATGAAAGAATGTCGACAGTAAACAGTGTGCTAAAGTTTCGGAACTACTGGTGGCATTAAGGGAAAAATTGATATTAATAAAAAATAAGTTCAGCCTCCAGATAGAAATTCCAACTATAGTAAACACTCCATTAACAATAAATGTTAACGAAGAAAGCACTGACTCAGACGAAGAAAATACAACTGTAGTCGTGGAAGACATTAAAGAGGAAGATCTTCACGATCTAACTATGTATACCAGCAACACTAGTGCTGAAGGAAGAAAATACTACAAATAACGCAGCTGACTCAGAAAATACCTTAACCATGGCAGAACAAGCCGCAGCCATTAGGTCTTACAGGAAGGAAGTCGCTTGCGCAATACCAGAATTTGATGGACTAAAGATCCATTTACAACGATTCATTAAGGCAATTAAATTGGTAGACTTAGCTAAGGGACCATATGACGGTTAGCAAAATAACGGTTAGCAAAATAAAAAATACCAGACTAATGTTCATCAAAACCGCAATAATGGAAATAATAACCGCTATAATGGCAACAATAGAGGCCGCAATAATGGAAACAGTGGCCATAACAACCAACCAGAATAACGATAACGGAAATAATGCCAATGTACGAGTAACCCAAGATCAGGAAAACTCGCAACAGCCTTTAGGTATTTAGTAGAAGAAGATCATAGAGTATACGCCATCAATTATAATCTCAATATATTAACCATATTCATTCATGTCGAAACAGGTGTAAAACTTGTTTTCCTTCTTGATACAGGTGCAGATATCTCTATTCTCGAAGAGAACTCTGACAAATTTACTAATATTCAAATAACTAACAAAATAAATATTCAAGGCATAAGCCAACAGACAATTCAGTCCCAAGGACAGACTTTTATTGAGATACAGACAGGTAAATACATCATCCCACACGACTTTGATTTAGTAGATAAAATTTTTCCCATACCGTGTGATGAAATAATAGGTATAGATTTCATTAAAAATATAATTGCCAAATTGATTTCAAACCAGCAGAAGATTGGTTTATAATTAGACCCAACAATTTGAAATTTCCAATTTATGTTCCAATAACATACAGCTCTAGTAATAACACAACTCTATTACCAGCAAGATTGTCCGAAGATTAATTGTATCATTAAAAGATAATAACATTTGAATTCCAAACCAGGAACTTCAAACTGGTAATACATTTGTCCGAATTTTGAACACAACAGATTCTGAACAAGTGGCCAATATGGACACTATAAAATATGAGCCATTTTCTAACTACAATGTAGTTCAGGCAAATAGCGAAAACAGAAAAAAAAATTATCTTATCTCAATTGAAGAAAAATTACCCAAAATTGTTTAAAATACAATTAGAAACTTTATGCAGCAAATATACAGATATATTTGCATAAGAATCAGAACCAATAACGGTTAATAATTTTTATAAACAACAGTTGAGATTAAAAGATGATATACACAAAAAATTATAGAAGTCCTCATAGTCAAGTAAAAGAAATGCAAGCCCAGGTACAAAAATTAATAAAAGATAAAATAGTCGAACCATTAATTTCAGAGTACAATAGTTCATTGCTATTAGTACCTTAAAAGTCAAGCCCAGATTCAGATAAAAAGAAATAGAGTGTAAAGTTGTGTCCTCTATATTAGTTTGAGGTCATTGTAAGAGAGGTTCCGACGCAAATATAATTGATTTTTTAGTTCACTTTATCTTTTAATATTAAATTTCTATATATGGTAAATATATATATGTATGTACAGCGAATAGACTGCCCGCGACAAATTGACGTCCGATCGGTATTCTTGCAAAACTTAGAGTACCAAATCTTTTCTTATCTACTATTACATCTTCTCGAAAGCTCTCCCGCTCGTTCACCGTTTTAGAGTAAGCATGCACAGTGGAACAAGCACGATTAAACCACCCTGCAAACTTTGGGACGAGCAAAACCTTTGGGACAAGCAAAATCAAACATGCCGCCCGCCAATGCTAGAACTAGCATGAGAATGTGAATAGTCTGCCGTGATTTGTCATAAAAGTCTAGTCTTGAATAGGTAGTTTACAGAGTTTCGAAACTGACCGCTTCAACTGGCCTGTTTTTGTTCTAAGCGTTACAACGCGGACTAACGAATCCTGTCCTGGATGCAAGTCGATAACTCGGCCAAGAAACCACTGCGACGGCGGGTAACGATCGTCCTTAACGAGTACGAGCTCATTCAGCTTGATGTTATCGCTTTCCTTGTTCCATTTTGGGCGTTGCTGAAGATGAGCAAGCCAGTCGCGACTCCAAGCCGTCCAAAAATGCCGCAGCATTGTCTGATGAAGCAAAAATTGTTCCTTAAATGACTGTGCTTGAGGACGGTACTCTGGCGGTGCGAACATCGAATCTCCGATTAAGAAGTGTGCTGGAGTCAAAGCTTCTAAGTCGTCAACATCAGCTGTGAGCGGACAAAGAGGTCGGGAATTGAGACAGGACTCAATGCTGATAAGAACTGTAGATAACTCTTCGTATGTTAGTCGACGATCAGCAACAACGCGCTTCAAATGGTGCTTTACGGACTTCACGTTGGCTTCCCATAGTCCTCCAAAATTCGGCGAATGAGGGGGATTAAAATGCCATGTTGTCCTCTGTGAAGCCAGTTTTGGAGCGATCAATTGATCGAAGTCCTTGTATAGGGTCTTAAGCACGTTGTCTGCTCCGACGAAATTAGTTCCATTGTCGCTGTAAAGGTGTTGCACTGTGCCACGCCGTCCACTGAAGCGGTCTAGGGCTAGCAAGAAGTGTTCTGTGGTGAGACCCGTGACTGCCTCCAAGTGCACCGCCTTCGTAGCCAGACAGACAGGCCTTGAGCCTCTATGGCCCCGGTGTAGTCTACTCCAGTGGCGATAAATGGTCGATTTGGTGGGTTGACTCGGTGCAGCGGTAAGTCTCCCATGAGTTGCGTCATGCCGGTTGGTTTCACTCGAAAGCATCGAACGCATTTCCTCAGCACCCGACGAACAGCCTGTCTTCCTGTGACTATCCAAAAGTGTTGCCGTGCGTGTGCCAAAGTTAGTTGGGCACCTCCATGCAGCGTTTGGTTATGTGAATGCCTAATAACCAAATCCGTGAAGTGGTGATTACTGGGTAAGATGATCGGGTGTCGACGCTCGTGAGACAAGCTAGAGTGCCGTAATCGCCCTCTTACTCTTAGAATGTCGTTCGATAAGAATGGCGCTAAGCTTACAAGCCTGCTCCGGGATGGCAGCGGTTTCGAACGTCTCACTGCTACTATGTCTTCTGAAAACGAATGCCTCTGAACGATTCGCACCACCGCCCTTAACGCGCAGTCAAGTTCTTGAATAGATAATGGCCCCGACATTCTTGGCTTAGTAACGCATGCGTTGTTCATGAAGCGTAAAACGTAAGCAATGACGCGTACGGTCTGGGTGTATGTTGAAAATCGCTCAATAAAATCGGGAACGGGAGCCGCATGGTGAGCATGAACCTTATCCGATTTCCTTTCTAAGGCGGGATCCTCCAGACAGACTGGGCCGACATCTATTCGTGGCCAGCAAGCCCGATCGCGTATCAACAAAGATGGTCCTTTCCAACATAGTTGGAAGTTCTTCAGCTCCTCCGAAGAAAGCCCTCTTGTTGCACAATCCGCTGGATTCTCCGTAGTGCCAACATGGTTCCACTGCGTTGAGGTGGAGTGATCGGAGATGAAGGCTACCCGATTAGCGACAAACGTCTTCCATCGGTTCACGTCTCCGTTCAGCCAATGAAGAACAATGGTAACGTCTGTCCAATAGAAAACTTCCATAAGAAGAGAGCTAAAGCGATTCGAGGCTGTGATCCACTTCACAAGTTTAATGGCAAGCACCGCTCCGCTTAATTCCGTTCGGGGAATCGTCAGTGGCTTCGATGGTGTAACCTTTGACTTGGCCATGAGCAGGGATGAGTAGCATGAGCCGTCTATATGTTCCACCCTCAGGTATACTGAAGCTGCGTAGGATGAGGACGATCCGTCGCAAAAGGCGTGAAGCTGCATCGATGAGACAGAGTCCGGTGCGTACTGGATCCAGCGCTCGATGCTGATTTCACCAATTCTCCGCAAACCATGCCGGAAAGTGCGCCAACGCTCGGCGAGCGTTTCAGGAACATCGTCGTCCCAATCTTATGATACCTGGGCGCCGCTTGCAATCGTTACCTTGGCCGAAGTCACCTCCTTCAGGATCAGCTTTCCAGCGATGATAACAGGCGCAATAAGACCCAATGGGTCAAACAATTTGGCAATGCAGGATAATATGATCCTCTTAGAAGAACCTTCTGGTAGGTCAAAGTTGACCTTGTATCCAAAACAGTCCTTTTTCGGCAGCCAACACATGCCTAGAGTCTTAACTGGATCTCCATCATCCCAGCTAAGATCGGTTTGAGAACAGCGATGTTGTAATGGAATCGAACACAATAGCCTAAGATCGTTGCTAGACCACTTGCGTAATTCCATGCGCGCGGATTTTATTATTTCAGTGACTTGTTTCCTCTTCTCTTCTGCATCTTCGATACTATGCCCTCCAGAAAGTATATCATCCACATATATTTCAGCCTTAAGGACCTCCTCTGCCTTCGGATAGTGCTGCCGTCCATCCTCTGCCAACTGGCGGATAACCCTGATAGCTGTGAACGGTGCGGAAGCCGTCCCAAATGTGAGCGTTGACAATGCATAAGCGTTGATGCTTCCATCCGCCGCCCGCCATAAAATCCGCTGATATTGCGCGTCATCTGAATGGACGTCTATGCAACGATACATTTTCTGTATATCCGCCGCGAAAACGTATCGGTATTTCCGCCAATTCATGATGACTGAGGACATATCATTTTGCAGAGTGGGTCCAGTCCATAAAATGTCATTCAGCGATCTCCCATTGCTAGTCTTCGCTGAGGCATCGAAAACAATCCGTTGTTTGGTTGTATGCAGTTCCTCCTTAAAAACAGCATGGTGCGGCAATACGCAAGAAGCAATTTTGCTTGGAGTGGAACTCCCACGCAGCATAGAACCATTTTCACTGCCCACTGCAGGTGCGATTTGCTGAAGTGTAAAATACTCTTCTATTTCCTCCTTATATTGCCGCCATCGCTCCGGAGCATTAGAAAGACGTCTTTCCAAATGCAGGAATCGGTTCAGAGCCATCTGGTGCGATCTTCCTAAAACCATACTCGGATCCAAATAGGTTTTAAATGGCAGCCGTACCACATAACGGCCGTCCGCCCGACGTGTATGGGTCTTTTGAAAGAAAGCTTCACACCAGCGATCTTCCTCGGTTATAGTGGTGCGCTCGGGAACTGCTTCGACGTCACAAAATCGTTTGAGCCACGATTCAGTGTCCAAAGACGCTTGGTGACACCGTATGCGGGTACCGGCTCCTTCTGCCTGTGCTTGTCCTGACAAAATCCATCCAAATTGGGTGTTTTGAGCTATTGGCTCGTGTGGAGAACCGATTCTCGTCTCTGGTAATAAGATTTGCGCCAACAAGTCAGCTCCCAAGATGAGGTCAATCCGCTTTGATCGATAAAAATGCGAATCTGCCAACGAGATTCCTTTGATATGATTCCAATGCTGAGGCGAGAAGCTGATGGCAGGCAAATGTGAAGTCACGGAGTTGAGGACGTATGCCGATATATCTAGGACGAAGTTAGGATTAATAATACTTAAAGCTTCAAAATCAACCATATATCTGCAACGATGACCATTCCCTTGACCTACACCAACGATTGATGCACGAGTACTGGCTACCTTCAAGTGAAGCGACTGGACCACATGCTCAGAAACAATTGTTGCTTCTGATCCCTGATCGATGAGTGCATTGATGACTGCGTGAAGTTCGTTGATCGGGTTTCGTACTGTGATCCGAGCGGTAGCCAGGAGAATGTTCCTTCTTTGAGCTCCAGAAGAAGATTTGGCTGCAGAGTCGCATTTCCGGGCTGAGCTGATGGACTAGGATGATTTGGCGATTGAGCCTGAGAGGAGGATGGGAAGTGGAGTAAGGTGTGATGACGTTGACCACAAACTTGACATCCTTTGTTACTGTTGCAGCGAGATAAAGTATGAGATCGGCTTAAACAATTGCTGCATAACTTTGTCTCGAGACTATATCCTTTCGTTTGTTACCATCCAAAGCCAGAAAAGCTGAGCAACGCCGCAAAATGTGCTCTCCTCCACAGTGATGGCATAGACAGCTCGAGCGCCTTTGTTGATCCTGGGCGTTATGTACTCGAACACGCTTGGTCGAATCTGGTAAGCCTTGACCATTGTTGGAGTCGAACGACGAGTTACGGTTCTCTATCGCATCCATTATGACCAGACGATCGTTTAAAAATGATTCCAGCTCCTTATATGAAGGTACAGTAGAGTTGCTTCCTTGATGATGCTCCCAAGCGTTATGAGTTTCCTTGGGTAGCCGTGAAGCTATATAATGCGTTAGCCAGTGGTGACGTTCCCCATCCAAGGCTTGGACGCGGCGGAACGCAGCCAAGCAAACGTTAATAGTGCTTAGCATTGAGCGTATCGACTCGGACGAATCCTTCTGCAGTCTAGGAAGAGCATATATTGTATTCATATGATGCGAGAAAATTAACCTTGGATTGTTATATCTCTTAACCATCATTCCCCAGGCTACTTGGTAGTTTGCATCCGTACACTGCATTTGGCGAATATCATTGTCCCGATTCAGAGGCAGGGACTCCTTGAGAAAATGCAGCCTTTGCACGTTGCTCAAATTGTTGTTGTTGTGTATAAGGGTAGTGAATGCGTCAAAGTATCCAGGCCAGTCGACGCACACACCAGAGAACCTTGGAACCGACATTTGGGGCATAGTAATACGGCGTTCTGGGTCTGCAGCGCCTGCGACTTCCTTAGGGACATCTGGAGCCAGCTTTTCATAATCCTCGGCGAGAATACAATAAGTGTCCATGTAGCGTTCGTCAAAGTCGGATAGCATATTCTTCACGTAATAGGCAGATCCCTCGTATCCATCCAAATTGATAATCTTCGCGTGCGTGTCAAAAAATGCGATTCTCAATTCCTCCACCTGATTCAGACGTTTCTTGAAATAAACCCGTGTTTTCCTGGCTTGCGAATCCTTTTTATAATTCTGCAGTATCAGCTTGAGGACACCGTCGAAGCCATGCTGTCCAGTGAATCTCAAACTTTTCAGTTTCGCACTCCAAAGAATAAAAAAAACGAAAACGAGCCGCAAAGAAGACAAAGAGAGCGGACGCCCAGCGAATTCGGTGATGCAGTTTTGCGTCTATATATCTCCCTTCTTCGCACTTCCTATGTGCTGCACTTATATATCTGATGAACCGACGAGTCGAAATTGTCGGCAGTCTAACGGAGTTTGTGTAGCTTATGTTCATACATACGTGTATGCAGAATTGCGGAATAAAGTGAATTCAAAATTAAATTTGCTTGTTAAGTTTTTCCCCTCATGGGCCACCATGTAAAGTTGTGTCCTCTATATTAGTTTGAGGTCATTGTAAGAGAGGTTCCGACGCAAATATAATTGATTTTTTAGTTCACTTTATTCTTTTAATATTAAATTTCTATATATGGTAAATCTATATATGTTTGTATAATTGATTTTTTAGTTCACTTTATTCTTTTTATATTTAATTTCTATATATGGTAAATGTATATATGTATGTACAGCGAATAGACTGCCCGCGACAAATTGACGTCCGATCGGTATTCTTGCAAAACTTAGAGTGCCAAATCTTTTCTTATCTACTATTACATCTTCTCGAAAGCTCTCCCGCTCGTTCACCGTTTTAGAGTAAGCATGCACAGTGGAACAAGCACGATTAAACCACCCTGCAAACTTTGGGACGAGCAAAACCTTTGGGACAAGCAAAATCAAACATAGAGGTTAGTAATAGACTATCGCCAAATTAATAAGAAACTTTTAGCTGACAAATTTCCACTACCGAGAATAGATATTTTGGACCAACTTGGTCGAGCAAAATATTTTTATACCTTTCGACCATTGAACATGGTCAAAAAAGGGAATAGTAACTTTGTGCAAATATATGTAACAGACATAAGGAGGCTTGGCAGACTCAATAAAGTATATATATTCCTGCTCAGGATCACTAACCGAGTCGATTGAGCCACGTCCGTCTGTCTGTCCGTCTGTCCGCCTGTCTGTCTGTCTGTTTGTCTGTCTGTCTGTCTGTCTGTCTGTCTGTCTGTCTGTCTGTCTGTCTGTCTGTCTGTCTGTCTGTCTGTCTGTCTGTCTGTCTGTCTGTCTGTCTGTCTGTCTGTCTGTCTGTCTGTCTGTCTGTCTGTCTGTCTGTCTGTCTGTCTGTCCGTCTGTATGAGTCAACAGATCTCAGCTATTAGAAAAGCTAGAGAAATTTGGCATGGAGGTGCCTATATATAATAGGCAGATAAAGTTACTTTCAAATGTTTGATGCCACGCCCACCGCCCCCGAAAATCGGTAATTTACGATTTTTAAGCAAAGTATTTAACTTGATCTAGATCAATTTTTCCAAAGGCTTGAATCGCAAGCCGGTATATACGATATCAGCCAACTCAAAATGGCACCGTGGAAAAAAATCTTTGAACACGTTTCAATAGATAGAGCTGTCGTGGACACAATTGGTCCACTACCTAAGTCAGAAAATGGTTACGAGTACGCAGTCACTCTCATATGTGATTTAACCAAGTACTTAGTTGCCATTCAAATAGCAAATAAAAGCGCAAAAACAGTCGCTAAAGCTATATTTGAATCTTTTATTCAAAGTACGGTCCAATGAAGACGTTCATAACGGCCATGGAAACAGAGTATAAGAATTCAATAATTACTGACCTATGTAAACATTTGAAAATCAAAAATATAACATCAACAGCTCATCACCACCAGACAGTTGGAGTGGTCGAAAGAAGTCATAATACTTTAAACGAGTATATACGATCCTACATATCGGCGGACAAAACCGATTGGGACGTAAGGCTTAAATATTTCGTATACTGCTTCAACACGACCCCATCTATGGTACATAATTACTGTCCTTATGAATTAGTTTTCGGTAGAACAAGTAATTTACCAAAACATTTTAATATGTTACATAGCATAGAACCAATATATAATATACGCTTACGATTACACTAAGGAAAGTAAATATAAAATAGAAGTAACATATGCTCGAGCAAGAAACCTGCTTGAAGCACATAAAGAGAAAAAAAAGGGAAAATACGACTTTAAAGTAAATAACATAGAGTTAGAAATAGGAGATAAAGTTTACTTAAGAAATGAGGTAGTTCATAAAATAGACTTTAAATACACAGGGCCCTATAAGATAGAAAGCATATGAGATAATAATAATATTACGTTACAACTAATAAAAACAAGAAACAAATAGTTCATAAAGATAGATTACACTTATATTTTTCTTAATCATTTATAAGTTTTATTTCTTATTGCAAAATTCACTTTTATATTGATAATACTATTGTTCAAGCTGAGCAAAAATGACACATCAGTTCCTTTCGGAGATGAAATATAAAAAAAAATAATAGTAATAATAAAAAAAAATAATAATTTTTCAAAAGGAGGGAGATGTAGTATGCGACTATGTAAAATTATGAACATTTAAGTACAATAGTATTTATAGCATACAAACACATAGCAGCACTTTGTTGCTATGTTTATGCAACCAATAAGGCCCAAGGCGGATGTAACATGATCGTCCGCTTGAATGCTACAAAGTATACGTGCATGGTCAGCATTCCCACGCCGACCAAATGCATAATACATAACTCGCTCTCTCGATAAGCATAAATATATAAGATATACATAAGAGAGCCGCTCCGCTGCTGGCGTATTCGGCAGCGCAGCTACGCGGCTTAGCCTTAGACGAAATATATTTAAGAATAAGAACACAGACACTTGTAGAGAGTTGAACTGGCAGAACCATTTCTGCCAGGCAAGTATTGAATCTAAAATCGGGTTGTTATATGGTGACGTGGATTGTTTTTATTATCGCGTTTGCCAATATTTCTTTTACTTCGTTGTTCACAAAGTTGGTCACCCCCATTGGATACGGATAAAGTTTTGAGTAAACAGGTACTCCATCAGTTTGAATAGTGACTACCGTGTTTCCGTTAAAAGACAGGACTCGTTAGGGTCCGCGAATGCGTTTGACCCCATAAAGTATATATATTCTAGCGCTGTTTTGAGCTTTACTCATTACGCGCGTCGCTGTGTGAGTGCGAGCGAGTAAGCTATATGTAGTAGAAGTATTTGTGCAGAATTTCTGTTTGAAATTATGAGTGTAGTTACATGTTTTTAATTGATCATACTGTCGGGCGTGCTCGACTGTTGCCTTACAGACTTGTTTAATAGCTGAGATCTGTTGTCTCAAACAGACAGATAAACAGACAGACGGATGTGGCTCAATCGACTCGGCTGGTGATCCTGACTAAGAATATTTATATTTTATGGGGTCTGTCACGACTCCTTATGCCTGTGATCATTTTCAATGGTCGAAGGTTATAATAAGTTGTACAGAATTTCGGATCTGTCATTATGAGTGTGTAAAATGTTTGTAACGGATTTTAAAAATTGAGAGAAGGGTATCATACTGTCGGGCGCTCTCGACTGTAGGCTGACCAACTTGTTTAATAATGTAAACAGAGAGCTGTTTACGTATACTATCAGTCTTATGTTATTATGTTATCCCTTGGGCTTGTAGAGACTTAGGTTTGACATTCCTGACTTATTAATACAATTGTCTAATGTGATAGCCAAATAAGTTTAGTTTAATTTCTTAAAACTTACCTCTACTCTGTATCCATAGGAATTTATAAGACCTAATTCCTTTAATGTAACTGATATATCAGATGGTGTTCCGTCTGTTCGTCTATTAACAAAGGCTATTGCATACGAATAATATATATCGAAAACAGGGCTTATTGGCTTTGACCAAATTTCTATTCCTTTATGTTTATATATACGGCGTCCTTGTATTCCCAAAACATCTTGATCAACAGAAACAATCTTGCGGTTAAGTAAAATTTCTTTGAATTCTGGACGTATTGTTCTTAGATCCACAGAAATTAAAAGAGGAGCCGCTAGAATAGCCCACATCGCAAACTGCGTTTTCGCTTGTTCATAGCTCAGACCAAAATTTCCAACTATCAACTGAAAAAATGAATAAATTTATACATTTAAAACTTTTTCAATATTCAATTATTAATTATTTTCCTTATTTGAACGCTGTGCTTTACATCCGCTACTCATAGAGTAAATATTAAAACTAAAACTAAAACTAACCGAAAATGTATGTAACAGGCAGAAGGAAACATCTCCGATCTTGAACTATATCTAACCGCGAACACTCTTTACTATAAGTAGGACTTTAGAAGCTCATGTAAGTTTTGAGGCAGCAGTTTGATTATGTTATCCAATAGGGTTGCTGAATATTTTAAAAATATCATATCGATGATATTTTCGATATTAAAATAATATCAATTTAATAAAATATATATCATTTTAAAATATCGATACGAGGGTCGTTTGATAAGTCCGTGACTTTTTGAATAAAATATATTTTTTTCGTCAAAGAAGCGTTTTATTTCTCAACATAATCTCCTTTTAGCTCTATACATTTAGTCCAGCGTTTTTCCAATTTTTTTATTCCTTCCAAATAATAGGTTTTCTCAAGGCCCTCAAAATAGTCGTTTGTTTCTGTGATGACCTCTTCATTTGACCCGAATCTCTTACCGCCGAGCCATTTCTTCATGTTTGGAAACAAAAAATAGTCACAGGGGGCTAAATCTGGAGAATATGCTGGATGGGGTAGCAGTTCGTAGCCCAATTTATGAAATTTTGCCATGCTGACTACACACGTGTGCACCCGTGCATTGTCCTGATGGAACAGCACTTTTTTTTCGCCAAATGCGGTCGTTTCTGCTTCAAATCAATATCGAATCTGTCCAAAAGCTCTGAATAATATTCGCCGGTGATCGTTTTACCCTTTTCAAGGTAATCGATGTGAATGATACCTTGTGCATCCCAAAAAACTGTGGCCATGACCTTGTTGGCCGACAGACCCACCTTGGCCTTCTTTGGTGCACGTTCACCCGGAGAAACCCACTGTCTTGATTGTTCTTTGGTCTCTGGTGTGGTGTGGTGGATCCATGTTTCGTCTACGGTAACGAAACGGCGCAAAAATTCGTTTGGATTGCGGTTGAACATCGCCAAACACTCCTTTGAAATGGTCACACGGTTGCGCTTATGGTCGTGTGTGAGCAATCGCGGCACCCATCGCGCGGAAAGCTTTTTCATGTCCAAATATTCATGTAAAATGTGATGTACCCGTTCAGTTGAGATGCCTACAGCCTCAGCTACCTCACGCACTTTCATTCTCCGATCATCCAATATCATTCCATGGATTTTGTCGACGATTTCTGGCATGACGACCTCTTTTGGGCGACCTGAACGTTCGGCATCACTTGTACTGGTACGACCACAACGGAACTCAGTAAACCATTTCTTAACCATTGAAATTGATGGTGCAGAGTCCCCATAATATTTATCAAGTCTTTCCTTGGTTTCGGTGATGGATTTTTTACGCAAAAAATAATGCTTAATTAGCACACGAAATTCACTTTTTTCCATTTTCGTTAAAATTCACGAGATCGTCTGCTTTCAATGCCTATAAAACGCAAACCAAAAAACGCAGCTTTCTCAAAATTTTACAGTCAGCTGTTAATCGATAACTGCTGACAGGAGCAGTGTTGTATTTAGAGCAGGTGCGCGGCAAATACAAAAAGTCACGGACTTATCAAACGACCCTCGTATATGAGATATTTCTGATATATTTTAGATTCCCTTTTATTCTTCCACAAATGTGTCCGTACCACGATAAAAAGATGTATGTTGAACTGATTGAATTAGATATACATAGAATTACATTTCATAAACACATTGAAGTGTTTATTTTTGATGTGAGACACTAAATTGCTCGAGTTGCCACTTATCTTTATCATTTTTTTTACATATTTTACACTTTGCAGTGCCGTTTTTAAATTCGCAATAATTGGCCTTAATTTTAATGATGCTCGTGTTCGCGCTCGCTTCTTACAATGCAAATGTGACCAACGAAAAAAAAGTAAATATATCCCAAAAAAATATCGGATATTTGATATATCGCCAAAACCAATAGCGCGATATAAATATATCGATTTGAAAAAATATCATTCGATATATTGATATTTTGATATATTTCCGGCATCCCTAAATCTACCACTATAAGCCTCAAATGCTATAACAGTGCTCTCACTCTGGCTGCTGTCTATTACCCACCCCGCTTCACAAAGGACAAATTCATAACACTTTTCGACTCGCTCGGTGAATGGTTTGTTGCAGGGAATCTGGGGGTTTGTTACTGGGGATCTCGGATAGCGACCCCTAAAGGCAAACAGCTGAACAACGCAATGATTTAACAGCTAAGCAAGCTTAATTATGTTTCTCCAGGTGCGCCTACATACTGGCCAGCAGATCCTAAGCAACTTCCCCGTTTGATTGACTTCGCCATCACCAAGAGGATATCCCAATCAATGATAACAGCTGAAGCTCTTCCAGAACATTCATCTGATCACTGTCCAGTGCTCTTTCATCTTTTGTACCAGCTGCAACACTTCGAGTGGCCTTATAGGCTTACAAGCAACAGACCCAACTGTGAAAAGTACAAAAAATATTTTTTTTACCATAACGACTTTTCTAGCACCTTTGAAGCCGAGCAAGACATTGATCAGTTTGCTGGTGAACAAGAATCAACACTAGTTGAAGCAGCAAAAGCGTAAACTCCACAAGATACCCACGCATGCTAGTGATTCTGGGAAAGAATATATTTACTTTATGGGGTCTGCCACGCTTCCTTATGCCTGTTACATACATTTGCACAAAGTTAGTATACCCTTTAACATGACAAGTCGACAAGTAAACAGTTATAAAGTTTAACATGACAAGTCGAGATACTGAACTGCTTGTGCTTGAAAAACGACGACTTCGAATGGAGTGGCAGGAGCGCAGCTCCCCTGATGTAAAGAGGAGACTAAATGCAGCTTCTCGCAGATTTGCTAAAGCGCTTAAGAAAGAAGAAGCGGATGCTCAACTACATTCATCGAGAATCTTACGCCCATCAGCACAAAGAACTCATACTCCTCCGTAACTCTACAGGAAACTGGGCTCAGAGTGTCATGGACAGAGCAAGAGCCTTCGCTCAGGAAAATATTTCAACCAAATTCAGTCACTAATTAATTTACCCTTCCACCCTTAACTGCATCTGACTTAGCACCAAAAGATCCCAAAGAATTCCGGCCAAGCTGAAGACTGGAAAATCGCCTGGCTTCAACTTAATAACCCCGAAACTGATTATCGAACTCCCAATGTGTGCAGTTCTACAATTCTGCTCTTCAACGCAATTACCAAAATTGGATACTTTCCTCAAAAGTGGAAGAAGTCAGTCATAGTTATGTTCCCTAAGCCTGGGAAGACAAAACACTCCATCATTATACAGGCCAATAAGTTACTTATCTGTCTCTCCGAGTTATTTGAAAAAGTACTGCTGCTACGAATCAGTCCCCACCTCAAAACACACTCCCATCGCACCAATTTGGTTTTTGGGCAAAACATGGAGCTTTTGAGCAGGTTAATCGCATCACAACAGATATTCGCGCTGCTTTTGAACATTGTGAATATTGCACAGCTTTATTCTTAGACGTTGCATAAGCATTCGATAGATTATGGTTGGATGGTAGGGATACCGGAAATATATCAAAATATCAATATATATATATTTATATCGCGCTATTGGTTTTGGCGATATATCAAATATCCGATATTTTTTGGGATATATTTACTATTTTTTTCGTTGGTCACATTTACATTGTAAGAAGCGAGCGCGAACACGAGCATCATTAAAATTAAGGACAATTATTGCGAATTTAAAAACGGCACTGCAAAGTGTAAAATATGTAAAAAAAATGATAAAGATAAGTGGCAACTCGAGCAATTTAGTGTCTCACATCAAAAATAAACACTTCAATGTGTTTATGAAATGTAATTCTATGTATATCTAATTCAATCAGTTCAACATACATCTTTTTATCGTGGTACGGACACATTTGTGGAAGAATTAAAGGGAATCTAAAATATATCAGAAATATCTCATATATCGATATTTTAAAATGATATATATTTTATTAAATTGATATTTTTTTAATATCGAAAATATCATCGATACGATATTTTTAAAATATTCAGCAACCCTATTGGATAACATAATCAAACTGCTGCCTCAAAACTTACATGAGCTTCTAAAGTCTTACTTATAGTAAAGAGTGTTCGCGGTTAGATACAGTTCAAGCACTTCAAGTGAACGTCCTATTGAAGCTGGAGTGCCCCAAGGATGTCCTGGGTCCAATTCTATACATCATATACACGACGGACATCCCAAAAGCCTACAAGGTAACAATATCCACATTCGCTGACGAACATT
This sequence comes from Zaprionus tsacasi, assembly GCA_018904105.1. Taxonomy (NCBI): domain Eukaryota; kingdom Metazoa; phylum Arthropoda; class Insecta; order Diptera; family Drosophilidae; genus Zaprionus; species Zaprionus tsacasi. Next base: position 1,924,121 of record JAEIFR010000176.1, on the reverse strand, counting down.
CGCTGACTGCAATACTGAGTTGATCCAGACGCCCAGTAAAAGCTACGACATTTAACTCCACACATGTTAAATGGCGTGCTAGTTGCATTGGCTTGCCGATTGGTGCATACGAGTAAACGAACAAAAATGCAAGCAGGTCAGTTTACCATAAACAAACAAAGTTGCCCGCCCTTGGTTATGAACCACACGCGCATCCCACAAGCCGATGACGTAACATGCTTAGGTATTAGGCCAAAATTACGCATCTGAGACCAAAATCAAAGTATCTACACTGGCTTATAAACGTTCGCTCTCCCCTAAGCCTGGACTACAAAGTCCTTTTGTATAACTCCGGTCTATATTTCTTATTGGCTCTGAGCTATGGGGTAATGTATCGAGAAGCAACATCGACATAGTACAGCGAGCCCAGTCTAGGATTCTAAGAATCAACTTTAAATTCGTGATATCTTCGCAACGAGAATATACACAGGAAACTACAAAAATAATTTGTCATTGAGATAATATAAAAAAAAAAAGTAAAATTCAAGGAAAAACTGGGCTCACATCTTCTTCAAGTATGCAGCCAAAGCCGACTGCACAGCAACGATCAACCAGCCCAGGGTTTATTTTGTTAGGCCACATAGCACGAATCATTTCAAAAAACGGTAATAAGCTAGCTTAGAATAGGATTTGAAAACTTATTGTTAGTCTCTTCAGTAAAAGGGAAGATTCAATAAATAAGCCAAACCATGTCCGTCTGCCGGTCTGCATGACAACACAGATCTCATTTATTAAAGACACCAAATTTGGTATGACTGCTCCTGAATATTATAGGCAGATCTAGTTTATATCAAATGTTTGATGCCACGCTTACCGCTCCGCAAATTGTAGCAGTCTAGGTAGAAATAGCGACATATTTCTAAACCAGCTGATGGTCGTTACCCTGCAACACTGCACGCGGTTAATTCGGCTGCCTAGCCGGGCGAGAGAAATGGGGGGGGGGGCTATCTTAATTTTGTTGCTGCGAGTATTTGCTGGCTGAACCTACAATAGTATAATTTGAATTCGCGTGCTGGGGTAAATTACGAACAAATGCATCTGCATAGACAAAAAAAACAAGGGGACAGTATAGAGAGAGGAGTTTAGACGAAGATGTTGATAAGAGGAAGATGAAGAGAACTCAAAAAAGCTGACTAAACTGACTTCGGCTCGATCATGCTGTTTGCTGGTTTTGTTGTCCAGCTGATTCGTTCGCCCGCCCTACCATGACCATTTCATCCGATTTAATTCCATGTTCATAAATGGTCTCTACGATCGAGTCGATCCGCTAATACCCTACCTTGTTTCGACGAGACATGACCCTAATAATAATTCTAGCAAGAACTCATTTCTTCAATTAAAAATTTATTAAACGTAGTAACCATAGTATCTAACAATTATCATTATATTATATTTAAGTTGGGCTTATTTCGGTAATTAATTAATAAAGGGACGTTCTACAAGATAAAGCTCAAAAACTGAGACGTTGCATTGCAACAGACGGACGGACAGACGGACATCGATTGTTCGACTCCTCTGCTCCTTTTCTTCAGAATATATATACTTTATAGGGTCGGAGAGGTCTCCTAAGGTGCGTTGCAAACTTCTAGCTAAAATTAATATACCCTTTGCAAGGGTATAAAAAGTACTGTGACTTACCGGTGTAACGGCGGTCCATCGACGCAAGCGCTTTCGGCGAAGATTCTGCTAAAAGAGAATGCGTGGGCCGGCACACGTTGGACTATGGGCCTAACCATACATTTTTTTGTCAATTTTTCTTTTTTTTTTTTAGTTTAATTCACTTTATAATGTTGCTTTATTGGGGTTTTATCTAATTGCGGAGGTGTGTATTTGGGGTTTTCTTTATATAATTTTAATTTAGTAATTTTAATTTTGCCTCCTTGAAGTGCAATATCTCGGACATATAGTAGGCCATGGCGCTATAGCAACGGACCCAGACAAGCTTTCGGCAATAGCTTACTTTCCGGTACCAAGATCCGTCAAACAGCTTCGTAGATTTTTAGGAATGACGGGGTGGTACCACAAATTTATCAACAATTATGCTGCTATTGCCTCACCTCTTACGGATGCTCTTAAACAGAAGAAAAAGTTTGACTGGTCTGATGACGTGCAAACAGGTTTTGAAAATTTAAAGCAACACATGTGCGAGGCTCCAGTGCTGCACAGTCCAAATTTTGATACTGTGTTTTTTCTTCACTGTGACGCCAGTCATACAGGAGTTGGTGGGATTCTTATGCAAGTAAATGCTGAAGGCGACGAAGTCCCTATAGCATTTATGTCAAGAAAACTGAATCAAAGCCAAAGGAACTACTCAGTAACAGAGGAAGAATGTTTGGAAGCCATATAAAAAAATTCAGAGCATACGTTGAAGGACAAAAATTTACCGTCATCACTGATCATGCGTCGCTTAGGTGGCTGATGTTTCAGTCCGAATTGAGCAGTAGGTTAGCCAGTTGGGCTTTAAAGCTCCAAGGATTCAGCTTTGAAATCAAGCACCGAAAGGGTAGTCAGAATATTGTCGCAGATGCCCTTTCTCGAACATTTACCGAAGATCTTGCTTCTGTAGATATCGATCAGTTCATCGACTTTGACTCGGATAGCTTTAAAAGCGTTGAATACCAATCATTAGTAAAGCGAATCCAGCAAACCCAAATCAAACTCCCAGATGTTAAAGTCGTAGACGATAAAGTATACCGTAGAATGGAACATGCAACCGGCAACCGAATTGCTGATGACATGGCGTGGAAAATTTTGCTACCAGTAGACATGATACCGACTGCTTTAAAATTAGCTCATGATCACCCTCTGACATCGCATTGTGGGATTCACAAAACGCTAGAGAGGGTTCGGACATATTATTTCTGGCCAAATCTTGTTGCCGATATTCGTAAATACGTTAATAACTGTGAAATATGCAAATGATCTAAGCATCCAAACTACTACTACAAACCAACTCTTAGCAAGACAAGCGTTCTGGGACCACTTCTCTACGCGATCGATACTGCAGATACACCAACAACTGATGCGGGAGCACTTGAGATCAACAGGGAAAAGATGCTGCTGGCCACTTTCGCCAGATTTCTTGGCATACATTCGGTGGAAGATCAGATCTCCCTCCATTCCAACCGGCACAACGTAAGACTGATGTCGCACCGTAGTAGACTTGCTCGCCGCTTACGGTTAAAAGGAGACAATTCAAAAATCTCCTCAATGTAACCTAAATAAATACAATATAATTAAAAATTTACTAAATTTATATATACTAATATAAATCTTGGAGCACTAACAACTAGAGCAACACATTAGGTTATAGTTATATTTGAAAACTGATTCCTAATGAAAATAAACAATAAATAAAAAAAAAAAAAAAAAAAAAAAAAGCAAGACAAGCGAGCCAAGACGATTTTTAAAAATTATATGTTGACTCTTTAGGTCCATACCCACGTTTACGGTCTGGACATGTAGGGGTATTCGTGGTTTTAGACCACTTCTCAAAGTTTCCTTTTTTGAAGCCAGTAAAATAATTTACAACTGAGGCCATTTTAAAATATTTGGAGGAAGATTTATTGCACTGTTTTGGCGTACCCGAAGTTGTAGTATCAGACAACGGCGTGCAGTTCAAATCTCATGCCTTTAATAACTTGCTAGCAAAATATATAATAGCGCACTCGTACACTGTCTTATACGCTCCCCAGGGAAACGCGTCGGACAGGGTAAATATATCTGTCATAGCCGCTATAAAAACCTACAATAAATAAATAGCCTAAAATAACTGGGATGAGCACCTTACCAAAATCTGTTGTTCGCTTCGCTCAAGTTGGCATACCGCAGTTAACGCTACCCCGTTCCGGTTAACCTTCGTCAGAATATGATCACAAACAGATCGACTTACAAGCACTTGAAAAGTCTGGAATTGTTTTAAGATCGCTCAGTGTGTTTTGAGAGAGATGACAGTTTTGACATAGAACGAGACAAGGCACTAACCACAATGAGAAAGCAGCATACAAGAAACGAAAATGCTTACAATTTGCGAACAAGTGACGTTTCATTCGTCGTCGGACAAGAAGTTTACCGACGCAATTTTTCACAAAGCAATTTTCCAAAGGGGTACAACGCAAAACTAGCTCCCCACGTGATTCAAAATCGTGAATTAAGCGAAAATTGAACACGGCGGCAAAAGTATTTTATCATCTGCAGTCTCTGACTAACATGTCTTGACATGTCATGCACCTTCGCTAAACGGCATTGAACGAATGCAGAAACTAAAGAGCGCATTTACAGCTATAATTGAGCGAAATATTTTTTCAATTCCTCTTTCTGCTGAGCTTCTGCAAGTAAAAATATTAGGGGAGAGGGAATTTCACAACGGCATAATTATTTTGTTATCGTGTAAATCAGTCGCTTTTTTTAGCAAATTTGCAAGTGAGTGGAATATTTTTGTTGTTATTCGAATTTTTACAGCAATTTACAACAAAAACAATTGTTTTTACAGTTAAAATGGTTAAAACAGCTGAGCTGCAGGCTGATATTAGAACAGAAATAGTGACAAAGTTTGATTTGGGTATTTCCGTAATAAATATCGGTAAAGAATATAATTTGTCACGTCAAACTGTTTATTATCAACTAAAAAAATACAAAAACTTAAAAAACATCAATAATTGGCATCGATCGGGCAGAAATCGTAAGAGAACAGAAAGCGAGGACCGTTTGATTTTGCGAGAAATCAAAAAGGATCCATTAAAAACACCGAAAATGGTTGCATTGGAATGGAATAGGGATAAGAATGTTTCAATTAGTGAAAGGACAATACGCAGGCGGTTGAAGCAACATAATTTCAATACGTGTATGCAAGAAATATGCCTAAATAAAATTAAGAGGCTGGCCTTCGCCAAAAAGTATGTAAATAAGCCGCTTGCATTTTGGCGTAATATTCTTTGGACTGATGAAAGTAGTTTCGAATACCATTCATCGCCTAAAAACGAATTCCCGTTTGCCAAAAAGTAAGTCATGGTGGCGGAAGTGTTATGTTTTATGAAATGAAGTTTTTGTTATATTAGACGTGCAAAAGCGAAATGTCAAAATACTTATGCCGTCCATTGAACTGCCATATATTTAGTATAAATTACAAAAAAAATACTAAATGGATACGAAAAATCTCAAATTGTTATTTTGTTATGTTATTACATTATATACTACAAATTTAAAATAAAATGCCTAATTGTTTTCATCTATTTTCTGCATAGCTCGCAAATAACAGTTGAGCGTTTTGCGGCGTCTTCAAATAAGTCTCTTTTCTGAGTATTTGCGAAAAAAACTCGCGAGCAACGGCTTCATCGGCTGTTCGCTTAGCTCGCTCTCGCTCGGACTACAATCGTTTTTTTCTTTTCTCTTTTGTTACACTCAGAGTGCGAGTATTTGCTTGAGTGAAATGAAGCAAAACGTTGTTAAGCGAGTGATGCATATTAATTTGCGACGCAAAAACATTTTTAAACGTATCCTCAACTGGAGAGACTTCTCTGTTTTCGGCCTATATGGATGGAGTTAAGACAGTGTCAGAAAGCAAGGAAGAGCCTGTTTCTGCAAAACTTGTTAAGATTTATGGTGACATTGAAAACTTCGACATAATGTATGGTCGCTTGCCAATAAATTCTAACATATTAGATTTTTTTAATGATGTCAAACTTAAACAGCCACATTTGACTGCGATTGCACAGGTTGTACTGGCTACACCGGCAACCCAGGTTTCCGTGGAGCGCGCATTTTCAGCCCTACATTTTATATTAAGTGAACGTCGAAGTTCTATAAGCGCAGACAATTTAAATTCATTATTACTAATTAAGCTTAACCATAAGTAACCATACGTAAAAATTAAATAAATATTCTTTATAAAAAATATTCCTTTTTTTGTCAACAGAGCAAATTAATGTGAAGAGTGTTTCAAAGAGTTTTTGCAGTAACTTATTCTGTCATTTACTCACTTACTGAGTCTTAACTCGCGAACGACAATTTTATTGATTCCGAGAAGAGACTCGTTTAAAGAGATCAACACAAAAAACTCAACAACAACACTCAAGCGAAAGCCGATGCAAAATAGAAAAATAGACTCTTGCTCAGAGAGAGAGCGAATTTTTTGAGCATTTTCGCTTCTGCTCTGATATTGCGCATAAAGAAAAAAACGCTCAATTGTTATTTGCGAGCTATGATTTTCTGAATTAATTTTAAAAAAATAACGAAAAACATTACCATGACAAAATACTTTTGCCGATATACATAGGTTTCCCCTCTAAAGCATGATCTTGTTGTGGGGGGGGATGCTTTTTTTGAGCGCTTGTCGCTAAAAATTTATTTAATTAACTGTGTAAGTCGCAAATCTGCATTCATAGAGATCGGTTGTGTCGCGCGTATGCAAAAGTGATCTATTTTGCTTAATCGTTGTATTCTCTTAGTGCTAAAAATAGCACTCACCAGCACTTTCGGGCGCTGCTTCGTGCGTCGTCGGCATCTGGCCAATAACAAAAAGCGCTACTCGAAGTGCGGCGTAACTACGATTCTTGCCCTTCGGGCAATTTATTCCCCTCACCCCGCGCAGAGCCGCAATTTATTCCCCTCACCCCGCGCGGAGCCGCTAAAGGGGGCAATAAAATCTACGCTTATCAGCAAAACTGATCTGCATTCGATCTGTTTTTGGACAGTTAAGCGTGCAAGTTATTTTGTAAATATTAAGAATTACTAGTAAGACAATGAATGAGAACATTTCTGATGACTCCCAGCTTTTAAATAAGCAGAGTGAACATAGAATAATGTTCTCAATGGCAGGCAAATTACCTCATGAGATCAGAGAACAGTGCCGCTCAGAAATTCAACGCATTACAAGCAACTTAACTCAAAGCGGTAGTGTCACCACAACAACGGTGACATTTACTAGTGCCAATAGCAGCACCATATACACAACGGCAAGTGCCACAATAAGCAGCACCTGCCTTGGAACAAGATCCACTCACCAGGAAAGTTCCACATCGATAAACTCTGGCATCGTAGCAGATAATCTCAGCGATGCTGCCACAAGATTACTAAGTGATCAAAACCAAAGAGCGGGTAAAAGGAAAAATGTAAAGCCCTTGTCCCCCATCTTCAACCCGAAAAGAGGAAGCAGTACTCACGTATTACACTTGCCCCCTACGACTAGCCAGAAGATAAGCTCTAATAATAGGTTTGCCATTCTGGACACGGATATCTCTACTAGCGAAAATAGCGTGGAAGGCATGACGATTGAGGGTGCTAATAATGACAGTGCCCATATGGATGATTCTCAACTCGATGATTCCAATACTAGCCGAAACTTGCAGGAACCATCCAATACAACCAATCAGCTTAATGATCACAAAACACCACCGCAAATTGTTGTAAATATTAGAAACTTGAATGATCTGTTTGAGCTTATAAAAGAGAAGACAAGCTTAGATAACGTTGTCGTCAAAGCTAATCAAGGGGAAACGGTCAGAATATTTCCAAAAGACAGTGACACGTACAGAAAAATAGTAAGCCATATGGACGACATTGGTATCCAATTCCACACATATCAAATGCTGACAGAAAAAGCACACAGAATCGTAGTAAGGGACTTACAGCACAGTACACCAAACAAAGACATAACCGCCGATCTGAAATGCTTAGGCTACGAAGTACTCCACATTCACGATCCTAGTTCTAGGATCAATAAAGACGAAAAACTAAACATCTTCTTCACTAATATAAAGCCATGTGCAAAAATTAACGAAATTTACCATGTGAAGACCCTCTGCCGACAGAAAATACGGATTGAAAAGATGAGAAAGTCTTCTGAAATTGCACAATGTCGTCCTTGCCAGGAGTACGGCCATACAGCTAAATACTGCCGCAGACACCCAAATTGTGCCAGATATGGCGAAAATCACCAAACCACATAATGCACCCGACCGATAGACGCACTGCCCACATGTTACCATTGCTCTCAAAACCATACGGCTAGCTTTAAAGACTGCCTAAAGTATCAGGAGCTTCTTCGGAGATCTATGGGGCCTGCGAGAGAGGCGAACAGTTTAAATAAGAACTATCATCGTCACTCTCATAGAGACCAGCAAGAGCCTCCTGCCTTGCAACTGAATTATCGCAAGAATTACATCCAGCCAACAGTACAGCAGCAACCAACAAAACCACAGCTTAAATTTGCCCAAAGCCAACCATCTATAGGCACTGGCGGTAACACAGCAGCATCCTATGCTACAGTAGCAAAAGGATATCGCAGCAACATCGATCGAATACACAGCAGAATAACTCATCTGAAGTCCAAGTATTCTTACAACAGCAACAACAACAGTTTCTGGAATGGCAACAGCAGATTCAACAACAACAACACCAGCAGTTCCTTATGTGGTTGCAACAGCAGCAGCAAGAACAACTACAGCATAAAAGCCAAACCAATCAACGACTTGAAAAGCTCGAAAAAATGGTTCTTGAACTAGCGAATATGTTGAAGCAATGGGCTGGGAGTGAACTTAACCCCCACCTCCTTAACAACGTTTCAGCCTCCCAATGAATCCACTAAAGATCCTCATTTGGAATGCTAACGGCATTTCAAGAAAAGCCAAAGATGTTGAGCTGTTCGCGCACAACAAAATGGTAGACATTCTTCTTGTGACGGAACTTAGACTTAAAAGAGGGGAAACTGTGAAGATATATGGATATGCGTACTATCCAGCATATAGGCCATCCCTTAATAATAATAGCGTTGGCGGAGTAGCGGTGTTCGTCACGACAACTCTTCGCCATTTTCCACAAAGGGCCATCGAGACACCCCACATACAGTTGTCATCAGTTAAAGTAGCCACAGGACTGGGGGACGTGCAGTTCAGCGCCATTTACTGTTCCCCAAGTACTAGAATCGAAGAAAGGCAGTTTACTGACATAATACGCGCCTGCGGCCAAAGGTATTTGGTTGGTGGCGACTGGAATGCCCGCCACTGGCTTTGGGAAGACACTTACAATTGACCTCGCGGGCGGGAACTAGCAGAAGCCATGTCCGTGACTGGAGCTAAGATCCTCGCAACTGGCTCCCCAACCAGGTATCCATATGAGTCCAGCCATACGCCTTCCTGCATAGACTTTGCAGTGTATCATGGTATACCAGATCACCTAGCAACTATTACACAAAGCTCGGACTTGGATTCTGATCATTTGCCTCTGATCATTAGCATTGAGACAGATATTACTCATGTCAATCCAAGTCCCAGGCTAGTCACCAAACACACTGACTTGCTTGCCTTTAGCCAACAATTGGAGAGCCTTATTTCGCTGAACACCACGCTTAATTCTGGTGAGGAAATTGAAATGGCTGTCGACAACCTAACAGAAAGCATTCATAGTGCTGCGGCTCTCTCTACTCCTCCTGTCGCTTGGACAGGCACCACCTATGGGATAGTCTTGACAAGAGAGGCTAGAGAGCTTCTGACACAGAAAAGAAGACTCCGAAGGCGAGCAATCCGATCTCAAGACTCCTGGGACCGAGTTTTATGGAACCGTGCTGCAAAGCAACTACGAAACGTCTTAAGAGAACTGCGGAGCAACTTTTTTGAGCAGAAACTAGCTTCTATGGACTACACAGTGGATGCTGGATACTCGCTTTGGAAGTGCACCAAGTCCCTTAAAAGACAACCGTTTAGACAGGTTCCTATAAGGTGTCCGGGAGGTGAACTTGCTAAAAATGAAGAGGAGCAGGCTAATTGTTTTGCACATCATCTGGAGACTAGGCTCACCCATTTCCAATTCGCTACAACGGAGCAGTATCAAGAGACGATTGGTTGCCTAGAGACGCCCCTCCAAATGTCACTACCCATTAATCCCATTAGGGTTGAGGAAATATCCGAAGTTATTAAATCTCTCCCAATTAAGAAGTCTCCTGGCATCGACAATATTTGCAATGCCACATTAAAAGCACTACCTGTTCGAGCAATTCTCTACTTGGCTCTTATATATAATGCCATATTCAGGGTGCAGTTTTTCCCAAAGCAGTGGAAAATGGCAGCAATCTTAATGATACATAAGCCCGGTAAACCTGAAGAAAGCCCTGAATCGTACCGACCCATTAGTCTCTTATCTTCGCTATCTAAGGTATGGGAACGACTGATTGCCAACAGATTAGGTGACATTATTAACGAGCGTCATATCCTGCCGGATCATCAGTTTGGATTTCGTCACGGACACAGCACTGTGGAGCAGGTACACAGATTGACAAAACACATCCTACAGGCCTTTGATAATTTGGAATACTGTAATGCTGTGTTCATTGGCATGCAACAGGCATTCGATAGGGTCTGGCATGACGGCCTTCTAAGCAAAATTAAAAAGTTATTCCCAGCACCATATTATGGAGTTTTAAGATCATACTTGGAAGATCGGAAATTCATGGTCAGGTTCAGAAACACCTATTCGACTCCCTGCGTTATGAGAGCTGGAGTTCCACAGGGCAGCGTACTGGGACCGCTGCTCTACTCAGTATTTACTGCAGATCTGCCCTGCCCAAACGCCTGTCATATGGTAGATCCCAGGAAGGCCCTACTTGCTACGTACGCTGATGATATCGCACTGTTGTACAGCTCTAATTGTTGCAACGAGGCGGCACGGGGTCTCCAACAGTACCTCACCACACTGGCTGCATGGTGCAAAAGATGGAATTTAAAGGTCAATCCACAAAAGACCACCAATCCCTGCTTCACCTTGAAGACCTTAATTCCCACTACCGCACCCATAGTATTGGAAGGTGTAATACTAGATCAACCTTTACAGGCTAAGTACCTCGGGATTACCCTTGATAAACGTCTGACTTTCGGCCCGCACCTGAAAGCTACGGATCGGAGATGCTATCAAAGGATGCAACAACTGCGATGGCTGATAAACAGAAAAAGCACCATGTCACTGAGAGCCAAAAGAGCAGTCTACGTCCACTGCGTGGCCCCGATCTGGCTGTACGGAATACAGGTCTGGGGTATTTCTGCAAAATCCAATTACAGCCGCATACAGGTATTGTAAAATCGTGCCATGCGTGCAATTAAGGACTGCCCATTTTATGTACGTGGCACTACCCTTCACCGTGATCTGAATCTCCATACAGTGGAAGAACAGATCTCCAGGCACACCAGCAGATATAGTGATAGACTCAGACGACACCGCAGTATACTTGCTAGACGCTTACTCCCTGCTAGGCCTCTAAGGAGATTAAAAAGGAAAGGTTTCGCCAAAACAATTGGACAACCCTAAAGACCCCCTCGAAATATGAGACAAAGTTGTAAATCCTCACATGCTTAGTGCGAGGTTTGGTTTTACTATTACTTGTTAATTGCGCTGTTATGTTACTATTACTGCATTGTATGGATTCAACGCTTCTAAATAAATAATTAAAAAAAAAAAAAAAAAAAAAAAAAAAATTAACTGTGTTAAAAGAGCACCTCCTAAAAGTCGGCAACGGGGTTATTTGTAGCTGAACACGAAGAGGTATAAGCCTTTAATCGCAACAGCCGAAAAGTATGCAATACACTCTGTTTTATATAAAGTAGTAGACGGCGACTACTCAAAGTGTTTTGTGCAATGCACTAAAATAGTAGTATGCCATTATATCGTTGAGTACATGCTAAAGTTGAAATACAAAGAACTCAAATTCCCAATTACCATATATAATATACCAAAAAGATCTCAACCTGTTTTTGTTATTTTATCTTTCGATAAATATAATGCCGATTAAAATATCGCAGGGAGGTTTCTTGCTCAGCCAAGTCCTCGGCTTGATCTATTTCCCGCTCGAACATTGACCTAGACGCTTCATTTCGCGACCCTACAGTGGTCGTCAGACACTCTTTCCAGAACAAAGAGAGTAGGATACTAAAAACCATAACGACAATTAATAAGGTAATGAATCGAGAATAATAATCTATTCCAATTAAGGATAAGAATATAGACAATCCAATTTTCTCATCATTGTTCTTTTTATATCCTTTGACCATTAAAAATGCTCAAAAAAGGGTATACTAACTTTGTGCAATGTATGTATCAGGCATAAGGAGGCGTGGAAGACCCCATAAAGTATATATATTCTTGCTCAGGATCACTAGCCGTCTGTCCGGCTGTCCGTTTGTCTGTTTGAGACAACGGATCTTAGCTATTAAAAGAGCTAGAGACACCAAATTTGGCATGTAGGTTCCCATATTTCCTAAGCAGATGAAGTATATTTCAAATGTTTGATGCCACGCCCACCGCCCCGCAAATCGGTAATTTGTGATTATTAAGTTAAGTATTAAACTTATAATGTTCTGCTTTGGTATGTATAAAGTTGAATGCAATATGAACATCTTCTCCAAATTACAATCGGATTAATAACACAGGAGTTATTCAAGTCAACGTTTTCAATACAAATATACGAGCAGCAGCTTGCGCGCTGCTTTGAGCAATTCACGTCGTCGTCGACGTTGCGTCGTGTTGCTTTACTCTTTACGCGCGTCGCTGTATGAGTGTGAGCGAGTAAGCTATATGTAGTGTAGTTACACGTTTGTAACAGATTTAGAAAATTGGAAGAAGGGTATCTTACTGTCGAGCGCTCGACTGTAGCCTTACCCACTTGTTTTGACTTGTTATATTTACACACAAGCGCTTTAAGCTTTCCAAAAGTCAAATGGGAATCTTAAAGTTAATTTTATATCAACGCATCTATCTAACCGATAACAGGGTAATTAATATAATTTCTTACACACCATGTCTGGATCATTCCAATGTCCTGGGCCTGCATTTGGTGCTATTGTGTCTTGATTTTTACCATAATAATCTATTATATTTTCAACAGATGACCATGAGTCTTGGATGTCATCGTAATTTCTCCAAAGATTGCAATGATTTTGAATAGTGGTAAAATTAGGTTGAATTCCAGCATATATTTGATAAACAGGCCAGCTGCATGAATAAACTATAGCTTTACCAGTGTTGTTCAAATATTTTCCAAACGCAGAATAGCCTCTATCCATATCAGTTGGTAAAGCGTAGCAGCCATCTAGTTTTACATAGTCAACTTCCCACGCTGCGAATTGTTGTGCATCTTTTTCCTCAAACCCAATAATACCAGGATACCCAGCGCACGTATAATTTCCATAGTCCTCATAAATTCCGAACTTTAATCCTCTTGAATGTATCTTAAATAAACAGTAAAATAATGACATCAATTACATAAAGCGCCTCATCATGTGTTTATACTCTAAGACTGCTGTAAATTATCGTAAACAGACCTAGTCGGTAAAGCTACAGTCGAACATGCCCGACAGTGAAATATCCTTCGCCCAATTTTCAAAATACGTTACAAACGTGCAACTCATAATTTCAAACAGAGAATTCTGCACAAATTATTCTACTACAAGTGCCTTAATCGCTGGCACTCACACAGCGACGCGCATAAAAAGTAAAAGCATACATGCACAACACTCAAAAATGAATGAGATTTTCCACTCGATGTTCAATTTGGTATGAAACCTTCGGCAGGCCGAAGGTAGCCTTGCTTTCTTGTTTAAGTTTAATATACCCAATGCATTTGCGTAAACAGAATTTAAAGGGGAGTGAAATGGTTTTGTCTTACACGTACACGACACAATAATAATTTGTTTTTGTACTGTGCGACAAGCTGAATGGTCTCTCCTAATGACAGAGCGGTTATAGTTGCAGAGTCCGAGTTTCTTGGAGGTCGTTTCCATGGTTCAAGTCCTCTCGACAAATCTGGTTGGATTATTAAATTTCTCAATAAATATGTGAAGCATAATATAGGCGTCTCCTACACATTCATAATTAAAAGCCCTCTGATAACTTATTACTGAAAAGCACTGAAAGCAAAGTGGCAACATCTAATAATAACCACATGCAACTTTCATAGTCAGAACAAATTTGAGACAGTGAGGACGTTTAAATACCTTTCGACCATTAAAAATTCTCAAAAAAGGGTATACTAACTTTGTGCAAAATGTATGTAATAGGCACAAGGAGGCGTGGCAGGCCCCATAAAGTATATATATTCTTGCTCAGGATCACTAGCCGAGTCTATTGAGCCATGTCCGTCTGTCTGTCCGTTTGTCTGCCTGTTTGTTTGAGACAACAGATCTCAGGCATTAAATGAGCTAGAGACACCAAATTTGGTATGAATGTTCTTGTATATCCGGGGCAGAACAAGTTTGTGTCAAATGTTTGTTGTCAGGCCCTTTGACTCCGAAAATCGGTAATTTGTGATTATTAGGCAAACTATTGAACTCAAAACATTTTGCTTTGGTACCCATAATGCTGAATGCAATGACAGAAGTAATTCAAGTCAACGTTTTCAGTACAAATGTACGAGCAGCAGCCGGCGCGGTGCTTTGAGCAGTTAACGACGTCGTAACGCATCGCTTCACTCGCTTATGTGTGTGGGCCATATCTAGTGGAATTATTTGTGCAGAATACTCTGTTAAAATAAGTCGGAAAGACTACAGAAACGCGGTGACTGTAAGGCATTGGATTTTCATATATATTTAAAGTAAACCATAAACAAGAAAGTAAAGCTACCTTCGGCTTTCGAAAGGTTTTATACCCTTGCAGTAATACTTAATATAAAATACATTTGGATTGAGCTGGTTCTGTTTGCATACAAAAACCCTGATTTCAGCCGATTATTCCTATGGCATCTGTAGGTTATAGTGGTTGATACAATTTTGACAGCACATTAAGAACGTAATAATAATAAGATTTGCCAAATCTTGTTGCAATATCCTGAAAAACAACAAAAATCGGCCGATAGCTTATATGACAGCTATACGATATATCGGTCCGATCTGGCTCGTTCCGACTTATTTACGTGCAGCAATAAGAAGCTTGTGTGCCAAGTTTCATGAAGATAGCTATGTTATTATAATTATTCACTAAAATGTTGGTATGATTTACTTTTGTTTTATTCGATATCGGTACTAATTTATTTAAGCACTTAAAAGATTTGTCGAATTCACTTCGTAATCTTTGGATTCCGTCCGTCCGTCCGTCTGTTGCAACGCAAACTAGTCTCTCAGTTTTTGAGCTATCTTGTATCAAAATCAGACCACTATAACATATAGCTGCCATAGGAACAATCGGCTAAAATCAGGGTTTTTGTATGCAAATTTATTTTATATTTAGTATTACTGCAAGGGTATAAAACTTTCGGCAAGCAGAAGGTAGCCTTGCTGTCTAGTTTTTTTGGCCTTTACTTGGATGCAATTGAAGACTCCCTTCCTATAACAATAGACTCTTATTATTAAATTTGTCTTCCCTAACTAAAAGCAGAAGCATGCTAGGGGTATTATTTATTAACAACCTTATGCAAGGTGACATGGACAGTGAGGCCCCTGTAAGGCAGCTACACTTTTCTGTCCCTTGCAGAATTACTCATAATGACCTTCCACTAACTCATCCCTATTTTAGAGCGAACTATGCACTGCACGATCCGTTTAGGGTATTATGTTCGGACTACAATAAACCTCAACACGTTATAGCTGGCAGTTTTTCTCTATCTTGCACGTAATTAGTAATATTATCTTCCTCGATATTCTTTTTTATTTTCATTGCATGCTCTTAAAAAACTCCTATCCGGGTTGTTTATTTTTATCGCGTGTCTATTCGCATTTTTAATGCGGTTCCGGTTCGTCCGTTATGCGACGGTGTCTCTCAGTCTGTAAGGCGGGAGATAAACTCCGTCTGGGTTCCGCGCGCAACAAGCATCGGCTTGGTGTCGTTGGACCACTTGCTATGACATTCATAGTATTCAACGTCAAAAAAAAAAAAAAGTTGATATGGCTACAGTCGAACGCCCGACAGTAAGATACCCTTCTCCCAATTTTCTAAATCTGTTACAAACGTGTAACTATACTGATAATTTCAAACAGAAATTCTGCACAAATACTTCTATCCATATAGCTTACTCGCTCGCACTCACACATCGACGCGCGTAAAGCGTAAAGCGGCGAGACGCAACGTCGACGTCGACGTCAACTCCAAGTAGCGCGCCGGCTGCTGCTCGTACATTTGCATTGAAAATGTTGACTTGAATAACTCTTGTGTTATTAGTCCGATAGGATTTTAATATGAATATGAATATGTTCATATGGCATATAGCTTTATACATACCAAAGCAGAACTTTATAAGTTTAATACTTTGATTAAAATTCGTAAATTACCGATTTGCGGGGGCGTTGGGCGTGGCATCAAACATAAACTTTATCTGCCTATTATATATAGGAACCTCCATACCAAATTTGGTGTCTCTAGCTTTTTTAATAGCTGAGATCTGTTGTCTCATACAGACGGACAGAAGGTCAGACGGACAGACAGACGGACATGGCTCAATCGACTCGGCTAGTGATCCTGAGCAAGAATATATGTACTTTATGGGGAATGCCACGCCTCCTTATTCCTGTTACATACATTTCCACAAAGTTAGTATACCTTTTTCTGACCATTTTCAATGGTCGAAGGGTATAAAAATGTGCCCATTTTCCATGGGTACAGCCGACTTTGTTAACAGAGATGTAAGCGCTTGGTCATTGACTTCAGGAAACTTAAATCGAAGACCATAGCGGATAAATATCCAATGCCAAGCATCAGCATGATGTTTTTAAACTTGGGGAAGGCTAGATATTTCACGACTTTGGACTTGAAATCCGGCTATCACCAAATCAACCGGGAAAAGAATTCCATTTCGGCAAACAATGGCAAGTATGAATTCTGCCATCTACCCTTCGGCATAAAGAACGCTTCAAGCATTTTTCAGAGGGCTATTAACGATGTTTCACGAGATTTCATTGGACAGAATTGGTACGTCTATGTTGACGATGTAATAGTTTTCTTCGAGAGTGAAAAGGAACACGTCGCGCACGGGCTTTACAGAGCCTCTATGATGCGAACATGAAGGTGTCCAAACAGATGTCTCAGTACTTTAAGGAAGAATATGAGTTTCTTGGCTTTGTCGTAACAAAGGAAGGCACAAGGACGAGTGCAGAAAAAGTGTAGGCGATCAAAGAGTTCAAGCACCCGAGCAACCTGTTTGAGGTGTTTCATTAAGGACTTCGCGGCAATAGCGAGGCCCCTAACTGCCATTCTAAAGCGCGAAGGCGGCAAGGTGAGCAAATATCGCAAGAAGAACATTTCTGTGGTCTTCAATGAGATACAGCTAAACGCATTTGACAAACTTAGAAATGTGCTTGCCTAAGAGGACATGATTCTCTAATAATATAGAGGAAAGCGGGACCAAAGTTCTGTACAAACCAGCTAAGGAGAATTTTGTAGCGGACGCCTTGTCTCGGCAGAACTTTAACGCGCTGCAGAACTCAGGCCAGTCTACTACGGCCACGGCTCACAGTGAGAGCTCTCTAACCAACGATATTGAGTCCACTGATTAACCATTGAACTGCTTCAAGAATCAGGTCGTCTATAGACTCAAAACGCACATTCGTTCTGTTTGGCAAGACTCGCCACCATATTACTTTTAGCCACAGGGAAACACTTCTCGACACGGTTAAGGATGTGATAAAGCCAGACGTTGTTAATACCATTAATTGCGAGCTACCAATATTAGCGAGCATTCAGGATGGATTGGTTGGACTCTTTCCTGCAACGAGTTTTTGGTTCTGTGACGGACATTACCAACAAGGACGAACAAAGGGAGATCGCCTTCTCAGACGACAACAGGGCGCACAGGTCCGCCCAGGAGAATGTCAAGCAAATTCTGCTTGACTTCTATTTAGCGCAATTGAATTAGTTGCAAATTGCAAGGTGTGTGACAAGGCGAAGTACGATAGATACCCGAAAGGCAAGAGCCAGAGGTCACGCCTATTCCTTCACGCGAGGGCGAAATAATTCACATAGATATTTTCTCAAATGCGGGAAAACATTTCCTGACAGAAGTCGATAAGTTTTCTAAGTTCGCCTTGGTCCAGCCAGTAGTGAAGTGAAGATACCCATACTTCAACTGGTGAACATTTTTCCCGAAATAAAGGTTATGTACTGCAACAATGAACCCTTTTTCAACTCGGATACAATTCGGTCAATGTTGAAAAATCAGTACGACATTGACAAAGTGAATGCTCCGCCCCTACATAGCAGGTGGAAAAATTCCACAACACGCTAACAGAGATCGCCAGGTTTCTGAAGGTGCAAAAGTCAACAAATGACATCGTTGTACTTTTTCATCAGGCAGCTGTTGAATATAATAGGAGATTTCACTCTGTTTCTATGGCGAGACTAGTTCAAATTGTCCACACTGCTTCTAAGCTCGCACCGGAGATCTTTGCAAATGCTCGAGAGGGCCCAAAAATGGCCAAAACAGGATATTCGAAGTAGGGGAAAAGGTTTTAGTAAAGTCAAACAAAAGGCTAGGAAACAAAGTTACGACGGTAGTGCGAAAAGTACTTAGCCTACAAAAGAAAAACCAAAACTTTTGAAAAAGCGGTGATTTACTTTTCAACATAGTCTTCTTTTAGCTCGATACACTTAACCCAGCGATGCTCCGAGTCTTTTAACCCATCTAAAAATACGTTTTCTCGAGGTCTACAAATGCGCCTCCCTGGCGACGATGATTTCCTCATTCGACTGAAATTTCTGTCCGGCGAGTGACTTTTTCAAGTTTGGAAACAGAAAGAAGTCGCACGGGGCCAAATCCGGAGAATACGGTGAATGGGGCAGCAGTTCGTAGCCCAATTCGACCAATTTGGCATTGGCGAGGGCGGACGTGTGATCCGGTGCGTTATCATGGTGAAAGAACAATTTTTGCCAAGTGGAGCCGTTTTTTCTTCAATTCCGTGTCAAATCGGCGCAATAATTCGGCGTAGTACTGCCCTGTGATCGTTTTGCCCTGCCCCAGGTAGTCGATATGGACACCTTGTGAATCCCAGAAAACGGTGGCCATCACCTTTCCCGCCGATGGGACAGTCTTCGCCTTCTTCGGAGCACGTACGCCGGGTGAAGTCCACTGTTTCGACTGTTCCTTTGTCCAAAGACAAAGTGTGTACCAGTGGATCCATGTTTCGTCGACTGCCACGAAACGACGAAGAAACTCCATCAGATTGCGTTTAAACAGCGTCAAACACTGCTCTGAAGTGGTCTCACGGTTGCGCTGTTGTCCACAGTGAGCAAACGCGGAACCCATCGCGCCGACAGCTTTTTCATGCCCAAAATTTCATGCAGGGTAAGACCCACGCGATCTTTTCAAATGACTACTGTCTCAGCTATCTCTCGCACCTTCAATCGGCGGTCTGCGAATACGAGATCGTGGATTTGTGTAGTTTCCTCCGTTATGCGCCGTTTTTGGGGCACCCGGACGTGGCTCATCAAAAACCGACGCTCATCGTTAAACCAATTTTTGATGGTCGCCATCGAAGATAAGAGTCACCGTACACAGAATCCAAACGCTCTTTGTTTTTATCGCGCGATTTCCTGTCTAGAAACAAGAATCGAATCACCGACCGACATTGTTTTTTTTTATTTTACTAAAATCCGTGGATACTCAAGTTTTCACACGCGGTTAAAACAAAACTACGAGTCCGATCTGGCTGAAATTTCGACAGTACCCATCTAAGAGAATGTATTACACAATAATAAATTACTCTTGCGATACTGGAGCCAAAAGACGGTGAGGCTAAGTACCCATCGGACTACCCTCCTACGCCGCTGTCCGTAGCACAAAAGGTGGAAGATTATTTGGGAACGACTGTTCTCATTAAAGGGATGGTTGTCCATAAGGACAATCTTCGTTAGAGCTTCTCACTTGGTGGCACCAGGCAGACTTGGTAGCTTTCCATTCGAATTCCAGACACTACTGCCTCTTATCGTTGCTTGGGTGGATCCCCTGGACGGATGCAAAACTGGCGGACTACTCCCACTCTAACTACATCCCCATTTCGGACGGCACCGCAGTAGTTTGGAACGAGACCACTTACGTACGAGAGACTATGCAACTGACCGAGACCTTTCCGTTTTCTCATATGAGAAAGATTCTACAGGTGAACACAGCGCACATACAGACTTTACTGACGACTTTGGGGGTACATAGAAGACATATTAGGAGTATCAACTTTCTGGGTTCAACTCTTAAGGTTATTGCAGGCACCCCAGACGCGGACGACTCATTACAGACTAGACAGACGGAACATAAACTCAATAAGGCAAATAACAGGTAGATTAGAATTAAATCCAAACCTCAGGAACAGATCAACTAACTCACCTCCATCTTTAATCAAATTTTGAAGGTAAAGAAAAGGAAAGAGATTGACTCGGCCCACTTGTATGAAACACTTTTAACCAAAAATAGAATCCTCACTCTAGAAATACAGAATCTAATGATTGCAATCACTTTAGCTAAACTAAACGAAGAAAGCCACGCGAATATAGATTCAGATGACGTATAGGCGATTTTGAGTAAGAAGTGTCGATTGCTCAGTTGTTTAGTGTATCTAGGGTAAGGGTATTGACGGATGTTGAAGTCTTAAGTTTTGTTATTAGTTTTCCCAGACCTAAGATAACTCATAAAAAAATTGTAATATTCCTTGACCCACATGCTAGTCGAGTACTCTACCTATCAGAAATTGTTGTCGCTGAATGCCGAACGCCGAATGGCGTCACCGTAAGGACTCCCACAAGAACGATCTGCCGCGAGACCCTAAAGAGGACTTGTATGCAAGGTCCTCACGCTGGAACCGAGGAACATTGTGGCACCAAAGATAATGATCTGCCCTCGGTATCTATCATCGATGAGGGCATACTGGTGGTACATAAACGATGCCCTGGTCAGGGTCAGTCTGGACGATACGGCCAAGGTTTCAGTCAAAGAAACCTACTTAAAGGCCTTTGAACGTGTCGCATACGTCAACAACACAAGGTACGTCAACCTCAGCATTCACCAGAAGAGAGTCCAGGAAAGTCCCGGAAAATGTGGGCATGGCCAAGGACGACCATGTTTCGAAAGAAGGGAGTGGTTGACAATAGTTAACGACATCCGCTCGCCATGCACCAAAACCCGCCTAGCTTGCGTTTCGAGTCTCTTAACTCGGTGCAACCAAATATAAAATACTAAATATAAAATAAACTTGGATTGCTGTTGGTTTCCGTGGAATTAATTAAACAATTATAACAGAACATCGAATGACCAAACCCTGGTTTGGATGTGGTAAGCCTGATAGCTCTATCTTGAAATATAACCAAAACTGGCCGATAGGTTCCATGACAGCTATACTATATATCAGACCGATCTTGCCCGTTCCGACTTATTTAAAGAGGGCAGAAATAAGAATCTTGTGAGCTAAGTTTCATACAGATAGCTCAATAACTGGGGGACTTGCAACAGACAGACGGACTGACTGATTGTTCTTATAACAGCCATAGAATATAAACGTCTGAGATATTTAAATTGAAAACCTAAACCTAAAATAATGTGTGGTATTTTCAAAAACAAACCAGTTTTGCCTACAAAAACCTTGATTTCAGCCGATTGTTCCTATGGCAGCTATATGTTATAGTAGTCCGCTTTTGATACATTTTTAACAGCACATTCAGAACGTAATAAGAATAAGATTTGCCAAATCTTGTTGCAATATCTTGAAAAACAACAAAAATCGGCCGATAGTTTCTATGGCAGCTATACGATGTATCGCTCCGATCTGGCTCGTTCCGACTTATTTACAGCGTGCAGCAATAAGAAGCTTGTGTGTCAAGTTTCATGAAGATAGCTCAAAAACTGAGAGACTAGTTTGCGTTGCAATAGACGGACGGACGGACGGACGGACGGACAGACGGAAATCGATTTTTCGAGTCCTCTGTTGATGCTGATTCAGAATATATATACTTTATAAGGTCGGAATTGTCTCTTCAGGTGCGTTGCAAACTTCTGGCTAAAATAAATATCCCCTGTGCAACGTTATAAATATAGACAAGTGGGTAGGGCTACAGTCGAACGCGCGACAGTAGGATACCCTTCTCCCAATTTTTAAAATCCGTTTCATACGTGTAACCACACTCATAATTTCAAACAGAAATTTTGCACAAATACTTCTACTACATAGAGCTTTCTCGCTCACACTCACACAGCGACGCACGTTAAGAGTGACGTCGACGTCGACGTCAACTGCTAAAGTAGCGCGCAGGCTGCTGCTCGTACATTTGTACTGAAAACGTTGACTTGAATAACTTCTGTGTTATTAGTCCGATCAAATTGTTATTTGGAGAATATGTTCGTATTATGTATAGCTTTATGCATACCAAAACAGAATTTTATAAGTTTAATAGTTTGCTTAATAATCACAAATTACCGGCACCAAACATTTGAAATAAACTTCACCTGCTTGGGAAATATAGGAACCTCCATGCCAAATTTGGAGTCTCTAGCTCTTTTAATAGCTGAGATCCGTTGTCTCAAACAAACAGACGGACAGACGGACAGACAGACGGACATGGCTCAATCGACTCGGCTAGTGATCCTAAGTAAGAATATATGTACTTTATGGGGTCTGCCACGCCTCCTTATGCCTGTTTCATACATTGCACAAAGTTAGTATACCCTTTTTTGACCATTTTCAATGGTCGAAGGGTATAAAAAGGAATATATAAGTTGACTAAAGTTAACGTTGCTTTGTGGAGCCCATGAAATACGATGACGACGGCATTCTGCAACGTAAGCATTATGCCGGATATCGTTACGTAGTTGGTAAACTGACGGCATTCTGCAACGTAAGTATTATGCCGGATGTCGTTACGTAGCTGGCAAACTGTGTTTATTTGCATGGCCGCTACGAATATGAAACCGCAACAATGTGTTTCGTTTTCATCTTAGCTCCTAATTTGAATTTCTGTATTCGTAGCTTTAGTTTGATTTCGTTATCCAACGCCGCAGCTCCGCTTGGCTTGTGAAATAAAGGAATAATATAAACTCCATGTCTTTTACTGTCGCGGCCCCGCCCGTCACCCAGACTCGTGCGATAACGCCGGCCTAAAATACTTAATTGGCGCCCAACCAGTGGTAATTACACCACGACTCAAAAATAAAATAAGAAAGAACACATCTAAGACAAAGTGAGCAGTCTACGGCCACACAGTGACAGTACTAAAAGCTTAAAGTACTTGCGAACAAAAGTGTACCGTGTTGACAGTGGTTGCGCAAAGCAACAAGAACCGTTCAACGATGGCTGACCTAAGCCACTATAGGCAGCAACTCTGACACCAACCTCCTCAATTGTTATTATTGATTGAGGTGCGCAATAGCACTACAAATTCAAAATACATCGTTCACCGAAGACGCTGGAGCTCTTCGGGCAGCGACCTATCGCCAGATCAGCGCGCAAGCTATCTGGACAGCAGAGACGGCAGCGCGGGAAGCAGTCACAGCACAACAACAGAACACCACACTACACACTACAACCCAAAAAATGTAAGTGGCCACCTTCTTTTAAGGTTGTTTTAAATCTGCAAGCTAGAAATAAACATTTGAAAGTAGTCTTTTGCGAGTGTCTTTGCCTAAAAGTTTTAACACGCGCGACGGTCCATGAGAGTAATGGTGTTAACTTGACGAGAAGTAGTTGGCTTTTGGCAGTAATAATAATTTAAATAAAAGCAGCGTATCAAATGCACGCGCACAAATTTTTTTCCGTCTGCCTTTCTCTCGTTCGTTTCGTTTTGTCGTTCAACGTAATACGATCCGTGGAACTTTGCAAGTTTGGTTTCGTTTTTTATATTGGAAGCATATAACTCCACAATTCAGTCGATATAGAACCCCCCGCCGTCGGTCTAGTGATTTGGACTCTGATTGCGATAAGCATATTCGTCTTCCAGCGCCAAGACATTCAGTTTTAGCGCCCCCCACTCCAGGAAAAATGGATCCAGACCAGTTGAAACACGTTATACAGGCAGCTGTCACCGCTGCCTTAGCTGAGCAAGCCACTGCAAATAAGGCCCTGATTGACAAAGTCAACTCAATGTCTCAGCAGCTGGCGGCAGCGCACATTACGCCACAAGAGGTGGAAGCCTATGCACCCATAGAAATAAGCAATTATATTCGCTGCGAGGAGCCATTGGATGCGGTCAAATGCTTGCCCGAATTTTCAGGCACACATGAATCGTACGTTTCATAGAGACAGGCGGCCCTCGCAGCCTACCATATTTTTAGGCCATACAACGGCAACTCACGCCACTACCAGGCGGTTATAATTATAAGAAATAAAATCAGGGGGGCTGCGGATGTTGATCTGGCCTCTTTTGGCACAGTACTTAACTTTGACGCGATTATAAGTCGTCTCGACTTCACATACAGCGACAAACATCCAGTTCATGTAATCACGCAGGAGTTGGGCACGCTGAGACAAGGCAGCATGTCTTTACTGCAGTATTACGATGAAGTCGGCAAAAAACTGACATTGTTGACCAATAAAGTCAATACTGTCATACGAGCCGGACCTAGCAAAGAACCTCTGTAAAAAGTTTCGCGAAGATGCACTACGTGTGTTTGTTTCGGGACTCAAGCGTAGTCTCACAGATGTGCTATTCTCGACACAGCCAAGGGACTGGCCATCGGCTCTGGCGCTCGCGTAAGAGGTAGAATCGAACAGCAGGCAGAAGCGCAAACAAGTGGGTCACAGAACCCACCTTTTGGTAGGCAGCACAAGCAGCAAGGCCAATCCGGCCAGCGAAATGCCAAGCAGCAAAATCGCGCCAGTGCTTCAGAACCAATGGAGGTGGACCCTTCGCTGTCAAAGTTTAGACAGCCAACCCAGGCCTCCGCTGGCATCAGCAAGCGGTCGGCCATGTCCGATCGCACTAACGGTAAAAACAAGCAGCAAAGGGTCAATCATGTAACCCAAGACGCTGGTCAGGGGCAGAACTCGTACGCTGAAGCCGCCAACGGCGCTGTGGCACAAATCGAGGACGATGCTGGAAGCGATTCGGACGCCCTCAATTTTTTAGGGGAAGATCCCCGCTACCCGTCATCAGACGAAGAGTAGCAGGGCTGGATATGAGCTTCTTAATCGATACCGGAACGTCCAAGAATTACATCAGACCACATAATAGCTTGCGGGGCGTCCGTCCGGTTAACTCGCAATTCAGCTTGCCTTCGATCCATGGCTCAACCACAGTCAAACAAAAATGCTTTGTTGCGTTGTTCAACGTGAAAGCAACATTCTTCATTCTGCCAGACTTGTTAACCTTTGATGGGATAATTGGCCTAGATTTGTTAGCTCAGGCTGGGGCGTCACTCTGTTTGGCCTCCAGTCAGCTCAAATGAGGTACGGAAGTCGAGAAAATCTCCTTCCACAAATGCGCTGATATCAACTTCACCGACGTGGATTGCTCAGACGCGCCCGCTTCAATGCCGGAGTCTTTTCGAAAATTGTTAAAGACCAGAAAAAAGGCCTTTGCAGACCCAAACGAATCACTGCCATACAATACTTCAGTCGTTGCTACCATCAGAACAGTGTGCGAAGAGCCCATCTATGCCTAGCTATACCCATATCCCATGGGCGTAGCAGATTTCGTCAATATGGAGATTTAAGATCTTCTACGAAACGACATAATTAAAAAATCGGCATCCCCCTACAACAACCCCATATGGGTAGTAGATAAGAAGGGCACCGATAAGGCGGGCAATCGCAACAAGCGCTTGGTAATAGATTTTCGCAAACTCAATGAGCGAACTATCCCCGACAAATACCCCATGCCGAATATATCGATGATACTAAGAAACTTGGGCAAAGCCCACTACTTTTCGACCCCGGATCTCAAATCCGGCTATTATCAGGTCGTGCTAGCGAAACGTGATCGCGAAAAAACTTCTTTCTCTGTAAACGGGGGAAAATATGAGTTCAAGAGTTTGCCGTTCGGCCTCAGGAACGCAGCCAGCATCTTCCAGCGAACAATCGATGATATCTTACGGGAACACGTTTCCCGTCTAAGAATACCTTTATTCTGTTCGGGAATAAAAGGCACCACATGGGCAACTTCGTCTGCAGGGAGTCTTTATTAGACGAACTGGTAGACATAATCGTCCCAAGGGGCGTAAAAGCTTTCTATTGCGATTTACACACGATCGCAATGATACAGGATGAGATAGTGCGGAGGTTCCCAGCCACGAAGTTCTGGATTTGCAGGAACCGCGTCGTGGACGTACTCAGATTTGAAGAAAGAAGGGAGATCTTAACTGCTGAACACAATAGGGCGCACAGAGCAGCGCAGGAAAATGTAAAGCGGGTATTGTCGGAATACTATTTTCCCAAAATAGCTAAGCTGGCCAACGAGATCGTGCAGAATTGCAGAACTTGTGCGAGGGCCAAGTATGATAGGCACCCGAGAAAGCAGGAACTCGGTGAAACGCCGATACCGTCACACACAGGGGAGATGTTGCATATAGACATTTTCTCTACTGACAACAAGTTTTTCCTCACTTGCGTTGACAAGTTTTCTAAATTTGCCGTCGTACAACCCATCGCCTCGAGAACGATTGAAGACCTGAAGACAGCGCTGCTTCAGCTCATGAACTTTATCCCAAGGGCAAAGACCATTTATTGCGACAACGAACCATCGTTGAAACCGCAAACAATCGTGTCCATGCTTTGCACGACTTTGGTGTTAGCATTACAAACGCACCACCACTGCACAGTACCTCCAATGCACATTGGGCGATTTTCCCAAAAAAGTGGCATAAAGTCAAAAAATGTATGGTAGAATATTAAAAAAAACGTTGTTATTTATTAATAGTAAACACTTCAGGAAGCTTGAAAAAAAATTTAATTTTCGTTGGATGACAACTCTCTTTATGTGGCAGCCTCTTAAAGTCGGCTGATGGCAAGCAGATTTTGATTGTAAAAGTTACCGCGAAAATTTTACTTCTGCAATCGATCAGTGTGCGTATGTTTTTATTTATTTATTTAACGTCAAATAAGACAGTCGACTAGAAATTAAGATTAGTTTTTATTTTTAAATTATGATATAATTAAAATTAAAAAAAAAAACGGAAATGATAAAAATTAAAAATTATGATATTAAAATTAAATTTCATAAAAAGTTTAAAATTATCAAGAATATATATATATATATTCAAATGTAAAGTTTAAGCTTAAATTTAAATTTAAGTTTAAATTCAAGCTGGGAAATATAAAGCAAGATTTCCCGATCCAGCATTTGCTGCAAAGGATTGGGGAAAACCCAGTAAAACCCAATCAGATCGGTAAATTAGTATTAATTGTTAGGATGTATATTAATTGTTGTTAGGTGGTTTAATATAGATAATTTAATAGATGAAAGGGAGGATTCCGTGTTGATAACTCTAAAAAGCTTATTATAATCAGCACAGAGAACTCTAAAAGAATCATGCAAGCTATAGTTAATATTACAGAAACCCAACGAAAGTGGTACAAAATTCCGTGTGACCCTAGAAGGAACACAGAAGTTTAGTTGGTTAAGCAGGAAAGGAGAGTCAATGTCGTATTTTATTAGTTTTATTATAACCATAACACCTAGCATAATACGACGGTTAGTTAAGGAGGGTAGGTTAATTAGCAGGAGTCGGCTTGAGTAAGGTGGTAAATCTATGTTAGAAACCCAGTTAAAGCGACGCAAAGCAAAGAGCAAAAATTGTTTTTGGACAGACTCAATTCTGTCTTGATGGACCTGGTATTGAGGAGACCATACACAGGATCCATATTCCAAAATCGGGCGAACAAGAGATGTGAATAACAATTTTGTCGTATAAGGGTCTTCGAATTCTTTAGCCCATCTTTTAATGAAGCCAAGAGCCCGATACGCCTTATTGACAATGTGTGTTATATGGCAATCAAATTTCAACTTATGATCAAAAAGAATTCCAAGATCTATTACTTCAACAATTCTGTGAAGTGGAAATTGATCAAGGGTATAGTTGACAACGTGAAAATTACTTCTATAAAAAGACATGACCTTACACTTCGAACAGTTTAAATATAGCAAATTACAGCTACACCAAGTAAAAAATGAGTCAATATCGACTTGAAGTGAATTAGCGGTCAGTTCATTGTATGTTAAGCAAAGTTTCACATCATCAGCATACATTAGAATATTAGAAAAGTGTAGAACAGATGGAAGATCATTTATAAATAGGTTAAAGAGTAAAGGGCCCAGATGACTGCCCTGAGGAACACCAGAGGATACAGAAATAGGCTTAGATAGCAAACATTTGAATAACACCCTTTGGGACCTACCAGTTAAGTAATTGGAGATCCAAAGGAGCAATGGGTAGGAAAAACCAATAAGATTAAGCTTATGAAGAAGAAGTAAGTGATTTACTGAATCAAATGCTTTGCTGAAATCTGTGTAGACCACATCAGTTTGCATTTTTTTCTGAAAACCTTTATTAATTAGTGAGGTGAATTCCAGAAGATTCGTGGAAGTCGATCTAGATTTTACAAAGCCATGTTGATGTGGCGAAATAAGTGACTTGCACTTATGTGTTAACTCTACGGTAATAATTTTTTCCAACAATTTTGGAATAGAAGATAATTTGGAAATACACCTATAATTCTTTACTTCCGACTTAGACCCATTTTTATGAAGAGGGATAGAAAAAGATTTTTTCCAGATTGAAGGAAACGCAGAAGTTGCTAAAGACAAGTTAAATAACTTGAAAATGGGTCTATATAAGCTATTGGCACAATATCTAAGTACGCATCCTGGTACTCCGTCAGGACCGGGAGAGAAGATTGGATTAATAGAGCAGAGATTAGTCCGTAATGATTCCTCATCGATCATATCACAAGAAACGGAATTTGATCTCTGAGTTAAATACGGATATGGAAGATTATTGTCGTAGTTAGTAGAGGAATAGGTAGATTGAAAAAAGTCCGCAAACAGATCAGCAGCTTCTTGATCACTGGTTGCTTTCTTGTTTTCATATAAAAAATAAGGTGGGAAACTATTAGATTTTCGTTTAATATTAACAAAGTTATAGAATTGTTTAGGGTTACGTGCAAATTCAAGTCGACAACGATTTAAATATTTTTTATAAGATAAACTGTTGCAAGTAATAAAATTTGTCTTTGCAACTATGTATCGGGTATAATCAGAGGGATTACCCGAAGAAGTAAATTTTTATAAAGCCGAGATTTAACATTTTTTAACCTTAGTAGTTCACGTGTATACCACGGAAGCCAGTTAGACTTTGCCGGATATGCACACGGAACGCAAACATCAAAAAATGCATTTAAGGATTTATAAAAATATGCAATGCAAGAATTTAAATCAGAACACGAATAAAATAAAGACCAATCATGATTAGAAATAAGATAGTTAAGCTTAACAAAATCAGTTTTGCGAAAACAACGCGATTTTAAGTTAGGCATAACTATTGACGTTTGCACTGGAGTAAACAATTCTAGTAAAATATTAAGCGTTGGATGATATGGATCTTCAGGAAGAACTAGAGGATCAATTCTAAAAATCGTGTTAGATAGAGAATCAGAGACAAAAATTAAGTCAAGAGTATTGTCACTGATGTTACGAAAGGGGTTAATTTGAGATAAGCATAATTCGTAAAGGCTATTAATAAATGAATTATAAACTGAGGGAATTAAACAATTTGCTTGAGTGGACCATAAGACTTGGGGCAAGTTAAAATCGCCAAAAACCAAGAGGTAATCTCTGTCCAAAAGTTTAGATTCAATAGATTGAATGCAGGAAAGATGTTCTGCGTACAAAGAGAGTTCAGAAGAAGGAGGAATATAGGAGCAAGTAATATAAATTGAAATTTGATTTACGCTTATTTTTACACACACAAATTCAACGTGAGGTGGACAATGTGTCAAAACAATTTCTGACGACATGTCTGATTCGACAGCAATAAGAACACCACCACCGGATCGTGATAGACGGTCACATCTGAAGGTAGTGTATTTATTGGGAAAAAGTTCTAAGTTACTTATGGTAGGCTTTAACCAGGTTTCAGTAAATATTAGTATTTTAAAATCAAAAGATGAGCTATCAACAAAAAGATTAGAGATCTTAGTGTTAAGACCTCTAACGTTTTGATATGCAATAGAAAGATGCGAAATTAGTTTTTTGCATGCATTGCATCTTTTGGAGTTCTGGAGGTCTTAGTTGGGGACGAAACTGTTAACGATGGCAGGGTTACGGCGGTTCGACTTCTTTGTTTTGGAGTGAACTCCTTAACAATTAGATCTGGCGGCCAAAAAGATCCACAGCATACAGCTGGGAAATGCTCTGCTGGGAGACTTATCTTGAAGGAAGATATATCCCGCGAAAATTTGAAATTAAATTTCTCAATCAACATATTTGGTATATGTAATTTTGAGAGGATATACGATTGTACATCCTCACTAGTAGTGTCAGGGGCCAATCGAGAGAGAAACACTACTTTCTTCGGCTTCACCGCAACAAGAGGTTTTACACTCTGTACAATGTTTGCCGGTAAATTGGTCGTGGCTATCTTGTTTTTACTCTGACTGGAGCTAGGCAAGATAGACAACGGAAGAGGGTCAACTCCTAAAGTTGTCTTGTCTTTTCGTTTGCTAGAAGTTGGAAAGACAGAAATATCCCTTACAATGATTTTCTCAGAGCAGGACGGGACTGGAGAGTTAAAACTCATCAAAGGAGGGTCGTTTCTGGGAACAATAAGGGCTGAAGATGTTTCAGATGCTACTGGAAGAGGAACATTTGAGTGATCAACTGCCAATGGTGTAGGAGAATGCTTTTTTGTGGCATTAAAGGCGTTATGATGAGTCTCAAGATCCGTAAACTCGGACATGAGACTCGTGAAAAGAGAGCGAATACGGGAGAAACCGCGAGAAGTTTTTGTAAAAACTTTTCGAAGCTCTAATTCGCCCACCCGACAGTTTTCGCACGACCATTTAAGGCCGATGTTTTTATTAATTGCATCTCTGATCTTTAAAGAGAAGCCAGCGCATTTTACGTGCATAAAATTATCGCACAGCCAGCAGCCAATATAATCGGCATTGGGATCAGCAGCGCATTTGCAGTTTGATGCACAGCAAGGCAGCATTTTAAAATAAATTAAAATTTAAAAGAAAAATGAAAGTTATGAAATTAAAATGAAATTATATAAAAACTGATGTACCCAACTCACGTAGGGAACTCCAAAAAATGCTACGAAAAGAAAATAGGAATAGGCAGTAACAATAAAAGAGAGAAACAGTTACTTGGTATCCAACGCAAGTGCACAAGCTAAATACAAAGTACAGCTGTTACAATCTGAGCGGTTGAGATTGAGAGAGAGTGCACTCAACACAAAACAACAACAGAGCGTAAGCAGAGTGAGAGCGTAAGCAGCGTGAGAGCACGAGAGCGTGGGAGAACAAGAGTGTTAGAGTAAGTACTCAAAACAAAAACAATAAATGACGCCAAAGAAGCGCAAGAAAAATTAAAATCAAAATAAATGGCTTAATTGTATGATAGAAATTATCACTAGCACCGAGTTAATAACAAGTGTTAATAAGCACAGGGTTAGAGCAATAGATTAACCAAAGTTAGTATGAATGTATTTGTTAAAATGCACAATTTAAGCAAAAATACCAGGAGCTATGCAGAACACAACCGATCACCAGAAAAGTTACTCAAAAATATGAATGCAGTTAAATATATGTATTTAGTATGGAAAACAAAGATGAAGGTATATCTGTATGTTATGGCAAAAGTACATAAATATTGTGTTTTGTCCAGTGTTGTTGTTGGTTGTATTTGAACTAAAATTTTAACAATTTTAAACGTGTTCCATGAGGTATTTCTATATCAAGAGCAAGGCAGAGCAGGCAACTAATAATGACAATATACTAACTTAAATGTCTATTTTCATTTGGTAAAAATCTCATTTCCCCGTTTTCCCCCGTCCAGCGACGTCAACAAACGTGGTGAGTCTCTCCTTGACTATCTATTGTGTTGTCATTTAGACATAGCGAACGTCGGGTGTAAACCGACGTTTATTAATTCCATTAGGGAAGAGGTATTAGATCTCACCCTAATAAGCAGCTCAATTGCGAGTTCGCTCATAAACTGGCGGGTCACAGACGAAGCCACTTTGTCGGACCATCAGCACATCAGGTTCGACCTCCCTGGCCAAGTCGAGATCCGCCAGAACTCCTTTTGTCCTAAAAAGACAAACTGGGAACTCTTCAAAGCCTCTGTGGCTTTGAAAGCAGACATGTTGATCAGCAATCCTAACTCTGTCAGTGAGATAGAGCTTGCTGCCAACCTGCTTCAAGATGTGCTTATTACGTCCTTCGAAGCCAGCTCAGTTCGGAAGACACTAATGGTCAACCGTAAAGTTCCTTGGTGGAACGAAGAGTTGGCTGCTCAAAGAAGGAAGGTTAGAAGCCTTTTCAACAAGGCCAGATCTAGCCGTATAAGTTGGGACGTCTATAGGGACGCTCTCACAAACTATAATAAGAACATTAGACGCTCCAAACGCGATACGTGGCGCAGCTACTGTGGTAGCTTAGAATCTCTGCCAGAGGCAGCGAGACTCCACAAAGTATTAGCCAAAGGATCGTCTAATGGTATAGGGCTTCTAAAAAGAGCAGATGGCTCTTTCACTCAAGATCGTAGGGAAGCACTTGAACTTTTATTACAAGTTCACTTCCCAGGTTCCGTGGCCAACCCAGATCTCTCCAGTCACGTTGACGCCACCTGGCCACCTGACTCACGTGGTACCAGCTTATCTGGTACCATCTTCGATCCTGAAAAGGTCAAATGGGCTGTTGATTCCTTCGCCCCCTTTAAAGCCCCAGGGGGTGATCAAATCTTTCCAGCCCTTCTCCAAAATAGTCTGGATCATATCCTCGATACACTGGTCGGCCTTCTTAGAGCCAGTCTCACTTAGGGATACATACCAAACTCTTGGAGGAGAGTCAATGTGGTATTCATCCCCAAACAGGGGAATCGTCCTCTTGACCAGCCTAAGTCCTACCGGCCGATCAGCCTTACCTCCTTTCTGCTTAAGACTGCAGAAAGGCTCTTAGACTTGCACATTCGGTGCTCTCTGCAGAGAAACAACCCTCTGCACCCCACGCAGTTCGCGTATATAGCCGGTAGATCGACAGAGGTCGCTCTCCACAAATTAGTGAGTAAGATCGAAAGGGCCTTCGTATCAAAGAACATTGCTTTGTGCTCTTTTCTTGATATAGAGGGTGCTTTCGATAATACCGGCTACGGGTCTATCTCTACTGCGCTTGAGCGCAGGAACATTGCCCGTCCCATAATCCGGTGGATTGACGCCATGCTCAAACACCGAATTATCTCCTCGACCCTGGACACGACGACCGTCCTTATTAGTGCGGTAAAAGGGTGTCCCCAGGGAGGGGTTTTATCCCCTTTGCTCTGGTCCCTAGTAGTTGACGAACTACTAATCATACTCGCAGAACAGGGCGTGGAAGCGATTGGCTATGCCGACGACCTGGCTCTCGTAGTGAACGGGAACTATGCCAACACCGTGACAGAGCTGATGCAATCAGCTCTGAACACGGTCAGTAGATGGTGCGTTGATGTAGGTCTTAGCATCAATCCTCAAAAGGCAATCATTGTTCCCTTCACTAAGCGATATTCTATTGACATTGGTCAATTACATATTGGCGGCTCTCCTGTGGAACTTTCCAACGAAGTCAAATACCTAGGAGTAACCCTTGATAAGCGACTAAACTGGAACTCCCACCTGCATAACACTCTAACAAAGGCCACTCATGCCATGTGGGCATGTAGAAGGCTTTTCGGTAGAATATGGGGTCTCAAATCCTGCACCATTAAGTGGCTTTTTGAGATGATGGTAAGACCGATCGTAACCTACGCTGCTATTGTGTGGTGGCCAAAGGTTACGCAGGTCACTGCCATCAATAAATGCACGAAACTGCATAGGCTGCTCTGCCTTTCCTTGACGGGTGCACTCCGCACCTGTCCCACTGCAGCAATGGAATCGATTTTGAATCTGACTCCGCTGCATATCCGTATAAAAGAAGTTGCTGCTATGAGCCTTCTTAGAATCAAGCTCCAATCTGGGCTTCTAGCTACCGAATCTGGACATGCTAGCCTACTCAAAGATATTCCTGGCTTAGAGATCTGCACTAGATCAGATTCTATGACCAATGAACTCTTCTTTGGTGCAAAATTTAGAACCCTCATCCCGGACCGCAGGGTTTGGGATGCTGGCAACCCCATCAGAGACCCAAATAGTATACATTGGTATACCGACGGGTCAAAGACTGAACAGGGGGTTGGAGCTGGGATACATGGTCCCAACTCCAGGACCTCGATCGCTATGGGCAACTGGCCCACAGTTTTCCAATCAGAGGTTCACGCCATTGAGTTCTGCTGCCGTCTTATCCTTGAGAAGGGGACTAGAGGAGCGAACATCTACATCTTCTCGGACAGCCAAGCGGCCATACTAGCCCTCTCCTCAAAGAGAGTAGGCTCGCGTATGGTGGCTGACTGCTGGAAGTGTCTCCAGAGGCTGTCATTAAGAAATAAAGTTACCCTAATTTGGGTACCTGGGCACTCTGGCTTCCAGGGCAATGAGGTGGCGGACGAACTAGCGAGGGCTGGGTCATCAGCCACCTTGATCGGCCCCGAACTCTTCTGTGGCGTGGGGTGGTCTACTATCTCCTCTCTTGTGAAATCTTGGGCTGGAAGATTAACTGAACGCTACTGGTTCTTCCAACCAGGGATGCGGCAGGCTAAAGAGCTTACCAATCCCAAAGTTGCTCGGAGGACCAAGCAACTCTCAAGGAGAGACCTCTATCTCCTTGTTGGTTACTTAAGTGGCCATCACTTGGTGAACTTCCACCTCAATAAAATGCGATTGTCCTCGGACGCGGAGTGCAGGCTCTGCAAAGAGGACGATGAAACTACCAAGCACATTCTATGTGACTGTCCGGCCTTGGTATGGACAAGGAGGAAACATATGCACGCGGAAATCGCAACTCCAGAGCAGATTGTCCGTTCCTCGACGAAAGATCTGTTATGCTTCATTAGGGAAGCAGAACAGCTTTTGTCATGACAGGGAGAGCATTATGGGTACAAAAGAACTTATTGGTCGCAGTGCCTCGCGCCTTCTCCGCTGGGAGACTCCCTCTTATATAATAATAATAATAATAATAATAATGGAAAACAAAGATGAAGCTATATGTAATCTGTATGTTATGGCAAAAGTACATAAATATTTGTGTTGTTGTTTTTGTCCAGTGTTGTTGTTGGTTGTATTTGAACTAAAATTTTAACAATTTTAATCGTGTTCCATGAGGTATTTCTATATCAAGAGCAAAGCAGAGCAGGCAACTAATAATGACAATTTACTAACTTAAATGTCTATTTTCATTTGGTAAAAATCTCATTTCCCCGTTTTCCCCCGTTTATACAAAAAATGCACTTGTAGTTGCTGTTGCGATTACCAACAGAGAGCGATTTTTAACTGCTTATTTTTAAAGTTTATAATAATATAACTACATATATGAATACAAATTTGTTATCTTTCTTATTGAATATTATGTCTAAGTATAATAAAATAAATCTTTTCATTTTGTTTCAATTTTAGTTGAACATTTATAATTTGCTCTAAAATAAATGCACATATTAGTGGCGGCCTACACATATGCGAAAATAAGGAGTGATCCAATTGTCGAAAAAAAAATTCCGAAATTAGAGTTAAATATAACGAACATTTTAAAAAAAAATTATGTCTCTAGCTTTATTTTTAGACTTTATGCCGCCAAAATCGACAAATCGCCTAAAGTGCAATGGGCAGGTAAAGCGTTTCCACTGCACGTTGCTGGAGCTAGCCAGGTGCATAAAGATAGACAAGGGCATGAGTGATACGGTCGAAATAGTAATGTTGGCCACTAACCAATATAATAGGTCGATTCACTCGGTCGTCAGTAGGAGACCGGCTGACATCGTCCTAACACACCCTGATGAGCCACAGGTAGAGATCTACAATAGGATCCATAAAGCTCAAACCGCGCTAATGGCCAGAGAAAACGCATCGCGGCAGAATAGGGTATTCGATGTTGGCGAAAAGGTGTTGGTAAAATCCAACCGAAGACTCGGCAACAAGCTCACGCCATTGTGCGAGGAGAAAGCTGTAGAAGCGGACATGGGGACCACGGTCCTTATTGAGGGGAGGGTGGTCCACAAGGACAATCTAAAATGATGCGCTCGGTAGCGAGGTCCGCGTACCGCTTAATTTTATATTTTTAGCCACTAGGCGCAGTTGTAGTAGTTCTAAGCTTAGCGCCATCCACGCGTATAATATTCTTAAACATTTTTCTGTACTGGTGTTGGGTTCCCCCTTGTCTAAAAAACAGAAAAATCAACCACGTAAACTTTCACCCACAGGACCAATCTTATCCTTCTCGTATATCTGCACATCGGCACACATCACCGATAATTCGTGCGCCAAGTACATTCCCATACTCAACGGCCAGATCTTGGTGTGGGAAAATTCTCTCACTCCGCGAATCTTTCGGAGTACGCACGTGTGGTAGAGGAGACGGTCGGCTTGCTCAGCTACTTTCCGCAATCACACATGAGAAATCTGCTGAGCGAGAAATCAGCACACCTCCGGGACTTGCTGGATGCGCTGGGTGCGCACCATCGAATGGCCAGAAGCCTGGACTTCCTGGGTTCCATACTAAAGGTCGTAGCCGGCACACCTGATGCTGGTGATTTGGAGAAGAGTAGGGTTTAGGAAGCGCGGTTGGTCGACGCGAACAATATGCAGATAGAAATCAATACAAAAATCGAGAGTCAAATCAATAGACTAACTGCCACCGTCAACTTAGTTCTCAAAACAGCAAACGAGTCGCAAATTGACACCGGTCGTGTGAATGAAACATTGCTCGCGAGAAATAGAATGCTCATGATGGAGCTTCAAAATTTAATGTTGGCCGTGACACTTGCAAAAATGAACATTGTTAGCCCAAATATTCTCGATCACGCAGATTTAAAATCAGTTTGGCTGGAGGAGCCCACCAACACCCCCATAGGGGATCTCATGTCCGTATCGTCCGTAAAGGTTCTGCAATATAGTAACGCATTACACTTTATCATTAAATTTCCGGTAATTAAATTCGGCTGTAAGAAAATTACTATTTTCCCTGTCAGTCACGAAGGAGCCATGCTACGAATAGACGATGGCATTATCGCAGAGTGGAACAACGAGATTTGCACTGTTAAAGCTTGCACTGCATCAACCAGCGCCACCTTCCGCCAGCTATCATCAGGCAGCTCATGGGCAAGAGAACTTCATGCCGGAGGCGCGGCGCACCGCGAAATACAACCCAGCAGCCTGGATCCCATCACCAACGTAGAATATATAAACCGTCTAATATTAATTTTAGCCAGAAGTTTGCAACGTACCTTAGGAGACATCTCCGACCCTATAAAGTATATATATTCTGAATCAGCATAAACAGAGGAGTCCAAAAATGGATGTCCGTCTGTCCGTCTGTCCGTGTGTCCGTCCGTCCGTCCGTCCGTCCGTCCGTCTGTTGCAACGCAAACTAGTCTCTCAGATTTGGCAAATCTTATTCTTATTACGTTCCTAATGTGCTGTCAAAATTGTATTAAAATCGGACCACTATAACATATGGCTGCCATAGGAACAATCGGCTGAAATTTGGACCTTGTATGCAAACCTGTTTTGTTCTTGGAAATACAGCACATTATCAATACTTTTTAATGTTTTACAGTAACCCGCCCTTAGTTTTTCCATTTAAATATCTCAGACGTTTATATTCTATAGCTCTATAGGAACAATCAGTCAGTCCGTCGGTCCGTTGCAACGCAAATTAGTCCCCCAGTTATTGAGCTATCTTCATAAAAGTTGGCTCACAAGCTTCTTATTTTGCCCTCTTTAAATAAGTCGGAACGGGCCATATCGGACTGATATATCGTGTAGCTGTCATCGGCCGATTTACGTTATATTTCAAGATATAGCTATCGGGTTTACCACATCCAAAGATAAGTTTGGTAATTCGATGTACTGTTATAATTGTTCAATAAATACCACAGAAACCAGCAGAATCCAAATATATTTTATATTTTGTATAACTGCAAGGGTATGAAACCTTCGGCAAGCCGAAGGTAGCCTTGCATTCTTGTTTTATAATGTTTAACTAAATTAAAAAATATGTTTCTTTGGATGAAAATGGCCTAAGCTTGCATATCAGCCGATTTGTTTAGGGATTTCCTATAAGCTTTGCCGAAAGGAAATCATGGTAAGGCGGGTAAAGAAAGCGGGCTGCACCAACACCTATAGCAGCCTCGTCATCACTTGAATGACGTCAGTAAATTTATGACTTGTATTATCGAACTGAAAAAGGGACAACATTTTTTTTTTAAAGCTACCAATTGTTCTCTATATATTGTGAGGCCCGTGTATATTGTGAGGCCCGTGTATAAATTTTAATTTTCAGTAATTTTAATCACTAGTTAGGATTTGAAATAATTGAATTCCAATTCAAATTTGAATTCAAATAATAGTTATCACCACACACGATCTGGCAACTCTGAATCGAAACGAGTCTGGCAACTCGAATATCGGCCGACCTGCTCGATCAGTGTTGGTAAGTGGAGTGGCGATATATCGATATTTTCATCATCGTGTTCGATATTCTTTTTTCTCTTCACTAATTGAGAAAAACTTGGAGAACACGCGTCGGTGCAAAATTTTCAAATCGAACGAAATTAAAGTGATCACTAAAAAAGTGTATAAATCAACATAATAATTGTTAAGTCGGTGGAACGTAGCTTTTGGTGCTGTTTATATTGTGGGTGTTCGAGGCTGGACGTGAGTATAAGCTTTCCAAAGCTTTGTTGGCAGCTTCTAACCTCGTCTTGCTTTCCAGCGAACCGCTTGTGCCCAGAGGAGCGCTAGCGCTCTCGTGCCTTTTCTTCTGGTAGGCGTGCATATTTGCCCCTATCTTTGCTGGTGCCGTGATCGCCCGGCCACCTATAGTGTTTTTGCTGTTTTTGGGTGAGTGGTAAAACAAAAGTTGTGCTTAGGCAGCCACCTTATGTGCATTATTTCTTTTTCACTCATAGCCTGTATGGTTTCCGAAGCTGAACCTTGAGTAATAGAGAGCCAGTCGAGGTCGGATCATAGACGGCGCATAAAATTCCGGGGACTTCTGGAAGGAGCATCGGACACATCTACAAAATTTTCTTTCCAACATTAACTACTTGTACACCAACACATTCAAGCTCACACCCACATACGTACTTGCAGTACACATACACATTCAACTTTATACACACATACGTACTTGCAGTACACATACACATTCAAGTTTATATACACATACGTACTTGCAGTACACATACACATTCACGCTCACACAAACATATGTACTTGCAGTACACATACACGTTCAAGCTTCATACACACATTTACATTTCAAACACACTTATGTACTTATAGTACACAAAAACATTCACAGCCACGTTTATATACACACCATTCTCATTCATTCCTAGTTTTCACACTCATTCATTTAATTCATTTTTCTATAATTTTTATTTTAAATTTTTTTGTTACATTTCATTTATATTTTTTGTTCATCCTTTTTGATTTCATCTTTTTATTTTTCACATCTCTTTCATTCATTCATTCGCATACACACGTATGCGTATAGCAAAAATTGGTAACGTAAAAATAAAGCAGGATTGAGTGATAGGTCAGAAGATTTTTTTTGTGTTTGGGTATTATTGGTGCCTTTGTTATTGTTGCCATTATTATTATTTTTCCTCAGCTGTTTCGTCGGGGCCCCAACGGATCACGGGTGAGTGGATAACAATTTCAAAGTATCGAAACCAAATAATATCAAACTATCGCTTGCCTATCGAAATGAAATACTAAAAATATCGTCTGCCTATCGTTTGCAAAATAACTATCGACACCCAAATAAGAAAAACAATATTTAAAAAAAAAAAGGAAAAATCAAATTAAATTGAGATTAAATAAAAAAGAAAGGGTAAATCAAAAAGGAATAAAAATTAGGGAACTAAAGTTAGATTTATCGAATTCGTCATGCAGCACGAAGCTGCATGCGCTATATTTGTTTGTCATTAAATAACATTAATGAAATTTAAAATGGAATAAACTTTTTTTCTTGAGGCACTAAGGGCGGTAGCATAACAGCGACATGGGTAGTATCGGTATTCCGATATCGATAGTACATGGTTGGGTGGGTGAAGAAGGAGAGCATTACATCTAGCTCTCCGAGTAGATCGTCCGTTAGGGGTAGTCCGTCCGCTTATTTTGGCCTTCCCTTTTATTGCCATTCCCCCTTCTAGCAGTCCTATAACCTGTCGATATTTTCTCGTAACACCGATAATCGAACCTGCACACAAAACCCCGCCCATTTTCCCTGAGCTTAGCCGGCTGTAACTTAGACAGGGTGTGCAGGGGAGGTTATTGGACTTCGGTCGTTACAGAAATTGGCGCCCAACGTGGGGCCGAAAAGGTTCCACTCGGCTATACCCTTTCCTTTCCATTCTTTTTTTCCTAGGAACCCAAAATCCCTCCATTTTTATTAGTTTTTTTTATTCAGCCGATAGTTATATGCAATCTGGAACTGCTGGTTATTCTGGTGGATATCGGATCCAGACCGATTGCATATAGCTATCCGAGTTCGATAATCTTCGATTCAGAGGATTATCAGTGGCGTTCGATGGTGGAATATAAGGCGTGGAATTATC
Organism: Zaprionus tsacasi; assembly: GCA_018904105.1. Classification (NCBI taxonomy): domain Eukaryota; kingdom Metazoa; phylum Arthropoda; class Insecta; order Diptera; family Drosophilidae; genus Zaprionus; species Zaprionus tsacasi. Next base: position 1,883,303 of record JAEIFR010000176.1, on the reverse strand, counting down.
GAATTGGTTTATATCGGTTCGATACCTCATCTTAGCTCCATCGAACAAACACCTCGACTCGTGATGGCTGAGATTGTTTGTGCTGGACAGATTCGGCACGATCCTCAGCATCCGATTAGAGCTTCACGCAGTTTATTTTTTATTAACGTAGTTTCAGTAATCGGAACTACCTCTAATGAACGATCACATCACAAAATTGCTGTTATGTTACCTAAACTTAGGTAAGCCCTCTTATCTTTAATGAATCGATCGATTTATTATACATATATCAGTTTTTGCATTCCTTAGTGTGTTGTGTGATATAATTTACTAAATTCGTAGGATTCATTATATATACAACTTCACATCCTTGAGTTTGGCGTATTAAAATATACATATATAGTGTTTGTGTGTACAATTGCAACTACCTTGTAGCTTGTGGGATACCTTTATCGTAGTCCCTCTGACATTTAGGAGCACATAAGTTTTTTATATTAACCGGGGTTGGAACCGAGAGGTTTTGACCAAATTCATCATTTTTTTTTTGGGATTTTATTATGGCGGCAAAACGGGTTAACGAGAGAGTGGGGGACCTGATGAACATTGCGATGGACTGTACTATTTGCAATGACACCAGTCAGGACCCAGATCTCATCGAGACAACTTGCAGACACCATTTCCATCGAACTTGTCTGTCTGGTTGGCTCGACTCTAACGAATCCTGTCCGATCTGCCGACAGGCGTGCTCGAAGGCCATCCTGACTGCAGCAGTTGAGCGCAGGGCTTCCTTGAACCCGCCAACTGAGCAAGGACCTTTGAACGCTCCGGCTCATCCGGGAGCAATTCCAAAGAGCCGCGTGAATACCCGTTCTCAGGGGCGTGGCATGACCCAGGCCAGCTCCTCATTCCCACTTCCAACTCGACGTGAGACTAAAGTCCCTGATTCTAATGCGCTCGCAGAAGAGCGAATCAATAGACTCATATCTAGCTCGATGGCGAGTTAAAGAGAAAGCATGACGGCAGTGATTGCCGAACAGATCTCCGCAGCGTTTCGGATTCTTAATGTGGCCCAATCTGTTCGAGAAGCTCGAGATGATCCTCGTTACGAGGAAGAGGGCGAGGCAGCACCAGCGTTTCGTCGTCAGAGTAACGCGTCGAGGCCTGAGGATAGTTTAGGTGGAAGGCAGCATGGAGCTCGTGTTTCTTTCGGCTATTCAGAGATTGATCGCCCAGATAGGATTTCAAACACCATCTCGAACTGGCGCATTAAGTTTACGGGATCACCCAATGACCTTCCTCTCGAAGATTTTATATTTCGAGTCAACTGCATGACCACCCAGAGCCTTAACGGCAACTTTTCATTGTTGTCCCAATTTGCTCATCTTTTGTTCTCTGGCCCAGCACTCGCGTTTTATTGGAGAGTGCATCGCACGGTCCGCGATTTAGACTGGTACGAGTTATGTAGTCGCCTGCAAGAGCGTTACCAGGACCAGAGAACGGACAGGGACATCAAGGATGATATGCGTCGTCGTAAGCAAGGTAGCAACGAAAGCTTCGATGAGTTTCTAGACGCTATGTTGGCTATCGCTGATTCCCTCCGAGAACCTATGTCGGATAGCGAGATCGCGGTTGAAGTCCGTTACAATTTGCGTTCGGAGCTGCAACATGAGCTGTTGCATGTAGACACCTCGGATTTGGCCAGTTTGCATAGGGAATGTCACAGACACGAGGAGTTCTTTCGTAACATTCGACCCCAATATCGCTCAGCCGTTAAGCGAGGCTTCGTGAATTCTCTTCAGGTGGAAGAGGATTCCGAGCCAGAGTCAAAAGAGGCATCGGAAGCGGAAATATGCGCCGTTCGCTCATCCGACCATTCCAAATGCTGGAATTGCGAGGAGGTAGGGCATCGCTATCATGACTGTCTTCAGCCGAGGCACGTCTTTTGCTACGGATGTGGGGCTGTGGATGTTTACAGGCCGAATTGTGACAGGTGCAAGGCCAAGTCGGAAAACCCGACGCAGGATGCTCACAGACTTCCGAGAGGCGACATCCGACGCTAATCTCGGAACCTGCAGCGCCACTTTATCCTACCAGACTTTCCATTTCACCAGACACGACCAAAATACCGGATTTGACAATTCCACAGCATTTTAAGCCGTATCACGTGCGTCTATGCGAATATCTGAAGCGAAGAGCTGAGATTTTCAACGTCAATGCTACCGTTTCAAGTAGATCAAGGTCTGCGACCCGTATGCGTGAATTTTGGCGACGCATACGGGGCTTGAAACGGTATACTATCTCCTCTATCGTCCATCAAAGCGGTGACATACGCCCCTTCACCCAAGTCAACGTCTTCGGGGAGGATCACTTGGCACTCCTTGATAGCGGTGCTAACAAAAGCGTTATCGGTGGCAAGTTGGCACAGAAGTTAGTTGACAAGGGATGTGTGTTCGGCAAGACGAAGAACGTCGTGCACACGGCGGATGGGCAGACGCAGGAGATAGTTGGGTTAATTGCAGTTCCCCTGACGTATCACTCGGTGACAACCGAGTTCGAATTTTTAATTGTACCAACCATTAGACAGGAGCTCATTTGTGGAATGGACTTCTGGAAACGATTTAACATCTCCATCGTTCCAGCATCCATAAATGAAGTCTTCTGCAAATCTGATCCCGATTCGCCTCAGCTAGATTTGACTCACGTCCAAAAATCACAGCTTGATGGCGTAATTACCTTATTTCCATCCTTCGAGAAGAATGGCCTAGGACTGACGACACTCATCCAGCATACTATCGATACAGCAGCCGCAAAGCCAATAAAGCAAAGGTTTTACCCCTTGTCTCCGGCTAAGGAGAGTCTCCTGTGCGCTGAGATCGATAGAATGCTAGCGATGGACGTGATCGAAGAGGCTCCTAGTTCTCCATGGTCTTCTCCAGTCACCTTGCATATAAAACCTGGCAAGGTGAGATTTTGTTTGGATGCACGGAAGCTGAACGCAGTGACTGTGAGGGATGCGTATCCTATTCCAATCATGGATGGGCTCCTTAGCAGGCTCCCTCCAGTACACTGTATCTCCAAGATAGATCTCAAGGATGCATTTTGGCAGATCTGTCTGGATCAGGACTCCCGCGCGAAGACTGCTTTTACGGTACCCAATAGGCCATTGTACCAATTCAAGCGCATGCCTTTCGGATTGACCAACGCTCCTCAAACGATGAGTCGCCTGATGGACATCGTGATTCCTTACCAGTTGAAGTCGCACGTCTTAGTCTACTTGGATGATCTTCTGGTGCTTTCTTCCAGTTTTGAAGAGCACCTCATCCATCTGACGGAGGTCGCAACTCAGCTGCGTAAGGCTGGACTGACCATAAACGTCCAGAAGAGTCGGTTTTGTCTCAGGAAGGTGGATTACCTTGGATTCATTGTTGGCGAGGGAACGCTTCAGGTTAATTCGGGCAAGATTCGGCGGTCGAGGAATTTCCTGTTCCGAAGACGCAGAAGCAGCTTCGCAGGTTTTTAGGAATGACTGGCTGGTATCAGCGGTTTATTCCAAATTATTCAGACGTCATTTTCGCCCTAACGGAACTTCTGAAAGGCAAAGCATTCCAGTGGAATGACCGAGCTCAGGAGGCGTTTATTAAGATAAAGCGGTGCTTGTGCTCTGCTTCTTTTCTAGTTCATCCGGACTTCAAGAAACCTTTTGTTTTCCAGTGCGACGCATCCTTGCATGGTGTCGGAGCTGTCTTGGCGCAGTGCGACGAGTCTGGCTGTGAGCGACCCATTGCTTACATGTCCAAGAAGCTGAATAAGGCTCAACGCAACTATGCAGTAACGGAACTCGAGTGCTTGGCTGTAGTTCTGGCCATCAAAAAGTTCCGCATGTACATCGAGGGTCATCCGTTTAAGGTGGTGACAGATCATGCTAGTCTGCGTTGGTTGATGAATCAGCCAGACCTTAGTGGTAGGCTTGCTCGTTGGGCGATCAAGCTGCAACGGTTCTCCTTCGACATTGAACATCGCAAAGGTAGCGAAAATATCGTCGCGGACGCGTTATCACGATCCTTTGAGAACACGGATGAATTGTGCGCGTTGGATTGCGAAATTCTTCCCGAGATCGACCTCAGTTCAGAAGCATTCAAGTCCGAGGAATACTGTTCGTTGAAGAAAAAGTTCCTTACGGCCAACCATCCAGATTTTAATTAAGTAGATGACTACATCTATCACCGTACGGAGTTCGCTGGTGGTGATGTCAGTCCTGATGACAGCTGGAAGCTGTTTGTTCCGGAATCTCTGCGGGAAGGCGTGATCAGATCCGCACACGACCAGCCTTTTTCTGCCCATTGTGGCATGGCTAAGTGCGTTGAGCAGATCCGCCGTAGATTTTTCTGGCCAGGCATGGTGGTGAACGTCAGAGACTACATCCGGAACTGCGAGGTTTGTCAGACAACGAAGTACCCGACCAGTGCACTCAAGCCTCCAATGGGTGCTCGAGTAGTCACCGAACGACCGTTCCAGCGTCTCTATATTGACTTTATCGGTCCGTTTCCGCGTTCGAAGAGGGGGAACATAGGGATTTTCATAATCTTGGATCACTTCTCCAAGTTTACGTTCCTAAAGGCGGTTCGGAAATTCACCGCGAAGATGGTGGTAGACGTTCTGCAGGAGGAAATTTTTTCGTGCTTCGGAGTTCCGGAGGTAGTCGTGAGCGATAATGGTACTCAGTTTAAAAGCCATGAGTTCACGACTTTCCTTTCGAAATACGGAGTTCGACACGTCTTCACGGGTGCATATGCTCCACAGTCGAACGCTGCCGAACGAGTAAATCGATCCATTAACGCCGCACTTAGAGCATATGTTCAGGGTGACCAACGGGAGTGGGATGTGGTTCTTAGCTACATTAACGGTTCGTTACGCAAGTCATGGCATCAATCTCTTGGCATGTCGCCGTACTTCGTAGTTTTCGGACAGCACATGATTTCGCATGGAAATGACTACCAAGTGCTGAAGAATCTCAGCATGCTCGGCGATTCCAGCGCAAATGTGCCAAGAGCAGACAAGATCGAGCTGATTCGGTCAAAGATTGACGCAAATTTCCTCAAGGCATACGAGCGGAACAAACATAGCTATGATTTAAGAGCTAAACCACGCACCTTTGATGTGGGCCAGATAGTGATCAAGCGCAACTTCGCCTTAAGCAACGCTGCTGCTAATTTTAATGCAAAGTTAGCTCCTGTAGGGACTAAGGTGCGCATTAAGGAAAAGATTGGCAATACGTTGTATTTGGTGGAAGATTTGTCGGGGAAGGAACTGGGTCAATTTCACGCCAAAGATTTGTGGCTTTAATGTTCGCTCCTATAACCCGCTTCCGAGGGCTTGAGCTCTGCCTAAAAGTTCTACACGCCCCTTGATTTTCTTCAACCTTAATTCCAGGCCAGTGACCCGGAATTAAACTTGTGCTGTGAGGCCCGTGTATAAATTTTAATTTTGAGTAATTTTAATTACTAGATAGGATTTGAGATAAATGAATTCAAATTCAAATTTGAATTCAAATAATGGTTATCACCACACCCGATCTGGCAACTCTAACTCGAAACGAGTCTGGCAACTCAAATATCGGCCGACCTGCTCGATCAGTATTGGTAAGTGGAGTGGCGATATATCGATATTTTCATCATCGTGTTCGATATTCTTTTTTCTCTTCACGAATTGAGAAAAACTTGGAGAACACGCGTCGGTGCAAAATTTTCCAATCGGCAGAAATTAAAGTGATCACTAAAAAAGTGTATAAATCAAGATAATAATTGTTGAGTCGGTGGAACGTGGCTTTTGGCGCTGTTTATATTGTGGGTGTTCGAGGCTGGACGTGAGTATAAGCTTTCCCAAAGCTTTGTTGGCCGCTTCTAACCTCGTCTTGCTTTTAAGCGAACCGCTTGTGCCCAGACGAGCGCTAGCGCTCTCGCGTCTTTTCTTCTGGTAGGCGTGCATATTTGCCCCTATCTTTGCTGGTGCCGTGATCGCCCGGCCACCTATAGTGTTTTTACTGTTTTTGGGTGAGTGGTAAAACAAAAGTTGTGCTTAGGCAGCCACCTTATGCGCATTGTTTCTTTTTCACTCATAGCCTGTATGGTTTCCGAAGCTGAACCTCGAGTAATAGAGAGCCAGTCGAGGTCGGATTATAGACAGCGCGTAAAATTCCAGGGACTTCTGGAAGGAGAATCGGATAAATCTACAAAATTTTCCTTCAAACATTAACTAATTGTACACAAACACATTCACGCTCACACCCACACACGTACTTGCAGTACACATACACATTCAAGTTTATACACACATACGTACTTGCAGTACACATACACATTCAAGCTCACACACACATACGTACTTGCAGTACACATACACATTCACCAAACATAGGTACTTGCAGTACACATACACGTTCAAGCTTCATACACACATTTACATTTCAAACACACTTATGTACTTATAGAACACAAAAACATTCACAGCCAAGTTTATATACACACCATTCTCATTCATTCCTAGTTTTCACACTCATTCATTTAATTCATTTTTCTATAATTTTTATTTAAAATTTTTTGTTACATTTCATTTATATTTTCTTTTATTCATCCTTTTTGATTTCATCTTTTTATTTTTCACATCTCTTTCATTCATTCATTCGCATACACACGTATGCGTATAGCAAAAATTGGTAACGTAAAAATAAAGCAGGATTGAGTGATAGGTCAGAAGATTTTTTTTGTGTTTGGGTATTATTGGTGCCTTTGTTATTGTTGCCATTATTATTATTTTTCCTCAGCTGTTTCGTCGGGGCCCCAACGGATCACGGGTGAGTGGATAACAATTTCAAAGTATCGAAACCAAATGATATCAAACTATCGCTTGCCTATCGAAATGAAATACTAAAAATATCGTCTGCCTATCGTTTGCAAAATAATTATCGACACCCAAATAAGAAAAACAATATTTAAAAAAAAAAGGAAAAATCAAATTAAATTAAGATTAAATAAAAAAGAAAGGGTAAATCAAAAAGGAATAAAAATTAGGGAACTAAAGTTAGATTTATCGAATTCGTCATGCAGCACGAAGCTGCATGCGCTATACATGTTTGTCATTAAATAACATTAATGCAATTTAAAATGGAATAAACTTTTTTCTTGAGGCACTAAGGGCGGTAGCATAACAGCGACATGGGTAGTATCGGTATTCCGATATCGATAGTACATGGTTGGGTGGGTGAAGAAGGTCCGCTTATTTTGGCCTTTGGCCTTGCCTTTTATTGCCATTCCCCCTTCTAGAAGTCCTATAACCTGTCGATATTTTCTCGTAACACCGATAATCGAACCTGCACACAAAACCCCGCCCATTTTCCCTGAGCTTAGCCGGCTGTAACTTAGACAGGGTGTGCAGGGGAGGTTATTGGACTTCGGTCGTTACAATATATATATATATATATATATATATATATATATTAACACCTTTTCTAGTCATCGAACCACACCAACCGAATGATAACTAGCCGAATCCAGGGTCCCCTCTGACTAGAGACACTAGCAGTTGCAAATCAGATGTATGTATGAAGATTGTACATACGTATATTTTATAGTCCAGATGTGGCATGAAGTGGAATTGAAAGGCTGGTTCTAAAGAGGACTCCTTGAGTTCTGTCAGTCAGATTGCTTACAATCCAACTAAGTAATTTTGGTGAAACACCTAGAAGGTCAAGCTTACTAAAATCAGTATAAATAACATCAGTGGCTCTCGACGACACCACCGTCGCGGGACTTAGTGTTGGTGCACACCTGCCATACCCAGGCTTCATTCTCATCAAGCTACCTGCAGTTACCCTGCGTCAGCCAACGAGGGAATACGCACACCATCTTAATACAACTTATAATATCAGTTTGAAGATTTTCCTGAAAACCTTTTATAACAGAGGATGTCAGCTTAAGATAATTCGTCGTAGTTGATCGACGTTTCTTCAAACCATGCTGAAAAGGCGATATGACGGATCTACAGAAATGTTGCAAGTGTGAAGTTAAAACATGCTCGAAGAATTTAGGTATAGCCGACAATTTAGAGATACCTCTATAATTGCTTGTTTCAGACTTGCTGCCCTTTTTAAGAAATGGAATAATAAATGATTCCTTCAGATAGAAGGAAAATTTAGAGATACCTCTATAATTGCTTGTTTCAGACTTGCTGCCCTTTTTAAGAAATGGAATAATAAATGATTCCTTCAGATAGAAGGAAAGGATGAAGTATCTAAGGACAGCGAGAATAGTTTGAGCAATGGCTTACTTAGAGAGTTATCACAGAACCGAAGTACACAAGCTTGGCCGGTATCTGCCATAGAATGTTCAAAAAACAACTTTGAAGGTTTAACCGCTGATTTACGCTTCATGTTAACAAAACTATAAAACTGTTTAGAATTCACTAGAAAGTGAGTCCTACAACGAGCTTAATAGTTTACTGAAAAATATAAACGGGCAGTTAAGAAATGAGAAAAGGATGCAGGTGAATTATTGATTTTATATTTTTATACCCTTGCAGAGGGTATATTAATTTTAGTCAGCAGTTTGCAACGCACCTTAGGAGACATCTCCGACCCTATAAAGTATATATATATTCTGAAGCAACATCAACAGAGGAGTCGAAAAATCGATGTCCGTCCGCCCGTCCGTCCGTCCGACCGTCCGTCTGTCTGTTGCAACGCAAACTTATCTCTCAGTTATTGAGCTATATTCATGGAACTTGGCACACAAGCTTCTTATTGCTGCACGCTGTAAATAAGTCGGAATGAGCCAGATCGGAGCGATATATCGTAAAGCTGTCATATAAGCTATCGGCCGCTTTTGTTGTTTTTCAAGATATTGCAACAAGATTTGGCACATCTTATTCTTATTACGTTCTTAATGTGCGTCAAAATCGAAAAATCAAAATCAAAATCGGACCACTATAACATATAGCTGCCATAGGAACAATCGGCTGAAATCAGGGTTTTTGTATGTAATCCAAATGTATTTTATATTTAGTATTACTGCAAGGGTATAGAACCTTCGACAAGCCGATGGCAACCTTGCTTTCTTGTTTTAAATAAGCTAGATTTTAAATTTTTTTTAAGCGCGACAACTCTCGTGTAAAACAAAGGGGCTTATTCGACCATGTCGGAAGGTAAAAAGGTACACAAATATTAAAAAAGGAAGTCATGTTCTGATAAAATAAATTTATCGCTATCCGTAGACGAGTAAAGTTCTGAGCAGTCGCATTAAGTAAAAAATAAGAAATTTAATAATTCAAACTCTGCTTTTTTAAAGCAGCGTACACGTCTACGCGTCATTTTTATTAAAACATTCTCCAAGATCAACAGTAACTTTGAAGGTGGGATGGTAGGAATCTTCTGGTAAAGAAAGGGGCTAAGTTCTGTTTAGAATGACCCTGTTTCAAGAACTTTGGACATACAACAATGACATATCGGACCATCAAAATGGTCATGCTGCCGGGAAAGCAATAAAAAGATTAATCAACACTTGATGTCCAGTCACATTCTGGCATATTAAAGTCACCAAGGACTATAAAATGATTCCTGACTGATAACAGGTTGAATACAGTCTTTATTGCAGATAAGTGTAGCAAATATACTGGCAATCCCGATGACGGCAGTATATAAGAGCGGGTTATAAAACAAGAAAAACCCGGAAAATGTAATTTTACACAAATAAATTCAATACTATATAGAATCTCTGGTTGTAACAACTCCGCTGTAATGGCAGAGTTTACTGGGATCAGAGCCCCACCACCACGTCGGCCAGGTCGATTAAGCCAGTAAGTTGAGTATTTACTTGGGAAAACATTTACTTGACATAAACTTGATATGTCTATTATATATAGGAACCTCCATGTCATTTTGGTTTCTCTTAGTCTTTTAATAGCTGAGATCTGTTGTCTCAAACAGACAGATAGACAGACAGACAGACAGACGGACAGACGGACATGGCTCAATCGACTCGGCTAGTGATCCTGAGCAAGAATGTTAATATACTTTATGGGGTCTGCCACGTCCTTATGCCTGTTACATACAATTGCACAAAGTTAGTATACCCTTTTTTGACCATTTTCAATGATCGAAGGTTATAAATAGCCGACGTGTACTTTTATAGCCGAAGACCCTAAACAACATAGGTATATATGTTAGAGGTAGCACACCAAACATCATTGGCGGGGATTTTAGTGCCTGTGCTGTTGAAAGGGGCAGCCGTTTACGTTTGTAAGGGGGTATGCAGTCATTGCTGCCATCTCCATGTTAGATGCGGTCCTGCTTAACACAGGCACTAAAAATACCTTTGAGTGAAATGGCAGGACGTCAGTCGTTGACTTATCCTTCGCCAGCTAAAATATAGGCAGATCGATATCGTGGAAAGTAAGTATTTTCACTCATAGTGACCATAGAGCCATATTAATGAGAGTCGACAGACAATGCAGCACCAAGAAAAGAGTAATCAGTGCACTATGGGAAATTTGACCCGAAAAAGTGGCCAAAATTAATAACAGCATCCTCCTTAATGTTTTTCCCCTTTGCTTCGACCCACTTGTAAAACAATACTGCATTGTCACAATTGAGGTTATGGTCTAAAAATTAAAATTTTACGCAAAGTGGTTAAAAGTGGCAATTTTAATAATAACTATTTGAACAAGAATTGAATAAGCTACAACATAAACTATAGTTCATGGATGGACTCCGCTGGACTCACTTTAAAACTCTATTTAAAAATGAGACATTGCCAAAAAAATGAACTTGTTAGACTACTTACATTTTTACTCTATTTTGGGGACAACACGAGTATTTTGAACATTTGATTATCACAAATACGTAATACAAACCACACTGATTATAACTCATTTCAAAAAACGTTGGTAGGTTGTTTACTATTAAAGATGTCAATATTTAAAAATTGCACTGAAAGTTGTGTAAATAACAAGCACGTGCTTTGTCACTGCATCAGCTGTGTTTATCAGCTGATTTCTTTGAAGTGGCGCCACCTATCGAAAATTCTGGTACGCAGCATTGAAGACTGATCTATTGTGAATGCTTTGCACCTAAAATTATTTAAATTCTCTGACTTTTAGAAAATGGGTTTTGGCCAGTTTTTCGGGTCAAATTTCCCATAGTGCAGTGGTTGGAAAGAAGATACTCTTTATGAATGTCTCCTTAGATACCTTATAATTGAACAACAAAATGCCGACCTTCTGCATGGTAATACCTCTAATGCTACGGAATCGTTACTCTTTAACTTAATAACTTATGTCTGCGACGTCTCAATGGTGAAAAAATCTAAAGGTGGCCAAAGATGGAAACCAGTCTTTTGGTGGGACCAGGAGATTGCGGATTTTAGGCGTAAATGCATACGAGGTAGAAGCACCCAAAGACGAAGTAGAGACGAGAAGCAACGGGATGCCCTGATCAGAACACACTACAAGGACGCAAAGAAAGCGATAAAGCATAGTAAAACATCACACATTAACAACATGCGTGTTGATATGAATATCAACACTTGGGGTTTGGCATATAAAGCAGTAATGAATACAATAAGAGGTCAACGAGCAACCCCCCCGGCTTGTCCTCAACTCTTACATAAGATAGTTGAGACCCTTTTCCCAACACAGGGGGATCACCATAATGAACCCACAGATGTTTGGACGGATGCAACGAGTAGATTCCACAGAGATGTAGATGTTGAGGAGGTTTTAGAGATAGCTAAGACTTTTGCGAACAACAAGGCGTCAGGACTAGATGCAGTATCCGACAAGGTACAGAAGATAGCGGTAGAAGCGAACCCCACCCTGTTTGCAGAAATATACACAGAGTGTATACAAATTGGGACTTTTTCGGATATCTGGAAAAGACACAGACTGGTACTTATACCAAAAGGTAAAAAACTGCCAGGCGATGCTAGTTCATACAGACTACTCTGTATGATATACACAATGGGGAAAATGTTAGAAAAGGTAGTACCTAGCAGGCTTAACACCTTCGTGAAGGAAGTAGGTGGTCTATCGGATGACCAATACGGATTAAGGAGAAATAGGTCTACAGTGGATGCGATCAGTAGGGTTAAGCAGATTGATGAAGAAGCAATATCAGGAGATAGGTGGCGAAAAGGCCAGAAAAAGTACTGCACAATTATTACACTTGATATAAAAAATGCCTTTAACTCGGTGAGTTAGCAAAATATCATGCTCAATAAGCATTGCAGGTAGCTATCTGAGTGACCGTACACTTGTGTACGACACTGAGGAAGTGCGGAAACAATACCAAGGTTCTTGGACCACTCTTGTGGAACACTGTATATGATGGGGTATTACGCCTTCCACTAAGGGATGAGGTTCAGATCATCGGATATGCTGATGATATTGCCGTCATCATAGTTGGAAATCACCGGGCAGAGGTGAAAGGTAACAGCACCGATGCCACGCAAAGGATAAAGCAGTGGCTGACCGAGCACGACTTAAGATTAGCCGGAAAAAAATGAGGCGGTTCTCATCTCAAGGAGAAAGAAACTGGAGGATGTGACGCTCAGTATTGACGGATTTAATATCCGCACGGGTGCAACAATAAAGTACCTAGGGGAACTCATGGCCGCCAGGCTGTAGCGCTTTCCGGATGGTATTCGGTGATGCCATCCAAGTTCATAATGCCGGCTGTCTTGAACGCGTAAGAGTACCAAGCACAATATAATAAGAGGCACAGCCAAATTCCTACTACTTACGATGAAGGTAAGTCCATCAGGGATTGGTACCAAAGATGGGAAGCAAGAAGCAGCGGGAGGCAGGTGCGGAATCTAGAAGTGTGGGTCAGAAGAAGCCATGGACAAGTTGACTCCCATGTGACCCAGTTTCTTACAGGGCATGGCTGTTTCAGGCGCTATCTGAACAAGTACGGTCTTGATCCTGAAGCTGTGTGATATCTTCGCAATGGCGACGATGAGACTAAGGAACTCATTTTTTTTCCACTGCCCTTATTAAAAAAACGAACGGAAAATCGTCAATACACGCTTAGGAGCTAATGTCAGCCCAGAAAGTATTGTAGGGCTTATGATAGAGACCCCGGAATACTGGGAGGGTATTAAACAAATATGTTTGTGCATTATGGTAGAGCAGTAGCCAACAACCAGGTGGAGCCAGCACAGGGCTAAGCTCGATCCCTTGCGAAGATTTATACTTTAGGAGTGGTTCCGCAAGGGGTAACACAAAACGAGCCGTATGAAGAGCGTTCTTCAGCGGGTTTTTTAGTGGGTACATGTTCCATACTACAGTCACAAGGACGGTGTCTTTTTAAGATTTTTCTTCCACGAACGCTCTAGTATATATAAAAAACTCATACATAAATTTATTCAAACACATCCATACATACACACATATATAAATATATTCACACACATATATATATAGTAACGTATTATATACTCACATTAGTATAAACACATAAACTATACAGTATGAACCCCGCACATAAGCATAAACAAAATATTCCTGCACTTAAGATAAGTTAAACAAATGGTCAAAGCCAAGAACAGTTCACAGCATCAAAATATTTATAAACACAAAACTGTCGCCAGCGCATCGCGCACTCAAATAACCACTTATAAACAAAACGGCCACCAGCGCATCACACACTCAAATAATGTAAACATAAAATACAATCCGATTCAGGGTACCAAGCTAAGAAATTGTATTGTACATTTTAGTCTTAAACTGGAGCTCAATAAAACAACAGGCCAAGAAATTGTGTCGCATTTTTTATTTGAATAATCCAGGGTCTACCTCAGTCTATTGACGGGTAGTTTGTTGGACTCACAAATTAGTAAAAGTAATATTTTACTGGCGCAGCCGGTAGGATAACAATAGTGCAGTGATACGATAGCCAGACTTACCAATTCACGAATCTTTGTTATCCGCCAAACAACGTATGCTAAGACAACCCGCGACGGTCAATATCGCGTTAAGTTTAACCAAACCAAGACAGTAACGTGAACCCGTGTAACGCATTTGTCATATAAAAATCACTACAGACACTCAAGAATTCGTTGGAAAAATAATTCCAAGTCAATTGGTTATTCCGCACAAAAACGAAATAGCTAGAGTGCATTTTAACAATCTAAGTAAAACAATTAAGTGTAAAAGTTAAGAAAATTAATACTTAAATTACAAAATCATCAAAATCGCAACACCACCAGCAGTAACCCCAGCAGCAAGCGCTCTTTCTGACAGTAACATGTCACAATTAGAAAGACAAATACAAGCTATAGAGACCTTCCGAGGAGATCACAACACCCTATACACCTTTATAAGCCGCATCGATTTTGTGTTGACGCTATATCCCACTACAGACAGTCGTCAACAATACATAATTCTTGGAATCATCGAACGCAACATCAGCGGAGAAGTCATGCGCACTATAAACTCAAGCAACATAATAACCTGGACGGAATTAAAGAAACAACTCATCTTATCCTACAAACCGCAAGTTTCAAATCATCAACTGCTAGAAGACTTCCGGAATACGCAATTCAAAGGCAACGTTCGCAACTTCCTAGAAGAAGCCGAGTCAAAAAGACAACTACTGGCGAGTAAGTTATCATTAGAAAACGATACATCAGAAACAGTATTGTTCAACAGATTAATTAACTCAAGCATTGAATCACTTATTCAAAAGTTACCAACTAGCATTTATTTACGAATTGTTAACTGTAATATACCAGATTTAAGATCACTAATCAATTTGTTACAAGAAAAAGGCCTTTATGAAGATCCTGTTCAAAAAACCCAACCAAAGGTAGTAACTGATGAAAAGCAAAATAAGCCCCGTTTTGATAACCGTACTAACGTCACAAATAATTCTTACAATCGCAATACACCGCTCCAACCGTATTTCAACCCTATAATGATGCAACCAAATTATCAAGGGCCATATCGTCCACCCACGCCAAACTATCCTTACCCAAATTATCAGCCTCACAGTAACAATATACCTTGCCCAACTCCCTCAATACCATACATGCCCAGACCCAACATACACATGCAACGGCAAATCGCCTTTGATGCAAATCGCTTTGGTCAGTACCAAACCCAACAACAACCACAAACACGACAACTACCTAACGCAAATCCGTTTACAAATAACAACCCAACCAAACGTATGAGATCTACTGATAGCGGACAGACAAAAATGAGTATAGAAGAAACTCGAAACCAAGAAGAAGAAAGTAATTTACCATATGACCCATATAATTTCTATCATGACCCAAATTATTATTACTATCCAGCATACTATCCTGAACAATACCACCCACAATACTTAAACTATCAAGACCCTCAAATACCCATAAAAGAGGAACAAAATGAAGAAGAAAAATCTGATATTGTCACCGGGCAAACTGAAAATTTTCAGCCACCAGCCTCGGAACCCTCCAATACATAATTATCCCTCACAAAGGAGATAAATTAAAATGTCTAATAGATACAGGATCCACAGTTAATATGATGAGTACTAATATTTTCAACTTACCAGTCAGTGATACAGAATGCCTCCTCCACACTAGTAATGGTACACTCACTACCACCAAAAGTGTGCATTTACCAGTCAATAATTATTTTAAAAACCAACATAAATTCCTGTTACACCAATTTTCAACAAACTATGACCTCTTAATTGGCAGAAATTTACTGTCACAGGCGCAAGCTGTGATAGATTACAAAAATAAAACAGTAACACTTTATAATTATAAATACAAACTTATTAATCAAACTGTCGAAAAGGAACCAAAACAAATCACAAGAAACTAACTTTCAATGTCAAGAACCCATTCTCAATACCGAAACTAATCTCACTCCAGGTTTCTATAGATTAGACCATTTGAATAGCGAAGAAAAATGTAGAACTAAATCTTTACTTCAACAATATGAACACATCCAATACAAAAAAGGCGATAAGTTAACTTTCAGCAACCAAGAAAAACATACCATAAATACTACACATAACTCACCCATTTATGCCAAATATAATTACCCTCAAGCTTATGAACAAGAAGTTGAAACCCAAATCGAAGAAATGCTACAACAAGGCATTAATCGTGCTAGTAATTCTCCATACAATAGCCCCATCTGGGTTGTGCCAAAAAAACAAGATGCTTCAGGAGAAGAAAAATTTAGAATCGTCATTGATTATAGAAAACTCAACGAAATTACAGTAAATGACCGATATCCCATTCCAAATATGGATGAAATACTAGGAAAATTGGGAAAATGTAACCATTTCACCACAATAGACCTAGCTAAAGGATTTCACCAAATTGAAATGGATCATGACTCTATTGCCAAAACACCTTTCTCCACCAAAAGTGGCCACTATGAATATTTACGTATGCCATTCGGTTTAAAAAATGCACCTGCAACATTCCAACGTTGCATGAATAATATTCTTCGCCCCCTTTTAAATAAACACTGTCTTGATTACCTTGATGATATAATTGTATTTTCCACATCGCTTGATGAACATTTAAATTCACTCCGATTAGTCTTTGATAAATTAGCTGAAGCCAACCTAATACTCCAACTCGATAAATGTGATTTTTAAGGCAAGAAACTACATTTTTAGGACACGTCATAACACCACACGGAATAAAACCCAATCCTCAGAAAATCAAAGCTATCACAGATTATCCGTTACCAACAAAAACCAAAAAAATTAAAGCATTTCTAGGATTAACTGGTTATTACCGAAAATGCATTCCCAATTTCTCTGACATTGCAAAACCTATGACAATAGCACTAAAAAAAGATGCAAAAATAGATACAAAAAACGCTGAATATGTTTCCTCATTTGAAAAACTTAAATGCCTCATATCAGATGACCCAATTTTAATAATTCCAAATTTCAATCGTAAATTTTCCTTAACCACAGACGCTAGTAATGTAGCTCTTGGTGCTGTACTTTCACAAGATAGCCATCCAGTTAGTTACATAAGTCGAACATTAAATAATCATGAATTAAATTATAGCGCCATCGAAAAAGAACTTTTAGCCATTGTATGGGCTACCAAAACCTTTCGTCACTACTTGTTAGGACGCCATTTTGAAATACTAAGTGATCATCAACCATTATGTTGGTTATACCGAATGAAAGACCCAAACTCAAAATTGTCCCGTTGGAAAATTAAATTGTCCGAATATGATTTCGATATCAAATACATTAAAGGTAAAGAAAATTACGTAGCTGATGCTCTATCCCGAGTAAAATTAGAACATACTTACTTCGGCGAGCAAACACAACATAGCTCCAATGAAGACAGCAGTAATCTCATTAGCATCACTGAAAAACCAGTTAATACATTCAATAGACAAATAATATTTTCCAAAGGCCCATCAAGTATTAAACACGAAACCTACTTTAATAAACAAATAACTCACATCACTTATGATGAAATGACAAATGAAAAAGCAGAATTATACCTAATCAACCACTTCTGTACTGAATCCAGTGCTCTGTACATAGACAATGATGCAGATTTTGAAATGCTCCAAGTAGCACATCAAACGATTATTAACACAAAACATACCAAAATTGTTCGCAGCCTCATTTTATTAAAAAATATACCCTCATATGCTAAATTTAAAGAATTAGTTCTGACAACTCACGAAAAAATCTTACACCCAGGAATACAGAAAACAAACAAACTCTTCGGCGAAACTTATTATTTCCCAAATAGTCAATTACTCATTCAGAACATAATAAATTAATGCCACATTTGTAACCTATCCAAAACAGAACATCGTAATACGAATATGCCAATGAAAATCACGCCTAAACCCGAACACTGTCGCGATAAGTTCGTAATAGACATCTACTCTTCTGAAGGCAACCATTATTTAAGTTGCATAGACATCTACTCAAAATTTGCCACTCTCGAAAAAATAAAAACAAAAGATTGGATAGAATGCAAAAATGCTCTTATGCGAATATTTAATATTTTAGGGAACCCAGACTATTAAAAGCAGACAGAGACGGCGCATTCTCCAGCCTAGCCCTTAAACGATGGCTCGAAAGCGAAAATATAGAGTTAAAACTTAATACAGCAAAGACAAGTATAGCAGACATAGAAAGATTACACAAAACCATAAACGAAAAAATTCGTATAATAAAAAATTCAGACGACAATGAAAACAAACTAAGCAAGATAGAAACAATACTTTACATATACAACCACAAAACCAAACATAACACTACAGGACAGACTCCCGCTCACATATTTCTTTACGCCGGACAACCAACTCTAAATACTCAAGAAATAAAGGAAAACAAAATCAATGAAATAAACAAAAACAGACAGGAATATGAAATCGACACCAAATATAGAAAGGGCCCGCTACAGAAAGGAAAATTAGAAAACCCATTTAAATCCAATAAAAACATAGAACAAGTTGATCCCGACCATTACAAAATCACTAATAGAAATAGAGACACATACTATTATAAAACACAGTTTAAGAAAAAAAAGAAAATTAATCACATCCCAATTCCGCAGGTCTCTGGATCACAGTGATGACACTCCTTTTACTTATTACCCCAGGTCACACTCAACAAATTCAAATAAGTAACATCGATACAGATCATGGTTACCTACTCTTCTCAAGTAAACCAATTCAATTGCCATCAGCAGTTGAACATCATTGTTTAAGAATAAATTTAACAGAAATTAACACAATAACTGAGTCATTCGGTAACAAAATACTCAATACCTTAGCACCAACCAGAAATACATTTTTATACAATAAACTACTCAAAGAATTAAATGGGATAACAATTCATCAAGAAAATAGACAAAAACGAGGATTACTTAACATAGTAGGCACCGCATACAAATATCTTTTTGGAACACTCGACGAAAACGATAGAGTAGAAATTCAAAATAATCTAGAAACCGTTGCTCAAAATTCAGTCAAAGTCCACGAATTAAATGACGTAACACAATTAGTAAATAGTGGATTAGAAAAACTCAAACAATATGAAGATAATCGCAACAGTATTGACACACTTACATACGAACTCATGCAATTCATTGAATTTACTGAAGACATTGAAATGGGAATGCAACTCTCCCGACTCGGACTTTTTAACCCAAAACTATTAAACTATGACAAATTAGAAAATGTCAACAGCCAAAATATACTACTTATTAAAACATCCACTTGGATTAATCATAAAGACAACCATTTACTTATTATATCCCACATACCTATTGCACATGAAGAAAAAAATACAGTTAAAATTACTCCCTACCCTGACCACAATGGTTATCAATTAGACTACACTGATACTAAGTCCTATTATGAAAACAAAAATAAAATCTACAACGAAGAACATGAAGAAGTAAAAACCCGATTTGTAATTTTACCCCCATAAATACAAAAGAAGTGATTAAGTATATCGAACCTAATATAATTTTAACTTGGAACCTAACCGAAACAACTATCACACAAAATTGTCAAAAAATAGCAATATAAAAATTAGGGGAAATAAAATTATAAGAATAACCCAGTGTAAACTTAAAATTGGAAACATTATTCTAAGCAAAAATGATTTAAAACATGAAAAAGACCTAACACCACTATATCCACCACTTGAAATAACTAAAATCAACAAGTGGATATGGCTACAGTCGAGCGCTCGACAGTAAGATACCCTTCTCCCAATTTTCTAAATCTGTTATAAATGTGTAACTACACTACATATAGCTTACTCGCTCGCACACATACAGCGACGCGCGTAAAGAGTAAAGCGACACGACGCAACGTCGACGTCGACGTCAATTGCTCAAAGCGGCGCGCAGGCTGCTGCTCGTACATTTGTATTGAAAACGTTGACTAGAATAACTCCTGTGTTATTGGTCCGATCGGATTGTAATTTGGAGAATATGTTCATATGACATTTACCATTATACATACCAAAGCAGAACTTTATAAGTTGAATACTTTGCTTAATAATCACAAATTACCGATTTGCGGGGGCGGTGGGCGTGGCATCAAACATTTGAAATAAACTTCATCTGCTTGGGAAATATGGGAACCTCCATGCCAAATTTGGTGTCTCTAGCTCTTTTAATAGCTAAGATCCGTTGTCTCAAACAGACAGACGGACAGACGGACAGACGGACAGACGGACAGACAGACGGACATGGCTCAATCGACTCGGCTAGTGATCCTGAGTAAGAATATATATACTTTATGGGGTCTGCCACGCCTCCTTATGCCTGTTACATACATTGCACAAAGTTAGTATACCCTTTTTTGACCATTTTCAATGGTCGAAGGGTATAAAAATATACAGCATAATGACATTGTTAAACTTATATCACAAAATAATTTTACATTTTACATGATTATAATAATTATAATTTTTATTCTCATTATACTATACTTGTATTCAAAATATGTAACAAAAAACCCCATTACGATGCTATACTTAAAAATAAGAAAACAAAAAAATGAAAATCATACTTCGACCCCAGAAAATTCTACAGTCAATATTGAAACGACACAAAACCCATTGCCCACATTATATCCAGCAGTCTCAGCCTAACCATAGGCTTCCTTTTAAGGGAAGGGAAGTAACGTATTATATACTCACATTAGTATAAACACATAAACTATACAGTATGAACCCCGCACATAAGCATAAACAAAATATTCCTGCACTTAAGATAAGTTAAACAAATGGCCAAAGCCAAGAACAGTTCACAGCATCAAAATATTTATAAACACAAAACTGTCGCCAGCGCATCGCGCACTCAAATAACCACTTATAAACAAAACGGCCACCAGCGCATCACACACTCAAATAATGTATACATAAAATCCAATCCGATTCAGGGTACCAAGCTAAGAAATTGTATTGTACATTTTAGTCTTAAACTGGAGCTCAATAAAACAACAGGCCAAGAAATTGTGTCGCATTTTTTATTTGAATAATCCAGGGTCTACCTCAGTCTATTGACGGGTAGTTTGTTGGACTCACAAATTAGTAAAAGTAATATTTTACTATATATATATATATATATATATATATAGTAAAGTAATATTTTACTATATATATATATATATATATATATATATATTCACACACATACATATTCATAGTCTTTCCATCATCATCAGTGGTCGCTCCTAAGGAAGTTTTGTTATGCCTATTGGAAAGAGCGCCAAGCCAAGGTTGTCCGTACCCTCAGCGAAGACATTCAGTAGAGTCAGACCGAAGAGTGAATGACCTGTATCTTCATCAAGCAGATTAATTCAGCGATCCAGTCCGTCAATCGTCAAAAGTTGTCCGCCATCTAAGGCGCAAAGCGAATCCGCTCTCTCACTAACCTTCGACAAGTCTGTTGTCTCACCATCGTCCTATACTCAATACTCCAGTTACCACCAGAAAATTCACCAAAATCCTGATGCAATGCAGCCCTCTCGAAATTTATTGTTGTTACCGATCGTGTCAGCCAATTTGAGGCGCGATTTAACACGACGAGCGGAAGCGCTGGCACTGTTCCCCCTTTGCGACAGACTTGCAAGATTCGTCTTGATCAAGTTCGGGCCCTTTGGGAAAAAGTTGAGCAGGAATGCGAGATCTGTTCCTCCGTCATTACTAGAGAAGAGACTGATGCGGCAACGACAGCCATGCAAACCAAGTATGACTATTGGAAACTGTGCTGCTCATCTTAGTGAGCAAATGGATGCTAAAACTCCTAGAGCACAGCAGGCAGCTAAAACTCTAACTTCTAGTGGGTGCCTACTGACCCCTAGAGATTTTCAGTGGCGGCTGTTTGCATTGGCCCACCTTACGAAACCTGTTCACAGCCATTTATATAAACAATCCAAGGCTGACTGAAGTTGAGAAACTGTTCCATCTCAACTCCAAAACGAGTGGTGAAGCACATGACATGCCTCCAAATCCCCACTCACAAATGATGGCTTCGTTTCGGCTTGGTCAAATTTGACATAACGTTTTGAAAATAAACGTTTGCTCGTTAATAGCCAATCGAAAGTCCTTTTCGACCTTCCAAACATTACGCAAGAGTCGGGAACAGCGATCAAACACCTTTAGAGCACTGTCCAAAGTTGCTTAGCTGCGCTGGAAGTCTCTAAGGTTAAAACTGAGAATTGGGATTGTCTTTTGGTGTTTTTTGGCTCCTCCAAACTCCCCTAACTTACTCTGTCTTTATGGGAGCAATTTCTTCATGGGAAAACAGATATCGTTTCCTGAGCTGAGTTGAACTCCTTCCTTCAAGAGAGGTATAGAACTCTTGAAGCTATAGATGGTATCAAACCTAGTTCTACTGCACAGAATTTCCAGAAGTCCAAAAAGGATCCTTTGCCTCCAAAAAGGATCCAATCTTTTGAGAATACGGTTAATATCAAACCAAAGTTGTGCAAACTGTGCTTGCTCTAAAGAAGTTTATCCGATCCGTTTATTCCCGAGTTTCCTACAAATTTCCGTCCAAGATCGCTGATCAGAACTCCAATCGCAACTCATGGGAGTCCTCCCCAAAAAGCGATCTACTTTCTCACGTCCGTTTACACACACTGGTGTTGTTTTTGTCGAGCCTTTTGAGATCAAAAATTGTACTGGCTGAGCGTGTTCGATCACGAAAGTGTATGTGTGTATATTTGTGTGTTTCAGCACTAGAGCAATCCATCTGGAAGCTGCTTCTGATCTCACCACTGAGAAATTTCTAGCTGCTTTCTTGCGGTTTTTATCGAGACGTGGCTGTCACAGCCTCCAAAGTGTGGACTGAAGATTTCTTGGAGGCAACAAGATCTACGGTGGTCACCCATTACAGCCACCAAAAGTTTACGTGGCGGTTCAACCCCCCTGGAGCTCTATATATGGGAGGTCTCTGGGAAGTGGGGGTCAAGAGTTTCAAAACTCTTTTCTATAAGGCCACTTCCTCCTACAAATACATACTTCCTTGAGGAGTTTTCAACCCTCCTGTGTAAAATAGAAGCCCGCATGAACTCCAGACCACTCTCTCCTTTATCCGAGAATCCAACTGATCTGTTGGCCCTTACTCCAGGCCCCTCCTCGCTGCAACTGAGCCCGAAATCCAGTCCGATACGCCGTCCATCATCGACCCATGGCAACGGCTTAAGGCTGAAAGCCGCGGTTCTGGTTGCGATGGAAGAATGAATACCTTCAAGAACTGCACAAACGTAACAAATGGCTGTATCCTGAAAGGAACATGCGAATCAATGACTTGGTTTTCATAAAGGACGACAACCTTCTATCCAATAATTGCGCCTTGGAAGAGTGATCGGCGCTCACCCAGCCGCAGACGACCTCATCCGGGTAGTCGACCTCCTCAAAAGGAGAGGAACAGTCAGGGGACCAGTACTGAAACTGGTACTTCTTCCGACCCAGCTGTGATCCGGATCTCTCCTTCTTTACGTGTTTGTCATGTTGCGTCCCTCTAGTGTAACGTAGAATAATTTTTAAAAATTCGCTATTGTGGTATGCACCTATATATATTAATAACTGTACTCGTATGTAATCATAACATACGATCATATTGTAGCACTTTGTTGCAATATGTACATAAACAGTCCGACCCAAGTGTATGCGTAATATGAGCATCCACTTGAAGAGGCTAACGTATATACATACATAAATGCATAGTCAGTATTCTCACGCTGGCTATGCGCTGACCGCTTACCATAGGTGCCTATAGCGCTCCTCCTCCTCCAGAGTCGTCGTTTGGCGACAATACATATATATACATAAGATATACTTATATGTATAAGCGTCACTGCGCTGCAGCCTACGCTGGCAGCGCTGCTCCTAAGCTTTAGGCTAAGAAACCTTTTATATGTAGATCTTAAGAACAGAATCGAATGAATATTCAAATGAAGCGGAATGAATATTCTCCGCTTCATAAATAAAACCCCCTAAAACCGAAACCGATTTATGGCGACCGAAATAACTTAAGTGTTTCAAGCAAAATATTACATGGCGACCGTGACAAGTTGACACGAGTCTGGCCTGCAACCACAAAAGAAAAATAAAGTAAAATAAAAAAAAAAAAAAAAATTCCGGATATATAATACATATGTGACAAAGGAAGGAAAAAACAATCTGAACTGCTATGGAAAACTTTTACAAACAAATGAATTTCGAAAATCGACATAATTTTTTGAACTGATCATTTGGAAAACTATTACAAGGCATCCAGACGGCGGCAAGGCGGAGGAATCAAAAAAAAAAAAAAAACAATCTGAGTGAGTAGAGTGTGATGGGTAAAAATAGGGGCGTAGTTCGAAATAAAGCAAAAAAGAGAATAGCGCACCTAAAGTGGCTATTATATACGAACACTTCAGCGCCCGAATGGTCGAAAGCTCAAAAGCTACAAGCTGAGTTAGACCACTATATCAAGTTTCTCGAAGAAACAAAGAAAGAAAAAACCCCACCACACCCGCTCACTCAAGCAAAATAAAATCTTCAACAAATATCAACAAAACTCAACCTCCCAAGCCAAAAAGCCTGCCGAAATATAAGAAGACATGCCCACCGGACTGCGAAGGAGTCTGGAGTCCTCACTACCTGGGGACTTGTGAGCAGCCAGCAACATCATCAGCAGCTAAAAACAAGTGGGTAAGGCTACAGTCGAGCGCTCGACTGTAAGATACCCTTCTCCCCATTTTCTAAATCTGTTACATACGTGTACATATAGCTTACTTGCTCGCACTCATACAGCTGCGCGCGTAAAGATTAAAGCGACACGACGCAACGTCGACGTCGACGTCAATTGCTCAAATCGGCGCGCAGGCTGCTGCTCGTACCACCATTTGTATTGAAAACGTTGACTTGAATAACCTGTGATATTGATCTGATCGGATTGTAATTCGGAGAATGTGTTAATATTGTATTTAGCTTTATACATACCAAAGCACAACTTTATAAGTTTAATAGTTTGCTTAATAATCGTAATTTACGTATTTTCGGGGGGGGGAGGGGTGTGGTCGTGGCATCAAACATTTGAAATAAACTTCATCTGCTTGGGAAACATAGGAACCTTCATGCCAAATTTGGTGTCTCTACCTCTTTAAATAGCTGAGATCCGTTGTCTCAAACAGACAGACTGAGAGACGGACAGACGGACAGACAAACGGACATGGCTCAATCGACTCGGCTAGTAATCCTGAGCAAGAATATATATATTTTTCCACGCCTCCTTATGCCTGTTACATACATTGCACAAAGGTAGTATACCCTTTTTTGACCATTTTCAATGGTCGAAGGGTATAAAAATTGAAATTAAAAATTTTGTAACCAAAAAAAAAAAAATTATATATAATATATAATACATTAAAAAATAATTAAATCCTAATTAATTTTCAAAAATAAGAGAAATAAGAAAATAAATAAAAATAAAAATAAGAGCCATACATAAAATAAAAAAAATATATATATTATGAAATAAAATTTAAACAAAATAAAAAGAATATTTAGATTTGTTAAATGACAGCTGTGAGGATTCTGAAGAAAGTCCCCAATATTCAAATAAAAATTTATATATTCAAATTTTGAAAAAAAAATGGAAGAAATAGTTCAGGATATTTTAGAAAGGGAACCATTTTTTATAATAAGATCAATAGAGATCTTAAGTAAATTTCGTTTGTTTATCAGCGTATATGAATTCGAAGAGGAATACATCGATACGTTCGATGTATGTACAAGTCCTTTGTTTCATTTGTCGAAAGACGAAAAAGGCCAAGGTATTATCTACTTTACCTAATGTAAAAGTACAACAAGTTGTTGAAGATAATATCTATTTAGGCCCAACGAAGATTTATAAAATTCTCTTGCACAGATGAATTTGTATTAATATAGAAATGGACTGGCAAGATTTTCAAAACAAATTAAAAGAAATCAAAACGACTTTCGACAAGTCGTACAAGTGCATAAGCCAAAATAGAGAAGAGCAACAAGACACTCTTAATAAGCATGCACAAATATTGGTAGAATGCTTTAATGAAGCACGCCAATTACTAAATATAAATAAAGAAAGGTTCACTAGAATTCATTTAACGCAAGCGTTAAAATTTTTAAACAAGTTTAGAGAAAAACAAGTGGATATGGCTACAGTCGAGCGCTCGACAGTAAGATACCCTTCTCCCAATTTTTAAAATCCGTTACAAACGTGCAACCACGCTCATAATTTCAAACAGAAATTTTGCACAAATACTTCTTCTACATATAGCTTTCTCGCTCACACTCACACATCGACGCACGTTAAGAGTGACGTCGACGTCGACGTCAACTACTGAAAGCAGCGCGCAGGCTGCTGCTCGTTCATTTGTACTGAAAACGTTGACTTCAATAACTTCTGTGCTATTGGTCCGATCAGATTGTAATTTGGAGAATATGTTCGTATGGTATATGCTTTATACATACCAAAGCACAACTTTATAAGTTTAATAGTTTGCTTAATAATCACAAATTACCGATTTGCGGGGGCGGTGGGCGTGGCATCAAACATTTAACATAAACTTCATCTGCTTGCAAAATTTAGGAACCTCTATACCAAATTTGGTGTCTCTAGCTTTTTTAATAGCTGAGATCCGTTGTCTCAAACAGACAGACGGACAGACAGACGGACATGGCTCAATCGACTCGGCTAGTGATCCTGAGTAAGAATATATATACTTTATGGGGTCTGCCACGCCTCCTTATGCCTGTTACATACATTTCACAAAGTTAGTATACCCTTTTTTGACCATTTTCAATGGTCGAAGGGTATAATTATTATTAGTAAGGAAAAAGCATAATTTAAATCTGACTGTCCCTACAATATTCAACACATCAGTTGAAATTCAAATAGGTCACAATAAAGAAGTATCGGAAGACTCCGAACAAGATAATAAAGAAGAGGACTCTGAACAGGAAAATAAAGAAGAAGATCTACACCATCTTACAATACCGGCAACAATTAAATTGCCAGAAATAGGAGAAGAAGAAAATTCAGAGCCTACAAACACAGATTTAGAAGTCAATATGACTGATTCAGCCGCAACTTCAAGGGAATACGTGCGACAAATTTCGTCCACAATTGCCCATCTTCGATGGCAAGAAAGTCAATTTAAATAGATTTTTGACGGCCCTCCGATTAACAGATCTCACGAAAGGAGATCAGGAGATGTTAGCCGTTGAAGTCATTAAGACGAAAATAATTAGCCCTGAAAAAAATGAAAGGACCATTACGGGAATAATAAGTGTATTAAAGGCATCAGTTAAAGGCGAATCGCCTGATGTCATTAAATCAAAATTGCTAAATTCATAATAACGTGGTAAAACTGCAGCGCAGTATACCACGGAAATTAAAAGCCTACGTAGGTCGCTTGAGGCAGCCTACATAGATGACGGTCTAGATTCAAACAATGCAGATAAATTCACCACAAAAGAAGCGATCTCTGCAATGACAAAGAATTGTGAGCACGAAAAGCTCAAGACCATTCTAGAAGCAGGAAATTTCAACACGATAAATAGCGTGATTGAAAAATACATACACTGCTGTACAGAAATAACCGGCAACTCGAATAGTGTGTTATTCTATAACAATAGAGGACACTTTCGAGGTAATAATAACCGAGGAAATTACCAAAACAGAGATAATGGCCGAGGTAATTATTATAACTATAATAACAATTATAGAGACCGAGGTGGTTACCGCGGAGGAAATAAAGGACGTGGCGGTAACCAGAATAATAATAGAGGTGGAGGTTACCATAGTGGTAACCAAAACCGAATCCATAACAGCAACAGGAATAGCACTAACAATGTAAGAAACGTAAATTCGGAAAACCAGACAGCTTCCCTCAATCTCAATTTAAGCATTCAATGGTAACTCTTTTGATAGACACAGGTGCAGAAATTTCACTACTTAAATGCAGAAATAACAATTTAAATAAACTTAATTTGCGAAAGACTACAAGTATATCAGGCATAGGGCAAGGGACAATACAATCCCTACTATTGAATTAGATATGTGCGTTGCAAATGCAGCAATACCATTTGAATTCCATATTGTACCGAACAATTTTCCTATACCAGGAGATGGTATAATTGGTTTGGACTTCATAAAAATATACAATTGTATTTTAGAATTCCATGACCAAGAGGATTGGTTCACTGTTAGGCCCAATAATTTTAGGAACATAAACATTCCTATAATACATTCATTAGATAATGAAATAGTTTTGCCAGCAAGATCCGAAGTCATTCGAAAAATTAATATTTTGTCTACTGACACAAACGTCCTAATCCCTAACCAGGAATTGCAACCTGGAATAATAGTAGCAAGCGCACTTGTAAATAATCAGAACGTGATGATTGAAGACGCTATTGTGAACAGCGCAAACATAAGAAGCGAATCATTGAAAGATTATGATATTTACAATGCCAATGTAGATAATAGTCCGCAAAGAACTTTAGAAGTACTGAAACTTCTTAAATTTCCATCGTTATTCAAAAACGAGCTAACAGAATTATGCACCGAATATAGCGATATTTTTGGTCTCGAAAAAGAAACCATATCAGCTAATAATTTTTATAAGCAAAAATTGAGATTGAATGACAAGAACCTTGTATAAATTAATTTCCGTTTTATTAAAACTCAGAAACTTTATTTTGATGTCGTTTTATTCAACTCCAAATTGTGACTGAACAGAAGAGTCTTAAGAATACCCTAATATAGCTGTGGGTGTTAGGCAGCGACGCGGCAGAGCTCTGCAGATCTGGATTGAACCGGCCATGATCTGCAATGTCAGCAATTTGTCGTCAAGGGTCGAAAGTGCGCACGCAAGACAAACTGCGGACGCTGTTGGTGGCATTTGCGACGTTTTGGGCGGATGTTTAGTTTATTGAAATGAACAATGTAATACAATGTTGCAGTTCTTATTGAAAAGACGGATGTTTAGTTTATTGAACTGAACAATGTTGCAATTCTTGTTAAATATTTCGTTATTTATTATTTAGGCAATTCTTGTTAAATGTTGTTTTATGTTTATTAGCTTTAAGTACTATTTATTGATTAGTTAGCTGTTTGTATTGTTTTATATTTATTGTTGTTAACTCTCCCTCCTTAAAATCCTACTTGTCCTCAAGTGGGCGTTAGAAATAGGGAATATTGTTGAATTCTGGTTGTATTGGCTTTGGTTTTAAATTGTTTGTTTTTATTTTATTATTAAGCGTGAGGAGCTCTTGTTGAATTTGCACGGTAATTTTTTCCCTTGGCCTAAACCATACTTTGGAAATTATTGCCAAAAGTATGATAATGCCCAGTAAGCAGAAGATTGCGATGCGATTTATGGTGGAGTGTGTTATTATATTGTTTAAGTATTGTGTGTTCTTAATGTGAAGGGCCTCCAGTGATTTTAGTGATAAGATTTTGAACCGCTCCATTTCGATGGGTGACATTTGGATTATTGGTGTTCCAGGTTTTAGTATAGTTTTTCTTTATTGTTGTATTGTATTGTATTTATTTGAACAGTATCGTTCCAGAAATGGACCAGATATGTCCCTTTTAGATTGTAGGTTATGTTGTTGTGAATTAAGTTGCCGGTGTAGTTGTTAAGTAGTATTAAGCTGCCATCGATCTCTTCTATTTCCTGGACGTGTTCCGCGTTACTGAAGTCACACAGCGCTTCCTTTCTCTCAATCAACTTAGCAATACATTTTGTTTGTCTTAAGTTAACAGTGTTTTCTTTTTTAACATATTTTTAGGTAATTAGATACTTTACAATTTTTAGGTACGTTAATAATTTCATTTCCTGCCACAAATATTTCGTTCGTCTCTAAGTGTACAATGGAGTTATTTTTAATGACGGGTCTTATTAACATATCTTGATAAGTAGTGGGGTCTAGTTCTGGTATTTTAATAATATAGATAATTGCTGTTTTATTGTGCAATACCGAGACATCGACAAATTCTAGCATTTCTTCGACTGATAAAGAGGTTACATTATTTTTTTGAAAAATTTTGTGTACTTCATTAATCTCAAATTCGTTTAAAAGGAGTGTGTTAATTATGTTAATTTTTGCCCATTGAATTGCATATCTAATGTTCACAATTTCTTCTTTTATCAGTCTGACCTGATTTTGCAAACTTGATATGTCATTGTTAAATGTGTTATCTCTCTTGTATTTGTAAGCATATTTGAAATTGTTGTTAAATTATTGATTCTACTTTGCAATTGTTTGTTAATTATGACCTGATCATTATTGTTTGTTATAAGGCTATTTATATTATTCTCGATCATAACCAAGTCCTCATGATCTGGGTTACCAGCCACATATTTCCAAGCTGAACCAGTCCAATTGATTGATCGAGCTTTGCGATATTTGGAGGTAATGTGTTAGTGTATGGTAGAGGTAGTTAGTTTTTAAATCATTAATAGTATGTTCTCGTATTTTGTATAGTTCTGTTTCAAGCTGTTGTAAGTCTATAAGATGGATAAGTTTTGTTGATGATACTTGTAGTTTCCCTAATCCTTTGTGTACAGAGATGGTTTGAGCGTCGGTGTAATTAGTGATTTCCATGTTTGCCAGTGCTAATGGCAGTAATATTAAAATTAAAAAATACCTATGAAAGAAGAAAACAAAATTTTGTTTTATTAAACAACCAAGTTTATTGGCGGGTATGGGCCGATCCCTTCATGATCGGATTGATACCCGCAGTCGGACGATGGCTGGTAAATGTGATTTGACTTTTATATATTTTTTATATATTTCATTGTTTTATTTATATAATTTTTCGGACTGAATGGACTTAGGTTTAATTTCTAGGAGTTTTTCGGACTTTTTAGCATTTTAAAAAAAATTTCTAGTCGCTTTTGATGTTACTTTTATGAACAACTCGTCCGGCTTCGGTGACGATAGTTGTATGTCTATTTTCTTTTACTATTTCCTTTTTATACCGTGGGGAACCTAGTCTTGTGTTTTGTTTTATGAATACTGTCTGTCCTGGCTCATAATCCTTGATCTTTTTGCGTTTTTTGTTATGGTTATTTAAGTCGGTTGTTTGTTTTGATTTCAGTTTTTCTATGTTGCTTTGTCGGGTTTCGTCATATTTTTCTGGGTCAATGGTTATATTTCTGCCAAAAAATATTTCTAAAGGGCTTTTTTTTGTTATACTAGTAGAATGAATTGTGAACAATTCATAGACAGCTGAATCTAATAGTTCTTCAAATGTGCGGTGTATCTGTTTAGTTTTTAAGCATCTCATAATTTCGGCGAGGGTAGAGTGAAACCGTTCTATCTGTCCATTTACGGAACTTTTATAAGGGGGAGCTTTGAAAATTTGTATACCCAACTGATCTTTCATCATAAAGGTTATAGTGGCGGAATTAAAAGATTTTTCGTTATCCATTACAACGTACTTTGGTACGCCAAAATAGAATAAGATATCATGTAAGGGTTTTTTAATATCTTCTATTGATTTTGAATTTATTATTTTTGCTTGCGCAAGCTTAGAAAATTTGTCAATTGCCGTAAGTACCAGTTTTTTTTCTGTGGAGAAAATGTCTATGTGAATTGTGTGTCCCGGAAACTCAGGAATTGGTGTTTCCGTTATTTCTGGGTTTGTGGGATGCCTATCATATTTTCCTTCTTTGCACACTTGACACTGTTTTATTAGAGTTACTATTTTAGATTTAATTTTGGGAAAATAGCACTTTTCGGATAACTGAATTTTGTTCTCGTCAGCATTTCTATGTGCCCTATTATGAGTTTTTAAGATAAGCTCATCTTGCTCGGTTTCAATTGTTATATCCTCTACCTTTTTTTGACTAAATCTAACTTTAAAGGATCCAAAATGTTCTGGATAAATTTTTTGTATCTGACCCATTATATCTTCTCTTGTATGGATGCCATTAATGACTGTGGGATATAGGTATTTTCTTAAAATTTGTATTAGGTCTTCGTCTGAATATGTTAACTGCGATATTGTGTGCCTATGGAATGTTGGAAATGGGAGGGTAAATTTATAATCAGGTGTCTCTTCTTTAAGTATAAAAATTTGATTTTTAAATACATTGATCGGAGATTCAACGCTCGCTATTAGATTGTGTCCGGAAGTTTGAGCACTATGTTGAGTTGCTGTTAATGAATTAACTTCAACTTGCTTTGGTGGCCATAATAGTGCATCTGTCACTACATTTTCTTTCCCTGGCTTGTAGAGCAGTTTTTTATTGTATTCGTCTAAGTAAGACTTCCATCTTCTCATTGCTATCCCGGCTTTCCAATTGCAATCATGTGTGAGTGGTTCGTGATCGGTATAAATTTTTACCATTGAACCACCATACAGATAACCCTTGAAGAAGTTAACAGCCCAATGTATGGCTAATATTTCTTTCTTTGCTGTTTCATATCCTTCTTCGGTTTTAGATAGGGTTCTAGATATAAATGAAATTGGTCTGTCTGATTGTGATAGTACTGCTCCTATTGCATAGTCAGAGGCGTCTGTGGTTAGGGTGAATTTTTTCTTAAAGTTTTTTCTTATAGTCCGAGAAAGGATCTAAGTTCCTTTAGGGTTTTTGTGCGCGGATAATTAGTTATGGCTTCTACCTTTGCTGGGGTAGTCTCAATTCCTTTGTCCGATA
Organism: Zaprionus tsacasi; assembly: GCA_018904105.1. NCBI lineage: Eukaryota > Metazoa > Arthropoda > Insecta > Diptera > Drosophilidae > Zaprionus > Zaprionus tsacasi. The sequence goes on along the minus strand of JAEIFR010000176.1, from coordinate 1,850,606 downwards.
TAACGAATCCTAAAAATTCTAATTTGTTCTTAAAGAACTCGCACTTGTCAAGTTGGCATTTAATGTTTGCAGCGTTTAGTGTTTTAAAAATCATTTCTAGATTTTTGCAATGGGCCTCTTCGTCTTTGCTAAAGACAATAATATCATCAATATAAATGTAGCAAATGTTTCCTATGTGCTCCCTAAGAATATCATCAAGGGTGCGTTGGAATATTGAAGGGGCATTTTTCAAGCCAAAAGGGAGTCTAGTAAACTCGTATTTTCCGTTGTTTACGGAAAATGCTGTTTTTTCTATATCCCATTCCTTTAGTGGAATTTAGTGAAATCCACTTTTCAGGTCTAGAACAGAAAAGAGCTTATTATTACCTAACTGTGCAATGACTCCATTTATGTCCGGTATAGGGTATCTGTCGGGTATCGTTACACTATTTAACTTTCTATAATCAATGACCATTCTATACTTCCTAATATTGGAAGCATCAGGTTTATTCGGTACGATCCACACAGGTGAATTGTATGGAGATCGTGATGGTCGTATTATATCGTTTTCTAGAAGGTCTTTAATCTGCTTGTCCACCTCGGCTTTTAAACTCATTGGGTACTGATAAAACTTAGAGTATACTGGTGTGTCATTAGTCGTTCGTATTTCGGCTTTTACATTAGTGACGTAGGTCAGTTTGTCATCCGGTTCTGACGGTTTAATTCAATTCGCTTATTGCGTGTAAGATGATCTGACCTTGGTATTATTACGTTAACTGAATCGATTTTTTTCTTCTAATGGGGACATTTGTGCCATTTCTTAAATACATTATTTTGTTTTTTGTGTCAATGACTGCACCTAACTCTTTTAAACTGTCATTGCCTAATATCGCGTCAAAAGTTTTAAGAGTTGGTAGTATAAAGAATTTAATTAATGTATCTGTGTCATTAAATAGATTGGCGTTTTTATGATGAGTTATTTTAGTATTACCGCCTACAGAGACAGCATTGAATACGATTTTATTTGGTAATGGGTTTGAGACATGTCTCGGTTGAATATAGTTTCTATTAGAGCCGGTATCAATAAGTATTTTTAAAATTTCTCCACTCCTCACCTTACATTCGAAGTACGGCAGCGAGGAGTCAATTACTCTAAAAAATTGAGGTGGGTATAGTCATATAGTAGTTCTTGGTCATTGCTATTGATAAGTTCTGTATATTCAGTTAGTGTTTCTTCACAGTTCGTCTGTTCTTCTTGTTCCGCCAGTGTTTGTTCGTAGTCGGTCATAGACAATGCCTCTTGCTCTGACTCTGTTTGCTGTTCCACCTCTGTTTGGATATTAAAGTTTCTTTGCCTCTTAGTGGGGTCTGCGATAGGTATTGGGGGTCTTTTGCCGGTGGGAACAAATTGAGGTCTGTTCATATAATTAAGTTGCCTACTGTGAAGGCTTCTATCTACGTCCATTGGCTCTGGTCGTGGTTGGGGTTTGGTTGCATTCGGACGAGGTGGTTGATATGGTTGATGTGGTGGAGCTTGTGCTATAGTTGCTGGTCGAAATTGGTTACCGAAACTATTCGGCACTGGTCGGTATTGTGGATGCCCAAAGTTAGTATAAGGCAATCCCATTGGCATGGGTAAAGGTGGTAACGGCATAGGTCTGGGAGGTAGCATAGGTCTAGCTTGTAAACCCATATTATTAGGTATAGGTTGTGGGCGTGGTAGCGGCTCTTGAGGTGTGTTTCTAAAAGTGCTCTGCTGAAATCTTACCGAAGCGTGATTAGTACGGTACGTCTGATTCTATAGCTTTAAGCACAGGTGCAGTGGGCTCTTTCATGCCCAGCAGACGTGGGAGGTCACCACGAAGACCTCGGATAAAGGTATCTAAAGCTTTATCTCTGAACAACTTGGTCATAAGCAGTTCTGATTCTCTGGCTAAATCCATGCAGTTTATTTTATTTAGTATTAAAGACAGATGTCTATAAACAACTTGATGAAATTCTTCAACCGTCTGATTGGGTCTTTGGAATATTGTAGTCATTTGATATTCCAAAGTACCGAGGTCGCGTTTGTCTGCATAATGTAATGTTAAACACTTGGAGATAGCTGTCCAATTTAAAGGGACGTTATAAGAATCGAGGGCGATGTCAGCGTTGCCTTTTATCTTATTTCGAATTGTATGTAGGATACCAAAATACTTTGCTGTACCTATGGTGTGAGCATAGGTTTCTAATATTCTATCTACACTCTTTTTCCAAGAGCCAAACTCAGCTGGATCGCCGGAAAATTCATGAAGAGATTTGACGATATCAGGGACTTTGTCTAAGTCTTGTAGATCAAGTCGGTGTTCTGGGGCAATACCCTGGCTTTCGGCATTCGCGAAATCGAAGCCAGCACTTTGACTTTGTTCTAAGAGAATCGGAAGTTGTTCGCTCAGAATCTGACGAATGGTTGCAGTTAGTTGTTCGGGTTGTGCCATTATGTTTCTGTTTTGTTGGTGTGTTTCTTGTCTTGTAATTTGTCTGCGTTGTTGGTGTAAACTATGTGGGTGAGGTTCTGTTGGTTCAGCTTCTCTTTCTATATTAAGTACTGGTGGTCTGATTAAATTGTTAAAATTAGCCATAAAGGGCTAATCATTAAGGTAAAATATTACTGTGACATAGGGTATTTAAATTGTTTCGATATTGAAGAGATGAAGTTTGTTTGTTGTTTAAATTCGCTTAAAATTAAAGTGTGTGTGTTTGAGTTAATTAGTTTGTGTTTGACATATAGTTATGATGACAGTTTGGTGCAAAAGGAATTGGTTTGGTATTAATAATTTTAAAAATATTTTGTTCAATAGTAGAAGATTTTGTGTTTATTTTGATTTTAATATTTATTTTTCCTTTAGTTTATCTAGTTCTTGTTTCCTTTTGGCACTCACTTTCACTTTATTTTTGCTTAAAGTTATTTCCGTTTGGTTTCACTTAAAATTTATTTAGATTTGGTTAGTGTGTTTGTTTCTGTTATTTTCACTTATTCACTAGCTTACATTATCTGAATGATGCGGCTACTCCTCCTGATGGTCCGGATGTTGTCCTGTTCGCTATCTACTTGGGATCCTGCGACGCACACAAAGTAGAGGGTGTTCTGCGGGCGTACCTGACAAGACTTGTAGACCGCCAATAGATCAGCAAAATTTAATTTGCCAATCCTGTGTTGCTTTCCGATTTCCAAATTAATGGAAAGAGTCACTTCGAATTACAACTGGGTTTGGGCCAGTGGAGTCGCACAATAACTTTTAGTTTTTTTGCACTCAATTGAACTTAATCACTTGTCCTCACACTGGTCCTTGCTCGGGCGCCAATTAATTTCCGTTTTATTAACACTCAGAAACTTTATTTTGATGTCGTTTTATTCAACTCCAAATTGTGACTGAACAGAAGAGTCTTAAGAATACCCTAATATAGCTGTGGGTGTTAGGCAGCGACGCGGCAGAGCTCTGCAGATCTGGATTGAACCGGCCATGAACTGCAATGTCAGCAATTTGTCGTCAAGGGTCGAAAGTGCGCACGCAAGACAAACTGCGGACGCTGTTGGTGGCATTTGCGACGTTTTGGGCGGATGTTTAGTTTATTGAACTGAACAATGTAATACAATGTTGCAGTTCTTATTGGATAGGCGGATGTTTAGTTTATTGAACTGAACATGATGTTGCAATTCTTGTTAAATATTTCGTTATTTATTATTTAGGCAATTCTTGTTAAATGTTCTTTTATGTTTATTAGCTTTAAGTACTATTTATTGATTAGTTAGCTGTTTGTATTGTTTTATATTTATTGTTGTTAACTTATAATATAAGAAAACAACAATAAATATAAAACAATACAAACAGCTAACTAATCAATAAATATTTAAATATTAAGAATTATAGAATGCCAGAAATTCAAAGGCAAAGTTGACAAATTAATAAGAGACGGCATTGTTGAGCCGCCTATATCAGAATACAATAGCCCACTTCTCTTGGTACCCAAGAAATCACTGCCTTATTCAGCTGAAAAGAGATGGCGATTAGTAGTTGACTATCGTCAGATTAATAAGAAACTGATAGCAGATAAATACCCACTTCCAAGAATAGAAGATATTCTTGATCAGTTAGGACGAGTTCCTAGACCTTATGTCAGGATTTCATCAAATCGAACTAGACGATAGGTCAAGAAATATAACATCATTCTCCACTTCGACAGGCTCATATCGCTACAGGCGATTACCATTTGGATTAAAAATAGCCCCCAATTAATTTCAGCCTTCGCAAGCATTTCTGTATATGGATGATTTAGTTGAAGTCGGTTGTTCTGAAAAGCATATGCTTAAGAATTTAACCAATATTTTTTTTAAATTATGTAGACAACATAAGTTAAAACTACATCCAGAAAAATGTACTTTCTTTATGAAAGAGGTTACATATTTAGGTCATAAATGTACTGATAAAGGTATATTACCAGATGACTAAATATAAGGTAATTAAAAACTACCCACAACCAGCGAATGCTAGACGATTATTCGCATTTTGCAATTATTACAGAAGGTTTATTAAGAATTTCTCTGAGAAATCACGCCACTTAAGGAGGCTTTGTAAGAAGAATGTTCCATTTGAATGAACAAGCGAATGCAACGAAGCATTCGAATATCTAAAAAGGGAATTAATGAAGCCAACACTTCTTCAATACCCAGACTTTAGCAAACAATTTTGCAGAACCACAGATGCCAGTAAACAGGACCATAACGGTCAACAGCTACCTTTACACAAGGTGAAAGTAATAAGTCCACTACAGAACAAGAACTAGCAGCTATTCATTGAAATATTGCAAGAACCCAAATTAAAGAAAGAAAATATAGAAATGCCCAGTATCAATTAGGTTGTCAATAACACTGACGCCATAAAATATGTTGTTCTCAAAATAGACAAGCATAAGTGTTTGTTAAAAAGAGGAAAATATATTAAAACACGTTTCGATATGACTAATTTTTATTCTAATGAAAAAATCGATTAAGATCAGTTTCTTCAAAGGCTTAATGAAGAAGCAAGAATAAATAAGATCATTCAAACACAATTGTCACCAAGTGATTGTCACTATTATGAATTTTAAAGAAAAGGGCAACAGAATATTAAAAAATTTAAAAATAGCGCTATTAAATAAAGTGACTAAGATAGATAAAAATGATGAGGTTCAAATAAAAGCAATTCTGTCAAAATATCATGACGATCCGTCAGAAGGAGGCCACTCAGGAATTTCTAGAACCCTGAAGAAAATAAAAAACTTTTATTACTGGCCACAAATGTTGAAGGCAATAAGTAAATATGTTAAGACATGTTTAAAATGTCAACAGGCTAAAACGTTGAAACATACGAAAATGCTAATGACCATACCAGAAACGCCAGCAACAGCATTTGATATAGTTTTGATAGATACCATTGGTCCACTTCCAAGATCAGAAGATGGAAATGAGTATGCTGTCACTATCATATGTGATTTAACTAAGTATTTGGTTACGGTACCCATACCAAACAAAAGTGCAAAATCAGTTGCTAAGGCTATATTTGGAAATTTTTTTCTCAAGTACGGTCCAATGAAAACAATCATTACGGACATGGAAACAGAGTATAAAAATCAAATAATAGACGACTTGTGCAATTATAGGAAGATAAAGAACATTCCTTCAACCGCACACTATTACCACCCTTTAGGAACAATAGAACGAAGTCACAGAACATTTAACGAGTATGTTCGCTCTTACATTTCTGTTGACAAAATTGATTAGGATGTTTGGATACAATATTTTACTTATTGTTTCAACACAACACCATCAATAGTTCACGAATATTGTCCATATGAACCAGTATTTGACAGACTACCAAGACAGTTCACTGATTTTAACAAGATAGACAGAATAGATCCCATTTATAACATGGATGACTATTCAAAAGAGATAAAAATAAGATTAGAAATAGCCTTCAACAGAGCGAGACAATTGTTAGAAAAAGCAAAAGTAGATAGAAAATTAAGGTATGATAAAAATACGCAAAACTTTGAATTAAAGATAGGAGATAAGGATTTATTAAAAACGAAACAGGTCATAAGCTAGATAATAATTATTTAGGACCATATTTAGTTTCAGAGATAGGAGATAATAATAATATTACAATAGTATGAAACAAAAAAATAACAGATAGTCCATAAAGATAAGTTAAAAATTTTCAATTCTTAATATATTTTGTAGGGTTGGCCACCCATAAGAAACAAAACAATTATGCTAAAAATACATTTTTCTTTATTTTCTTTATTCTTATTCCTTACAAATCATAAAATTTAAATTTGAATATTAATCAAAAAAAAAATTTTTTTTAATTACATATAAATCAAACACATTTATTATACCCTTGCAGAGGGTATATTAATTTTAGCCAGAAGTTTGCAACGCACCTTAGGAGACATCTCCGACCCTATAAAGTATATATATTCTGAATCAGCATAAACAGAGGAGTCCAAAAATGGATGTCCGTCCGTCTGTCCGTCCGTCCGTCCGTCCGTCCGTCCGTCCGTCCGTCCGTCCGTCCGTCTGTTGCAACGCAAACTAGTCTCTCAGTTTTTGAGCTATCTTCATGAAACTTGGCATATAAGCTTCTTATTGCTGCGAGCTGTAAATAAGTTGGAACGAGCCAGATCGGACCGATATATCGTATAGCTGTCATAGAAACTATCGGCCGATTTTTGTTGTTTTTCAAGATATTGCAACAAGATTTGGCAAATCTTATTCTTATTACGTTCCTAATAAGCTGTCAAAATTGTATCAAAATCGGACCACTATAACATATAGCTGCCATAGGAACAATCGGCTGAAATCAGGGTTTTTGTATGCAAACCTGTTTTGTTCTTGGAAATACAGTACATTATCAATACATTTTAATGTTATACAGTAACCCGTCCTTAGTTTTTCCATTTAAATATCTCAGACGTTTATATTCTATAGCTGTTATAGGAACAATCAGTCAGTCCATCTGTCTGTTGCAACGCAAATTAGTCCCCCAGTTATTGAGCTATCTTCATAAAAGTTGGCTCACAAGCTTCTTAATTCTGCCTTCATTAAATAAGTCGGAACAGGCCAGATCGGACTTATATATCGTACAGCTGTCATGGAGCCTATCGGTCGATTTTCGTTATATTTCAAGATATAGCTATCAGGCTTACCACATCCAAATCTAAGTATGTCCTTAATAATAAAGTTTCATCAAAATCGAAGTTTTATAACTTATAACGATCAACGATCGGCTTAAGGAAGGTACCTATTGCAATTTTATGAAAATCTGAGTACTATTACATATAGCTGTGTACAACTGCAAGGGTATAAAACCTTCGGCAAGCCGAAGGTAGCCTTGCTTTCTTGTTTTTATTTTAACAATTGGTAATATCAATATTTTTAAATTTTCAATATTTTCTTTAATTAAAAAAAAAATCAATAAATATATAAGATTACAAAAAAACATATAATAAAAATAATATATATATATGTATAAGGAAATAGGCCGGCACAAATCCTCTGACTGAACCCTCCACGAGGGTGCCGGCTGGGCAATGGGCTGTGTATTGACTCAAACATCAGAGTCAGACACTGTCTTGTTGCTCGGGCCAATGCACGGCCCAGCTAAGGCAAGGACACAACAACATACGGACTATCAAAGTCTGGTGTTGCGGTGTCCGATGCCATGGTCAGAGGTGCCTGGCAGATAGGCCTAAAATGCTATGGGGTGGTTCCCAAGAACAAAATTAACCAAAGAATGCAGTAGAAGATGGAGTCATCTATTAATTCAACTTGGGCTGGGATGTCAGCCCAAACGTCGGTGGAAGGCGTGACTGCTACCACCGGCGGGCACGGGGGGGTGAACACCCCTCTACGTGTCGCCAGCGGTCACACCTCTGTACTGGTGGGAGCAGGCCAGGACAGTTGTACAACTACTGCCTCAACGTCCAAGAATGCCAAGATGTGGCGCGGTACCAGAGTCCATGCAGACTCGGACAGTGACCCTCAAGGCATAGAAATAAGTGCCGAGGCGGAAGAAAGCCTCTTGCGCTCCCCAGTCAAGGGTTCCAACTCCCCTAGTAGGGAAGGGCCCAAAAAGACGAAGGAGGGCTTGAGAGCCAAAGCCCAGTACAAAGCAGCTCTGAAAATTAAATCTCGGCTCACTGGCAGTAACAAACTCACCCCTGAGGAGAGGAAAAAGCTGGAGTGGGCCGAAGGGAAAATTGAAGAGGGAAGGAAGCATTTTGAGGGCAAATCGGCAATGAAGGCCACTTCAAGCCAGTATGCCAACAAGGTCGAGGAGTTGCTGCTCACTAAAAGGCAGCGGTCTGAAGACCAAGATAAGGCGGATGTGCCCGCGAGCAAGCGGCCGCGCCAGAAGATGGAGAAAACCCCCAGGAAGCCACTGCCGAAAAGGGAGACAGCGAGCGATGTGGCGCGACGGCACCTAGTCGTCGCGCTCATCGACCGCAGTAACCCCAACGGCAAAATGACACCCGAGAAGTGGAAGATGGTAGAACTGAGGCTATTGGACGCCCTATTCACAAGAATGGAGGAGCCAGAGTCTCAGCCTACCACCTTTGACGGAGCGGGGTGGCTCAACGGGGTAAAAATACTCAGCTGCAAGGATGACCTCACCCTGAAGTGGGTCACCGAAACTGTTTCCAAGATGGACGCCCCCTGGGAAGGTGCTAAGCTGGAGGTAGTTGACAGAACTTGTACTCCATCAATACCAAAAGCGAAGGTACTCTTCCCAAGGGTCGTACCTAAGGAACAGGCGCTTAAATTGCTCCGATGGCAGAATCCGGACGTGCCAACCTCTGATCGGACGGTACTGCACGCTGGCAAGCCGGAAGTCAACGGCCAACAGATGGTCCTCCAGATCAACAAGGAGGCCGAGGATCTGCTGTACCCGAGGTTCGGGAAGATAGCGTGGGGAGTAGGTAATGTATACCTACGACTCAAAAAGCGCCATCCGAACGATGCCAACGCCAACACGCTGGAGGTCGGCGAGGTGGAGAAGGACCTCGAAGCCTTGACCGAGGCGGCCAACAGTCTCGATATCGACGAGGAAACGGAGGAGGATGGTGACCTGACTATCATAGCCAACCCATCCAAGCTGAAGGAATCCGATAATAGCCATGAAGCTAAAGATCCTTCAGCTAAATCTCCATAAGAGCAAGTTGGCGTCGGCGGAGCTCCTTCTAACCCTGGAGGAGGAGTCCGTCGACGTAGCCCTAGTCCAGGAGCCCTGGATCGCGTCGGGCAACAAGATCGCTGGGCTAGGGTCTAGCAACTACACTATCTTCTACCCGACCACCGTAAGTAGAGCTAGAACTGCAATTCTTGTAAGAAAAGGCATCTACGCTTATCTTATGTCCAATTACAGCACTGACGACATCACGGTGATAGCGCTAGAGGGTTGCAGGGACGAACCACTCCTAATGGCGTCCTGCTATCTAGCGCAAGACAGGGAATCACCGACGGAGGAGACGGAGCGTCTGATACAGGAGGTGAGCCGGAAGAGGCAACCCCTGCTGATAGGCGCCGACGTCAACGCCCACCACACCCTATGGGGCTGCAAGGACGTGAACAACAGGGGTGAGTCACTTTTAGACTTTATTCTTAAATACAATCTTAAGATCGCGAACAGGGGAGAGGAACCCACCTACGTGGGTCCCACCTCATCAAGCGTCATAGATTTAACACTCGCGTCTGGAACAAATACCGAAGTCACTGAGTGGAGGGTTCTCAGCAAACCCTCCTTCTCTGATCACAGGTATATCCAGTTCAAAGTTCAACTCGAGTGCAAAGTGACAAAAAGTCTTTACAAGAATCCCCGGAATACCAACTGGGATATGTATAAGACCAAAGTGACTAGGACACTCCCAGAACCACCACCGATCGTATCAACGGCGGACACTGAGAAGTCCGTGGAGACTCTCTGTCACCACCTAACCTCGGCCTTCAACACAGCGTGCAAAACCTCAATTGTAAGAAGGAAACACAGGCCACCCTGGTGGAATCCACAATTGAAGACACAACGCACCGACCTACAAGAAATCTTCAAACTGGCCAAACAAGCGGATGAAGATCTTGTATGGGACGAGTACAAAATAAGGCTCCGTGACTTTAAGAAAAAGGTCCAGACAGCCAAAAGGAACTCCTGGAGATCCTTCTGCTCTGGCATAGAGAAGGTCACAGAAACCGCAAGGCTTAGAAAGCTTCTGTCGAGCCAACCGGCAATCCAGAGCAAACTAAGAACCAGCGATGGCCAATGGACGGGTAGCAGCAGGGAAGCGACTAATGCCCTTCTAAGCGAGCACTTCCCCGGATGCACAGATATACCCTATCCGCAACAACCATTGCATACGAACCCAAGGTCCGATGTACCAGGGAATATAATCACACCACATAAAATCCAGTGGGCCATAGACTCGTTTGAGAGTTACAAATCCCCTGGCCTAGATGGTGTAATACCGGCCATGCTACAGAAGACCAAAGAAAAGGTCACCCCATGGCTGGAATCGATATTCAAAGCATGTCTGAGGCAGGGATATGTACCGGTACCCTGGAGGACAGCACGTGTTGTGTTGTGCAGGAAAATGCAGTCACATGCAGCCGAAAGATTACAGACCGATAAGTCTCACCTCATTCCTGCTAAAAACTTCTGGATCTACACATAAGAGGAGGCATGGACCGACTCGTAGAATCCAACCAACACGCATACACAAAAGAGAAATCGGTGGAAACAGCGCTACACTCCCTAGTAGCCACCATCGAAAAAGCCCTTCACCACAAATAATTTGCCTTAGGAGCGTTCCTGGACATCTCAGGTGCATTCAACAATGTATCTACGGAAGCATGCGGAGCCTGAGAGCCGCAGAAACCCACGAAGCTGTAAACTCTTGGATATGCAATCTACTGAGCTGCAGAAGAGTAAGAGCCGAATGGGGAACCACGACCATAACTAAAGCAGCGCACAGAGGCACGCCACAAGGCGGAGTTCTGTCGCCGCTGTTGTGGAATTTAGTGGTAAACGACGTCTTAAGGAAATTTAAACGGGAAACCCCCAAGATAACCGCCTATGCAGATGACATAGCCATAATTATCGTGGGCAAATGTCCAATGACAATCAGCTCTGTCATGGATAATACACTCAAAGAAATACTGAAGTGGACGATGGAGGTCGGACTCAGTATCAATGCGGACAAGACGGATCTAATTCTCTTTACCAAGAGATACAAGATACCGCAATGGACTCCGCCATCTATAAACGGTGCCATGCTCGAGCCAAAAAAGAGCGTAAAATATCTAGGAATAGTATTGGACAGCAAGCTGAGTTGGAAACCCAATGTCGAGGAAAGGGTTAAGAAAGCCACCAATGCACTTTATGCATCGCAAAAGATGCTAAGTAGCACGTGGGGCTTGTCTCCCAGACTAATGCACTGGATTTTCATCTCAATTGTTCGTCCAATACTACTCTACGGTATCCTAGTATGGTGGAAGGCCACTAAAAAATCCACATACCTCCTAACAATGGAAAGGGTACAAAGACGTGCACTGATGTGCATTACTGGGGCACTGAGATCCACTCCCACAAAGGCCCTGGAAGTGATACTCGGAGTTCTCCCAATTGACATACAGGCCAAACTACTAGCACAAAAGACTGCGCAACGTCTTGGTGCTACGGGACAAATGGCCTTCGCAAACTACGGGCACAGCGAAGTGGGAGGAGAGTCATTCAATAGCACGGACTATATGACCCCAATAAACAACTTCTCCAGAACGCCCACTCTAATGGGCCATGAAGATTGGAAAATCGGCATGGACGAATACGCAACAAAGTTGTTTACGGACGGATCCAAAATGGAAGCCGGCGTGGGCGCCGCGGTCTACTGTGCAGATCCGCTCATTCAAGTGTCGTATAAGTTGCCGGATTACTGTAGCATCTTCCAGGCGGAGGTCTTCGCTATAAGGAAGGCGGCAGAACTCGCGACAACACTCAACACAAATCGGGTCAACATCCTAGTCGACAGTCAGGCGGCTATCAAATCTTTGCAATCCTATGTCATCAGCTCCGAAAGTGTACTGGCAAGCAGGGAAGCATTAGATGCATTAAGCATCCGATCGAAGGTGCGCATCTTCTGGGTTCCCAGCCACCAGGGCATTGACGGAAACGAGATGGCAGACAGGCTAGCGAAAGAGGGTGCCGAATCTAGACAGCTGACAGTTGAAGACCTGAAGCCACCGCTGCGATCAATAAGCCACAGCCTAGAACAAGGCGCTGCGGTAACAGCAGGAAGAAGATGGCACAACACGAAAAACTGCAAAATAACCCGCACTATGTGCAACAACGCAAACGCGAAACTAGCCCATTATGTCACTCAGCTCCCGAGAAGAGACTGTAGAACAATGATAGGCATACTCACGGGTCACTGTATGACCGCAACTCATGCTAAAAGGTTGGGCATCACCGATAACGACGAATGCAGGAGATGCAAGGAACCAGATGTAAGAGAAACTCTGGAGCACATCATCTGCGACTGCCCCGCTCTCATGACCTTGAGAGCGAAGTACCTTGGACGCCCCCTGCTTGCATCACTAGAAGAAGCAGCGGGCCTGGCACCCCAAAAACTCCTGGCTTTTGCCAAACTAACAAGCATACCAGACTGGGACAATTAAACCAAGAAATTAACAGCCTCCATCACCTATTCGGCCGCACTAAGGATCATACTGATCTATGTGAGGCCCCCGCACTAGGGGGCCTGCCGATATAACCTAACCTAACCTATAAGGAAATAAAATAACTACACTAAGTTTCGTTATTTTTCAAAAGGAGGGATATGTGGTATGCACCTATATATATTAATAACTGTACTCGTATGTAATCATAACATACGATCATATTGTAGCACTTTGTTGCAATATGTACATAAACAGTCCGACCCAAGTGTATGCGTAATATGAGCATCCACTTGAAGAGGCTAACGTATATACATACATAAATGCATAGTCAGCATTCTCACGCTGGCTATGCGCTGACCGCTTACCATGGGTGCCTATAGCGCTCCTCCTCCTCCAGAGTCGTCGTTTGGCGACAATACATATATATACATAAGATATACTTATATGAATAAGCGTCACTGCGCTGCAGCCTACGCTGACAGCGCTGCTCCTAAGCTTTAGGCTAAGAAACCTTTTATATGTAGATCTTAAGAACAGAATCGAATGAATATTCAAATGAAGCGGAATCTTCTCCGCTTCATAAATAAAACCCCCTAAAATCGAAACAACTCCAGTCTTTCAATCAAAATATTTATGGCGACCGAAATAACTTAAGTGCTTCAATCAAAATATTACACTATATCCCCTACATGCAGTTTGCAAAGATGACTCCACGACCACGCAACAACAACAACTCCCATCCTGAAGTCGCGAGAGTCTTCCGGTGCCGCATCTGCCTAGAAGTGCATGCACTACGAAAGTGCAATCGCTTTCTCAAATTAAGCACAGAGAAGCGACTCCGCGCGGTATTGGCCAATCGCTATTGTCTAAATTGTCTGGACCATTAGCATTCCGGGAGGTCCTGCGGGTCAACTTACACCTGTCGTGTGTGCCAAGGGGAGCACCATACGCTCATCAACTTACATGCCGACCGACAAGTACTAGAGTTCAGAGGACCCCACGGCAACGGTCAACGGCTAGACAGCCAAGGGCCGCCACTCCTGCCGCTCCTGGGATTACCCTCTCATCCAGATGAGAAGCGTCAGCATCCTGTCGACGGCAACCGTCTTGGTTGACAGTGGGACCAAGACCTTCACTACGTTAGCCATGCTGGACCAATGCTCGCCTCTCAGCCGCACCAACGCCTCAATGGCAACGGCGTTTGGCCTTACGGTAGCGCGCGTTGGCCAGGAGTGGGCGTGCTCGGCTCTCCGGTGACGGAAGTCACGAAACTCGAAGTGGTTCTCAAGACGGAGACCCAGCTCCAACTCCGCACCCCGTCCAGGGAATTGTCAGAAGGGCTTATGGAACCCTTCGCTAGCGTAACACTTGAAATTACCGCTTCTTCAAGCCAAGCACCATTTTCAGTCGAATCCTCCTGCCCGGAACAATACCCGGGACCTCAGAGGCCCCATTAGCCATTCCGTCTGTGCACTATTGCAATTATATTGCAAGGGGGCGGATTGTTCAAGTCCATCATTCAATTTTTCCTTTATATTTAGTTACTTCTATCCATACTATTTTTAGGCCATGGATTTTAAAAAAAAAAAAACATGATCTATTAGGTTTGTCGGAATGTGTGAACAGGGAGAAGGAGACATCTGCGACCCCATAAAGTATATTCTTACTCAGGATCACTAGCCGAGTCGATCTAGCAATGTCTGTCTGTCCGTCTGTCTGTAGCTGATTCTCAGCAATTAAGAAAGCTAGAGACTCCAAATTTGGCACGTAGATTTCTGTATATCCTAGGCAGTAAACGTAATTTTAAAATTTCGGATACCACGTCCACCGCCCTCGTAAATAAGAAATAAAATTTCATATGCGATTATTAAGCAATGTATTCAAGTCTTTACTTTCTGCTTTGGCATACATCTAGATAGATACGTTGTGAAATTATTCTATAAATTGAAACCCGATCGGATAATAAACATAGAAGTTACGTAAGTTAACGTTTTCTATTGATTTATGATGCCTTGCCTGCAAGCTGCTGCCAGCCATGTGCGTTTTCGATCTTTTTAATGCGAAAATGGTTATGTGTGTGTATGAGATGGAAATAGTAACTTAGCCGCACAGCCAATAGTTGCGGCAATAGTCAAAAGTGTTGAGCAGCCGGCAATCGAACAAAGAAGATATAGAGGTTCAACCCTCAGAAGAGGCGGTTGAATTTATCTACCTTTTTTTCGCTATTTAGAAGTTTTTTTTTTCATCATTATAAAATTTAGTTTCATTTATCAAATTTCAACAAATAAACATCTTATTAAATATAAATGAATACCACTCGTCTTTCTTGTGCTCATTCATTCCAGTAGAAGTGTTATTGATCTACAAGACAATATGATACATTTGAGCTAATGGTCTAAATATGCAATTTTAGCGTACGCGGAGACCAACGACGGTGGTATGTATGTAACAGGCAGAAGAAGACATCCCCGACCTCATTAAGTATATATATACTTGATCAGTATCAAAAACTGAGTCGATATGTCCGTCTGTCTGTCCGTCCGTCCGTGTGAACACCTGGATCTCAGCTATTATAAAATAAAAAATTTGGTGACAATATGTGTTATTAATGCAGGCTGATCAAGTTTATTTTGGATTTTTGCCACGCCTCCACCCGCCCCTACAAATTGAAAAAATTTGACTACAGCCGCAATATTATATTTACAGCAACAGTTTTTATATACGTTATAAATACCATCTTGCGGACGTTTCGTGAAAATTTCAGTAAGATTGGACGATAAATATGGATAAATAAAGAAATAGTAGTGCATTGTGACCACATGTTTTGTCTGTTTTATTATGTTAGATATGCAAGATATGCAGGTTCACCCATTTTTTCAATGTTATGTACCAACATTATTTGCACTGATCATGATTGCAACTTTATAGCAGTGGCGGAGTGGATGTGGTCGTTGACTGTGTAGCGAGAGAGGGTACGGGTTCGAATCCTGCCCACTTGGGTTTTTTTGGATATTACTTTTTTAGAGTTCAGAGTAAAGTATTTTAAGTTTAGTATTAAATGCATTTAATTAAAACGAATTTTAATGGAAGTGAAATATAGTGGTATTAGTTTTTATCCTGTACGATAAGTTGAATGACCTCATAATCCAACTTTGCCGGTTCTAATAATTATGCGCTAATTGTTCAAATGCTTTTATCGCTTTGTCGTCTAAATGGATCTGTTTCTTTGCAGACATCCCCTCTAAGCAAATCAGTCAGTGGCTTAGCCATAGTAGCACAGCCCAAAATAAACCTTCTGTTATAACCTGATAGTCCGAGAAAGGATCTAAGTTCCTTTAGGGTTTTTGGGCGCGGATAATTAGTTATGACTTCTACCTTTGCTGGGGTAGTCTCAATTCCTTTGTCCGATATAACGAATCCTAAAAATTCTAATTTGTTCTTAAAGAACTCGCACTTGTCAAGTTGGCATTTAATGTTTGCAGCGTTTAGTGTTTTAAAAATCATTTCTAGATTTTTGCAATGGGCCTCTTCGTCTTTGCTAAAGACAATAATATCATCAATATAAATGTAGCAAATGTTTCCTATGTGCTCCCTAAGAATATCATCAAGGGTGCGTTGGAATATTGAAGGGGCATTTTTCAAGCCAAAAGGGAGTCTAGTAAACTCGTATTTTCCGTTGTTTACGGAAAATGCTGTTTTTTCTATATCCCATTCCTTTAGTGGAATTTAGTGAAATCCACTTTTCAGGTCTAGAACAGAAAAGAGCTTATTATTACCTAACTGTGCAATGACTCCATTTATGTCCGGTATAGGGTATCTGTCGGGTATCGTTACACTATTTAACTTTCTATAATCAATGACCATTCTATACTTCCTAATATTGGAAGCATCTAGTTTATTCGGTACGATCCACACAGGTGAATTGTATGGAGATCGTGATGGTCGTATTATATCGTTTTCTAGAAGGTCTTTAATCTGCTTGTCCACCTCGGCTTTTAAACTCATTGGGTACTGATAAAACTTAGAGTATACTGGTGTGTCATTAGTCGTTCGTATTTCGGCTTTTACATTAGTGACGTAGGTCAGTTTGTCATCCGGTTCTGACGGTTTAATTCAATTCGCTTATTGCGTGTAAGATGATCTGACCTTGGTATTATTACGTTAACTGAATCGATTTTTTTTCTTTAATGGGGACATTTGTGCCATTTCTTAAATACATTATTTTGTTTTTTGTGTCAATGACTGCACCTAACTCTTTTAAACTGTCATTGCCTAATATCGCGTCAAAAGTTTTAAGAGTTGGTAGTATAAAGAATTTAATTAATGTATCTGTGTCATTAAATAGATTGGCGTTTTTATGATGAGTTATTTTAGTATTACCGCCTACAGAGACAGCATTGAATACGATTTTATTTGGTAATGGGTTTGAGACATGTCTCGGTTGAATATAGTTTCTATTAGAGCCGGTATCAATAAGTATTTTTAAAATTTCTCCACTCCTCACCTTACATTCGAAGTACGGCAGCGAGGAGTCAATTACTCTAAAAAATTGAGGTGGGTATAGTCATATAGTAGTTCTTGGTCATTGCTATTGATAAGTTCTGTATATTCAGTTAGTGTTTCTTCACAGTTCGTCTGTTCTTCTTGTTCTGCCAGTGTTTGTTCGTAGTCGGTCATAGACAATGCCTCTTGCTCTGACTCTGTTTGCTGTTCCACCTCTGTTTGGATATTAAAGTTTCTTTGCCTCTTAGTGGGGTCTGCGATAGGTATTGGGGGTCTTTTGCCGGTGGGATCAAATTGAGGTCTGTTCATATAATTAAGTTGCCTACTGTGAAGGCTTCTATCTACGTCCATTGGCTCTGGTCGTGGTTGGGGTTTGATTGCATTCGGACGAGGTGGTTGATATGGTTGATGTGGTGGAGCTTGTGCTATAGGTGCTGGTCGAAATTGGTTACCGAAACTATTCGGCACTGGTCGGTATTGTGGATGCCCAAAGTTAGTATAAGGCAATCCCATTGGCATGGGTAAAGGTGGTAACGGCATAGGTCTGGGAGGTAGCATATGTAGGTCTAGCTTGTAAACCCATATTATTAGGTATAGGTTGTGGGCGTGGTAGCGGCTCTTGAGGTGTGTTTCTAAAAGTGCTCTGCTGAAATCTTACCGAAGCGTGATTAGTACGGTACGTCTGATTCTATAGCTTTAAGCACAGGTGCAGTGGGCTCTTTCATGCCCAGCAGACGTGGGAGGTCACCACGAAGACCTCGGATAAAGGTATCTAAAGCTTTATCTCTGAACAACTTGGTCATAAGCAGTTCTGATTCTCTGGCTAAATCCATGCAGTTTATTTTATTTAGTATTAAAGACAGATGTCTATAAACAACTTGATGAAATTCTTCAACCGTCTGATTGGGTCTTTGGAATATTGTAGTCATTTGATATTCCAAAGTACCGAGGTCGCGTTTGTCTGCATAATGTAATGTTAAACACTTGGAGATAGCTGTCCAATTTAAAGGGACGTTATAAGAATCGAGGGCGATGTCAGCGTTGCCTTTTATCTTATTTCGAATTGTATGTAGGATACCAAAATACTTTGCTGTACCTATGGTGTGAGCATAGGTTTCTAATATTCTATCTACACTCTTTTTCCAAGAGCCAAACTCAGCTGGATCGCCGGAAAATTCATGAAGAGATTTGACGATATCAGGGACTTTGTCTAAGTCTTGTAGATCAAGTCGGTGTTCTGGGGCAATACCCTGGCTTTCGGCATTCGCGAAATCGAAGCAAGCACTTTGACTTTGTTCTAAGAGAATCGGAAGTTGTTCGCTCAGAATCTGACGAATGGTTGCAGTTAGTTGTTCGGGTTGTGCCATTATGTTTCTGTTTTGTTGGTGTGTTTCTTGTCTTGTAATTTGTCTGCGTTGTTGGTGTAAACTATGTGGGTGAGGTTCTGTTGGTTCAGCTTCTCTTTCTATATTAAGTACTGGTGGTCTGATTAAATTGTTAAAATTAGCCATAAAGGGCTAATCATTAAGGTAAAATATTACTGTGACATAGGGTATTTAAATTGTTTCGATATTGGAGAGATGAAGTTTGTTTGTTGTTTAAATTCGCTTAAAATTAAAGTGTGTGTGTTTGAGTTAATTAGTTTGTGTTTGACATATAGTTATAATGAAAGTTTGGTGCAAAAGGAATTGGTTTGGTATTAATAATTTTGAAATATTTTGTTCAATAGTAGAAGATTTTGTGTTTATTTTGATTTTAATATTTATTTTTCCTTTAGTTTATCTAGTTCTTGTTTCCTTTTGGCACTCACTTTCACTTTATTTTTGCTTAAAGTTATTTCCGTTTGGTTTCACTTAAAATTTATTTAGATTTGGTTAGTGTGTTTGTTTCTGTTGTTTTCACTTATTCACTAGCTTACATTATCTGAATGATGCGGCTACTCCTCCTGATGGTCCGGATGTTGTCCTGTTCGCTATCTACTTGGGATCCTGCGACGCACACAAAGTAGAGGGTGTCCTGCGGGCGAACCTGACAAGACTTGTAGACCGCCAATAGATCAGCAAAATTTAATTTGCCAATCCTGTGTTGCTTTCCGATTTCCAAATTAATGGAAAGAGTCACTTCGAATTACAAATTATATATTAACTTATTATATATTAACTTACTTATATATTAAGAATTATAGAATGCCAGAAATTCAAAGGCAAAGTTGACAAATTAATAAGAGACGGCATTGTTGAGCCGTCTATATCAGAATACAATAGCCCACTTCTCTTGGTACCCAAGAAATCACTGCCTAATTCAGCGAAAAAGAGATGGAGATTAGTAGTTGACTATCGTCAGATTAATAAGAAACTGATAGCAGATAAATTCCCACTTCCAAGAATAGAAGATATTCTTGATCAGTTAGGACGAGTTCCTAGACCTTATGTCAGGATTTCATCAAATCGAACTAGACGATAGGTCAAGAAATATAACATCATTCTCCACTTCGACAGGCTCATATCGCTACAGGCGATTACCATTTGGATTAAAAATAGCCCCCAATTAATTTCAGCCTTCGCAAGCATTTCTGTATATGGATGATTTAGTTGAAGTCGGTTGTTCTGAAAAGCATATGCTTAAGAATTTAACCAATATTTTTTTTAAATTATGTAGACAACATAAGTTAAAACTACATCCAGAAAAATGTACTTTCTTTATGAAAGAGGTTACATATTTAGGTCATAAATGTACTGATAAAGGTATATTACCAGATGACTAAATATAAGGTAATTAAAAACTACCCACAACCAGCGAATGCTAGACGATTATTCGCATTTTGCAATTATTACAGAAGGTTTATTAAGAATTTCTCTGAGAAATCACGCCACTTAAGGAGGCTTTGTAAGAAGAATGTTCCATTTGAATGAACAAGCGAATGCAACGAAGCATTCGAATATCTAAAAAGGGAATTAATGAAGCCAACACTTCTTCAATACCCAGACTTTAGCAAACAATTTTGCAGAACCACAGATGCCAGTAAACAGGACCATAACGGTCAACAGCTACCTTTACACAAGGTGAAAGTAATAAGTCCACTATAGAACAAGAACTAGCAGCTATTCATTGAAATATTGCAAGAACCCAAATTAAAGAAAGAAAATATAGAAATGCCCAGTATCAATTAGGTTGTCAATAACACTGACGCCATAAAATATGTTGTTCTCAAAATATACAAGCATAAGTGTTTGTTAAAAAGAGGAAAATATATTAAAACACGTTTCGATATGACTAATTTTTATTCTAATGAAAAAATCGATTAAGATCAGTTTTTTCAAAGGCTTAATGAAGAAGCAAGAATAAATAAGATCATTCAAACGCAATTGTCACCAAGTGATTGTCACTATTATGAATTTTAAAGAAAAGGGCAACAGAATATTAAAAAATTTAAAAATAGCGCTATTAAATAAAGTGACTAAGATAGATAAAAATGATGAGGTTCAAATAAAGGCAATTCTGTCAAAATATCATGACGATCCGTCAGAAGGAGGCCACTCAGGAATTTCTAGAACCCTGAAGAAAATAAAAAACTTTTATTACTGGCCACAAATGATGAAGGCAATAAGTAAATATGTTAAGACATGTTTAAAATGTCAACAGGCTAAAACGTTGAAACATACGAAAATGCTAATGACCATAACAGAAACGCCAGCAACAGCATTTGATATAGTTTTGATAGATACCATTGGTCCACTTCCAAGATCAGAAGATGGAAATGAGTATGCTGTCACTATCATATGTGATTTAACTAAGTATTTGGTTACGGTACAAAATCAGTTGCTAAGGCTATATTTGAAAATTTTATTCTCAAGTACGGTCCAATGAAAACAATCATTACGGACATGGGAACAGAGTATAAAAATCAAATAATAGACGACTTGTGCAATTATAGGAAGATAAAGAACATTCCTTCAACCGCACACTATTACCACCCTTTAGGAACAATAGAACGAAGTCACAGAACATCTAACGAGTATGTTCGCTCTTACATTTCTGTTAACAAAATTGATTAGGATGTTTGGATACAATATTTTACTTATTGTTTCAACACAACACCATCAATAGTTCACGAATATTGTCCATATGAACCAGTATTTGGCAGACTACCAAGACAGTTCACTGATTTTAACAAGATAGACAGAATAGATCCCATTTATAACATGGATGACTATTCAAAAGAGATAAAAATAAGATTAGAAATAGCCTACAACAGAGCGAGACAATTGTTAGAAAAAGCAAAAGCAGATAGAAAATTAAGGTATGATAAAAATACGCAAAACTTTGAATTAAAGATAGGAGATAAGGATTTATTAAAAAACGAAACAGGTCATAAGCTAGATAATAATTATTTAGGACCATATTTAGTTTCAGAGATAGGAGATAATAATAATATTACAATAGTATGAAACAAAAACAAGAAAGCAAGGCTACCTTCGGCTTGCCGAAGGTTTTATACCCTTGCAGTTGTACACAGCTATATGTAATAGTACTCAGATTTTCATAAAATTGCAACAGGTACCTTCATTAGGCCGATCGTTGATCGTTATAAGTTATAAAACTTCGATTTTGATGAAACTTTATTATTAAGGACATACTTAGATTTGGATGTGGTAAGCCTGATAGCTATATCTTGAAATATAACGAAAATCGACCGATAGGCTCCATGACAGCTGTACGATATATCAGTCCGATCTGGCCCGTTCCGACTTATTTAATGAAGGCAGAAATAAGAAGCTTGTGAGCCAACTTTTATGAAGATAGCTCAATAACTGGGGGAATAATTTGCTTTGCAACAGACAGACGGACTGACTGATTGTTCCTATAACAGCTATAGAATATAAACGTCTTAGATATTTGAATGGAAAAACTAGGGACGGGTTACTGTATAACATTAAAAAGTATAATGTGCGGTATTTCCAAGAACAAAACAGGTTTGCATACAAAAACCCTAATTTCAGCCGATTGTTCCTATGGCAGCTATATGTTATAGTGGTCCGATTTTGATACAATTTTGACAGCACATTAGGAACGTAATGAGAATAAGATTTGCCAAATCTTGTTGCAATATCTTGAAAAACAACAAAAATCGGCCGATAGTTTCTATGACAGCTATACGATATATCGGTCCGATCTGGCTCGTTTCGACTTATTTACAGCTCGCAGCAATAAGAAGCTTGTATGCCAAGTTTCATGAAGATAGCTCAAAAACTGAGAGACTAGTTTGCGTTGCAACAGACGGACGGACGGACAGACGGACATCCATTTTTGGACTCCTCTGTTTATACTGATTCAGAATATATATACTTTATAGGGTCGGAGATGTCTCCTAAGGTGCGTTGCAAACTTCTGGCTAAAATTAATATACCCTCTGCAAGGGTATAAAAAAACAGATAGTCCATAAAGATAAGTTAAAAATTTTCAATTCTTAATATATTTTGTAGGGTTGGCCACCCATAAGAAACAAAACAATTATGCTAAAAATAAATTTTTCTTTATTTTCTTTATTCTTATTCCTTACAAATCAAAAAATTTAAATTTGAATATTAATCAAAAAAAAAATATTTTTTTTAATTACATATAAATCAAACACATTTATTATACCCTTCGACCATTGAAAATGGTCAAAAAAGGGTATACTAACTTTGTGCAATGTATGTAACAGGCATAAGGAGGCGTGGCAGTCTGTCTGTTTGAGACAACGGATCTTAGCTATTAAAAGAGCTAGAGACACCAAATTTGGCATGGAGGTTCCCATATTTCCCAAGCAGATGAAGTTTATTTCAAATATTTGATGCCACGCCCACCGCCCCCGCAAATCGGTAATTTGTGATTATTAAGCAAAGTCTTCAACTTATAAAGTTCTGCTTTGGTGTGTATAGTATAAAGCTGAATGCAATATGAACATAATCTCCAAATTACAATCCGATCGGATCAATAACACAGGAGTTATTCTAGTCAACGTTTTCAATATAAATGTACGAGCAGCATCCTGCGCGCTGCTTTGAGCAATTGACGTCGACGTCGACGTTGCGTCGTGTCGCTTTACTCTTTACGCGCGTCGCTGTGTGAGTGCGAGCGAGTAAGCTATATGTAGTGTAGTTGCACATTTATGACAGATTTAGAAAATTGGGAGAAGGGTATCTTACTGTCGAGCGCTCGACTGTAGCCATATCCACTTGTTTTTATTTTAACAATTGGTAATATCAATATTTTTAAATTTTCAATATTTTCTTTAATTAAAAAAAAAATCAATAAATATATGTTTGTAACAGATTTAGAAAATTGGAAGAAGGGTATCCTACTGTCGGCCGTTCGACTGTAGCCATATCCACTTGTTACTAATTTACTTTTTACATTTTTAACTATTTATTTTATTTTTAAAACATATTACAGAATGTCTTTATAAACAACGTTCACAGCTTTCTTGTGACAATATAATTTCTGTACAAAATTTACTCAGTTCTTTATTATTGGGATCAGAGAACGGCTTCGGTTTAACCAAATGTGTGTAGACACAATCATTCATATGAACAAGAAAGCAAGGCTACCTTCGGCTTGCCGAAGGTTTTATACCCTTGCAGTTGTACACAGCTATATGTAATGGTACTCAGATTTTCATAAAATTGCAACAGGTACCTTCATTCGGCCGATCCTTGATCGTTATAAGTTATAAAAGTCCGATTTTGATGAAACTTTATTATTAAGGACACACTTAGATTTGGATGTGTTAAGCCTGATAGCTATATCCTGAAATATAACGATAATCGGCCGCCGTCAGACGGACTAACTGATTGTTCCGATAACAGCTATAGAATATAAACGTCTGAGATATTTAAATGGAAAAACTAAGGGCGGGTTACTGTATAACATTAAAAAGTATTGATAATGTGCGGTATTTCCAAAAACAAAACAGGTTTGCATACAAAAACCCTGATTTCAGACTATTGTTCCTATGGCAGCTATATGTTAGAATTTTGACAGCACATTAAGAATAAGAATAAGATTTGCCAAATCTTGTTGCAATATCTTGAAAAACAGCAAAAATCGGCCGATAGCTTCTATGACAGCTATACGATATATCGGTCCAATCTGGCTCGTTCCGACTTATTTACAGCGTGCAGCAATAAGAAGCTTGTGTGCCAAGTTTCATGAAGATAGCTCAAAAACTGAGAGACTAGGTTGCGTTGCAACAGACGGACGGACAGATGGACATCGATTTTTCGACTCCTCTGTTGATGCTGATTCAGAATATATATGCTTTATAGGCTCGGAGATGTCTCCTAAGGTGCGTTGCAAACTTCTGGCTAAAATTAATATACCCTCTGCAAGGGTATAAACATATAATAAAAATAATATATATATATAAGGAAATAAAATATCTACACTAAGTTACGTTATTTTTCAAAAGGAGGGATATGTGGTATGCACCTATATATATTAATAACTGTACTCGTATGTAATCATAACATACGATCATATTGTAGCACTTTGTTGCAATATATACATAAACAGTCCGACCCAAGTGTATGCGTAATATGAGCATCCACTTGAAGAGGCTAACGTATATACATACATAAATGCATAGTCAGCATTCTCACGCTGGCTATGCGCTGACCGCTTACCATAGGTGCCTATAGCGCTTCTCCTCCTCCAGAGTCGTCGTTTGGCGACAATACATATATATACATAAGATACATATAAGCGTCACTGCGCTGCAGCCTACGCTGACAGCGCTGCTCCTAAGCTTTAGGCTAAGAAACCTTTTATATGTAGATCTTAAGAACAGAATCGAATGAATATTCAAATGAAGCGGAACCTTCTCCGCTTCATAAATAAAACCCCCTAAAATCGAAACAACTCCAGTCTTTCAATCAAAATATTTATGGCGACCGAAATAACTTAAGTGCTTCAATCAAAATATTACACTATATCCCCTACATGCAGTTTGCAAAGATGACTCCACGACCACGCAACAACAACAACTCCCATCCTGAAGTCGCGAGAGTCTTCCGGTGCCGCATCTGCCTAGAAGTGCATGCACTACGAAAGTGCAATCGCTTTCTCAAATTAAGCACAGAGAAGCGACTCCGCGCGGTATTGGCCAATCGCTATTGTCTAAATTGTCTGGACCATTAGCATTCCGGGAGGTCCTGCGGGTCAACTTACACCTGTCGTGTGTGCCAAGGGGAGCACCATACGCTCATCAACTTACATGCCGACCGACAAGTACTAGAGTTCAGAGGACCCCACGGCAACGGTCAACGGCTAGACAGCCAAGGGCCGCCACTCCTGCCGCTCCTGGGATTACCCTCTCATCCAGATGAGAAGCGTCAGCATCCTGTCGACGGCAACCGTCTTGGTTGACAGTGGGACCAAGACCTTCACTACGTTAGCCATGCTGGACCAATGCTCGCCTCTCAGCCGCACCAACGCCTCAATGGCAACGGCGTTTGGCCTTACGGTAGCGCGCGTTGGCCAGGAGTGGGCGTGCTCGGCTCTCCGGTGACGGAAGTCACGAAACTCGAAGTGGTTCTCAAGACGTAGACCCAGCTCCAACTCCGCACCCCGTCCAGGGAATTGTCAGAAGGGCTTATGGAACCCTTCGCTAGCGTAACACTTGAAATTACCGCTTCTTCAAGCCAAGCACCATTTTCAGTCGAATCCTCCTGCCCGGAACAATACCCGGGACCTCAGAGGCCCCATTAGCCATTCCGTCTCTGCACTATTGCAATTATATTGCAAGGGGGCGGATTGTTCAAGTCCATCATTCAATTTTTCCTTTATATTTAGTTACTTCTATCCATACTATTTTTAGGCCATGGATTTTAAAAAAATACATGATCTATTAGGTTTGTCGGAATGTGCGAACAGGGAGAAGGAGACATCTGCGACCCCATAAAGTATATTCTTACTCAGGATCACTAGCCGAGTCGATCTAGCAATGTCTGTCTGTCCGTCTGTCTGTAGCTGATTCTCAGCAATTAAGAAAGCTAGAGACTCCAAATTTGGCACGTAGATTTCTGTATATCCTAGGCAGTAAACGTAATTTTAAAATTTCGGATACCACGTCCACCGCCCTCGTAAATAAGAAATAAAATTTCAAATGTATTCAAGTCTTTACTTTCTGCTTTGGCATACATCTAGATAGATACGTTGTGAAATTATTCTATAAATTAAAACCCGATCGGATAATAAACATAGAAGTTACGTAAGTTAACGTTTTCTATTGATTTATGATGCCTTGCCTGCAAGCTGCTGCCAGCCATGTGCGTTTTCGATCTTTTTAATGCGAAAATGGTTATGTGTGTGTATGAGATGGAAATAGTAACTTAGCCGCACAGCCAATAGTTGCGGCAATAGTCAAAAGTGTTGAGCAGCCGGCAATCGAACAAAGAAGATATAGAGGTTCAACCGTCAGAAGAGGCGGTTGAATTTATCTACCTTTTTTTCGCTATTTAGAAGTTTTTTTTTTCATCATTATAAAATTTAGTTTCATTTATCAAATTTCAACAAATAAACATCTTATTAAATATAAATGAATACCACTCGTCTTTCTTGTGCTCATTCATTCCAGTAGAAGTGTTATTGATCTACAAGACAATATGATACATTTGAGCTAATGGTCTAAATATGCAATTTTAGCGTACGCGGAGACCAACGACGGTGGTATGTATGTAACAGGCAGAAGAAGACATCCCCGACCTCATTAAGTATATATATTCTTGATCAGTATCAACAACTGAGTCGATATGTCCGTCTGTCTGTCCGTCCGTCCGTGTGAACACCTGGATCTCAGCTATTATAAAATAAAAAATTTGGTGACAATATGTGTTATTAAAGTTTATTTTGGATTTTTGCCACGCCTCCACCCGCCCCTACAAATTGAAAAAATTTGACTACAGCCGCAATATTATATTTACAGCAACAGTTTTTATATACGTTATAAATACCATCTTGCGGACGTTTCGTGAAAATTTCAGTAAGATTGGACGATAAATATGGATAAATAAAGAAATAGTAGTGCATTGTGACCACATGTTTTGTCTGTTTTATTATGTTAGATATGCAAGATATGCAGGTTCAACTCCGGCGGCAAGCATATTTTCAATGTTATGTACAAACATTATTTGCACCGATCATGATTGCAACTTTATAGCAGTGGCGGAGTGGATGTGGTCGTTGACTGTGTAGCGAGAGAGGGTACGGGTTCGAATCCTGCCCACTTGGGTTTTTTTGGTTATTACTTTTTTAGAGTTCAGAGTAAAGTATTTTAAGTTTAGTATTAAATGCATTTAATTAAAACGAATTTTAATGGAAGTCAAAATTAGTGGTATTAGTTTTTGTCCTGTACGATAAGTTGAATGACCTCATAATCCAACTTTGCCGGTTCTAATAATTATGCGCTAATGGCAGAGCGGTTATAGTTTCAGACTGAATTAAACGAGTCTTTTGAGGGCCATGGTTCTTATTTGTTCTTATTTTAATTTTTTTTTTGATTGCTTAATTCTAGGCGTCATATTAGATAAAAAACTAAACTTTGCTGATCACATTCATTATGTTATTAAGAAAACAAATATACTTATTCGGACTCTTTATCCATTCATAAATAGAAATTCTCGACTCAGCTTAGAAAACAAAATGTACCTATTTAGATCTATATTTCAGTCAACTATTTTTTACGGGGCACCGGTGTGGGCCGATATTGCAAAGGCTCATATTTATAAAATCCAGGTAGTTCAAAACAAAATACTCAAAATGATATTAAATCTTCCATGGCATTACTCCACAACGATTTTGCACGATTTAGCTGGGATTGAGCTAGCATCAGCGAGATTGGCTAAGTTACACTCTAATTTTGTAAATCGTAGTATAAATTCAACTTATACCCACCTACAGAATGTTTGATCTTATTGATCAGTCAATTTTTCTAGTTTGTAAGTATTAGTTTTTAAGGTATTAAAAAGTTTTCTGGGGTTTTTTTCGTATAAAATTTTTTTCCTCTATATATATATTTTTTTATATCAGATCTTTTTTCTTAATAAATAATATGTCTAAGCAGAAAAGGTCAGTTAGGCCTGTCCTCTTAAAATAATGTAAATTATAATCATTTCACTTTTGTAAATTTATATATTTCATTAATAAAGTGTTCCATTATTATTATTATTATTGATTGCTTAATTTAAAGTCCTCTGATAAGTTCTAACTGGAAATAACTCCTCGCATTGCAACACAGAATTTCAAGAAGTGCATCGTTTAGTAAAAATTGTGTGAAATTGTGAAAGAGGAAAAGAGAGAGAACATCTATATTGCAACGCAGAGTTTATGTGAAGTTCTTCATTTGAGCTTATACTGGTGAAATTATGATGAAATGTTGCGAAGCGAGAAAACAGAGAGTGCAAAATTCGAATTCAAGGAACGGTAATACGGAAGCTTCTTGCGTATGCATGTGTGCGCAATTTGTTATACCCTTCGACCATTGAAAATGGTCAAAAAAGGGTATACTAACTTTGTGCAATGTATGTAACAGGCATAAGGAGGCGCGGCAGACCTCATAAAGTATATATATTCTTGCTCAGGATCACTAGCCGAGTCGATTGAGACATGTCCGTCTGTCTGTTTGAGACAACGGATCTCAGCAATTAAAAAAGCTAGAGACACCAAATTTGGTACGTAGGTTCCTAAATTTCCCAAGCAGATGAAGTTTATGTTAAATGTTTGATTCCACGCCCACCGCCCCCACAAATCGGTAATTTGTGATTATTAAGCAAACTATTAAACTTATAAAGTTCTGCTTTGGTATGTATAAAGCACAGAAGTTATTCAAGTCAACGTTTTCAGTACAAATGTACGAGCAGCATCCTGCGCGCTGCTTTAAGCAGTTGACGTCGACGTCACTCTTAACGTGCGTCGCTGTGTGAGTGCGAGCGAGAAAGCTATATGTAGTAGAAGTATTTGTGCAAAATTTCTGCTTGGAATTATGAGTGTGGTTACACGTTTGTAACGGATTTTAAAAATTGGGAGAAGGGTATCCTACTGTCGGGCGTTCGACTGTAGCCCTACCCACTTGTTTTAGTTTGCAATTGTAAAAATTTTCTCGTTCAATTTTGCGACAATGATCAATGTGTATATGTGTATTTTTATGTGAATTATTCGAAACATACATATAATGGTGACGATGATCAGCGATTTAATCCAACCCATGTATGTACATATGTATAAATCATAATGTATTTTTTATTTGCAATCACAATTACTACCTTTTCATTAAAGACAATTAAAGATATTTCCAGTGTCCAATTTAGATTTATTCCGAATCTCCTGCGCGCTGCTTTAAGCAGTTGACGTCGACGTCACTCTTAACGTGCGTCGCTGTGTGAGTGCGAGCGAGAAAGCTATATGTAGTAGAAGTATTTGTGCAAAATTTCTGCTTGGAATTATGAGTGTGGTTACACGTTTGTAACGGATTTTAAAAATTGGGAGAAGGGTATCCTACTGTCGGGCGTTCGACTGTAGCCCTACCCACTTGTTTTAGTTTGCAATTGTAAAAATTTTCTCGTTCAATTTTGCGACAATGATCAATGTGTATATGTGTATTTTTATGTGAATTATTCGAAACATACATATAATGGTGACGATGATCAGCGATTTAATCCAACCCATGTATGTACATATGTATAAATCATAATGTATTTTTTATTTGCAATCACAATTACTACCTTTTCATTAAAGACAATTAAAGATATTTCCAGTGTCCAATTTAGATTTATTCCGAATCTGGCTGCGCCAGTTACCACCAGGGGAGTTGTAGGTGTTAGTCTTTGCAGTCGTAAGACTCGGTTATTTAATTATTAAATATAAGTTCACGCAAAAAATAAACAGAACTGTTTCAATGCAAGAGCGGAAGTGACACTTTATTTCGCTAACAGCTTTTTTTGTCTCGAGACCAGAGCTGCCAATCCGAAAGAACTACTGTCTATAATGCAAGCACAATAACCAAGCGATATTAATGTTGTGCAAGGTTATCGATATGCTTATCGAATATCCAATTTGGTTCAATTTGGTTCAATTCGAATTCCTTTTTCAGTTTAATTATTTCCCCTTTCACCAATTACCAGCATTGCACGCGCTCATGCATACATACAAAACCCTAAATACACACTGTTGAAGCGCTTCCATAGGGACGATTTGTGTAGAGGCGCGCTATTTGTGTGTAAAAGCGAATCGTAGTATACAGATCCAAATAGCCCAAATGGATCAAGACGAAAATGATACACACGAGGCAGCGAATCGGCAAGCGAGAAACGAAACGAAACGAAAAGTGGAAGGGGGATTCTGTCACGCTGTCGCTTCAGCAGCGAATTTATAGATACATACACACTTTGACGCTGTGGCCGAATAGCGTGATTTTTCATATGAATGATTGTGTCTACACACATTTGGTTGAAACCAAGCCGTTCTCTAATTCCCACATATATACCTCATTTGGTCTGCCACGCCTCCTAATGCCTGTAACATACATACATTTGCACAAAAATAGTAAACCCTTTTTGACCATTTTCAATGAAGGGTATATAAAGCCTTGGCATGATGAATCATAATCATAACATTTAAAAAATACTTACATAATCTGACAATGCTCTAATTCCATGTGGAAATCGTTTATGGTCAGCAAGAAGATTTCCATCTGGACTTCGATATTTTTCCAACCAACAATCATCAATATTAACATATTCATATCCAACAGCAGCATAACCTTCCGACACAAGAAGGTCTGCCGTTATTTGGAAGAGCCGCTCACTTAAAAAAAGAATAAAATCGACATTTTTTGTATAGTGAATTCATAAACTTTTATGTTCAAAAAACTCTTTTATAAATAAAATAAAATATTGAATCACTTCATAAACTTTTATGTTTAAATAACTTTTTATTCCCGCTACTCATAGAGTAGAAGGGTATATAACTTTGTTCCAACCGAAAATGTATGTAACAGGCAGAAGGAAACATCTCCGTCCCCATAAAATTGTTGATAACCATCAACAGCCGACCGTCTGTCTGGCCTATCGTCCGTGGGAACACCTGGATCTCAGCTATTATTAAGTTAGAAGTTTCAAATTTGGTGACAATATGTGTTTTTATACCCTTGCAGAGGGTAGCCAGAAGTTTGCATCGCACCTTAGGAGACATTTCCGACCCTATAATGTGTATATATTCTGAATCAGCATCAACAGATGAGTCGAAAAATCGTCTGTCCGTCCGTCCGTCCGTCTGTTATAGGAACAATCAGTCAGTGCGTCTGTCTGTTGCAACCCAAAATAGGCACACACTTATTGAGCTATTCTTATTTCTTATTTCTGCCCTCTTTAAATAAGTCGGAACGGGCAAGATCGGACCGATATATCGTATAGCTTCATGGAACCTATCGGCCGATTTTCGTTATATTTCAAGATAGAGCTATCAGGCTTACCACATCCAAATCTAAGTGTGTCCTTAAGAATAAAGTTTCATCATAATCGAACTTTTAAAACTTATAACTATCAACGATCGACATAATGAAGGTACCTGTTGCAATTT
The DNA here is from genome assembly GCA_018904105.1 of Zaprionus tsacasi. Classification (NCBI taxonomy): domain Eukaryota; kingdom Metazoa; phylum Arthropoda; class Insecta; order Diptera; family Drosophilidae; genus Zaprionus; species Zaprionus tsacasi. Next base: position 1,818,766 of record JAEIFR010000176.1, on the reverse strand, counting down.
TATGAAAATCTGTGTACTATTAAATATAGCTGTGTACAACTGCAAGGGTATAAAACCTTCGGCAAGCCGAAGGTAGCCTTGCTTTCTTGTTAGGCCATGGATTTTGAAAAAATACATGGTCTATTAGGTTTGTCGGAATGTGCGTAACAGGCAGAAGAAGACATCTGCGACCCCATAAACTATATATATTCCTACTCAGGATCACTAGCCGAGTCGATCTAGCCATGTCTGTCTGTCCGTCTGTCTGTCTGTTGGAGACAACAGATCTCAGCTATTAAGAAAGCTAGAGACTCCAAATTTGGCAGAAAGATTCATGTATATCCTAGGTAGTAAACGTAATTTTAAAATTTCGGATACCTTGCCAACCGCCCTCGTAAATTCGAAATTTAATTTCATATGCGATTATTAAGCAAAGTATTGAAGTCCTAACTTTCCTAACACATACGTTGTGAACTTATTCTATAAATTGCAACCCGATCGGATAATAAACATAGAAGTTACGTAAGTTAACGTTCTCTATTGATTTGTGATGCTTTGCCTGCAAGCTGCTGCCAGCCATGTGCGTTTTCGATCTTTTTAATGCGAAAATGGTTATGTGTGTGTATGAGATGAAACAGTAATATAGCCGCACAGTCAATAGTTGCGGCGATAGTCAAACGTGTTGAGCCACCGGCGATCGAACAAAGAAGAGATAGAGGTTCAACCCTGAGAAGAGGCGTTTGAAATTTATTCACCTTTCTCTCGCTATTTAGAAGTTTCTCTTTTCATCATTATAAAATTTAGTTTCGTTTATCAAATTTCAACAAATAATCTCATTCAATCTAGTGTTATTGTTGTACAAGACAATATGACACATTTGAGCTAATGGTCTAAATATGCAATTTTAGCGTGCGCGGAGCGCAGCGAAGGTGGTCTAGTTGTTCGGATGACGGACTTCTATGCAAAGGCCAGGGTTCGAAACCCCACGGCGAAAAAAGAATTTACATATTTTCATTTTTATACCCGCTACTCATAGAGTAGAAGGGTATTATAACTTTGTTCAAACCGAAAATGTATGTAACAGGCAGAAGGAGACATCTCCGACCTCATAAAGTATATGTATTCTTGATCAGTATCAACAGCCGAGTCGATATAGCCATGTCCGTCTGGCTGTCCGTCCGTCCGTGTGAACACCTGGATCTCAGCTATTATAAAAGCTTGAACTTCCAAGTTTGGTGAAAGTATGTGATCAAGGTTTTTTTTTGGATTTTTGCCACACCTCCACCCGCCCCTAAACATTGAAAAAATACTTCAGCCGCAATATTAGCTCTACAGCAACAGTTTTTAATATACGTTATAAACACCATCTTGCGGACGTTTCGTAAAAATTGGATTTTAGTAAGATTGGACGATAAATATATTAATGAAATAGTAGTGCCATGTGACCACGTATTTTGTCTGTTTTATTATGTTAGCTATACAAAATATGCAGGTTCAACTCCGGCGGCAAGTACTTATTTTTCAATTATATGTACTTAAGTTATTTGGACTGATCATTACTGCAATTGTATAGTATATGCAAAAAAGGTGCAGTGGCTGAGTGGATGTGGTTGTTGACTGTAAAGCGAAAGGGTACTGGTTCGAATCCTACTCGGTCCCGATTCTAGTGGGTTTTCAGAAATTTACTTTTCTTTCAAGTACTTAAAATATTTTAAGTTTAGTATTAAACGTATTTGATTAAAAAGAATTTTATGGGAAGTGAGTTGGTATCATAATGCAACTTTGCCGGTCCAAATAATAATGTGCTAATGGCGGAGTGGTTTTAGTTGCAAACTGCATATTACAAGCTTTTTGGGATGATCCCTAGTTCAAATCCCCCTCATGGGCACAAATTTATTTTTGTTTTTCTTCAGCTCTTACTTTTTTTTAGCATCTACATCTACATGTTCTTTTAAAATCGATGATAACGATAAGGCGAGTTAGAAACACAAATTTGAGACTGTGAGACGTATTTTTTTCGCAAAGTTGTAGCGGGTATACCACAGTCGGGCTCCACTGTAGTCTTTCCGACTTGTTTATATATTAAATTGCTAGCAATTATCAATTATTCAATTCGATTTCCTTTTTCAGTTAAATTATTTCCCGTTCTACCATTTACCAGCATTGCACGCTCTCATGCATACATACAAAACCCTAAATACACACTGTTGAAGCGCTTCCTTAGGGATGATTTGTGTAGAGGCGCGCTATTTGTGTGTAAAAGCGAATCGTAGTATACAGATCCTAATAGCCCAAATGGATCAAGACGAAAATGATACACACGAGGCAGCGAACGGCAAGCGCGAAACGAAACGAAACGAAAAGTGGAAGGGGGAATTCAGTCACGTTGTCGCTTCAGAAGCGAACTTCTTGATACATACACACTTTGACACTGTGGCCGAATAGCGTGATTTTTATACCCTTGCAGAGAGTCTATTAATTTTAGCCAGAAGTTTGCAACGCACCTTAGGAGACATCTCCGAGCCTATAAAGCATATATATTCTGAATCAGCATCAACAGAGGAGTCGAAAAATCGATGTCCATCTGTCCGTCCGTTTGTTGCAACGCAACCTAGTCTCTCAGTTTTTGAGCTATCTTCATGAAACTTGGCACACAAGCTTCTTATTGCTGCACGCTGTAAATAAGTCGGAACGAGCCAGATTGGACCGATATATCGTATAGCTGTCATAGAAGCTATCGGCCGATTTTTGCTGTTTTTCAAGATATTGCAACAAGATTTGGCAAATCTTATTCTTATTCTTAATGTGCTGTCAAAATTCTAACATATAGCTGCCATAGGAACAATAGTCTGAAATCAGGGTTTTTGTATGCAAACCTGTTTTGTTTTTGGAAATACCGCACATTATCAATACTTTTTAATGTTATACAGTAACCCGCCCTTAGTTTTTCCATTTAAATATCTCAGACGTTTATATTCTATAGCTGTTATCGGAACAATCAGTTAGTCCGTCTGACGGCGGCCGATTATCGTTATATTTCAGGATATAGCTATCAGGCTTAACACATCCAAATCTAAGTGTGTCCTTAATAATAAAGTTTCATCAAAATCGAACTTTTATAACTTATAACGATCAACGATCGGCCGAATGAAGGTACCTGTTGCAATTTTATGAAAATCTGAGTACCATTACATATAGCTGTGTACAACTGCAAGGGTATAAAACCTTCGCCAAGCCGAAGGTAGCCTTGCTTTCTTGTTCATATGAATGATTGTGTCTACACACATTTGGTTAAACCGAAGCCGTTCTCTGATCCCAATAATAAAGAACTGAGTAAATTTTGTACAGAAATTATATTGTCACAAGAAAGCTGTGAACGTTGTTTATAAAGACATTCTGTAATATGTTTTAAAAATAAAATAAATAGTTAAAAATGTAAAAAGTAAATTAGTAACAAGTGGATATGGCTACAGTCGAACGGCCGACTGTAGGATACCCTTCTTCCAATTTTCTAAATCTGTTACAAACGTGTAACTACACTGATAATTTCAAACAGAAATTCTGTACAAATACTTCTCTACATATAGCTTACTCGCTCGCACTCACACAGCGACGCGCGTAAAGCGTAAAGCGGCGAGACGCAACGTCGAAGTCGACGTCAACTCCAAGCAGCGCGCCAGCTGCTGCTCGTACATTTGTATTTAAAATGTTGACTTGAATAACTCCTGTGTTATTAGTCCGATCGGATTGTAATTTGGAGAATACATTTATATGGCATTATACCTACCAAAGCACAACTTTATAAGTTTAATACTTTGCTTAATAATCGTAAATTACCGATTTTCGGGAGCGGTGGGCGTGGCATCGAACATTTTAAATAAACTTCATCTGCTTGGGAAACATAGGAACCTCCATGCCAAATTTGGTGTCTCTACCTCTTTTAATAGCTGGGATCTGTTGTCTCAAACAAACAGAAGGACAGACGGACATGTCTCAATCGACTCGGCTAGTGCAAGAGTATATATACTTTATGGGGTCTGCCACGCCTCCTTCTGCCTGTTACATACATTGTGTGCAAGTAAGTATACCCTTTTTTGACCATTTTCAATGGTCGAAGGGTATAAAAATGTAGTGTATGAATTTAGATATTCAAAAGATAGCAGGAAATCTTCATGATATTGGGAAAGGGGGATTGTTTTATTCCAAATTTAACGCATGCGGGCCACGGTCTGTAACGAATAAATCAAAACTACTGGATTGATTTAATCACATAGGCTATATATTTTATACCCGTGCGTAGCCGTAGCGGGCCGCTATGTTTTTATATACAACGTTCACAGTTTTTCTTTAGTGTATTTAGTATCAGCATTGTACCCGTGCGCAGCCGGGGCGGGTCGCTAGTTTATATATATATATATATATATATATATATATTTATATTATAAAAACCAACTTGTGTACATTTCGTAAAAATTTCATTAAGAGCCCCATGTGACTACGTGTCCCGAGTTCGAATCCTTGCTGATCAATGCAAGTGTATATTTAGAGTTCACGTGGTTCTAAATTTAAATGTTGTCATGATTTTTCGGTTTATAGTTTTTTTTTTTTTTTTTTGCTTTTTTGTGATAATTTAAAAGAACTATGAAAAGTGACTTGTTTTGCAATGTGTTGAGTGAGACAACTCGTAATGCTGAAGCATTCGGAATAGACTCAAATTATCTCATTTCGAATAGAAATTCAGTATGAAACGCAAGAAGAAAGTACGAGAGCTCGCTCTTACAAGCACAATTTCAGATTTGGCGAAGAAGTGAATCACTAAATCGAGAAATGTATGCTTTTTTTTACATATTTCTTTGTTTTAGGTCAGTAATGTACGTTCAATGGTCGTTTATTGGGATTGTTTACTAATGGATGATGTTATTGCCACACAAAAAGTAAATCGCATTGCAGTTCTGGTTAGCTACAATGGTATATCTAAATTTCTAAGTGCTGCTATCATTGAACCTTCTCCAGTAGGAAACTTCCCCAGGAAAACATTGCAAAGGCTGTACTTGACAACTAAGATTCGACTTTAAATTAATATTGGTTGTTATTTTCAAATTAAAATTATATATATAATTAAAATTAAAAAAGAAAATAAACAAAGTTTGAAACTTCGATTTATAATTGGATTTGGTAAAAAAATTTAAAATTAATTAAAACAAGAAAGCAAGGCTACCTTCGGCTTGCGGAAGGTTTCATACCCTTGCAGTTATGCAAAATATAAAATATATTTCGATTGCTGCTGGTTTCTGTGGTATTTATTGAACAATTATAACAGTACATCGAATGACCAAACTTATATTTGGATTGGAAAGCCTGATAGCTAAATCTTGAAATATAACGTAAATCGGTAGATAGGCTCCATGACAGCATACATAAGAATGTTAGAGTGGAGGAGTATTGAAAGATCGTTAATAAAAAGGTTAAATAGAAAAGGTCCAAGGTGGTTGCCCTGAGGAATACCAGAAGTAACTAAGACCGGCTTAGAATTACAGTCCTTGAAAAGAACTCATTGAGACCTGTTGGTTAAATAATCAGATATCCACAAAAGGACCTTTTGAGGAAAACCCATCAAATATTACTTCTGAATTAAGAGACTATGATTTACGGAGTCAAATGCTTTACTGAAGTCAGTATAGTCTAAATCAGTTTGCATTCTGTTCCGAAATCCTAAATTTACATCAGAAGAAAATTTTAAAAGATTAGAAGTTGTAATTCTTACCTTTATAAACCCATGTTCATATGGTGAAATTATAGATTTACACATTATAGTTAACTGAGCCGTAACATTTTTTTAAAAAATTTTGAGAATTGCGGAAAATATGGAAATACACATATAGTTCTTCACATCATGGTTAGAATCTCTACTGTGAAAAGGAATGGAAAAAAAGATATTTTCCAAAGAGGTGGAAAATAACTATTGGATAGTGACAATTCTTATGAGTTGGCTTCAGAATCGAATCAGCAAAATTTCTAAAACGGGTTTTTATCGACTTACGTTCATTAAGTAAAGACGTTTTGTCAATACAAGGACAGAAAAGAGTGTTAACATTTTGTATAAGTTTTCCCAGAATTTGATTGCAAGGTTTATTCCAATAAAGACACTAGTTATACCCTTCGACCATTGAAAATGTAAAATGTATATAACAGTCATAAGAAGGCGTGGCAGACCCCATAAAGTATATATATTCTTGCTCAGGATCAGTAGCCGATTTGATTGAGCCATGTCCGTCTGTCCGTTTGAGACAACAGATCTCAGCTATTAAAAACGCTAGAGATGCCAAATTCGGTATGTAGGTTCTTTTATATCCGGGGCAGTACAAGTTTATGTTAAATATTTCATACCACGCCCACCGCCCCCGCAAAACGGTTGTTGGCGGCAGATCACTCAAGGTTGCCACAGGATTAGAATCAGCTGTCCAAATCTATGTTCTAAGCATCTGTTAAATTTATGCTAGGCACCTGTTAAGTCTTATGTTAGCAGCTGTTAAGTCTAACTCAAATCAGTTGAACCATAGTCTCTTCTCAACAAACATGTAAAAAGTGCTGCGGCACAATTAAAATTAATAAACTTAAATCCTTGCTTTCAAGCAAAATAAATACGGAAGTAAGGCGGTTGCACATATCAATGTACCCGTAAACATTGGTGACCCCGACGTGATTTTATAAAAATTAAATGTGATTCTAAACCCTTTAGTATCACATTCGTACTTTAATCGCGCAATCGCTGCCGCCGCATTTTTTGATCTCGCTTTCGTTCGCGTACATACGTACATACAAACATTTTCGATCTCGCTTTCGTTCGCGTACATACATACACACAAACATTTTTCGGTATTGCATTCGTGCATACATACATACGTCTTTTCGCAATTATTGAGCGCGCGCCGTACAATTGTTATTCCGTAGAATATTGTCGATTAATAACACACTCTCGCAAACAATTTTGACCTCAATAAGTGAACTTCGCACACAAAAACATTGCCCTATCACCTACATACATACATAAGCATAGGGCAAGTGCATTTAACCGTTTAAACTGTTCTCAGATGCAGGCTGAATTCGTAGAGGCTCAGACCGCGCTTGAGAAACTTGACTTCTTGGAGCTGGCGTTGAATACGCGCACTGAATTCGCCGAAATTTATTGGGAAGTTAAATCAAGGCTCACTAGTCAATTGGATGCACTCAAGGCTCGTCACACTGCTCTCAACTCAACGACAAATCCCAGATTCAACGACCATGTTAACCAAACTTGCACTCGCAGGTCTCGACTACCGGAGATGCAACTGGCAACATTTAATGGAAAATATGAAGATTCGCCCGAGTTCTATGCGATGTTCAACACAGTTGTTGGTAGCAACGAGGATCTGAGTAAGATTGAAAAGCTACAGCATCTGCGTTCTTGCCTGAGCGGTGCTGCAATTGACACCATCAAGTCATTGGAGCCCTCTGAAGAAAATTACGAAAAGGCAATGGAACTTCTTATAAGACGCTTTGACAACAAATTGCTTCAATTTCAGGGTCACATACGCTCGATTTTTGAGTTGCCAGTTGTTGAAAAGGGATCTGCACAGAGCCAGCAACGCAAAAGCATGCCATTTATGCGACTCAAAGGATCACTTCCTGCCTAAATGTCCTCGTCTTGCCAACCTATCTCCGTCTCTGCGCTATAATGAAGCCAAGCGTATGCATCTATGCTTTAACTGCCTTCGTGCCTTACAGCAATGTCGAGCTGGACATTTCATACATTGCCAGAAGCATCACACCCTGCTGCATACAGGCCAAATTCCCTCGACGTCAACCGCTCCCAATGCTCAGCATGGAACAATTGAGCGGCAGCAAATGCTAATCACAACTGGCTCAAACCATGCTTCTGAAAACACAAAAACGCAGCCAGCTGATTACGTATTGTTGCCGTCATATACATTAAAAACAGAGCAGGCACTTTTATACCATGTCGTGCCTTGCTCGATTCAGCATCACAATTAAATTTCGCCACTAGTAGACTGGCCAACCAATTGCAGCTGGTCACACGAAAATCTGCAGTTTCAATTTCCGGAATAGGTGAAGCTTCTCTGTTGTCAAACGCAGCAGTCGATCTCGCTGCTCAATCGCTTGATCGGAAATACAGCGCAGCATTCTCGGCCGTTGTCACACGGACGATCACGGACTACCACTCTCATATCGGAATCGACATAACCAGCTGGAATATCCCGAAGAACATAGCACTCGCCGATCCATCGTTCTACAAATCGCAGCGAGTCGACGTATTACTTGGTGCTGGCCTGTTCTTCGAATTACTTTGCGTTGGACAGACTAACATAGCCAGACACTTGCCACTTTTTCAAAAAACAAGGCTTGGATGGATCGTTTCCGGAGTATTATCTCAGCCCATCAAGCATCATGTGTTAGCAGCCGTACGCAAGGAATCTCCAGAGGATGGCAACCTGACTGATATAGTCAAACGATTTTGGGAAATTGACAATTGCTATGGCTCCACATCACCAGCCACGGAGGAAGACATGATTTGTGAAAACTTGTTCCTGAAAAGCTACACGCGTCTGGAGACTGGACAATATTCAGTGCGCTTACCAGCAAAGGAGGATCTGGACACCCTTGGAGACTCATTTCATCGTGCCTTGAGGTGCTTCAAGTCACTCGAGTCCAGGCTTCAGAGGAATCGACAGCTGAAAGAGCAGTATTCAGCATTTCTTCAGGAATACATCGACCTAGGACACATGTCATTAGCGTCCAGTCATCATGACGGACCTCGTTTTAATTTGCCTCACCACTGTGTAGAAAAACCGGACAGCACGTCCAAAAAGTTTTTGACGGATCAGCAAAAACTACAAGTGGCGCATCTCTTAATGAACTTTTATTCGCTGGCCCATCAATTCAATTCAAACTTTTCAACATACTGATCAGATTTCGTTTCTTCAAGGTTGCTATGTGTGGAGACATTTCAAAAATGTATCGTTGCGTGCGTATTTCACCACTAGATCAACATCTGCAATTCATTCTGTGGCGCAACAATCCCGACGAACAAATAAACGTGTATACCCTGAAAACAGTTACATACGGAACAAAGCCTGCAGCATTTCTCGCAATTCGCGCCATGCATCAGCTCACCTACGATGAGGAACCGTCATTTCCGTTTGCCGCAAGGATCGTATGAAAAGATTTCTACGTGGACGATTTGATCTCAGGTGGTGACTCCATTAAAGAAGCGAAGGAAATTCGACAGCAAGTCAAGCAGCTACTCGCCGGAGGATTATTTCCAATAAGGAAGTGGTGCTCGAATGAGCCTGCCGCTCTTGAGGGTGAAGCCGAAACTGATTGCGAAAAGCTTATGCAGTTTCACGATGGCACAAGTATTACCAAGGCGCTCGGCTTAGCCCGGGACCCCGCATCTGACTCTTTGCTTTACAACTTCACTGACATTATCTCTAACGGACCCACTACAAAGCGCAGCGTATTATCGACACTTGCAAAATTCTACGACCCACTGGGACTTATCTCGCCTATCATCACAAGGATGAAAGTGTTTATGCAAGCACTCTGGAAGGAAAACATCGATTGGGATGAGAGCCTCCCGCAGCATCTTCATTCAGCATGGACGGAAATAACATCGCAGTTATCCTTTGTTCGCAGCCTCAAGTTTCCACGTTTCGTCATGGCACCTGCAGGAAAATATAAATTCCACGGTTTCTGCGATGCCAGTATATCAGCGTATGGAGCATGTATCTACGTGAGATCTGAAATCAATGGAGACTACTCAATGCATTTGCTGTGCACAAAGTCGAGAGTAGCTCCGTTAAAAACATTAACAATTCCTAAACTTGAACTTTCTTCTGCACTAATCCTATCGGAACTCATATCAAACGTCGCAAAGGACATTTCATTCAAATGTGAATATCATTGCTGGACAGATTCAACAGTAGCGTTAGCATGGATGCGCGACTCTCCTTAAAACTACAATGTGTTTGTGGCAAATCGTGTAACGCAAATTCAGGACCTTACGAGAGGCATGACATGGCATCACGTCACTTCACAACTGAACCCAGCTGATATCCTATCGCGCGGATGCACACCACTTGAACTAATCAACTCGCAACTATGGCATTATGGACCATCCTTTTTGCGCCTTCCCACGTCAAAATGGGCGAAAACGGTTGTCCCATCAGTGGAACTTCCAAAGCGACGAAGCAGAGTCCTCATTTCTACGTCACACAAAGACATCGCAACTGATTGCAAGTTTCACAACTCCTTTGCAAAGTTGCAGCGAATATTTGCGTATGTACATCGATTCGCTACAAGGGACTCCCCAAAGCAAAAGGGCTCTATCACACTGCAGGAAATGAAATCGGGTACTCATCTCATGATTCGAAGCATCCAGAAGAATCATTTCGTCCACATTCAATTCCTTCACGCTGGTCCGCAATGCCTACTTGCAAACATAAGGCAACGATACTGGCCCATAGGAGGAATCAAAGCTGTCTCTAGTGTTGTCAACAAATGCATTCGTTGCCTTCGCCCTCGACCTAACACACTGCAGCAAGTAATGGCTCCACTACCAGCGGACCGCGTAACACCCAGCCCTACACTTTATGTTACCGGTATAGATTTTTGCGGGCCCTTCTTCTCAAAATCAGAAGTGAGAAATCGTGCGGCCACAAAATGGTACATACCAATATTCATTTGCTTCTCAACAAAAGCATGCCATCTAGAGCTCGTGGAGGACCTGTCGACACCTACATTCATCGCTGCCCTTAAACGTTTCGTTAGTCTTCGAGGGAAACCACGAGACATTTGGACGGACAACGCAATAAATTTTGTCGGCGCTCGAAACGAGCTTGCGGAGCTTAAGGATCTTTTCCTCAGCGAACCTCAGCGCCAGCAAATTGTCAATGGCGCCCTCGCCCTCAGAATTAATTGGCACTTCATTCCACCACGATCTCCGCATTTTGGCGGGTTATGGGAAGCTGCTGTCAAAGCAGCGAAGCACCATTTCTACCGCATCGTTGGCAACTCAACCCTCACATTTCATGAGCTTCGCACGCTCATTTGTCAAATCTCAGCTATGTTGAACTCAAGGGGTCTATGTTCTATTTCAGAGAATCCAAACGACCTAGACATTCTCACACCTGGTCACTTTCTTTGGGGCAAAGCAAATGCGAACATCGATGAGCCGAGCGTGACACACCTCAACATGGATCGCCTCAGTCGCTGGCAGCGTGTTTGCCACATGCGGCAGACTTTTTGGCAGAAATGGAGTATCTCGTATCTCTCTGCGCTACAGGAGCGCAGAAAATGGAGCTCTCGCAAGCCAAACATTCATCCTAGAGACATCGTTCTTTTGAAGGAAGAAAACGCGCCTCCGCTCAAGTGGCCTCTCGGGCGAATTGAAAGCACAATAGCCGGAGACGACGGCGCAGTCAGATTAGCAGTCAGACGCACAGCCACAGGATTAACAAAGAGAGCCATCGCTAAGATAGCAGTGCTGCCAATCAAGACCAAATCGATTGAAAGTTAATCCTTCCAATGGGGGGGGTATGTTGGCGGCAGATCACTGCTTTATCTAATTGCTCAAGGTTGCCACACGATTAGAATCAGCTGTCCAAATCTATGTTCTAAGCATCTGTTAAATTTATGATAAGCACCTGTTAAGTCTTATGTTAGCAGCTGTTAAGTCTAACTCAAATCAGTTGAACCACAGTCTCTTCTCAACAAACATGTATAAAGTGCTGCGGCACAATTAAAATTAATAAACTTAAATCCTTGCTTTCAAGCAAAATAAATACGGAAGAAAGGCGGTTGCACAAATCAGTGTACCCGTAAACAACGGTAATTTACGATTATTAAGCAAAGTATTCAACTTATAAAGTTCTGCTTTGGTATGTATAAAGCTGAATGCGATATGAACATATCCTCCAAATTACAATCGATCGGACCAATAACACAGAAGTTATTCAAGTCAACGGTTTCAGTACAAATGTACGAGCAGCAGCCTGCGCGCTGCTTAAGCAGTTGACGTCGACGTCGACGTTGCGTCGTGTCCCTTTACTCTTTACGCGCGTCGCTGTGTGAGTGAGACGAGTAAACTATATGTAGAGAAGTTTTTATGCAGAATTTGTGTGTGGTTACACGTTTGTAACAGATTTAGAAAATTGGGAGAAGGGTATCTTACTGTCGAGCGTCCGACTGTAGCCATATCTTTAATCTGCCTTTGCACAGCGCAACTCTTTTGCCTAGCCAAAAACGCAGTCATACACAAGATGATCAGCACTAAGGTGACGACGGCACTGATGGTCGGCCTGGAGGTGACCTTCTGGCAGAGATCGGCGATATGTATCAAGTACTCTAGCCCCATTTCATGGAGGAACGGTAGGCTTAGATCTTTTCGGAACTCGGTGACATTGATCTGAGAAACGGCGGGGACTGCCGGTTTTTTCTCTAGAATCCCACGTCTATTTACGTGTTTTGTGCCGTTTACGATTATTTCACCGTCAAAGGTGATCATCACGATGCCGGTTGACGTTAACTCTGGGCTTCCTTTTTCAACCACAAGGACGGTTGCATCGTTGATGAGTACGACAATTTACCCAAAATTAAGGCTATAATTAAATTTTGAATTTAGATGATCCGAGTCTATCGTATTGCACTGATACATAGAATTCACCGAATTTATGAGTTCGTCCATTCTTCGTCCAAATTTGGAATTTATTTCGATCTGCCTACCCTCAGCCTCTATGAGCTCCTGCTGCTTGAACTTAACCTGTTCCCAATCATCGAAATCAGGCTATTACCTTTAATGTCTTCCCTTGCATGTTAATGCTTCTGGCCTGCCTATGATGAACCCTCAGTGTTTCCAGTAACGTCTTAATACGTCCCAGGTCGTCCGTTAGCACGTCCTTCAGATGCTTCGGTTCAATATCGTCTATGCAGTTTTCCATTTCTGTCACGTAAACTTCGTAAGTTGTCAGGTTAGTTGAGTGTCCGAGGTATGTAGTCAGCTGTCGTGTAGTCACTCATTTTCATTGTCCCGGTTGCGAGTCGTACCGTCGTCCATATCAGTAACATTAGTAACAGATTAATCCAAGAAGAAATTAACATAGTCGGACTTATTTTAAACTATCATTATGGACCTTCCTCCCTTTTATTAGAACAGTCGTCCCGAGGTCCGCCTCCACAACTTCTTCTACATAGAGAGGAGTGAACTTATTACCCAATCTTTTGTTCGATTTAACAAGCACCTTCTCTCCCACCCGGTACTGTTTGTCTTTTCTTTTTTACCCTCGACCATTGAAGATGGTCAAAAAGGGTATACTAATTTTGTGCAATGTATTTAACAGGCATAAGGAGGCGTGGCAGACCCCATAAAGTATATATATTCTTACTCAGGACCACTAGCCGAGTCGATTGAGACATGTCCGTCTGTCTGTCTGTATGTCTGTCTGTCCGTCTGTTTGTTTGAGACAACAGATCTCAGCTTTTAAAAGAGCGAAAGATACCAAATTCGGCATGGAGGTTTCTACATTTCCCAAGCAGATGAAGTTTATTTCAAATGTTTGATGCCACGCCCACCGCCCCCGCAAATCGGTAATTTTCGACTATATTCGGTAATATTCAAAGTATTAAACTTAGAAAATTCTGCTTTGGTATGTATAAAGCTGAATGCCATATAAACATATTCTCCAAATTACAATCCGAGCGGACTAATAACACAGGAGTTATTCAAGTCAACGTTTTCAATACAAATGTACGAGCAGCAACATGCGCTCTGCTACGAGTAGACGTCGACGTCGACTTTGCGTCTTGTCGCTTTACTCTTTACACGCGTCGCTGTGTGAGTGCGAGCGAGTGAGCTATATGTAGTAGAAGTATTTGTGCAGAACTCTCTGTTTGAAATTATGAGTGTGGTTACACGTTTGTAACAGATTTAGAAAATTGGGAGAAGGGCATCTTACTGTCGAGCGCTCGACTGTAGCCATACCCACTTGTTTATAGCTGAGATCTGTTGTCTCAAATAGACAGACGGACACTACTCGGGTAGTGATCCTGAGCGAGAATATATATACTTTATGGGGTCTCCCACGCCTCCTTATGCCTGTAACATACATTTGCACAAAGTTAGTGGTACACGTTTTTGGCCATTTTCAACGGTCGAAGAGTATAACAAGAGGATTTTATTCCAAAAAGTAAGATCTTGCATTTGGTGTTGATTTTTGTGCGACCGTGAATTGACGTCACATGAAATGGTTCTTCCACTGGCATGAAATCAGCCAGCTCTGGCCACGGTTTGACGTAATTCTTTGAAGCCCCTTTATCTTACAAAAGCTTTATTGTTCTCCCTGCTACTTCTCGCTTGACATAGGGTAGCAGGGAATTGCCCCCAAAAATTGCAATTCTCATCGTCAGAGGCGCCTCCAATGCCCTATTCTCCTCTTCTTCCCTTTTAATAAACTCCCGTTCTTCCTATTCCTGTTCAGACTGGGTCGAATGATTGACCCATTGCCGATTTTGCCCAGAGCCGTTTTGAGGAGTTGAGCCTCTGTTCGGCCATGCTCTACTTGGTTGACGCATGCGGGAAGTAGATGGGTCTACGTCCATGGGTTCTGGACCCGTATTTCGGACCTCTCGAGTACGTTGCTTAAAACTGGCAAAGACTCGTTGCTGTGGGACCTGACTTGGATTGTTCTTTTGACCCCTAGAAAAATGTAGATTTCTTCCAACCTGCTGGTCGTCATAAGATCGACGATCGATCGGGCCTTTTGAGATCTACCTTCGACGCTTCTCGCGAAGTTTATTACAAAAGTATAAATATCTTTGCCGGCCTTCACCTTCCTGTACAAGTGCCAATGCAGTTGGTAGATCATGAGATTGTGCTGAGAACAATACCTGCGATGCATCAACTCTAAACTGTCTGTTAAGAACTACTGCCTCGCTACATTCATTTGTCATAATAGTTTTACTTGTAATCAATGTCAATTTTTTCTCAATCTCGTCATAGTACTGTAACAAGGTCGTGTCGCCCTGTCGCAATGTTTCCATTTCCTTTCGTATTACCCTTATAAGTGCTTAATCTGCATAGTTGAAATCTAATAAGTATGTATGGCCAGTATGGCCTTGAAATTCAGTACTGTATTAAATGATGCCAGTGTGGCACTCGCTGTACACCTGATCTTGTTTCTAAGAATAGCTACGACTTGATAGTATCTTCTTCTGCCATCAAATGGTTCAAATAACTCATACGCTGCATGCTTATTGCTTCCTCTCCCTGAGGTACTCCACCGCCTGGCATATTTTTTTTTTCTTATATTCTTTGTAACTCTCTATAAACTCTTCCTCACTAGAGTCAAGATGTTCAATGCTTTAAGGTATAACAATTAAAATGAGCGATCTCAAAACAAGCACAGAACAAGAAAGCAAGGCTGCCTTCGGCTTGCCGAAGGTTTTATACCCTTGCACCTTCATTATGGCGATCGTTGATCGTTAAAAATTATAAAAGTTCGATTTTGATGAAACTTTATTATTAAGGGCACACTTAGATTTGGATGTGGTAAGCCTGATAGCTATATCTTGAAATATAACGAAAATCGGCCGATAGGTTCCATGACAGCTATACGATTTATCGCTCCGGTCCGCCCAGTTCCGACTTATTTAAAGAGGGCAGAAATAAGAAGCTTGTGTGCCAAGTTTCATAAAGATAGCTCAAAACCTGAGAGACTAATTTGCGTTGCAACAGACGGACAGACGGACATCCATTTTTGGACTCCTCTGTTTATGCTGATTCAGAATATATATACTTTATAGGGTCGGAGATGTCTCCTAAGGTGCGTTGCAAACTTCTGGCTAAAATTAATATACCCTCTGCAAGGGTATAAAAACAAAAAAGCAAGGCTACCTTCGGCTCGCCGAAGGTTTTATACCCTTGCAGTTAAACTAAATATACTTTTATGTGACTTTTTGAATAAAATATATTTTTTTCGTCAAAGAAGCGTTTTATTTCTCAACATAATCTCCTTTTAGCTCTATACATTTAGTCCAGCGTTTTTCCAATTTTTTTATTCCTTCCAAATAATAGGTTTTCTCAAGGCCCTCAAAATAGTCGTTTGTTTCTATGATGACCTCTTCATTTGACCCGAATCTCTTACCGCCGAGCCATTTCTTCATGTTTGGAAACAAAAAATAGTCACAGGGGGCTAAATCTGGAGAATATGCTGGATGGGGTAGCAGTTCGTAGCCCAATTTATGAAATTTTGCCATGCTGACTACACACGTGTGCACCCGTGCATTGTCCTGATGGAACAGCACTTTTTTTTCGCCAAATGCGGTCGTTTCTGCTTCAAATCAATATCGAATCTGTCCAAAAGCTCTGAATAATATTCGCCGGTGATCGTTTTACCCTTTTCAAGGTAATCGATGTGAATGATACCTTGTGCATCCCAAAAAACTGTGGCCATGACCTTGTTGGCCGACAGACCCACCTTGGCCTTCTTTGGTGCACGTTCACCCGGAGAAACCCACTGTCTTGATTGTTCTTTGGTCTCTGGTGTGGTGTGGTGGATCCATGTTTCGTCTACGGTAACGAAACGGCGCAAAAATTCGTTTGGATTGCGGTTGAACATCGCCAAACACTCCTTTGAAATGGTCACACGGTTGCGCTTATGGTCGTGTGTGAGCAATCGCGGCACCCATCGCGCGGAAAGCTTTTTCATGTCCAAATATTCATGTAAAATGTGATGTACCCGTTCAGTTGAGATGCCTACAGCCTCAGCTACCTCACGCACTTTCATTCTCCGATCATCCAATATCATTCCATGGATTTTGTCGACGATTTCTGGCATGACGACCTCTTTTGGGCGACCTGAACGTTCGGCATCACTTGTACTGGTACGACCACAACGGAACTCAGTAAACCATTTCTTAACCATTGAAATTGATGGTGCAGAGTCCCCATAATATTTATCAAGTCTTTCCTTGGTTTCGGTGATGGATTTTTTACGCAAAAAATAATGCTTAATTAGCACACGAAATTCACTTTTTTCCATTTTCGTTAAAATTCACGAGATCGTCTGCTTTCAATGCCTATAAAACGCAAACCAAAAAACGCAGCTTTCTCAAAATTTTACAGTCAGCTGTTAATCGATAACTGCTGACAGGAGCAGTGTTGTATTTAGAGCAGGTGCGCGGCAAATACAAAAAGTCACGGACTTATCTAACGACCCTCGTAGCTCAATAACTGGGGGACTAATTTCCGTTGCAACAGACAGACGGACTGACTGATTGTTCCTTTAACAGCTATAGAATATAAACGTCTGAGATATATAAATGGAAAAAATAAGGGCGGGTTACTGTATAACATTAAAAAGTATTGATAATGTGCGGTATTTCCAAGAACAAAACAGGTTTGCATACAAAAACCCTCATTTTAGCCAATTGTTCCTATGGCAGCTATATCTTATATTGGTCCGATTTTGATACAATTTTGACAGCACATTAGGAACGTATCAAGAATAAGATTTGCCTTGTTGCAATATCTTGAAAAACAACAAAAATCGGCCGATAGTTTCTATGACAGCTATACGATATATCGGTCCGATCTGGCTCGTTCCGACTTATTTACAGCGTACAGCAATAAGAAGCTTGTATGCCAAGTTTCATGAAGATAGCTCAAAAACTGAGAGACTAGTTTGCGTTGCAACAGACGGACGGACGGACGGACAGACAGACATCCATTTTTGGACTCCTCTGTTTATGCTGATTCAGAATATATATACTTTATAGGGTCGGAAATGTCTCCTAAGGTGCGTTGCAAACTTCTGGCTTAAATTAATATACCCTCGGCAAGGGTATAACAAGTCGGAAAGGCTAAATGCACGCTGTGACTGTCAGAGGCCAAGGATTTTCAGTGTACATATATTTTTAAAGTAAACCATAAAGGAAGTAGTGAAGGGAAAAAGCAAAACAGAATAGACAAGAGTCGATAACATAAGTAAGAACGAGAGAGATATATGCATTTTTGGCGCGTGTTAAGATGCGTTACACACACACACACCAACGTCATCTGCTTATTCTATTCTATTCCTGGTATTTTTACTTAAATTGTGCATTTTAACAAACACATTCATACTAACTTTGGTTAATCTATTGCTCTAACCCTGTGCTTATTAACACTTGTTATTAACTCGGTGCTAGTGATAATTTCTATCATACAATTAAGCCATTTATTTTGATTTTAATTTTTCTTGCGCTTCTTTGGCGTCAGTTATTGTTTTTGTTTTGAGTACTTACTCTAACACTCTTGTTCTCCCACGCTCTCGTGCTCTCACGCTGCTTACGCTCTCACTCTGCTTACGCTCTGTTGTTGTTTTGTGTTGAGTGCACTCTCTCTCAATCTCAACCGCTCAGATTGTAACAGCTGTACTTTGTATTTGGCTTGTGCACTTGCGTTGGATACCAAGTAACTGTTTCTCTCTTTTATTGTTACTGCCTATTCCTATTTTCTTTTCGTAGCATTTTTTGGAGTTCCCTACGTGAGTTGGGTACATCTGTTTTTATATAATTTCATTTTAATTTCATAACATTCATTTTTCTTTTAAATTTTAACTTATTTTAAAATGCTGCCTTGCTGTGCATCAAACTGCAAATGCGCTGCTGATCCCAATACCGATTATATTGGCTGCTGGCTGTGCGATAATTTTATGCACGTAAAATGTGCTGGCTTCTCTTTAAAGATCAGAGATGCAATTAATAAAAACATCGGCCTTAAATGGTCGTGCGAAAACTGTCAGGTGGGCGAATTAGAGCTTCGAAAAGTTTTTACAAAAACTTCTCGCGGTTTCTCCCGTATTCGCTCTCTTTTCACGAGTCTCATGTCCGAGTTTACGGATCTTGAGACTCATCATAACGCCTTTAATGCCACAAAAAAGCATTCTCCTACACCATTGGCAGTTGATCTCTCAAATGTTCCTCTTCCAGTAGCATCTGAAACATCTTCAGCCCTTATTGTTCCCAGAAAGGACCCTCCTTTGATGAGTTTTAACTCTCCAGTCCCGTCCTGCTCTGAAAAAATCATTGTAAGGGATATTTCTGTCTTTCCAACTTCTAGCAAACGAAAAGACAAGACAACTTTAGGAGTTGACCCTCTTCCGTTGTCTATCTTGCCTAGCTCCAGTCAGAGTAAAAACAAGATAGCCACGACCAATTTACCGGCAAACATTGTACAGTGTGTAAAACCTCTTGTTGCGGTGAAGCCGAAGAAAGTAGTGTTTCTCTCTCGATTGGCCCCTGACACTACTAGTGAGGATGTACAATCGTATATCCTCTCAAAATTACATATACCAAATATGTTGATTGAGAAATTTAATTTCAAATTTTCGCGGGATATATCTTCCTTCAAGATAAGTCTCCCAGCAGAGCATTTCCCAGCTGTATGCTGTGGATCTTTTTGGCCGCCAGATCTAATTGTTAAGGAGTTCACTTCAAAACAAAGAAGTCGAACCGCCGTAACCCTGCCATCGTTAACAGTTTCGTCCCCAACTAAGACCTCCAGAACTCCAAAAGATGCAATGCATGCAAAAAACTAATTTCGCATCTTTCTATTGCATATCAAAACGTTAGAGGTCTTAACACTAAGATCTCTAATCTTTTTTGTTGATAGCTCATCTTTTGATTTTAAAATACTAATATTTACTGAAACCTGGTTAAAGCCTACCATAAGTAACTTAGAACTTTTTCCCAATAAATACACTACCTTCAGATGTGACCGTCTATCACGATCCGGTGGTGGTGTTCTTATTGCTGTCGAATCAGACATGTCGTCAGAAATTGTTTTGACACATTGTCCACCTCACGTTGAATTTGTGTGTGTAAAAATAAGCGTAAATCAAATTTCAATTTATATTACTTGCTCCTACATTCCTCCTTCTTCTGAACTCTCTTTGTACGCAGAACATCTTTCCTGCATTCAATCTATTGAATCTAAACTTTTGGACAGAGATTACCTCTTGGTTTTTGGCGATTTTAACTTGCCCCAAGTCTTATGGTCCACTCAAGCAAATTGTTTAATTCCCTCAGTTTATAATTCATTTATTAATAGCCTTTACGAATTATGCTTATCTCAAATTAACCCCTTTCGTAACATCAGTGATAATACTCTTGACTTAATTTTTGTCTCTGATTCTCTATCTAACACGATTTTTAGAATTGATCCTCTAGTTCTTCCTGAAGATCCATATCAACCAACGCTTAATATTTTACTAGAATTGTTTACTCGAGTGCAAACGTCAATAGTTATGCCTAACTTAAAATCGCGTTGTTTTCGCAAAACTGATTTTGTTAAGCTTAACTATCTTATTTCTAATCATGATTGGTCTTTATTTTATTCGTGTTCTGATTTAAATTCTTGCATTGCATATTTTTATAAATCCTTAAATGCATTTTTTGATGTTTGCGTTCCGTGTGCATATCTGGCAAAGTCTAACTGGCTTCCGTGGTATACACGTGAACTACTAAGGTTAAAAAATGTTAAATCTCGGCTTTATAAAAATTTTACTTCTTCGGGTAATCCCTCTGATTATACCCGATACATAGTTGCAAAGACAAATTTTATTACTTGCAACAGTTTATCTTATAAAAAATATTTAAATCGTTGTCGACTTGAATTTGCACGTAACCCTAAACAATTCTATAACTTTGTTAATATTAAACGAAAATCTAATAGTTTCCCACCTTATTTTTATTTGAAAACAAGAAAGCAACCAGTGATCAAGAAGCTGCTGATCTGTTTGCGGACTTTTTTCAATCTACCTATTCCTCTACTAACTACGACAATAATCTTCCATATCCGTATTTAACTCAGAGATCAAATTCCGTTTCTTGTGATATGATCGATGAGGAATCATTACGGACTAATCTCTGCTCTATTAATCCAATCTTCTCTCCCGGTCCTGACGGAGTACCAGGATGCGTACTTAGATATTGTGCCAATAGCTTATATAGACCCATTTTCAAGTTATTTAACTTGTCTTTAGCAACTTCTGCGTTTCCTTCAATCTGGAAAAAATCTTTTTCTATCCCTCTTCATAAAAATGGGTCTAAGTCGGAAGTAAAGAATTATAGGTGTATTTCCAAATTATCTTCTATTCCAAAATTGTTGGAAAAAATTATTACCGTAGAGTTAACACATAAGTGCAAGTCACTTATTTCGCCACATCAACATGGCTTTGTAAAATCTAGATCGACTTCCACGAATCTTTGGAATTCACCTCACTAATTAATAAAGGTTTTCAGAAAAAAATGCAAACTGATGTGGTCTACACAGATTTCAGCAAAGCATTTGATTTAGTAAATCACTTACTTCTTCTTCATAAGCTTAATCTTATTGGTTTTTCCTACCCATTGCTCCTTTGGATCTCCAATTACTTAACTTGTAGGTCCCATAGGGTGTTATTCAAATTTTTGCTATCTAAGCCTATTTCTGTATCCTCTGGTGTTCCTCAGGGCAGTCATCTGGGCCCTTTACTCTTTAACCTATTTATAAATTATCTTCCTTCTGTTCTACACTATTCTAATATTCTAATGTATGCTGATTATGTGAAACTCTGTTTAACATACCATGAACTGACCGCTAATTCAGTTCAAGTCGATATTGACTCATTTTTTACTTGGTGTAGCCGTAATTTGCTATATTTAAACTATTCGAAGTATAAGGTCATGTCTTTTTATAGAAGTAATTTTCACGTTGTCAACTATACCCTTGATCAATTTCCACTTCACAGAATTTTTGAAGTAATAGATCTTGGAATTCTTTTGATCATAAGTTGAAATTTGATTGCCATATAACACACATTGTCAATAAGGCGTATCGGGCTCTTGGCTTTAATAAAAGATGGGCTAAAGAATTCGAAGACCCTTATACGACAAAATTGTTATTCACTTCTCTTGTTCGCCCGATTTTGGAATATGGATCCGATGTATGGTCTCCTCAATACCAGGTCCATCAAGACAGAATTGAGTCTGTCCAAAAACAATTTTTGCTCTTTGCTTTGCGTCGCTTTAACTCAGTTTTAAGCGTAGATTTACCACCTTACTCAAGCAGACTCTTGCTAATTAACCTACCCTCCTTAACTAACCGTCGAATTATGTTGGGTGTTATGGTTATAATAAAACTAATAAAATACGACATTGACTCTCCTTTCCTGCTTAACCAACTAAACTTCTGTTTTCCTTCTAGGGTCACACGGAATTTTGTACCACTTTCGTTGGGTTTCTGTAATAATAACTATAGCTTGCATGATTCTTTTAGAGTTATCTGTGCTGATTATAATAAGCTTTTTAGAGTAATCAACACGGAATCCTTCGTCTCATTTATTAAATTATCTATATTAAACTACCTTACCTTTTCCCCTAACAACAATTAACTATACATCATAACAACTAATGCTTATCTACCGATCTGATTGGGTTTTACTGGGTTTTCCCCAATCCTTTGCAGCAAATGCTGGATCGGGAAATCTTGTTTTATATTTCCCAGCTTTAATTTAAATTTAAACTTAAATATAAAAATATATGTATATTCTTGATAATTTTAAATTTATTATGAAATTCAATTTTAATATCATAATTTTTAATTTTTATTATTTCCGTTGTTTAGGCCATGGATTTAAAAAAAATACATGGTCTATTAGGTTTGTCGGAATGTGCGTAACAGGCAGAAGGAGACATATGCGACCCCATAAACTATATA
Source organism: Zaprionus tsacasi (assembly GCA_018904105.1). Classification (NCBI taxonomy): domain Eukaryota; kingdom Metazoa; phylum Arthropoda; class Insecta; order Diptera; family Drosophilidae; genus Zaprionus; species Zaprionus tsacasi. The sequence continues at coordinate 1,795,995 of JAEIFR010000176.1, read as the reverse complement.
TATTCTTACTCAGGATCACTAGCCGAGTCGATCTAGCCATGTCTGTCTGTCCGTCTGTCTGTCTGTCCTTCTGTATGAGACAACGGTTCTCAGCTCTTAAGAAAGCTAGAGACTCCAAATTTGGCAGAATGATTCATGTATATCCTAGGCAGTAAACGTCATTTCAAACTTTCAGCTTTGGCATACATCTAGATAAATACGTTGTGAACTTATTCTATAAATTGCAATCCAATCGGATAATAAACAAAGAAGTTACGCAAGTTAACGTGTTCTATTGATTTGTGATGCCTTGCCTGCAAGCTGCTGCCAGCCATGTGCATTTTCGATCTTTTTAATGCGAAAATGGTTATGTGAGAGTATGAGATCGAAATAGTAAGTTAGCCGCAGAACCAATAGTTGCGGCGATAGTCAAATGTGTTGAGAGGCCGGCAATCGAACAAAGAAGAGGCGGTTGAATTTATCTACCTTTTTTTCGCTATTTAGAAGTTTTTTTTTTCATCATTATAAAATTTAGTTTCATTTATCAAATTTCAACAAATAAACATCTTATTAAATATAAATGAATACCACTCGTCTTTCTTGTGCTCATTCATTCCAGTAGAAGTGTTATTGATCTACAAGACAATATGATACATTTGAGCTAATGGTCTAAATATGCAATTTTAGCGTACGCGGAGACCAACGACGGTGGTATGTATGTAACAGGCAGAAGAAGACATCCCCGACCTCATTAAGTATATATATTCTTGATCAGTATCAACAACTGAGTCGATATGTCCGTCTGTCTGTCCGTCCGTCCGTGTGAACACCTGGATCTCAGCTATTATAAAATAAAAAATTTGGTGACAATATGTGTTATTAAAGTTTATTTTGGATTTTTGACACGCCTCCACCCGCCCCTACAAATTGAAAAAATTTGACTACAGCCGCAATATTATATTTACAGCAACAGTTTTTATATACGTTATAAATACCATCTTGCGGACGTTTCGTGAAAATTTCAGTAAGATTGGACGATAAATATGGATAAATAAAGAAATAGTAGTGCATTGTGACCACATGTTTTGTCTGTTTTATTATGTTAGATATGCAAGATATGCAGGTTCAACTCCGGCGGCAAGCATATTTTCAATGTTATGTACAAACATTATTTGCACCGATCATGATTGCAACTTTATAGCAGTGGCGGAGTGGATGTGGTCGTTGACTGTGTAGCGAGAGAGGGTACGGGTTCGAATCCTGCCCACTTGGGTTTTTTTGGTTATTACTTTTTTAGAGTTCAGAGTAAAGTATTTTAAGTTTAGTATTAAATGCATTTAATTAAAACGAATTTTAATGGAAGTCAAAATTAGTGGTATTAGTTTTTGTCCTGTACGATAAGTTGAATGACCTCATAATCCAACTTTGCCGGTTCTAATAATTATGCGCTAATGGCAGAGCGGTTATAGTTGCAGACTGAATTAAACGAGTCTTTTGAGGGCCATGGTTCTTATTTGTTCTTATTTTAATTTTTTTTTGATTGCTTAATTTAAAGTCCTCTGATAAGTTCTATTTGGAAATAACTCCTCGCATTGCAACACAGAATTTCAAGAAGTGCATCGTTTAGTAAAAATTGTGTGAAATTGTGAAAGAGGAAAAGAGAGAGAACATCTATATTGCAACGCAGAGTTTATGTGAAGTTCTTCATTTGAGCTTATACTGGTGAAATTATGATGAAATGTTGCGAAGCGAGAAAACAGAGAGTGCAAAATTCGAATTCAAGGAACGGTAATACGGAAGCTTCTTGCGTATGCATGTGTGCGCAATTTGTTATACCCTTCGACCATTGAAAATGGTCAAAAAAGGGTATACTAACTTTGTGCAATGTATGTAACAGGCATAAGGAGGCGTGGCAGACCTCATAAAGTATATATATTCTTGCTCAGGATCACTAGCCGAGTCGATTGAGACATGTCCGTCTGTCTGTTTGAGACAACGGATCTCAGCAATTAAAAAAGCTAGAGACACCAAATTTGGTACGTAGGTTCCTAAATTTCCCAAGCAGATGAAGTTTATGTTAAATGTTTGATTCCACGCCCACCGCCCCCACAAATCGGTAATTTGTGATTATTAAGCAAACTATTAAACTTATAAAGTTCTGCTTTGGTATGTATGAAGCACAGAAGTTATTCAAGTCAACGTTTTCAGTACAAATGTACGAGCAGCATCCTGCGCGCTGCTTTAAGCAGTTGACGTCGACGTCACTCTTAACGTGCGTCGCTGTGTGAGTGCGAGCGAGAAAGCTATATGTAGTAGAAGTATTTGTGCAAAATTTCTGCTTGGAATTATGAGTGTGGTTACACGTTTGTAACGGATTTTAAAAATTGGGAGAAGGGTATCCTACTGTCGGGCGTTCGACTGTAGCCCTACCCACTTGTTTTAGTTTGCAATTGTAAAAATTTTCTCGTTCAATTTTGCGACAATGATACATATAATGGTGACGATGATCAGCGATTTAATCCAACCCATGTATGTACATATGTATAAATCATAATGTATTTTTTATTTGCAATCACAATTACTACCTTTTCATTAAAGACAATTAAAGATATTTCCAGTGTCCAATTTAGATTTATTCCGAATCTGGCTGCGCCAGTTACCACCAGGGGAGTTGTAGGTGTTAGTCTTTGCAGTCGTAAGACTCGGTTATTTAATTATTAAATATAAGTTCACGCAAAAAATAAACAGAACTGTTTCAATGCAAGAGCGGAAGTGACACTTTATTTCGCTAACAGCTTTTTTTGTCTCGAGACCAGAGCTGCCAATCCGAAAGAACTACTGTCTATAATGCAAGCCAGCACAATAACCAAGCGATATTAATGTTGTGCAAGGTTATCGATATGCTTATCGAATATCCAATTTGGTACACCAATTGAGAGAGAAGACAGTGGGCCGGAATGGTTACGCGCTCGACTGTAAAGACTAAAGACTAAAGACACAAAATTTGATATGAATGTTCCCATATATCATAGGCAGATAAAGTTTATATAAAATGTTTAATGCCACGCACATCACCCTCGCAAATCTGTAACTTGCGATTGTAAAGCCAAGTATTGAACTCATACCGGTATTGAACTCATAAAGCTAAATGACTTATGAATCAGAGAACTACAAAAATCATATTTTTCTTGAATCGCATCAAACACGAAATTTCATGGTCAATTCAATTCACTGAATCCAATGGCGTCGGTGAAACGAAACGAATTTGTCCACAAATCGCTTCAGTCGCGCGTCAGGCGATCCAATCTTTTTAAATCGTATCGTATCAACGAATTTACGAATCAGAGTCTATCCGCTGACGTGCCGGTCCGTTTTTCCAAACACTTGGTCTGGGTAAATCGACGATTGACACACATTTGCTTCTGGATCACAGATACACATTTTTTCGGTCGAGCGAGGTCGCAATCGAGCAGCGGGAAGTGTGTATGTATTTTGTTTTTCTAATTTTTGCCTATGCAATTACTGTGGCGCCGTGGAGTCTAGATGACCCTTTTTCTCTTGGTATTTTCCAAGATCTTGTAACTCAGCTATTTTTTGGGAATGTCCCTTAAAAGGGTTCAATTTGTGTTGTTATTTACATACCTAAGCAAGGCGTGTGTTTTTAAATTATATGTAAAACAGGTTTCAGGATTATCTAGAGGTGTTTATTTTCCCAATTTTCGAAGAACGGAAAATTTGACGTGCATACTTTATAATACATAATATTACATATTATTTATAGATGCACCTGCATTTTTAAAAAGTGTGCCAAAATTGGGATGCCTTGTATTTTTGTAGACAATTTATTATTTCTAAGGTCTTATTTTAAAAATAGTTACTTAATAAATCGAATAATATTACATAATAATTTATTTCATGTTTTTTTTTATATTAAATTGCAAGCAATTATCAATTATTCAATTCGAATTCCTTTTTCAGTTTAATTATTTCCCCTTCCACCAATTACCAGCATTGCACGCGCTCATGCATACATACAAAGCCCTAAATACACACTGTTGAAGCGCTTCCTTAGGGACGATTTGTGTAGAGGCGCGCTATTTGTGTGTAAAAGCGAATCGTAGTATACAGATCCAAATAGCCCAAATGGATCAAGACGAAAATGATACACACGAGGCAGCGAATCGGCAAGCGAGAAACGAAACGAAACGAAAAGTGGAAGGGGGACTCTGTCACGCTGACGCTTCAGCAGCGAATTTATAGATACATACACACTTTGACGCTGTGGCCGAATAGCGTGATTTTTCATATGAATGATTGTGTCTACACACATTTGGTTGAAACCAAGCCGTTCTCTAATTCCCACATATATACCTCATTTGGTCTGCCACGCCTCCTAATGCCTGTAACATACATACATTTGCACAAAAATAGTAAACCCTTTTTGACCATTTTCAATGAAGGGTATAAAAACTTTTAGAAGCGAAAAAAAAGGTAATTAAAACTCAACCGCCGCCTCTTCTGAGAGTTGAACCTCTATCTCTTCTTTGTTCGATTGCCGGCCTCTCAACACATTTGACTATCGCCGCAACTATTGGCTCTGCGGCTAACTTACTATTTCGATCTCATACTCTCATAACCATTTTCGCATTAAAAAGATCGAGAATGCACATGGCGGCAGCAGCTTGCAGGCAAGGCATCACAAATCAATAGAACACGTTAACTTGCGTAACTTCTTTGTTTATTATCCGATTGGATTGCAATTTATAGAATAAGTTCACAACGTATTTATCTAGATGTATGCCAAAGCTGAAAGTTAAGACTTCAATACTTTGCTTAATAATCGCATATTTAAAATTAATTTCTGATTTACGGGAGCGGTGGGCGTGGTAACCAAAATTTGAAAATGACGTTTACTGCCTAGGATATACATGAATCATTCTGCCAAATTTGGAGTCTCTAGCTTTCTTAAGAGCTGAGAACCGTTGTCTCATACAGACGGACAGGCGGACAGACAGACAGACGGATAGACAGACATGGCTAGATCGACTCGGCTAGTGATCCTGAGTAAGAATATATATAGTTTATGGGGTCGCATATGTCTCCTTCTACCTGTTACGCACATTCCGACAAACCTAATAGACCATGTATTTTTTTAAAATCCATGGCCATACCCTTGCAGTTATACAAAATATAAAATATATTTAGATTGCTGCTGGTTTCTGTGGTATTTATTGAACAATTATAACAGTACATCGAATGACCAAACTTATATTTAGATGTGATAAGCCTGATAGCTTTATCTTGAAATATAACGTAAATCGGCCGATAGGCACCATGACAGCTATACAATATATCAGTCCGATCTTGCCCGTTCCGACTTATTTAAAGAGGGCAGAAATAAGAATCTTGTGAGCCAAGTTTCATGAAGATAGCTCAATAACTGTCTGCCTATTTTGGGTTGCAACAGACAGACGGACTGACTGATTGTTCCTATAACAGCTATAGAATATAAACGTCTGTGATAGTTACATGGAAAAACTAATGGCGGGTTACTATAAAACATTAAAAAGTATTGATAATGTGCGGTATTTCCAAAAATAAATCAGGTTTGCATACAAAAACCCTGATTTCAGCCGATTGTTCCTATGGCAGCTATATGTTATAGTCGTCCGATTTTAATATAATTTTGACGGCACATTGAGAACGTAAAAAGAATAAGATTTGCTAAATCTTGTTGCAATATTTTGAAAAACAACAAAAATCGGCCGATAGTTTCTATGGCAGCTATACGATGTATCGCTCCGATCGGGCTCGTTCCGACTTATTTACAGCGTACAGCAATAAGATAGCTCAAAAACTGAGAGACTAGTTTGCGTTGCAACAGACGGACGGACGGACGGATATCTATTTTTCGATTCCTCTATTGATGCTGATTCAGAATATACATATATACTTTACAGGGTCGGAGATGTTTCCTCAGGTGTGTTGCAAACTTCTGGCTAAAATTAATATACCCTCTGCAAGAGTATAACAAGTGGGTAAGGTTACAGTCGAGCGCTCGATAGTAAGATACCCTTCTCCCAAATTTCTAAATCTGTACAAGGGTGTAACCACACTCATTTCAAACAGAGAATTCTGCACAAAGAGTTCTACTACTACTCTGTCACACTCATACAGCGACGCGCGTAAAAAGTAAAGCGACAGGGTGCAACGTCTACGACGACGTCGACGTCAACTGCTAAAAGCAGCGCGCAGGCTGCTGCTCGTACAATTGTATTGAAAACAAAGATTTGAATAACTCCAGTGTTATTAGTCCGATCGGATTCTTATTTGGAGGATATGTTCATATTACATTCAGCTTTATACATACCAAAGCAAAACTTTATCAGTTTAATAATCAATAATCGTAAATTACCGATTTGCAGGGGAGGTGGGCGTGGTATCAAACATGTGACATAAACTTGATCGGCCTTTTATAAATGGGAACCTACGTAGCAAATTTTGTGCCTCTAGCTGTATATCCTAGGCAGTAAACGGCATTTTCAAATTTCGGATACCTTGCCAACCGCCCTCGTAAATTCGAAATTTAATTTCATTTGCGATTATTAAGCAAGGTATTGAAGTCTTAACTTTCTGCCTTGGCAAACATCTAGATAAATACGTTGTGAAGTTATTCCATAAATTGCAACCCGATTGGATAATAAACATAAAAGTTACGCAAGTTAATGTTTTGTATTGATTTGTAATTTGTAAAATTTAGTTTCATTTATCATACTTTAACAAATTATCTCATTCAATCCAGTAGAAGTGTTATTGATCTACAAGACAATATGACACATTTGAGCTAATGGTCTAAATATGCAATTTTTGCGTGCGCGGAGCTCAGCGACGGTGGTCTAGTTGTTGATGACGGACTCTTATGCAAACGGCCTGGGTTCGAATCCTCACGGCGAAAAAATGATTTGCCTATTTTAATTTTTTTATGTTTTTATGTTGTATTCTATGTTTGTTTACATTTATACAGTATATACATTTTTGAATTATTTCCCATTTCTTAATATTTATCTAATCAATTTTATAAGAAGTGTTAAATTTTGCCTTTTAAAATGCTTTCCATGCTGTACTTATGCGTGCATGCATACAATTCATGCATGCGAAGCTCACACATGCATACATGCATGCGTGTGAGGCAATACACAAAACGTGAAGCATGTCAGTTCATTTTTAACGGACGTTTAAATTATAGAATAAGCAGTTGACGTTGGTGTGTGTGTGTGTAACAATTCTTAGCACGCGCCAAAAATTCACAAATCTCTTTCTCGTTTGATCTTATGTTATCGACTCTTGTCCATTCTGCGACCCCATAAAGTATATATATTCTTGCCCAGGATCACTAGCCGAGTCGATTGAGACATGTCCGTCTGTCTGTCTGTCCGTCTGTATGAGACAACAGATCTCAGCAATTAGAAAAGCTAGAGACACCAAATTTATCATGGAGGTTCATATATATAATAGACAGATAAAGTTTATTTCAAATGTTTGATGCCACGCCCACCGCCCCCGCAAATCTGAAATTTATGATTATTAAGCAAAGCATTAAACTTATAAAGTTTTGCTTTGGTATGTATAAAGCTGAATGCCATATAAACATATTCTCCAAATTACAATCCGATCGGATCAATAACACAGGAGTTATTCAAGTCAACGTTTTCAATACAAATGTACGAGCAGCAACATGCGCTCTGCTACGAGTAGACGTCATTCTCGTACATTATTTTCTGTTTCAGGACTTATGATAGTTTCATTTTCTGGATTTTGATTCTTGAATTTTACAATTAATTTTTGTGGTATAGTCTTATATTTATAAATGAAGTATAATGCTGCGATTATAATTATTATTACCAATGTTGTGATTGTTATTATTTGGAAGACATTATTAGTTTGAGTGTGTTGTTCAATTATTTCTTTTGCCTGAATGTATTCAAGTGGTTCAAGTTTTGTTACATTATTGTTTACATAGATAGTTTGAGTGTAGTCTAACATTGTGTTGGTAATCAAAATTTCTTCTAAGTGAATGGAACAATTAAATGCTTTTATCATGTTATTACCTTCTATTATAATTTCTCTATTAATACAATTTTGATTTAACATAGTTTTGGGAAGGTTCCAAGTTGTGATTATATTAGGTTCAACATATTTTATTTCAAAATCAGAGCGTGTTTTACTGTATCTACATTGTGTTGAGACTTGATTAAGTATACCTGTTATGCATTTATTTATGATCAAGCTTTGAGAACTTGCTATAAAAGTTTGATTGTTATGCGAAAAATATTTGTCATGTATTGTTTCAGTTAGTATGTTATTGTTTTCGTCGGGGTATGGTATTATTTCGAAAATAGGTGTTTTAATTATTTCTCTCGGAATGTGGGATATTATCAAAATTTCGTTAGTGTCAGATTTAAGCCAAGCAGAAGTTTTGATATTAAGAATTTTTTCAGAATTTACGTGAGTAAGGGAATCATGTTTTAAAAGTTTTGGATTAAAGATACCTAAGCGTGTCAGTTGCATACCAAGTTCTATGTCTTCTATGTATTCGGTAAATTGTTGTAAGTTGAAAATTAGTAAGGCTAACATTTGGTCTCCTTCAAAATTATTGTTTAATTGATTGGTTACTTTTATTCCTTCATTAATGGCTTCTATTACATGGTTGAGTTCGCTTATTTGTATATTGTTTTTGGAAATGTTACCTATTTGTTGTTGTAATTCTTCTTTATCTTCTTGATCTAATGTGCCGAATAAGTATTTGTAAATAGTTCCCATAAAATTTGCAAGACCGCGTTTGTTACGCTTTGCAATTCTAATGCCATTCATTTCTCTATTGAGTTTTTCTGTTAGGTACTGAATTTGTGGTAAATTTTCAAAAATTTGTGTTTGTTTGATAAGTTCTTCATAAATTATTTCGGTTTTAGTTAAATTAATAGATAAGTAATGATATTCATAGTTTATAGGTAAATCAATTGATCTGGTTTGAAAGATTAGGTAACCGTTTTTGGCCTGAATAGGGGTTACTTCTAGGTTTTGCGTGCTAATTGTTGATAGTAGGCATAACATGAGTATCATGATCGGGAATGAGCCTGGAATTATCATTATTATATTTACTTTTATTAATTTTCTTTTTCTTTTTAAACTTAGATTTATAATGTATTATCTTTCTACCTCTATTTGTTTCTTCATAGTGTTTATCATCTATTTGTCTTAAGTTTCCTGTCTTTCTAAATGGGTTAGTTGTTTTTGATCTAACCAGAGGAGATTTTCTGAAATTAGTGTCTATATTGTAGTCTTGTCTACTTTCGTTGAGTTTGTCAATTTTGTCTATTTTATTTTGCTGCGTGTTATAGGCAGGGGTGCCTGCATAAATGAAGATGTCTGCTGGTGTTCGACCAGTTGTGTTGTGTTTTGTTTTATGATTGTATACGTAAAGTATTTTTTCGAACTTAGTGAATTGGTTTTCTGGTTCATTCTCGCTTGTTATTATTCTTAGTTTTTCGTTGACAGTTTTATGAAATCTCTCAATATCAGAAATTCCATTTTTACTCGTTGTTATGTTTAAGGTTACTCCTTCTGAATCTAACCAGAGCTTGAGTGCGGTGCACATGAAGGCGGAGTCTTTGTCGGCTTTTATTTCTATGGGTTTACCCATATCATTGAATATACGTAAAATAGCTCTTTTAGCTTCAAGCCAATCTCTACTATTTACTTCTATCAGGGAGGCGTATTTAGAATAAATATCAATACATGATAGGAATTGTTTATTGTTTATTAAATAAAAATCCATGACATACTTGTCTCTGGGGTTGAAGGTTTCTGGGGTTGTTTCCAGGGCTAATTTTGTATTTCTATGTTCGGTTTTTGCAATGTTACAGATTTCACATTCATTTATGATATTTTGGATAAGTTTTTGATAATCGAGGTAATAATAAAGTTCTTTGAACTGAAGAGTGATTTTTTCTATGCCTGGGTGTAATAATTCTTTATGTGTTTTGAGGATAATTTCTTTAAATTTAGCATATGTTTGGATATCTATTAGTTTACCACTGGTTCTCATAGTTTTAGTGAAATTGTCGGGACTTATAATTTGAATATAAGCATTTTGAAAGATTTTAAAGTCGGCTTCATTAGGGAAGTGCAGAGGTATTCTTTAATTAAGGTTTTGGCAAGGGTGTCAGTCATTTCTTTGTAACTAATTTGTATTCTAGTTTTATGAAAGTATCTTATTATTTGGACATCGTCAAAATTATCTTTTAAGAATTCTAATTGTCTGTTGTAATAGTTGAGGGGTCTTTCGGTTAAGGAAATGTGGCTTTGATTGTCTTCTTGTGCGCTATGCACAGTAGCTGCTGTGGTAATGGAAACTGGGTTATCTTCTCCTAGGAAGTTTTCTTGAATTTTAACTCTGGATAAGGCATCAGCGACATGATTTTCCTTACCAGGTAGGTATTGGATATTATAATCATATTCATTTAACTTTATCTTCCATCTTTGTAATTTCATATTGGGTTCTTTTACGTTACTTAGCCATACAAGTGGCCTATGATCGCTTAATATTTCGAACTTTCTACCGAATAAGTAAGACCTGAAATATTTTGTTGCCCATACTATAGCTAATAGTTCTTTTTCTATTGCTGAGTAATTGAGTTCGTGTTCGTTAAGAGTTCTGCTTGCATAGCAAATGGGTTTATGCTCTTGAGATAATACAGCACCTATAGCTATATTACTCGCATCTGTTGTTAATGAAAATTTCTTTTCGAAGTTAGGGTATATTAGTATTGGATCAGACGTGATAAGTACTTTTAGTTTTTCGAAAGCGGACATGTAATCGGTATCTTCTGTATTGATTATTGCTCCTTTTTTTAATTTGAGTGTCATTGGTTTTGCTATTTTTGCAAAATTGGGGATGAACTTACGGTAAAATCCGCAGAGTCCAAGAAAAGACTTTATTCCTTTTGTGGTTTTAGGAATGGGAAAATTAACAATTGCGTTTATTTTGTTGGGGTTCGGTTTTATACCGTCTGTTGTGATAATGTGACCAAGAAATTCAGTTTCTTTCTTTAGAAATTCACATTTGTCAAGTTGCAATTTTAAGTTAGCTGATCGTAGCTTTTCGAATACTCTTTTCAATGATACTATGTGTTCTTCTAATGAAGTGGAATAAATGATAATATCATCTAAGTAAACTAGACAATCCTTGTAGATTAAATCTTCTAGGAGGTTGTTCATGCAACGTTGAAAAGTTGCTGGTGCATTTTTCAGACCAAAGGGCATACGAAGATATTCGTAATGTCCGTGTTTTGTTGAAAATGCTGTTTTGGATATTGATTGCGGGTCCATTTGAATTTGATGGAAACCTTTAGCTAAATCAATAGTTGAGAAGTATTGACAGCGTCCAAGCTTGTCTAATATTTCGTCCATTACAGGAATAGGGAATTTGTCGTCAATGGTTATTTCATTGAGACTGCGATAGTCTATGACTAATCGAAATTTTGGTTTGCCAGAAGCATCGCTTTTCTTTGGGACAATCCAAATTGGAGAACAATAAGGGGATTTAGATTTCCTAATTATATTTTGTTCTATCATTTCGTTAATTTGTTTGTTGACCTCTTGATCAAACGCTTGGGGGTATTTATAAGGTTTTTTATAAATAGGGTCTTCGTGCTTTGTGAGAATAGAATGTTTAATCGTACTTGTGAAGGTCAAATTTTCACCTTCTCTGTACTGAATATCATTGTACTCTAACAAAACATGCGAAAGTTGTTCCCTTTCTTCTGTATTCAGATGTTCCAATCTGAATACATTGGATTCTCTTAACTCGTCGTCTAAGGCGAAGTTAGATGGTATTTCTAGAAGGACTTCTTCTATGTTTAGAGGTGCTTCCTCTATTTTAGATAGACTGGGGCACTCATTGGTAGCTTGGGACCTATCTTGTTGTTCGTGGGGATTCCACATTTTTTCTAGAAGGGCTTCTTCTATGTTTAGAGGTTCTTCCTCTATTTTAGATAGACTGGGGCACTCATTGGTAGCTTGGGACCTATCTTTTTTGAAAGAGGTTTTCTTTCTTTTTTGTGTTTTAGGAGGGGTTTCCTCTTGGTCAGATAGACTGGGGTACTCATTGGTAACTTGGGACCTATCTTGTTGTTCGTGGGGATTCCACATTTTTTCTAGGAGGGTTTTCTCCTTTTCTGGGGTAAGTAGAGGTGTTTCCTCTGTGTTAGATGACTTAGGGCACTCGTTGGTAGCCTTGGACTCATCTGTTTGGGTGTGGTCGTACCACATTTTAAATGGATATCCATTTATATTGACCGTTTGAGTTGAGTAGTTAATTTGAGCATTAGTTGACTCTAAATAATTTCTACCTAACAGTAAGTCATAATTTTCTGAGAAATTGTGAATAAAAAAGGTTTGTTTAGTAGGACATAGTTTGCTTGAATGCAATGAAACGCTTTGGTTTAATACTATAGTGCCATTTATAGTGTGGACTTTTACTTTAGAAGGCTTGGTTGGAAAATTGAAAAAATTTTGTTTCATAATATTGATAGATGAACCAGTGTCTACTAGGCATCTAAGGGTAATATTATTCATTTTAATTTTTAAGAATGGGTTTCCTCTTCTTCTGAATCGCTTTCCGATTCCGAGGCTGGTTGAAGAAAATTTTCTCCTGTGTCCATTTTGTATTGGCCACTAGCATTTTCTCTTTGCCTTTTAACTGGAGGGTTTGGTGCATTGCTACCTTGTTGTTGGTAATTAAGGGAATTTTGGGCTCTACCCGAATTTAGTTTTTGTTTAAATTCATTGAAAACTTGTGGATTTGATTCCACTGGTTTGGAACTAGTGCTTGGAGAAGATTTATTAGTGACATGCATTGCATTGTTCACGAAATTTTGATTTTGTCCTTTATTCTTTGAGTTTTGGGAAGGATTTGATTTAGAATTATTTTGGGATTTTGTTCTGTCGTTGTAAATTAATTCGTATACGTCTTCTTCTTGCGCTACTTGTTTAAGTTTGGATATTGTTGATATATCAGATCTAGCAAGAGTCATGAATAGCCTATCAGGTAACTTTCTCTTGATTACTTTTTTAATTGTAGTGTTTAATGCATTTGTGTAATATATGGTGTTATTCATATCGTTTTCTAACATGAGTTTGTTTGATATTATAAATGACTTAGTTTCTAAATCTTCAACGAACTTACGAATAGTTCCGGGGAAAGGTGTGTTGTAAAGACGTCGTAACAACTCCTCACATGGTGTTTGGGTTTTGTACTCGTCGATAAGGGCACTCCTTAGGTCTGGTTAGCTTCTGGCTCCTGAAAGTTGGGATACGCGTTGGGCATCTCCTGTGAGTTGCATCTCGATGGCACTGAAGAACACATGCTTCTGTCTGGTGTCACTTGTTGGGTATAGTTGGAGTATGAACTCGATCCTTTTGATGAAGGCACTGAGCTCTTGCGTGTTTCCGTTAAATACAGGTATTTGTCTTACTTGACCTAATGCCTGATTAAGGTGGGGCTCCGACAATAGTTGAACTTGTTCGGTTGCCATTGTTATTTTGTTTTAGCAGGGTTTGTTTGGTTTTTGGTTGTTTTTACACTTTTATTGTTTTTGGTTGTTTTTACACTTTTATTGTTCTTGCAGTAGATTGACTATTGTGTGTCAATCACCGTAAGTTCTTTGGCGGATAAAACGATTTTATTGTATTACGAGGTCAAGTTTACTTTAGCGCCGATTCGCGTGGTTCAATCACAAAAAGATACGCTTGGTCGTACAAGGATCTTTTATCACTAGATTGATATCGGTAAACGAGTCGCACAACTTTTCCGTTTTATCCTACCGGCTGCGTTATTAACGAATTCAGACCGAGGGTTTAATAAAAAAAACAAAAACACAGTTGTTTTCTAAGTTTTTTTATTAATTAAACACTTTTTATTTTTCTTCCAAAGGAAGAACTAGAGCCATCAGATTATCTTCGGTTGATAATAGACTTTAGTGAGCTATCGCGGTTGATAGCGTACTCGGTGATCGGGATTAAGCTGAATTAAACTGAAAGTTTACTGAACTCTCCTGAACTGAACTGAACTGCTGCTTGGAAGCGCGCCTGGGTTTATATAGGCAGAGTGGGTGTTAAGAGCGCAAACTCTTTAAGAGAGTTTGGCTAATTTGATTCTAATGTTCTCTTTGAGAGAGTTTGGCTGATTTGATTTTGATGTTCTCTCATTGAGAGAGGGAGAGGTTCCCGATAAATAGGGGTAATTGGAGAATCCTGAGACAAGTGCCTGAGCGGAAGCTCGGGTGATAAAGTTTTGTTATTTCAGTTGGCTCGCTCTAAACATTGGGCGGAGACCCGGGTGATGAAGCTTTATTATTTCAGTTGGCTCGCTGTAAACATTGGGGTTAGCCAAGTGATCGAATTGGGGGACAATTGTTTGGGTGATCAGGTTCTATTATTTCAGTTGGCTCGCTGTAAACATTGGGGCTAGCCAAGTGGTCGAATTGGGGGACAATTATTTGGGTGATCGGGTTTCTAGATTTATGATCTGTGGGAACCAAAGTTAATCGAAGGGCTCTCGTTCTTTGATTACATATTGTACTTATACATTAATGTGTGTATGTGCGTTTTACAATAATGGTGCTTATACATTAATGTGTGTATGTGCGTTTTACAATAATGTGCGTGTGTGTGTGGGATTGGGGAGTTTAAAGTGTGGGTATAGAATGGATATGTTACTATATACTTTATAGGGTCGAAAATGTCTCCTAAGGTGCGTTGCAAACGTCTGGCTAAAATTAATATACCCTCTGCATGTGTAAAAAAAGCTTGAGACACCAAATTTGGTGTGGAGGTTCTTATATTTAAAAAACAGAACAAGTTTATGTCAAACATTTGATGCCACGCCCACCGCCCCCGCAAATCGGTAATTTGTGATTATTAAGCAAGGTATTGAAGTCATAATCTGCTTTGGTATACATAAAGCTTAATACCATATGAAAACATTTTCCAAATTACAATGCGATTGGACTTATAACACAGAAGTTATTCAAATCAACGTTCTCAGTACGAGCAGCAGCCGGCGCGCTGTTTTAAGTAGTTGACGTCGACGTCGACGTTGCGTCGTGTCGCTTTACTCTTTACGCGCGTCGGCTGTGTGAGTGCGAGCGAGTAAGCTATATGTAGTAGAAGTATATGTGCAGCATTTCAGTTTTAAATGATGAGTGTGGTTACACGTTTGTAACGGACTTAGAAAATTGGGAGAAGGGTATCTTACTGTCGAGCGCTCGACTGTAGCCTTACCAACTTGTTTATCGTATTTCGAGCATTTTCGAGCACATAAGTTTTTTGTATTCAGTTCGAATTTGACTTTCGCTCTGACCAGACGTGTCTCCGCAAGTGTTTATTCGCGCGGTATCTCAAATAACAGTTACAAGCAAAAGCACCGTTACGAACCAAAGATAAAAACAAAGAACAAAAATAAAAAATCAGTTCTGATACAGTTACACTGTCAGCAACATGGGTTTAGATGATCCACCTGATAAGCCCCCCAACCTTAACGAACCAAGGTTTCTAGTTATAAAAAGAAAAGACAATCAGTCAATGGCAAACGTTTCACCGTTTTTGATAAAGAAACAAATTGACTTTACCTGCAATGGAGCAGTTATATTTGCAAAAAAAACACGAGACGGGAATCTTTTGGTAAAAACCAAAACTGGCCTACAAGCTTTCAAACTATTAAGACTTAAAATCATGGGAGACCTCGAAATTGAAGTCGTGGAACACTTAACGCTCAATACTACAAAAGGCGTTATCTACTCAAATGATCTACGCCCGCTTACTGAAGAAGAAATCAAAAAAGAATTGAAAGCACAGAACATATGCTATGTGAAAAAAATAAAAAAAACCTGAATGAAGTTCTAGTCGATACTGGATTAGTTATTCTTACTTTCGCCTCTGTCTCAACTCCAGAGAATATAAAAATCGGCTACGAATCAGTTAAAGTTCGTGCCTACATACCTCCACCACTTCGCTGCAACAACTGCTTCCGGTTCGGACACATCTCGAACGCATGCCCCAACAATAAACTCTGCATCAACTGTGCAAGTGATTTCCACTTCAATCCAGATAGTGATAAAACTTGTTCGTTTGACAAGAACTGCGTTAACTGCAAAGACGCCAAGCTACCCGATAGCAACCACTCTTCAATCTACAGAGGATGCCCAATCTTTGTCAAGCAGCAAGAAATCCAAGCCATAAAAACTCTTGAAAAAGTCGACGTAAAAAAGGCTATCTCAATCTATAACTCAAGACACGCCCAAGACGGACCAATGTACTCCAGTGTAGTTAAGACTACCCTAGCAAATAATTATATTAAGAAAGACAACCCCACTAACCACGTTATAACGCAAAAATCAGATTCAAGCCCATCCACATCCAAAGATGCTGCTCGAAAAATTATAACATACAACGATATTACATCACAAAATACCACTAGCGAAATCAAATCACCTACAATTACCCCTCTCAACTCTCCCATTAAAATATTCCCCGAAAATTTATCTAATCGTGCGAAGACCCTACTTAAGGCGAAAGAAAAAAAACAAGTAAACACTTTAAAAAAGAATTTACCTTCAGAGGCACTTACACGCTTTCACAAGACAAACGACGTCAACTTCTTGGAAGTTGACATGTCACCGGACGACTCAGATGTTGACACCTAATTAACTGCTGGAGTTCACGGAGCCCGCTCCCCTTTCCCCGCCGAGCGCTCCTCCCGGCGCCACCAAATCAATCGATTTGCGCAAGGCGTGGGGACTGGCGCTCGGCGGGGGAGAGGGAGCGGCTCTGTATTACAGCGAATCTCACTGTAGTCTATGTCGGAGAGCGTAGGCCTCCCGACATCTACATATCATATCTTAACTTCTTCTTAGATACCATTTCTTTAATTCCCTACCAATCTTATGTCCCTAAAAATTTTACATGGAACATTAACGGCTATGTCAATAACTACAGTGAGCTGCAAACATTAATAAAAGAACACCACCCACATATATTAACTTTGCAAGAGACTCACCTCAGATTCAACTCAAAATACCCTATCCCCACAAACTATCTTCTTCTCACACTCAACTCATCATCTTCTTATGGAGGTGTTGGAATACTTATTCACAAGACAATCCAGTTCAAAGAAATACCTCTCGCCACTGATTTCGATGCAATCTGCATTGAAATATGCTCACAAAAAAAAATTAATGTAATCTCAACTTACCTCCAACCTAAATACATCTTCAATATAAAAAATCTACAAACAGTACTGCTCCCTGCAAACAACAAGCCAACGCTTGTTACTGGGGACTTCAACTCATGGCATAGAAGCTGGGGTTCTCCCACCAACAACAAAAAAGGAGTCATCCTGGAAAAATTCATTATGCAGTCGAACTATATCATTCTTAATGACAAGAGCCCCACACACTTGAGCACACACAACACTCTCACACACATAGACCTCACTCTTTGCTCAGCTGAGCTAGCAATACATGCCGAGTGGGAAATAGAAACCAACTGTTTCGGAAGTGATCACCTCCCAATCATCATGCATTTATTTCATTCCCCCCAAAACCACTCAATGATAAATAGATCACCATTTAATACAGACAAAGCGGACTGGAAATTATTTGAATCGCTATCCAGCTCATTTAATCTGGCAACCTCCAATAGCCCGAATATCAATCACGAAGCAGCCATTATCAACAATATTATTTTAAAAAGTGCACACCAAAGCATACCCAAATTTTCTTCTAGAGCACATAGATCAGTACCTTGGTGGAACAAAGAGCTCCAAATACTACGCATTGCCAAAAATACTGCATGGCAAGCTCTAAAAAGAAATATTACCAACGAAAACATCATCAATTACAGGAAAAAATCAGCAATCTTTAGGTGCGCCCTTAGAATCTCAAAAAGAGACGCAATTAACAAGTTTACCGAGGAGAATAATCCTAAGTCGTCCATACAAAAGATATGGAGTAATATACGCCGATTTTGCGGGCTAAACTCTACCAAGGGAATTCACTGTTTAAACCCACACAATCCTAACCAATACATCACCCATCAACAAAACATAGCGGAGTTGTTCTGCGAAAAGTTGTCATCTGAATCACTCGATCGCAATTTCTCCCAAGCATTTAATGCAAGCAAAATCAAAATAATTCAAGACAACTCACGACACACACCCGACAAAAGAGCTCTCCCAATAGAGCTTGACATCAACTTTACTGAATTCTCCTCTGCTCTTAACACACTGAAGGGAAAAACTCCAGGCTTTGATAGAATTAATTACGATATGATTAAAGCTCTACCTACGAATCTTCAGCACCGAATAATCGACTTATATAATCTTATACTATGCGGCCACATACCGCAACAATATAAAATTAGTGTAATCATTCCCATTCTCAAACCTGACAAAGATAAAACCGACCCATTATCATACCGCCCAATTTCACTTAACTCTTGCATGGCCAAACTTCTTGATAAAATTGTTGCTAGAAGGCTATGGTGGTTTGTAACTAACTACAAACTTCTCCACAATAGCCAAACAGGATTTAGGAAAGGTAAATCTGTTATGGACAGTCTACTCTTTATTGACTATCTCAGTGTTTGAAAAGCAGCAGTCGAATTAGCAAAAGTTGCAATATTTTTGCTTTTCACTGCTTCTGCTGCGAGCGATATCAGAAAGTGAAAAATTGCTTCTGCTTCTGCTTCTCAAAAATCAGAAGTCGCAGTCAAAGCATAAGTAAAAATCACGCAGCGACAAATATCAAAAATCATCGTTTTTCGTTTTTTCGCTTTCTGCTTTGCTGTTGCTTTTCATCGTAGACGTTCGTCGCACCTGGAGCTACCGACGACTTTCGGAAGTCGTCGGCAGTCGCTGCAGCATAAGTCGGCGCATCCGACTGTTTGCTGCTTTTGATTTTCGTTGCTATTGCTGCTGACCAACAGTCGCAGCAGCTGAAATCGTTGCTTTCGACTGTTTGCTGCTTCTGATTTTTGTTGCTATCGTTGCTTTCGACTGTTTGCTGCTTCTGATTTTCGTTGCCGAGCAGCATAAGGTGACAGACGCATGAGGCGACAAATTTTGGAAGTCATCCGCAGCGACTGCAGCCGTCGCAGCGTGTATTTCCTCATATTAATTTTAGTTTTAAAACGTTTGCTGCTTGATTCACACGGACACGCACTTGCATATTTCTGCTAACCATGGCACCAAGTGAAGTTTGGAAATATTTTGAAAATAAGGCAGTCGAGGGCTTAGCTATATGTAATATATGCAAAAGGTCTCTCAAAAATAATCGAATTTCAAATTTAAAAGCACATTTACAAAAACAGCACAAAATTGATGTTAAAGTGATAAGTTTAGAAAACCTAGAAACTTTATCAACTAGTTCTTCTTCTAAAATAATAAGAAAAAAAAAAAAATAAAAATTGAAGTAAATAAAAAACAACTAATAAGATCATATATAGGATTGATAACCGAAGATAGCATTCCCTTCAATGTTCTAAATTCACAAAATATGAGAAACATACTTGATCCAATTTGTGAAGGTCTAAAAACAGCAGAAGGAAAAATGATGAAATTAAACGCAGTAAACTGTAAAAATACATTGGAAATAGTGGCAAATAATATAAGAACACATATAACAGCTGAACTTAAAAACACGTTATTATCTTTGAAAATAGACAGTGCAACGCGAATGTCAAGAAATATTTTTGGAATAAGTGCACAGTATATAATTTCATCTCAAATAAAATCTATTATATTAGGAATGATTGAGTTGAAAGGTGCAGGATCAAGTGGAGCCAAAAATCTTGCAACCGAAGTGATCAAAGTGCTTAATAAATATAATATAAATTTAAATCAAATCGTATCCATTACTTCTGACAACGGGGCAAATATGCTTAAGGCAACTAATATTTTGTCATTTGTGTCTGAACAAAATAATGAAGAGGACGATTACGAGTGCACCAACGACGATTATTTAGATAAAATAGAGTTAATAGAAAAAATTCCCAAAGTATTAATAGGAAATATTGAAGTTTGCCGTTGTGCTGCACACACAGCACAGCTGGTTGCCCTCGATGTAAATAAATCATTGGACATAATTAAATACCTACTTAATTGTAGGAATATGACTAAATATATTAGAAAACCATCGAATGGATACCGCGAAATATTTGAGCTTAAAAAATTAAAAGTGCCACAATTAGACTGTCCAACAAGATGGGGATCCACGTACATAATGTTAAAAAACTTGTTGGAAGCGAAAGATATTTTAAGTAAAATTGAGTCACTTAAAACCAGAACGGATGAAGAGAATTTTGATGTAGATGCTTCGTTTTGGGATTTTATTGAAACATATTGTAATGTTTTTAGTCCCTTGCAAAAATCTATACAAAGATTCCAAGAGGAGCAACTACATTATAGTAATTTTTACGCACAAAGGCTTAAACTAAAAATATTGACCGAAAAAATAGTCAATGATTCAAGTCACAATTTAACAAAAACTATTGGAAATAAAATTTTAAATTCAATAGAAACACGAACAAAAACATTGTTAAATAATAAATTTGTTGTTTCATGCTTGTTTTTGGATCCCCGCTTTCAACATTTATTGTCTCCGCAACAAAAAACCGACGCAATAAATCATTTAAAATCAATTTGGGACAGACTATATAGTCTGAACCCTACTGGCAATATGTGTTCAACTCCCAACTCTAGCTTCAATCAAATAGACAACTTTTTTTATGACGAGGAAGACGAAATGTTAGAGGCCTATTTATCGCAAGGCGTTCAATCAACAGTAAATAGTTCAATAGACGTGTACACAAAAATTGAAAATCTACAACTTGCATATCAAAGATTTGACATAGACGTGCTATCTTACTGGAAAGGAAAGCAGTATACGGACCAGGAGTTATACGCAGTTAGTAACGTTTGTTATGCCGTACCGCCAACCCAGGTAAATAAAAATGGCATAAATAATTTAGGTTCCTTAGTTTCTTATTTTATAACAGGTGTCGGTTGAACGAACATTCTCCACTCTGAGGCTGGTGCTTACCGACTACCGCAATCGATTAAGCCAGGATGTTCTTGAGAACATATTGCTAGTCAAATTAAATCCCACCTTTTTGGACATGGCCATTGATACTTTGCCACTTTTTGAAAATGAAGAACTTACTCTTAGTGGTTTATAAAATAAGTAAAATAATAGTTATAACAGAAAGCAATGAAAATTTATTTATGTATCATTTATCATAATTCATATACTATTATGTTTTTATTTTTGCTAATTTTGTTTCTATAATTTTTTTAAAATTGATTAGTTGTATTACTTTATAAGCATTATACAAAAATAAAGTCAAAAAAATAAAAAAGTACAAGAAGTACGCTATAAGTAATTTCAAAAAAATGTAGTCATTCGTAATTAAATACAAGTCGGGGCTACTGAAAGAATTTGTCGCCTCATGCGTCTGTCACCTTATGCTGCTCGGCAACGAAAATCAGAAGCAGCAAACAGTCGAAAGCACCGATAGCAACAAAAATCAGAAGCAGCAAACAGTCGAAAGCAACGATAGCAACAAAAATCAGAAGCAGCAAACAGTCGAAAGCAACGATTTCAGCTGCTGCGACTGTTGGTCAGCAGCAATAGCAACGAAAATCAAAAGCAGCAAACAGTCGGATGCGCCGACTTATGCTGCAGCGACTGCCGACGACTTCCGAAAGTCGTCGGTAGCTCCAGGTGTGACGAACGTCTACGATGAAAAGCAACAGCAAAGCAGAAAGCGAAAAAACGAAAAACGATGATTTTTGATATTTGTCGCTGCGTGATTTTTACTTATGCTTTGACTGCGACTTCTGATTTTTCAGAAGCAGAAGCAAAAGCAAAATCATGTGAAATGAAACTTACAGCAGTTTTTTAAACGCTGGACTATCTTATTAACAAAGCCTTGGTTTCTAAGAATCATCTCTCTATTATCTCGCTCGACTTTTGCAAAGCATTCGACAAAATTGGTTTACATGCGATTATCAACCAATTATTAAAGTGGAAACTTGGCCCCAAAATAATTAATTATGTTCGCAATTTTATGACTAACAGGAAGATAAAAGTTAGAGTCGGCAAACATTTCTCCAACACACTACCACTCGATAATGGTATCCCACAAGGATCGCCTTTATCAGTGGTACTATTTGTCATAGCTTACCAAAATCTTGTCGAGGCGATAGCAGTGCACAAAGAAATACAAATAAGTGCCTATGCCGACGATGTCAATTTGCTTATTAAAATGAACAAAACAAAAAATGGGATATTAAATCTAGATATGTTACACAATGACATAGCCAACTGGTGCTCTTATTTTGGTGCTATCCTTTCACCCGAAAAGTGTAAGCATATGCATATATGCAACAAACACAACTGCAAGTACAGTGTGTCATTTGGCAGCTTTCAACTTCCCAATGTAACCTCACTCAAAATTTTAGGCTTGATATTCAACAACAAACACAAGTGGAACTCACACATAGACCATCTTGTCGATGCTTTACAGAAACGACTTAATATTATAAAATGCCTATCTAATCCAAAATACAACTGTAGCACATTATCACTAATTTCGGTAGTGAAAGCTTTAATAGTAACAAAAATTGATTTCGCTTTACCATTCTTCGGAACTGCTCCAAAAAGTGTCCTAAATAAAGTTAACTCAACCTTACATTCAGCTATTAGAATAGCTCTTGGTGCCCTTCGTTCAACACCATCACGAAATTTGCTTTTTGAGGCCAACATTGCACCTCTCGCCATTAGACAAAAGCTCCTTACCACTAATCTATTCACATGCATCAGCAATAGCGCAGATGCTCCCATTTGCAATATTATAAAAAAATATAAAACCCCTAAAGGGTCTAAAAAACTGTCTGTTCTAGATAAAATTATAGATTCGCACAAACACCTCGAAATACAATTAAATCCCTCAAAAAAACATATCCAAAATTCACCGCCTTGGACACTTAACCAAAAAGCCGTAAATACCTCCCTCAGCTACCTCAATAAAAACGTTACGTCCCCCGAAACATTCAGAAAAGAGTTTGCCAGAATCCAAACCGAACTCAATAGCAATAAAATGTCATTTATTTACACGGATGGGTCACAAATAAAGGATCTCACTAGCTTTGCAGTGACAACCAATTCTAGCATCCTAAAAATGGGAATTCTTCCAACTTATTCTACCGTCTACACAGCTGAAATAATAGCCATTTATGAAGCAATTATGTCACTCAAAACTATCCGTGGCAAATACATAATTTGCTCAGATTCATTATCATCCATCAATGCTATTAAAAACACGTCCAATCATTCGTACTATGCCACGGAAATTCGGAACTTATTAATTAGAAACTTCCCTAAATTCACTCTATTGTGGATTCCCAGCCATGTCAACATAACTGGCAATGAATTTGCAGATTTAGCTGCCAAAAATGCTTTACGCCATCCACTCGTATACACAATTAATCTCAATTGCGGAGACATTAAAAAATATGTATCTAAATACTTCAACTCCCTCTCTAATGGCACTTTTTTGGATTCCTCAGTATGGTACCAAAACATTAATAAAAATAAATTAAACATTTCCCATTTTCTAACAAAAACACAACGAATATCTCGACTTGACGAAATAAAATTTCTTCGCCTTAGATTAGGTCATACAAAGTTAACTCACGCGCACTATATAAGCAAAAGCCCTATTCCATTTTGCCCATTATGTAACCTCCATCCAATTAAACTTGATCATTTTATAGCATCATGCCCTTCTATAACCCAACTCAGGCTCAACCCCTCCCCATTAGCCACATTAACAAACCCATCACACGAAAATATTACTAAATAAAATATTATCTTATTAAAGACACTAAAAACTGTAAACTTATTCTATAGTATTTAAGATTACCTGTACAGCTACTATTAATTTAGACCAACACAATGAATTATGTACATACAAGACACTAGGTTTAAATAAGATATAATAAGCATATATTGTACTTCTGCAGCTGAAGGCCTGAGTTGCCATGGCTCCTAAAACTCAGTGGCCCAAACTTTTCAAGTCTTGGTCCACTTTATTATAATAATAATAATAAGTTTTTTGTATTAACTGGCGGTTGAAATCAGTAGTTTTGACCAAGTTCATCATTTTTTTCTGATTTTATTATGGCGGCAAAACGTGGTAACGAGAGAGTAGGGCACCTGATGAACATTTTGATGGACTCTACCATTTCCAATGACACCAGTCAGGACCCCGATCTCATCAAGACAACTTGTAGACATCATTTCCATCGCACTTGTTTTTCTGGTTGGCTCGATTCGAAGGAAACCTGTCCGATCTGCCGTCAGACAAGCTCAAAGGCCATCCTGACTGCTACAGTTGAGCGCAGGGCTTCCTTGAACCTTGAACCCGCCAACTGAGCAAGGACCTTTAAACGCTCATGCTCATCCGGGAGCAATTCCATAGAGCCGCGTGAATACCCGTTCTCAGGGGCGCGGCATGACCCATGCCAGCTTCTCACTTCCACTTCCAACTCGGGGAAACACCCGACGTGAGATTCAGCTGCGCTCGCAGAAGAGCGAATTAAGAGGCTCATCTCTAGCTCGATGGCGAGTTTTAGAGATAGCATGTCGGCAGTGATTGCCGAACAGATCTCCGCAGAGTTCCGCAATCTTAATGTGGTCTAATCTGTTCGAGATGATCCTCCTTACGGGGAGGAAGGCGAGGCAGCACCATCAGTTCGCCGCACGAGCCACGCTTCAAGGCGCGACGATAGTTTTGGGGGTGGGCAACATGGCGTCTGTGCATCCTTCGGTTGGTCGGAGATTGATCGCCCAGATAGAATATGCAATACTATCTCGAACTGGCGCATTAAATTCACTGGATCACCCAATGACCTTCCTCTCGAAGACTTTATGTTGGAATAGCCCTATTCTAGTATACAAAAATAACTTAGACCAAAATACCGAAATGTATTATTATTGAAATAAGATACGGTCACACACGTTTTGTTTTCTCTCTCTTCCTTTTTGATCTGCCTAATGTGCATGTGGTTTGGTGTTGCGGTGCTAAATAAAATATTATTTAAAATTATAAATATCAAGTGACTATTTAATTACAACATTAATTTACAACAGGTTATGGGCCCAGTCCATGCCCAATAAATAATTAGTTCAAAACTGAGTTTGATAGTGTAGTGGCATATTTTTCATTTTATGGTGAAATTCATTTTTGCATTACGCACGTGCATGTCCGCTTGCGTCTGCAATTTTTTTTCTGTGTCTGTGAGTGTGTGCGTAAGGGAATGGAAAAGGCAAAGAGAAATATAAAGCCGTTCAGTGGCGACAAATATGTTTTTTGGAAATTCAGAATTAAAGCTTTATTGTCGGAATTAGACGTACTAAAGGTGATTAATGATGAAGTGCCTGCTGAGGTGGATGACGCTTGGAAGAAGGCAGAGCATTGTGCCAAGAGTACGATCATAGAGTACCTTGGTGATTCATTTCTTAGATTCGCGACCGGCGACGTTACGGCGCGTCAGATTTTGAAGAATTTGGACTCCGTTTATGAACGAAAAAGCCTGGCCTCGCAGTTAGCTTTGCGAAAACGTTTGTTGTGCCTTAAATTGCCAAGTGAGATGCCACTATTGCAACATTTTATTATTGTTGATGATATGTTGAGTGAGTTGTTAGCTGCAGGAGCAAAGTTAGATGAGACGGATAAGGTCTTTCACTTGTTAATAACATTGCCTTCAACGTACGATGGCATTGTGACTGCAATAGACCCTTTATCGGACGAAAATTTAACATTAGCATTTGTTAAAACTAGATTACTAGATCAGGAAGTCAAAATTAAAATTGAAAATAATGATACTAGTAAAAAAGTAATGAGCGTGATTGCTCAAAAGAAAAATAATGTTTTTAAAAATCGTTCCTTTAAAATGAGATTCAATAATCAGCAAAATACTTTCAAAGGAAAGCAAAATAATAGGATTAAATGTCACCACTGTAGCAAAGAAGGTCATATAAAGAAGGATTGTTATAGCTATAAAAGATCACTAAATAATAATAATAACAAAGAAAACAATAATCAAGCTCAAACCGCAACATCAGCCGACATTGCATTTATGGTAAGAGACGTCAAAGATACGTCGTGTGGTTTTGTTTTGGATTCCGGTGCAAGTGACCATTTGATAAACGATGAGTCGCTATACGCGGATTGTATGGAGCTGACACCTCCAATTAAGATCGCTGTGGCTAAACAAGGAGAATTTATTTTTGCTACCAAACGTGGTATTGTGCGACTACAAAACGACCATAAGATAACGCTGGAGGATGTTCTCTATTGTAAAGAGGCTGCTGGTAACCTAATTTATGTGAAGCGTCTGCAAGAGGCAGGAATGTCCATCCAATTTGATAAGAGCGGTGTAACCATTTCGAAAAATGGAGTTACGATTATCAAAAATGCAGGTATGTTGAACAATATACCTGTTGTAAAGTTTCAAGCATATAATATAGATGCAAAACTTAAAAATAATTTTCGATTATGGCATGAGAGGTTTGGCCACATTAGTAATGGAAAATTGTTGGAAATAAAGAGAAAGAATCTGTTTAGTGATAATACTCTTTTAGATAATCTAGAGCTATCAGGAGAAATTTGCGAACCCTGTTTAAATGAAAAGCAAGCTAGATTACCCTTCAAACAATCTAAAGATAAGACTCATATTAAAAGACCACTATTTATTATACACTCGGATGTCTGTGGACCAATTACTCCAGTAAGCCTAGATGACAAGAACTACTTTGTAATTTTTGTTGATCAGTTCACACATTATTGTGTCACTTACCTAATGAAACACAAGTCCGATGTATTTAATATGTTTCAAGATTTTGTAGCAAAAAGTGAAGCTCATTTTAATTTAAAGATTGTTAATTTGTACATTGACAATGGTAGAGAATATCTTTCAAATGAGATGCGTCAGTTCTGTGTTCTGAAAGGGATTTCTTATCATTTAACAGTACCACATACACCTCAATTAAATGGTGTATCAGAGAGAATGATAAGAACAATTACAGAGAAAGCTCGTGCTATGGTTAGCGGTGCAAATCTCGATAAAAGCTTTTGGGGTGAGGCAGTATTAACTGCAACTTATTTAATTAATAGAATTCCAAGCAGAGCACTTGGTAATATCTCAAAGACCCCATATGAAATGTGGCATAATAAAAAGCCCATTTTAAAACATTTAAAAGTATTTGGTGCAACTGTATATGTGCACAATAAATACAAGAAAGGAAAATTTGACGATAAGTCATATAAAAGTATTCTTGTGGGCTATGAGCCAAATGGTTTTAGATTGTGGGATGCTGTTATGGATAAGTTTATTGTTGCAAGGGATATTGTTGACGATGAAACCAATATGGTTAACTCAAGATCTGTTAAATCTGAAACAGTATTCCTGAAGGATAGTAAGGAAATAAAAGAAACTGGGTTCCCGAATGAAAGTAAGCAATATGACAACACCCAATTCCCGAATGATAGTAAGGACACTGATTTTCTGAATGAAAGTAAGAAAAGAAAGTTAGCTGATCTCCTGAATGAAAGTAAGGAATCGAGCAACCCGAATGATAGTAGGGAAAATGAAACAGCAGAACAATCAAATGAAACTGGCACTGATAAGAATCTAGTTAGAACTGACGGCATTGAATTGAGAAGAAGTGAAAGACTAAAAGGCAAGGCCCAAATATCTTATGATGAAGATGATAGTAGCTTAAACAAATGTATACTAAATGCTCATACTATTTTTAACGATGTCCCAAATACATTTGATGAAATTAAATATCGGAATGATAAATCTTTTTGGGAGGAAGCTATTAATACAGAGTTAAGTGCTCATGAAATAAATAATACCTGGACACTGACAAAGATGCCTGAGAATAAAAATATTGTAGATAGCAGATGGGTATTTTCTGTTAAACATGATGAATTGGGAAATCCGATTAGATATAAAGCTAGATTAGTAGCAAGAGGATTTACCCAAAGATACCAAATTGATTATGAAGAAACATTTGCCCCTGTAGCTAGAATTTCAAGTTTCAGATTTATACTATCTTTGGCAGTACAATATAACTTGAAAATCCATCAAATGGATGTTAAAAAAGCTTTCTTAAATGGTACGTTAAAAGAGGAGATATACATGAGACTTCCTCAAGGTATACCATGCAATGGTAATAACGTATGTAAATTGAACAAGGCAATTTACGGGCTCAAACAAGCCGCTAGATGCTGGTTTGAGGTATTTGAGCAAGCATTAAAAGATTGTGAGTTTGTGAACTCTCCTGTAGATCGCTGTATTTATATTCTTGATAAGGGTGATATTAAGAAAAACATATATGTATTGTTATATGTTGATGACGTTGTAATAGCTACAGAGGATGTGACTAAAATGAATAATTTCAAAAGGTATTTAATGGAAAAGTTTAAAATGACTGACCTAAAAGAAATAAAACATTTTATTGGCATAAGAATCGAAAGGTTCGACGATAACATTTATTTGAGCCAAGCTGCATATATTAAGAGAATTTTGAATAAGTTTAACATGACTGATTGCAAAGCAGTTAGTACACCCTTACCGAGTAAATTGAATTATGAGTTACTTAATTCAGATGAAAACTGCAATGCTCCATGTCGTAATCTCATAGGATGTTTAATGTACATAATGCTATGTACACGTCCGGATTTAACCAATGCAGTAAATATCTTGAGCAGATACAGTAGCAAGAATAACTTCGAGTTATGGCAGTACTTGAAAAGAATACTTAGATATTTGCAGGGTAGTATTGATATGAAACTGAATTTTAAAAGGAATGCAGCATTTAAAAATAAATTAATTGGTTATGTAGATTCTGATTGGGGTGGTAATGAGATTGATAGAAAAAGTACCACAGGATACTTATTCAAAATGTTCGACTCAAATTTAATTAGTTGGAACACAAAGAGGCAGAACTCAGTAGCAGCGTCCTCAACTGAAGCTGAGTATATGGCCCTATTTGAAGCTGTGAGAGAAGCTCTATGGCTGAAATCACTTATGAATAGTGTTAATATAAAACTAGAAGATCCCATTAAGATTTACGAAGATAACCAAGGCTGTATTAGTATTGCAAATAACCCCTCATGTCATAAATGATCAAAACATATTGATATTAAATATCATTTTGCCAGAGAGCAAGTAGAAAATAATGTAATTTTTATTGAGTATATTCCGACAGAGAACCAGCTTGCTGATATATTTACAAAACCATTGGCAACAACAAGATTTGTGGAACTGCGAGACCAATTGGGACTGCTGTAAGATGACGAAGCTGTTTATTGAATTCCTATACATATATATTTTTTGATCTCTTAAATTAAAAGTTAATCGTTTGTAAAAGATTTGTAGAAGTTATCTGATCAGGTTTTTCTGGGTTTTCCCTGATCCGTGTAGCAAATGCTAGATAACGTATAAGCTTCCCAGAATACACACCAGCCACATTAGAATAAGTACATACATAATGTATATGAATATTGTTATGATTTATTAAGTTTATTATGGAAGTAATTTTTGAGGGGGCGTGTTGGAATAGCCCTATTCTAGTATACAAAAATAACTTAGACCAAAATACCGAAATGTATTATTATTGAAATAAGATACGGTCACACACGTTTTGTTTTCTCTCTCTTCCTTTTTGATCTGCCTAATGTGCATGTGGTATGGTGTTGCGGTGCTAAATAAAATATTATTTAAAAGTATAAATATCAAGTGACTATTTAATTACAACATTAATTTACAACACTTTATATTTCGAGTGCATGACCACCCAGAACCTTAACGGCAACTTCTCTTTTTTGTCCCAACTTGCTCATCTTTTGTTCTCTTGACTAGTACGAGTTATGTGGTCGCCTGCAAGAGCGTTACCAGGACCAGAGAACGGGTTGAGATCGCGGTTGAGGTTCATTACAATTTGCGTTCGGAGCTGCAACATGAGCTGTTGCATGTAGACACCTCGGATTTAGCTAGTTTACGTAAGAAATGCCATCGACACGAGGAGTTCTTCCGAAGCATTCGGCCCTAATTCTGCTCGAACTTTAAAAGAAACCTCGTGAACTCTATTCAAGTGGAAGAGAAGTCCGATTCGGAGACAGAAGAGGTGTCTGAAGCTGAGGTATGCGTGGTTCGCTCTGTCGACAACTCCAACTTTATCCCACCAGACTTTCCATTTCACCAGACATGACAAAATACCGGATTTGACAATTCCATAGCATTTCAAACCGTATCATGTGCGTCTAGAGGAGATAGTTGGGTTAATTGCTGTTCCCTTGACGTATCACTCGTTGAAAACCGAGTTTGAATTTTTGATTGTTCCAACTATTAGACAGGAGCTCCTTTGTGGAATGGACTTCTGGAAACGATTCAACATCTCCATCGTTCCAGCATCCATAAATAGTCTTCTGCAAATCGGATCCCGACTCGCCTCAGCTAGATTTGACTCACGTCCAAAAATCACAGCTTGATGGCGTAATTAACTTATTTCCATCCTTCGAGAAGAATGGCCTAGGACTGATGACACTCATCCAGCATACTATCGATACAGCAGCCGCTAAGCCAATGAAGCAATTGTTTTACCCCTTGTCTCCGGCTAAGGAGAGTCTTCTGTACGCTGAGATCGATAGAATGCTGGCGATGGACGTGATCGAAGAGGCTCTTAGTTCTCTATGGTCTTCTCCGGTCACCTTGCATATAAAACCTGGCAAGGTGAGATTTTATTTAGATGCGCGGAAGCTGAACGCAGTGACTGTGAGGGATGCGTATTCTATTCCAATCATGGATGGCCACCTTACCAGGCTCCCTCCTGTACACAGTATCTCCAAGATATATCTCAATGATGCATTCTGTCAGATCTGTCTAGATCAGGACTCCCGCGCTAAGACTGCTTTCACGGTACCCAATAGGCCATTGTACCAATTTAAGCGCATGCCTTTTAGATTGACCAACGCTCCTCAAACGATGAGTTGCCTGATGGACATCGTGATTCCTTACCAGTTGAAGTCGCACGTCTTAGTCTACTTGGATGATCTTCTGGTGCTTTCTTCCACTTTTGAGGAACACCTCATCCATCTGACGAAGGTCGCAACTCAGCTCCGTAAGGCTGGACTGACCATCAACATCCAGAAGAGTCAGTTTTGTCTCAGGAAGGTGGATAACCTTGGATTCATTGTTGGCGAGGGAACGCTTCAGGTCAATCCGGGCAAGATTCGCGCGGTCGAGAGATTCCTGTTCCGAAGACGCAGAAGCAGCTTCGCAGGTTTTTAGGAATGACTGGCTGGTATCAGCGGTTTATTCCAAATTATTCAGACGTCATTTTCGCCCTAACGGAGCTTCTTAAAGGCAAGGCATTCCAGTGGAATGACCGAGCTCAGGAGGCTTTTAAGATAAAGGGTTGCTTGTGCTCTGCGTCTTTTCTAGTTCATCCGGACTACAAGAAACCTTTTGTTCTCCAGTGCGACGCATCCTTACATGGTGTCGGAGCTGTCTTGGCGCAGTGCTACGAGTCTGGCTGTGAGCGACCCATTGCTTACATGTCCAAGAAGCTGAATAAGGCTCAACGCAACTATACAGTAACCGAACTCGAGTGC
Organism: Zaprionus tsacasi; assembly: GCA_018904105.1. Taxonomy (NCBI): domain Eukaryota; kingdom Metazoa; phylum Arthropoda; class Insecta; order Diptera; family Drosophilidae; genus Zaprionus; species Zaprionus tsacasi. The sequence goes on along the minus strand of JAEIFR010000176.1, from coordinate 1,764,213 downwards.
TTGGCTGTAGTTCTGGCCATCAAAAAGTTCCGCATGTACATCGAGGGTCATCCGTTTAAGGTGGTGACAGATCATGCTAGTCTGCGTTGGTTGATGAATCAGCCAGACCTTAGTGGTAGGCTTGCTCGTTGGGCGATCAAGCTGCAAGGTTTCTCGTTCGAAATTGAGCTCCGCAAGAGGAGTGAGAATGTGGTTGCGGATGCGTTATCCCGTTCTTTCGAGCAAGCAGAGATTTGCATGTTAGACACGGAAAACCTCATCGAAATCGACCTCAACTCGGAAGCATTCCAGTCAGAGGAGAACCGACGGTAGAGGGAGAATGTTCGGTCCACTAAGGTTTCCGATTTCCAAGTGGTTGACGACTATATATACCATCGCACGGAGTTTTCTGGAGCGACATTGGTATGGACGACGTCTGGAAGTTAGTAGTTCCGGAATCTTTGCGGGAAGGCGTTATCAGATCCGCACACGACCAGTCTTCTTGTGCCCATTGCGGCATGGCTAAGTGCGTCGATCAGATCCGCCATAGATTCTTCTGGCAAATCATGGTAGTGCAGGTAAGGGACTACATCCGGAACTGCGTGGTTTGTCGGACTACGAAGTATCCGACAGTGGCGCTAAAACCACCCATGGGAGCTTGGGTAGTATCCGATCGACCATTCCAACGTATTTATTACTTTATTGGTCCGTTTCTAAGATCAAAAAAGGGAAGCATTTGGATTTTTATTAAACTTGATACTTCTCCAAGTTTACTTTCCTGAAGGCAGTGAAAAAGTTTACGGCCAAGGTCGCGATAGACATCCTTGGAAAAGATATATTTTCGTATTTTGGGGTACCGGAAGTAGTCGTGAGCGATAATGGCACTCAATTTGAAAGCCATGAGTTCTCGACCTTTCTGACGAAGGTCGGAGTCTATCACATCTGCACCGGTACGTATGGTCCGCAGTCGAACGCAGCGGAGCGGGTGAATCGCTCAATCAATGCGTCTCTGAGAGCTTATGTGCAGGGTGATCAAAGGGAATGCGACGTAGTCATAAGTAGCATCAATTCATCGCTACGAAAAACTTTGCATCAGTCGATCGGCATGTCACCATATCTGGTTGTCTTTAGGCAATACATGATGTCGCATTGATCTAATTATCAGTTGCTGGGAAAGCTTAGCATGTTTGGCAGCGCTGAAGCGAACGTGGCAAGGCCGGATAGTCTGCAGTTGATTCGCTCGAAGATTGATAAAAATCTGCTCAAGGCGTTCGAGCAGAATCAACGTAGCTATAACTTTAGGGCCAAACCACGCTCCTTTGAAGTTGCCCACGTAGTGATTGAACGCAACTTCGCACTGAGCAACGCTGCCACCAATTTAAATGCAAAGCTGGCACAAGTAGGCACGAAAGTCCACGTTAAGGGGAGGTTGGCCAAGGAATTGGGATATTTCCATGCTAAAAACCTATGGACCTAGACTTAGACTTCAGGTTAAGTGTCCCATTGGAAGACCCCATAAAGTATATATATTCTGGCTCAGGATAACTAGACGAGTCGATTGAGCCATGTCCGTCTGTCTGTCTAATTGTTTGAGACAACAGATCTCAGCTATTAAAAAAGGTAGACTCAAAATTTGGCATGGAGGTTCCTATATTTCCCAAGCAGATGAAATTTATTTCAAATGTTTGATGCCACGCCCACCGCCCCCGCAAATCGATAATATTCGATTATTAAGCAAATTATTAAACTTAGTTCTGCTTTGGTATGTATAAAGCTAAATGCCTTATGAACTTATCCTCTAAATTACAATCCGATCGGACTAATGACAAATAAGTTATTCAAGTCAACGTTTTCAGTACAAATATACGAGCAGAAGCCTGCGCGCTGCTACTAGCAGTTGACGTCGACGTCGAAGTATTTGTGCAAAATTTCTGTTTGAAATTATCAGTGTAGTTACACGTTTGTAACAGATTTAGTAAATTGGGAGAAGGGTATCCTACTGTCGGGCGTTCGACTGTAGCCATATCCACTTGTTTCAAGCTTAATTTCAGATCAGTGGCATGAAATAGATCTTGAGGGTGTGCAGTACTCATAATTATCTTCCTTATTGTAGATCGAATTATGCACTGCACGATCCGTTCAGCGTATTATGTTCGGACTACAACAAACTTCAACACGTCATAGCACTAACTCTATTGCCGCTATGAAATCTTTAATTCTTCCCTATCTAGCACGTAATAAGTAATATTATTCCTTCGATATTCTTTTTATACCCTTTCAGAGGGTATTTTAATTTTAGTATTTTTTTATTTCCCTATCTAGCACGTAATAAGTGATATTATTTTTCGATATTCTTTTTCTACCCTTTCAGAGGGTATTTTATTTTTAACCAGAAGTTTGCAACGCACCTTAGGAGACACCTCTGACCCTATAAAGTATATATATTCTGAATCAGCATCAACAGAGGAGTCGAAAAATCCGTCCGTCCGTCCGTCAGTTGCAACGCAAACTAGTGTTTCAGTTTTTGAGCTCCATGTGAGCTTCTTCATGAAACTTGGCACACAAGCTTCTTATTGCTGCACGCTGTAAATAAGTTGGAACGAGCCAGATCGGACCGATATATCGAATAGCTGTCATAGAAGCTATCGGCCGATTTTCGCTGTTTTTTAAGATATTGCAACAAGATTTGGCAAATCTTATTGTTATAACGTTCTTAATGTGCTGTCAAAATTGTATCAATCGGACCACTATAACATATCGCTGCCATAGGAACAATCGGCTGAAATCAGGGTTCATGTATGCAAACAGAAACCACCAGCAATCCAAATGTATTTTATATTTAGTATAACTGCAAGGGTATAAAACCTTCGGCAAGCCGAAGGTAGCTTTGCTTTCTTGTTTTCATTATATAACCCTTTCCTGTATTCCGCCGTCATCGAATGTATCTGTCTATTTGCAACATTTGACTGCAATAAAGACTATATTTAAACTGTTATCAGACAGAGATCACGTTTCAGTCCTTGGGGACTTTAATATACCAGATTGTAATTGGACAACAAGTGTTGATTTAAATTCTCTGCTGCCCTCACGGCATCACGACCATTTTGACGGTCTGTCTGATATATCATTGTCGCAGGTCAATCATATCTTAAAGTGTAGTTACAGATCGTTAGATTTATGCTTTGTCTCCGATCCATCTAGAGTGAATTTATTCAAGACCCAACCACTTTCATTCCCAGAAGATCCTTACCATCCTACTCTGAAAGTGTCTTTTGACTTTGGGGCATGTATGGATAAACTCGAAATACTGTGTAAGCGCGTACGCTGCTTTAGAAAAGCAGATTTTAATTTATTAAACGTTTTAATTTCCCAATTTAATTGGTGGGAATTGTATGGGTCTATCGCTATATCAGTAGCGACCAATATTTTTTATAAAACTATTTACTCGTTTTTTGATATTTGTGTTCCGTGCTTTTATTCATCATCATCGAGTAAGCCGCCATGGCTTACAAGAGAGTTGTCACGATTAAAAAATTTAAAGTCAAGCCTTTACAAGAAATTTAAATGTAGTAACTTGCCTTTAGCCTTTTCACGCTACTTAAGCACGCGGTCTGACTTTACAGTCTTAAACGCGAAATGTTATAAGAACTATTTAGCTCGTTGTAAGGTTCAGTTCATTCAGAACCCCAAACAGTTTTATAGTTTTATTAACACGAAGCGTAAGTCTTCCGCATTTCCTACTAATTTAACGTTTGAAAATGCTAGTGCAAATACCGACCAAACCATGCAAAGCTTTTTCAAACGACTTTTTCACCGTCTACACATACTACTCACTTTTATCCATACAACATTCCAAGTTCGAATGGTATCTTCTCCCCCTTTCTAAACTAAAGCTCCCTTGTCAAGGATCTTTATTTAGTTAAGCCAATTTTTTCACCAGGCCCTGACGGTGTTCCCGCTTGTATACTTCGGTTCTGTGCTAACTCCTTAAGTAAGCCATTGCTCAAACTATTTTCGTTGTCCTTAGAAACTTCACTCTTTCCTTCCATATGGAAGGAATCTTTTATTATCCCCTTGTTGAAAAAGGGCAGCAAGTCTGAAGCAAGTAATTATAGAGGTATCTATAAATTATCGGTTATACCTTAATTTTTCGAGAATGTTATAACTCCTCACTTGCAACATTTATGCAGATCCTTTATTTCACCTTTCCAACACGGATTTATTAAACGTCGTTCCACTACGACAAATTTGCTTGACCTGACATCCTTTGTGGTAAAAGGATTTCAGGAAAATCTTGAAACTGATATAATTTCTACTGATTTCAGTAAAGCTTTTGACTCATTAAATCCTTCCCTTCTGGCACATAAGCTTGACTTTCAAGGTTTTTCACCAAAATTACTTAGTTGGATTGTAAGCTATCTGACTGACAGAACTCAAAGAGTCCTCTTTAGAATCAGCCTTTCAATTCCACTTCATGCCACATCTGGCATTCCTGAAGGGAGTCATCTCGGCCCCCTACTTTTTACGCTTTTCATCAATGACCTGCCTTTGGTCATGCCTAACTCTCGTACTCTCATGTACGCGGATGATGTAAGGCTTTGTTATCAATTTAAAGAAGACCACTGTCACTCACACTTACATGCCGACCTAAATAGTTTTAATTCGTGGTGTTGTGCCAATTTTTTAAACCTGAACAACTCTAAATGCAATCTGATGACATTCTCTCGAGCCAGTCCAATGTATACTTCTTATTCTCTTGTGGTTGTTTTTTGGAAAGAATCACCCTAGTTGATGATTTGGGGGTCGTTTGGACCGAAAACTAAAGTTTTTCAATCATATATCTAATATGGTCAATAAAGCCATGGGTTTCCTAGGCTTTATTAAGAGATGGTCTAAGGAATTTGACGATCCTTATCTTACTAGTTTTCTTCTAACTCTTCCTTATTGTAGATCGAACTATGCACTGCACGATCTGTTCAGGGTGTTATGTTTGGACTACAATAAACTTCAACACGTCATAGCTGGCACTAACTCTATCGCTGCTATGAAGTCTTTAATTTTTCTCTATCTAGCACGTAATTAACAATATTATTTCTTCGATATTCTTTTTATACCCTTGCAGAGGGTATATTTATTTTAGCCAGAAGTTTGCTACGCACCTTAGGAGAGATCTCCGACCCTATAAAGTATATATATTCTGAATCAGCGTCAACAGAGGAGTCGAAAAATCGATGTCCGTCTGTCCGTCGGTCCGTTCGTCTGTTGCAACGCAAACTAGTCTTTCAGTTTTTGAGCTATCTTTATGAAACTTGGCACTCAAACTTCTTATTGCTGCACGCTGTCAGTCGGAACGAGCCAGATCGGAGCGATATATCGTATAGCTGTCATAAAAGCAGCAAACATTTGACGTAAACTTCATCTGCTTGGAAAAATTTGGTGTCTTTAGCTATTTTAATAGCTAAGATCTGTTGTCTCAAACAAACAGATGGACAGACGGACAGACAGACGGACATGTCTCAATCGACTCGGCTAGTGATCCTGAGCAAAAATATATATACTCTATGGGGTCTGCCACTTCTCCTTCTGCCATTTTCAATTGTCGAAGGGTATAATCAGTCCGTCCGTCTGTCTGTTGCAACGCAAATTAGTCTCTCAGTTATTGAACTATCTTCATGAAACTTGGCTCACAAGCTTTTTATTTCTGCCCTCTTTAAATCAGTCGGAACTGATATATCGTATAGCTGTCTGTCATGGAACCTATCGGCCGATATTCGATTTATTTCAAGATGTAGCTATCAGGCTTACCACCTCCAAATCTAAGTATATCCTTAATAATAAAGTTTTATCAAAATCAAACTTTTACAATTTTTAACGATCAACGATCGCCATAATGAAGGTACCTGTTGCAATTTTATGAAAATCTGAGTAGTATTACATATACATTGCTGTGTACAACTGCAAGGGTATATCCTGCTTCGGTAGCCTTGCTTTCTTGTTTTAAGATAGTTTCATATTGCATTTATCTGTGTAAACCGATGCAAAATGTTATGAATCAATACTTTGCTAAATAATAACAAATCGGCTTTGCTACTTATTCTGAGCAAAAACATATTTACTTTATGGGGTAAACATATATACCTAATTTGGTGTCGATTCTTACCTTATGCAATTATCCGGATCATTAACACAATCAGTGTTGCACCGAAACCGTTCCCAAGACAACCACCCCATTGGTGGAGTCCTTGCTAGTCCATTTTCTAAGGCATGACACACTGCGATTAAAGTGCAAACTAAAGATAAGCCGACCAACATATCTGAAATGAATAAGAACGGCTACGGTCAGTTTTTGACCGTGTAACGGATGGATGGTTATACCCTTGCAGAGGGTTTATTAGTTTTTGCCAGAGTCGAATAATCGATGTCCGTCCGTCCGTCCGTCCGCCTGTTGCAACGCAAACTAGTCTCTCAGTTTTTGTGCTATCTTTATGAAACTTGGCACACAAGCTTCTTATTGCTGCTCGCTGTAAATAAGTCGGAACGAGCCAGATCGGAGCGATACATCGTATAGCTATATATTGCAACAAGATATGGCAAATCTTATTCTTATTACGTTCTTAATGTGCCGTCAAAATTGTATCAAAATCGGACCACTATAACATATAGCTGCCATAGGAACAATCGGCTGAAATCAGGGTTTTTGTATGCAAACCTGTTTTGTTTTGGGAAATACCGCACATTACCAATACTTTTTAATGTTATACAGTAACCCGCCTTTACTTTTTCCATTTAAATATCTCAGAAGTTTATATTCTATAGCTGTTATAGGAACGATCAGTCAGTCCGTCTATCTGTTGCAACGCAAATTAGTCTCTCAGTTATTGATCTATCTTCATGAAACTTGGCTCACAAGATTCTTACTTCTGCCCTCTTTAAATAAGTCGGAACTGGGCAGATCGGACCGATAAATCGTATAGCTGTCATGAAACCTATCGGCCGATTTTCGTTATATTTCAAAATATAGCTATCAGGCTTACCACATCCAAATCTAAGTGTGTCCTTAATAATAAAGTTTCATCAAAATCGAACTTTTATAATTTTTAACGATCAACGATCGCCATAATGAAGGTGCAAGGGTATAAAACCTTCGGCAAGCCGAAGGCAGCCTTGCTTTCTTGTTCTGTGCTTGTTTTGAGATCGCTCATTTTTATTGTTATACCTAATATGTCAAGCATTGAACATCTTGACTCTAGTGAGGAAGAGTTTATAGAGAGTTACAAAGAATATAAGAAAAAAAAAATATGCCAGGCGGTGGAGTACCTCAGGGAGAGGAAGCAATAAGCATGCAGCGTATGAGTTATTTGAACCATTTGATGGCAGAAGAAGATACTATCAAGTCGTAGCTATTCTTAGAAACAAGATCAGGTGTACAGCGAGTGCCACACTGGCATCATTTAATACAGTACTGAATTTCAAGGCCATACTGGCCATACATACTTATTAGATTTCAACTATGCAGATTAAGCACTTATAAGGGTAATACGAAAGGAAATGGAAACATTGCGACAGGGTGACACGACCTTGTTACAGTACTATGACGAGATTGAGAAAAAATTGACATGGATTAAAAAAATAAAACTATTATGAAAAATGAATGTAGCGAGGCAGTAGTTCTTAACAGACAGTTTAGAGTTGTTGCATCGCAGATATTTGTTTCCGGGTTGCGCATAAATTTAAAAACACAATTGTTCTCAGCACAATCTCATGATCTACCAACTGCATTGGCACTTGTGCAGGAAAGTGAAGGCCGGCAAAGATAGTTATACTTTTGCAATAAACTTCGCGAGAAGCGTCAAAGGTAGATCTCAAAATGCCCGGGGTACAACATCATCCCGCCCGCAAAATCGTCGATCTTATGACGACCAGCAGGTTGGAAGAAATCTACATTTTTCTAGGGGTCAAAAGAACAATCCAAGTCAGGTCCCACAGCAACGAGTCTTTGCCAGTTTTAAGCAAAGGTCCGAAATACGGGTCCAGAACCCATGGACGTAGACCCATCTACTTCCCGCATGTGTCAACCAAGTAGAGCATGGCCGAACAGAGGCTCAACTCCTCAAAACGGCTCTGGGCAAAATCGGCAATGGGTCAATCATTCGACCCAGTCTGAACAGGAATAGGAAGAACGGGAGTTTAATGAAAGGGAAGAAGAGGAGAATAGGGCATTGGAGGCGCCTCTGATGATGAGAATTGCAATTTTTAGGGGCAATTCCCTGCTACCCTATGTCAAGCGAGAAGTAGCAGGGAGAACAATAAAGCTTCTGTAAGATAAAGGGGCTTCAAAGAATTACGTCAAACCGTGGCCAGAGCTGGCTGATTTCATGCCAGTGGAAGAACCATTTCATGTGACGTCAATTCACGGTCGCACAAAAATCAACACCAAATGCAAGATCTTACTTTTTGGAATAAAATCCTCTTGTTATACTCTTCGACCGTTGAAAATGGCCAAAAACGTGTACCACTAACTTTGTGCAAATGTAAGTTACAGGCATAAGGAGGCGTACATAAAGTATATATATTCTTGCTCAGGATCACTACCCGAGTAGTGTCCGTCTGTCTATTTGAGACAACAAATCTCAGCTATAAAAAAAGCTAGAGACACCAAATTTGGTATGAAGGTTATATATCCGTGGCAGAACAAGTTTATGTCAAATGTTTGATGCCACGCCCACCGCTCCCGCAAATCGGTAATTTACGATTATTAAGAAAGGTATAGAACTTATAAAGTTATGCTTTGGTACTTGGTTATGTATAAAGCTGAATGCCATATGAACATATTCTTCAAATTACAATCCGATCAACCTAATAACACAGGAGTTATTCAAGTCAACGTTTTCAATACAAATGTACGAGCAGCAGCCGGCGCGCTGCTTTGAGCAGTTGACGTCGACGTTGCGTTGCGCTGCTTTTCGCTTTACACGCGTTGCTGTGTGAGTGCGAGCGAGTAAGCTGTATACCAAATTTGGCATCTCTAGTTTTTTTAATAGCTGAGATCTGTTGTCTCAAACGGACAGACGGACATGGCTCAATCAAATCGGCTACTGATCCTGAGCAAGAATATATATACTTTATGGGGTCTGCCACGCCTTCTTATGCCTGTTATAGACATTTTGCACAAATTTACCATTTTCAATGGTCGAAGGGTATAACTAGTGTCTTTATTGGAATAAACCTTGCAATCAAATTCTGGGAAAACTTATACAAAATGTTAACACTCTTTTCTGTCCTTGTATTGACAAAACGTCTTTACTTAGTGAACGTAAGTCGATAAAACCCGTTTTAGAAATTTTGCTGATTCGATTCTGAAGCCAACTCATAAGAATTGTCACTATCCAATAGTTATTTTCCACCTCTTTGGAAAATATCTTTTTTCCATTCCTTTTCACAGTAGAGATTCTAACCATGATGTGAAGAACTATATGTGTATTTCCATATTTTCCGCAATTCTTAAAATTTTTGAAAACAATTTTACGGCTCAGTTAACTATAATGTGTAAATCTATAATTTCACCATATGAACATGGGTTTATAAAGGTAAGAATTACAACTTCTAATCTTTTAAAATTTTCTTCTGATGTAAATTTAGGATTTCGGAACAGAATGCAAACTGATTTAGACTATACTGACTTCAGTAAAGCATTTGACTCCGTAAATCATAGTCTCTTAATTCAGAAGTAATATTTGATGGGTTTTCCTCAAAAGGTCCTTTTGTGGATAACTGATTATTTAACCAACAGGTCTCAATGAGTTCTTTTCAAGGACTGTAATTCTAAGCCGGTCTTAGTTACTTCTGGTGTTCCTCAGGGCAGCCACCTTGAACCTTTTCTAATTAACCTTTTTATACCCTTCGACCATTGAAAATGGTCAAAAAAGGGTATACTAACTTTGTGCAATGTATGTAACAGGCATAAGGAGGCGTGGCAGACTCCATAAAGTATATATATTCTTGCTCAGGATCACTAGCCGAGTCGATTGAGACATGTCCGTATGTCCGTCTGTATGAGGGAACAGATCTCAGCTATTAAAAAAGCTGGAGACACCAAATTTGGTATGGAAGTTCCTATATATAATAGGCAGATGTAGTTTATGTTAAATGTTTGATGCCACGCCCACCGCCCCCGCAAATCGGTAATTTGTGATTATTAAGTAAACTATAAAACTTATAAAGTTGTGCTTTGGTATGTATAAAGCTGAATGCCATACGAACATATTCTCCAAATTACAATTCGATTGGACCAATAACACAGAAGTTATTCAAGTCAACGTTTTCAGTACAAATGTACGAGCAGCAGCCTGCGCGCTGCTTTCAGTAGTTGACGCCGACGTCGACGTCACTCTTAACGTTCGTCGCTGTGTGAGTGTGAGCGAGACAGCTATATGTAGTAGAATTATTTGTGCAAAATTTCTGTTTTAAATTATGAGTGTGGTTACACGTTTGTAACGGATTTTAAAAATTGGAAGAAGGGTATCTTACTGTCGAGCGCTCGACTGTAGCCATATCCACTTGTTATTAACGATCTTCTTTCAATACTCCTCCACTCTAACATTCTTATGTATGCTGATGATGTGAAACTCTGTTTGACACATATTGATCCTCTAAATAACCTTCTTCAAACAAATCTTGATTTGTTTTTTTTTTTATTGTTTGAAGTGCAAAGTTATTTCAATTAACGGACGTAACTATCATGTCATCAACTGTAAGCTTAACTTAACCCCACTCTTAAGAATATCTGAAGTAACTGATTAAGGTATCCTATTCGATCATAAATTGAAACTTGATCATCGTATAACACAAATTGTCAATAAGGCATTTTGACTACTTGGACTCATCACTCTTTGCCTTGCGTAGTTTTAATTGGGTTTCGGGTGTAGACTTACCACCATATTCTAGTAGACTCTCTCATAACAAACTTATTTCTTTAACTAACCGACGTATTATGTTAGGCATTATGTTTATCGTAACACTAATAAAATACAATATAGATGCTCCAACTCTGCTTAATCATATCAATTTCTGTATTCCTTCTAGAAATGCGTAATTTTCTACCACTATCTTTGGGATTTTGTCCTACTATCTACAGCTTGCATGACCATTTCCGAGTTCTCTATGCTTACTCAATATACTGTCTAGACTTTTCAACTCTGGGTCCTCCCTTTACTCTGTAAAGCTGTCTATCCAAAATCAATAACCTCTAATATTAATACTAATTTACCGATCTGATTGGGTTTTCCCCAATCCTTTGCAGAAAATACTGGATCGGGAATTTTTGATTTATATTCCCCAGCCCAAATTTGAAAAAAAAAACAAGAAAGCAAGGTTACCTTCGGCTTGCCGTTACACAAACTAAAAAATATATTTGGATTACTGCTGGTTTCTGTGGTATTTATTGAACAATTATAACCATAACAGTACAACGAATGACCAAACTTATATTTGGATGTGGTAAGCCTGATAGCTATATCTTAAAATATAACGTTAATCGGCCGATAGGCTACATGACAGCTATACGATATATCAGTCCGATCAGGCCCGTTCCGACTTACTTAAAGAGGGCAGAAATAAGAAGCTTGTGAGCCAAGTTTCATGAAGATAACTTCTTCTTCCGTTTCATACTGAATTTCTATTCGAAATGAGACAATTTGAGTCTATTCCGAATGCTTCAGCATTACGAGTTGTCTCACTCAACACATTGCAAAACAAGTCACTTTTCATAGTTCCTTTAAATTATCACAAAAAAGCAAAATAAAAAAAAATTGGATATGGCTACAGTCGAGCGCTCGACAGTAAGATACTCTTCTCCCAATTTTCTAAATCTGTTATAAATGTGTAACTACACTACATATAGCTTACTCGCTCGCACACATACAGCGACGCGCGTAAAGAGTAAAGCGACACGACGCAACGTCGACGTCGACGTCAATTGCTCAAAGCAGCGCGCAGGCTGCTGCTCGTACATTTGTATTGAAAACGTTGACTAGAATAACTCCTGTGTTATTGGTCCGATCGGATTGTAATTTGCAGAATATGTTCATATGACATTTACCATTATACATACCAAAGCAGAACTTTATAAGTTGAATACTTTGCTTAATAATCACAAATTACCGATTTGCGGGGGCGGTGGGCGTGGCATCAAACATTTGAAATAAACTTCATCTGCTTGGGAAATATGGGAACCTCCATGCCAAATTTGGTGTCTCTAGCTCTTTTAATAGCTAAGATCCGTTGTCTCAAACAGACAGACGGACAGCAGGACAGACGGACAGACGGACAGACGGACAGACAGACGGACATGGCTCAATCGACTCGGCTAGTGATCCTGAGCAAGAATATATATACTTTATGGGGTCTGCCACGCCTCCTTATGCCTGTTACATACATTGCACAAAGTTAGTATACCCTTTTTTGACCATTTTCAATGGACGTCTGTCTGTCCGTCTGACCGTCTGTCCGTCTGTCCGTTTGTCCGTCTGTATGAGACAACAGATCTCAGCTATAAAAAAAGCTAGAGACACCAAATTTGGTATGGAGGTTCCTATATATAATAGGCAGACAAAGTTTATTTCAAACGTTTGATGCCACACCCACCGCCCCCGCAAATCGGTAATTTACGACTATTAAGCAAAGAATTAAACTTATAAAGTTGTGCTTTGGTATGTATAATGCTTAATGCCATTCTCCAAATTACAATCCGATCGGACTAAAAACACAGGAGTTATTCAAGTCAACGTTTTCAATGCAAATGTACGAGCAGCAGTATGCGCTCTGCTACGAGTAGTTGACGTCGACGTCGACGTTGCGTCTCGCCGCTTTACGCTTTACGCGCGTCGCTGTGTGAGTGCGAGCGAGTAAGCTATATGTAGAGAAGTATTTGTACAGAATTTCTGTTTGAAATTATCAGTGTAGTTACACGTTTGTAACAGATTTAGAAAATTGGAAGAAGGGTATCCTACTGTCGGCCGTTCGACTGTAGCCATATCCACTTGTTACTAATTTACTTTTTACATTTTTAACTATTTATTTTATTTTTAAAACATATTACAGAATGTCTTTATAAACAACGTTCACAGCTTTCTTGTGACAATATAATTTCTGTACAAAATTTACTCAGTTCTTTATTATTGGGATCAGAGAACGGCTTCGGTTTAACCAAATGTGTGTAGACACAATCATTCATATGAACAAGAAAGCAAGGCTACCTTCGGCTTGGCGAAGGTTTTATACCCTTGCAGTTGTACACAGCTATATGTAATGGTACTCAGATTTTCATAAAATTGCAACAGGTACCTTCATTCGGCCGATCGTTGATCGTTATAAGTTATAAAAGTTCGATTTTGATGAAACTTTATTATTAAGGACACACTTAGATTTGGATGTGTTAAGCCTGATAGCTATATCCTGAAATATAACGATAATCGGCCGCCGTCAGACGGACTAACTGATTGTTCCGATAACAGCTATAGAATATAAACGTCTGAGATATTTAAATGGAAAAACTAAGGGCGGGTTACTGTATAACATTAAAAAGTATTGATAATGTGCGGTATTTCCAAAAACAAAACAGGTTTGCATACAGAAACCCTGATTTCAGCCGATTGTTCCTATGGCAGCTATATGTTAGAATTTTGACAGCACTTTAAGAATAAGAATAAGTTTTGCCAAATCTTGTTGCAATATCTTGAAAAACAGCAAAAATCGGCCGATAGCTTCTATGACAGCTATACGATAAATCGGTCCGATCTGGCTCGTTCCGACTTATTTACAGCGTGCAGCAATAAGAAGTTTGTGTGCCAAGTTTCATGAAAGCTCAAAAACTGAGAGACTAGTTTGCGTTGCAACAGACGGACGGACAGATGATTTTTAGATTTTTCGACTCCTCTGTTGATGCTGATTCAGAATATATATGCTTTATGGGCTCGGAGATGTCTCCTAAGGTGCGTTGCAAACTTCTGGTTAAAATTAATATACCCTCTGCACGGGTATAAAAATCACACTATTCGGCCACAGCGTCAAAGTGTGTATGTATCAAGAAATTCGCTGCTGAAGCGACAACGTGACAGAATCCCCCCTTCCACTTTTCGTTTCGTTTCTCGCTTGCCGATTCGCTGCCTCGTGTGTATCATTTTCGTATTGATCCATTTTGGCGCCTCTACACAAATCATCCCTAAGGAAGCGCTTCAACAGTGTGTATTTAGGGTTTTGTATGTATGCATGAGAGCGTGCAATGCTGGTAAATTGTAGAATGGGAAATAATTTAACTGAAAAAGGAAATCGAATTGAATAATTGATAATTGCTAGCAATTTAATATATAAACAAGTCGGAAAGGCTACAGTGGAGCGAGCCCGACTGTGGTATACCCGCTACAACTTTGCGAAAAAATACGTCTCACAGTCTCAAATTTGTGTTTCTAACTCGCCTTATCGTTATGTTAGATGTAGATGCTAAAAAAAAGTAAGAACTGAAGAAAAACAAAAAAAAATTTGTGCCCATGAGGGGGATTTGAACCATGGGATCTCAAAAAGCTTGTAATATGCAGTTTGCAACTCAAACCACTCCGCCATTAGACATTATTAATTAGACCGGCAAAGTTGCATTATGAGACTATTCAGCTTATCGTCCAGGACAAACACTAATACCAACTCACTTCCCAAAAAATTCTTTTTAATCAAATGCATTTAATACTAAACTTAAAATATTTGAAGTACCGAGTAGGATTCGAATCCGTACCCATTCGCTTCACAGTCAATGACCACATCCACTCAGCCACTGCACCTTCTATGTATCTACAATAATGCAATAATGATCAGTGCAAATAACTTTAGTGCATATAATTGAAAAAAAGTGCTTGCCACCGGAGTTGAACCTGCATATTTTGCATAAATAACATAATAAAACAGACAAAACACGTGGTCACATGGCACTACTATTTCTTTAATATCTTCCATGTTTATAGTTCAATCTTACTGAAATTTTGACAAAACGTCCGCAATATGATATTTATAACGTTTATATAAAACTGTTTCTATATAGCTAATATTGCGGCTGTAATCAATTTTTTTTCAATTTATGTGGGCGGGTGGAGGCGTGGCAAAAACCTAAAATAAACTTGATAAGCGTGCAAATATAACACATATTGTTACCAACTTTGGAAAATCTAGCTCTTATAATAGCTGAGATCCAGGTGTTCACACGGACGAACAGACGGACAGACGGACATGGCTATATCGACTCGGCTGATACTGATTCAGAATATATATAGTTTATGTGGTCGGAGATGTCTCCTTCTGCCTGTTACATACATTTTCGGTTGGCACAAAGTTATAATACCCTTCTACTCTATGAGTAGCGGGTATAAAAACGTCTTATAAATAAATAAAACTAAAATAGCATTATCGGTCGATAATCTATCCCAACTACTTCGTCAAATACGTCAAGTGCCACAGTTCTCTGGAGAACCAAGCAGCCTCAGCTCGTTTATCAAACGAATTGAATATCTGCTTAGTTTATACCCATCAAACGACCCTCGACAGAAAGCCGTCATATTTGGAGCCATCGAACTACAAGTCATCGGAGATGCTGAGAAGGTCTGCCAATTGGGATTTCACAACGAGTGGTCAACTCTTAAAGAAGCTCTCATCGTGGAATTGAAGACTCAAACCCCAATGGAGGAACTTTTGCGACGTTTGTATTACACGCCCTATAAAGGTAACTTTTGTCAATTCTGTGAACAATTAGAAGATAAGTCAACTGTTATTATAAATAAGTAAGTCTTAGAAGGCGATCAAAATAACACAATTGTTTATTCACAAGCAATGGCAACCACAATAAAAAACACTATTAAACGTTCATTACCTGACAGATTGTTCATGACCCTAGCGAGGCATGACATTTCAACTGTTCAAAAATTGCGACAAATTTCCCAACAAGAAGATCTATACGAAGACCCAGCTTCAAGAAATAATTGTCCAAAATTAAATGCAAATTCACAAAACCCAAGCACTAACAACAATACTAATATTAATAAAAACAAAAACTCGCACCCCAATCAACCATTCGTTCCCCCTTTAACCCTATATCCCACGCAGATCCAAAACCCAAGCGTAAACAATCAGACCCCTCATAAACAAACTTTTCCGTCCAGACCACAACAATTCGAACAAAACAGATCAAATGATCAAATAATGATCAAATAATGAATTCATAGAAGACTTAAATCGCGACCGACAGAACGACACCCGAAACTATTATCAACCCCCTCAAGAACCAAGAGTGCCGAATAAGCGCTTTAAAGAAGGCAGCGGACAATCACGTATGCAGACAGATGAAAGTCATCACCAGTACGAATTAGATTATGATAACGAAACTGACCACTACAATAATAACGACGAACAGTTCCACGAAGATCAATTACAGAATATCCAGACAGAAATGTTTACAGATCAGCAAATTCAACAAGCCGAAAATTTTTCCAATACCAGCCTGGGAACCCACCAGTACATAGAGATCATGTTTTATAATCATAGATACCGATGCATAGTAGACACTGGTTCATCAATAAACATGATGAACTCAAACTTTTTCAATCTTCAAGTTCAAGGGAAACAAATAGTTGTTCTAAGTATGACAGGCTACTCAAAATTAAATAAATTTGTAAACCTTCCAGCCAATGGGTTATTTCAGCAATCACAGAAATTCTATATTCATTCGTTTTCACCATTTTATGACATTCTATTAGGAAGAAAAATACTAATGGAGAATAACGGTTGCATAGATTATTTTAGAGAAGAAAC
Organism: Zaprionus tsacasi; assembly: GCA_018904105.1. Taxonomy (NCBI): domain Eukaryota; kingdom Metazoa; phylum Arthropoda; class Insecta; order Diptera; family Drosophilidae; genus Zaprionus; species Zaprionus tsacasi. The sequence continues at coordinate 1,747,389 of JAEIFR010000176.1, read as the reverse complement.
AGTTATCAATGGAAGATCATTCCTTCATAAAGAATTAGAGCTTTGTGACGGAAACTCCTCAAAAAACTTTGAAGCAATTTTACAAGAAAACCACTTAATAGCTGAAATATATTACGCATTAGACAATGAAATAAACTCGGACCGCACATACAGACTAGACCACTTAAACAACGAAGAAAAACATAAACTGACAGAGTTATTAAAAGAGTTTAAAGATATTCAGTATTCTGACAAAGAAGACCTAACATTCACGAGCATCATACGTTACGAAATAAAAACAGTTCATGAAAATCCAATCTACAAAAGGCCCTATTCATACCCTTTTGCTTACGAAGCAAAAGTAAACAAACAAATTGAAGAAATGCTACAACAAGGCATTATACGCGAAAGCGACTCCCCTTATTGCAGTCCATTATGGATTGTTCCCAAAAAGATGGACGCTTCTGGCAAACCAAAATTCAGGTTGGTCGTCGACTATCGAAACTTAAACGAAATAACAATAAATGATAAATTCCCAATTCCGAACATGGATGAAATATTAGGAAAATTAGGAAAATGCCAATACTTCACAACAATCGACTTAGCGAAAGGTTTTCACCAAATCGAAATGGACCCTAAGTCCATACCAAAAACTGCATTTTCAACTAAACACGGTCACTTCGAGTATACTCGTATGCCATTTGGGTTGAAAAATGCCCCGGCAACTTTCCAACGTTGCATGAACTTCGTCTTAAAAGATTTAATCAACAAACATTGTCTCGTATATTTAGATGATGTTATCATTTACTCAACATCCCTCACCGAGCACCTGGACTCACTAAGAAAAGTTTTTCAGAAACTTAAAGAGGCAAATCTTAAGCTCCAATTAGACAAATGTGAATTTTAAAAAAACAAACAAATTTTCTAGGTCATACCATAAGTCCAGATGGTATAAGACCCAACAAAGAAAAAGTAAAAGCTATTGAAATATTTCCCATTCCAAAAACCTCAAAAGAAATCAAATCTTTTTTGGGTTTATGCGGATACTACCGCAAGTTCATTCCAGATTTTGCAAAAATAGCAAAACCGCTCACTATATTTCTCAAAAAAGGAGCTAAAATTGACATAAAGGACGAAGCATATAATAAATCTTTCGAAAAGTTAAAAACACTAATCATGAATGACCCCATTCTTATCTGCCCTGACTTTACAAAAACATTTCAAGTTACTACTGACGCTAGCAATTTCGCCAATAGGAGCCGTACTCTCACAAGACAATAAACCGATTAGTTTCGCAAGCAGAACTTTAAATGACCACGAACAGAATTACAGTACAATAGAAAAAGAATTATTGGCAATTGTTTGGGCAACCAAATACTTCCACCCATATTTATATGGAGTCCCCTTTGAAATATTAAGTGATTATAAACCCCTTGTTTGGTTAAACAATATAAAGGAACCTAACATGAAATTACAACGATGGAGAATTAAACTTAGTGCATACAACTTTAAAATTAAATATTTGGAAGGAAAACTGAATCATGTAGCAGATGCTTTATCACGCGTTAAAATTGAAGAAAATTTGGTAGGCGAAGAAGAAAATATGTCAACAGCAGCAACAATACATAGCGCATCAGAAAGTAACGAAAACTATATTGAAATCACTGAAAAACCTTTAAACCAGTTTTCAAGACAAATAGAATTTATAAAAGACTCCATTTATCAATTAGACATGTCAAAATACTTCAATAAACTTAAAATCACTATAAAATACACTGAAATGACTGTCCCAATAGCAAAAGACCTTTTATTAAAATTCTTCCTAAACAACACAAGCGTCATCTACATAGACAATGACAATGACTTTTCAATTCTTCAAAATGCGTACCACGAAACTATCAACCCACACAGTAACGTAAAAATATTAAAAAGCATAATAAAATTAAAAGACATTAGCTCTTACGCTGAATTTAAGGAATTCATTATTACTCAACATATAAAACTATTGCACCCTGGTATCGAAAAAATGATACGACTTTTTAAAGAAACTCACTATTTTCCAGATTATAATAAATTAATTCAAAATATTATTAATGATTTCGAAATTTGTAATCTTGCAAAAACAGAACACAGACCAACAAACCTTACTTTTGAAATAACCCCAGAAACAAATAATCCAAGAGAACTTTACGTAATCAACGTTTATGCTATTGATAATGAACAATATTTATCCTGTATAGACGTTTATTCAAAATTAGCATCCCTTATAAAAACAAATAGTAGAGATTGGTTAGAAGCCAAGAGAGCCCTTACCAGAATATTTAATGACATGGGAAAACCACAGAAAATTAAAGCAGACAAAGACTCAGCGTTTATGAGCAATTCTTTAAAGATTTGGTTGAATAATGAAGGAATACAAATATATATCACCACGAGCAAAACAGGAATAGCAGACGTAGAACGCGTTCACAAAACTATAAACAAAAAAATCAGAATTATCAATACTGAAAATAACACAGAAAATAGGGAAACAAGAATTGAAACAATTTTATACACATACAACCATAAAACTAAACATAACACAACCGGACAAATACCAGCTTACATACCACTCTACGCAGGCACACCCACTTACGATTGCCAGATGATAAAAGAAAACAAGTGGATATGGCTACAGTCGAACGGCCGACAGTAGGATACCCTTCTCCCAATTTTCTAAATCTGTTACAAACGTGTAACTACACTGATAATTTCAAACAGAAATTCTGTACAAATACTTCTCTACATATAGCTTACTCGCTCGCACTCACACAGCGACGCGCGTAAAGCGTAAAGCGGCGAGACGCAACGTCGAAGTCGACGTCAACTCCAAGCAGCGCGCCGGCTGCTGCTCGTACATTTATATTGAAAACGTTGGCTTGAATAACTCCTGTGTTCTTGATCCGATCGGACTGTAATTTGAAGGATATATTCATATTGCATACAACTTTACACATACAACAACAGGCTTTATAAGTTCAATACTTCGCTAAATAATCGTAAATTACCGGTTTGCGGGAGCGGTGGGCGTGGCATCAAACATTTGAAATAAAGATTTTCTGCCTATTACATATAGGAACCTCTATACCAAATTTGGTGTCTGTAGCTTTTCTAATGGCTGAGATTTGTTGTCTCATATAGACGGACAGACATGGCATGGCTTAATCGACTCGGCTAGTGATCCTGAGCAAGAATATATATACTTTATGGGGTCTGCCACGCTTCCTTATGCCTGTTACATTTATTGCACAAAGTTAGTATACCCTTTTTTGACCACTTTCAATAGTCGAAGGGTATAAAAAGAATATCGAGGAAATAATATTTCTAATTACGTGCAGGATAGAGAAGAATTACAGACTTCATAGCAGCAATAGAGGTAGTGCCAGTAATGATGTGTTGAAGTTTATTGTAGTTCGAACATAATACCCTGAACGGATCGTGCAGTGCATAGTTCGATCTACAATAAGGAAGAGTTAGTGGAAGGTAATTGTGAGAACTTCTGCAAGGGATAGAGAAGTGAAGCTGCCTTACAAGGGCCTCACTGTCAATGTCACATTTCATAAGGTTGTTAATAAATAATACCCCTAGCATGGTTCTGCGATTAGTTAGGGAAGGCAAATTTAATAATAAGAGTCTATTATTATAGGAAGGCAGTCTTAAATTTTTATCCCAGTTAAGGCCACGCAAAGTAAAGTAAAAAAAAAGTAAAAAGTTCTTTTGTACGGACTCGATGCGGTCATTATGAATAGTATACTGGGGACACCATACGCATGAACCATATTCAAGAGAAGGACGAACAAGTGAGATGTAGAGGGTCTTTGTAAGATAAGGATCATCAAATTCCTCAGACCATCTCTTAATAAAGCCTAGAACACCCATGGCTTTATTGACCATATTAGAAATATGATTGGAAAACTTCAGTTTTTCGGACTGGCTCGAGAGAATGTCATCAGCTTGCATTTAGAGCTGTTCAGGTTTAAAAAATTGGCACAACACCACGAATTAAAACTATTTAGGTCGGCATGTAAGTGTGAGTGACAGTGGTCGTCTTTAAATTGATATCAAAGCTTTACGTCATCCGCGTACATGAGAGTACGAGAGTTACGTATGACCAAAGGCAGGTCATTGATGAAAAGCGTAAAAAGTAGTGGGCCGAGATGACTCCCTTGAGGAACGCCAGATGTGGCATGAAGTGGAATTGAAAGGCTGATTCTAAAGAGGACTCTTTGAGTTCTGTCAGTCAGATAGCTTACAATCCAACTAAGTAATTTTGGTGAAAAACCTTGAAAGTCAAGCTTATGTGCCAGAAGGGAAGGATTTAATGAGTCAAAAGCTTTACTGAAATCAGTAGAAATGATATCAGTTTCAAGATTTTCCTGAAATCCTTTTACCACAAAGGATGTCAGGTCAAGCAAATTTGTCGTAGTGGAACGACGTTTAATAAATCCGTGTTGGAAAGGTGAAATAAAGGATCTGCATAAATGTTGCAAGTGAGGAGTTATAACATTCTCGAAAAATTAAGGTATAACCGATAATTTATAGATACCTCTATAATTACTTGCTTCAGACTTGCTGCCCTTTTTCAACAAGGGGATAATAAAAGATTCCTTCCATATGGAAGGAAAGAGTGAAGTTTCTAAGGACAACGAAAATAGTTTGAGCAATGGCTTACTTAAGGAGTTAGCACAGAACCGAAGTATACAAGCGGGAACACCGTCAGGGCCTGGTGAAAAAATTGGCTTAACTAAATAAAGATCCTTGACAAGGGAGCTTTAGTTTAGAAAGGGGGAGAAGATACCATTCGAACTTGGAATGTTGTATGGATAAAAGTGAGTAGTATGTGTAGACGGTGAAAAAGTCGTTTGAAAAAGCTTTGCATGGTTTGGTCGGTATTTGCACTAGCATTTTCAAACGTTAAATTAGTAGGAAATGCGGAAGACTTACGCTTCGTGTTAATAAAACTATAAAACTGTTTGGGGTTCTGAATGAACTGAACCTTACAACGAGCTAAATAGTTCTTATAACATTTCGCGTTTAAGACTGTAAAGTCAGACCGCGTGCTTAAGTAGCGTGAAAAGGCTAAAGGCAAGTTACTACATTTAAATTTCTTGTAAAGGCTTGACTTTAAATTTTTTAATCGTGACAACTCTCTTGTAAGCCATGGCGGCTTACTCGATGATGATGAATAAAAGCACGGAACACAAATATCAAAAAACGAGTAAATAGTTTTATAAAAAATATTGGTCGCTACTGATATAGCGATAGACCCATACAATTCCCACCAATTAAATTGGGAAATTAAAACGTTTAATAAATTAAAATCTGCTTTTCTAAAGCAGCGTACGCGCTTACACAGTATTTCGAGTTTATCCATACATGCCCCAAAGTCAAAAGACACTTTCAGAGTAGGATGGTAAGGATCTTCTGGGAATGAAAGTGGTTGGGTCTTGAATAAATTCACTCTAGATGGATCGGAGACAAAGCATAAATCTAACGATCTGTAACTACACTTTAAGATATGATTGACCTGCGACAATGATATATCAGACAGACCGTCAAAATGGTCGTGATGCCGTGAGGGCAGCAGAGAATTTAAATCAACACTTGTTGTCCAATTACAATCTGGTATATTAAAGTCCCCAAGGACTGAAACGTGATCTCTGTCTGATAACAGTTTAAATATAGTCTTTATTGCAGTCAAATGTTGCAAATAGACAGATACATTCGATGACGGCGGAATACAGGAAAGGGTTATATAATGAAAACAAGAAAGCAAAGCTACCTTCGGCTTGCCGAAGGTTTTATACCCTTGCAGTTATACTAAATATAAAATACATTTGGATTGCTGGTGGTTTCTGTTTGCATACATGAACCCTGATTTCAGCCGATTGTTCCTATGGCAGCTATATGTTAGAATTTTGACAGCACATTAAGAATAAGAATAAGATTTGCCAAATCTTGTTGCAATATCTTTAAAAACAACAAAAATCGGCCGATAGTTTCTATGGCAGCTATACGATGTATCGCTCCGATCTGGCTCTTATTTACAGCGTACAGCAATAAGAAACTTGTGTGCCAAGTTTCATAAAGATACGAGCTTAAAAACTGAGAGAAAACGCCGAGTTAAAAACGACATAGCTCATAGAGCCTTCTCTTCGTTACGAACTTGCCATATCTCTATTGGCAGTCTGTAAGCAATATACATATGGTATCTTACAGATACAATCAAAAAACCGCATCCATACACGCAGAGTTGATAGTCCATATTTCAAATGATAGGCATCAATTGCATAGCTTTTTACCAATCAATATTATTCATATTTTTTGGTAGTGCTCTAGAAATTCCACATGTCTGAGTAGATGCTTCAGCAAGAGCGCTAAATGTTTTTCCATCTAGCATGGTCATATGAAATTCGTGGGAAATTGTAAATAAGGGTGTAGCAGTTGGTTGAATGTCCAGTATTTGTCTTATTACTATATCCGACTCCGATCGAATCAATTCTATAGTTAGGCTCAACAAGCCATTTCTGATTTTTTTTCTCGAAATAAGTTTTGTTGTAATGACATATTATCCATTCTTCTGTAAGTCGGTTTATAAAACTAGTTAATTTCCTAGTAATCCTTTCCAAGTCCATTTCATAAAGCTGGGAGTTCTTTAAAATGGTACCTAAGTCCAATTCTTTTAAAATGAGAGCTCTCTTTACTGGATCATTATCGCTAAGTGAAATAAAGCACGCGCTTTGGTGATGACAATTCACCTAAAAAGTGCAACAGACTTTACAGTTGGTCGAAGTTGGATATAATTTTACTAAACATAAAAATACGGGTCACAAACACATTGTTTAGGCCATGCGTAACAGGCAGAAGGAGACATCTGCGACCCCATAAAGTATTGATATTCTTACTCAGGATCACTAGCCGAGCCGAATTAGCCATGTCTGTCTGTCCGTCTGTCTGTCTGTCTGTATGAGACAACGGATCTCAGCTATTAAGAAAGCTAAAGACTCCAAATTCGGCAGAAAGATTCATGTATATCCGAGGCAGTAAATCCTAAACAGTAATTTTGGGTACCACGCCCACCGCCCCCGTAAATCAGAAATTAGTTTTCTTATGCGATTATTAAGCAAAGTATTGAAGTCTTACCTTTCTACTTTGGTATACTCGTACATCTAGATAAATACGTTGTGAACTTATTCTATAAACTAGGTGACTGTAAAAGGCTATAGATTTCCAGTGTACATACATATTTAAAGTAAACCATACAAAAAAGTAGTTAAGGGACAAAGCAAGCAGAATACACAAGAGTCGATAGCATAAGTTAGAACGAGAGAGAGAGAGATATATGAATTTTTGGCGCGTGCTAAGATTCGTTACGCACACACACACCAGCGTTAAAATTGCACTGACCTGCCTCACGTTTTGTGTATTGCTTTACACGCATATATGTATGCATGTGTGAGCTTCGCATGCATGGATTGTGTGCATGCAAGTTAACAACACGCTTTACCAAAAGCTCATAAAGAAAAACTTAGGTCAGCGTCTGCATTATTTTAGGCACGTGCCAACCTAAAGTAAACTAAATCATAACAAAATTAATATTAACAGAGCATTGAATTGCAGTTGCAAAACAGTTCACACGGGCACCTGCAATTCCGACTAAATATTAGCCACATTCCTGTTGTGGCCAAATTTATTAAGAAGTCATCAGCAGAACTGCAATTAACCAATTACAGCCGACTGCGCAACTGACAAACTGTTGTCAAACTGTTGATTCGTCGCTGCCACCGTCGCTGCCACCATCGCTGCCACCGCTACACCAAAGTCTGATTCACAAAAGGCCAGATTAGGGAATTAGAGTAGAACCTCAATTTAGTCTTAACTTTGAATCCAACCAATAAAGTTGCAAAAATAAATTTGTAAAATTTCTTTTTTATTTTCATTAATAAACAATAAATTAACTGGCGTCCGAGCAGGGACCGGTTTATAACGTAACAGAGCAAAAAGACTTTAAGTGTTCGCGAATAAAAAAGCAAAAAGCCTCTACGCTCGCGTCGTAACGAAAAACAAAAAGTGTAAGTCGCGAATAAACGTGTTCCGTTAAATAAAAGGGAAGACTCCCATCTACAGTGGTGGCCCTAAAAGCAACGTAAAGGCAACTAATCGCCTACAAAGACCAACGCCGTGCAAGGCCCGTCCCCACGGAACCTTCCGAAGGAAGTATCGCACCTGGATCCTCAGTAGATGCAGCAAACCGGACCAAATCCAGACGATCGGGAAGGTTGGCAACGATAACCTACTTGTAAGATAGTTTTAAGAAAACTTTAAAACTTATAAGAAATTTAGAAGATTAACAATTCAAATCAAACAAAACTTAAAAGAAAACTAGAAAACAAGTGGATATGGCTACAGTCGAACGCCCGACAGTAGGATACCCTTCTCCCAATTTTTAAAATCCGTTACATAATTTCAAACAGAAATTGTGCACGAATACTTCTACTACATATAGCTTTCTCGCTCACACTCACACAGCGACGCACGTTAAGAGTGACGTCGACGTCGACGTCAACTGCTAGAGTAGCGCGCAGGCTGCTGCTCGTACATTTGTACTGAAAACGTTGACTTGAATAACTTCTGTGTTATTGGTCCGATCGAAGTGTAATTTGGAGAATATGTTCGTATGGTGTATTGCTTTATACATACCAAAGCAGAATTTTATAACTTTAATGGTTTGCTTAATAATCACAAATTACCGATTTGCGGGGGCGGTGGGCGTGGCACCAAACATTTAAATAAACTTCACCTGCTTGGTGAAGTGAACATTTTAGCTGACTCAAGGTCAATATCGGTTCGATTTCTGCATCATAGCTTATCTAGTCGATATTTTTGCCAAACACAACAAGAACACTTATCAAAAGACAAAGTGCGGGCTTGAATGTACAATTGTTTCACGAAGTAGCCAACCTCGATCATCAGCATTCATCGCTGACTAACTTGGCAAGCTTGGTTTATTGAATTGGTTTTTCACCTCGGCACCACTATAATTCCCAACGGGTTCTAGCAGTGTCGAGATGAAACTGTCTTCGATCACCAAGCCATCGCTTCTCAGGTTCCCCGATTAATCAGACAACAAAATAACCCGAATAGTGACTACTTAGATGTACCAAACGAAATAACTCAGCCTCAACATCGGGGAAATCTTGACGATTTAGATAAAATACGGGATGTAGGTAAAAGCATCCGAGAGTTTTCAAGCGACCGCGGAGAATTTAGTTCGTGGAAAAATAGCGTAGATAGAATCATAGAGAACTACGCTGCACTACAAGGCACTGCTAAATATTTCGGTATAATACAATCTATAAGAAACAAAATTGTTGGCAATGCCGACACAGCCTTAGAATCCTATAACGTGCCACTAGACTGGATTGCTATTTCAAAGTGCTTAACAATGCATTACGCAGATAAGCGCGATTTGAGTACTTTAGAGTACCAATTACTCAGGGAGTCAATCAAACAGTAGAGGAATTCCATCAGGTAGTTTATCGTCACCTGTCCTTACTACCGAATAAAGTTGGTTATCTCGCGAGTCAGAACAAATGATGACTAAGCTTTACAGAGATAAAGCTCTAGACACTTTTATTCGTGAATTGAGAGGAGACCTACCTCGCCTTCTTGGAATGAAAAAGCCTGAAGATCTACCTCAAGCTTTGCATCTGTGTTTGAAAATCGAGAGCCAAACATATCGATCAAACTATGCTACAGGCAAAATTCAATCTACGGTGTTCCGACCAAACCAAAAACCAATACCAATGTCTAGAACCCAATACTTGAATAATTCGACTCCCCGAGCACCTCAAAACATGCCGCAAAGAGCACCAATTGCTCAACAATATAGAAGACCAATGCACAACATGACATTCTTTAGCAACCAAGCACCAATACAACAACCGTACGTACAACAACCATACGCACTGAAACTATACGCAAGACAGCCGACACACCAAAACCAACTTTCGTACCGAATCGCCCCACGGCAACAAAACCGCTGCCCCGTCCCCCCCCCCATCCGCACAAGAAAAGTGAACTATATGAACAGACCACCGAACTTTGAAATGGGTAAACGACCAGGAAAAGCCATTCCCCCTGTTCCACGGGATGACAAACGACAACGTACTTTCAATATAGAAAGTAACGAACAAAATAAACGAAGAAACATAATATGAACAGTTAGCGTACAGCCAAACAGACTCAAACGAATACGGACAAACGTTAGACGAATACCAAGAACAATACGAGTACTGTTACGGGACCGAGTAGGACAAGAACAATACGCAGATCTGCATTTTTTAGAGTAAATAGCTCCTCCTTACCTTATTTTGAGGTGAACGTAGGAGGAAAAGCTTTGAGAATACTTATTGATACGGGATCTAATAGAAACTATATTAAACCTAGTTTAGTTAGTTATCCCGCTCCAATCGAGAAACCGTTTCAAGCCGTTACAGTTAGAGGTAACGTTAAAATTACACACTATAAAATGGCACATCTGTTTAATGTCCGAGATGTGAGTATTAAATTTTTTCTTTTGCCGACATTAAAATCTTTCGATGCCATTCTCGGCAACGACATTTTAAAAGAACTTAAAGCTGTAATTCACACACTTTCAAACTATATGATTATTAAGGACAACGTAAAAGTAATTATTAAAGAAAAAAAATATGACTCAATTAACAATATTTGCCCCCGTACAGACCATTTGTCCGATCAACAAAAAAATAATTTAGAAAATTTACTTAAAAATTTTCCCAACTTATTCACAAAACCAGACGAAAAATTGACGTACACTACTAACGTGACAGCAGAAATAATCACGAACAATGAAACACCTGTATGTTCTAAATTCTACCAATATCCCATGTCTCTCAAATACGAGGTTAATAAACAGGTATCAGAACTATTGGCAAATGGTATTAAACGACCATCTCGTTCTCCGTACAATTCATCCGTGTGGATTGTTCCCAAGAAGCTCGACGCTTCAAACGAAAAGAAACACCGAATGGTAATAGATTATAGGAAATTAAACAAAGTAACAATAGCCGATAAATACCATATTCCCGAGATAAATGAAGTGCTTGCTCAATTGGGCAACAACAAACTTTTTCCGTTCTCGACTAAAAAGCGGATTTCATAAAATAAAACTAAAGTCCACAGATAAAGAGGAAACCGCTTTCTCTATAAATAATGCCAAATATGAGTTCACACGCCTTCCCTTCGGTCTTAAAAATGCTCCATCCATTTTCCAACGAGCACTGGACGATATACTACGTGAACATATAGAGAAAATTTGTTATATCTATATTGATGATATAATTGTTTTTAGCCAAGATGAAAAATCCCATCTTGAAAACTTGAATACCATATTTGATACCCTAAACAGAGCCAATATTAAATGTCAACTCGATAAATGCGAGCTTCTCAAGAGTAAAGTTGAATTTTTAGGTTTCGTAATATCCGATAAAGGTATTTAAACCAACCCTGACAAAGTCTCGGCAATAGCTAATTTTTCTACCAGGATACTATAGGAGATTTATAAGGGATTACGCAAAATTTGCTAAACCACTCACCATACTGTTAAGAGGTGAAGATGGACATGTAAGCAAGAAAGCAGCATTAACTAAAGCAATAAGCTTCAACCAAGAAGCCATAGACGCATTTAGGAAACTAAAAAATTCGTTAATATCACAAGATGTGATACTTAAATACCCCGATTTTAAAATAGAATTCCACCCTACCACCGATGCATCAAACTATGCTATTGGTGCAGTTCTCTCACAGAACAGTCAACCTATCTCATTGAACTCACGAACCCTCTCCAAAGCTGATGAAAATTATGCAGCTAACGAGAAAGAGATGTTGGCCATTATATGGGCCCTTAAAGCGTTACGTTCCTATCTATACGGTAAAGCCAAAGTGAAAATATTCACTGATCACCAACCGCTTACACACTCATTGAGTAGTTGGAATGGCAACGCTAGAATTAAGAGATGGAAATCTCACTTAGAAGAATACGACTACGAGTTACTCTACAAACCAGGAAAAAACAATGTAGTAGCAGATGGATTGTCTCGCATTTCAAATTTAGGTCAGATAAACTCAGTATCCACTCAACATAGCGACGAGAGTTTAAGCCATAACCTCATCCCTAGTATAGAAAAACCCATTAACGCTTTTAAAAATCAAATCTTCATCCATAAAGCAAACAGCAACGACTACAAATTTAGCATACCTTTCCCTATGTTTCATAGACATGACATATACATACATACTTAGAAACTTACGAACTTGATGAACTTAAACTAATACTTCGGAAATACCTGAACCCATCCGTTATTAACGGAATACACTGAATACACTGAAGATATCATGGGGAAAATACAATCAATATACCCAAATAACTTTAGTTAAGTTAAAATTCGCTTTACTCAAAGGAAAGTTGTCGACCTCACTAATGAATCAGAGCAAGAAGAGGAGATACTTAAAGTCCAAAATAGAGCCCATAGAAATGCAACGGAAAATAAAATTCAATTGTCCGAAAAAATTGACTTCCCCCAAATGAAGAAAAAAATAGAAAATTTGGAAAAACAATGCAAAGTTTGCAGGGAAGAAAAATACGATAGACATCCGACTAACCCCGTTTTAGAGCAAACTCCTATTCCGGAATACCCTGGACAAATTATCCACATCGATATCTATTCTACAGAAAAAAACTAGTACTTACTGCCATAGACAAGTTCTCTAAATTAGCGCAGGTCAAAATAATAAAGTCCAAAGCAATAGAAGACATAAGAAACCCTCTAAGAGAGATTATTATCTACTATGGCGTCCCCAAATATGTTGTCATGGACAACGAAAAGTCTTTAAATTTACATTCCATAACTGTTATGCTCAAAGACCAACTCAATATAGATATTTTTCCAGCACCACCCCTCAAAAGCACTGTAAACGGCCAGGTCGAAAGATTCCATTCGACACTCTCCGAAATAATGAGATGTATCAAAAAAGATGGAACCCATAGAAACTTTCTAGAATTACTAGAAAGAGCAATGTACGAATATAACTACACTATTCATTCTGTAACAAAGAAAAGACCACTTGAAGTGTTCTTTGAGAAATAGTTAAAGTTAACAAGAATACTACAGTTATAACAGAATCAGGAAAGAAAATACACAAAAGTAACATCTGAAATAACTAAATGTATGTTATTATTTTAGGACATTAATGCTATGCACCATAACAATGGACTTCTAGACATTACCAACTATACCGACATACAGACTGCAGTAATAAATAAAGAATTAGGGAAAATTCAAACATCCACCACAAGAATTATTCATGTTATAGATATAAATCACATTACAAACACTTTAAATACCTTAGCTTCATACGTAGATAACGAACTAAAACATTCAAACAGTTACCACACTATAAAACACGAATTGATTCAAACATTCTCTATTCTCCAAACATTATCCCCCACAATACATAATATAAACACTAGAGCAATCAATTTATTAGAAACCGCATGGAAGTACATTGTCGGTACTCCAGACCACGACGACTTAATTTTACTCCAAGATAATATGAACGATCTAATTAGGCCATGGATTTTAAAAAAATACATGGTCTATTAGGTTTGTCGGAATGTGCGTAACGGGCAGAAGGAGACATATGCGACCCCATAAACTATAGTATATATTCTTACTCAGGATCACTAGCCGAGTCGCTCTAGCCATGTCTGTCTGTCCGTCTGTCTGTCTGTCCGTCTGTCCGTCTGTATGAGACAACGGTTCTCAGCTCTTAAGAAAGCTAGAGACTCCAAATTTGGCAGAATGATTCATGTATATCCTAGGCAGTAAACGTCATTTCAAACTTTCAGCTTTGGCATACATCTAGATAAATACGTTGTGAACTTATTCTATAAATTGCAATCCAATCGGATAATAAACAAAGAAGTTACGCAAGTTAACGTTCTCTATTGATTTGTGATGCCTTGCCTGCAAGCTGCTGCCAGCCATGTGCATTTTCGATCTTTTTAATGCGAAAGTGGTTATGTGTGTATATGAGATCGAAATAGTAAGTTAGCCGCAGAACCAATAGTTGCGGCGATAGTCAAATGTGTTGAGAGGCCGGCAATCGAACAAAGAAGAGATACAGGTTTAACCCTCAAAAGAGGCGGTAAAAATTTTCTTTCTGCTTTGGCATACATCTAGATAGATACTTTGTGAAATTATTCTATAAATTGCAACCCGATCGGATAATAAACATAGAAGTTACGTAAGTTAACGTTCTCTATTGATTTGTGATGCCGTGCCTGCAAGCTGCTGCCAGCCATGTGCGTTTTCGATCTTTTTAATGCGAAAGTGGTTATGTGTGTATATGAGATCGAAATAGTAACTTAGCCGCAGAGCCAATAGTTGCGGCGATAGTCAAATGTGTTGAGAGGCCGGCAATCGAACAAAGAAAGAGATAGAGGTTCAACCCAACCCTCAGAAGAGGCGGCGGTTGAGTTTTAATTACCTTTTTTTTTCGCTTCTAAAAGTTTTTTTTCATCATTATAATTTAGTTTCATTTAGTTTCATTTTTCATATTTCAACAAATTATCTCATTCAATCCAATAGAAGTGTTATCAAGACAATATGACACATTTGACCTAATGGTCTAAATATGCAATTTTAGCGTGCGCGAAGCGAAGCGACGGTGGTCTAGTTGTTTGGATGACGGACTCCTATGAAAACGGCCAGAGTTCGAATCCACACGGCGAAAAAAGAATTCATCTATTTTAATTTTTTTATGTTTTGTTGTATTTTATATTTGTTTACATTTATATTTATAACATTTTTCCCATTTATTAATATTTATTTAATCAATTTTATATTAAGTGTTACATTTTGCCTTTTAAGATGTTTTGCATGCTGTACTTATGCGTGCATGTATACAATACATGCATGCGAAGTTCACACATGCCTACATACATGTGTGTGAGGCAATACACAAAACGTGAGGCAGGTCAGTGCATTCTTAACGGACGTCTAAATTAGAGAAGAAGCAGTTGACGCTGGTGTGTGTGTGTGTAACGAATATTGGCACGCGCAAAAAATGCATTATGCCATCGACTCTTGTCTATTCGGCTTGCTTTGTCCCTTCACTACTTTTTTTTATGGTTTACTTTAAAAATATATGTACACTGAAAATCCATGGCCTCTTACAGTCAACGCGTGACTGTAGCCTTTCCGACTTGTTAACAATAGCAATATACAAATTTTAATTAACAATCAATTTTACGAAAGACTAAATCAGATAATTAAATTTACTAATTCTTTATCAAACTCTATCAGAAAATACAGCTATGTTACCACAGAAATAACTTTTAACTTACAAAATCAAATCAGGCTCGTCAAAGAACAATTCATAAACGTTAAATACGCTCTTCAATGGGCTAAGCTTAATGTTATAAATACATTCTTATTAAATGAAAAAGAAACAATTGAAATTGATAAAATATTCAAAGAAAGCACTATGCCATTACTATCCATAGAAGAAATGTTAGAATTTTCCGATGTAACTATATTACATAACAAAACAACAATTTTATATATAATGAAAGTCCCAAATTTAGAAAAAACTCTATACGAAAACACACTTATCAAGCCTATTATCAACAAGTGGGTATGGCAACAGTCGAGCGCTCGACAGTAAGATACCCTTCTCCCAATTTTCTTAATCTGTTACAAACGTGTAACCACACTCATAATTTCAAACAGAGAGTTCTGCACAAATACTTCTATTACATATAGCTTACTCGCTCGCACTCACACAGCGACGCACGTTAAGAGTGACGTCGACGTCGACGTCAACTGCTAAAGTAGCGCGCAGGCTGCTGATCGTACATTTATACTGAAAACGTTGACTTGAATAACTTCTGTGTTATTAGTCCGATCGAATTGTAATTTGGAGAATATGTTCGTATGGCATATAGCTTTATACATACCAAAGAACTTTATAAGTTTAATAGTTTGCTTAATAATCACAAATTACCGATTTGCGGGAGCGGTGGGCGTGGCATCAAAAATTTAACATAAACTTCATCTGCTTGGGAAATTTAGAAACCTACGTACCAAATTTGGTGTCTCTAGCTTTTTTAATAGCTGAGATCCGTTGTCTCAAACAGACAGACGGACAGACAGACATGTCTCAATCGACTCGGCTAGTGATCCACGCCTCCTTATGCCTGTTTCATACATTGCACAAAGTTAGTATACCCTTTTTTGTTAAAAGATATAAAGTTTGTCATATTAAATAAATATAATATCGCATCGCGATAACTGGTGACCCCGACGTGATCTTAGGCTTCACATATCACAAAATCAAATCAATTCGACTTAAGAGTCGAAGAGTCACAAATACATTTGCACGAGGCTCTCGCGAATTTTACAACGACGCAAATTATTTCATCATGGCAAGTACTTCGCAAAACGCATCTGACAACAATTCGGCTGACGGTGCGTCCTCGACTGTACCACATGCAGTGGTGCAAACAGAGGTTAACAAGGTGTCAGTAAAAGTTCCCCCATTCTGGCCCGAGCGTCCCGAGATTTGGTTCGCCCAAATTGAGGCGCAATTTTGCGTGTCGGGAATTACCTCGGATTTAACAAAATTCAACACCTTGGTGGCGTCGATGGAGTCGCATATAATTGCACAAGTCACTGACGCAATTTTATACCCACCCCCGTCGGACTTATATATGAACTTAAAACGCCGGATCATGGAACAATTTGGAGAAAATGAGCACACAAAAATGCAGAAACTGCTCACGGGCATGGACTTGGGCGATCGCCGCCCATCGCAGCTGCTTAATGAGCTCCGCAACTTAGCCAACGGTCGGATTAATGACGATCTCCTGAAGTCCCTATGGATGCAGCGCTTGCCGCAAAACGTACGCGCCATTTTGCAGACATCGAATGAAGACTTGCAAGGTGTGGCAAAACTGGCTGACAGAGTGCTTGAGGTCACGGGACGCGAACAGCTCTACATGGCCACAACTACACCAGCTGATTCTGTAGAAGAAATAGTAGATCGCCTGGCTAAATTGGAGAAGCGCTTCCATTCTTGGTCACGTTCAAAAGAACGATCTAAGTCGCCATCTCTGTGTTGGTATCACACAAAATTTGGCAGGAAAGCAACTAAATGCAAGCCGCCCTGCTCTTTTGTCCCCAATGCAAAAAACTAGAAGCCTCTCCTGCGCCGTCGCCCGCCGAAGCAGGAGATTCGTGTCGAGTGGCAAGAATCACAGTATACGACAAGGGCACACAACGTAATTTTTTAATCGACACAGGCGCTGACATCTCAGTTTTACCAGCGCACCCAAGGGACAAACTAAACATCGAAAAAACCTTTAGCTTAGTTGCAGCAAATGGCACACCTATCAAAACGTATGGTGAGAAACGCCTAAAGCTATTACTCGGTCTCCGCCGAGACTTTCTGTGGACTTTTGTACTGGCTAACGTAGCCTCGCCAATCATCGGGTCCGACTTTCCGACCTACTAGTCGACTCAAAGCGATGTGCTTTGATTGACCCACAAGCACTACAGAAGTTGCAGAAGAAAACTTCAATTATGAAGAAAGATACATCCGTATTTCGCGTCTTAAGCATCGATGTCGCCAGCCTGCTTAACGAATTCAAGCAACTGGTAATTCAAAATCACAACATGCAGCCGTCTCCCTCAAATGTAACTCATCTCATCGAGACCAGCGGCACTGCGGTTTTTTCACGGCCACGCAGACTATCAGGCGAAAAGCTCGCCGCAGCCAAAAAAGAATTTGCATACATGGTCAACTGGGCGAGCCCGCTTCACATGGTGCGGAAAACCAACGGCGAATGGAGACCTTGTGGGGACTTCAGAGTATTAAACGCGAAAACTGTACCCGATCGCTATCCGATCCCGTTTGTACATGACGTCACCAACATACTGCACAACAAGCGCGTTTTCTCAGTCATTGACTTGCAGAAAGCTTATCATCATTGGCGATCGAGCCTAAGGACATTCCCAAGACTGCAATAACGACTCCCTTGGGTTTATTTGAGTTCTGCTACATGACTTTTGGGCTTCGATACGCTTCGCAAACATTCCAAAGGTTTATGCATAGTATTCTGCGCGATTTGGACTTCGTATTTGTATACACTGACGATATCCTGATCGCATCAGCCAATACGGAGGAGCATGGACAACATTTGCGAACAGTTTTTGAACGCCTGCAAAAATATAATTTAACCATCAACATCGGCAAGCGCCAATTCAGCAAATCAGAAGTGCAGTTTTTGGGCCACAAGATTGATGCAAGGGGAACCCTCCCATCCGAATCCAGAGTTTCGGCAATTTGTGAATTTCCACAACCTGGCGCAACTAGCGAATTGAAGAAGTTTCTGGGAATGATTAACTACTATTGCCCATTTATCAAAAAGGCCGCTCACGTTCAAGTCAGGTTGCAGGCGCTTATTAAAGGCAACAAGAAAAACGACAAAACTCCAGTCGATTGGACAACGGATTCAGTGGAGGCATTTCAACAATGTAAAGATCAAATTGCAAACGCTACTCTGCTTGCTTTTCCGTCTCCAAAGGCAGTCTTCTCACTCAGCACGGACGCCTCAGATAAAGCCGTCGGCGCGGTAGTATCAGATAGTTGAAGGAAGGCTTCAACCCTTGAGATTCTTTTCAAAAAAAACTCAATCCTGCCCAATCGAGATATGGCACGTATGATCGAGAATTACTCGCCATTTATTTGTCTATCCAACACTTCCAACACATCCTCGAAGGAAGGCAATTTGTAGTTTATACGGATCACAAGCCGTTAATTTACGCGTTCTCTCAGAAATTGGAGAAAACACCCCCCAGACGAGGACGACACCTTGACTTCATCAGTCAATTCACCACAGATATTCGCCATGTTTGTGGCAAAGACAACGAGATTGCCGATTTGCTATCACGAGTCAATGCAGTCGTCGAGGTAGATCTAGAAGCTATTGCCGAGGAGCAGAAGACCGACTTGGAACTTCAAAAACTGCTAGAGGGAAACAACACAACATTACAGCTCATGAGTATCACGCCGCTGAACGGAAAATTTTCCCTTTACTGCGACATCAGTACAGATGGTAGAATTCGACCATTTGTTCCGGCAGCGTTACGCAAGCAGGTAATGCAATGCATTCACTCCATTAATCACCCCGGCCGGAAGGCGACACAGAGACTCGTTTCAGAGAGGTGTGTGTGAACTTCGATGACAAAGGATGTTGACAACTTCGTTCGTAGCTGCATACAATGTCAAAGGTGCAAAATTCAACGCCATAACAAATCTGAGCTTGGCAGCTATGGACCAATAGACCAACGATTTGATCACATTAACATAGACATCATCGGCCCATTGCTGGTCTCCTGAGGAAATCGCTATTGTCTCACCTGTGTCGACAGGTTCTCCAGATGGCCCACAGCATTTCCAATTCCTGACATTTCGGCGGAAACGATCGCAACAACACTACTTTACAGGCCTGATGCGCTTACTGGGCATCAAACACTTCCGCACCACAGCTTACCACCCCCAAGCAAATGGTTTGGTAGAGCGTTGGCATCGCACACTCAAAGCAGCCATAAAATGCCATGAGACTAGCGATTGGTGCGGTGCTTTGCCTTTAGTACTGCTTGGACTTCGTGCTACGTGGAAAGAAGACTTAGGAGCTTCCCCGGCCGAAATGTTGTTTGGATCGCAACTTCGACTTCCTGCGAACTTGTTACGAAGGGGAGCAGCCATCCGGATGAATCCGAATTTATCAAACTGTTGCGGAAAAAAATGCAATCATTAAGGTCGTCTCATGCATCGGTTGACGGCAACAAGGAATCGTTTGTGCAGGCAGAACTCAGCAAAGCCTCACACGTTTTCGTGCGCGTGGATCGCGTGCGGGCTCCGTTAGAACCGCCGTATGACGGCTCGTACGCCGTGTTAGAAACGCAAAGCAAGTTCTTTTTAATTCAAATGGGCAACCGTAACGTCAAGGTTTCTATCGACCGACTCAAGGCCGCCTTTCTGGACGCATCAAATGTGACGGTGCCGCCTACAATAACTGACGAAGATGCCTGGAATCGAGAGGAATTCGGGCAAGAAGACCAACAGCAGCAGAAAGAACAAAAAACGAGAACTGGACGCTCAGTAAAATGTCCAGCAAGATTTTTATAGGTTCCCACCTCTAATTTTGTAACGGATTATTCAGCCATTGAAGAGAATAAAAATACATGTTTTGTTAAAAGATATAAAGTTTGTCATATTAAATAAATATAATATCGCATCGCGATAGTATTTAAAATTTTAACACTCTCATCTGTCCTTCTATTGCCGAAACGTCTTTGCTTAGTGATCTTAAATTATAAAAACCCGTTTTCTCTCCTGGCCTTTACAGAGTTCAAGCATGTGTACTTAGATATTGTACTGATTCATTTCTGAAGTCTATTCATAAGCTGCTCGACTTGTCACTAGCAAATAGTTATTTTCCACCTATTTGGAAAAACTCTTTTTCCATTCCTCTTCACAAAAGTGGTTCTAAACATGATGTGAAGAACTATAGGTGTATTTCCAAATTGTCCGCTATTCCTAAGATTTTTGAAAACAATTTTTTGACTCAGTTAACTTTTATGTGTAAATCTATAATTTCTAATCTTTTATAATTTTCTTTATTTAATTATTTATTTATTAATTAGTTTGTATTTTTAAATTAAGAGATAATTAAAATTAAAGAAAAAAGGAAATGATAAAAATTTAAAATTATGGTATTCAAATTGAATTTTATTAGAAAATTTTATATTTTAATTTAAATATAAGCTGGCAAATATAAAACAAGAACTCCCGTTCTAGCATTTGCTGCATAGGATTGGGGAAAACCCAGTAAAACCCAATCAGATCGGTAGATTAGTATTAGTTGTTATGATGTATAGTTAATTGTTGTTAGGGGAAAAGGTAAGGTAGTTTAATATAGATAATTTAATAAATGAGACGAAGGATTCCGTGTTGATTACTCTAAAAAGCTTATTATAATCAGCACAGATAACTCAAAAGGAATCATGCAAGCTATAGTTATTATTACAGAAGCCCAACGAAAGTGGTACAAAATTCCGTGTAACTCTAGAAGGAACACAAAAATTTAGTTGGTTAAGCAGGAAAGGAGAGTCAATGTCGTATTTTATTAGTTTTATTATAACCATAACACCCAACATAATTCGACGGTAAGTTAAGGAGGGTAGCTTAATTAGCAAGAGTCTGCTTGAGTAAGGTGGTAAATCTACGTTAGAAACCGAGTTAAAGCGACGCAAAGCAAAGAGCAAAAATTGTTTTTGGACAGACTCAATTCTGTCTTGATGGACCTGGTATTGAGGAGACCATACATAGGATCCATATTCCAAAATCTGGCGAACAAGAGAAGTGAATAACAATTTTGTCGTATAAGGGTCTTCGAATTCTTTAGCCCATCTTTTATTAAAGCCAAGAGCCCGATACGCCTTATTGACAATGTGTGTTATATGGCAATCAAATTTCAACTTATAGTCAAAAAAAAATTCCAAGATCCATTACTTCAAAAATTCTGTGAAGTGAAAATTGATCAAGGGTATAGTTGACAACGTGAAAATTACTTCTATAGAAAGACATGACCATGCACTTCGAACAGTTTAAATATAGCAAATTACGACTACACCCAGTTAAAAACGAGTCAATATCGACTTGAAGTGAATTAGCGGTTAGTTCACTGTAAGTTAAGAAAAAGTTTCACATCATCAGCATATATTAGAATAATAGAATAGTGTAGAACAGAGGGAAGATCGTTTATAAATAGGTTAAAAAGTAAAGAGCCAAGATGAATGCCCTGAGCAACACCAGAAGATACAGAGATTGGCTTAGATAGCAAACATTTGAATAACACCCTTTGGGACCTACAAGTTAAGTAATTGGAGATCCATAGGGCAATGGGTAGGAGAAACCAATAAGATTAAGCTTATGAAGAAGAAGTAAGTGATTTACTGAATCAAATGCTTTGCTGAAGTCTGTGTAGACCACATAAGTTTGCATTTTCTTCTGAAAACCTTTATTAATTAGTGAGGTGAATTCCAGAAGATTCGTGGAAGTCGATCTAAATTTTACACAGCCATGTTGATGTGGCGAAATAAGTGACTTTCACTTATGTGTTAACTCCACAGTAATAATTTTTTCCAACAAGTTTGGAATAGAAGATAATTTGGAAATACACCTATAATTCTTTACTTCCGACATAGACTCATTTTGATGAAGAGGGATAGAAAAAGATTCTTTACAGATTGAAGGAAACGTACAAGTTGCTAAAGATAAGTTAAATAACTTGAAAATGGGTCTATATAAGCTACTGGCATAAAATCTAAGTACGCATCCTGGTACTCCGTCAGGGCCGGGAGAGAAGATTGGATTAATAGAGCAGAGATTAGTCCGTAATGATTCTTCATCGATCATATCACAAGAAATGGAATTTAATCTCTGAGTTAAATAAGGATATGGAAGATTATTGCTGTAGTTAGTAGAGGAATAGGTAGATTGAAAAAAGTCCGCAAACAGATCAGCAGCGTCTTGATCACTGGTTGCTTTCTTGTTTTCATAAAAAAAATAAGGTGGGAAACCATTAGATTTTTGTCAACAAAGTTTAAGAATTGTTTAAGGTTACGTGCAAATTCAAATCGACAACGATTTAAACATTTTTATACCCGCTAATCATAGAGAAGAAGGGTATTATAACTTTGTTCAAACCGAAAATGTATGTAACAGGCAGAAGGAGACATCTCCGACTGGTATCCGGTATCCTGGTATCTGGAAGTTGTATTTACGAGGGTCGTGTGATAAGTCCGTGACTTTTTGAATAAAATATATTTTTTTCGTCAAAGAAGCGTTTTATTTCTCAACATAATCTCCTTTTAGCTCTATACATTTAGTCCAGCGTTTTTCCAATTTTTTTATTCCTTCCAAATAATAGGTTTTCTCAAGGCCCTCAAAATAGTCGTTTGTTTCTGTGATGACCTCTTCATTTGACCCGAATCTCTTACCGCCGAGCCATTTCTTCATGTTTGGAAACAAAAAATAGTCACAGGGGGCTAAATCTGGAGAATATGCTGGATGGGGTAGCAGTTCGTAGCCCAATTTATGAAATTTTGCCATGCTGACTACACACGTGTGCACCCGTGCATTGTCCTGATGGAACAGCACTTTTTTTTCGCCAAATGCGGTCGTTTCTGCTTCAAATCAATATCGAATCTGTCCAAAAGCTCTGAATAATATTCGCCGGTGATCGTTTTACCCTTTTCAAGGTAATCGATGTGAATGATACCTTGTGCATCCCAAAAAACTGTGGCCATGACCTTGTTGGCCGACAGACCCACCTTGGCCTTCTTTGGTGCACGTTCACCCGGAGAAACCCACTGTCTTGATTGTTCTTTGGTCTCTGGTGTGGTGTGGTGGATCCATGTTTCGTCTACGGTAACGAAACGGCGCAAAAATTCGTTTGGATTGCGGTTGAACATCGCCAAACACTCCTTTGAAATGGTCACACGGTTGCGCTTATGGTCGTGTGTGAGCAATCGCGGCACCCATCGCGCGGAAAGCTTTTTCATGTCCAAATATTCATGTAAAATGTGATGTACCCGTTCAGTTGAGATGCCTACAGCCTCAGCTACCTCACGCACTTTCATTCTCCGATCATCCAATATCATTCCATGGATTTTGTCGACGATTTCTGGCATGACGACCTCTTTTGGGCGACCTGAACGTTCGGCATCACTTGTACTGGTACGACCACAACGGAACTCAGTAAACCATTTCTTAACCATTGAAATTGATGGTGCAGAGTCCCCATAATATTTATCAAGTCTTTCCTTGGTTTCGGTGATGGATTTTTTACGCAAAAAATAATGCTTAATTAGCACACGAAATTCACTTTTTTCCATTTTCGTTAAAATTCACGAGATCGTCTGCTTTCAATGCCTATAAAACGCAAACCAAAAAACGCAGCTTTCTCAAAATTTTACAGTCAGCTGTTAATCGATAACTGCTGACAGGAGCAGTGTTATATTTAGAGCAGGTGCGCGGCAAATACAAAAAGTCACGGACTTATCAAACGACCCTCGTATTTGTCAAATGCGTTTCAGATAACAGCATGACATTGATATGTTTTCCGTTAAGAAACTGTGAAAGCTCAAGTTTGTGCTGTGAGAAGCCGTTGGCGTTTCACGTTGCTATTCTTAGAGAAGCCATTATACTGATTTTGTGGATACAATCAGCTGTATCAGCGTGTTCTGATTCCTCATCAGCTCTTGTAGTGTGGCTTGCATAAAATCCATGAATTTTTCCAGGCTTTGTTGCAGTGAGGTCATCAACGCTTCAATGCTAGCAGGTGGATTTTGCGTGTGTTGTTGGTCGTTTGAGATCTTGTTTGCTGGCTGGGAATTACGCGGAACATCTGTTGATGCAGTCGAAGGCTTGGTGCCTGATTTGAGAGCGCTTGCAAAGGAGACGCTAGGGTCGGTACGTAAAACAGGCTGGGATGGTGCTAGGGAAGTGGTTGCTCTGTTTGAGGATGCGGCGACGAAGGTGTGGCTTCTGGAGGGTAAGTTCCGAGATGAAGGCGCGCGATTGTAGAGGCGATTTTTCAGATCTTTGAAAACAGCGCAACTACGCCAGTTTGCTGTGTGATTCTCACCGCAGTTGCTACACGATTTGACCTTGTTTTTTGGGCAGTTCGCAGTGCTGTGCGGATCGCTGCAGACAACGCAGATTGATCTCAGGGTGCAGTATGCTCTCGTGTGGCCATATTCTTGGCAGTTTGTGCACTGTACGGGCTGGTTGCGTTTGTGTGGCTGCTCCACAGTGATTCTACGGTGCAGCAAGAACTGCAGTTTGTATATGGGGTGCACTTCTTGAGAGTTTCTCTGGAGGGCTATGCCTTCTGGCTCCAGCTCCACTTTGAAGAGTGGTTGCAGTTCCTTGTTTTTGTTCATTATGTTGATCACAGATTTGGCATTAAAATTTTTTGTTTTGAGCGCTGCGATGATCTCATCAGTCTTAACAGTTGATTCGATTCCTTTGATCACAACTAGCAGGCCCTTATCGCTCTTTAGTTGATACGTGTAGTCACTTTTTTTGGCGTCATCCAGATATTTAGTTACATCTCGATGGCTAGATTCGGTTTGCGTTTGAATTTTGGTTTCGCTTATATTTCCTTTTGTTAGTGGGATAACATGAAAGTTGTTCTCGCCAATGAGTGCTACTAATTTGTTGACTAGCGCAGTTGTTGTTTTTTCACGAATATATATGGGCGGCGGCTTTACTTTCTTCGTCGCATTGACTGGTTCGTCGATCTGATTTGCTGGGGTATTGTCTAAGAGAGCGAATCTATTTGAGCTCTCACCAAGAGGTTCACCAGTAGCAGCGTTGCTGCGGTTAACTTTCGGCTTGTTACCGCTCCCTTTGTTCTGTGGGCTCAGTTTACGCTTGCTCTTAATGTAACGATCGATGCCAGTTTGCACCAGTTACTCTTTTCGGGGTTGATTCGGCTGCGTTTCGTGCTTGCTTTCGTTTTTGTTGATTGCACTGGCAAGCGAGAGAGGCGAATTTGGTACGGCGGAAGTTATAACGGTCGTTGTTGTTAGGCAGAGTACCGATGTTGTTGTAGTGCACGCTGTAGGCGCGCTGGCAATTGAGAGCGAAGTGACTGTGCTAGTAGCTACTGAGCTTACCGGTGTAGGTGCGTGGGAGCACAAGAGAGAGTCATGCTGACTAACTTTCAGGTCGTAGGGCGCTGACATCAGCGTAGGCGAGCAAGAGCGAGGCCTTTCGAAGTCCGCTGGCTTGAGTTCATTGACCGCGTTTGTCGAGCTGGACTCTTTGATGACGGAAGTTTGTGAGATGAAAGTAAAGTACGCGTTACTTCGTTGCAGAGAGAGCCGACGCTCGTCTTGCTCTTTTTGCTTGTGAGAACGAATATCTTGCTGACTCATTGCTGCACTTTTGTTGTGTTATTTGATTTCAATTAATAGTAATTGCGATCACACAAAACAAGATAAAACAATTTGCGAATTTTCATCGCTGGAATTAGTTATTATGTTTTTGTTGATGTTTTGTTGGTGTGTTTTTGTTTTGTTAGATGATACGTTGGTGATAATATAGAGGCGGATAGTACACGGAGCACTAACTAACACGTCTGTGTCAGCTGATAGTCAAACTCTCACGCACGTAAAAAGTAAAACGACGCGTTGTGACTTCGCCGTCGACGTCACCTGCTCATAGCAGCACGCAGGCTGCTGTTCGTAATGGACATGTGTCCTGTAAATTGTAATTTGGAAGATATGTTCATAAGTCACTTAGCTTTATGAGTTCAATACCAGTATGAGTTCTGGTCTAACAATCGCAAGTTACAGATTTGCGGGGGCGATGGGCGCGGCATTAATTATTTTATATAAACTTTATAACCTTCCATCTTGCTCTAAACTCCTCATTAAACTTCGCGAATACTATGGTGCCAGCCACTGGGATTTCATCTTCGACTAGCAGAAACAGCCTGCGGGGGGTTCGTTTGCAAGCTAACATAGTTTCTGTTTAATGATAGGCGGCTCATACCAAGACAGGAATCCTCGCCAACATTATAACGAAAGAGACAAAAGAAAAGTAGTGAAAAAGGAATAGACAGAAAAAGGATACCGATAGAAGAGAAAACAGGGTAGCACTATTCTTTTGCGGGACTCACGTTGGGGGACTACCGATGTCCACGCGTCTTTACCCATCCTACCTATGAGTCAATTTTTTCTTCTTTTGAACTCCCGGATATGACAACTCCGATCCTGACTAGCGCTAGGATAGCTAGCGGCGCCAACTCACTGAGACCACAGGCCAGTCTATAAATCCTGACCGCACAGGTGACTATAAATCCTGACCAGACAGGTGACTCAATTTTTTCTTCTTTTGAACTCCCGGAGATGACAACTCCGATCCTGACTAGCGCTAGGATAGCTAGCGGCGCCAACTCACTGAGACCACAGGCCAGTATATAAATCTTGACCGGACAGGTGATATATATATATATATATATATAAGTGAGTATTTCTTTTCTCTACTTACTTTAAGATTTTTTTCTTGGTAACTAACAACTTCCTTTTCCTTTTTTTTCTTTTTTTCAGACCTCTAGTCGTCCCGAAGGAGAATTTAAGACTTCGATGATCTAGCAAAATCTAGTGAATCGCCATACTTATTCTCCTCTTTGCTTCCTTTTATTTTTTTCTGACAGATTGCAACACTGGGTGGCCAAAAGAAGGATGACGCCTACTACATTTTCTTCGGAATTTACCTCTTACAAAATCCCCGTAAGTATGCAAAGTTGTACCGACCATATTATTAATTTATTTATTTCCTTCTTACAGATTCCTGCTGCACTAGTTATACCCTTCGACCATTGAAAATGGTCAAAAAAGGGTATACTAACTTTGTGCAATGTATGTAACAGGCATAAGGAGGCGTGGCAGACCCCATAAAGTATATATATTCTTGCTCAGGATCACTAGCCGAGTCGATTGAGACATGTCCGTCTGTCCGTCTGTCCGGCTGTCCGTCTGTTTGTTTGAGACAACGGATCTCAGCTATTAAAAGAGCTAGAGACTCCAAATTTGGCATGGAGATTCCTATATTTCCCAAGCAGACAAAGTTTATTTCAAATGTTTGATGCCACGCCCACCGCCCCTGCAAATCGGTAATTTACGATTATTAAGCAAACTATTAAACTTATAAAGTTCTGCTTTGGTATGTATAATGCTAAATGCCATATGAACATATTCTCCAAATTACAATCCGATCGGAACAGAAGTTATTCAAGTCAACGTTTTCAGTACAAAATATACGAGCAGCCGCCTGCGCGCTGCTTTCAGTAGTTGACGCCGACGTCGACGTCACTCTTAACGTGCGTCGCTGTGTGAGTATGAGCGAGAAAGCTATATGTAGTAGAAGTATTTGTGCAAAATTTCTGTTTGAAATTATGAGTGTGGTTACACGTTTGTAACGGATTTTAAAAATTGGGAGAAGGGTATCCTACTGTCGGGCGTTCGACTGTAGCCCTACCCACTTGTTTTAATTTAGTTTTATGTAATTTTAAGAAATATTAATATAATTATACCCGCTACTCATAGAGTAGACGGACATGGCTATAGCGACTCGGCTGTTGGTATTGTTCAACTGATCGGAGATGTCTCCTTCTGCTTGTTACATACATTTTCGGTTGGAACAAAGTTATAGTTGTAGAAGTGTCTACTCTATGAATAGTAGGTATAAAAAGGGTATGTATGTAACAGGCATAAGAAGGCGTGGCAGACCCCATAAAGTAAATATTTTTGCTAAGGATCACTAGCCGATTCGATTGAGGCATCGGCGTCGGTCTGTCCTTCTGTCCGTCTTTATGACAACACAGTCAGCTACCCTTCTCTCAATGTTTTACATCCGTACCAAACACACTCATGATTTCTTGATATGTTCATATTGCATTCACCTTTATGTAAACCGTTAGAAATTCAATAGTTTGCTTAATAATCTAAAATTACCGATTTTCGGGATGAAGTTTATTTCAAATGTTTGATGCCACGCCCACCGCCCCCGAAAATCGATAATTTACGATTACAATCCGATCCAAATTACAATCCGATCGGACCAATAACACAGAAGTTATTCAAGTCAACGTCTTCAATGCAAATGTACGAGCAGCAGCATGCGCTCTGCTACGAGTAGCTGACGTCGACGTCGACGTTGCGTTTTGTCGCTTTACTCTTCACGCGCGTCGCTGTGTGAGTGCGAGCGAGTAAGCTATATATAGTAGAAGTATTTGTGCAGAATTCTCTGCTTGAAATTATGAGTGTGGTTACACGTTTCTAACAGATATAGAAAATTGGGAGAAGGGTATCTTACTGAGCGCTCGACTGTAGCCATACCCACTTGTTTCTTTTTCAACAGGGTTACAAAAAAATCGGAATACTTTCCTGTATATTTAAATTTTGTATAATACTGAGAAGGTCCTACAGACAGACAGATAAACAAGGGTATATCTACTCGGAATCAGAATATATATATTTAATGGGGTCGGTATGTCTTCTTCTCCCTGTTACATCCATTTCGGGTATAAAAACAAAAAAATTGTAGGGATGGCCAGATAGATTGAGCCGATACTCCGACCTTCTGAATATTCATATAAATTTTTTTTAGATATCTTATATATTATATAAACATTTAAATGCATATACATACGTAATTTCAGAAGCAAAATTAATTACATATAATCGATTTGTTGAAATCAACGATTTACTTACCAGATATAATATCATATAATAATCCTTTCGATAAGTTCTCTTATTTAATTATTTAATTGCGGGAAAGCAATATACAGTACAGCGTAGTGACTTATGTAGGCCATTCGAGTTGACATGTTTTCTTTGACAAGCCGGAAGTTTCAGCTCATGTAAAAAATATTCATCGACAGTTGATATGCTTATAATGCATATTTATTTAACATAATTTTTTTTACAAGTTCGTAGGGAATTTGAAAACTGTAGGTTTTATCCAATTTATAATACGGGCACCCACACAAAATGAAACATTAGAGTG
Source organism: Zaprionus tsacasi (assembly GCA_018904105.1). Classification (NCBI taxonomy): domain Eukaryota; kingdom Metazoa; phylum Arthropoda; class Insecta; order Diptera; family Drosophilidae; genus Zaprionus; species Zaprionus tsacasi. The sequence continues at coordinate 1,717,635 of JAEIFR010000176.1, read as the reverse complement.
AATAATTTATGCGATATCTAAAAGTAAAAAAACAAAGCCCTGCTAAAGATCCAGAGGATTAATATTAATATTTGTAGCATGCATAATCTTGACTTTTAGACTATGCAGTTATATTTATCTATTACTTCGCATTCCAGCAGAATATTTCCCTTTTAATCCTCACTCAGTATATATTCGAAGGACATCATTTTATGGATTGTCGTCTTATAAGCTTTAAAGTTTGATTTATGGGCGTCGTGTATGTACTATCCGCATTGTATTTACTTTTTGATTAAATTGTAAATTTAAACCATGAAACTTTTAAATAATTATTAAAACACTTTATTATTTCCAGTTTTCGAACTAAAGAACCGTCTAACAGGTAAGGTGCGACCATATTAGGTACGCTGTGTAATAAAACTAGTCGGAAAGGGCTACACTCACGCGGTGACTGCAAGAGGCCGTGGATTTTCATTTTTTAATTTTAAAGTAAACCATAAAAATATATATTGGAAACATATTAAAATAATGAAAAGAAGTCGGAAAGGCTACATACCCGCTGCAACTCACAGTCTCCAATTCGTTTTGACTATGAAAGATGAACGTTATTCTTATTGGATTTAGCCTTTTGTGTTTGTCTCTCAGTGCTTTCCAGTTGGAACTTATATTTATATATATTTATTGATAACTCTAATAATCCAACTAGATTTTTCGTTTACGTTGAATATTGCTGCGAAATATCACTAGAGATTCTAACTTGCCTTAAATAAAGTATAAACTGCGTTAACATCGATTTTAAAAAATTTAGCACAATGCAAAAACAAATTAAAAGAAAACAAGTGGGTAAGGCTACATTCGAGCACTCGACAGTAAGATACCCCTCTCCCAATTTTATAAATCTGTTACAAACGTGTAACTACACTATATATAGCTTTCTCGCTCGCACTCACACAGTGACGCACGTTAAGAGTGACGTCGGCGTTAACTATTGAAAGCAGCGCGCAGGCTGCTGCTCGTACATTTGTATTGAAAACGATGACTTGAATAACTCTTGTGTTATTGATCCGATCGGATTGTTATATGGAGAATATGTTCATATTGCATTCAGCTTTATACATACCTAAACAGAACTTTATAAGTTTAATAGTTTGCTTAATAATCGTAAATTACCGATTTGCGGGGGCGGTGGGCGTGGCGTCAAACATTTGACATAAAGTTGTTCTGCCCCGGATATACAGGAACATTCATACCAAATTTGGTGTCTCTAGCTTTTTTAATAGCTGAGATCTGTGGTCTCAAACAAACAGACAGACAGACGGACATGTCTCAATCGACTCTGCTAGTGATCCTGAGTAAGAATATATATACTTTTTGGGGTCTGCCACGCCTCCTTATGCCTGTTACATACATTGCACAAAGTTAGTATACCCTCTTTTGACCATTTTCAATGGTCGAAGGGTATAAAAAAGGCCTTTTACATACATTGCACAAAGTTAGTATACCCTTTTTTGACCATTTTCAATGGTCGAAGGGTATAATCAGACAAATACAAAACAAATACAAAAACAAATATCATTCAGCATTCTTGATTTCAAAGACTGACAATCATTAAAACGGTTTCATACTTCCAATTATTCCAAGCTAAGATAAAAGCAAATACAATCCACCTTGAATACACTAAAGCTTGGTACTTTGTAACACCCATATTTTTATACCCTTCGACCATTGAAAATGGTCAAAAAAGGGTATACTAACTTTGTGCAATGTATGTAACAGGCATAAGGAGGCGTGGCAGACCCCATAAAGTATATATATTCTTACTCAGGATCACTAGCCGAGTCGATTGAGCCATGTCCGTCTGTCTGTCCGTCTGTCCGTCTGTCTGTTTGAGACAACGGATCTCAGCTATTAAAAAAGCTAGAGACACCAAATTTGGTATGGAGGTTCCTAAATTTACCAAGCAGATGAAGTTTATGTTAAATGTTTGATGCCACGCCCACCGCCCCCGCAAATCGGTAATTTGGGATTATTAAGCAAACTATTAAACTTATAAAGTTCTGCTTTGGTATGTATAAAGCTGAATGCCATACGAACATATTCTCCGAATTACAATTCGATTGGACCAATAACACAGAAGTTATTCAAGTCAACGTTTTCAGTACAAATGTACGAGCAGCAGCCTGCGCGTTGCTTTCAGTAGTTGACGCCGACGTCGACGTCACTCTTAACGTGCGTCGATGAGTGAGTGTGAGCGAGAAAGCTATATGTAGAAGAAGTTTTTGTGCAAAATTTCTGTTTGAAATTATGAGTGTGGTTGCACGTTTGTAACGGATTTTAAAAATTGGGAGAAGGGTATCTTACTGTCGAGCGCTCGACTGTAGCCATATCCACTTGTTGCTTATACGTTAACTAACTATACGTAAAATTTTTTTTAACAAAAATAAATAGCGCACATCTGCCTAATACCTCCTATATTCCAGAAACTAATTCAACACAACGCAAATCATCGCACACAACTAAAAATTAATAATAGTAAAAAATAATATATATATATATATATATATATATATATATATATATATATATATATATATATATATATATATATATATATATATATATATATACTTAAAAAATAGTTCTCATTACTAAAATTAAGATTAACTCTAAGCTTATAATAAGGAATTATCATTGAGCAAATTATTTTTATACCCTTCGACCATTGAAAATGGTCAAAAAAGGGTATACTAACTTTGTGCAATGTATGTAACAGGCATAAGGAGGCGTGGCAGACCCCATAAAATATATATATACTTGCACAGGATTACTAGCCGAGTCGATTGAGCCATGTCCGTCTGTCTGTCCGGTTGTCCGTCTGTCCATCTGTCCGTCTGTCTGTTTGAGACAACGGATCTTAGCTATTAAAAGAGCTAGAGACACTAATGAACTTGTACCGTGAGCGATTTCTTCAGTGTTGCCAGCTTCGCACATTAGGTGATCGTTGCCAGCTTGTTGATTTTCAATTTCATCACGAAGTGTAATGACGGCGTCAATATTGCTCGCTGTTGCCATCTCGCTGTTTTCGTCGTCTGCCTGTTCCGTTATTCCGTCGTTAGGCGCTCCGCTGGCCGGCAAAACGGTAGTTTTGCTGCTTAGGGGTGCTTCTCTACGCAAACTTGCTGCACTTGCACTTGTTGACGGTAGCATACTTTGGATTTGCAACACTAAAGCCGATTTGCTGCCTTTGGTTGGTAATTTAAACTTTTCGCACCACAACTTCAAATCACGTATGCTTAAGTCATTCAAATCGCCGCTTAAATTTTTTATGTCCATATCATCCATAATAGCTTTAGAACACTTTGACTAAAAATAAACGTAGTACACGACCACTTCTGAATTTTAGTAGTCAGATAGCCTTTATAGTTGAATCAATTAAAGTTTTTATTTAAGACGTTATTACAATATTTTAATTTCACAATGCGCGTCCGTACAATACTGCGTTCTGCTTCAAAGTAAAGTGCGTCGCTTCGCCTAACTCTCTACTCCTCTTGTTTACACAAGAGGGCGCTTAGTGAACTAGAACTATTTAACTTACAATAGATGGCGTTGAGCCCGACAAACTATGGCGATAGTGTATTTCGCCATTAAGTTTATTAGTTTATATATATAGTTTGGGTTACAATTAATTTGGGAAATAAGGCACAGAATGTGAGACGCGCGATTTTGCCTGTGTCGCTTCGAATCCAGACGCTTAATTATTAAGTGTTGCCGTATCGCTTATATCTAGTATTATTTAGGGTTGCCAGATGTAGGTGACGCTGCCGATATATCGGTGCCGCCACAGTACTCCCCTTCCAGTGAATCCTTCACGATCCTTGGCTCGCGAATGTTACCTTACGCCGCCTTTCGTAAGTCCTTTGAGGTGTGGAATTGGATTCCTCCGAGTCGAGCTGTTTGTCGTCCTTGACTAGGAAAACAGGCTTGAGCCGGTCGACTGATACTGCTGTGTCCTTCCCGTCGATTCGTATGGTGAAAACTCGGTCGTTGTCGCGTTTGATGATTTCATACGGTCCGGTGTAGGGAGGCTCCAAAGGTTGCTTTACAGCGTCTATGCGTAGAAATACATGGGTGCATTTGTCAATTCCCTTCAGTAGGAACATTTTTTCTTTAATATGGTGCGCCGTGGGAGTTGGTCGAACTTTCTGCATGTGCTCTCGGAAATTGCTCAGGAATGTGGTAGGATTTACCGTTTCATCCATGTTGGTGAAAAATTCGTTTGGCAGTCGAATAGGTGCTCCATATATCATCTCAGCTGCAGATGATTTTATGTCTTCTTTGAAGCAGGTACGAAGTCCAAGTAGCACAGTTGGTAATAGTTGAGGCCACGGCGTGCCACTGCTGCACATCAAGGACGATTTAAAGGATCTATGCCACCTCTCTATAAGTCCGTTTGATTGTGGATGGTAGGCCGTAGTGTGAATGTGCTTGCTTCCGATCAGGTTGGCTAGTTGTTTGAAAACTGCAGATTCAAACTGCGTGCCTTGATCTGTAGTGATTGTTTTGGGTGATCCAAAACGTGATATCCAGTGTGTCCAGAACGCCGTGGCAATCGTATCAGCTGTGATATTAGAGAGTGGTACTGCTTCTGGCCATCGAGAGAAACGGTCAATCATGGTGAGACAATAGCGGTAGTTTAGTTGTAATGGCATGACAACTATATCCAGGTGGACGTGGTCGAATCTTCCATTTGGCACAGCGATCTTCTCCGGCTGGAGGTGATTGTGCTTGTGAATTTTGGAGCGCTGGCATGGGAGACAAAGTCTACACCATTTGAGGACATCTTTGTTCATCGAAGGCCAGACAAACTTCTGTTTGATTTGATGGGCAGTTGCTCGGCCACTGGGATGAGATAGATTGTGGATATATGAGAAAGCCTGTTTGCGAAGTGATTGCGGTACAAAAGGACGGAGATTTGGTGTAGATACGTCGCAGTATATCGAACTTTCTCCACCGAAACAAACTTTCTTGAGCTTTAAGGAAGTAGTTCCTTGCAAGACGCGTGCCAATTCAGAATCCGAGGCTTGCTCCTCCTCGAGCTGCGCCGCGGTGATTGCTGTGGGCATCGTAATAGTGCAAAGCCTCGAAAAAGCGTCTGCAACTATATTTTCTGTTCCTTTTATATGAAGGATGGTCGTTGAGAATTGCGAAATATAATTTAAATGCCGCAGCTGGCGAGGTGATGCTTTTTCAGGCCGCTGTTGGAATGCAAATCTCAATGGCTTGTGATCAGTCTTGATCACAAAATTGCGTGCATCGACGAGGTGTCTGAAATGTTTGATTGACTCGTATATGGCAAGTAGCTCTCGGTCGTACGTGGAGTAATTTCTCTCGGTGTTGCTGAGCTTCTTGGAGAAAAATCCCAGAGGTTGCCAGTCATTACCAGTGCGTTGTTCCAGAACTGCTCCTATTGCGAGGTCCGATGCGTCACAAACCAGTTGTAGGTCAGATTTCGGTGCGGGAAAGGATAAGAGCGCTGCGTCTGCTATGCTCTGCTTGCAATTCTCGAAGGCTGATATGAGTTCTGTAGTCCAGAGGATTTGTCGTTGGTCGTTCTTCTTCACATTCCTTAACAGCTCGGACAGCGGTGCCTGAGTGTGCGAAGATCGGGGTAGGCATCTGCGATAGTAGTTTATAACACCCAAGAAACGTCCTAGTTGGCTGATAGTTTCAGGACGAGCATAATTGAGGATGGCATCGATGCGAAAGGACGGTGGTTTGATGCCGTGTTCGTTAATCGTATAGCTGAGAAAATTAACTTGCGTTTGCGCTAATTGACATTTGCTCAGATTAATGCTTAACCCGTGCTTCTGCAGGACTGATAACACTGCTCGAAGATGTTCTTCGTGTTCGGCGATCGATTTTGAAGTTATCAGTATGTCGTCTATGTAGCAATATACGAAGTCCATGCCACGAAAAATATTGTCCATAAAACGCTGGAACGTTTGAGTCGCATTCTTTAACCCGAAAGGCATGTACTGGAATTCTATGAGTCCAAAAGGAGTGCATACGGCCGTTTTCTGGATGTCTTCTTCCGCCATTGGAATTTGGTAGTAGGCCTTTACCAAATCGAGCGTTGAGAAAACTTTCCCTCCATGTAGCTGTTCGGTGAAGTCGTGAATGTGTGCAATCGGATAGCGATCTGGTATCGTAATCGAGTTGAGCTTACGATAATCGCCGCATGCCCTCCAGCCACCGTCTTTTTTGGTGACCATATGGAGTGGGCTGGACCAAGGACTTTTGGAGGGACGACATATGCCTTGCTCGATCAGAAAGTTGATTTCTTTTTTCGCAGTGGCAAGTTTATCTCCAGATAAGCGTCGTGGTCGGTCAGAAACGGGTGTCCCATATGTTTCGATGTGATGTTGTACATCATGCTGCTTTGTATGCTTCGATGACGGTTTGGTGACTTCTACAAACTCTTGCAGAAGCTCTCGAAATTTAGAAATACCCTGCACAGTGGAAACGGATGTTTGATTCGCCTGTGCTAGGCATGCGGTTGTTGACAATCCTGTGATCGAGTCAATAAGGCATCTGTTTTTGAGGTCAATAAGAAGCTGGAATTCGGCTAAAAAGTCTGCTCCAATAATGGGTGTGTGTACGTCCGCAATGATGAATGGCCAGGTGAAATTGCGTCTGAGATCCAAATCCAGTTTAGTTATATATTTACCATAGGTGTGAATGACGGTCTGGTTTGCTGCATATAGCGTCAGATCGGTTTGAGTGGTTTTCTGTTTAACCAGCGTGCGAGGTACAACTGAAACCACAGATCCAGAATCGATGAGGTATCTGATGTTGGAGGTACGATCGGTGACGTGCAAACGCTGCTCGCGTGGAACAGCTGACTGAACTGATGGATCGCTGCTGCTGTCCTGGCTGCCGCTGACCAGCGTGTCAGGCGGCAGCTCCTCTAGTTTAACGACGTAGAGCGTGCGCAGGGTGGTCGGCATTTATTTGCGTTGTCACCAAAGCGCTTGTGGTAGAAACAGAGATTTTCCTGTGCACCTGAAGTCTGTTGACCGGAATTGTCTGCTGGTCTGGCGCCACGAGATGAACTACGTGATCGGTTGCGTGATTGGATGCGCTTGACATCCTTTTTCAATGCCGTGACATCTTGTAAGAGCGAACGTAAGTTGTCGGAAAGTTCTTTCAACTGATCTGCAGGTGAAACTGCGCAGATAACCGGACTTGCAGGAGGAACGAGAGATGGGGATGCGCCGATGGCAAACGAAGCGTTCGTGTTAACGGCTTCGAGCATTTTGTCTGCGATTTTCGCAAGCTTGTCCAAGTCTGTCTCCTCCCATACGGTGAGCAACGGACGTATGGAGGCTGGCATCTCGGCGAGGAATAGGGTGTGAATGATGCTTTCGCTGCCAGGATCCGGGGCCAAGCGTCGCATATTTGCCAAGATTTCCGAAGGCTTTAATCCGGTAGCACCTCCTCCTTGTAGTAGTCGTCGCAGTTTTGATTCGGGCGACTCAGCGAACTTCTGCAGCAAACGAGTTTTGATTGCTGCGTACTTGTTATCTGCCGGTGGACGAGTGACCAAATCCTCCACAGCCAAAACCACATCTTCTTCCAAATGCAGTGTCACCAAGTCGAACTTGTCAGTGTCGTCGACAATGTGGTGCAAACGGAATGATCGCTCCACTTGAGCAAACCACACGTGCGGATTGCTGAGTGTGAATTTTGGCAAATGCACGGAAACACGTGTGTGCGTGCGTGGCGACTCATCTCTGTCCGCAGGAACGTTTGTCCGAAGTGCCTCAAGCTGTTGTTGTAGTTCTCGAATTTGATCGGAGAAATCTGGGTTCGGGTCCGGCATGGCGATAGACAGATTCACTTGATCGCTTTCGTCGTTAAAATTTAGACGTCTTCTTAGTAAATTTCGCAAATTGTAACGGTTGTTGTGCATTGACTTGAGTCAACGTATATGTGTGAGTGTGCGTGCACTTGAATTTCACAATTGTACGAAAATTTGTTTTCAGTGAATGTTTTTGATTTTTGCACAATTTGCACTAATCGGGGTCACCACTATGGCGATAGTGTATTTCGCCATTAAGTTTATTAGTTTATATATATAGTTTGGGTTACAATTAATTTGGGAAATAAGGCACAGAATGTGAGACGCGCGATTTTGCCTGTGTCGCTTCGAATCCAGACGCTTAATTATTAAGTGTTGCCGTATCGCTTATATCTAGTATTATTTAGGGTTGCCAGATGTAGGTGACGCTGCCGATATATCGGTGCCGCCACAAAACTAAACAATAATTACAATTACATAGAATCTTACATACTAATTATAACTACATATTACTACACGTACTACATATTACTACAGTATGTAGGTGTGCAGTTGTTAAAATAAATGTTAGCACAAAATTAGTTAATTTCAGTTACGCACATTCCGTAAAATACAATTCACCATTCATTTTTAAACTAGTCGGAAAGGCCACAGTCACACGGTGACTGTAAGATGCCATGGATTTTCAACAAAGATATATTGAAATTCAATTTTCAATATAATGAAAAAAAATTCAAATAACGAAAAAAAATATGTTATCTGTCCAACCTGGGTGTTGGCACTTCTGAGTTATCGCTCAGCAGTCGAGTGTCCTATGCACCGGGCTACATTACCAGCTGCGGGCCTATTGTCTAATTTGCTATCTCAACCGCACATACAAAAATAACAATTTACGATTTTTCAATACTAATGACGAAATCACACAGGCAACGCTTCACAGAGCAATAGAAAAAGTTAACTTGCATAACTTCTATGTTTAGTATCCGATCGGGCCTTATAGAATAGATGTACAATGTTTTGTTATCTTTATGTATCTCAAAGAAGAAGACTGTTACTTGAATACTTTGCCTAAAAATAGCAAATTGCTGGTTTGCAGGGGCAGTGGGCGTGTTACCCAAAATTTGAAAATAACGTATATATGTATTTAATGCGGTTTTAAGGTTTATTGGGGTTTTTAAATGTACCGAGTCAACTATGTTAATGCATTTGGGGTCTATAAAAGAGTTGGTTGATCCTGTGTAAATTAAAAATTTCGTGGCACTTGTATGCTGAACATTTATTTTTATAAAAGGAAGGGATGAACTATGTGTAGCGGGAGTTGCCGATGCACTTAGTCGAGCAGACGCTTGCTTCAATCATAACGAATCACTTCCAGAAACTAATTTTAAATGCCCAACATCCGAAAAACTTCTTAACGATTTTAATGTACAACCCATTTTTAAATTGGACACTCAGACAAGTTTTACAACAGTATCTCCTTTCAAACATAAGATCAGAAGGGAATACCATAAACCATCGTTCGATTTTAACGAAACTGCAAATATACTTAAACAATTTTTAAAGCCGCATAGAACCTGCGCCGTATTTGCAGACGATCATATTTTTAATATAATAGAAAGAGCCTTTGCCATCTATTTTTCCCACAGTTCCAAGTTCAAAATGATAAGATGCTTGTCATTTCTCCCAGAAATAAACAACAATACTGAACAAAACAAGATGATTCTTGACTATCACCTTAACAATAACCATAGGGGCTTCGATGAAACATTGCTACACATTTGTTTACGCCGAAACTCGCCGCCAAAAAGTAGGCAGCATATCGGCGTAAACAGTGCGAGAGTCACCAAGGGCTCTCGCGCTCTTTTATCCATTAGTATGTTAAGTTAGGCTTAAGTAAATGTAAAATTGTAAAAAGAGACCAGTTTTTAAAAATACACAGTGAAGTGAACACCACGCGCCCCGAATTGTTCCTTTTTTATACGCATTATTTTCGCGCCGGTAGTCTTTTTCTCCAAGAGCAGGACTTCACCCCCACCAACGATCCCCCCAACGAAGGACGAGTATTTTACACAGCCGCCACCACAAACATTGGTCCTTCGAGCCGGAGTGGGGGGATGATAATCCAGCGACGTAAGTCTAAAAAAGTAGCAGAATAATAAATATAATAATAATAAGATAATAAGAATAAAAATAATATTTATATTATTTTTTTTGCAATCTTTTCAAAAAAAAGAGTGTTGCCTTGTAACTTATCAACAAATTCCTCGCTCAATAGTTTCGATAAAATTCCGTTCTATTTGTATAACATTCTTGATTATTGTTGAAACAAGAAATTCTGCTCGTCCGATTTTCTACGCTCTTCTGTTTCACGTTTCTGGCTCCCTCACCAGCATCAATTGCATTTTTTTTTCGCTTTTTTGAAAGCTTGTTATGCCAATTGATAGTGGTAAAGACACCAAGAAACACCTTATTGTACCCACGACTACGCATAGACGCTCCAGCTCTCTTCCAAGTTCCCTTCTTGGTAGAACACCTTCTCCAGCCACTATCCGGAAAGTTTCAACTCCGGCCACATCTAAGGTTACTCAGGTACCAAAAATTTCGGTGCACACTCCTCCAATCACTCGTTCAGTTGGTCATCAAATTTCACTGGCAATAAAAATGGTACTCCAAGAGTTCATTAATGCTTCTGATAAGCTCATGCAGTTTGAAGCTAGGATCCAAAATACTCCTACAGCCTCACTTCACACTCACAGAGTGCGTCTTGAGCAGCTTCGGTCCATATGGATTACCGTAGAGCTTAAATATGAGCTCTGTTCCAACGCATTGTATCAAACGGAGACGAATGCTGAGGACAAGATCGCCATGCAGGCAAGGTATGACCACTGCTATTCCATATACAAGGAACTTGCCTCTCAACTAAATGAGAGTATAGAGACTGCAACAGCTCCCCCTCCAGCACCTGCAGCACCACAAATGGCCTTCCAGCCACGAAGCTACCGGTCACCACCCTTCGATGCTGAAGTGTTCAGCGGTGACTACCTTAAATGGCCAACTTTCCGTGATCTGTTCACAGCGGTGTACATTTCCGATCCCGGCCTAAGTCAGATCGAGAAACTGTTTCATCTAAATGCAAAGACCAGTGGCGAAGCAAAGGCAATCGTGTCCAAATCTCCTCTCACGAATGAGGGTTTCTCTTCTGCTTGGAAGAACTTGACGGATAGGTTTGAAAATAAGAGGCTGTTAGTCAACAGCCAACTTAAAATCCTCTTCAACCTTCCGTCAGTCTCTCAGGAGTCTGGAGCCGCCATCCAAATACTTCAAAGCACAATACAAAGTTGCTTAACGGCTCTAGACCACTCCAAAATCAGCACAGAGAACTGGGATTACCTTTTAGTCTTCCTATGCTCATCTTAACTCCCAAGGCTGACGTTGTCACTCTGGGAGCAGTCCGTACAAAATAAGGCTGAAATTCCGTCGTGGAAGGAAATGTCAGAATTCCTTTCAGAGCGCTATTGCACATTAGAAGCGATAGAGGATGTGCAACCGAGTACAAGCGCGCAGACTAATTCCAAACCTGCTCGAAAGGAGCCTCCTACGAGGAAGGTCAACTGCTTTGAGACAAAGGTTGTAGGCAAACCACAAACCTGCAAACTTTGCTCAAAGGAGAACCATCCTATACGTCTGTGTCCGCTCTTTCTCCAAATGGCTGTTGATGAAAGGTCCAATTTCATCAAACAGCAGAATTTGTGTCTAAACTGCTTCGCAAGAGAACACATCCTTAAAGATTGCACGAGTCAACATAATTGTTTTACGTGCAAGGGTCGCCATAATACACTCCTGCATCGTGGCACCCCTTCTACTGCGCCCTCATCAGCAAATTCTGCACCAACTCCCCAAAATTCGAATATACATTCCACTCCTTCAACGACTAATATTCAAAATTACTTCACAGCGAACACGCAAGGTGTTCTTCTCGGCACTGCGCTTATAAATATTTGCCATTTGGGCATGACTTATAAGGCACGTGCACTGACCGATCCAGGATCAGAGGCTACGTTCATCTCCGAACGGATGTTTAACATGATAAAGCCCTCCTATCAAGCCGTGCAAGTCCAAGTAGCTGGCTTAAATCAAGCCATCTCAGCCAATCCACAAAAGTTGTGCCACTTTCAGATTGGTTCCCCGATCACTCCCAGGATACAGCTAGAAACTGCAGCCTTTGTTCTTCCCCAATTGACAGGTAACCTTCCATCCTATTCAATTTCCAAGGATCTTCTGAAGGACCTGCCAAACCTCCGACTTGCTGATCCGCATTTCCACCAGAGCTCTCAAATAGACGTGCTCTTAGGAGCCGACTTACTACCATCTATTTTCAAGAGTGGCTCTGTATCCAAAATATGTGGAACTCTGCTCGGTCAAGAGACCATATTCGGCTGGGTCCTCACTGGACCAGTAGCCAAGTCGAATCCTTCGACCGTCTCGTCCTTTACGACGAGGATTAAGATCAGCACAGAACAAAGGCTTGATGATCTTCTCACCAAGTTTTGGGTCGTGGAAGATCTACCAGCTAAGCTGGTAAAAGTTTCTGATTCAGCGTGTGAAAACAACTTTCTTCGCACCACTTCCAGAACCAAAGAGGGCAGGTATGTCAATACACTTCCCTTTAAGAACCCTGAAACTATCGAACTAGGACATTCAAGGTCCATCGCACTCGCTCAGTTTCTCAGAAACGAATGTCGTTTAAAGAGAAACTTTCCTTTAAAAGAGCAGTACGACTCCATCATTCAGGAGTATATAGATTTGGGCCACATGCGGCCAGTCTCCCCAAGTAATGACTGCAACAATTTTTATTTCCCTCATCATGCTGTTTTCAAACCTGAGAGCACCACCACGAAAGTTCGCGTTGTTTTTAACGCCTCCAGTCCGTCCTCCAATTGGAAAAGCTTGAACGACATCCTACACTCAGGTTCCGTTCTCCAATCCGATCTGGCTATGCAGATCTTGAAATGGCGTTTCTTCCGCTTTGTTTTCAATGCCGACATCACGAAGATGTACCGGCAGATACTCGTCCACACGAGTCACACGCCATTTCAACGAATCCTGTTCAGAAACCCAAAAGGCGAAGTTTGTGATTATGAACTCAACACAGTCACTTTCGGTGTAAACTGTGCTCCATTCGGGTTCTCCAACAGCTTTCCCAGGATGTTAGCACACATCTTCCTCTTGCCAGCGACATCATATCCAACTACATGTATGTAGACGATGTCCTTGCCGGCGCGCACTCCATAAGGCGCGCCACATTGTCCATAAAAGAGTTACGCAAGGCTCTTGAGACAGATGGCTTTCCCTTAAGAAAGTGGACCTCCAACCATAAGGATGTGCTAGCTAATATTCCCAAGGACCATCTTTTAAACGCCGATTTCCTCGAACTAGAGGAAGCAAGCTTAGCAAAGACTCTAGGTATACGGTGGCAAGCGCATACGGACGAGTTCCTGTTTGCCCCCTCCGAAGTAGATGTGAGACAGTCTTACACTAAACGTGAAGTTCTATCTCACATCGCTAAACTATTCGACACAGCAGGCTGGCTGGCACCATTTGTGGTCCGTGCCAAAATTTTCATGCAGGAGATATGGCTGCAAAATCTCAGATGGGATGAAAAATTGCCACAAGATCTCCAACAAAATTGGCAGGAATTCCTATCCAGCTATTCATCCCTCCATAGGATTCGGATCCCAAGATGGGTCCAATATACTCCATTAGCTAAGCTCCAAATCCATGATTTCTGCGACGCATCTCAGCGTGCATACGGAGCAGCTTTCTATATCCGTGTTGAAACCCAACACAATATTTCAAGCCATCTCCTTGTAGCCAAGACCAGAGTAGCCTCTGTGAAGACCATCTCCTTGCCCCGATTAGAACTATGCGGTGCATTACTGCTAGCCGAGTTATTTGCGACACCCCTCCCTCAGCTCCCAGTCAATAGTTACGAAGAGTACTATTGGACTGACTCCACAATTGTGTTAGCCTGGCTTAGTAAGCCTCCATGTAAGTGGACGACCTTCGTGGCTAACAGAGTGGCTAAGATAACTCAGCTCACTAGTTCGAGCAAATGGTCCCACGTCAGATCCGAGCAGAATTCTGCTGATCTTGCCAGTAGAGGTGTTTCGTCAGAAGACGTTATAAGCAACAGTCTCTGGTGGCATGGACCCGATTGGCTGGTCCTTCCAGCAGATCAATGGCCTGCTGCAATCAATATTGCTCATGAAACAGACGAAGAGCTTCGTCCTGTTAAATGCAACTTAACCAAGTTGCCTCCATCATCCAGTTGCATCTTGGAGAGATTCTCCGAGCTCCACAGAGCCCTGCGGGTCATGGCCTACGTATACCGCTTTATTCAGAGGTGTCGGAAGCCTGATCTCACGCTCTCTCCAGATGTCAGCAGCTCTGAACTCTCCAAGGTCCAAGATCTGCTCATCCGCAACACCCAACGTATTCAATTCCTTAAAGAATACAACTGTCTGTTGAACAAGGAACAGATTCCAAGGAGTAGCGACATCATTATTTTGAATCCCTTTGTTGACGCCAGCGGTGTCATGAGATCATGCGGTCGTGTGAGAGCATCCGCTTCTTAAAGCTACGATGAGCGGCATCCGGTCATCCTTCCGTACTCTTGTACCTTCTCACACCTCCTTGTCCGTTTTACGCATATTATCTCCCTCCATGGTGGAAATCAATTAATGATGCGTCTCATCAGATCACGCTACTGGATTCCGAAGCTTCGAACTTTAGTGAAAGCCACAATCAACTCTTTTCGAGTTTGCATCCTCCAACAAAAGAAATTGCAAATTCAACTCATGGGTACTTTGCCCTCTGCGAGAGCCTCCTTCTCTCGGCCTTTTACCCACACGGGACTCGATTTCGCTGGTCCTTTCAAAATCAAAAATTTCACTGGTCGAGCCTGCCTCATAACCAAGGGCTATGTATGTGTCTTCGTGTGCTTCAGCACAAAGGCCATACACTTAGAAGCAACCTCGGACCTGACAACCGAGAAGTTTCTCGCAGCCTTCGCACGTTTCGTCGCGAGACGTGGTTGCCCCCAACATGTATACTCCGATAACGGACAGACGTTCGTCGGAGCCTCCAAAGCCCTCTCAACAGACTTTGTGAAGGCAGTGAAGGTTGACTTAGCCAGCAAATACAGCCATCAAAGCCTCGCATGGCATTTTAATCCTCCCAGCGCACCACATATGGGTGGCTTATGGGAAGCTGGAGTAAAGAGCTTCAAAACGCTCTTCTACAAGTCCACTTCCTCACTAAAGTACACCTTTGAGGAACTATCCACACTCCTTTCCAAGGTTGAAGCATGTCTCAACTCCAGGCCGATCTCCCCCATGTCCGAGAGCCCAACCGATCTTTTAGCCTTGACTCCTGGCCACTTTCTGATAGGTGGTCCGCTCATATGCGTCGCAGAGCTTGAAATCCAAGAAGACGCTATATCCATCATCAACCGATGGCAGCGACTTAAGGCTCTGCATCAACAGTTTTGTTTCCGTTGGAAGGAGGAATATCTCAAGGAGTTGCATAAACGCTCCAAATGGCAACTTCCAACGAGAAACCTCCTAGTCGGCGATATGGTGGTTGTCAAGGAAGACAACCTACCAGTCAACGAATGGCGTCTGGGCCGCATCCACGCTACATATCCTGGCGCTGATGACATTGTCCGCGTGGTGGACATCCACACCACCCGTGGTATCATCAAAAGGCCAGTAGCAAAATTAGTCCTACTTCCTTTAGAGGACAGAGTCCAGACACCCTCCTAACCTTGTGCTGTCCATCAGTGGATATATGCTTCCAAATACTAATCCATATATCCACACTCTCTCTTTCAGATTAGTGAGATGGCACCACGAAAGGCACAAAGACCTGCAAAGCCCAAGGGAGTAAGCTCCTTCCGATGCCGCGTCTGCAGAGGGATCCATGCACTTAAGAAGTGCCAACGTTTTCTGCGTCTGGCTGCGGAGAAGCGTCTTCGGGCAGTTTTGATCAACAAATACTGCCCGACCTGCCTTGCTCATGAACATTCTAAGGGTTCATGTCGCAGTGGTGGCACCTGTCGCACATGCGGGGAGAGCCACCAAACGCTTCTCCACCTCCCTACCACCACCCAGCCCGAGAAGCAGACGACAACCACACCAGCGCCGCCTCTTCCACCTCCAGAGTCCCTGGCGACATCCCCTCTATGGCAGTCAGCATGCTGCCGACGGCCATAGTCACCCTGGACGTGGCCGGCAAGACTTTCGAGGTGCGCGTGCTGCTGGACGCTTGCAGTCCATATAGCCGCATGCCCACCTCATTGGCAAAGGCCTTTGGCCTTTCCGTCGAAGACGGGTTTTGCCGTGCCTCGTTCAGGTCAAGGGCGTCGCCAGAGTTCGTCCTCACAGTGACTCTGAAGTTGGAAGAGGTCCAGATCAGAACGCCGGCGCAGAATGTCGGAAAGGAACTCCAGAATGCCTATCCAGGCATTACGCTGGCGGACAATCGGTGCCATGTGCCAAGCAGAGTCTCCATTGTTCTGGGGGCCGACGTCTATGGAGACATACTTCTCCCAGGGCTTGTTCCTTCCCACGGTGGACTGCCGTTGGCCCAGAACACTCTGTTTGGCTGGGTACTATCCGGTGTCTTCAAGACATAGTCCGCTAGCGTCTCTAAAGCCCCTCCAGCGGCACCCGAAAGATCCCGTCTCTACCCCTCACATTTGCAATAGTATTGCAAGGGGGCGGGATGTTTTCGCCGAAACTCGCCGCCAAAAAGTAGGCAGCATATCGGCGTAAACAGTGCGAGAGTCACCAAGGGCTCTCGCGCTCTTTTATCCATTAGTATGTTTAGTTAGGCTTAAGTAAATGTAATAATGTAAAAAGAGACCTGTTTTTAAAAATACACAGTGAAGTGAACACCACGCGCCCCGAATTGTTCCTTTTTTTATACGCATTATTTTCGCGCCGGTAGTCTTTTTCTCCAACAGCAGGACTTCACCCCCACCGCCCGCTACAACTTTGCGATACGCAATACGTCTCACAGTCTCAAATTTGTTTTTCTAACTCGCCATATCGTTATCATCGATGTTAAAAGAAGAAGCATAATGCTAAAAAAAAAAATAAAAATAAGAACAGAAGAAAAAACAAAATAAATGTATGCCCCTGAGGGGATTCGAACCGTGGACCTCAAAAAAGGTTGTAATATGCAGTTTGCAACTATAACCACTCCGCCATTAGCACATTTTTATTTGGGCCGGCAAAGTTGCTTTATGAGACCATTCAGCTTGTCGTACAGGACAAAAACTAATACAAACTCACTTCCCATAAAATTATTTATAATCAAATGCATTCTAATACTAAACTTAAAATATTTAAAATACTTGAAAAAAAGTAAATTTCAAAAAACCCACTAGAATCGGACCGGACCGAGTAGGATTCGAACCCGTGCCCATTCGCTTCACAGTCAACGACCACATCCACTCAGCCACTGCACTATGGGTAAAAAGTCCGTTTTTTTGGCATAAACCTATTATTTTTTTAATTTTTTTTTTTTAATTAATCATATTTTTCGAATCACAATACCTTAATTTAAAAAAAACCGCCTCACAAAATTTTTTAGTGGCAACCCTGTTTTGTTGCCACATCACCAAAGTCAGCTGTTAGAGAGTATTCGCATTCTGACAAAATTGGTGCGAAATATTTGCAAACTTTGTAGAAGCGTGCTGTTGGACAAAAGCAATTTTATGCATTTAATAATGGAAAATCCTTAGAAAGGTATTTATTTACTAAATACATACAACTTACATGTTTAGATTATTGTGTCGTGCTGTCCAACTGTGAACTGTTTTGTGTGTGTATCTTTATAGATTAAAACTAATTACTATGTTTGTGTTCTGTGGAGTATAACTAACTAAGGGCACAGCGGTGCAAAAGTGTAAGAATATCAAGTTATTAACAAATGTTTCCTTGTTATCATATACTAAGCATTTTCTGCGACTTTTTGTTCCTTTTAAAAATAATTGGGTTTGATCACGTGGCTCTTCTGGAAATTTGGAGCAGCAACAACCGCTCGGAGGAAGCCATAAGAAGTTAAGTGTTAAAGAAAGTTAACTGCGATCCTTTCGATGATATATTAACTCAGCTTATAACATAAAAAAGAAAGATTTTATAAAATATATTAAAAAGCATAACCATTCAACTCCTTTGTTGCTACACGCTACTACGATTTCAGCAAAAAAGCGAATGACAGTGATATGCAATTTATTTTGAAAAAAAGGCTACGACTCAATCTGTTGGCCAATTAAGACAAAAGATTGGAGAAATTGATCAACATACACTCCAATTTTTTATTAATATTTAATTACCAATTGATTTTGGCCCACTGTGCGAAGAGGCGTGGCCAAATTACAAATATAACAAAAAATAACATTTCATTTTATTATTAAAAATATATTTGTAAACTTTGAAGTCAATATCTTTAAAATTGGAGTTTATGCCGAAATTTCAGACTTTTTACCCATAGTGCACTGCACCTTTTTTGCATCTACTATAAAATTGCAATAATGATCAGTGCAAATAACTTTAGTGCATATAATTGTAAAAAAAAGTGTTTGCTGCCGGAGTTGAACCTGCATATTTTGCATATCTAACATAACAAAACAGACAAAACACGTGGTCACATGGCACTACTATTTCTTTAATATCTTCCATATTTATCGTCTTACTGAAATTTTCACGAAACGTCCGCAATATGGTATTTATGACGTATATAAAAAACTGTTACTATAGAGCTAATATTGCAGTTGTAGTCCATTTTTTTTCAATTTATAGGGGTGGGTGGAGGCGTGGCAAAAATCTAAAATAAACTTGATAAGCGTGCAGTAACAACACATATTGTCACAAAATTTGGTAGCTCTAGCTCTTATAATAGCTGAGATCTAGGTGTTCACATGGACGGACGGACAGACAGACGGACAGACGGACATGGCTATATCGACTCGGCTGTTGATACTGATCAAGAATATATATACTTTATGGGGTCGGCGATGTCTCCTTCTGCCTGTTACATACATTTTCGGTTTGAACAAAGTTATAATACCCTTCTACTCTATGAGTAGCGGGTATAATAATACTAAACTATGTTCAAACTTTGTATTTCCCAAGTAAAACGTTTGTAATAATATCAATAAGACTGTAATGTAAAAATACCAAAAATACTTAGCTGATTCTTCGGCGATTAAAAATAATTCTGTATATAAGCTAAACTAAACTAAACTTTGTTCAAACATTGTACTCCCCAAGTAAAACGTTTATAATAATATCAATAAGACTGTAATGTAAAAATACCAAAAATACATAGGTGAATCTTCGGCGATTAAAAATAATTCTGTATATAAGCTAAACTAAACTAAACTTTGTTCAAACATTGTACTCCCCAAGTAAAACGTTTATAATAATATCAATAAGACTGTAATGTAAAAATACCAAAAATACATAGGTGAATCTTCGGCGATTAAAAATAATTTTGTACCCCGACAAGAAACACCTCATGTGGCGTAAGAAAGACGAGTTGAACAGAACCTGGAGAGACTGCACAGAGAAGCCATCAAAACAACTTACAAATCACCCGCTATTGGATGACCCAACTTGGTAACATTCTACTATCGTCGCTCCAGCAATATCCTCGCTATGGCCGTCGCTTCACTCTGGGAGGGAGGAGTTACCCTATATACCCCGACCCTATCAGAAGCCGTACATGTCTACCACAGCCTTCGAGAAAGTTCTTGCCATCGCTAAAATCTCCGCTACGCCAAAAACAACATCAGTCCTCAAAATCGCCACGAACTAGATTTGTCCGGAAAAAGTACCGTACAACCCAGCTGCAGCCACAACGTATAAAGGTGTCGCTACGCCAAAAACAACAACAGTCCTCAAAATCGCCACGAACTGGATAAATCCGGATAACGCCAAAAAACGGCGCAGCAGAGCTGCAACATGTACTGTTATGTATGATTCGCCTCTGTAAACTTAGCAATTAAAAATGTAGCCACGCTCTTGACATTCAGACGCTGAACAGACTGGACGTGTTTTCCTTAAATATTACCCTCAAGCTCCCGAGAGGTAACTCGCGCCCACATCTCTCAGTCTCAAATTTGTTTTGACTATGAAAGTTGCACGTGTTCTTGTTGGATGTTGCCGCTTTGCTTTCAGTGCTTTCCAGTTAGAACTTATCAGAGGGCTTTAAATTATGCACGTGTGAAAGAGACGCCTATATAATACGGTGACTTACGATTGTTACTGGTCTTAATTATAGTAAAAACTTTATTAGCATGGCCTAAAAATCACCTAAATCCAAATCGGTTCAGGCTGAAGTGCTAAGAAAAAGAAAATGCACAAAACTGCATTAAACAACACAGCTTATCGATAAGTTCGATCTTTTCGCAAGAATTTGATGTGTTTGTATTTACACACCCATGTGAGGCAGTGATAAAGTTCATTGAACAACACTATTTTGCCGATATAGCCGACACTTGATTGGTTTGCAAAACAAATAATAATATTTAAAAGGGAAACAGGGCTACAGTCGAACCCCCGACAGTAGGATACTCTTCTGCCAATTTTTAAAATCCGTTACAAACGTGAAACCGCCCTCATAATTTCAAACAGTAATTTTGCACAAATACTTCTATTACATATATGTACATAGTTTGTACATTTGTACTGAAAACGTTTACTTGAATAACTTCTGTGTTGTTGGTTCGACTTGTAATTTCTCCAAATTACAACCCGATCGGATCAATAACACAGGAGTTATTCTAGTCAACGTTTTCAATACAAATGTACGAGCAGCAGCCTGCGCGCTGCTTTGAGCAATTGACGTCGACGTCGACGTTGCGTCGTGTCGCTTTACTCTTTACGCGCGTCGCTGTATGAGTGCGACCGAGTAAGCTATATGTAGTGTAGTTACACGATTGTAACAGATTTAGAAAATTGGGAGAAGGGTATCTTACTGTCGAGCGCTCGACTGTAGCCTTACCCACTTGTTTAATAACTGAGATATGTTGTCTCATCCAGACGGACAGACGGTCAGACGGACAGACGGACCGCTGTGGTTTCTTTGCCTATTCCACAGATATTAGAAATACCGATGGCAAGTTCAATTTCCGGACTATCGGATAAGAATTCTCCCGCAGGTGTAATGCCTGTGGAGCCAAAAAAGGTTTTAGGTGTTCCACTTAGGAAGCAAATATTCGTTTCCCGGCTTTCCCCTGATCTATCATCTGAAGAAATATCGGCTTACATTCGAGCCAAAATACAAGCTGCTAATTTAAAAGTGGAAAAATTTAAATTTTCGTATGAAAGGGACATTTCGTCCTTTAAAATTAGTGTCCCAGCTGAACTCTTGACCAACATATGTTCTCCCAAATTTTGGCCAGACCATGTAGTGGTTAAAGAGTTTGAAGCGAAAAATAAGAAAAATCGGAAACCGATTGCGTTACCTCTACCTACACAAGCATCTACATCTTCGCAACAAACCAAAACAAAGAACTAAATTCTACTTTCCTTCTTACATACCAAAATGTTAGAGGGTTATGTAGCAAACTTTCTTATCTTTTCCTAAATAGCCTTTCTTTTCCCATCCATCATGTGTTGGTATTTACCGAAACCTGGTTGAAACCGGATATTCTAACCTCCGAAGTTTTCCCAAGTAAATACTCAACTTACAGGCTTGATCGACCTGGCCGACGGGGTGGTGGGGTTCTGATCGCAGTAAACTCTGCCATTACATCGGTATTGTTAAAACCGGAGATTCAATATAGTATTGAATTTATTTGTGTAAAATTACACTTTCCCGGGTTTTCTTATTTTATAACCTGCTCTTATATTCCGCCGTCATCGGAATTGTCAGTATATTTGCAACATTTAGCTGCAATAAAGACTGTGTTCAACCTGTTATCAGACAGGGATCATTTAATAGTCCTTGGTGAATTTAATATACCAGAATGTGACTGGACATCAAGTGTTGATGAATCTTTCTTATTGCCTTCCCGGCAGCATGACCTTTTTGATGGTCTGTTTGATATGTCATTGTCACAGGTCAATCATGTCAAAAATTCTAGAAACAGACCGTTAGATTTATGTTTCGTATCTGATCCATCTAGGGTGATTCTAAACAGAAGTCAGCCTCTTTCTTTACCAGAAGATTCTTACCATCCCACCTTCGAAGTTACCGTTGATCTTGGCGTGTGTTTTGATAAAAATGAAAAACCGCGTAGACGTGTACGCTGCTTTAAAAAAGCAGACTTTGAATTATTAAGTTTCTTAATCTCTGACTGCGACTGGTCACAACCTTACTCGTCTACTGATATTTCAGTAGCGACAGAATTATTTTATAAAAATATAAATTCATTTTTTGATATTTGTGTTCCTTTTTACTTTCCGACATGCTCGAGTAAGCCTCCTTGGTTCACAAGAGAGTTGTCGCGCCTTAAAAATTTAAAATCTAAACTTTTTAAACAATATAAAATTAATAATTCACCTGCAGCCTTTTCTCGTTTTTAAGCTGCCCGTTTAAATTTTTCAGTACTGAACGCGAAATGTTATAAAAACTATTTAGCTCGTTGTAGGACTCAGTTTCTAGTGAACCCTAAACAGTTTTATAGCTTTGTTAACATGAAACGTAAGTCATCGGTTAAACCTTCAAAGTTGTTTTTTGAAAATTCTATAGCAGATACCGGCCAAGTCATGGCCGACATGTTTACAAAGTTTTTTCAAACTACGTACTCGCCTTCTATTCAAAATGTTCATTTTTATCCATATAACATCCCCTGTTCAAATGGTATCTTCACTCCTATTTTAAATGATATTTCAATTATTAAGGATCTTCACTCGGTGAAACCAGTTTTTTCTCCAGGTCCCGACGGTGTCCCCGCTTGTTTACTTCGGTTCTGTGCTCACTCTCTAAGTAAGCCTTTGCTCAAACTTTTCTCGCTGTCCTTAGATACATCATCCTTTCCTTCTATATGGAAGGAATCATTTATCATCCCATTGCCTTAGAAGGGCAGCAAGTTTGATGCAAGCAATTATAGAGGTATCTCTAAATTGTCGGCTATACCCAAATTCTTCGAGAATGTTTTAACTCCTCACTTGCAACATTTCTGTAGATCCGTCATATCGCCTTCTCAGCACGGATTTATGAAACGTCGATCAACTACGACGAATTTGCTCGAGCTGACATCCTTTGTTATAAAAGGTTTTCAGGAAAATCTTCAGACTGATGTCATTTATACTGATTTCAGTAAAGCTTTTGACTCAGTAAATCATTCCCTTCTTGCACATAAACTCAACCTTTTAGGGTTCTCACCAAAACTACTTAGTTGGATTGTGAGTTATCTGACTGACAGAACTCAAAGAGTCCTCTTTAATAATGTTCACTCAGACCTTCTCTTTGCCACATCTGGTGTTCCTCAGGGTAGCCATTTAGGCCAAAGAGTATTAAATATACAGAGATTGCGGTACCCCTCACCTCCCGGGAACGTGGATATTATGAGGCCTAAGCGGAACTTTTGCGGGCACCAGCTGTTTCTCCGCCATTTCGCATTGGGATATTTCTTTGCTTTTCTTCTGAGTCTCTTTTCTAAACAAACAAACAAACAAAATTTCCCATTTTCCGTTTCTCAAAAATATCCCGCGAACGCTATTCTAATTGCTAACCGAGAGGTCCCCAACGTGTCCCACGAACTTCTCGTTCGTTCGGAGACACGAACGGCGTCATGCAATATCTGTATTTTTAATACTCTTTGATTCAGGCCCCCTTCTCTTTAGGCTTTTCATCAATGACCTTCCTCTGGTCATAAATAACTCCCGTACTCTCATGTATGCGGATGATGTAAAGCTGGGCTATCAATATAAAGATGACCACTAACACTCTAACCTACAAGCCGACTTAAATAGTTTTCACTCTTGGTGTGGTGCGAATTTCGTAAACCTGAACAGCTCTAAATGCAAGCTGATGACATTCTCCCGAGCCAGCCCAACGTACGTTTCTTATACTCTTTGTGGCTGTGAATTAGATAGAATCAACTTAGTTGATGATCTGGGGGTCCGATTGGACCGAAAATTAAAATTTTCCGAACATATTTCTAATATGGTCAATAAAGCCACTGGTGTTCCTGGCTTTATTAAGAGGTGGTCTAAGGAGTTTGACAATCCTTATGTAACAAAGACCCTCTATACATCACTTGTTCGTCCAATTCTGGAATACGGATCATGCGTATGGTGTCCCCAGTACACTACTCATAAATAACGCATTGAATCTGTACAAAAAAACTTTTTACTTTTCGCTTTACGAGGCCTAACTGGGATGTAAACTTAAGATTTCCTTCTTATGGCCGTAGACTTTTGTTGCTTAATTTACCATCTCTAGCTAACCGTAGAACCATGCTGGGTGTAGTATTTATTAATAACCTCATCCAAGGTGATATTGACAGTGTAGACCTAGTTAGCCGGCTACACTTCTCTGTCCCTTGTAGAATAACACGTAACTACTTACCACTAACTCTTTCTTATTGTAGGTCGACTTATGCCCTTCACGATCCGTTTAGGGTATAATGCTCGGACTACAATAATCTATACTTTCTTATTTCTAACGTTTCCTCTGTTGCATGCCTAAAATTTGAAATCCTGTCCTATCTCTCTAGACATTAAGTAATCTTTCCTATCTTTAGTATTAATTTGCATGCCCGCGTTCTCTATTCGCGTTTCGAGTCGTGCGTTCGGCGACTGTGCCCCTCGGTCGGTTGGCCGGGAGGTGGACATTCGCTGTGTCTGGGATCCGCGCGTAACAAGCATCGCCTTGGTATTGCATGGACCACTTGATTATACGAGGGTCGCTTGATAAGTCCGTGACTTTTTGAATAAAATATATTTTTTTCGTCAAAGAAGCGTTTTATTTCTCAACATAATCTCCTTTTAGCTCTATACATTTAGTCCAGCGTTTTTCCAATTTTTTTATTCCTTCCAAATAATAGGTTTTCTCAAGGCCCTCAAAATAGTCGTTTGTTTCTGTGATGACCTCTTCATTTGACCCGAATCTCTTACCGCCGAGCCATTTCTTCATGTTTGGAAACAAAAAATAGTCACAGGGGGCTAAATCTGGAGAATATGCTGGATGGGGTAGCAGTTCGTAGCCCAATTTATGAAATTTTGCCATGCTGACTACACACGTGTGCACCCGTGCATTGTCCTGATGGAACAGCACTTTTTTTTCGCCAAATGCGGTCGTTTCTGCTTCAAATCAATATCGAATCTGTCCAAAAGCTCTGAATAATATTCGCCGGTGATCGTTTTACCCTTTTCAAGGTAATCGATGTGAATGATACCTTGTGCATCCCAAAAAACTGTGGCCATGACCTTGTTGGCCGACAGACCCACCTTGGCCTTCTTTGGTGCACGTTCACCCGGAGAAACCCACTGTCTTGATTGTTCTTTGGTCTTTGGTGTGGTGTGGTGGATCCATGTTTCGTCTACGGTAACGAAACGGCGCAAAAATTCGTTTGGATTGCGGTTGAACATCGCCAAACACTCCTTTGAAATGGTCACACGGTTGCGCTTATGGTCGTGTGTGAGCAATCGCGGCACCCATCGCGCGGAAAGCTTTTTCATGTCCAAATATTCATGTAAAATGTGATGTACCCGTTCAGTTGAGATGCCTACAGCCTCAGCTACCTCACGCACTTTCATTCTCCGATCATCCAATATCATTCCATGGATTTTGTCGACGATTTCTGGCATGACGACCTCTTTTGGGCGACCTGAACGTTCGGCATCACTTGTACTGGTACGACCACAACGGAACTCAGTAAACCATTTCTTAACCATTGAAATTGATGGTGCAGAGTCCCCATAATATTTATCAAGTCTTTCCTTGGTTTCGGTGATGGATTTTTTACGCAAAAAATAATGCTTAATTAGCACACGAAATTCACTTTTTTCCATTTTCGTTAAAATTCACGAGATCGTCTGCTTTCAATGCCTATAAAACGCAAACCAAAAAACGCAGCTTTCTCAAAATTTTACAGTCAGCTGTTAATCGATAACTGCTGACAGGAGCAGTGTTGTATTTAGAGCAGGTGCGCGGCAAATACAAAAAGTCACGGACTTATCAAACGACCCTCGTACATTCATTGTATCAACGTCCAAAAAAAAAAAAAAAAAAAAATAATAATAATTTTAATAAATGTAATGATATGGATATAGCTCTTAATTTATTTTATAAAACATTAAATAACTTTTTTGACATTTGTGTGCCTCTTTCCTAATCGAGGCATTCAAGTAAAACCCCATGGTTTACTAAATAACTATCCAGTCTTAAAAATATAAAGTCTATTCTTTCAAGATATCTTATTGCTCGGTCTAATTTTGTTGCTCTCAAGGCTACAGATTTTATTTGAATCGTTGCGAGATTTAGTTCCGACAGAATCCCAGACAGTTCTAAAATTTTGTAAACCTGAAGCGTAAGTCATCTGCCTATCCATCAATCTATCGTTTGAATGTGCAAATGCAAACTCTGACCTGGACATGGCTGATCTGTTTGCAAAGTTCTTTCAAACGACCTATTCAATTTCAACGCGCGATGTAAATTCTTATTCATACACCATTCCCAGTTCAAGTAAGTCTGATGCAAGCAATTATAGAGGTATCTCAAAATTCTCAGCTATTCCAAAACTCTTCGAGAATGTCTTAACTCCTCACTTGCAGTATTTCTGTGGATCCGTCATATCTTCTTGTCAGCACGGATTATTAAAACGTCGTTCATACTCGACAGATTTACTTGAGCTGACATCCTTTACAATAAAGGGTTTTCAGAAAAAATTTCAAATTGACGTCATTTATACTGATTTCGGTAAAGCATTTGACTCAGTAAATCAGTCCCTTCGTGAACATAAACTAAACATTCTTGGTTTCTCACCAAATCTTTTAAATTGGATTATAAGTTATTTGGCTAACAGAACACAAAAAGGTCTCTTTAAATATATTCTTTCTGACCCCAATGAAGCTACTCCTGGTGTTCCTCAGGGAAGCCATTTAGGTCCCATTTAGGTCTTTTTACGCTTTTCATCAATGACCTTCCTTCGGTCATACTTAACTCGCGTTCTCTTATGTCTGTGCAGATGATGTAAAGCTAAAATCTACCTTCCTTAGCCAATCGGCGTACTATGCTTGGTGTGGTCTTTATTAATAACCTTGTTAGAGACGACATTGACAGTGATGACTTGGTTAGCCGGTTACACTTCTTTGACCCTTGCAGACTAAGGAGAAATTAAATTCCACTTACTCTTCCTAGTTGTAGGTCGAACTATGCCGTGCACGAACCGTTCAGGGTACTATGTTCGGACTACAACAAATACTACTTTATTATATCTAACACCCAATCGACTAATATCCTAAATTTTCACTACTTTCTCACCTATCCTGAAGTTAGTGTTCGCGCGACCTCTTTTCACGACCTTCCTATTCGTTAAACTGCGCTCCTCTGTCGTTACGAGTAGGGCTGCCAGGTCAGCCTTTTTCCGGACAGATCTGTTCTTTTTATCCCCTTCGACCATTTAAAATGATCAAAAAAGGGTATACTAACTTTGTGCAAATGTATGTAACAGGCATAAGGAGGCGTGGCAGACCCCATAAAGTATATATTCTTGCTCAGGATCACTAGCCGAGTCGATTGAGCCATGTCAGTCTGTCTGTCCGTCTGTCTGTCTGTCCGTCTGTCTGTATGAGACAACAGATCTCAGCTATTAAATAAGCTAAAGACACCAAATTTGGTATGGAGGTTCCTATATATAATAGACAGATCAAGTTTATGTCAAATGTTTTATGCCACGCCCACCGC
The DNA here is from genome assembly GCA_018904105.1 of Zaprionus tsacasi. Lineage (NCBI taxonomy): Eukaryota > Metazoa > Arthropoda > Insecta > Diptera > Drosophilidae > Zaprionus > Zaprionus tsacasi. The sequence goes on along the minus strand of JAEIFR010000176.1, from coordinate 1,689,866 downwards.
CCCGAAAATAGGTAATTTGTGATTATTAAGCAAAGTATTGAAGTCATAACGTTCTGCTTCGGTATACATAAAGCTTAATGCCATATGAACATATCCTCCAAATTACAATCCGATGGGATCAATAACACAGTAGTTATTCAAGTCAACGTTCTCAGTACAAATTTACGAGCAGCGGCCGGCGCGCTGCTTTAAGCAGTTGACGCCGACGTCCACGTTGCGTCGTATGATTTTACACTTTACGCGCGTCGCTTTGTGAGTGCGAGCGAGAAAGCTATATGTAGTGTGGTTACACGTTCCTAACAGATTTAGAAAATTGGGAGAAGGGTATCTTACTGTCGAGCGCTCGACTGTAGCCTTACCGACTTGTTTATTTTTGTCTAGCCTGAAAATATTTCAATATCATACTGTTCGAAAATCTGTCCTTTTTTGGTGTGCCCAATAAATTGTTATTTACAAAGGTTTATCTTTGTAATTTTCCTCTAATTTTCAACATATCTTTACATCATTTTTGTATTCATGTTGAATTTTCCTTATATTCGCAATATAACCTCAAAATTTGTCTACAAATCGTTTGCCCCCCTATCGATTCGCTGTCTATCGAGTTTCAATTAATTGTGAAATATCTTATGAGAAATTTATTAACATACATATCGAATATCGTAGCTGTTATCGCACGATTTCAACAGTGGGTTGTCAGAGATCATAAAGATAAAGACAGGAGCTGCTGCACCTACTGTTAAAGTCTTTTAAACTTGTTGAAATTCATATAAAGATATGAGTTATAAGAAATTTAACCTATTGTTCAGTTTTCTGTTCTTATTTTCGTTGGTCTTTTCTTTTATATTCTGTTTTTTTCGTCTTGATCTATCCTTTTTTTAAGAGGGTCTATTTTAATCTATTAACACACTACTTTTGATCTGGGTTTTCTAGGTTTCCCCAATCTTTTGAAATAAATGTTGGATCAACTAAAATTTTCTTTTTATTCCCAGATTAAATGATTAAGTGATTAAATAAGAAAATAATTTAAAAACAAGTTGGAAAGGCTACAGTCGAGCGTGCCCGACTGTGGTATACCCGCTACAACTTTGCGAAAAAACACGTCTCACAGTCTCAAATTTGTCTTGACTCTGAAAGTTGCACATGGATTTGTCCTCTTTGCTTTCAGTGCTTTGAAGTTAGAACTTATCAGAGCGCTTTTAATTATGAATGTGTAAAAGATACGCGTATTAAATGCTTCACATATTTATTGAGAAATACAATAACCCAACCAGATTTTGTATGTTGCTGCGAAATATCACTTAAGATTCGAACGCGCCTTAAATATAGTAAAAACTTCGTTATCATCATTTTAGAAAAACATAAATTTTAAAACAAGTGGGTAAGGCTACAGTGGAGCGCTCGACAGTAAAATACTCTTCTCTGTTGTTACCACACTCATAATTTCAAACAGAAATTCTGCACAAGAACTTCTACTACGTATAGCGTACTCTCTCGCACTCACACAGCGACGTGCGTAAAGAGTAAAGCGACACGACGCAACGTGGACGTCGGCGTCAACTGCTGCAAGTAGCGCGCCGGCCGCTGCTCGTAGCGAAACGTTGACTTGAATAACTTCTGTGTTACTGGTCCGATCGAACTGTAACTTGGAGAATCTGTTCATATGACATTCAGCTTTATACATACCAAAGCAGTATTATGAGTTCAATAGTTTGCTTAATAATCGCAAATTACTGATTTGCGGGGGCGGTGGGCGTGGCATCAAACATTTGAAATAAACTTCATCTGCTTGGGAAATATGGGAACCTCCATGCCAAATTTGGTGTCTCTAGCTCTTTTAATAGCTAAGATCCGTTGTCTCAAACAGACAGACTGCCACGCCTCCTTATGCCTGTTACATACATTGCACAAAGTTAGTATACCCTTTTTTGACCATTTTCAATGGTCGAAGGGTATAATAAATGTGTTTGATTTATATGTAATTAAGAAAAATATTTTTTTTTTTGATTAATATTCAAATTTAAATTTTTTGATTTGTAAGGAATAAGAATAAAGAAAATAAAGAAAAATGTATTTTTAGCATAATTGTTTTGTTTCTTATGGGTGGCCAACCCTACAAAATATATTAAGAATTGAAAATTTTTAACTTATCTTTATGGACTATCTGTTTTTTTTTTTGTTTCATACTATTGTAATATTATTATTATCTCCTATCTCTGAAACTAAATATGGTCCTAAATAATTATTATCTAGCTTATGACCTGTTTCGTTTTTTAATAAATCCTTATCTCCTATCTTTAATTCAAAGTTTTGCGTATTTTTATCATACCTTAATTTTCTATCTGCTTTTGCTTTTTCTAACAATTGTCTCGCTCTGTTGTAGGCTATTTCTAATCTTATTTTTAGCTCTTTTGAATAGTCATCCATGTTATAAATGGGATCTATTCTGTCTATCTTGTTAAAATCAGTGAACTGTCTTGGTAGTCTGCCAAATACTGGTTCATATGGACAATATTCGTGAACTATTGATGGTGTTGTGTTGAAACAATAAGTAAAATATTGTATCCAAACATCCTAATCAATTTTGTTAACAGAAATGTAAGAGCGAACATACTCGTTAGATGTTCTGTGACTTCGTTCTATTGTTCCTAAAGGGTGGTGATAGTGTGCGGTTGAAGGAATGTTCTTTATCTTCCTATAATTGCACAAGTCGTCTATTATTTGATTTTTATACTCTGTTCCCATGTCCGTAATGATTGTTTTCATTGGACCGTACTTGAGAATAAAATTTTCAAATATAGCCTTAGCAACTGATTTTGCACTTTTGTTTGGTATGGGTACCGTAACCAAATACTTAGTTAAATCACATATGATAGTGACAGCATACTCATTTCCATATTCTGATCTTGGAAGTGGACCAATGGTATCTATCAAAACTATATCAAATGCTGTTGCTGGCGTTTCTGTTATGGTCATTAGCATTTTCGTATGTTTCAACGTTTTAGCCTGTTGACATTTTAAATATGTCTTAACATATTTACTTATTGCCTTCATCATTTGTGGCCAGTAATAAAAGTTTTTTATTTTCTTCAGGGTTCTAGAAATTCCTGAGTGGCCTCCTTCTGACGGATCGTCATGATATTTTGACAGAATTGCTTTTATTTGAACCTCATCATTTTTATCTATCTTAGTCACTTTATTTAATAGCGCTATTTTTAAATTTTTTAATATTCTGTTGCCCTTTTCTTTAAATTTCATAATAGTGACAATCACTTGGTGACAATTGTGTTTGAATGATCTTATTTATTCTTGCTTCTTCATTAAGCCTTTGAAGAAACTGATCTTAATCGATTTTTTCATTAGAATAAAAATTAGTCATATCGAAACGTGTTTTAATATATTTTCCTCTTTTTAACAAACACTTATGCTTGTATATTTTGAGAACAACATATTTTATGGCGTCAGTGTTATTGACAACCTAATTGATACTGGGCATTTCTATATTTTCTTACTTTAATTTGGGTTCTTGCAATATTTCAATGAATAGCTGCTAGTTCTTGTTCTGTAGTGGACTTATTACTTTCACCTTGTGTAAAGGTAGCTGTTGACCGTTATGGTCCTGTTTACTGGCATCTGTGGTTCTGCAAAATTGTTTGCTAAAGTCTGGGTATTGAAGAAGTGTTGGCTTCATTAATTCCCTTTTTAGATATTCGAATGCTTCGTTGCATTCGCTTGTTCATTCAAATGGAACATTCTTCTTACAAAGCCTCCTTAAGTGGCGTGATTTCTCAGAGAAATTCTTAATAAACCTTCTGTAATAATTGCAAAATGCGAATAATCGTCTAGCATTCGCTGGTTGTGGGTAGTTTTTAATTACCTTATATTTAGTCATCTGGTAATATACCTTTATCAGTACATTTATGACCTAAATATGTAACCTCTTTCATAAAGAAAGTACATTTTTCTGGATGTAGTTTTAACTTATGTTGTCTACATAATTTAAAAAAAATATTGCTTAAATTCTTAAGCATATGCTTTTCAGAACAACCGACTTCAACTAAATCATCCATATACAGAAATGCTTGCGAAGGCTGAAATTAATTGGGGGCTATTTTTAATCCAAATGGTAATCGCCTGTAGCGATATGAGCCTGTCGAAGTGGAGAATGATGTTATATTTCTTGACCTATCGTCTAGTTCGATTTGATGAAATCTTGACATAAGGTCTAGGAACTCGTCCTAACTGATCAAGAATATCTTCTATTCTTGGAAGTGGGAATTTATCTGCTATCAGTTTCTTATTAATCTGACGATAGTCAACTACTAATCTCCATCTCTTTTTCAATGAATTAGGCAGTGATTTCTTGGGTACCAAGAGAAGTGGGCTATTGTATTCTGATATAGACGGCTCAACAATGCCGTCTCTTATTAATTTGTCAACTTTGCCTTTGAATTTCTGGCATTCTATAATTCTTAATATATAAGTAAGTTAATATATAATAAGTTAATATATAATTTGTAATTCGAAGTGACTCTTTCCATTAATTTGGAAATCGGAAAGCAACACAGGATTGGCAAATTCAATTTTGCTGATCTATTGGCGGTCTACAAGTCTTGTCAGGTACGCCCGCAGGACACCCTCTACTTTGTGTGCGTCGCAGGATCCCAAGTAGATAGCGAACAGGACAACATCCGGACCATCAGGAGGAGTAGCCGCATCATTCAGATAATGTAAGCTAGTGAATAAGTGAAAACAACAGAAACAAACACACTAACCAAATCTAAATAAATTTTAAGTGAAACCAAACGGAAATAACTTTAAGCAAAAATAAAGTGAAAGTGAGTGCCAAAAGGAAACAACAACTAGATAAACTAAAGGAAAAATAAATATTAAAATCAAAATAAACACAAAATCTTCTACTATTGAACAAAATATTTCAAAATTATTAATACCAAACCAATTCCTTTTGCACCAAACTTTCATTATAACTATATGTCAAACACAAACTAATTAACTCAAACACACACACTTTAATTTTAAGCGAATTTAAACAACAAACAAACTTCATCTCTCCAATATCGAAACAATTTAAATACCCTATGTCACAGTAATATTTTACCTTAATGAATATTCCCCTTTATGGCTAATTTTAACAATTTAATCAGACCACCAGTACTTAATATAGAAAGAGAAGCTGAACCAACAGAACCTAACCCACATAGTTTACACCAACAACGCAGACAAATTACAAGACAAGAAACACACCAACAAAACAGAAACATAATGGCACAACCCGAACAACTAACTGCAACCATTCGTCAGATTCTGAGCGAACAACTTCCGATTCTCTTAGAACAAAGTCAAAGTGCTGGCTTCGATTTCGCGAATGCCGAAAGCCAGGGTATTGCCCCAGAACACCGACTTGATCTACAAGACTTAGACAAAGTCCCTGATATCGTCAAATCTCTTCATGAATTTTCCGGCGATCCAGCTGAGTTTGGCTCTTGGAAAAAGAGTGTAGATAGAATATTAGAAACCTATGCTCACACCATAGGTACAGCAAAGTATTTTGGTATCCTACATACAATTCGAAATAAGATAAAAGGCAACGCTGACATCGCCCTCGATTCTTATAACGTCCCTTTAAATTGGACAGCTATCTCCAAGTGTTTAACATTACATTATGCAGACAAACGCGACCTCGGTACTTTGGAATATCAAATGACTACAATATTCCAAAGACCCAATCAGACGGTTGAAGAATTTCATCAAGTTGTTTATAGACATCTGTCTTTAATACTAAATAAAATAAACTGCATGGATTTAGCCAGAGAATCAGAACTGCTTATGACCAAGTTGTTCAGAGATAAAGCTTTAGATACCTTTATCCGAGGTCTTCGTGGTGACCTCCCACGTCTGCTGGACATGAAAGAGCCCACTGCACCTGTGCTTAAAGCTATAGAATCAGACGTACCGTACTAATCACGCTTCGGTAAGATTTCAGCAGAGCACTTTTAGAAACACACCTCAAGAGCCGCTACCACGCCCACAACCCATACCTAATAATATGGGTTTACAAGCTAGACCTACATATGCTACCTCCCAGGCCTATGCCGTTACCACCTTTACCCATGCCAATGGGATTGCCTTATACTAACTTTGGGCATCCACAATACCGACCAGTGCCGAATAGTTTCGGTAACCAATTTCGACCAGCACCTATAGCACAAGCTCCACCACATCAACCATATCAACCAGCTCGTCCGATTGCAATCAAACCCCAACCACGACCAGAGCCAATGGACGTAGATAGAAGCCTTCACAGTAGGCAACTTAATTATATGAACAGACCTCAATTTGATCCCACCGGCAAAAGATAGATAATATCCAAACAGAGGTGGAACAGCAAACAGAGTCAGAGCAAGAGGCATTGTCAATGACCGACTACGAACAAACACTGGCAGAACAAGAAGAACAGACGAACTGTGAAGAAACACTAACTGAATATACAGAACTTATCAATAGCAATGACCAAGAACTACTATATGACTATACCCACCTCAATTTTTTAGAGTAATTGACTCCTCGCTGCCGTACTTCGAATGTAAGGTGAGGAGTAGAGAAATTTTAAAAATACTTATTGATACCGGCTCTAATAGAAACTATATTCAACCGAGACATGTCTCAAACCCATTACCAAATAAAATCGTATTCAATGCTGTCTCTGTAGGCGGTAATACTAAAATAACTCATCATAAAAACGCCAATCTATTTAATGACACAGATACATTAATTAAATTCTTTATACTACCAACTCTTAAAACTTTTGACGCGATATTAGGCAATGACAGTTTAAAAGAATTAGGTGCAGTCATTGACACAAAAAACAAAATAATGTATTTAAGAAATGGCACAAATGTCCCCATTAAAGAAAAAAAATCGATTCAGTTAACGTAATAATACCAAGGTCAGATCATCTTACACGCAATCAGCGAATTGAATTAAACCGTCAGAACCGGATGACAAACTGACCTACGTCACTAATGTAAAAGCCGAAATACGAACGACTAATGACACACCAGTATACTCTAAGTTTTATCAGTACCCAATGAGTTTAAAAGCCGAGGTGGACAAGCAGATTAAAGACCTTCTAGAAAACGATATAATACGACCATCACGATCTCCATACAATTCACCTGTGTGGATCGTACCGAAAAAACTAGATGCTTCCAATATTAGGAAGTATAGAATGGTCATTGATTATAGAAAGTTAAATAGTGTAACGATACCCGACAGATACCCTATACCGGTCATAAATGGAGTCATTGCACAGTTAGGTAATAATAAGCTCTTTTCTGTTCTAGACCTGAAAAGTGGATTTCACCAAATTCCACTAAAGGAAAGGGATATAGAAAAAACAGCATTTTCCGTAAACAACGGAAAATACGAGTTTACTAGACTCCCTTTTGGCTTGAAAAATGCCCCTTCAATATTCCAACGCACCCTTGATGATATTCTTAGGGAGCACATAGGAAACATTTGCTACATTTTTATTGATGATATTATTGTCTTTAGCAAAGACGAAGAGGCCCATTGCAAAAATTCTAGAAATGATTTTTAAAACACTAAACGCTGCAAACATTAAATGCCAACTTGACAAGTGCGAGTTCTTTAAGAACAAATTAGAATTTTTAGGATTCGTTATATCGGACAAAGGAATTGAGACTAATCCAGCAAAGGTATAAGCCATAGCTAATTATCCGCGCCCAAAAACCCCAAAGGAACTTAGATCCTTTCTCGGACTATCAGGTTATTACAGAAGGTTTATTTTGGGCTATGCTACTATTGCTAAGCCACTGACTGATTTGCTTAGAGGGGAAGACGGACGCATTTCAAAGGGAATGTCTGCAAAGAAACAGATCCATTTAGACGACAAAGCGATAAAAGCATTTGAACAATTACGCAGCACTCTGATATCTAACGACGTAATACTCCACTACCCAGACTTTAAGAAAGAATTCACCCTAACCACAGACGCCTCTGACTATGCACTAGGAGCAGTACTATCACAATCAGACAGACCAATTTCATTTATATCTAGAACCCTATATAAAACCGAAGAAGGATATGAAACAGCAAGGAAAGAAATGTTAGCCATACATTGGGCTGTTAATTTCTTCAAGGGTTATCTGTATGGTGGTTCAAAGGTAAAAATTTATACCGATCACGAACCACTCACACATGATTGCAATTGGAAAGCCGGGATAGCAATTAGAAGATGGAAGTCTTACTTAGACGAATACAATAAAGAACTGCTCTACAAGCCAGGGAAAGAAAATGTAGTGGCAGATGCACTATCAAGGGCACCAAAGCAAGTTGAAGTTAATTCATTAACAGCAACTCAACATAGTGCTCAAACTTCCGGACACAATCTAATAGCGAGCGTTGAATCTCCGATCAATGTATTTAAAAATCAAATTTTTATACTTAAAGAAGAGCCACCTGATTGTAAGTTTACCCTCCCATTTCCAACATTCCATAGGCACACAATATCTCAGTTTACATATTCAGAGGAAGACCTAATACAAATTTTAAGAAAATACCTATATCCAATGTCATTAATGGCATCCATACAACAGAAGATATAATGGGTCAGATACAAAAAATTTATCCAGAACATTTTGGATCCTTTAAAGTCAGATTTAGTCAAAAAAAGGTAGAGGACATAACAATTGAAACAGAGCAAGCTGAGCTTATCTTAAAAACTCATAATAGGGCACATAGAAATGCTGACGAGAACAAAATTCAGTTATCCGAAAAGTGCTATTTCCCCAAAATGAAATCTAAAATAGTAACTCTAATAAAACAGTGTCAAGTGTGCAAAGTAGGAAAATATGATAGGCATCCCACAAACCCAGAAATAACGGAAACACCAATTCCTGAGTTTCCGGGACACACAATTCACATAGACATTTTCTCCACAGAAAAAAAACTGGTACTTACGGCAATTGACAAATTTTCTAAGCTTGCGCAAGCAAAAATAATAAATTCAAAATCAATAGAAGATATTAAAAAACCCTTACATGATATCTTATTCTATTTTGGCGTACCAAAGTACGTTGTAATGGATAACGAAAAATCTTTTAATTCCGCCACTATAACCTTTATGATGAAAGATCAGTTGGGTATACAAATTTTCAAAGCTCCCCCTTATAAAAGTTCCGTAAATGGACAGATAGAACGGTTTCACTCTACCCTCGCCGAAATTATGAGATGCTTAAAAACTAAACAGATACACCGCACATTTGAAGAACTATTAGATTCAGCTGTCTATGAATATAACTTCACAATTCATTCTGTAACAAAAAAAAGCCCTTTAGAAATATTTTTTTGCAGAAATATAACCATTGACCCAGAAAAATATGACAAAACCAGACAAAACAACATAGAAAAACTGAAATCAAAACAAACAACCGACTTAAATAACCATAACAAAAATCGCAAAAAGATTAAGGATTATGAGCCAGGACAGACAGTATTCATGAAACAAAACACAAGACTAGGTTCTAAACTGTCCCCACGGTATAAAAAGGAAATAGTAAAAGAAAATAGACATACAACTATCGTCACCGAAGCCGGACGAGTTGTTCATAAAAGTAACATCAAAAGCGACTAGAAATTTTTTTTAAAATGCTAAAAAGTCCGAAAAACTCCTAGAAATTAAACCTAAGTCCATTCAGTCCGAAAAATTATATAAATAAAACAATGAAATATATAAACAAGTCGGAAAGGCTACAATCGAGTTCGCCCGACTGTGGTATACCCGCTACAACTTTGCGAAAAAACACATCTGACAGTCTCAAATTTGTTTTTCTAACTCGCCTTATAGTTATCATCGAATTTAAAAGAAGATGTAGCATAATGCTAAAAAAAAAAAAAATTAAAAATAAAACCAAAAGAAAAAACAAAAAAAATGTATGCCCCTGTTGGGATTCGAGCCGTGGACCTAAAAAAAAGCTTGTAATATGCAGTTCGCAACTATAACCACTCCGCCATTAGCACATTATAAATTTAGCCGGCAAAGTTGCATTATGAGACTATTCAGCTTGTCGTCCAGGACAAAAACTAATACCAACTCACTTCCCAAAAAAATATTTTTAATCAAATGCATTTAATACTAAACTTAAAATATTTTAAGTACTTGAAAAAAAGTAAATTTCAGAAAATCCACTAGATTCGGACCGAGTTGGATTCGAACCCGTACCCTTTGGTTCACAGTCAACGACCACATCCACTCAGCCACTGCACCTTCTATGCATTTATTATAAAATTGCAATAATGATCAGTGCAAATAACTTTAGTACATATAATTGAAAAAAAGTGCTTGCCACCGGAGTTGAACCTGCATATCTTGCATATCTAACATAATAAAGCAGACAAAACACGTGGTCACATGGCACTACTATTTCTTTAATATCTTCCATATTTATAGTCCAATCTTACTGAAATTTTCACGAAACGTCCGCAAGATGGTATTTATAACGTATATTAAAAACTGTTACTGTAGAGCTAATATTGCAGCTGAAGTCCATTTTTTTCAATTTAAAGGGGCGGGTGGAGGCGTGGCCAAAATCTAAAATAAACTTGATAAGCGTGCAGTAATAACACATATTGTCACAAAATTTGGTAGCTCTAGCTCTTATAATAGCTGAGATCCAGGTGTTCACACGGACGGACGGACAGACAGACGGACAGACGGACAGACGGACGGACGGACAGACGGACAGACGGACAGACGGACATGGCTATATCGACTCGGCTGTTGATACTGATTAAGAATATATATACTTTATGGGGTCAGATGTCTCCTTCTGCCTGTTACATACATTTTCGGTTTGAACAAAGTTATAATACCCTTCTACTCTATGAGAAGCGGGTATAAAAATATATAAAAGTCAAATCACATATACCAGCCGTCGTCCGACTGCGGGTATCAATCCGATCATGAAGGGATCGGTCCATACCCGCCAATAAACTTGGTTATGATCGAGAATAATTTAAATAGCCTTATAACAAACAATAATGATCAGGTCATAATTAACAAACAATTGCAAAGTAGAATCAATAATTTAACAACAATTTCAAATATGCTTACAAATACAATAAAAAGAGATAACGCATTTAACAATGACATAGCAACAAGTTTGCAAAATCAGGTCAGACTGATAAAAGAAGAAATTGTGAACATTAAATATGCAATTCAATGGGCAAAAATTAACATAATTAACACACTCCTTTTAAATGAATTTGAGATTAATGAAGTACACAAATTTTCTCAAAAAAATAATGTAACCTCTTTATCAGTCGAAGAAATGCTAGAATTTGTCGATGTCTCGGTATTGCACAATAAAACAGCAATTATCTATATTATTAAAATACCAGAACTAGACCCCACTACTTATCAAGATATGTTAATAAGACCCGTCATTAAAAATAACTCCATTGTACACTTAGAGACGAACGAAATATTTGTGGCAGGAAATGAAATTATTAACGTACCTAAAAATTGTAAAGTATCTAATTACCAAAAAATATGTAAAAAAGAAAACACTGTTAACTTAAGACAAACAAAATGTATTGCTAAGTTGATTGAGGGAAAGGAAGCGCTGTGTGACTTCAGTAACGCGGAACACGTCCAGGAAAAAGAAGAGATCGATGGCAGCTGAATACTACTTAACAACTACACCGGCAACTTAATTCACAACAACATAACCTACAATCTAAAAGGGACATATCTGGTCCATTTCTGGAACGATACTGTTCAAATAAATAAAATACAATACAACAATAAAGAAAAAACTATACTAAAACCTGGAACACCAATAATCCAAATGTCACCCATCGAAATGGAGCGGTTCAAAATCTTATCACTAAAATCACTGGAGGCCCTTCACATTAAGAACACACAATACTTAAACAATATAATAACACACTCCACCATAAATCGCATCGCAATCTTCTGCTTACTGGGCACTATCATACTTTTGGCAATAATTTCCAAAGTATGGTTTAGGCCAAGGGAAAAAATAACCGTGCAAATTCAACAAGAGCTCCCCACGCTTAATAATAAAATAAAAACAAAAAATTTAAAACCAAAGCCAATACAACCAGAATTCAACAATATTCCCTATTTCTAACGCCCACTTGAGGAAAAGTAGGATTTTAAGGAGGGAAAGTTAACAACAATAAATATAAAACAATACAAACAGCTAACTAATCAATAAATAGTACTTAAAGCTAATAAACATAAAACAACATTTAACAAGAATTGCCTAAATAATAAATAACGAAATATTTAACAAGAATTGCAGTTCAATAAACTAAACATCCGCCTATCCAATAAGAACTGCAACATTGTATTACATTGTTCAGTTCAAAAAACTAAACATCCGCCCAAAACGTCGCAAATGCCACCAACAGCGTCCGCAGTTTGTCTTGCGTGCGCACTTTCGACCCTTGACGACAAATTGCTGACATTGCAGATCATGGCCGGTTCAATCCAGATCTGCAGAGCTCTGCCGCGTCGCTGCCTAACACCCACAGCTATATTAGGGTATTCTTAAGACTCTTCTGTTCAGTCACAATTTGGAGTTGAATAAAACGACATCAAAATAAAATTTCTGAGTTTTAATAAAACGGAAATTAATTTATATGCGTGTGAGGCAATACACAAAACGTGAGGCAGGTCAGTGCATTTTAAACGGACGTCTAAATTAAAGAAGAAGCAGTTGACGCTGGTGTGTGTGTGCGTAATGAATCTTACCTCGCGCCAAAAATTCACATATATCTCTCTCGTTCTAACTTATCCCATCGACTCTTGTCTAAATTAAAAGAAGTCTCTTTTATTATTAGAGAAGAATCTTTATTAATTTAATTCGTTTTTTTCTAAGTTCGTTTGAACCTTAGGAGAACAAATTCTAAACTGCTTTCTAGGGCAAGCTGCATCGAACCGTGAAGCCGTCGCTGCCGGCTGGAATGCCGGCTGAGTGCTGAGTCGGCGTCTCCAACGGGCGATCAGGCTGCTTGCGCGTGCGAGTTTCGGATTTCGGCTGCAACTTTGTCGCGACGGCATCCGGCGCAACAGCGTTGTCAGCAAACTCAAGCTTGCGCGTGTTAACTCCTCCCCTACTAGGTTGAAACGCGTCCTCGGGTTTCCTCTGTCTCGTTCTGCGCTGATATAATTTCCAGGCGCCAACGAAAAGTAGTAGTATGGCGATGAGTGTCAGGCAGCCATAAGATCGTAAAGACACTCCCGATCTAAGATCCCCGATATGCTGGAGATTCTTCATGGTCAGATCATGCAAGAATGGGAGGTTCAGATGTTCTCTGAAGAGGGTGACGTTGACCACGGCTGCCGTGGATACAGCAGGTTTCTTCTTCAGGATGCCTCGGTGGTTCACGTAACGGGTGCCATTTAGTGAGATGTGGTCGTCGTAAGTGGCGAGGAAGGTTCCCGCGACTATCTGGCTGTTCCCAGTGCTGTCCACTACATTCATGGTCGCGCTGTTTATTACTGCAATGCCCTCGCCAATTACTACCACGGGCGCCAGGTGTCCGGGGTGTGTAGCGCATTGTGCGACGGTTCCAGATACCAGTTGTTGGGCGCATGAAGTGTTTTGTAGTCTTCTGCAGAAAGTAGTGCTCAGAGTGGCAGCGCAGTCACGTACAGCGAAGGTCTTTGTTCCACAGTCGGCCACCGTATTACCTTCTTCTAGATCTAATATTATGTTATTATGTTGAACAGGAAGAATATCTATTTTTTTACAATTTATCAAAGGTTTGGGATATTTAATCAGAAAGTACAGTAACTCAGAATTTTGAAAAGCTTTTATATAAGAAACTTCTAATAGGTCGGTTATACTAGTATTTGTGAGTTGTTCATTTAATAATTCTTTTATGTCGATGCTGTCTAGTATAAGCGGGCTGATTAAATTAATTTTTGCAAGTGTAACGGTGAGGATTAAGTCCTCAAGGTTTGTAATTATCATTCTATTCTTTGCCAAAATTGTTGCATAAAAATGTTCGACCTCTGCATCTGGTTTCAAGATTTCGTTGAGGGCCTTTGAAACGGCATTAAGTCTCTCCTGAAATTTACTGTTGATTTCTATCTGCTTGCTCTCGGAATCTATTAACTGACCTTGTTTAAACTTTATTTGTTCCCAGTCATCAAAATCTGGGGTTCCTGCAATTACCTTAAGGGCACTACCTATCATGTTAATGCTACGCGCTTGTCGGTGGTGAACGGTCAAAGCAGCTATTAAGGTGGCTATGTGTTGTACGTCAGTTTTCAGTACCTGTTTCATTTGGTCTTTGGGTAGTTTATCTATCAATTTCAATGTCTCATCGATGTAGGTTTCAAAAGATGTCAAGTTCGTCGTGTGTCCCATGTAAGTGTACGAGTCCCAGATTGTTACGTCTCCGTCAACTATGGGTATGTAGTCCGCGTGGGAGTAGTCGTTGAGTCTCAATGTCGCGTCGGTCAAGGTCATGGTTGCTATTGTTAAACTGAAAAAATATCTTAACCTAAAAAGTAATTTGTTAAAATAATTGTCATAATTTTTTTTAAATGTCAAAAGCCTACTTAAGATTGTCCTTATGGACCACCCTCCCTTTAATAAGAACCGTCGTACCTAGGTCTGCTTCCACTATAGCTTCTGTGAATATGGGTGATAGTTTATTTCCCAGTCTCTTATTGTTTTTTATCCAAACCCTATCGCCTACCAAATATGACTTATAGACCCTATTTTTATTCATTTGGTGGCTGCGTGAATTACGTCTATCGGTCTCTCGTTTGTCACCGAATGGATTGACCGGTTGTACTTTATGGTTGCAAGGAGAATGTTTTCGACTGTGTCCTCTACCTGTTTTTCTAACTTATAAGAACGTGCTATATCCCCAAGGGTGCCATGGAACCGCTCGACTTGTCCATTAGAGGAGCTATGCAGGGGTGGGGCGTTTGAAATCTCAATGCCAAAGTTATTGCTGAGCATAGATTTAATGGTTTCTGAGTTCAAGGATTTCTCGTTGTCGCAGTAAATCGCTTTTGTTTTGGGGAAAATGTTGAGAAGTTGCAAAAGTGGAGCTTTTATATCTACGATTGCGCGAGACCGTATAGGCTGTACTACTGCAAACTTGGAAAACTTGTCGATGCAAGTTAGAAAATATTTGCCAGCAGTGGAGTAAACATCTATATGCAACATTTCTCCGGCATACGATGGTATCGGGGTTTTCCCTATTTCTTGTTTTTTTGGGTGCCGATCATGTTTACTCATAGCACAAATTCTACAATTTGCAGCTATTTCCGACGTTAAGCGACCTATCTTTGGAAAAATATAGTCTCTAAGTATTTGTTTCGCATTTTCTTGCGCTGCTCTGTGCGCACGGTTATGTTCAGTTGTCGCAATTTCCCTTTGTTCCGTTGGGTTTACAATATCTGTAACCAAGTTCTTACAATATCTAAAGGTGGTAGAAGGGAATGCCTCAACTAGTCCGTGTTGGATGAAAGCCAGTATGGGTAACTCGCATTGAATTGCGTTGGTTACGTTAGCATTTACTGCATCTTTAATGCCTTGCAGTAATGTGCTGCGATCAGAAAAATTAATTACGTGTCGAGTTTTTGTCTTGAACAAAATATACGTCTTTTGTTGGGCGATAGGCCCTTCTTCCAGAATAATCTGGTTCCGAAAGCAATTCACCGGCTTGTCTGTGGCTTCAATGGTATATGTGAGGGATTGTTCACTGTGGATAGTGGCAGCATCCGAGTCTGCTGAATCCTCTAATGCATTGACGTTTTGGCGAGACAGAGCGTCCGCTACCAAATTCTCCTTTCCGGGTTTATAAATGATGTTTGCGTTGTGCTCATCAATGAAGGCTTTCCAACGCTTTATTTTGGCATTCGGGTTTTTGTCCGATACCGAAAAAGTTAATGGTTGGTGGTCTGTATGAATGTTAAGATTCTTAACACCATACAAGTAATTTCTGAGGTTTTTGAGTGCCCATACAATGGCGAGAAGCTCACGCTCATTTGTGGCAAAATTTACCTCGTTACCTCGCAATGTTCGCGAGATCATTGTTATCGGGCGGCCGCCTTGTGACAGTACCGCTCCCAGTCCGTAGCCAGACGCATCTGTTGTTAGGTCAAAAGGCTTTTTGTAATTTGGGTAGGACAATATTACATCTTCTGAGGCCAGTATATTTTTAAGCCTATCAAAAGCTTCATTTTGCTCTGGTGTCAATTCGATTATCACCTTTCTTGAGTAATTGGCACTTACTTTGCCATTTTCGCCTTTCAAGATATCTGTTAGGGGCCTTGCGATGCTGGCAAAACCCGTTATGAAGCAGCTATAGTAGCGTGCTAGACCTAAAAATGACCTAAGAGCGAATAGGGTTTTCGGTGGGGGAAAGTCCTTAATAGCTTTTACTTTATCGGGCGAAGACTGAATACCACCTCTGCATACTGTAAATCCCAGATATTCCACGCTTTTTTTGAAAAACTTGGATTTTTCTTGAGACACTCGCATGCCTGCGTCCCTAAGGTTTTTCAAGACCCACTCAATATCTCCGATATGATCTTCTTTGGACTTGGAGAAGATTATTACGTCATCGACGTAAACATAACATATCCTACCAATTTGTTCGCGGAGCACATCATCAATGGCTCGTTGAAAAATACTTGGGGCATTTTTCAGCCCAAAGGGGACTCTACAAAACTCATACTTCCCGTTGTTGACAGAGAACGCTGTCTTTTTCCGATCTCTTTCAGCCAATTCTATTTGGTGAAACCCTGACTTGAGGTCCAGCGTTATGAAATACTGAGCCTCGCCCAAGTTTGATAATATAGTCGAAATAGATGGGATAGGGTATTTATCATCGGTTGTCTTATGATTTAGTTTCCTAAAATCAATAACCAGACGCTTTTGCTTGTGCCCTGCTTCGTCGATGCTTTTTTTGTCGACGACCCAAATCGGGTTATTATAAGGGGACTTTGACGGTCGTATTATGCCATTCGCTAGAAGTTGTTTAACCTCTGCATTGACAAAGTCAGACACGCCCTTCGGATACGGATAAAGTTTTGAGTAAACTGGTTCGTCGTCCGTTGGTATAGTGGCAACCGTATTTATGTTGTACGGTAGGAACTCGTTAACGTCTGCGAATGCATTTATCATTTTGTTGATCATACTATCAAAGGTGGAGCTGACAGCAGGAGGGACATCTGTGTCATTAATCCGAATATGATTTACCTGTTGACATTTAGTGAACTCGATTTTTTCTATCCCATAGTCATGTTTAATGACGTTGTTTGTCAGATCTATTTGGGCGTTGATCTGTTTTAACAGGTCAATGCCAATTATGCCATCGAAGTCATTAAGTGACTCCAGCACGAAAAAGTAGGACTTTACGTCGAAAAGGTGTATGAGGCATTTCTGCTCAATCTTAGTGTGCCCATGAATTGATTTGACTTGAAAAGGGCTGTCAACTGGCTTCCAATGTGCCAATTCGGGAAGGGGCTTTATGTAATTTTTTGATGCCCCTGTGTCTATCAGAAGTCTGATAATTCGCCCTGCAACCATTCGGCTTATGAACGGAAGCAGGGAGCTCCCGCTAAAAAATTACAACTTTCGGCTCCGGACAAATCGTCCTCAACTTGTGTCGTTTCATGCTGTGATCGGGACTCGTAGTCACCGTTACTCTCATCTTGTGGTAGATGATTCAGGCTTTGTAGGGTCCTCATAGACTGGTCCCCGTAACCTTGATTGTTCTTGTAACACTGTGTAGGTTGCCTGAAGCGCGAGGAGGAGTCCACCTCCATTGGCTCGGGACCCCTCCCTTGAGGCTTTTGGTTGTTATAGCGCTGTTTCGTGCTATTTGGTTTTTGCTGGTCGTTTTTGTCTTTTTGATTTTTTTGGAAGTGGGGGTTCTTGTTTTGAGAATTGTCTTCCGTTCCCTGTTGGGCGTTCTGACGCCAGTTCTGTGACTTTTGCGAATTTTGCTTTTGGGGTTTTTCCTCAAGGTGTTTTGCAAAATTTGCTGCAAAGATGCCTCTCTCATTGCTTGATTCGGCTTCTTGGGCTAAAGCTAGGGCTGAGGGAAGGTCTATAGGTTGTGCCGGGAAGACTGCCCACTTCAGGGACTTTTTTAATCCTGAGATGAAAACGTGAAGCGCGTCGCTTCTATATTTCTCATTTAATACAGCTGCTGCGACGGAATCGTGCGTCATTAGTGTTTTATTTGTTAATAAGTTGAGTTTTTTTTCGACCTCGTCGAAGTATTGTAGCAGTGGCAGGTTGCCCTGCTGAAGCGTGCTTAGTTGCTGTTGTATTACATGTACCGGTGTTTTGTCGGCGTATGTAAAATCTAGCCTAGCAATAATGGCTTTAAAATTCAACACTGTGTTGAATGAGGCCAGCACAGCATCTGCTGATCCCCTTACTTTATTTCTAATTATAGCAACTGCCTGATAGTGTCTTGAGCTGCCATTGTATGGCTCGAACACTTTGTAGGCTGCGGAAGCAGCTTGCCCCCACGACACATAGTTTTCTATTTTACCGTCGAACTCGGGGATGGATTTTATAATGTCTAGGGGCTCGTTGCAAATGGTTTCTGGCACGGTTTCTATTTCGCGGAAAATTTCTATCTGTGGTGCAGAAACTGTGGTTCTACTAAGCTGGTTTGTCAGGAAGGCTATCTTTTCCTCAAGTAAACTGGCTTGTTTGTCAAGGGCTGCCTGAACCTTTGCCTCCAGCTGGGCAATTTGTTCCTCATTCATTTTTTTTGTTTTTTCTAAAGACCGCTGTTCTAAGTATGAAGTTATCAGTTCGTCGCCACTACTGTCCGCGTCGGTGTGGTTTTGCAATGGGCGCAACATAAAACTTTAGACCGCTACGAAATTAATTTTAATTTCAACTTATGCTCGTAAAGGTTCCTTAACACTTTATTGCAACAGGCAGGGTTATGCTTATATTTTTTGTAACAATGCAATCTCACACTAAACAGCCCTGATTATTCTTTATTGATTTGATTTGAATTTTAAATAAATGAACATCTCACTTACATTTTGGAGTATGAAATATGAGCCTCAATTCAATGGTGTGGTGGCCGCTGAGGTATGTAGTTCTCCCGTTGAATTTCCGTTGGACGCTCGTATTTGTTGGTTTGTTTTAACTCTCTTAGCTCCCATGGCTGGGGTTTTTTTTTTTTTTTTAATTTTTTTTTTTGGTTTTTTAGTCACTTTGTTTTGTTGGTTTGTTTTAACTCTCTCAGCTCTCTTGGCTGGGGTTTTGGTTTGGGGTTTTTAAGTCACTTCGTTTTGTTGTGTGTGTGTCTTTCTTATTTTTTTCACTGTTTTGTTCTAACACTTAATTGTTGCTGTGTTTTTATACCCTTGCAGAGGGTATATTAATTTTAGCCAGAAGTTTGCAACGCACCTTAGGAGACATCTCCGACCCTTTAAAGTATATATATTCTGAATCAGCATAAACAGAGGAGTCCAAAAATGGATGTCCGTCTGTCCGTCCGTCCGTCCGTCTGTCCGTCCGTCCGTCCGTCCGTCCGTCCGTCCGTCTGTTGCAACGCAAACTAGTCTCTCAGTTTTTGAGCTATCTTCATGAAACTTGGCATATAAGCTTCTTATTGCTGCGAGCTGTAAATAAGTCGGAACGAGCCAGATCGGACTGATATATCGTATAGCTGTCATAGAAACTATCGGCCGATTTTTGTTGTTTTTCAAGATATTGCAACAAGATTTGGCAAATCTTATTCTTATTACGTTCCTAATGTGCTGTCAAAATTGTATCAAAATCGGACCACTATAACATATAGCTGCCATAGGAACAATTGGCTAAAATGAGGGTTTTTGTATGCAAACCTGTTTTGTTCTTGGAAATACCGCACATTATCAATACTTTTTAATGTTATACAGTAACCCGCCCTTATTTTTTCCATTTATATATCTCAGACGTTTATATTCTATAGCTGTTAAAGGAACAATCAGTCAGTCCGTCTGTCTGTTGCAACGGAAATTAGTCCCCCAGTTATTGAGCTACGAGGGTCGTTAGATAAGTCCGTGACTTTTTGTATTTGCCGCGCACCTGCTCTAAATACAACACTGCTCCTGTCAGCAGTTATCGATTAACAGCTGACTGTAAAATTTTGAGAAAGCTGCGTTTTTTGGTTTGCGTTTTATAGGCATTGAAAGCAGACGATCTCGTGAATTTTAACGAAAATGGAAAAAAGTGAATTTCGTGTGCTAATTAAGCATTATTTTTTGCGTAAAAAATCCATCACCGAAACCAAGGAAAGACTTGATAAATATTATGGGGACTCTGCACCATCAATTTCAATGGTTAAGAAATGGTTTACTGAGTTCCGTTGTGGTCGTACCAGTACAAGTGATGCCGAACGTTCAGGTCGCCCAAAAGAGGTCGTCATGCCAGAAATCGTCGACAAAATCCATGGAATGATATTGGATGATCGGAGAATGAAAGTGCGTGAGGTAGCTGAGGCTGTAGGCATCTCAACTGAACGGGTACATCACATTTTACATGAATATTTGGACATGAAAAAGCTTTCCGCGCGATGGGTGCCGCGATTGCTCACACACGACCATAAGCGCAACCGTGTGACCATTTCAAAGGAGTGTTTGGCGATGTTCAACCGCAATCCAAACGAATTTTTGCGCCGTTTCGTTACCGTAGACGAAACATGGATCCACCACACCACACCAGAGACCAAAGAACAATCAAGACAGTGGGTTTCTCCGGGTGAACGTGCACCAAAGAAGGCCAAGGTGGGTCTGTCGGCCAACAAGGTCATGGCCACAGTTTTTTGGGATGCACAAGGTATCATTCACATCGATTACCTTGAAAAGGGTAAAACGATCACCGGCGAATATTATTCAGAGCTTTTGGACAGATTCGATATTGATTTGAAGCAGAAACGACCGCATTTGGCGAAAAAAAAGTGCTGTTCCATCAGGACAATGCACGGGTGCACACGTGTGTAGTCAGCATGGCAAAATTTCATAAATTGGGCTACGAACTGCTACCCCATCCAGCATATTCTCCAGATTTAGCCCCCTGTGACTATTTTTTGTTTCCAAACATGAAGAAATGGCTCGGCGGTAAGAGATTCGGGTCAAATGAAGAGGTCATCACAGAAACAAACGACTATTTTGAGGGCCTTGAGAAAACCTATTATTTGGAAGGAATAAAAAAATTGGAAAAACGCTGGACTAAATGTATAGAGCTAAAAGGAGATTATGTTGAGAAATAAAACGCTTCTTTGACGAAAAAAATATATTTTATTCAAAAAGTCACGGACTTATCAAACGACCCTCGTACTAACTTTGTGCAATGTATGTAACAGGCATCTTGCTCAGGATCACTAGCCGAGTCGAGTCTGTCTGTCCGTCTATATGAGACCACAGATCTCAGCTATTTGAAAAGCTAGAAACACCAAATTTGGCATGAAGGTTCCTATATATAATGGGCAGATAAAGTTTATTTCAAATGTTTGATGCCACGCCCACCTCCCCCGCACATCGGTAATTTACGATTATTAAGCAAAGTATTAAACCTTTAAAGTTGTGCTTTGGTATGTATAATGCTTAATGCCATATAAACGTATTCTTTAAATTATAATCCGAATTGACTAATAACACAGGAGTAATTCAAGTCAACATTTTCAATACAAATATACGAGAAGCAGCCGGCGCGCTGCTACGACCATTTGACGTCGACGTCGACGTTGCGTCGTGTCGCTTTACTCTTCACGCGCGTCGCTGAGTGAGTGCGAACGAGTAAGCTATATGTAGAGAAGTATTTGTGCAGAATTTATGTTTGAATATATCAGTGTAGTTACACGTTTGTAACAGATTTAGAAAATTAGGAGAAGGGTATCTTACTGTCGAGCGCTCGACTGTAGCCCTACCCACTTGTTTGTCCTTCCTTTATTTTTTCCAATGTTCAAAGGTGCATAAATAAAATATATATTTTTCCTACACACATATATACAACAGATATATATCTAGTTATGTGCAAGTGCTTGTTTTAGATTATAAGATAACAAAGAAATCAAATAAAACATTTAAATTACACTAAAGCAAACTTGCATTTACAGTTATATATGTATGTATATACTTATGAGCAGCCAACGTATATAAAAGTACTTTGCTGAGACACCAAAGCTGCATATGTACAGTGGTCCATATCTAATATATACAATATTCAATCAAAAGAAAAAGAGAATAATTACATATTAAACGTGACATTATCATATTTTTTCATATTGCATATATACATATACATACATATATTTTTCTATGCACATACATATATTTTCACCCCCTACATATAGCTAAATTCACTCCAACATACATATATACCTAAGTACATACATGTATGTATGTACGTGGTCTTTTGCAAAGGTTAAAGACTCGCTATTAAATATCGCATACCCAAGTACCGCAAACTCTATTAAATACATACATCCCGCTAGTTCAGTACCGCTTTGCGAGTTCAGCGGCACCTGCGCTCAGCATCAATACCCTTTAAATATTACTGCTTATTTTTGGGGATTATCCGACTTGTAATATCCTTTACAATATTTCTACTTAGTTTTGGGTTATATCCAACTTGTAATATCCTTTACAATATATCAACTTATTTTTGGGGTATATCCGATTTGTAATATCCTTTACAATATTTCTACTTAGGTTTGGGGTGTATCCGACCTTTGAATACTCTCTAAAATTTTTATACCCTTCGACCACTGAAAATGGTCAAAAAAGGGTATACTAACTTTGTGCAATGTATGTAACAGGCATAAGGAGGCGTGGCAGACCCCATAAAGTATATATATTCTTACTCAGGATCACTAGCCGAGTCGATTGAGACATGTCCGTCTGTCTGTCCGTCTGTCCGTCTGTCCGTCTGTCTGTTTGAGACAACGGATCTCAGCTATTAAAAAAGCTAGAGACACCAAATTTGGTATGGAGGTTTCTAAATTTAGCAAGCAGATGAAGTTTATGTTAAATGTTTGATGCCACGCCCACCGCCCCCGCAAATCGGTAATTTGTGATTATTAAGCAAACTATTAAACTTAGAAAGTTCTGCTTTAGTATGTATAAAGCTATATGCCATACGAACATATTCTCCAAATTACAATATGATCGGATTATTAACACAGAAGTTATTCAAGTCAACGTTTTCAGTACAAATGTACGAGCAGCAGCCTGCGCGCTGCTTTCAGTAGTTGACGCCGACGTCGACGTCACTCTTAACGTGCGTCGCTGTGTGAGTGTGAGCGAGACATCTATATGTAGTAGAAGTATTTGTGCAAAAATTTCTGTTTGAAATTATGAGTGTGGTTGCACGTTTGTAACGGATTTTAAAAATTGGGAGAAGGGTATCTTACTGTCGAGCGCTCGACTGTAGCCATATCTACTTGTTAAATTTATTATTTTGTACAATATTTATACCCTTCGACCATTGAAAATGGTCAAAAAAGGGTATACTAACTTTGTGCAATGTATGTAACAGGCATATGGAGGCGTGGCAGACCCCATAAAGTATATATATTCTTGCTCAGGATCACTAGCCGAGTCGATTGAGACATGTCCGTCTGTCTGTCCGTCTGTCCGTCTGTCCGGCTGTCCGTCTGTTTGTTTGAGACAACGGATCTCAGCTATTAAAAGAGCTAGAGACTCCAAGTTTGGCATGGAGATTCCTATATTTCCCAAGCAGACAAAGTTTATTTCAAATGTTTGATGCCACGCCCACCGCCCCCGCAAATCGGTAATTTACGATTATTAAGCAAAGTATTAAACTTATAAAGTTCTGCTTTGATATGTATAATGCTAAATGCCATATGAACATATTCTTCAAATTACAATCCGATCGGACCAATAACACAGAAGTTATTCAAGTCAACGTTTTCAGTACAAATGTACGAGCAGCAGCCTGCGCGCTGCTTTCAGTAGTTGACGCCGACGTCGACGTCACTCTTAACGTGCGTCGCTGTGTGAGTGTGAGCGAGAAAGCTATATGTAGTAGAAGTATTTGTGCAAAATTTCTGTTTGAAATTATGAGTGTGGTTACACGTTTGTAACGGATTTTAAAAATTGGGAGAAGGGTATCCTACTGTCGAGCGTTCGACTGTAGCCCTACCCACTTGTTTTACTTATATTTAAGGGTAAATCCGACCATTGAATACTCTCTAAAAATTTTTAAATTAATTTTTTTTTTTTGAGTTTATCCTACTTGTAATATCCTTTACAATATTCTTACTTGTATTTTGGGGTATACCCGACCATTAAATACTCTCTAAATTTTTTTAAAAAAAATTTATCTCTTTTGAATTATCGGATTCTAAAATACACTTGTAACCAAGTGGCTCGTGTAAGAGCCTACACGAGTGTATATGCCTACTGATCCCAAAAAGGCCTCAACAAATCTGCTTTCTGTTCCAACAAGCCCACACCGAAGATCAAGTTATCTTCCCAATCTAAAATTAGAAAGATTTACTCCACCAACTGTGAGAAAGGCTTCTACTCCAGCTACCTCAAAAACTGTGCCAAAGATTTCAATTCATAATCCTCCAAATACAAGATCTGTAACACAAAAAAACTGCAGTGCTCCAAAACATGGCGTTGTCAGCTTTTATTACAGTCACTGATAAGCTCAGTCAATTCGAATCCAAGCTCATCAATTCAACTGAAGTGTCTCTCTACACACACAAAGTAAGATTGGAACAAGTTCGATCCTTATGGGAAAAAGTCGAATTAGAATATGAGCGCTGTTCCAAAGCAATAGCACAAGCAGATTCTAATCCAGAGGATAAAATTACTATGCAATCAAAGTACGACTATTGTTACTCGGTTTATGAGCGATGTGCAGCTCAACTGAGTGAGTTTATCGAACGTGCATCTTTTTTGAATACTACTCCTACGCAATCAGTTGTTTATCCCTCAAATTGCAGAGGTTGCAGCCTACCGCCTTGTGATGCAGAAATATTTAAAGGAGATTACCTAAAGTGGCCAACTTTCCGAGATCTCTTCACTGCTATTTATGTCAATAATCAAAGATTATCTCCAGTTGAAAAACTATTTCACTTAAGGAGGGGTTGAGAGCCAAAGTCCAGTACAAAGCAGCCTTGAAGATCAAATCTCGGCTCGCTGGCAGCAAAAAACTCACCTCTGAGGAGAGGAAAAAACTGGAGTGGGCCGAAGAGAGGATAGAGGAAGGCCGGAAACATTTCGAAGGCAAAACGGCAATGAAGGCAACTTCTATCCAATACGCCAACAAGGTCGACCAGTTGCTGCTCACTAAAAGGCAGCGGTCTGAAAACCGCGACAAGGCGGATGTGCCCGTGACCAAACGGCCGCGCCAAAGAGTAGAGAAAACTTCAAAAAAGCCACTGCCGAAAAGGGGGACGGCGAGCGATGTGGCGCGTCGACACTTAGTCGTCGCGCTCATCGACCGCAGTAACCCCCAAGGCAAAATAACACCCGAAAAATGGAAGATGGTAGAGCTGAGGCTGTTGGATGCCCTATTTAAAATAATAGAGGAACCAGAGTCTCAACCTACCACCTTTGACGAAGCGAGGTGGCTAAATGGGGTTAAGATATTGCGCTGCAAAGATGACCTCACCCTGAAGTGGGTCACCGAAACTGTTGGCAAGATGGACTCCCCCTTGGAAGGTGCTTAGCTGGAGGTAGTTGACAGAACTAGTATTCCGTCAGTACCAAAAGCGAAGGTACTCTTCCCTAGGGTCGTACCAAAGGAACAGGCGCTCAAACTACTCCAATGGCAGAATCCGGACGTGCGTACCGCTGACTGGATGGTACTACACGTTGGCAAGCCGCAAGGCAACGACCAACAAATGGTCCTCCAGATCAACAAGGAGGCAGACGATCTGCCATACCCGAGGTTTGGAAAGATGGCGTGGGGAGTAGGTAACGTATACCTACGACTGAAGAAACGTACCCGAGCGACACCAACGCTAACACGCTGGAGGCCGGCGAGGTGGAAAAAGACCTCGAAGCTTTGACCGACGCGGCCAACAGCCTCGATTTTGAGGACGAAATGGAGGAGGATGGTGACTTGACGATCATTGCCAACCCAACCAAGCAGAAGGAGTCCAAAAATAGCCATGAAGCTACGGATTCTTCAGCTAAACATCCATAAGTGCAAGTTGGCGTCGGCGGAGCTCCTCTTAACCCTGGAGGAGGAGTCCGTCGACGTGTCCCTAGTCCAGAAACCCTGGATCGCGTCAGGCAACAAGATCGCCGAATAGGGTCAAACAACTACTCCATCTTCTACCCGACCACCGTAAGTAAAGCTAGAACTGCAATTCTGGTAAGAAAAGGCATCTATGCTTATCTTATGTCAAATTACAGTACAGACGAAATCACGGTGATAGCGCTAGAAGGATGCAGAGACGAGCCAATCCTGGTGGCCTCCAGCTATCTAGCGCATGACAGGGATTCGCCAACAGAGGAGACGGAGCGTCTGATCCAGGAGGTGAGCCAGAAGAGGCTACCTCTGGTGATAGGCGCTGACGCCAACGCTTATCACACCCTATGGGGATGCACAGATGTTAACAATAGAGGTGAGTCACTCTTAGACTTCATTCTAAAATATAACATTAAGATCGCTAACAGGGGAGAGGAACCCACCTATGTAGGTCCCACCTCAACCAGCGTTATAGACTTAACACAAATAACAAATACTGAAGCCACGGAATGGAAAATTCTCAGCAGACCTTCCTTCTCTGACCATAGGTATATCCAGTTCGAAGTTTAACTTGAGTGCAAAGTGACAAAAAGTCCCCGGAACACCAACTGGGATACGTTCAAGACTAAAGTGACAAGGAGACTCCCTTCCCCAATACCAATACTATCAACGGTGGACATTGAAAAATCCGTGAAGACTCTCTGTCATCACCTAAACTCAGCCTTCAGCGCAGCGTGCAAGACCTCAACAACAAGTAGGAAACACAGGCCACCCTGGTGGAACCCACAACTGAAGGCACAACGCACCGACCTACAAGAAATCTTCAAACTAGCTAAACAAGCAAATGAAGATATTGTATGGGACGAATACAAGACAAGGTTTTATGACTTTAAGAAAAAGTTCCAGACAGCCAAGAGAAACTCATGGAGATCCTTCTACTTTGGCATAGAGAAGGTGACGGAAACCGCCAGACTTAGGAAGCTTCTATCGAGCCAGCCGGCAATTCACAGCCAACTAAGAACTGGCGATGGTCAATGGACGAGTAGCAGCAGGGAAGCGACCAATGCCCTTTTGAGCGAGAACTTCCCCGGATGCACAGATGTACTTGACTCACAACAACCAGTGCACACAAACCCAGTGTCTGACGTACCTGGGAACGTTATAGCACCACACAAAATCCAGTTGACCATAGATACCTTTAAAAGCTACAAAACCCCTGGGCTAGATGGCATTATACCAGCCATGTTGCAGAAGACCAAAGAAGAGGTCACTCCATGGCTGGAATCAATATTTAAAGCATGTCTGAGGCAGGGATATGTACCGGTATCCTGGAGGACAGCACGTGTTGTGTTCCTGCCAAAAGCAGGAAAATGCAGTCACATGCAACCTAGAGACTACAGACCGATAAGTCTCACCTCCTTCCTGCTTAAAACTTTTGAAAAACTCCTGGATCTACACAAAAAAGGCGGCATGAACCGACTTGCAGAACCCAACCAACACGCCTACACAAAAGGGAAATCGGTGGAAACAGCGCTACACTCCCTAGTAGCCACAATTGAAAAAGCCCTACACTACAAGGAATTTGCATTAGGAGCGTTCCTGGACGTCGCAGGTGTATTTAACAATGTATCTACATGAGCGATCATGCGAAGCCTGAGAGCTGCAGAAACCCACGAAGCCGTAAACTCTTGGATATGCAATCTACTGAGCTGCAGAAGAGTAAGAGCCGAATGGGGAACCACGACCATAACTAAAGCAGCGCACAGAGGCACGCCACAAGGCGGAGTGTTGTCGCCGCTGCTGTGGAACTTAGTGGTAAACGAAGTCTTACGGAAATTTAAACGAAAGCCCCAAAAATAACCGCCTATGCAGATGACATAGCCATAATTATCGTCGGCAAATGTCTAGCGACGATCAGCTCTGTCATAGACAGTACACTTAAAGAAGTACTGATATGGGCGATGGAGATACAAGATACCGCAATGGACTCCGCCGTCTATAAACGGTGCAATGCTCGAGCCAAAAAAGAGCGTGAAGTATCTAGGAATGGTATTGGACAGCAAGTTGAGCTGGAAAACCAACGTCGAGGAAAGGGTGAAGAAAGCCACAAATGCACTGTACGCATCACAAAAGAATCTAAGTAGCACGTGGGGTCTGTCTCCCAGACTGATGCACTGGATCTTCATCTCAATTGTTCGTCCAATACTACTCTACGGTGTCCTAGTATGGTGGAAGGCCACTAATAAATCCACATACATCCTAACAATGGAAAGGGTACAAAGACGTGCACTGATGTGCATTACTGGGGCACTGAGATCTACTCCAACAAAGGCCTTGGAAGTGATACTTGGAGTTCCCCCTTTCGACATACAGGCCAAACTACTAGCACAAAAGACCGCGCAACGTCTCTGTGCTACAGGAAATATGGCCCCCTCAAATTATTGGCACAGTGAAGTTGGAGGAGGGACGCTCAATAGCACAGACTATATGACCCCAATAAACAACTTCTCAAGAACGCCCACTCTAATGGGACATGAAGATTGGAAAATCGGCATGGACGAAAACGCAACAAAGTTATTTACGGACGGATCTAAAATGGAGGCCGGCGTGGGCGCCGCGGTCTACTGTGGAGATCCGCTCATTCAAATATCTTATAAGTTGCCAGACTACTGTAGCATCTTCCAGGCGGAGGTCTTCGCTATAAAGAAGGCTGCAGAACTTGCGACCATGCTCAACAAGAATCGGGTCAGCATCTTTGTCGACAGTCAGGCAGCTATCAAATCTATGCAGTCCTATGCCATCAGCTCCGAAAGTGTACTGGCAAGCAGAGAAGCATTAGATACACTAAACACCCGATCGAAGGTGCGCGTCTTTTGCGTTCCCAGCCACCAAGGCATCGACGGAAACAAGATGGCTTGCAGGCTAGCAAAGGAGGGTGCCGAATCTAGACAACTGAAGATACCGCGACGATTTATAAGCCAGAGCTTAGAAGAAAGCGCGGCAGTAATAGCAAGAAGAAGATGGCACAGCACATCAAACTGCAAGATAGCCCGCACTATGTGCAACCGTACAAACGCAAAATTAGCCCAATATGTCATTCAGCTCCCGAGAAGAGACTGCAGAATAATAATGGGTATACTCAGGGGTCACTGCCTGACCGCAACGTATGCTTAGAAGTTGGGCATCACCGACAACAAAGAATGCAGGAAATGCAAGGTACCAGAGGTAAAAGAAACTCTGGAACACCTGATCTGGGACTGCCCCGCACTCATGACCTCGAGAACGAAATGCTTTGGAAGCCCCCTGCTTACATCACTTGAAGAAGCAGCGGGCCTGGCGCCCCAAAAACTCCTGGCTTTTGCCAAACTAACCAGCACACTAGACTGGGATTTATAAAACGATAAATTAACAGCCTCTATCCGGCAACACTAAGGATCATACTGATCTATGTGAGGCCCCTACCTGGGGGCCTGACGACATAACCTAACCTAAATTCCAAAACCAGTGGAGAAGCTTATTCCATAGTGGCGAGGTTCCCTCTCACTAACGATGGTTTTGAATCCGCCTGGAGCGCTTTGCAAGAACGTTTCGAAAATAAACGCCTTTTAGTCAATAGTCAGCTCAAAATTTTATTTAGTTTATCCATTGTTCATCTTGAATCTGGTTCCGCATTAAAAGAATTACAAAGCATTATCCAAAATTACTGAATAGCATTGAAGCATTCCAAAATATCCACAAAAAATTGAGATTTTTTACTAGTCTTCCTTTGTTCATCAAAACTGCCCAAACTCATTCTATCATTGTGGGAACAGTCATTGGCTAACAAGGCTGAAATACCCTCCTGGGATGATATGAATACATTCCTAAGCGAACGTTATCGCACATTGGCAGCAATTGAGGCTGTGAAAATCTCCACTACACCGTCGTCTCATCCGAAACAGACTACAAATCAACCTTCACTGAAAAAACTTCAGACTTTCGAAACCAAGGTCAGTGCAAAATCCTAAACATGTGATCTCTGCTCTCAAGAAAATCATCCGATTCGTTTCTGTTCTCGTTTTCTACAAATGAATGTGCCTCAGAGAGAAGCCATCATTAAGCAGAAGAAACTGTGTCTTAACTGCTTCGCAAGAGGGCACCACCTGAGAGATTGTCCTAGCTCTCATAACTGTTTTACGTGTAAAGGACGTCATAACAGTCTCCTACATCGAAACGAGTCGACATCCAATCATCAAAAATCCATTGCAACCAATACACATATTGCTAAAACAAAACAAGCGACTCCTACAAATTGCAAAAATGTGCAAAGTTATATTGTTGCACAAAAACGCAGTGATTTATTAGGTACTGCTATTGTTTATATTCAACATAAAGGCACTACTTATCCTATTCAATATGATCAAATTACCTTTCCAACCAGTCCAGGCGAAAATTTCAGGTATTAATGAGGTATCATCACCTACTCAAAAGCTATGTCAGTTCTTGATTTCCTCGCCTACACGACCACGCATGTAAATTGATACATCCGCTTATGTATTACGAAAATTGGCTGGGAATTTACCATCCAATACCATTCCTAGCTCAAAATTAAGAAATATGCCAAACATCCAATTAGCAAATCCAGCATTTTCTTAAAGTGCACAAATTGACGTGCTTCTCGGCGCTGATGTCCTGCCATCAATCCTTTTAAAGGGCTTTAAATCCAAAATATGTGGAACTCTTTTAGGTCAACAAACAATTTTTGGATGGATAATCTCTGGTCCACTTTCAAGTGAACCATCCAGATCCATTTCATCCTTCTCAACTCAATTATAGCATTCTACAGAAGAACCCCTCGATAAACTTCTCACAAAAATTTGGGAGGTGGAGGATATTCCAGTGAAACTAACACCGGAAAATGATATATTTTGTGAAGAATACTTCCAACGAACAACACTGTAACGACCGAAGTCCAATAACCTCTGCACACCCTGTCTAAGTTACAGCCGGCTAAGCTCAGGGAAAATGGGCGGGGTTTTATGTGCAGGTTCGATTATCGGTGTTACGAGAAAATATCGACAGGTTATAGGACTGCTAGAAGGGGGAATGTCAATAAAAGGGAAGGACAAAATAAGCGGACGGACTACCCCTAACGAACGATCTAGTCGGAGAGCTAGATGTAATGCTCTCCTTCTTCACCCACCCAACCATGTACTATCGATATGGGAATACCGATACTGCCCATGTCGCTGTTACGCTACCGCCCTTAGTGCCTCAAGAAAAAAAGTTTATTCCATTTTAAATTTCATTAATGTTATTTAATAACAAACATGCAGCTTCGTGCTGCATTGCGAGTTCGATAAATCTAACTTTAATTCCCTAATTTTATCCCTTTTGATTCTTCCTTTTTTTATTTTTACTCTCTAAATAATTTTTGAATTTTTAACTTGGGTCTATATGTGGTTTAACGTTAGAGGGATGAGCAAAATATTTCATCCACGATAGTCAGACGGCAGTTCGAAGGTATATAATATAATCGGCTTATTTTTGTTATTGCGACTCACCCGTGATCCGTTGGGGCCCCGACGAAACAGCTGAGGAAAAATAATAATGACACAATAACAACACCTAGAATACTCTCACACCGAAACAAATCTTCTGTCCTATCACTCACTCCCTTTTTTATTTACTTTATCATTACTTTTGTTGATCTCTATTTACGTTACAAAGTTTGTGTTTGTGTGTATGCGAATGAACGAATGAAAATGCAAATGAAAATAAAACTGAAGATAAACAAAAAGGTAATGAAAAAAAAAGAAATTGAAATAAAAAAGTATGAACAAATTAATTGAAATGAAAACAAAAATAATAAAAATGAAAGCAAAACAAAAAAAAAATAATAATTTTGAAACTAATAATAAATAAAGAAAATGAATAAATGAATGAATTTAGGTAAAGGTGAAAACATAAATGCGAAGTGTGTATGCGTACTGTAAGTATGCAAGTGTGCGTCTATAGCATGTGTGTGTATATATACATGAATGTGTTTGTGTGTGTGAAACTTGTGAGTATGTGTTTGACAATGTTAATGTTTGCGTGTTTGATATCAAAATAAGAACAATTGTTGTATCCTTCCCGTCGTCTGTCCCTGGTCGCAACAGTTTGTCTCGTCCCTGCTCGCAACAGTTTGTCTCGTCCCTGCTAGCACAAGCTGGATCTGGGGAACTATATAGGGCTAAGAAGGGGAGAGAAAACGAACGTCAGGTGGCTGTCTTGACAGATTTCTGACAACTCACCAACAGAACAGCAAACAAAACGCACTGCAATTAGCGAAACGCACTGTCATGTGTCGTGCTCCAGCACCACTAGCCTGCAGCAATAAAAATGAAGAATGGGGCGACGTGTGGCACAGTATGGCGGGGGGCAGGCATGCACTGCCGCCTTCAAAGAAAAAAAAAGGTGCGAAAGCGCTAGCGCTCCTCTGGCCACACGCGGTTCACTAAAAGGCAAGAGCGAGGTTATGAGCTGCTAAACATTGATTTGGAAAGCTTGTTTCCCTATAATTCAATGCCTTCGGTATAGTTGTTATTTAAATTTATTTGCCTCTTTAGAATATTGCGGTGTGCTTTTTCGTTTTCATTTAGTGAAAAGAAAAAATATCGAACACGATAGGTGATCCAGGCAATCGATATATCCCTACTCCACTTCCCAACACTGATCGTTCGGATCGGCCGATTAGGAGTTGCCAGACCGGTCGCTTATCGGTGTGACCCTGGGTGTGGTGAAAACCGTTGTTCAAATTCAAATTTAAATTTGAATTCCTGCATTTCGAAACATATGGAGGCAAATCTCTCACCAAATAAAAATGTAACAAAACAACAAAAAATAATAATACACGGGCCTCACAGCACAAGTTTAATTCCGGGTCACTGGCCTGGAATTAAAGTTGAAGAAAGTCAGGGCGTGTAGAACTTTCAGACAGAGCTCAAGCCTCGGAAGCCGGTTATGAGCGAAGATTAAATCCACAAATCTTTGGCGTGAAATTGACCTAGTTCCTTCCCCGACAAATCTTCCACCAAATACAACGTATTGCCAATTTTTTCTTTAATGCGCACCTTAGTCCCTACAGGAGCTAACTTTGCATTAAAATTAGCAGCAGCGTTGCTTAAGGCGAAGTTGCGCTTGATCACTATCTGGCCCACATCGAAGGTGCGTGGTTTAGCTCTTAAATCATAGCTATGTTTGTTCCGCTCGTATGCCTTGAGGAAATTTGCGTCAATCTTTGACCGAATCAGCTCGATCTTGTCTGCTCTTGGCACATTTGCGCTGGAATCGCCGAGCATGCTGAGATTCTTCAGCACTTGGTAGTCATTTCCATGCGAAATCATGTGCTGTCCGAAGACTACGAAGTACGGCGACATGCCAAGAGATTGATGCCATGATTTGCGTAACGAACCGTTAATGTAGCTAAGAATCACATCCCACTCCCGTTGGTCACCTTGAACATATGCTGTTAGTGCGGCGTTAATGGATCGATTTACTCGTTCGGCAGCGTTCGACTGTGGAGCATATGCACCCGTGAAGACGTGTCGAACTCTGTATTTCGAAAGGAAAGTCGTGAACTCATGGCTTTTAAACTGAGTACCATTGTCGCTCACGACTACCTCCGGAACTCCGAAGCACGAAAAAATTTCCTCCTGCAGAACGTCTACCACCATCTTCGCGGTGAATTTCCGAACCGCCTTTAGGAACGTAAACTTGGAGAAGTGATCCAAGATTATGAAAATCCCTATGTTCCCCCTCTTCGAACGCGGAAACGGACCAATAAAGTCAATATAGAGACGCTGGAACGGTCGTTCGGTGACTACTCGAGCACCCATTGGAGGCTTGAGTGCACTGGTCGGGTACTTCGTTGTCTGACAAACCTCGCAGTTCCGGATGTAGTCTCTGACGTTCACCACCATGCCTGGCCAGAAAAGTCTACGGCGGATCTGCTCAACGCACTTAGCCATGCCACAATGGGTAGAAAAAGGCTGGTCGTGTGCGGATCTGATGACGCCTTCCCGCAGAGATTCCGGAACAAACAGCTTCCAACTGTCATCAGGACTGACATCACCACCAGCGAACTCCGTATGGTGATAGACATCTATCTAGTCATCTACTACCTTAAAATCTGGAAGATTGGCCGTTAGGAACTTTTTTCTCAACGAACAGTATTCCTCGGACTTGAATGCTTCTGAACAGAGGTCGATCTCGGGAAGAATTTCGCAATCCAACGCGCACAATTCATCCGTGTTCTCAAAGGATCGTGATAGCGCGTCCGCGACGACATTTTCGCTACCCTTGCGATGTTCAATGTCGAAGGAGAACCCTTGCAGCTTGATCGCCCAACGAGCAAGCCTACCACTAAGGTCTGGCTGATTCATCAACCAACGCAGACTAGCATGATCTGTCACCACCTTAAACGGATGACCCTCGATGTACATGCGGAACTTTTTGATGGCCAGAACTACAGCCAAGCACTCGAGTTCGGTTACTGTATAGTTGCGTTGAGCCTTATTCAGCTTCTTGGACATGTAAGCAATGGGTCGCTCACAGCCAGACTCGTAGCACTGCGCCAAGACAGCTCCGACACCATGTAAGGATGCGTCGCACTGGAGAACAAAAGGTTTCTTGTAGTCCGGATGAACTAGAAAAGACGCAGAGCACAAGCACCCCTTTATCTTAATAAACGCCTCCTGAGCTCGGTCATTCCACTGCAATGCTTTGCCTTTCAGAAGTTCCGTTAGGGTGAAAATGAAAATGAATGTCTGAATAATTTGGAATAAACCGCTGATACCAGCCAGTCATTCCTAAAAACCTGCGAAGCTGCTTCTGCGTCTTCGGAACAGGAAATTCCTCGACCGCGCGAATCTTGCCCGGATTAACCTGAAGCGTTCCCTCGCCAACAATGAATCCAAGGTATTCCACCTTCCTGAGACAAAACTGACTCTTCTGGACGTTTATGGTCAGTCCAGCCTTACGCAGCTGAGTTGCGACCTCCGTCAGATGGATGAGGTGCTCTTCAAAACTGGAAGAAAGCACCAGAAGATCATCCAAGTAGACTAAGACGTGCGACTTCAACTGGTAAGGAATCACGATGTCCATCAGGCGACTCATCGTTTGAGGAGCGTTGGTCAATCCGAAAGGCATGCGCTTGAATTGGTACAATGGCCTATTGGGTACCGTAAAAGCAGTCTTCGCGCGGGAGTCCTGATCCAGACAGATCTGCCAAAATGCATCCTTGAGATCTATCTTGGAGATACAGTGTACTGGAGGGAGCCTGCTAAGGAGCCCATCCATGATTGGAATAGGATACGCATCCCTCACAGTCACTGCGTTCAGCTTCCGTGCATCCAAACAAAATCTCACCTTGCCAGGTTTTATATGCAAGGTGACTGGAGAAGACCATGGAGAACTAGGAGCCTCTTCGATCACGTCCATCGCTAGCATTCTATCGATCTCAGCGCACAGGAGACTCTCCTTAGCCGGAGATAAGGGGTAAAACCTTTGCTTTATTGGCTTTGCGGCTGCTGTATCGATAGTATTCTATCGATCTCAGCGCACAGGAGACTCTCCTTAGCCGGAGATAAGGGGTAAAACCTTTGCTTTATTGGCTTTGCGGCTGCTGTATCGATAGTATGCTGGATGAGTGTCGTCAGTCCTAGGCCAATCTTCACGAAGGATGGAAATAAGGTAATTACGCCATCAAGCTGTGATTTTTGGACGTGAGTCAAATCTAGCTGAGGCGAATCGGGATCAGATTTGCAGAAGACTTCATTTTTGGATGCTGGAACGATGGAGATGTTGAATCGTTTCCAGAAGTCCATTCCACAAATGAGCTCCTGCCTAATGGTTGGTACAATTAAAAATTCGAACTCGGTTGTCACCGAGTGATACGTCAGGGGAACAGCAATTAACACAACTATCTCCTGCGTCGGCCCATCCGTCGTGTGCACGACGTTCTTCATCTTGCCGAACACACATCCATTGTCAACTAACTTCTGGGCCAACTTGCCACCGATAACGCTTTTGTTAGCACCGCTATCAAGGAGTGCCAAGTGATCCTCCCCGAAGACGTTGACTTGGGTGAAGGGGCGTATGTCACCGCTTTGATGGACGATAGAGGAGAGAGTATACCGTTTCAAGCCTCGTATGCGTCGCCAAAATTCACGCATACGGGTTGCAGACCTTGATCTACTTGAAACGGTAACATCGACGTTGAAAATCTCAGCTCTTCGCTTTAGATATTCGCGTAGACGCACGTGATACGGTTTAAAATGCTGTGGAATTGTCAAATCCGGTATTTTGGTCATGTCTGGTGAAATGGAAAGTCTGGTAGGATAAAGTGGCGGTGCAGGTTCTGAGATTAGCGTCGGATGTCGCCTCTCGGAAGTCTGCGAGCATCCTGCGTCGGGTTTTCCGACTTGGCCTTGCACCTGTCACAATTCGGCCTGTAAACATCCACCGCCCCACATCCGTAGCAAAAGATGCGCCTCGGCTGAAGACAGTCATGATAGCGATGCCCTACCTCCTCGCAATTCTAGCATTTGGAATGGTCGGATGAGCGAACGGCGCATATTTCCGCTTCCGATGCCTCTTTTGACTCTGGCTCGGAATCCTCTTCCACCTGAAGAGAATTCACGAAGCCTTGCTTAACGGCTGAGCGATATTGGGGTCGAATGTTACGGAAACTGGCCAAATCCGAGGTGTCTACATGCAACAGCTCATGTTGCAGCTCCGAACGCAAATTGTAACGGACTTCAACCGCGATCTCGCTATCCGACATAGGTTCTCGGAGGGAATCAGCGATAGCCAACATAGCGTCTAGAAACTCATCGAAGCTTTCGTTGCTACCTTGCTTACGACGACGCATAGCATCCTTGATGTCCCTGTCCGTTCTCTGGTCCTGGTAACGCTCTTGCAGGCGACTACATAACTCGTACCAGTCTAAATCGCGGACCGTGCGATGCACTCTCCAATAAAACACGAGTGCTGGACCAGAGAACAAAAGATGAGCAAATTGGGACAACAATGAAAAGTTGCCGTTAAGGCTCTGGGTGGTCATGCAATTGACTCGAAATATAAAATATTCGCCAGTTCGAGATGGTGTTTGAAATCCTATCTGGACGATCAATCTCTGAATAGCCGAAAGAAACACGAGCTCCATGCTGCCTTCCACCTAAACTATCTTCAGGCCTCGACGCGTTACTCTGACGACGAAACGCTGGTGCTGCTTCGCCCTCTTCCTCGTAACGAGGATCATCGCGAGCTTCTCGAACAGATTGGGCCACATTTAGATTCCGAAACGCTGCGGAGATCTGTTCGGCAATCACTGCCGACATGCTTTCTCTATAACTCGCCATCGAGCTAGAGATGAGCCTATTGATTCGCTCTTCTGCGAGCGCATTAGAATCAGGGGTTTTTGTCTCCCGTCGGGTGTTTCCCCGAGTTGGAAGTAGGAGTGAGGAGCTGGCCTGGGTCATGCAACGCCCCTGAGAACGGGTATTTACGCGGCTCTTTGGAATTGCTCCCGGATGAGCCGGAGCGTTCAAAGGTCCTTGCTCAGTTGGCGGGTTCAAGGAAGCCCTGCGCTCAACTGCTGCAGTCAGGATGGCCTTCGAGCACGCCTGTCGGCAGATCGGACAGGATTCGTTAGAGTCGAGCCAACCAGACAGACAAGTTCGGTGGAAATGGTGTCTGCAAGTTGTCTCGATGAGATCTGGGTCCTGACTGGTGTCATTGCAAATAGTACAGTCCATCGCAATGTTCATCAGGTCCCCCACTCTCTCGTTAACCCGTTTTGCCGCCATAATAAAATCCCAAAAAAAAAATGATGAATTTGGTCAAAACCTCTCGGTTCCAACCCCGGTTAATATAAACAACTTATGTGCTCCTAAATGTCAGAGGGACTACGATAAAGGTATCCCACAAGATACAAGGTAGTTGCAATTGTACACACAAACACTATATAAGTATATTTTAATACGCCAAACTCAACGATGTGAAGTTGTATATATAATAAATTCTACGAATTTAGTAAATTATATCAGACAACACACTAAGGAATGCAAAAACTGATATATGTATAATAAGTCGATAGATTCATTAAAGATAAGAGGGCTAACCTAAGTTTAGGTAACAAAACAGCAATTTTGTGATGTGATCGTTCATTAGAGGTAGTTCCGATTACTGAAACTACGTTAATAAAAAAATAAACTGCGTGAAGCTCTAATCGGATGCTGAGGATCGTGCCGAATCTGTCCAGCACAAACAATCTCAGCCATCACGAGTCGAGGTGTTTGTTCGATGGAGCTAAGATGAGGTATCGAACCGATATAAACCAATTCGATAATTCCACGCCTTAAATTCCACCATCGAACGCCACTGATAATCCTCTGATTCGAAGATTATCGAACTCGGATAGCTATATGCAATCGGTCTGGATCCGATATCCACCAGAATAACCAGCAGTTCCAGATTGCATATAACTATCGGCTGAATCAAAAAAAACTAATAAAAATGGAGGGATTTTGGGTTCCTAGGAAAAAAGAATGGAAAGGAAAGGGTATAGCCGAGTGGAACCTTTTCGTGCCCCACGTTGGGCGCCAATTTCTGTAACGACCGAAGTCCAATAACCTCCCCTGCACACCCTGTCTAAGTTACAGCCGGCTAAGCTCAGGGAAAATGGGCGGGGTTTTGTGTGCAGGTTCGATTATCGGTGTTACGAGAAAATATCGACAGGTTATAGGACTGCTAGAAGGGGGAATGGCAATAAAAGGGAAGGACAAAATAAGCGGACGGACTACCCCTAACGAACGATCTAGTCGGAGAGCTAGATGTAATGCTCTCCTTCTTCACCCACCCAACCATGTACTATCGATATCGGAATACCGATACTACCCATGTCGCTGTTATGCTACCGCCCTTAGTGCCTCAAGAAAAAAAGTTTATTCCATTTTAAATTTCATTAATGTTATTTAATAACAAACAAGGATAGCGCATGCAGCTTCGTGCTGCATTGCGAGTTCGATAAATCTAACTTTAATTCCCTAATTTTATCCTTTTTGATTCTTCCTTTTTTTATTTTTACTCTCTAAATAATTTTTGAATTTTTAACTTGGGTCTATATGTGGTTTAACGTTAGAGGGATGAGCAAAATATTTCATCCACGATAGTCAGACGGCAGTTCGAAGGTATATAATATAATCGGCTTATTTTTGTTATTGCGACTCACCCGTGATCCGTTGGGGCCCCGACGAAACAGCTGAGGAAAAATAATAATGACACAATAACAACACCTAGAATACTCTCACACCGAAACAAATCTTCTGTCCTATCACTCACTCCCTTTTTTATTTACTTTATCATTACTTTTGTTGATCTCTATTTACGTTACAAAGTTTGTGTTTGTGTGTATGCGAATGAACGAATGAAAATGCAAATGAAAATAAAACTGAAGATAAACAAAAAGGTAATGAAAAAAAAAGAAATTGAAATCAAAAAGGATGAACAAATTAATTGAAATGAAAACAAAAATAATAAAAATGAAAGCAAAACAAAAAAAATAATAATTTTGAAACTAATAATAAATAAAGAAAATGAATAAATGAATGAATTTAAGTAAAGGTGAAAACATAAATGCGAAGTGTGTATGCGTACTGTAAGTATGCAAGTGTGCGTCTATAGCATGTGTGTATATATACATGAATGTGTTTGTGTGTGTGAAACTTGTGAGTATGTGTTTGACAGTGTTAATGTTTGCGTGTTTGATATCAAAATAAGAACAATTGTTGTATCCTTCCCGTCGTCTGTCCCTGGTCGCAACAGTTTGTCTCGTCCCTGCTCGCAACAGTTTGTCTCGTCCCTGCTAGCACAAGCTGGATCTGGGGAACTATATAGGGCTAAGAAGGGGAGAGAAAACGAACGTCAGGTGGCTGTCTTGACAGATTTCTGACAACTCACCAACAGAACAGCAAACAAAACGCACTGCAATTAGCGAAACGCACTGTCATGTGTCGTGCTCCAGCACCACTAGCCTGCAGCAATAACAATGAAGAATGGGGCGACGTGTGGCACAGTATGGCGGGGGGCAGGCATGCACTGCCGCCTTCAAAGAAAAAAAGGTGCGAAAGCGCTAGCGCTCCTCTGGCCACACGCGGTTCACTAAAAGGCAAGAGCGAGGTTATGAGCTGCTAAACATTGATTTGGAAAGCTTGTTTCCCTATAATTCAATGCCTTCGGTATAGTTGTTATTTAAATTTATTTGCCTCTTTAGAATATTGCGGTGTGCTTTTTCGTTTTCATTTAGTGAAAAGAAAAAATATCGAACACGATAGGTGATCCAGGCAATCGATATATCCCTACTCCACTTCCCAACACTGATCGTTCGGATCGGCCGATTAGGAGTTGCCAGACCGGTCGATTATCGGTGTGACCCTGGGTATGGTGAAAACCGTTGTTCAAATTCAAATTTAAATTTGAATTCCTGCATTTCGAAACATATGGAGGCAAATCTCTCACCAAATAAAAATGTAACAAAAACAACAAAAACATAATAATACACGGGTCTCACAACACACAGGAATGAATCCGAAAGACATGTTATATCGCTTCCATTTCGAGACCCAGAAAATATAAACATAGGACATTCCAGATCCATTGCATTGTCGCAGTTCTTAAAAAACGAGTCTCGCCTGAATAAAAATCCTCAGCTCAAGAAAGATTACAATTCCATCATCCAAGAATACCTTGATCTAGACCACATGCGCAAAGTCACTCATGGCAATCATTCTTCTAACTTCTATTTACCACATCATGCTGTCTTTAAACCTGACAGGACTACTACTAAAGTCCGCGTTGTATTCAATGCTTCCAGCAAATCAACGAATGGTGTTAGTCTCAACGATACCCTTTATCCAGGTCTTATTCTGCAGTCCGATTTAACTTTACAACTGTTAAAGTGGCGTTTCTTCAAAATCGTGTTTACTGCCGATATAACAAAAATGTATCGACAAATACTAGTTAATCCTTCACATACGCCATATCAAAGAATCCTATTCCGTAATGCAGAAGGTAGAGTTTGTGACTACGAACTAAGCACTGTTACTTTCGGAGTC
Organism: Zaprionus tsacasi; assembly: GCA_018904105.1. Lineage (NCBI taxonomy): Eukaryota > Metazoa > Arthropoda > Insecta > Diptera > Drosophilidae > Zaprionus > Zaprionus tsacasi. The sequence goes on along the minus strand of JAEIFR010000176.1, from coordinate 1,648,441 downwards.
AACTGCGCTCCATTTCTAGCCATCCGTTAGCAACCGATATCATACGATCATATATGTATGTCGATGATATATTAGCGGGTGCTCATTCCGAATCAATCGCAATTTCCATGATTTCCGAGCTTCAAAATGCTATAAGTTCAGCAGGGTTTCCATTACGTAAATGGACATCCAACAAGAAAGCAGTGTTGAAACATATTCCCAACGATCACTCGCTACATACAGATTTTTTGAACTTAGAAGAAGCTAGCTCGGCATAAACTCTCGGAATTTGGTGGAAAGCGACGTCGGACGAGTTTTATTATGTGATTCTTAAAATTGCAAACCAGCCCACTTACAATAAACGTGAGGTCTTAGCCCACATTGCAAAATTATTCGACCCAGCAGGATGGCTGGCTCCTTTTGTAGTGCAAGCAAAAATGTTCATGCAACAACTGCGGCTACAGGAGTTGCAGTGGGATGATTGCTTGCCAGACGATCTTCTCCAAAAAAGGCATGACTTCCTTCGTAGCTACACCCATTTAGAAGAAATTCGGATCCCTCGATGGATAGGTTTCCACCCACAAACAAAGGTCCAATTTCACGGTTTTTGTGATACTTCTCAACGAGCTTACAGTGCAGCGATTTACGTCCGAAATCAACATGAGCACCATACTTCATGTCGTCTCCTTACCGCAAAGTCGCGCGTTGCCCCTGTGAAAACAATATCTTTACCCCCACTTGAACTATGTGGAGCTGTCCTTCTTAAAGAACTAATTGGGGCTTGCCCTCCCCAATTGCCACTCGAACCGTATGAATTGTTTTGTTGAACCGACTCGACTATCGTACTGGCCTGGCTTAGTAAGCCACCCTGTACATGGACAATCTTTGTGGCCAATAGAGTGGCAAAGATTGTCCGATCTACTTCTATTACACACTGCTTCTACGACTCCACATATCGATATTCTTGAACGTTTTTCCGAACTAGGACGAGAGTTGCGGGTACTATCCTACGTATTGCGCTTCGGTAGAAAATACAAAAATGTGCATCCATCGAACTCAAAGCAGCTGAGTGCATATGAAATAGTACTCTTCAACTTCTTATCAAATCCACTCAACGCATCCATTATTCGAATGAGTACGAATGCCTCTCTCGAGAGAAATCTATTCCTCCTTCCAGTTCTTTACTCAATTTAAATCCATTTGTCGATAGCAATGGAATCCTGAGAGCATGTAGTCGTGTTCATTCCTCACCCGACTTGAGTTATGATGAGCGACATCCTATACTCCTATCATATTCTAGCAACTTTTCCAGGCTACTAGTTTGTTTTACTCATCGTATAGCACTGCACGGAGGGAATCAACTCCTAATGCGCCTTATAAGGTCCAAATTTGGTCCGTAATTTGGTAAAAGCTACATTTAACTCCTGTAAGGTTTATGCGATTCATAAAAGGAGGCTACAATCACAGCTTATGGGTGATTTACCGGTTCATCGAACAACTTTTTCCCGACCATTTTCTTACACAGGTATGGATTTTGCCGGTCCATTTGAAATGAAAAGTTTTACAGGACGTGCATGTCGCATTTGAAATGAAAGGATATGTTTGCGTATTCGTCTGTTTCTGCACCAAAGCCATCCACTTGGAACCAACAACTGATTTAACAACTGACGCGTTCCTTGCCGCCTTTTCTCGTTTTGTATCCAGACGTGGATGTCCTCTAAAAGTGTTCTCCGATAACGGAAAGAATTTTGTTGGAGCTTCGAGAGCTCTTAATGATGATTTTCTTCTCTTTACGAAAGATAGTATAACTTCTAATTTCATCCATCAAAAACTGACTTGGCACTTCATACCCGCAGGTGCTCCTCACATGGGAGGACTTTAGGAAGCAGGAGTCAAAAGTTTTAAAACCTTATTCTATAAATCTACATCCTTTGTAAAATATACCTTCGCAGAGTTTGCTACACTACTTTCCAAAATTGAAGCGTGCCTCAATTCACGGCCAATTTCGCCAATGTCTGAGGACCCAACTGATCCATTAGCCTTGAGTCCTGGCCATTTTCTTATTGGAGGGCCTTTATTGTCCATATCAGAGCCTGAGATTAAAGAGAAGACATCTTCAATCATTAATCGATGGCAACGGTTAAAAGCACTCCAACAACAATTCCGTATTCATTGGAAACATGAATATTTAAAGGAATTACATAAGCGTAACAAATGGCAATCCCCGAAGAAAAACCTCGAAGTGAATGATTTGATTATTATTAAGGAAGACAACCTCCCCATTAAGTAATGGCGTCTTGGTCGCATTTTACAAATTTATCCTTGAGCTGATGATCAAGTTCGCGTTGTTGATCTTCTCACGTCCAGAGGAATCAGCAAGCATCCAATCACAAAGCTTATCCTTCTTCCAGTCCAAGATGAGGTTCCTTCATCTTTCACTTGCACGGGTGTCAAAACTACAAATTAATGTTTATTTATTTTTTCCTTTTTTTTTTATTTTTCATGTTTTTTCATTCTATTCACTCATATACAGTCCACATTCATACACATTACTGATTCATAACTAAGATGGCACCTCGCACTAACATTCGTGAAGAGCACAGATGTCCTCGAGGAACTGAGTCCTTCTGTTGCCGAGTCTGCCGCGGTTTTCACCGCTGCGAAGATGCAGACGTTTTTTGCGACTTAATGCCGAAAAACGACTAAGAGCTGTCCTAATAAATAAATATTGTGCCAATTGTTTAGCTCATGAGCATTCGCAGGGGAAGTGCCGAAGCAAGGACAAATGCCGCATCTGCAATCGTGCCCATCATACTCTTCTTCATTTTCATGAACACCGTCTTCGACGCTCTCCTAGCGTACAACCGGGGTCCAATCGCCGTTTCTGACCACGCTGCAGCGCGCTGCTGCATCACCGTAATCCCAACCTACTAACCACTGCAACCGTCTTCATCGATAATGGAAGCAAGGTATTCGAGACACGTGAATTGATGGATGCATGCATTTCGGTTCCAGGATCGATGCATCCTTTGGACGGGAAGCAGCGTGTGCAGCAATCATCCGGTCCAAGGCTGCCGATGGGTTCCGGTTGGACGCAGTGTTACAGCTCGAGCATCCACTACAATTCCGTACACCATTAATTGTCATCAATCCCTCTGTCAGGGAGCGTTTTAAAGGCCTAATCCTGGCTGACAGCAACTTCGACAAGCCTTCCACCGTATCCATCATCCTTGGAGCCGATGTATATTCAGACATCTTTCAAGAAGGCTTCCACTCAAGCAAGTCTGGCGGACCTGTGGCCTTACGCACAGTTTTTGGATGGACGTTGTCGGGCGCTTGTAACTAATTAAGCTAATCTTTTACTTATTTATTTAACATCACTACTTAATATCACTGAATTACATTTTGAAATTGCATACAATGCAAGGGCGGCGGGATGTTTATACCAACGTGGCAACAAAGGGTTAAACCAAAGTTGCGAGCATCTCGCTTAAGCGGAGCTTTCACTCAATGGGAGCTTTCCCCGCTGAGATCTTCTCTCCACATACGTTTAAGAAATCTCGTATCTTTTTGTAATAGTTAGTCTTAAATAACCAACTGAATTGAGCAGACGCAAATAAATAATTTGCAAACTAAGAGCAAAAGTGAAAATATAAAAAAGTGCGTTTGTCTAATCTGTGAACATTGTGAAATAAAAGTACTGTATATGTATTAAGAACAACAAGTGGATATGGCTACAGTCGAACGCCCGACAGTAGGATACCCTTCTCCCAATTTTTAAAATCCGTTACAAACGTGTAACCACACTCATAATTTCAAACAGAAATTTTGCACAAATATTTCTACTACATATAGCTTTCTCGCTCACACTCACACAGCGACGCACGTTAAGGGTCAACTACTGAAAGCAGCGCGCAGGCTGCTGCTCGTACATTTGTACTGAAAACGTTGACTTGAATAACTTCTGTGTTATTAGTCCGATCGGATTGTAATTTGGGGGATATGTTCATAAGGCATTTAGCATTATACATACCAAAGCAGAACTTTCTAAGTTTAATACTTTGCTTAATAATCGTAAATTACCGATTTGCGGGGGCGGTGGGCGTGGCATCGAACATTTAACATAAACTTCACCTGCCTCTTATATATAGGAACTTCCATTCCAAATTTGGTGTCTCTAGCTTTTTTAATAGCTGAGATCCGTTCCCTCATACAGACGGACAGACGGACAGACAGACGGACATGTCTCAATCGACTCGGCTAGTGATCCTGAGCAAGAATATATATACTTTGTGGGGTCTGCCACGCCTCCTTAGGCCTGTTACATACATTGCACAAAGTTAGTATACCCTTTTTTGACCATTTTCAATGGTCAAAGGGTATAAAAATGTACTTTCTTTATGAAAGAGGTTACATATTTAGGTCATAAATGTACTGATAAAAGTATATTACCAGATGACTCTAAATATAAGGTAATTAAAAACTACCCACAACCAGCGAATGCTAGACGATTATTCGCATTTTGCAATTATTACAGAAGGTTTATTAAGAATTTCTCTGAGAAATCACGCCACTCTAGGAGGCTTTGTAAGAAGAATGTTCCATTTGAATGAACAAGCGAATGCAACGAAGCATTCGAATATCTAAAAAGGGAATTAATGAAGCCAACACTTCTTCAATACCCAGACTTTAGCAAACAATTTTGCAGAACCACAGATGCCAGTAAACAGGACCATAACGGTCAACAGCTACCTTTACACAAGGTGAAAGTAATAAGTCCACTACAGAACAAGAACTAGCAGCTATTCATTGAAATATTGCAAGAACCCAAATTAAAGAAAGAAAATATAGAAATGCCCAGTATCAATTAGGTTGTCAATAACACTGACGCCATAAAATATGTTGTTCTCAAAATAGACAAGCATAAGTGTTTGTTAAAAAGAGGAAAATATATTAAAACACGTTTCGATATGACTAATTTTTATTCTAATGAAAAAATCGATTAAGATCAGTTTTTTCAAAGGCTTAATGAAGAAGCAAGAATAAATAAGATCATTCAAACGCAATTGTCACCAAGTGATTGTCACTATTATGAATTTTAAAGAAAAGGGCAACATAATATTAAAAAATTTAAAAATAGCGCTATTAAATAAAGTGACTAAGATAGATAAAAATGATGAGGTTCAAATAAAAGCAATTCTGTCAAAATATCATGACGATCCGTCAGAAGGAGGCCACTCAGGAATTTCTAGAACCCTGAAGAAAATAAAAAACTTTTATTACTGGCCACAAATGATGAAGGCAATAAGTAAATATGTTAAGACATGTTTAAAATGTCAACAGGCTAAAACGTTGAAACATACGAAAATGCTAATGACCATAACAGAAACGCCAGCAACAGCATTTGATATTTGATAGATACCATTGGTCCACTTCCAAGATCAGAAGATGGAAATGAGTATGCTGTCACTATCATATGTGATTTAACTAAGTATTTGGTTACGGTACCCATACCAAACAAAAGTGCAAAATCAGTTGCTAAGGCTATATTTGAAAATTTTATTCTCAAGTACGGTCCAATGAAAACAATCATTACGGACATGGGAACAGAGTATAAAAATCAAATAATAGACGACTTGTGCAATTATAGGAAGATAAAGAACATTCCTTCAACCGCACACTATCACCACCCTTTAGGAACAATAGAACGAAGTCACAGAACATCTAACGAGTATGTTCGCTCTTACATTTCTGTTAACAAAATTGATTAGGATGTTTGGATACAATATTTTACTTATTGTTTCAACACAACACCATCAATAGTTCACGAATATTGTCCATATGAACCAGTATTTGGCAGACTACCAAGACAGTTCACTGATTTTAACAAGATAGACAGAATAGATCCCATTTATAACATGGATGACTATTCAAAAGAGCTAAAAATAAGATTAGAAATAGCCTACAACAGAGCGAGACAATTGTTAGAAAAAGCAAAAGCAGATAGAAAATTAAGGTATGATAAAAATACGCAAAACTTTGAATTAAAGATAGGAGATAAGGATTTATTAAAAAACGAAACAGGTCATAAGCTAGATAATAATTATTTAGGACCATATTTAGTTTCAGAGATAGGAGATAATAATAATATTACAATAGTATGAAACAAAAAAAAAACAGATAGTCCATAAAGATAAGTTAAAAATTTTCAATTCTTAATATATTTTGTAGGGTTGGCCACCCATAAGAAACAAAACAATTATGCTAAAAATACATTTTTCTTTATTTTCTTTATTCTTATTCCTTACAAATCAAAAAATTTAAATTTGAATATTAATAAAAAAAAAAATATTTTTTTTAATTACATATAAATCAAACACATTTATTATACCCTTCGACCATTGAAAATGGTCAAAAAAGGGTATACTAACTTTGTGCAATGTATGTAACAGGCATAAGGAGGCGTGGCAGTCTGTCTGTTTGAGACAACGGATCTTAGCTATTAAAAGAGCTAGAGACACCAAATTTGGCATGGAGGTTCCCATATTTCCCAAGCAGATGAAGTTTATTTCAAATGTTTGATGCCACGCCCACCGCCCTCGCAAATCGGTAATTTGTGATTATTAAGCAAAGTCTTCAACTTATAAAGTTCTGCTTTGGTGTGTATAGTATACAGCTGAATGCAATATGAACATAATATCCAAATTACAATCCGATCGGATCAATAACACAGGAGTTATTCTAGTCAACGTTTTCAATATAAATGTACGAGCAGCATCCTGCGCGCTGCTTTGAGCAATTGACGTCGACGTCGACGTTGCGTCGTGTCGTTTTACTCTTTACGCGCGTCGCTGTGTGAGTGCGAGCGAGTAAGCTATATGTAGTGTAGTTGCACATTTATGACAGATTTAGAAAATTGGGAGAAGGGTATCTTACTGTCGAGCGCTCGATTGTAGCCATATCCACTTGTTTTTATTTTAACAATTGGTAATATCAATATTTTTAAATTTTCAATATTTTCTTTAATTAAAAAAAAAAATCAATAAATATATGTTTGTAACAGATTTAGAAAATTGGAAGAAGGGTATCCTACTGTCGGCCGTTCGACTGTAGCCATATCCACTTGTTACTAAATTACTTTTACATTTTTAACTATTTATTTTATTTTTAAAACATATTACAGAATGTCTTTATAAACAACGTTCACAGCTTTCTTGTGACAATATAATTTCTGTACAAAATTTACTCAGTTCTTTATTATTGGGATCAGAGAACGGCTTCGGTTTAACCAAATGTGTGTAGACACAATCATTCATATGAACAAGAAAGCAAGGCTACCTTCGGCTTGCCGAAGGTTTTATACCCTTGCAGTTGTACACAGCTATATGTAATGGTACTCAGATTTTCATAAAATTGCAACAGGTACCTTCATTCGGCCGATCCTTGATCGTTATAAGTTATAAAAGTTCGATTTTGATGAAACTTTATTATTAAGGACACACTTAGATTTGGATGTGTTAAGCCTGATAGCTATATCCTGAAATATAACGATAATCGGCCGCCGTCAGACGGACTAACTGATTGTTCCGATAACAGCTATAGAATATAAACGTCTGAGATATTTAAATGGAAAAACTAAGGGCGGGTTACTGTATAACATTAAAAAGTATTGATAATGTGCGGTATTTCCAAAAACAAAACAGGTTTGCATACAAAAACCCTGATTTTAGCCTATTGTTCCTATGGCAGCTATATGTTAGAATTTTGACAGCACATTAAGAATAAGAATAAGATTTGCCAAATCTTGTTGCAATATCTTGAAAAACAGCAAAAATCGGCCGATAGCTTCTATGACAGCTATACGATATATCGGTCCGATCTGGATCGTTCCAACTTATTTACAGCGTGCAGCAATAAGAAGCTTGTGTGCCAAGTTTCATGAAGATAGCTCAAAAACTGAGAGACTAGGTTGCGTTGCATCAGACGGACGGACAGATGGACATCGATTTTTCGACTCCTCTGTTGATGCTGATTCAGAATATATATACTTTATAGGGTCGGAGATGTCTCCTAAGGTGCGTTGCAAACTTCTGGCTAAAATTAATAGACTCTCTGCAAGGGTATAAAAATCCCGCTATTCGGCCACAGTGTCAAAGTGTGTATGTATCAAGAAGTTCGCTTCTGAAGCGACAACGTGACAGAATCCCCCTTCCACTTTTCGTTTCGTTTCGTTTCTCGCTTGCCGATTCGCTGCCTCGTGTGTATCATTTTCGTCTTGATCCATTTGGGCTATTAGGATCTGTATACTAAGATTCGCTTTTACACACAAATAGCGCGTCTCTACACAAATCATCCCTAAGGAAGCGCTTCAACAGTGTGTATTTAGGGTTTTGTGTGTATGCATGAGAGCGTGCAATGCTGGTAAATGGTAGAACGGGAAATAATTTAACTGAAAAAGGAAATCGAATTGAATAATTGATAATTGCTAGCAATTTAATATATAAACAAGTCGGAAAGACTACAGTGGAGCCCGACTGTGGTATACCCGCTACAACTTTGCGAAAAAAATACGTCTCACAGTCTCAAATTTGTGTTTCTAACTCGCCTTATCGTTATCATCGATTTTAAAAGAAGATGTAGATGTAGATGCTAAAAAAAAAGTAAGAGCTGAAGAAAAACAAAAATAAATTTGTGCCCATGAGGGGGATTTGAACTAGGGATCATCCCAAAAAGCTTGTAATATGCAGTTTGCAACTAAAACCACTCCGCCATTAGCACATTACATTATTATTTGGACCGGCAAAGTTGCATTATGATACCAACTCACTTCTCATAAAATTCTTTTTAATCAAATACGTTTAATACTAAACTTAAAATATTTTAAGTACTTGAAAGAAAAGTAAATTTCTGAAAACCCACTAGAATCGGGACCGAGTAGGATTCGAACCAGTACCCTTTCGCTTTACAGTCAACAACCACATCCACTCAGCCACTGCACCTTTTTTGCATATACTATACAATTGCAGTAATGATCAGTCCAAATAACTTAAGTACATATATTTGAAAAATAAGTGCTTGCCGCCGGAGTTGAACCTGCATATTTTGTATAGCTAACATAATAAAACAGACAAAATACGTGGTCACATGGCACTACTATTTCATTAATATCTTCCATATTTATCGTCCAATCTTACTGAAATCCAATTTTTACGAAACGTCCGCAAGATGGTGTTTATAACGTATATTAAAAACTGTTGCTGTAGAGCTAATATTGCGGCTGAAGTATTTTTTCAATGTTTAGGGGCGGGTGGAGGTGTGGCAAAAATCCAAAAAAAAACCTTGATCACATACTTTCACCAAACTTGGAAGTTCAAGCTTTTATAATAGCTGAGATCCAGGTGTTCACACGGACGGACGGACAGCCAGACGGACATGGCTATATCGACTCGGCTGTTGATACTGATCAAGAATACATATACTTTATGAGGTCGGAGATGTCTCCTTCTGCCTGTTACATACATTTTCGGTTTGAACAAAGTTATAATACCCTTCTACTCTATGAGTAGCGGGTATAAAAATGAAAATATGTAAATTCTTTTTTCGCCGTGGGGTTTCGAACCCTGGCCTTTGCATAGAAGTCCGTCATCCGAACAACTAGACCACCTTCGATGCGCTCCGCGCACGCTAAAATTGCATATTTAGACCATTAGCTCAAATGTGTCATATTGTCTTGTACAACAATAACACTCGATTGAATGAGATTATTTGTTGAAATTTGATAAACGAAACTAAATTTTATAATGATGAAAAGAGAAACTTCTAAATAGCGAGAGAAAGGTGAATAAATTTCAAACGCCTCTTCTCAGGGTTGAACCTCTATCTCTTCTTTGTTCGATCGCCGGTGGCTCAACACGTTTGACTATCGCCGCAACTATTGACTGTGCGGCTATATTACTGTTTCATCTCATACACACACATAACCATTTTCGCATTAAAAAGATCGAAAACGCACATGGCTGGCAGCAGCTTGCAGGCAAAGCATCACAAATCAATAGAGAACGTTAACTTACGTAACTTCTATGTTTATTATCCGATCGGGTTGCAATTTATAGAATAAGTTCACAACGTATGTGTTAGGAAAGTTAGGACTTCAATACTTTGCTTAATAATCGCATATGAAATTAAATTTCGAATTTACGAGGGCGGTTGGCAAGGTATCCGAAATTTTAAAATTACGTTTACTACCTAGGATATACATGACTCTTTCTGCCAAATTTGGAGTCTCTAGCTTTCTTAATAGCTGAGATCTGTTGTCTCCAACAGACAGACAGACGGACAGACAGACATGGCTAGATCGACTCGGCTAGTGATCCTGAGTAGGAATATATATAGTTTATGGGGTCGCAGATGTCTTCTTCTGCCTGTTACGCACATTCCGACAAACCTAATAGACCATGTATTTTTTCAAAATCCATGGCCTAACAAGAAAGCAAGGCTACCTTCGGCTTGCCGAAGGTTTTATACCCTTGCAGTTGTACACAGCTATATTTAATAGTACTCAGATTTTCATAAAATTGCAACAGGTACCTTCATTATGTCGATCGTTGATAGTTATAAGTTTTAAAAGTTCGATTATGATGAAACTTTATTCTTAAGGATTTGGATGTGGTAAGCCTGATAGCTCTATCTTGAAATATAACGAAAATCGGCCGATAGGTTCCATGAAGCTATACGATATATCGGTCCGATCTTGCCCGTTCCGACTTATTTAAAGAGGGCAGAAATAAGAAATAAGAATAGCTCAATAAGTGTGTGCCTATTTTGGGTTGCAACAGACAGACGGACTGACTGATTGTTCCTATAACAGACGGACGGACGGACGGACAGACGATTTTTCGACTCATCTGTTGATGCTGATTCAGAATATATACACATTATAGGGTCGGAAATGTCTCCTAAGGTGCGATGCAAACTTCTGGCTACCCTCTGCAAGGGTATAAAAACACATATTGTCACCAAATTTGAAACTTCTAACTTAATAATAGCTGAGATCCAGGTGTTCCCACGGACGATCGGCCAGACAGACGGACGGACGGACGGCTGTTGATGGTTATCAACAATTTTATGGGGACGGAGATGTTTCCTTCTGCCTGTTACATACATTTTCGGTTGGAACAAAGTTATATACCCTTCTACTCTATGAGTACCGGGAATAAAAAGTTATTTAAACATAAAAGTTTATGAAGTGATTCAATATTTTATTTTATTTATAAAAGAGTTTTTTGAACATAAAAGTTTATGAATTCACTATACAAAAAATGTCGATTTTATTCTTTTTTTAAGTGAGCGGCTCTTCCAAATAACGGCAGACCTTCTTGTGTCGGAAGGTTATGCTGCTGTTGGATATGAATATGTTAATATTGATGATTGTTGGTTGGAAAAATATCGAAGTCCAGATGGAAATCTTCTTGCTGACCATAAACGATTTCCACATGGAATTAGAGCATTGTCAGATTATGTAAGTATTTTTTAAATGTTATGATTATGATTCATCATGCCAAGGCTTTATATACCCTTCATTGAAAATGGTCAAAAAGGGTTTACTATTTTTGTGCAAATGTATGTATGTTACAGGCATTAGGAGGCGTGGCAGACCAAATGAGGTATATATGTGGGAATTAGAGAACGGCTTGGTTTCAACCAAATGTGTGTAGACACAATCATTCATATGAAAAATCACGCTATTCGGCCACAGCGTCAAAGTGTGTATGTATCTATAAATTCGCTGCTGAAGCGTCAGCGTGACAGAATCCCCCTTCCACTTTTCGTTTCGTTTCGTTTCTCGCTTGCCGATTCGCTGCCTCGTGTGTATCATTTTCGTCTTGATCCATTTGGGCTATTTGGATCTGTATACTACGATTCGCTTTTACACACAAATAGCGCGCCTCTACACAAATCATCCCTATGGAAGCGCTTCAACAGTGTGTATTTAGGGTTTTGTATGTATGCATGAGCGCGTGCAATGCTGGTAATTGGTGGAAGGGGAAATAATTAAACTGAAAAAGGAATTCGAATTGAATAATTGATAATTGCTTGCAATTTAATATAAAAAAAACATGAAATAAATTATTATGTAATATTATTCGATTTATTAAGTAACTATTTTTAAAATAAGACCTTAGAAATAATAAATTGTCTACAAAAATACAAGGCATCCCAATTTTGGCACACTTTTTAAAAATGCAGGTGCATCTATAAATAATATGTAATATTAGGTATTATAAAGTATGCACGTCAAATTTTCCATTCTTCGAAAATTGGGAAAATAAACACCCCTAGATAATCCTGAAACCTGTTTTACATATAATTTATAAACACACGCCTTGCTTAGGTATGTAAATAACAACACAAATTGAACCCTTTTTAGGGACATTCCCAAAAAATAGCTGAGTTACAAGATCTTGGAAAATACCAAGAGAAAAAGGGTCATCTAGACTCCGCGGCGCCACAGTAATTGCATAGGCAAAAATTAGAAAAACAAAATACATACACACTTCCCGCTGCTCGATTGCGACCTCGCTCGACCGAAAAAATGTGTATCTGTGATCCAGAAGCAAATGTGTGTCAATCGTCGATTTACCCAGACCAAGTGTTTGGAAAAACGGACCGGCACGTCAGCGGATAGACTCTGATTCGTAAATTCGTTGATACGATACGATTTAAAAAGATTGGATCGCCTGACGCGCGACTGAAGCGATTTGTGGACAAATTCGTTTCGTTTCACCGACGCCATTGGATTCAGTGAATTGAATTGACCATGAAATTTCGTGTTTGATGCGATTCAAGAAAAATATGATTTTTGTAGTTCTCTGATTCATAAGTCATTTAGCTTTATGAGTTCAATACCGGTATGAGTTCAATACTTGGCTTTACAATCGCAAGTTACAGATTTGCGAGGGTGATGTGCGTGGCATTAAACATTTTATATAAACTTTATCTGCCTATGATATATGGGAACATTCATATCAAATTTTGTATCTTTAGTCTTTAGTCTTTACAGTCGAGCGCGTAACCATTCCGGCCCACTGTCTTCTCTCTCAATTGGTGTACCAAATTGGATATTCGATAAGCATATCGATAACCTTGCACAACATTAATATCGCTTGGTTATTGTGCTGGCTTGCATTATGGACAGTAGTTCTTTCGGATTGGCAGCTCTGGTCTCGAGACAAAAAAAGCTGTTAGCGAAATAAAGTGTCACTTCCGCTCTTGCATTGAAACAGTTCTGTTTATTTTTTGCGTGAACTTATATTTAATAATTAAATAACCGAGTCTTACGACTGCAAAGACTAACACCTACAACTCCCCTGGTGGTAACTGGCGCAGCCGGATTCGGAATAAATCTAAATTGGACACTGGAAATATCTTTAATTGTCTTTAATGAAAAGGTAGTAATTGTGATTGCAAATAAAAAATACATTATGATTTATACATATGTACATACATGGGGCGGATTAAATCGCTGATCATCGTCACCATTATATGTATGTTTCGAATAATTCACATAAAAATACACATATACACATTGATCATTGTCGCAAAATTGAACGAGAAAATTTTTACAATTGCAAACTAAAACAAGTGGGTAGGGCTACAGTCGAACGCCCGACAGTAGGATACCCTTCTCCCAATTTTTAAAATCCGTTACAAACGTGTAACCACACACATAATTCCAAGCAGAAATTTTGCACAAATACTTCTACTACATATAGCTTTCTCGCTCGCACTCACACAGCGACGCACGTTAAGAGTGACGTCGACGTCAACTGCTTAAAGCAGCGCGCAGGATGCTGCTCGTACATTTGTACTGAAAACGTTGACTTGAATAACTTCTGTGCTTCATACATACCAAAGCAGAACTTTATAAGTTTAATAGTTTGCTTAATAATCACAAATTACCGATTTGTGGGGGCGGTGGGCGTGGAATCAAACATTTAACATAAACTTCATCTGCTTGGGAAATTTAGGAACCTACGTACCAAATTTGGTGTCTCTAGCTTTTTTTTTTGCACTCTCTGTTTTCTCGCTTCGCAACATTTCATCATAATTTCACCAGTATAAGCTCAAATGAAGAACTTCACATAAACTCTGCGTTGCAATATAGATGTTCTCTCTCTTTTCCTCTTTCACAATTTCACACAATTTTTACTAAACGATGCACTTCTTGAAATTCTGTGTTGCAATGCGAGGAGTTATTTCCAGTTAGAACTTATCAGAGGACTTTAAATTAAGCAATCAATAATAATAATAATAATGGAACACTTTATTAATGAAATATATAAATTTACAAAAGTGAAATGATTATAATTTACATTATTTTAAGAGGACCAGCCTAACTGACCTTTTCTGCTTGGACATATTATTTATTAAGAAAAAAGATCTGATATAAAAAAATATATATATAGAGGAAAAAATTTTTATACGAAAAAAACCCCAGAAAACTTTTTAATACCTTAAAAACTAATACTTACAAACTGGAAAAATTGACTGATCAATAAGATCAAACATTCTGTAGGTGGGTATAAGTTGAATTTATACTACGATTTACAAAATTAGAGTGTAACTTAGCCAATATCGCTGATGCTAGCTCAATCCCAGCTAAATCGTGCAAAATCGTTGTGGAGTAATGCCATGGAAGATTTAATATCATTTTGAGTATTTTGTTTTGAACTACCTGGATTTTATAAATATGAGCCTTTGCAATATCGGCCCACACCGGTGCCCCGTAAAAAATAGTTGACTGAAATATAGATCTAAATAGGTACATTTTGTTTTCTAAGCTGAGTCGAGAATTTCTATTTATGAATGGATAAAGAGTCCGAATAAGTATATTTGTTTTCTTAATAACATAATGAATGTGATCAGCAAAGTTTAGTTTTTTATCTAATATGACGCCTAGAATTAAGCAATCAAAAAAAAAATTAAAATAAGAACAAATAAGAACCATGGCCCTCAAAAGACTCGTTTAATTCAGTCTGAAACTATAACCGCTCTGCCATTAGCGCATAATTATTAGAACCGGCAAAGTTGGATTATGAGGTCATTCAACTTATCGTACAGGACAAAAACTAATACCACTAATTTTGACTTCCATTAAAATTCGTTTTAATTAAATGCATTTAATACTAAACTTAAAATACTTTACTCTGAACTCTAAAAAAGTAATAACCAAAAAAACCCAAGTGGGCAGGATTCGAACCCGTACCCTCTCTCGCTACACAGTCAACCACATCCACTCCGCCACTGCTATAAAGTTGCAATCATGATCGGTGCAAATAATGTTTGTACATAACATTGAAAATATGCTTGCCGCCGGAGTTGAACCTGCATATCTTGCATATCTAACATAATAAAACAGACAAAACATGTGGTCACAATGCACTACTATTTCTTTATTTATCCATATTTATCGTCCAATCTTACTGAAATTTTCACGAAACGTCCGCAAGATGGTATTTATAACGTATATAAAAACTGTTGCTGTAAATATAATATTGCGGCTGTAGTCAAATTTTTTCAATTTGTAGGGGCGGGTGGAGGCGTGGCAAAAATCCAAAATAAACTTTAATAACACATATTGTCACCAAATTTTTTATTTTATAATAGCTGAGATCCAGGTATTCACACGGACGGACGGACAGACAGACGGACATATCGACTCAGTTGTTGATACTGATCAAGAATATATATACTTAATGAGGTCGGGGATGTCTTCTTCTGCCTGTTACATACATACCACCGTCGTTGGTCTCCGCGTACGCTAAAATTGCATATTTAGACCATTAGCTCAAATGTATCATATTGTCTTGTAGATCAATAACACTTCTACTGGAATGAATGAGCACAAGAAAGACGAGTGGTATTCATTTATATTTACGAGGGTCGTTTGATAAGTCCGTGACTTTTTGTATTTGCCGCTAAACTTTACTAATGATAAAAAAAACTCTCCTGTCAGCAGTTATCGATTAACAGCTGACTGTAAAATTTTGAGAAAGCTGCGTTTTTTGGTTTGCGTTTTATAGGCATTGAAAGCAGACGATCTCGTGAATTTTAACGAAAATGGAAAAAAGTTGAATATTCGAATATGCTAATTCAGCATTATTTTTTGCGTAAAAATCCATCACCGAAACCAAGGAAAGACTTGATAAATCATATGGGGACTCTGCACCATCAATTTCAATGGTTAAGAAATGGTTTACTGAGTTCCGTCTGTGGTCGTACTAGTACAAGTGATGCCGAACGTTTCAGGTCACCCAAAAGAGGTCGTCATGCCAGAAATCGTCGACAAAATCCATGGAATGATATTGGATGATCGGAGAATGAAAGTGCGTGAGGTAGCTGAGGCTTGTAGACATCTCAACTGAACGGGTACATCACATTTTACATGAATATTTGGACATGAAAAAGCTTTCCGCGCGATGGGTGCCGCGATTGCTATCACACGACCATAAGCGCAAACGTGTGACCATTTCAAAGGAGTGTTTGGCGATGTTCAACCGCAATCCAAACGAATTTTTGCGCCGTTTCGTTACCGTAGACAAAACATGGATCCACCACACCACACCAGAGACCAAAGAACAATCAAGACAGTGGGTTTCTCCGGGTGAACGTGCAAGAAAAAAGGTTAAGGGGTCTGTCGGCCAACAAGGTCATGGCCACAGTTTTTGGGGATGCACAAGGTAATAATTCACATCGATTACCTTGAAAAGGGTAAAACGATCACCGGCGAATATTATTCAGAGCTTTTGGACAGATTCGATATTGATTTGAAGCAGAAACGACCGCATTTGGCAAAAAAAAGTGCTGTTCCATCAGGACAATGCACGGGTGCACACGTGTATTGTCAGCATGGCAAAATTTCACTAAATTGGGCTACGAACTGCTACCCCATCCAGCATATTCTCCAGATTTAGCCCCCTGTGACTATTTTTTGTTTCCAAACATGAAGAAATGGCTCGGCGGTAAGAGATTCGGGTCAAATGAAGAGGTCATCACAGAAACAAACGACTATTTTGAGGGCCTTGAGAAAACCTATTATTTGGAAGGAATAAAAAAATTGGAAAAACGCTGGACTAAATGTATAGAGCTAAAAGGAGATTATGTTGAGAAATAAAACGCTTCTTTGACGAAAAAAATATATTTTATTCAAAAAGTCACGGACTTATCAAACGACCCTCGTAATAAGATGTTTATTTGTTGAAATTTGATAAATGAAACTAAATTTTATAATGATGAAAAAAAAACTTCTAAATAGCGAAAAAAAGGTAGATAAATTCAACCGCCTCTTCTGAGGGTTGAACCTCTATATCTTCTTTGTTCGATTGCCGGCTGCTCAACACTTTTGACTATTGCCGCAACTATTGGCTGTGCGGCTAAGTTACTATTTCCATCTCATACACACACATAACCATTTTCGCATTAAAAAGATCGAAAACGCAAATGGCTGGCAGCAGCTTGCAGGCAAGGCATCATAAATCAATAGAAAACGTTAACTTACGTAACTTCTATGTTTATTATCCGATCGGGTTTCAATTTATAGAATAATTTCACAACGTATCTATCTAGATGTATGCCAAAGCAGAAAGTAAAGACTTGAATACATTGCTTAATAATCGCACATGAAATTTTATTTCTTATTTACGAGGGCGGTGGACGTGGTATCCGAAATTTTAAAATTACGTTTACTGCCTAGGATATACAGAAATCTACGTGCCAAATTTGCAGTCTCTAGCTTTTTTAATTGCTGAGAATCAGCTAGAGAGAGACGGACAGACAGACATTGCTAGATCGACTCGGCTAGTGATCCTGAGTAAGAATATACTTTATGGGGTCGCAGATGTCTCCTTCTCCCTGTTCGCACATTCCGACAAACCTAATAGATCATGTATTTTTTTAAAATCCATGGCCTAAAAATAGTATGGATAGAAGTAACTAAATATAAAGGAAAAATTGAATGATGGACTTGAACAATCCGCCCCCTTGCAATATAATTGCAATAGTGCAGAGACGGAATGGCTAATGGGGCCTCTGAGGTCCCGGGTATTGTTCCGGGCAGGAGGATTCGACTGAAAATGGTGCTTGGCTTGAAGAAGCGGTAATTTCAAGTGTTACGCTAGCGAAGGGTTCCATAAGCCCTTCTGACAATTCCCTGGACGGGGTGCGGAGTTGGAGCTGGGTCTCTGTCTTGAGAACCACTTCGAGTTTCGTGACTTCCGTCACCGGAGAGCCGAGCACGCCCACTCCCGGCCAACGCGCGCTACCGTAAGGCCAAACGCCGTTGCCATTGAGGCGTTGGTGCGGCTGAGAGGCGAGCATTGGTCCAGCATGGCTAACGTAGTGAAGGTCTTGGTCCCACTGTCAACCAAGACGGTTGCCGTCGACAGGATGCTGACGCTTCTCATCTGGATGAGAGGGTAATCCCAGGAGCGGCAGGAGTGGCGGCCCTTGGCTGTCTAGCCGTTGACCGTTGCCGTGGGGTCCTCTGAACTCTAGTACTTGTCGGTCGGCATGTAAGTTGATGAGCGTATGGTGCTCCCCTTGGCACACACGACAGGTGTAAGTTGACCCGCAGGACCTCCCGGAATGCTAATGGTCCAGACAATTAAGACAATAGCGATTGGCCAGTACCGCGCGGAGTCGCTTCTCTGTGCTTAATTTGAGAAAGCGATTGCACTTTCGTAGTGCATGCACTTCTAGGCAGATGCGGCACCGGAAGACTCTTGCGACTTCAGGATGGGAGTTGTTGTTGTTGCGTGGTCGTGGAGTCATCTTTGCAAACTGCATGTAGGGGATATAGTGTAATATTTTGATTGAAGGACTTAAGTTATTTCGGTCGCCATAAATATTTTGATTGAAAGACTGGAGTTGTTTCGATTTTAGGGGGTTTTATTTATGAAGCGGAGAAGGTTCCGTTTCATTTGAATATTCATTCGATTCTGTTCTTAAGATCTACATATAAAAGGTTTCTTAGCCTAAAGCTTAGGAGCAGCGCTGTCAGCGTAGGCTGCAGCGCAGTGACGCTTATATGTATCTTATGTATATATATGTATTGTCGCCAAACGACGACTCTGGAGGAGGAGGAGCGCTATAGGCACCCATGGTAAGCGGTCAGCGCATAGCCAGCGTGAGAATGCTGACTATGCATTTATGTATGTATATACGTTAGCCTCTTCAAGTGGATGCTCATATTACGCACACACTTGGGTCGGACTGTTTATGTACATATTGCAACAAAGTGCTACAATATGATCGTATGTTATGATTACATACGAGTACAGTTATTAATATATATAGGTGCATACCACATATCCCTCCTTTTGAAAAATAACGTAACTTAGTGTAGATATTTTATTTCCTTATATATATATACTATTTTTATTATATGTTTATACCCTTGCAGAGGGTATATTAATTTTAGCCAGAAGTTTGCAACGCACCTTAGGAGACATCTCCGACCCTATAAAGTATATATATTCTGAATCAGCATCAACAGAGGAGTCGAAAAATCGATGTCCATCTGTCCGTCCGTCTGTTGCAACGCAACCTAGTCTCTCAGTTTTTGAGCTATCTTCATGAAACTTGGCACACAAGCTTCTTATTGCTGCACGCTGTAAATAAGTTGGAACGAGCCAGATCGGACCGATATATCGTATAGCTGTCATAGAAGCTATCGGCCGATTTTTGCTGTTTTTCAAGATATTGCAACAAGATTTGGCAAATCTTATTCTTATTCTTAATGTGCTGTCAAAATTCTTACATATAGCTGCCATAGGAACAATAGGCTAAAATCAGGGTTTTTGTATGCAAACCTGTTTTGTTTATGGAAATACCGCACATTACCAATACTTTTTAATGTTATTCAGTGACCCGCCCTTAGTTTTTCCATTTCAATATCCCAGATGTTTATATTCTACAGATGTTATAGGAACAATCAGACGGACTGTCTGTCTGTTGCAACGCAAATTAGTCCCCCTGTTATTGAGCTATCTTCATAAAAGTTGGCTCACAAGCTTCTTATTTCTGCCCTCTTTAAATAAGTCGGAACGGGCTAGATCGGACTAATATATCGTGTAGCTGTCATCGGCCGATTTACGTTATATTTCAAGATATAGCTATCGGGCTTACCACATCCAAATATAAGTTTGGTCATTCGATGTACTGTTATAATTGTTGAATAAATACCACAGAAACCAGCAGCATCCAAATATATTCTATATTTTGTATAATTGCAAGGGTATGAAACCTTCGGCAAGCCGAAGGTAGCCTTGCTTTCTTGTTTTAAATCGTATCGTATCGTATCAACGAATTTACGAATCAAAGTCTTATCAGCTGACGCGCCGGTCCGTTTGCCCAAACACTTGGTCTGGGTAAATCGACATACACTTGCATTTGTGGATCATACACATTATTTCGGTCGAGCGAGGTCGGACTCGAGCAGCGGGCGAAGTGTATGTATTTTGTAATTGCCTGATTATGCATATGGTCTCGTGTGTATGTATTTTGTTTTTGTAATTTTTGCCTATGCAATTACTGTGGAGCCGCGGCGTCTAGGTGACCCTTTATATACCCGATACTCATAGAGTAGAAGGGTATTATAACTTTGTTCAAACCGAAAATGTATGTAACAGGCAGAAGGAGACATTTCCGACCCCATAAAGTATATATATTCTTAATCAGTATCAACAGCCGAGTCGATATAGCGATGTCCGTCTGTCCGTCTGTCCGTCCGTCCGTCTGTTCGTCCGTCCGTGTGAACACCTGGATCTTAGCTATTATAAGAGCTAGAGCTACCAAATTTTGTGATAATATGCGTTATTACTGCACACTTATCAAGTTTGTTTTAGATTTTTGACACGCCTCCACCCGCCCCTATAAATTGAAAAAAATTGACTACAGCTGCAATATTAGCTTTTCAGTAACAGTTTTTTATGTACGTTATAAATACCATCTTGCGGACGTTTCGTGAAAATTTCAGTAAGATTGGCCTATAAATATGGAAGATATTAAAGAAATAGTAGTGCCATGTGACCACGTGTTTTGTCTGTTTTATTAGGTTAGATATGCAAAATATGCAGGTTCAACTCCGGTGGCAAGCTCTTTTTTTTTTCAATTATATGTACTAATGTTATTTGCACTGATCATTATTGCAATTTTATAGTAGATGCATAGAAGGTACAGTGGCTGAGTGGATGTGGTAGTTGACTGTGAAGCGAGTGGGTACGGGTTCGAATCCTACTCGGCCCGATCCTAGTGGATTTTCTGAAATTTACTTTTTTTCAAGTATTTAATATATTTTAAGTTTAGTATTAAATGCATTTGATTAAAAAGAATTTTTTGGGAATTGAGTTGGTATTAGTTTTTGTCCTGGACGACAAGCTGAATAGTCTCATAATGCAACTTTACCGGTGCTAAAAAAAGTATGTGCTAATGGCGGAGTGGTTAAAGTTGCAAGCTGCATGTTACAAGCTTTTTGAGGTCCACGGTTCGAATCCCAACAGGAGCATACATATTTTTTTTGTTTTTATTTTTATTTTTTTTTTAGCATTATGCTACATTTTTTTTTTAATTCGATGATAACTATAAGGTGAGTTAGAAAAACAAATTTGAGACTGTCAGATGTGTTTTTTTTCGCAAAGTTGTAGCGGGTATACCACAGTCGGGCGCGCTCGACTGTAGCCTTTCCGACTTGTTTCCTCTACCTAAATGCAGCTGCAATTGTTTGCATACCTACTCTTGGTATTTTCCAAAATTTTGTAACTCAGCTATTTTTTGGGAATATTATTTTCGTTACCTAATATTACCTATTATTTATATATGAACCTGCATTTTTATAAAGTGTGCTAAAATTGGGATGCCTTGTATTTTTTTGTAGACAATTTATTATTTCTAAGGTCTTATTTTAAGAAGAGTTAGTAAATAAATCGTATAATATTACATAATAATTATACCATTGAAAATTGTTAAAAAAGGGTATACTAACTTTGTGCAAATGTATGTAACAGGTATAAGGAGGCGTGGCAGACCCCATAAAGTATATATATTCTCGCTCAGGATCACTAGCCGAGTCGATTGAGACATGTCCGTCTGTATGAGACAACAGATCTCAGCTATTAAAAAAGCTAGAGACTCCAAATTTGGTATGGAAGTTCCTATATATAATAGGTAGATAAAGTTTATTTCAAATGTTTGATGCCACGCCTACCGCCTCCGCAAATCGGAAATTTACGATTATTAATATATGGAATATACCATACCATACCGACTTGTTTATTTCATGTTTTTATACCCTTCGACCATTGAAAATGGTCAAAAAAGGGTATACTAACTTTGTGCAATGTATGTAACAGGCATAAGGAGGCGTGGCAGACCCCACAAAGTATATATATTCTTGCTCAGGATCACTAGCCGAGTCGATTGAGACATGTCCGTCTGTCTGTCCGTCTGTATGAGGGAACAGATCTCAGCTATTAAAAAAGCTAGAGACACCAAATTTGGTATGTAGGTTCCTATATATAATAGGCAGGTGAAGATTATGTTAAATGTTTGATGCCACGCCCACCGCCCCCGCAAATCGGTAATTTACGATTATTAAGCAAAGTATTAAACTTTGGTATTTATAATGCTAAATGCCATATGAACATATCCCCCAAATTACAATCCGATCGGACCAATAACACAGAAGTTATTCAAGTCAACGTTTTCAGCACAAATGTACGAGCAGCAGCCTGCGCGCTGCTTTCAGTAGTTGACGCCGACGTCGACGTCACTCTTAACGTGCGTCGCTGTGTGAGTGTGAGCGAGAAAGCTATATGTAGAAGAAGTATTTGTGCAAAATTTCTGTTTGAAATTATGAGTGTGGTTACACGTTTGTAACGGATTTTAAAAATTGGGAGAAGGGTATCCTACTGTCGGGCGTTCGACTGTAGCCCTACCCACTTGTTTTTTTATACGTGTATATTAAATTGCTAGCAATTATAAATTATTCAATTCGAATTCCTTTTTCAGTTAAATTATTTCCCCTTCCACCATTTACAAGCAATGCACGTGCTCATGCATACATACAAAACCCTAAATTCAACAGTTTGAAGCGCTTCCTTAGGGATGATTTGTGTAGAGGCGCGCTATTTGTGTGTAAAACCGAATCTTAGTATACAGATCCAAATAGCCCAAATGGATCAAGACGAAAATGATAGACACGAGACAGCGAATCGGCAAGCGAGAAACGAAACGAAAAGTGGAAGGGAGGATTCTGTCACGTTGTCGCATCAGCAGCGAATTTCTTGATACATACACACTTGGACGCTGTGGCCGAATAGCGATTTTAAAAAATGAATGAATGATTGTGTCTACACACATTTGGTAGAACCGAAGCCGTTCTCTGTTTTGAATGTATTTATTTTCGGCTTACATGTGGTGTAGTGACCATGTGGCACAGTCTGAATATAAAAGAATTAATTTCTGAAATTCTACTTAATAACAGGTTGACGCCTCAGTTTGAAAAACAACATGTAATCAAAACATTCCAAGCATTAAATTTTGCAAAAGTTCCAACACCAACTGCTTATTGGCATAAAAAGACACGCGCAACAATTGTTTACAATTTATTTCATTACAATAGCTTCTCTTACGATAAGTTATCGGTTCCGTTATTTGCTTATTATATAATCATCGGTAGCTACAAAAGCTACTCGAAGCATAAAACTGTGTCAGGGAATCTTCATTTAATAATCGTAAATTATTATCATTTGTTGTGGGCACCTTAAAATAAAAGCATTAAGCATTAGCATTAACTGCTTTTTGCCAAATTTGGAGTTTCTAGTTTTTTTTAATAACAGATGTCTTCTTCTGCCTGTTACACACATATTGCGTTCAACTATGTGTGTATACCAAGTCAGACTGTTGTGAATTCAATGATGTCTGCCACACCTCCCTATAATACAAGCATTTTTAACCTTTTTCACATTTTTTAATGGTCGAACGGCTTAAAAATCAAATTTTTTGTCCTCAGTACTGTGAACATTCCAAATTTGGTAGTATTTAATATTAACATATTTTCATTTTTATTTTAGGAAGGAATGTTTACCTGTTCTACTTAATGCAAATAATTATTAGGCGTTTTGAAAATGTCCACACAACATCATTATACTGTAGAAGTTGGCGATACCAACTTCACTATTCTAAGCCGGTACATTAAATTAAGGCCCATAGGATCAGGTGCTCAAGGCATAGTTTGGTAAGTATATTTAAATAAGATAGCGCTACCAGACGTACAATTTTTTTTGGCGTGGTGGTTTGATATGTACAGGGTTTGTATTATTAGCTCTAACATTTTGGCAAGAAACTTCAGATAATATTACGATTCGGATTTTATTGATCTCTTTAGCTTTTTAAGTTATTATTATTATTATTATAGAAGAGGGAGTCTCCCAGCGGAGAAGGCGCGAGGCACTGCGACCAATATAATCTTTTGTACCCAGAATGCTCTCCCTGTCATGACAAAAGCTGTTCTGCTTCCCTAATGAAGCATAACAGATCTTTCGTCGAGGAACGGACAATCTGCTCTGGGGTTGCGATTTCCGCGTGCAGATGTTTCCTCCTTGTCCATACCAAGGCCGGACAGTCACATAGAATGTGCTTGGTAGTTTCATCGTCCTCTTTGCAGAGCCTGCACTCCGCGTCCGAGGACAATCGCATTTTATTGAGGTGGAAGTTCACCAAGTGATGGCCACTTAAGTAACCAACAAGGAGATAGAGGTCTCTCCTTGAGAGTTGCTTGGTCCTCCGATCAACTTTGGGATTGGTAAGCTCTTTAGCCTGCCGCATCCCTGGTTGGAAGAACCAGTAGCGTTCAGTTAATCTTCCAGCCCAAGATTTCACAAGGGAGGAGATAGTAGACCACTCCACGCCACAGAAGAGTTCGGGGCCGATCAAGGTGGCTGATGACCCAGCCCTCGCTAGTTCGTCCGCCACCTCATTGCCCTGGAAGCCAGAGTGCCCAGCTACCCAAATTAGGGTAACTTTATTTCTTAATGACAGCCTCTGGAGACACTTCCAGCAGTCAGCCACCATACGCGAGCCTACTCTCTTTGAGGAGAGGGCTAGTATGGCCGCTTGGCTGTCCGAGAAGATGTAGATGTTCGCTCCTCTAGTCCCCTTCTCAAGGATAAGACGGCAGCAGAACTCAATGGCGTGAACCTCTGATTGGAAAACTGTGGGCCAGTTGCCCATAGCGATCGAGGTCCTGGAGTTGGGACCATGTATCCCAGCTCCAACCCCCTGTTCAGTCTTTGACCCGTCGGTATACCAATGTATACTATTTGGGTCTCTGATGGGGTTGCCAGCATCCCAAACCCTGCGGTCCGGGATGAGGGTTCTAAATTTTGCACCAAAGAAGAGTTCATTGGTCATAGAATCTGATCTAGTGCAGATCTCTAAGCCAGGAATATCTTTGAGTAGGCTAGCATGTCCAGATTCGGTAGCTAGAAGCCCAGATTGGAGCTTGATTCTAAGAAGGCTCATAGCAGCAACTTCTTTTATACGGATATGCAGCGGAGTCAGATTCAAAATCGATTCCATTGCTGCAGTGGGACAGGTGCGGAGTGCACCCGTCAAGGAAAGGCAGAGCAGCCTATGCAGTTTCGTGCATTTATTGATGGCAGTGACCTGCGTAACCTTTGGCCACCACACAATAGCAGCGTAGGTTACGATCGGTCTTACCATCATCTCAAAAAGCCACTTAATGGTGCAGGATTTGAGACCCCATATTCTACCGAAAAGCCTTCTACATGCCCACATGGCATGAGTGGCCTTTGTTAGAGTGTTATGCAGGTGGGAGTTCCAGTTTAGTCGCTTATCAAGGGTTACCCCTAGGTATTTGACTTCGTTGGAAAGTTCCACAGGAGAGCCGCCAATATGTAATTGACCAATGTCAATAGAATACCGCTTAGTGAAGGGAACAATGATTGCCTTTTGAGGATTGATGCTAAGACCTACATCAACGCACCATCTACTGACCGTGTTCAGAGCTGATTGCATCAGCTCTGTCACGGTGTTGGCATAGTTCCCATTCACTACGAGAGCCAGGTCGTCGGCATAGCCAATCGCTTCCACGCCCTGTTCTGCGAGTATGATTAGTAGTTCATCAACTACTAGGGACCAGAGCAAAGGGGATTAAACCCCTCCCTGGGGACACCCTTTTACCGCACTAATAAGGACGGTCGTCGTGTCCAGGGTCGAGGAGATAATCCGGTGTTTGAGCATGGCGTCAATCCACCGGATTATGGGACGGGCAATGTTCCTGCGCTCAAGCGCAGTAGAGATAGTCCCGTAGCCGGTATTATCGAAAGCACCCTCTGTATCAAGAAAAGAGCACAAAGCAATGTTCTTTGATACGAAGGCCCTTTCGATCTTACTCACTAGTTTGTGGAGAGCGACCTCTGTCGATCTACCGGCTATATACGCGAACTGCGTGGGGTGCAGAGGGTTGTTTCTCTGCAGAGAGCACCGAATGTGCAAGTCTAAGAGCCTTTCTGCAGTCTTGAGCAGAAAGGAGGTAAGGCTGATCGGCCGGTAGGACTTAGGCTGGTCAAGAGGACGATTCCCCTGTTTGGGGATGAATACCACATTGACTCTCCTCCAAGAGTTTGGTATGTATCCCCAAGTGAGACTGGCTCTAAGAAGGCCGACCAGTGTATCGAGGATATGATCCAGACTATTTTGGAGAAGGGCTGGAAAGATTTGATCACCCCCTGGGGCTTTAAAGGGGGCGAAGGAATCAACAGCCCATTTGACCTTTTCAGGATCGAAGATGGTACCAGATAAGCTGGTACCACGTGAGTCAGGTGACCAGGTGGCGTCAACGTGACTGGAGAGATCTGGGTTGGCCACGGAACCTGGGAAGTGAACTTGTAATAAAAGTTCAAGTGCTTCCCTACGATCTTGAGTGAAAGAGCCATCTGCTCTTTTTAGAAGCCCTATACCATTAGACGATCCTTTGGCTAATACTTTGTGGAGTCTCGCTGCCTCTGGCAGAGATTCTAAGCTACCACAGTAGCTGCGCCACGTATCGCGTTTGGAGCGTCTAATGTTCTTATTATAGTTTGTGAGAGCGTCCCTATAGACGTCCCAACTTATACGGCTAGATCTGGCCTTGTTGAAAAGGCTTCTAACCTTCCTTCTTTGAGCAGCCAACTCTTCGTTCTACCAAGGAACTTTACGGTTGACCATTAGTGTCTTCCGAACTGAGCTGGCTTCGAAGGACGTAATAAGCACATCTTGAAGCAGGTTGGCAGCAAGCTCTATCTCACTGACAGAGTTAGGATTGCTGATCAACATGTCTGCTTTCAAAGCCACAGAGGCTTTGAAGAGTTCCCAATTTGTCTTTTTAGGACAAAAGGAGTTCTGGCGGATCTCGACTTGGCCAGGGAGGTCGAACCTGATGTGCTGATGGTCCGACAAAGTGGCTTCGTCTGTGACCCGCCAGTTTATGAGCGAACTCGCAATTGAGCTGCTTATTAGGGTGAGATCTAATACCTCTTCCCTAATGGAATTAATAAACGTCGGTTTACACCCGACGTTCGCTATATCTAAATGACAACACAATAGATAATCAAGGAGAGACTCACCACGTTTGTTGACGTCGCTGCTCCCCCAGATTGTGTGATGGGCGTTGGCATCACAGCCAATCACGAGCGGCTTGTTGTGAAGGCGGCAGAATTCCACAAGCCACTGAACCTCTGCGGGGGGTACGTCGTCCACATCGCCCGGGAAGTAAGCAGAGGCGATCACCACTTCCCGGACGCCATCAGCAGTGGCTACCTCTATAGCCGTTGCCACCAGGTCTCTGTGAATGAAGTTGGTTAAAGGAAAGTGTCTCACACTGTTATTGATCAGTATAGCAGTGCGAGGGGCACCTCCCATACGGTCATATAGTAACTTACATGATCCGCATGATAGTCCACGGACGAGGCCACCTATTAACCATGGCTCTTGGACGAGAGCCAGGTCAATCTCATCTTTACAGACGACCCTGCACAGGGTGGCTGACGCTCCTCTGGCGTGGTGCAGGTTCGCCTGGAGCACTTTAATTGCGCTCCGCATTCTCCTTCAGCGCCTTAGAGACAAGGCCACATGCCTTGCCCCCCCGAGAGTCGTTGCCTCGGATGCCCTTCGGCAGTCTGGCTGCGCTGCTAGGGAGAGGTCGCCTAGCGATCCCAGTCGCAGGAGGTGCCCTTGCGGGTTGTTTGCGCCCAGCGCTGACTGAGGGTCTGGCAGGGGCCAGGAGGCGCCCGCTGCCAGCCACCGGCCTGGTGCGGCCCGTTGAGGGGTTGGGGGCGGAGACCACAATGGTCGGGGGTTTGGGGATGGGAGCTTTCACCGCCACTGCGGCCGCAGCACTGGTGGACGGTACCGGGGCGGCAGCCACTGCTGCCGCATAGGTAGGGTCCAGAGGGGCACTGGAAGGGGGTGGAATGGTTGGAGAGGGGGATGGGGGACGGGCCGGGGAGGAAGAGGCTCTGGGGACGGAGTTCTTCAGGAGAAGTTTGATTCGTCCAAAGACGAATTTCACCTTCCCGTCGCACTCCGTCAGAGCCTTATACGACTCCTCGTCGACCAACATCGCGAGGTGGATCGTAGTGCCAGTGAGGGTATGCTGGACCACCCGCCACTGCTTGGTCGAGAACAAATCCTCGTTTTGTATACCAAGATATCGCAAGATATCGGCGGGTGTGAGTCCAGCACTACTGGGGAAGTAGCCTCTAATGAGGTGAGCTTTGGGGAACTCGGACTCCTCCAGTAGTTTGGTGTTAAGGGAGCTGATGGACTTGATGTGTCCAACGGCTCCCCTGACCCAATCGGCAGTGCGGCTATCCTCGCACACCAGGAGCAGCCATTCATTCCGAGGTATACAACCGTCGAAGCCCGGACTGGCACCCGATGTGGGATGAAGAAGCAGAGCCTTGGCAATGCTAGCTTTCACCGTGGCCACTTGCTCCGGTGAAAGCGGGTTTTTGGAGTCAGCCGAAGTGAAGCCCAATTTCACGCTGCTCGACACCTGGCTGAGAGGTGGCTTTGTGGACTCCACATGAGTCTTTTTGGGCTTCTTTGAGGACCCTTGCGGTTCGAGAACGGTATCGTCAGCGCGCGTCCGTTTGGCCTTGGTTTCAACGGGGGGCGCGGTGGCGATAACTAGAGCTTCTGCTCTGCTCGAACCCTTAGCGAGTGCAGCTTTAAAAAGCCTCTTCTCACGGGTCTTCAGTTTGACAAAGGCGTTCTTAGAGTCCAGTCGCAGCTTCTGTATCTGAGAGCCTGCTTCCGTGAGACCTGACCTCTGCGAGGCCACGGAAGCGTCGTCAGCGAAACTGATCAGGTCAGCGTCAGCTTCAGCGTCAGAGGACATCACCTCGACGAGCTGCTGCCGGCCTGAGCAGCTATTGGACGAGCAGTCAGCACTTGCGAACTCATCGTCCGAGGGAGTCCGTGGCCTGTCCGGGTCCCCTAAAGTACCAGGGCCAAGACCCGTGGTATTGGGGGTGGAAGCCAGCAGCCCACTGGCTGCAGTGCTGTTGTTGGGGTCGGCCGTTAAGGCCTCGCCCTGGGTTGATGCTGTTGAAGTCGCATCCGACTTATCTTTTTTAAAATTAGATTCCATGCTTTTTGGACCCACAAGTTGGCGGGAAGGGAAGGTCGCCCACGGCATAGCCCGCGTGCCGTGGGAAGTCTAAATTAAACTGGAGGGCGACAGGTATCCAGAGTCCGCATACTAACGACCGGGCTACCCCCCGGCCATGCATCCCTTGGCGTATGCTGTTCCGCCTTGGATTGGGGTGATTTATAGAATCACAATCTTCGCCCGACTACAATTAGTCAGCACCCCTAGCAGAGATATGACCGTGCTAGGGGCCTGCTTCCAGCCGCCCTCACGTGGAGAGTATAGCCGCACTTCCGACAGTAGAAGCAAGGACGGCACGTACCTCAGCCAAAGCTAGAGTTCCATGTGTTTCCCCTTACTGTCTCTGACGGCTGACGGCCATCTTCATAAAAGTTGGCTCACAAGCTTCTTAATTCTGCCTTCATTAAATAAGTCGGAACGGGCCAGATCGGACTGATATATCGTACAGCTGTCATGGAGCCTATTGGTCGATTTTCGTTATATTTCAAGATATAGCTATCAGGCTTACCACATCCAAATCTAAGTATGTCCTTAATAATAAAGTTTCATCAAAATCGAAGTTTTATAACTTATAACGATCAACGATCGGCCGAATGAAAGTACCTGTTGCAATTTTATGAAAATCTGAGTACCATTACATATAGCTGTGTACAACTGCAAGGGTATAAAACCTTCGGAAAGCCGAAGGTAGCCTTGCTTTCTTGTTTTTCTTTAATGGGGACATTTGGGGCATTTCTTAAATACATTATTTTGTTTTTTGTGTCAATGACTGCACCTATCTCTTTAAAACTGTCATTGCCTAATATCGCGTCAAAAGTTGTAAGAGTTGGTAGTACAAAGAATTTAATTAATGTATCTGTGTCATTAAATAGATTGGCGTTTTTATGATGAGTTATTTTAGTATTACCACCTACAGAGACAGCATTGAATACGATTTTATTTGGTAATGGGTTTGAGACATGTCTCAGTTGAATATAGTTTCTATTAGAGCCGGTATCAATAAGTATTTTTAAAATTTCTCCACTCCTCACCTTACATTCGAAGTACGGCAGCGAGGAGTCAATTACTCTAAAAAATTGAGGTGGGTATAGTCATATTGTAGTTCTTGGTCATTGCTATTGATAAGTTCTGTATATTCAGTTAGTGTTTCTTCACAGTTCGTCTGTTCTTCTTGTTCTGCCAGTGTTTGTTCGTAGTCGGTCATTGACAATGCCTCTTGCTCTGACTCTGTTTGCTGTTCCACCTCTGTTTGGATATTAAAGTTTCTTTGCCTCTTAGCGGGGTCTGCGATAGGTATTGGGGGTCTTTTGCCGGTGGGATCAAATTGAGGTCAGTTCATATAATTAATTTGCCTACTGTGAAGGCTTCTATCTACGTCCATTGGCTCTGGTCGTGGTTGGGGTTTGGTTGCAATCGGACGAGGTGGTTGATATGGTTGATGTGGTGGAGCTTGTGCTATAGGTGCTGGTCGAAATTGATTACCGAAACTATTCGGCACTGGTCGGTATTGTGGATGCCCAAAGTTAGTATAAGGCAATCCCATTGGCATGGGTAAAGGTGGTAACAGCATAGGTCTGGGAGGTAGCATAGGTCTAGCTTGTAAGCCCATATTATTAGGTATAGGTTGTGGGCGTGGTAGCGGCCCTTGAGGTGTGTTTCTAAAAGTGCTCTGCTGAAATCTTACCGAAGCGTGATTAGTACGGTACGTCTGATTCTCTAGCTTTAAGCACAGGTGCAGTGGGCTCTTTCATGTCCAGCAGACGTGGGAGGTCACCACGAAGACCTCGGATAAAGGTATCTAAAGCTTTATCTCTGAACAACTTGGTCATAAGCAGTTCTGATTCTCTGGCTAAATCCATGCAGTTTATTTTATTGAGTATTAAAGACAGATGTCTATAAACAACTTGATGAAATTCTTCAACCGTCTGATTGGGTCTTTGGAATATTGTAGTCATTTGATATTCCAAAGTACCGAGGTCGCGTTTGTCTGCATAATGGAATGTTAAACACTTGGAGATAGCTGTCCAATTTAAAGGAACGTTATAAGAATCGAGGGCGATGTCAGCGTTGCCTTTTATCTTATTTCGAATTGTATGTAGGATACCAAAATACTTTGCTGTACCTATGGTGTGAGCATAGGTTTCTAATATTCTATCTACACTCTTTTTCCAAGAGCCAAACTCAGCTGGATCGCCGGAAAATTCATGAAGAGATTTGACGATATCAGGGACTTTGTCTAAGTCTTGTAGATCAAGTCGGTGTTCTGGGGCAATACCCTGGCTTTCGGCATTCGCGAAATCGAAGCCAGCACTTTGACTTTGTTCTAAGAGAATCGGAAGTTGTTCGCTTAGAATCTGACGAATGGTTGCAGTTAGTTGTTCGGGTTGTGCCATTATGTTTATGTTTTGTTGGTGTGTTTCTTGTCTTGTAATTTGTCTGCGTTGTTGGTGTAAACTATGTGGGTTAGGTTCTGTTGGTTCAGCTTCTCTTTCTATATTAAGTACTGGTGGTCTGATTAAATTGTTAAAATTAGCCATAAAGGGGAATATTCATTAAGGTAAAATATTACTGTGACATAGGGTATTTAAATTGTTTCGGTATTGAAGAAATGAAATTTGTTTGGTGTTTAAATTCGCTTAAAATTAAAGTGTGTGTGTTTGAGTTAATTAGTTTGTGTTTGACTTATAGTTATAATGAAAGTTTGGTGCAAAAGGAATTGGTTTGGTATTAATAATTTTGAAATATTTTGTTCAATAGTAGAAGATTTTGTGTTTATTTTGATTTCAATATTTATTTTTCCTTTAGTTTATCTAGTTGTTGTTTCCTTTTGGCACTCACTTTCACTTTATTTTTGCTTAAAGTTATTTCCGTTTGGTTTGACTTAAAATTTATTTCGATTTGGTTAGTGTGTTTGTTTCTGTTGTTTTCACTTATTCACTAGCTTACATTATCTGAATGATACGGCTACTCCTCCTGATGGTCCGGATGTTGTCCTGTTCGCTATCTACTTGGGATCCTGCGACGCACACAAAGTAGAGGGTGTCCTGCGGGCGTACCTGACAAGACTTGTAGACCGCCGATAGATCAGCAAAATTTAATTTGCCAATCCCGTCTTCCCCTCTAAGCAAATCAGTCAGTTGCTTAGCCATAGTAGCATAGCCCGAAATAAACCTTCTGTAATAACCTGATAGTAAGAGAAAGGAACTAAGTTCCTTTAGGGTTTTTGGGCGCGGATAATTAGCTATGGCTTCTACCTTTGCTGGATTAGTCTCAATTCCTTTGTCCGATATAACGAATCCTAAAAATTCTACTTTGTTCTAAAGAACTCGCACTTGTCAAGTTGGCATTTAATGTTTGCTGCGTTTAGTGTTTTAAAAATCATTTCTAGATTTTTGCAATGGGCCTCTTCGTCTTTGCTAAAGACAATAATATCATCAATATAAATGAAGCAAATGTTTCCTATGTGCTCCCTAAGAATATCATCAAGGGTGCGTTGGAATATTGAAGGTGCATTTTTCAAGCCAAAAGGGAGTCTAGTAAACTCGTATTTTCCGTTGTTTACGGAAAATGCTGTTTTTTCCCTTTCCTTTAGTGGAATTTGGTGAAATCCACTTTTCAGGTCTAGAACAGAAAAGAGCTTATTTTTACCTAACTGTGCAATGACTCCATTTATGTCCGGTATAGGGTATCTGTCGGGTATCGGTACACTATTTAACTTTCTATAATCAATGACCATTCTATACTTCCCAATATTGGAAGCATCTAGTTTTTTTCGGTACGATCCTCACAGGTGAATTGTATGGAGATCGCGATGGTCGTATTATATCGTTTTCTAGAAGGTCTTTAATCTGCTTGTCCACCTCGGCTTTTAAACTCATTGGGTACTGATAAAACTTAGAGTATACTGGTGTGTCATTAGTCGTTCGTATTTCGGCTTTTACATTAGTGACGTAGGTCAGTTTGTCATCCGGTTCTGCAAATAAGTTTGGGTAATTTCAGAGTAGACGGTTTAATTCAATTCCCTGATTGCGTGTAAGATGATCTGACCTTGGTATTATTACGTTAACTGAATCGAATTTTTATACCCTTGCAGAGGGTATATTAATTTTAGCCAGAAGTTTGCAACGCACCTTAGGAGACATCTCCGACCCTATAAAGTATATATATTCTGAATCAGCATAAACAGAGGAGTCCAAAAATGGATGTCCGTCTGTACGTCCGTCCGTCCGTCCGTCCGTCCGTCCGTCCGTCCGTCCGTCCGTCCGTCCGTCCGTCTGTTGCAACGCAAACTAGTCTCTCAGTTTTTGAGCTATCTTCATGAAACTTGGCATACAAGCTTCTTATTGCTGCGCGCTGTAAATAAGTCGGAACGAGCCAGATCGGACCGATATATCGTATAGCTGTTGTTTTTCAAGATATTGCAACAAGATTTTGCAAATCTTATTCTTATTACTTTCCTAATGTGCTGTCAACATTGTATCAAAATCGGACCACTATAACATATAGCTGCCATAGGAACAATCGGCTGAAATTAGGGTTTTTGTATGCAAACCTGTTTTGTTCTTGGAAATACAGCACATTATCAATACTTTTTAATGTTATACAGTAACCCGCCCTTATTTTTTCCATTTAAATATCTCAGACGTTTATATTCTATAGCTGTTATAGGAACAATCAGTCAGTCCGTCTGTCTGTTGCAATATCTTGAAAAACAACAAAAATCGGCCGATAGTTTCTATGACAGCTATACGATATATCGGTCCGATCTGGCTCGTTCCGACTTATTTACAGCGTGCAGCAATAAGAAGCTTGTATGCCAAGTTTCATGAAGATAGCTCAAAAGCTGAGAGACTAGTTTGCGTTGCAACAGACGGACGGACGGACAGACGGACATCGAATTTTCGACTCCTCTGTTGAAGCTGATTCAGAATAAATATACTTTATAGGGTCGGAAATGTCTCGTAAGGTGCGTTGCAAACTTCTGGCTAAAAATAATATACCCTCTGCAAGGGTATAAATATATATCGAAATCTTATCAACGCTATATTGTTATGTTGTTATTGTTATAAATGTCTAGAAGACGGATTTTGCAATAATACGAATTTATTTTTATCCCGCTTCTCATAGAGTAGAAGGGTATTATAACTTTGTTCAAACCGAAAATGTATGTAACAGGCAGAAGGAAACATCTGCGACCACATAGTGTATATATATTCTTACTCAGGATCACTAGCCGAGTCGATCTAGTCATGTCTGTCTATCCGTCTGTCTGTCTGTCCGACTGTCTGTCTGTCCGTCTGATAAATTAAACTACATTTTATAATGATGAAAAAACTTCTAAATAGCGAAAGAAAGGTAATTAAAACTCAACCGCCGCCTCTTCTGAGGGTTGGGTTGAACCTCTATCTCTTCTTTGTTCGATTGCCGGCCTCTCAACACATTTGACTATCGCCGCAACTATTGGCTCTGCGGCTAAGTTACTATTTCGATCTCATATACACACATAACCACTTTCGCATTAAAAAGATCGAAAACGCACATGGCTGGCAGCAGCTTGCAGGCACGGCATCACAAATCAATAGAGAACGTTAACTTACGTAACTTCTATGTTTATTATCCGATCGGGTTGCAATTTATAGAATAAGTGCACAACGTATTTATCTAGATGTATGCCAAAGCTGAAAGTTAAGACTTCAATACTTTGCTTATTAATCGCATGTTTAAAATTAATTTCTGATTTACGGGGGCGCTGGGCGTGGTAACCAAAATTTAAAAATGACGTTTACTGCCTAGGATGTACATGAATCTTTCTGCCATTTGGAGTCTCTAGCTTTCTTAATAGCTGAGAACCGTTGTCTCATACAGACGACAGACGGACAGACGGACAGACAAACATGGCTAGATCGACTCGGCTTGTGATCCTGAGTAAGAATATATATAGTTTATGGGGTCGCAGATGTCTCCTTGTGCCTGTTACGCACATTCCGACAAACCTAATAGACCATGTATTTTTTTAAAATCCATGGCCTAAAAATTCGGGACTTGACCTATAAAATGAAAAAAAAAATTCACCTGAATTCAAATCCGTTCACGCTGCAGTGCTAAGTTAAGTGGTTTAATAGTTATTAACAAAAAAACAATTAATCGCGCGATTTTTTTTCAAAATTTTGTTCGCCTCACGGCAATATTTTCATTTATTTAAAAAAATTTTTTTTTGTCTGCAGCTCATTGTTTTATTGTATCATTTCGCTTATAAATTTTATGAATTGAATTGCAAATAACAAGTGTTGACTACATCGGCAAAATGGTGCTGTTCAACGAACTTTTTCACTACCTTACATTTGTGTGTAAACACAGACTCATCAAATTAATGGAATAAGTATCGAATTTATCGAAAATCAGTGTTGTTTAATGCAGTCTTGTGCATTTTCTTTTGTTAATAAGAATTAAAACACTTAACTTAGCACTTCAGCGTGAACGGATTTGGATTTAGGTGATTTTTTTACAAATCATACCAAAAATCAAAAAATTCTTACGTCGCGATTAACCCCATAACTAGACAATTACCATATTTTTTAAGCATAATTATAAAAATGATGTTCATAAATAAAAAAATAGATATTTCCGATATATTTTTTTATATAAGATCATGTTTAAAAATACTTCAACAGAAGATTAATAATATTTAAACAAAATATATTTTTAATTTTGATAGATGGTCCTTTGCGAAAACTCCTTGAGTTATGTGGATGTCAAACACCCGGCTACACGAGTCGCAAGCGACAAATTTTATGCTTCAATTGTTGATGCATACTAAATACGATATGCATCGTGGGTTATGTTTTCGGAGCCAAATTTGTTTAATTATCGCTCATTTTCATTAATTTGTCTTATAACTTGCTCTTTTCCGTGTCATTCTTAAATTTGCTGTTTTACATTAATATCGGCCACTTATTTCCCGTGTCCACATATATTAAAATATATCACAAGAAAATTTATTAATACATGTATGATGATATTACATGTATGATATTAACACGATTTAAATATATGGTTTTAATAAAAATATCGATATATATTTTGATATATTATCAACATCCCTAGTATCTATGAGATGCGGGGTTGCCGAATATTATTGAAATATCGTATCGATAATATTTTCGATATTAACAAAATATCAATTTGATATATTACATATTATTTTAAAATATTAATACATCAGATATTTCCGATATTTTAAAAATTTTCCTTAATTTTACCAAAAATGTGTCCGCCCCACTATAAAAATATGTATGTGCATATATATGTAATAACATATATATATATCAGAGAACTGCAAAAATCACATTTTTCTTGAATCGCATCAAACACGAAATTTCAGTGTCATATCAATTCACTGAATCGAACAGCGGCGGTGAAACGAAACGAATTGACCCACAACTTGCTTCAGTCGCGTGTCAGTCGATCCAATTCGACCCAATCTTTTTGTATCGTGTCGTGTCGTGTCAACGAATTTACGAATCAATGTATATCAGCTGACGCGCCGGTCCGTTTGCCCAACTACTTGGTCTGGGTAAATCGACGATTTACACACATTGGCAGTTGGGTCATAGATACACATTTTTTTGGTCGAGCGAGGTCGCACTCGAGCAGCGGGCAGTGTGTATGTATTTTGTTTTTGTAACTGCCCGCTTGTGCGTATGGGCTGGTGTGAATTTTGTTTTTGTAATTTTTGCCTATGCAATTACTGTGGCGCCGCGGCGTCTAGATGACCCTTTTTCCTCTACCTAAATGCAGCTGCAATTGTTTGCGTACCTACTCTTGGTATTTTCCAAGAATTTGTAACTCAGCTATTTTTTGGGAATGCCCCTTTTCGTTACCTAATATTATTACTATTATTTTTATTACTATTATTTATATATGCACCAGCATTTTTAAAAAGTGGGCCAAAATTGGGATGTCTTGTATTTTTTTGTAGACAATTTATTATTTCTTAGGTCTTATTTTAAAAATATTAAATAAATCGTATAATATTACATAATAATTTGTTTTATGTTTTTTATACATTAAATTAATATTACATAATAATTTATTTTATGTTTTTTTTTTATATATTAAATTTCTCCATTATTCAATTCGAATTCCTTTTTCAGTTAAATTATTTCCCCTTCCACCATTTACCAGCATTGCACACGCTCATGAATACATACAAAACCCTAAATACACACTGTTGAAGCGCTT
This sequence comes from Zaprionus tsacasi, assembly GCA_018904105.1. Taxonomy (NCBI): domain Eukaryota; kingdom Metazoa; phylum Arthropoda; class Insecta; order Diptera; family Drosophilidae; genus Zaprionus; species Zaprionus tsacasi. The sequence continues at coordinate 1,610,490 of JAEIFR010000176.1, read as the reverse complement.
CATTAGGGATGATTTGGGTAGAGGCGGGCTATTTGTGTGTCAACGCGAATCTTAGTATACATGTCCACATAGCCCAAATGGGTCAAGACGAAAATGATACACACGAGCAGCGAATCGGCAAGCGAGAAACGAAACGAAACGAAAAGTGGAAGGGGGGAATTCAGTCGCGCTGTCGCTTCAGCAGCGAATTTCTTGATACATACACACTTTGACACTGTGGCCGAATAGCGTGATTTTTCATATGAATGATTGTGTCCTACACACATTTGGTTGAACTGAAGCCGTTCTCTGATATATATATATATATATATATATATTTAATTTCATTTTGAACAATGAGGTTTAGTGTAATTAATATTAATAATATCAAAATAAAAGCAGTATGTATGTTATTTACACAAACAAAATGGGTAATTGTCTAGTGACGGGGCTTAGGGTTAATCGCGACGTAAAAAATCGGGATTTGACCTATAAAATAAGTTAAGTTAAGTGGTTTATAAGTTATTAAAAAAAACAATAAATCGCGCGATTTTTTTCAAAATTTTTTACACCTCACGGAAATATTTTCTTTTATTTTTAAAATTTTTTTTGTCTGCAACTCATTGTTTTATTGTATCATTTCGCTTATAAGTTTTATTATTTGAATTGCAAATAACAAGTGTTGACTACATCAGCAAAATAGTGCTGTTCAATGAACTTTTTCACTACCTCACATTTGTGTGTAAACACAGACACATCAAATTCATGGAAAAAGTATCGAATTTATCGATAATCAGTATTGTTTAATGCAGTTTTGTGCATTTTCTTTTGTTAATAACAATTAAACCACTTAACTGTGCACTTCAGCGTGAACGGATTTGGATTGAGGTGGTTTTTTTTACATATCATAGCAAAAATCAAAAAATCGCGATTAACCCCAAGCCCCGTCCTAGACATTTACCAAAAAATGTTTAAAATTTCATTTCAAACCTAGATAATGCATGATTTAATTAATATTTCAATACTTGGGTACATACAACACTTGATTGCCGAAGCAAGTCGCTCTGAAGGTACCGAACTTCCCGAAAAAATAAGATAGGCTTAAGTGAGTTCTAGAAATATAAAGGACAGGTCTCGCAAGGAGATTGCGGCAAGCTTAGATATAATTAAAGTCCGCTATTTTCAAAACCTTCGTGCGCTGACAAGCCTCTTAATATGGACTTATTATGTATATATGTATTATGTATATATATTCCAAAAAAAAAACGCTTATTTAATATATCTCCAAAACCAATATCGCGATATAAATAAAATCGATTTAAAAAAATATCATTCGATGTATCGATATTTTGATATATTTCCGGCATCCCTAATGAGAAGCTTGGTGCTTGGAGGACGCGGTTTTAATATGTGAAATCAGTCATTACTAATCATAAATTTTAATTAATTTTAAACATACCATATATTAGGAGACGATTTGCTATTCATGCTAGTTTGATAGTTACATAGATTTGTGTTGTATTCATAAAATTATATGCCAGTTTGGTGATTTAATCGATAATTCCTTAGAGTACTTGTTTCAGATCGTGAGTTAATTTTTTCACAGTGTGTATTTACAATTAAATGACTTGGTGCTGATTCAAGCATGTGTGTAGAGAAATTTTTAAATAAGGTAATATAAAGTTTGTCAAAAAGACAAAAATTTTACAATTGTACGTAATTATTTTAAAAGTGTTCATATGGCTTTTGGGTGTTCATTTGAATATGTATGTATACCTTGCCTAAGTACTTTTACAAAACCTTTTTACACAGTTTACCTTTTTATAAAACTTTGAATTATAATGTTGAATAATTTAGAAGCTGTAGAATAAATTAAACCAGTTGTTTGGATAGTTTGCCTACGAATGCTTGCTTGAATCGTTTGTATTAATGTTTGCTTGTGTGTATACATACTTAGTAGATGTGTATGTATGTACCAAAAATCGATCCAACCACATTACAGTTTTCATATAAGAAAACTTTTACAGATTTACATTTATACGGTAATTGTCTAGCAAACAGGCTCCGAAATATGACATTTTAAACATTTTTTTTTACAAAACTGTGTGTTTCGATCTCCTGAACCATAATCTGATTTTAGGTATGTTAGGAGTTCTTAACAAAAGAAAATATACGTTTACACATCCATATACTAAGATTCCAATTGCTCTGCTTCGTACATTTTGGTTGATGACACTAATACATACACGTACATAATACAACTTCCTCGCAGGAGCAATAAACATAAAAGACTGTGCCTGTGACAAAAAGTGCGCCGAAAACGAAAAATTTTTTGTGAAAAAAAATAATCGCACGTGTCCTGCTGTCGGTTTCTCTGTTTGAGACAACAGATTTGAGGTATTAAACAAGCTAGAGACACAAAAATAGGTATGATTTTTTTTTTATATCACAGACAGATCAAGTTAATATCAAATGTCACGCCCACCACCCTCGCAGCAAAGTATTGAATTTATTACGTTTTACTTCAGTATACAAAAAGCTGATTACAATATGAAGATATCCTCCAAAATCCGATTGGAACAATAAACAGAAGTTATTAAAATTAACGTTCTCAGTACAAATGTACGGTACGAGCAGCGGACTGCGCGCTGCTATGAGCAGTTACGTCGACGACACGTCGCGTCCATTTATTTTTATGCGTGTGTCTATGTGGGTGAAAGCGAGTAAGCCATATGCAGTAGACAAATTTTGTCCAGAATTCTCTATTTGAAATTATAACTGGTTACATGTTTGTAAGGGATTTTGCGAACTGGTATTGGAAGGGTAGGAAGGCGCTCTCAACCGTAATTTTAGACTAGTTAGGGTAGGTTTTAAAAAAAAATCACAGTCCAGTAGGTTTGTCGGAATCTGCGCAAAAGGCAAAAGGAAACATCTGCGACCCCATTAAGTATATATAATTTAGATCAGTATCAACAGCCTAGTCGATATAGCCATGTCCGTCTGTCTCTCCATCCGTCCGTGTGAACACCTGGATCTCGGCTATTATAAAAGCTAGAACTTCCAAATTTGGTGACAATATGTGTTATTACTGTAGGCTGATCAAGTTTATTTTAGATTTTTGCCACGCCTCCACCCGCCCCTATAAATTGACAGAAATTGACTACAGCTGCAATATTAGCTTTTCAGTAACAGTTTTTTATGTACGTTATAAATACCATCTTGCGGACGTTTCGTGAAAATTTCAGTAAGATTGGCCTATAAATATGGAAGATATTAAAGAAATAGTAGTGCCATGTGACCACGTGTTTTGTCTGTTTTATTAGGTTAGATATGCAAAATATGCAGGTTCAACTCCGGTGGCAAGCTCTTTTTTTTTTTCAATTATATGTACTAATGTTATTTGCACTGATCATTATTGCAATTTTATAGTAGATGCATAGAAGGTACAGTGGCTGAGTGGATGTGGTAGTTGACTGTGAAGCGAGTGGGTACGGGTTCGAATCCTACTCGGCCCGATCCTAGTGGGTTTTCTGAAATTTACTTTTTTTCAAGTATTTAATATATTTTAAGTTTAGTATTAAATGCATTTGATTAAAAAGAATTTTTTGGGAATTGAGTTGGTATTAGTTTTTGTCCTGGACGACAAGCTGAATAGTCTCATAATGCAACTTTACCGGTGCTAAAAAAAGTATGTGCTAATGGCGGAGTGGTTAAAGTTGCAAGCTGCATGTTACAAGCTTTTTGAGGTCCACGGTTCGAATCCCAACAGGAGCATACATATTTCTTTTGTTTTTATTTTTATATTTTTTTTAGCATTATGCTACATTTTTTTTTAATTCGATGATAACTATAAGGCGAGTTAGAAAAACAAATTTGAGACTGTCAGATGTGTTTTTTTTCGCAAAGTTGTAGCGGGTATACCACAGTCGGGCGCGCTCGACTGTAGCCTTTCCGACTTGTTTCCTCTACCTAAATGCAGCTGCAATTGTTTGCATACCTACTCTTGGTATTTTCCAAAATTTTGTAACTCAGCTATTTTTTGGGAATATTATTTTCGTTACCTAATATTACCTATTATTTATATATGAACCTGCATTTTTATAAAGTGTGCTAAAATTGGGATGCCTTGTATTTTTTTGTAGACAATTTATTATTTCTAAGGTCTTATTTTAAGAAGAGTTAGTAAATAAATCGTATAATATTACATAATAATTATACCATTGAAAATTGTTAAAAAAGGGTATACTAACTTTGTGCAAATGTATGTAACAGGTATAAGGAGGCGTGGCAGACCCCATAAAGTATATATATTCTCGCTCAGGATCACTAGCCGAGTCGATTGAGACATGTCCGTCTGTATGAGACAACAGATCTCAGCTATTAAAAAAGCTAGAGACTCCAAATTTGGTATGGAAGTTCCTATATATAATAGGTAGATAAAGTTTATTTCAAATGTTTGATGCCACGCCTACCGCCTCCGCAAATCGGAAATTTACGATTATTAATATATGGAATATACCATACCATACCGACTTGTTTATTTCATGTTTTTATACCCTTCGACCATTGAAAATGGTCAAAAAAGGGTATACTAACTTTGTGCAATGTATGTAACAGGCATAAGGAGGCGTGGCAGACCCCACAAAGTATATATATTCTTGCTCAGGATCACTAGCCGAGTCGATTGAGACGTGTCCGTCTGTCTGTCCGTCTGTATGAGGGAACAGATCTCAGCTATTAAAAAAGCTAGAGACACCAAATTTGGTATGTAGGTTCCTATATATAATAGGCAGGTGAAGATTATGTTAAATGTTTGATGCCACGCCCACCGCCCCCGCAAATCGGTAATTTACGATTATTAAGCAAAGTATTAAACTTTGGTATTTATAATGCTAAATGCCATATGAACATATCCCCCAAATTACAATCCGATCGGACCAATAACACAGAAGTTATTCAAGTCAACGTTTTCAGCACAAATGTACGAGCAGCAGCCTGCGCGCTGCTTTCAGTAGTTGACGCCGACGTCGACGTCACTCTTAACGTGCGTCGCTGTGTGAGTGTGAGCGAGAAAGCTATATGTAGAAGAAGTATTTGTGCAAAATTTCTGTTTGAAATTATGAGTGTGGTTACACGTTTGTAACGGATTTTAAAAATTGGGAGAAGGGTATCCTACTGTCGGGCGTTCGACTGTAGCCCTACCCACTTGTTTTTTTATACGTGTATATTAAATTGCTAGCAATTATAAATTATTCAATTCGAATTCCTTTTTCAGTTAAATTATTTCCCCTTCCACCATTTACAAGCAATGCACGTGCTCATGCATACATACAAAACCCTAAATTCAACAGTTTGAAGCGCTTCCTTAGGGATGATTTGTGTAGAGGCGCGCTATTTGTGTGTAAAACCGAATCTTAGTATACAGATCCAAATAGCCCAAATGGATCAAGACGAAAATGATAGACACGAGACAGCGAATCGGCAAGCGAGAAACGAAACGAAAAGTGGAAGGGAGGATTCTGTCACGTTGTCGCATCAGCAGCGAATTTCTTGATACATACACACTTGGACGCTGTGGCCGAATAGCGATTTTAAAAAATGAATGAATGATTGTGTCTACACACATTTGGTAGAACCGAAGCCGTTCTCTGTTTTGAATGTATTTATTTTCGGCTTACATGTGGTGTAGTGACCATGTGGCACAGTCTGAATATAAAAGAATTAATTTCTGAAATTCTACTTAATAACAGGTTGACGCCTCAGTTTGAAAAACAACATGTAATCAAAACATTCCAAGCATTAAATTTTGCAAAAGTTCCAACACCAACTGCTTATTGGCATAAAAAGACACGCGCAACAATTGTTTACAATTTATTTCATTACAATAGCTTCTCTTACGATAAGTTATCGGTTCCGTTATTTGCTTATTATATAATCATCGGTAGCTACAAAAGCTACTCGAAGCATAAAACTGTGTCAGGGAATCTTCATTTAATAATCGTAAATTATTATCATTTGTTGTGGGCACCTTAAAATAAAAGCATTAAGCATTAGCATTAACTGCTTTTTGCCAAATTTGGAGTTTCTAGTTTTTTTTAATAACAGATGTCTTCTTCTGCCTGTTACACACATATTGCGTTCAACTATGTGTGTATACCAAATCAGACTGTTGTGAATTCAATGATGTCTGCCACACCTCCCTATAATACAAGCATTTTTAACCTTTTTCACATTTTTTAATGGTCGAACGGCTTAAAAATCAAATTTTTTGTCCTCAGTACTGTGAACATTCCAAATTTGGTAGTATTTAATATTAACATATTTTCATTTTTATTTTAGGAAGGAATGTTTACCTGTTCTACTTAATGCAAATAATTATTAGGCGTTTTGAAAATGTCCACACAACATCATTATACTGTAGAAGTTGGCGATACCAACTTCACTATTCTAAGCCGGTACATTAAATTAAGGCCCATAGGATCAGGTGCTCAAGGCATAGTTTGGTAAGTATATTTAAATAAGATAGCGCTACCAAACGTACAATTTTTTTTGGCGTGGTGGTTTGATATGTACAGGGTTTGTATTATTAGCTCTAACATTTTGGCAAGAAACTTCAGATAATATTACGATTCGGATTTTATTGATCTCTTTAGCTTTTTAAGTTATTATTATTATTATTATAGAAGAGGGAGTCTCCCAGCGGAGAAGGCGCGAGGCACTGCGACCAATATAATCTTTTGTACCCAGAATGCTCTCCCTGTCATGACAAAAGCTGTTCTGCTTCCCTAATGAAGCATAACAGATCTTTCGTCGAGGAACGGACAATCTGCTCTGGGGTTGCGATTTCCACGTGCAGATGTTTCCTCCTTGTCCATACCAAGGCCGGACAGTCACATAGAATGTGCTTGGTAGTTTCATCGTCCTCTTTGCAGAGCCTGCACTCCGCGTCCGAGGACAATCGCATTTTATTGAGGTGGAAGTTCACCAAGTGATGGCCACTTAAGTAACCAACAAGGAGATAGAGGTCTCTCCTTGAGAGTTGCTTGGTCCTCCGATCAACTTTGGGATTGGTAAGCTCTTTAGCCTGCCGCATCCCTGGTTGGAAGAACCAGTAGCGTTCAGTTAATCTTCCAGCCCAAGATTTCACAAGGGAGGAGATAGTAGACCACTCCACGCCACAGAAGAGTTCGGGGCCGATCAAGGTGGCTGATGACCCAGCCCTCGCTAGTTCGTCCGCCACCTCATTGCCCTGGAAGCCAGAGTGCCCAGCTACCCAAATTAGGGTAACTTTATTTCTTAATGACAGCCTCTGGAGACACTTCCAGCAGTCAGCCACCATACGCGAGCCTACTCTCTTTGAGGAGAGGGCTAGTATGGCCGCTTGGCTGTCCGAGAAGATGTAGATGTTCGCTCCTCTAGTCCCCTTCTCAAGGATAAGACGGCAGCAGAACTCAATGGCGTGAACCTCTGATTGGAAAACTGTGGGCCAGTTGCCCATAGCGATCGAGGTCCTGGAGTTGGGACCATGTATCCCAGCTCCAACCCCCTGTTCAGTCTTTGACCCGTCGGTATACCAATGTATACTATTTGGGTCTCTGATGGGGTTGCCAGCATCCCAAACCCTGCGGTCCGGGATGAGGGTTCTAAATTTTGCACCAAAGAAGAGTTCATTGGTCATAGAATCTGATCTAGTGCAGATCTCTAAGCCAGGAATATCTTTGAGTAGGCTAGCATGTCCAGATTCGGTAGCTAGAAGCCCAGATTGGAGCTTGATTCTAAGAAGGCTCATAGCAGCAACTTCTTTTATACGGATATGCAGCGGAGTCAGATTCAAAATCGATTCCATTGCTGCAGTGGGACAGGTGCGGAGTGCACCCGTCAAGGAAAGGCAGAGCAGCCTATGCAGTTTCGTGCATTTATTGATGGCAGTGACCTGCGTAACCTTTGGCCACCACACAATAGCAGCGTAGGTTACGATCGGTCTTACCATCATCTCAAAAAGCCACTTAATGGTGCAGGATTTGAGACCCCATATTCTACCGAAAAGCCTTCTACATGCCCACATGGCATGAGTGGCCTTTGTTAGAGTGTTATGCAGGTGGGAGTTCCAGTTTAGTCGCTTATCAAGGGTTACCCCTAGGTATTTGACTTCGTTGGAAAGTTCCACAGGAGAGCCGCCAATATGTAATTGACCAATGTCAATAGAATACCGCTTAGTGAAGGGAACAATGATTGCCTTTTGAGGATTGATGCTAAGACCTACATCAACGCACCATCTACTGACCGTGTTCAGAGCTGATTGCATCAGCTCTGTCACGGTGTTGGCATAGTTCCCATTCACTACGAGAGCCAGGTCGTCGGCATAGCCAATCGCTTCCACGCCCTGTTCTGCGAGTATGATTAGTAGTTCATGAACTACTAGGGACCAGAGCAAAGGGGATTAAACCCCTCCCTGGGGACACCCTTTTACCGCACTAATAAGGACGGTCGTCGTGTCCAGGGTCGAGGAGATAATCCGGTGTTTGAGCATGGCGTCAATCCACCGGATTATGGGACGGGCAATGTTCCTGCGCTCAAGCGCAGTAGAGATAGTCCCGTAGCCGGTATTATCGAAAGCACCCTCTATATCAAGAAAAGAGCACAAAGCAATGTTCTTTGATACGAAGGCCCTTTCGATCTTACTCACTAATTTGTGGAGAGCGACCTCTGTCGATCTACCGGCTATATACGCGAACTGCGTGGGGTGCAGAGGGTTGTTTCTCTGCAGAGAGCACCGAATGTGCAAGTCTAAGAGCCTTTCTGCAGTCTTGAGCAGAAAGGAGGTAAGGCTGATCGGCCGGTAGGACTTAGGCTGGTCAAGAGGACGATTCCCCTGTTTGGGGATGAATACCACATTGACTCTCCTCCAAGAGTTTGGTATGTATCCCCAAGTGAGACTGGCTCTAAGAAGGCCGACCAGTGTATCGAGGATATGATCCAGACTATTTTGGAGAAGGGCTGGAAAGATTTGATCACCCCCTGGGGCTTTAAAGGGGGCGAAGGAATCAACAGCCCATTTGACCTTTTCAGGATCGAAGATGGTACCAGATAAGCTGGTACCACGTGAGTCAGGTGACCAGGTGGCGTCAACGTGACTGGAGAGATCTGGGTTGGCCACGGAACCTGGGAAGTGAACTTGTAATAAAAGTTCAAGTGCTTCCCTACGATCTTGAGTGAAAGAGCCATCTGCTCTTTTTAGAAGCCCTATACCATTAGACGATCCTTTGGCTAATACTTTGTGGAGTCTCGCTGCCTCTGGCAGAGATTCTAAGCTACCACAGTAGCTGCGCCACGTATCGCGTTTGGAGCGTCTAATGTTCTTATTATAGTTTGTGAGAGCGTCCCTATAGACGTCCCAACTTATACGGCTAGATCTGGCCTTGTTGAAAAGGCTTCTAACCTTCCTTCTTTGAGCAGCCAACTCTTCGTTCTACCAAGGAACTTTACGGTTGACCATTAGTGTCTTCCGAACTGAGCTGGCTTCGAAGGACGTAATAAGCACATCTTGAAGCAGGTTGGCAGCAAGCTCTATCTCACTGACAGAGTTAGGATTGCTGATCAACATGTCTGCTTTCAAAGCCACAGAGGCTTTGAAGAGTTCCCAATTTGTCTTTTTAGGACAAAAGGAGTTCTGGCGGATCTCGACTTGGCCAGGGAGGTCGAACCTGATGTGCTGATGGTCCGACAAAGTGGCTTCGTCTGTGACCCGCCAGTTTATGAGCGAACTCGCAATTGAGCTGCTTATTAGGGTGAGATCTAATACCTCTTCCCTAATGGAATTAATAAACGTCGGTTTACACCCGACGTTCGCTATATCTAAATGACAACACAATAGATAATCAAGGAGAGACTCACCACGTTTGTTGACGTCGCTGCTCCCCCAGATTGTGTGATGGGCGTTGGCATCACAGCCAATCACGAGCGGCTTGTTGTGAAGGCGGCAGAATTCCACAAGCCACTGAACCTCTGCGGGGGGTACGTCGTCCACATCGCCCGGGAAGTAAGCAGAGGCGATCACCACTTCCCGGACGCCATCAGCAGTGGCTACCTCTATAGCCGTTGCCACCAGGTCTCTGTGAATGAAGTTGGTTAAAGGAAAGTGTCTCACACTGTTATTGATCAGTATAGCAGTGCGAGGGGCACCTCCCATACGGTCATATAGTAACTTACATGATCAGCATGATAGTCCACGGCGAGGCCACCATTTAACCATGGCTCTTGGACGAGAGCCAGGTCAATCTCTTCTTTACAGACGACCCTGCACAGGGTGGCTGACGCTCCTCTGGCGTGGTGCAGGTTCGCCTGGAGCACTCTAGTTGCGCTCCGCATCCTCCCTCAGCGCCTTAGAGACAAGGCCACATGCGTGGGGACGGGGATTGGGATGGGGGACGGGCCGGGGAGGAAGAGGCTCTGGGGACGGAGTACTTCAGGAGAAGTTTGACTCGTCCAAAAACGAATTTAACCTTCCCGTTGCACTCCGTCAGAGCCTTATACGACTCCTCGTCGACCAACATCGCGAGGTGGGTCGTAGTGCCGTTGAGGGTATGTTGGACCACCCGCCACTGTTTGGTCGAGAACAAATCCTCGTTTTGGATACCAAGGTATCGCAAGATATCGGCGGGTGTGAGTCCAGCACTACTGCGGAAGTATCCTCTACTGAGGTGAGCTTTGGGGAACTCGGACTCCTCCAGTAGTTTAATGTCAAGGGAGCTGATGTACTTGATGTGTCCAACGGCTCCCCTGACCCAGTCGGCAGTGCGGCTATCCTCGCACACCAGGAGCAGCCATTCATTTCGAGGTATGCAACCGTCGAAACCCGGACTGGCACCCGATGTGGGATGAAGCAGCAGAGCCTTGGCAATGCTAGCTTTCACCGTGGCCACTTGCTCGGGTGAAAGCGGGTTCTTTGAGTCAGCCGAAGTGAAGCCCAGTTTCACGCTGCTCGACACCTGGCTGAGAGGTGGCTTTGTGGACTCCACATGAGTCTTTTTGGGCTTCTTTGAAGACCCTTGAGGTTCGAGGACGGTATCGTCAGCGCGCGTCCGTTTGGCCTTGGTTTCCACGAGGGGCGCGGTGGCGATAGCTAGAGCTTCTGCTCTGCTCGAACCCTTTGCGAGTGCGGCTTTGAAAAGCCTCTTCTCTCGGGTCTTCATTTTCACGAAGGCGTTCTCACAGACCAGTCGCAGCCTCTGTATCTAAGAGCCTGCTTCCGTGAGACCTGACCTCTGCGAGGCCACGGAAGCGTCGTCAGCGAAACTGATCAGGTCAGCGTCAGAGGACATCACCTCGACGAGCTGCTGCCGGCCTGAGCAGCTATTGGACGAGAAATCAGCACTGGCGAACTCGTCGTCCAAGGGAGTCCGTGGCCTGTCCGGGTCCCCTACAGTACCAGGGCCAAGACCCGTGGTATTGGGGGTGGAAGCCAGCAGCCCATTGGCTGCAGTGCTGTTGTTGGGGTCGGCCGTTAAGGCCTCGCCCTGGGTTGATGCTGTCGAAGTCGCATCCGACTTATCTTTTGTAATTGGGGTGATTTATAGAATCACAATCTTCGCCCGACTACAATTAGTCAGCACCCCTCAGCTTTTTAAGTTAATCTTTAACAATACATTCGAATTTAATTTAATAAATAATGTGTCCCACCAAGTTGTTTTTATACAATTGCAGAGGGTATTTTAATTTTGTGCAGAAGTTTGGTAGACATGCTTCATATTGCTGCAGGCTGTATATATAATTCGGATCGATATATCGTGTAGCTGTCATATAACCTATTGGCTGGTATATAATCTTTGGCGTACTAAAGGTAGCTTTGCTTTATCTGTATTTTCCTTATCATGTAATTAAGTATTGTTTTTATATCCTTGCAGAGGGTATATTAATTTTAGTCAGAAGTTTGCAACGCACCATAGGAGACATCTCCGACCCTATAAAGTATATATATTCTGAATCAGCATCAACAGAGGAGTCGATGTCCGTCTGTCGCAACCATAGCTCGCAAATAACAATTGAGCGTTTTTTTCTTTATGCGCAATATCAGAGCAGAAGCGAAAATGCTCAAAAAATTCGCTCTCTCTCTGAGCAAGAGTCTATTTTTCTATTTTGCATCGGCTTTCGCTTGAGTGTTGTTGTTGAGTTTTTTGTGTTGATCTCTTTAAACGATTCTCTTCTCGGAATCAATAAAATTGTCATTCGCGAGTTAAGACTCAGTAAGTGAGTAAATGACAGAATAAGTTACTGCAAAAACTCTTTGAAACACTCTTCACATTAATTTGCTCTGTTGACAAAAAAAGGAATATTTTTTATAAAGAATATTTATTTAATTTTTACGTATGGTTACTTATGGTTAAGCTTAATTAGTAATAATGAATTTAAATTGTCTGCGCTTATAGAACTTCGACGTTCACTTAATATAAAATGTAGGGCTGAAAATGCGCGCTCCACGGAAACCTGGGTTGCCGGTGTAGCCAGTACAACCTGTGCAATCGCAGTCAAATGTGGCTGTTTAAGTTTGACATCATTAAAAAAATCTAATATGTTAGAATTTATTGGCAAGCGACCATACATTATGTCGAAGTTTTCAATGTCACCATAAATCTTAACAAGTTTTGCAGAAACAGGCTCTTCCTTGCTTTCTGACACTGTCTTAACTCCATCCATATAGGCCGAAAACTGAGAAGTCTCTCCAGTTGAGGATACGTTTAAGGAATTTGAAGATAATGAGGAGTCAAAGAGATCTTCGTATTCATGGGTTACAAGCGGTTGAACATTTTGTGTTGAATGTGCCTAAAATAATAAAGCATTAATAAATTAAACATCTTTCCTTGATTTTAGTATAGGACAAGTATTAGGTTTTGACGAACACAATTTTAATTATCAATTTTTAAAGAAGTAAGAGCACCAACCATAAATGAAACAGGACAACAATTTCAGTCAAACTACAACATACAGCTTACTTGTTTCAACTCGATTAAACGAAAAGCTATTTTCTTCAAATTTTGTTTAGCCAATACTTTTTGATTTAGCGTCAACATACAGTTTACCCGCGGATCCATGTAAATCGCAGATAACAAAAGTTAATTTTCTAATAATTTCTTTTCCCTTACTTTTATCTGAGCGAATAGTTTTTTTTTTATGAAATTGAGACTATTCTCACATTTCAATTTTAGTTCCATCCATAGTATATAGAACTCACTATAAACTAAATTTGAATCTTGAAGCTTTAAGGTCGCCTCATATGTGTCTTTGAACGCTTCAATGTACGTCTTCATCCAATCCCAATCAGCATCTACGCAAATTTTAGTCTGCGTAGTCAGGAACTCCTTGAGGTCAAATAATTTGGTGACCATAAGATAGGTTGAATTCCATCGTGTTATAACATCGAGCGATGGAATGTTTTTTTTGTTCTCGATTAAGAAACGTCTATATGTTTATGTACATGTTATCTTATATTTTTTTTAGGAAAAAAAATTATTACTTACCTATTTGTTTCTGTGCGGAGCGATTTGCACAAAGTGCGGCAGGAACTAATTTTATCGCTGATCTCCTTCACCTTGTTCACATCAAATACGCATAATTGCAGAGTGTGTGCTGCGCATCTCACAAGATGAATATTATCCATTTCAATGGAATCAAGTTGTTCCATGACTTTTTCAGTTTCCGTGTCATCGTAAAAAAGGGACTCCTCCGTGGATTCGTTTAAAATTTGAACGGCTTTTATCATGTTCTTCCCATTATCAGATGTTATGCTGTGTGTATAAATGTGATATTCTTTAAAAACATAGATATTAAAATTTTGTCTTACTTCAACTTTTACCTGAAGACTTGATCTAGTGTTATTTCGTAATCATGTAGGATTTGTAAAATTTTGTCCTTCATATACATCCCAGTGTGTGCATCCGCTAGCTGAATCATCCCTAAAGTCTTTACAACGATTTCAGTTTTAGATAGGCTTGCATTGATCATTTGTAAATTCACACCAAGAATGGCTTTACCCATTCTAGTGGCAACATCGATTTTGAGCGACACTAGCTTTCCCTTTACAAAAGCCCTTATGTTGTCTTTAATAGATTTTTCTTTAACAGACACAAAATTCATGATGTTTCGGGACGTTACGGGGTTCATGCCAAGTGAGCTATAAATTGGGTCCATGATTTCTTTAAACCCTTCACTATCCAGGAACAGAAATGGTTTTCCTCCTGTGGTGACAATTTTAACTAAAGAAGAAATGATTCCTTCTTCACTTGTGTGATAGCATATTTTTCTTTTTTTTTCAATTTGGTTTCCTTCTGAGTCCTCTGTATCATTCCAGTCATTAAATATTTCCGCGTGTTTTGTTGTTAAATGTCGTTTTAAATTAGTGACGTTAATACCAGCCAATTTCAAATCGCAAACATTACATTTTGATTTATTTTCTTGTGCATTAAATTTAAAGAATTTGTGCACTTTTTTATTTAACTCCCTTCCCATTTTGCATAAAATGTTTTTAATAACCGTACGCACTCAATTCACAAACGCAATTAATATATTTCGCAAATGCAACACTTGATACATACAAATGTTTTTGCGTCGCAAATTAATATGCATCACTCGCTTAACAACGTTTTGCTTCATTTCACTCAAGCAAATACTCGCACTCTGAGTGTAACAAAAGAGAAAAGAAAAAAACGATTGTAGTCCGAGCGAGAGCGAGCTAAGCGAACAGCCGATGAAGCCGTTGCTCGCGAGTTTTTTTCGCAAATACTCAGAAAAGAGACTTATTTGAAGACGCCGCAAAACGCTCAACTGTTATTTGCGAGCTATGGTCGCAACGCAAACTAGTCTTTCAGTTTTTGAAACTTGGCACACAAGCTTCTTATTGCTGTACGCTATAAATAAGTCGGAACAAGCCAGATCGGACCGATATATCGTATAGCTGTCATAGTAGCTATCGGCCGATTTTTGTTGTTTTTCAAGATATTGCAACAAGATTTGGAAAATCTTATTATTATTACGTTCTTAATGTGCTGTCAAAAAACCCGCCTTTAGTTTTTCCAACTTTTTTAACTTATAATGATTAACGATCGGCTTAATGAATGTACCTATTGCAATTTTATGAAAATCTGCGTACTATTACATATGTACATACATATGTGTACAACTGCAAGGGTATTAAACCTTCGGCAAGCCGAAGGTAGCCTTGCTTTCTTGTTTTTTTTTACACTTAACTTGGTAACTTGCCTCCAAAGGCGTTGCTACAAATTTACAATCTGACATGCCCCAGGTGTGTAGCATAAGGTCGATGCAGTTTTGCAAAAACTGCATTTTGTTCCCTGTGTCAGCGAGCCGTGTGTTTACACACGCAATGAGGAAGACAATATTAACATAATTGTAGTATATGTCGACGATCTTCTCATTGCAAGCTCACGTAAAAAGGATTTGATTGACATAAAAGAGTCAATTGCATAAAAGTTTAAAGTAGTAGATAGCGGAACTATTTGTGCAGAATTCTCTGTGTGAAAATATGAGTGTGGTTACACGTTTGTAACGGATTTAGAAAATTGGGAGACGGGTATCTTACTGTCGAGAGCTCGACTGTAGCCTTACCCACTTGTTCATTTTAACCAATAAATAAGAATTTTGCAATTAATAATTAAACTATTCTAGTTTTAACTTGCTTCTACATATAGTTAAACATGATATGAATCTATTCTATACAGTTCAGAAGTTTAGAAAGTTTATGTTTTCTATTTCTCAGTTAAGCGTATTGTTAGTATGTACTTATACTCTTTGGACATCGAATATTGTCAAAAAGGATAAAACAAATTTGTGCAAATATGTATGTAACAGCAATAATTAGGTTCCTATATAATATATTCATCTTACCAAAGGCTGATTTTGTTGGTTGCTGCGTTGGTCAAATTTGTTGTCACTTTTAAAGTATCAGTCGTACTATCCGCTTTTGAGATGGAATTTATAACAAGACTGGCCTAAAGTTCTCTCGCGAATCGTGCCAAATGGATGAATCCGATTTGCGGCAAATGGTGCAGCCAACCAAGTTGGGCTTCTACCGTTTGCACCAGCTCTTATTAATTTGTATTCGGAGTTTTAAGAAATTTGACATTTTTATTTGATATTTTCAACTCGCTTAAAGACCTTGACGATCTTTTAATAGTTTCAATATCGTGCAAATATGTATGTAACAGCAATAATTAGGTTCCTATATAATATATTCATCTTACCAAAGGCTGATTTTGTTGGTTGCTGCGTTGGCCAAATTTGTTGTCACTTTTAAAGTATCAGTCGTACTATCCGCTTTTGAGATGGAATTTATAACAAGACTGGCCTAAAGTTCTCTCGCGAATCGTGCCAAATGGATGAATCCGATTTGCGGCAAATGGTGCAGCCAACCAAGTTGGGCTTCTACCGTTTGCACCAGCTCTTATTAATTTGTATTCGGAGTTTTAAGAAATTTGACATTTTTATTTGAAATTTTCAACTACAAGTGCATTTTTTGTATAAACGGGGGAAAACGGGGAAATGAGATTTTTACCAAATGAAAATAGACATTTAAGTTAGTAACTTGCCATTATTAGTTGCCTGTTCTGCCTTGCTCTTGATATAGAAATACCTCATGGAACACGATTAAAATTGTTAAAATTTTAGTTCAAATACAACCAACAACAACACTGGACAAAAACAACAACACAAATATTTATGTAATTTTGCCATAACATACAGATTACATATACTTTCATCTTTGTTTTCCATACTAAATACATATATTTAACTGCATAAAAACATACGCACACTGATCGATTGCAGAAGTAAAATTTTCGCGGTAACTTTTACAATCAAAATCTGCTTGCAATCAGCCGACTTTAAGAGGCTGCCACATAAAGAGAGTTGCCACCCATCGAAAAAAAAATTTTTTTTCAAGCTTCCTGAAGTGTTTACTATTAATAAATAACAAGGTTTTTTTAATATTCTACCATCAATTTTTTGACTTTATGCCACTTTTTTGGGAAAATCGCCCAATGTGCATTGTTTGCAACGGATCATTTTGGCCGCCTGACCTAATCAAAATGTTGAAACTGTTGGCTGATAGCACGTCTTTTAACTATCATATTTCAATATTTACCGAGACTTGGATAAAACCTGATATTTTTAAGAAGTGATATTTTTCCTTATAAATATACTTCTTTCAAATCTGACCGCTTGTCACGATCTGAATGATCTTCTTGCCGTTGACTCCAATCTACGAGGGTCGTTTGATAAGTCCGTGACTTTTTGTATTTGCCGCGCACCTGCTCTAAATACAACACTGCTCCTGTCAGCAGTTATCGATTAACAGCTGACTGTAAAATTTTGAGAAAGCTGCGTTTTTTGGTTTGCGTTTTATAGGCATTGAAAGCAGACGATCTCGTGAATTTTAACGAAAATGGAAAAAAGTGAATTTCGTGTGCTAATTAAGCATTATTTTTTGCGTAAAAAATCCATCACCGAAACCAAGGAAAGACTTGATAAATATTATGGGGACTCTGCACCATCAATTTCAATGGTTAAGAAATGGTTTACTGAGTTCCGTTGTGGTCGTACCAGTACAAGTGATGCCGAACGTTCAGGTCGCCCAAAAGAGGTCGTCATGCCAGAAATCGTCGACAAAATCCATGGAATGATATTGGATGATCGGAGAATGAAAGTGCGTGAGGTAGCTGAGGCTGTAGGCATCTCAACTGAACGGGTACATCACATTTTACATGAATATTTGGACATGAAAAAGCTTTCCGCGCGATGGGTGCCGCGATTGCTCACACACGACCATAAGCGCAACCGTGTGACCATTTCAAAGGAGTGTTTGGCGATGTTCAACCGCAATCCAAACGAATTTTTGCGCCGTTTCGTTACCGTAGACGAAACATGGATCCACCACACCACACCAGAGACCAAAGAACAATCAAGACAGTGGGTTTCTCCGGGTGAACGTGCACCAAAGAAGGCCAAGGTGGGTCTGTCGGCCAACAAGGTCATGGCCACAGTTTTTTGGGATGCACAAGGTATCATTCACATCGATTACCTTGAAAAGGGTAAAACGATCACCGGCGAATATTATTCAGAGCTTTTGGACAGATTCGATATTGATTTGAAGCAGAAACGACCGCATTTGGCGAAAAAAAAGTGCTGTTCCATCAGGACAATGCACGGGTGCACACGTGTGTAGTCAGCATGGCAAAATTTCATAAATTGGGCTACGAACTGCTACCCCATCCAGCATATTCTCCAGATTTAGCCCCCTGTGACTATTTTTTGTTTCCAAACATGAAGAAATGGCTCGGCGGTAAGAGATTCGGGTCAAATGAAGAGGTCATCACAGAAACAAACGACTATTTTGAGGGCCTTGAGAAAACCTATTATTTGGAAGGAATAAAAAAATTGGAAAAACGCTGGACTAAATGTATAGAGCTAAAAGGAGATTATGTTGAGAAATAAAACGCTTCTTTGACGAAAAAAATATATTTTATTCAAAAAGTCACGGACTTATCAAACGACCCTCGTATCTTCTGATATTGTTTCGCACTTTAAAATAATTTGATATCAAATTTTAACTAATGTAACTTTTTCCTACGTTAATTAAATCTTTTTTAAATCTATAGAAATAAAACTTCCGGATAGAGATTACCTTTCAGTTTTTGGTGACTTCAATTTACCTAAGTAATGTGGTCTTCTCTCTCTTGGCTTCATTAAAAGATGGGCTAAAGAATTCGAAGACCCTTATACGACTAAATTGTTATTCACTTCTCTTGTTCGCCCGATTTTGGAATATGGATCCTGTGTATGGTCTCCTCAATACCAGGTCCATCAAGACAGAATTGAGTCTGACCAAAAACAATTTTTGCTCTTTGCTTTGCGTCGCTTTAACTGGGTTTCTAGCATAGATTTACCACCTTACTCAAGCCGACTCCTGCTAATTAACCTACACCCCTTAACTAACCGTCGTATTATGCTGGGTGTTATGGTTATAATAAAACTAATAAAATACGACATTGACTCTCCTTTCCTGCTTAACCAACTAACTTCTGTGTTCCTTCTAGGATCACACGGAATTTTGTACCACTTTCGTTAGGCTTCTTTAACAATAACTATAGCTTGCATGATTCTTTTAGAGTTTTCTGTGCTGATTATAATAAGCTTTTTAGAGTAATCAACACGGAATCCTCCCTCTCATTTATTAAATTATCTATATTGGACCACCTAACAACAATTAATATACATCCTAACAACTAATACTAATCTACCGATCTGATTTTTACTGGGTTTTTCTCCAATCCTTTGCAGCAAATGCTGGATCGGGAAATCTTGTTTTATATTTCCCAGCTTAAATTTAAACTTAAACTTAAATTTAAAAATATATATATATTCTTCTTCTTCTTGAATGGCCATTACAACCCGTCATCGGGTTACGGCCGACCTCAACGTCTCGCGCCAGCAGTCTCTGCTTCTTGCGCGCCTCCTCCAATTGGTTACACCAAGCGTAGCCAGGTCCTCCTCCATTTGGTCCATCCATCGGAGCCGTGGTCGTCCCCTTCGCCGTCCAACGTCGTCGTCCATACGCACAACATGCCCGAGCCAGCGCATACGTTGTATTGTAATGCGCCGGACTACGTCAATGTCGCCGTAGAGCTCATACAGTTCGTGGTTCATTCGAATGCGAAAGTCGTTCCCGGTGCGAACAGGACCAAAGATCTTACGGAGCATTTTTCTCTCGAACACTCCAAGCGCTGCTGCATCCGTTTGTGATAGTACCCATGCTTCTGCGCCATATAAGAGCACGGGTAGGATGAGCGTCTTGTAGAGTGTCAGTTTTGTCGGTCGAGAGAGAGAGCTCTGCTACACATCTGCTTACTGAGCCCATAGTAACACCTGTTGGCAGATGTGATTCTCCGCTTGATCTCCATGCTGATGTTGTTGCTTGAGTTGACAGCGGTACCAAGGTATATAAAATCCTTGACAACTTCAAAGGTATAGCTGCCAGCTTCTACTTGGGATCCTAGGCGCTGGGATTCCTTGCTGCTAGACAGCATATACTTTGTTTCCCTCATTTACCTCCAAACCCACTTTTGCTGACTCCTTTTCGATCGCGGAAAATGCTGCTGTAACATCTCGCTTGCAACGTCCAATGATGTCGATATCATCGGCGTATGCAAGCAGTTGGATACTTTTATAAAAAATAGTGCCATTTTGATGCACCTCAGCATTTCGCAGCACCCCTTCCATCACCAGGTTGAAGAGGTTGCACGATAGGGGATCGCCTTGTCTGAAACCTCGCACGGTATTGAAAGGTTCGGAGCTTGTAGTGCTGTTCAATGTCATTCTGCACAGCCGAATCAGCTTCGCAGGAATACCGAACTCAGACATGGTAGCAAATAGTCGATCTCTAATCGGGCACCCTATCAGCTCGCTGCCGCCGGCCATAAACAATTCCGCAGGTAAGCCATCTGCTCCGGCTGCTTTGTTGTTTTTGAGTCGCATTATTGCGTCTCGGACCTCGTCATGGCTAGGTGGTGGAATATTCACGTGGTCGCTGATTGGTGTCATCAGTGTCTCTTCTCCAGCGGTGTTGTTGCCATTGAGCAACTTGGCGAAGTGCTCTCTCCATATTCGCAACTTATCCTGCGTATCCGTAACCAGGTTTCCATCTCCATCTCGGCAATTCAGTGCACCGGTTTTAAAACCTTGGGTCATGCGATTGACCCGTTGATAGAATTTGCGGGCATCGTTCATGCCTCGAGACATCTCGATTTCCTCACACTCGCGTCTTTCCTGCTCCCGTTTCTTCCGTCTGAAAAGACGCTTCTCTTCCCTCCTCTCCTTTCGATAAACGTCCCGCGTTGCCCGCGTTGCGGCGGTCTGAAGTGTTTTTCTATAGGCCGCGTTCTTCGCAGCGTGTGCATTGCGACACTCCTCGTCGTACCATTGGTTTCGTGGTGTTAATCTCTTAAACCCAATGGTTTCAACTGCGGCGGTGCGCATGGAGTGGGATATATGTGCTTGGTGTGGGATATACACTGCTCGTCATGAGGTTAGCGCCCCCCTTTACACTCACCGCTAATGCTCAATAAAATCTAAACCAGCAGAGATCCAGCTTTAAAATTTTTTTATATTGTGCTACATTCATTTCTCTTTAAAATAAAACAACAATGGCTACTGCAACAATAAGAAATATTTTTTAATAAATGTTTTTGAGAAAAAGTATAAAAAAATGTAACAAAAATTTGGTCATCAGGTTAGCGCCTCCTGCTTTAAATTCAATTTAATTAAGTTTATGACAAATAATGGTAGTATATAACACCTATATATTAAGTTTTTAACATTTTTAAGTAGTATTAGTAGTGCGTAGTCCCGCCTTTATTTGAAATTAATTCAAAAACTCTATTGGGAATTGAATTATACAGTTTTTCAATGTAATTTAACGATATGGTTGACCAAGCTTGTTTAATACCTTCGATTAACTCTGTCTTTGTACTATATTGCTTTCCGGACTCATACACTTTCCTGGCCAACCATCCCCAGACGTTTTCAATGATGTTAAGGTCGGGTGAGTATGGTGGCCACTCCATGAGATCCACTTTTTGGTCCCGAATCCATGACTTCACGGATCGGGCGGTGTGAATTGGAGCATTATCGTGCTGGAAAGTCCACTGGAGGTTTTGGAAAAGGTTTTGGAAATGCGGGAAAGCCGTTTTTAACACCTTGTTGTAGTCCTGTGCGTTCATGCGCGATGTCAAAAATTGAAGCTCGCAAGTGCCGTAGTATGATATTGCTCCCCACACCATAACCCCCCCCACCCGGCTGTGCAACCGGTCCAAGTGATGTTCTTCTTTCCGTAGGTCATGGAAATAATAATTATAGCCATCAGGTCCTTCTAAATTAAACTTTTTTTCGTCTGAAAAAACAACATGCTTCCATTGGGTAGACCAAGTCATGTGCGTTCGGGCAAAATTTAAGCGCATTTCTTTTCTCAGCATATTGAGTGGTGGTTTTTTTTTTAATTTCTGTCTCCTTAAATGGTTAGCTTTCTTAATTACTCTTTGGACCGTTGATAAGCTCGCCTTCACACCGGTTATTTCCCTTATCTTGGTGGTCGACTTGTGAGAATTCGAAGCTTCGCGAAGTATTGCTCTTCTATCTGCTGGTGAAATCACTTGATTATTGCCGCCTTTGTAATTTTTTCCATAGCTGTTCTTATTTTTAAGAAAATTGGCAATTGTTTTTCTGTGTCTTCCCGTCTTTTCAGCAATTTTATGGTAGGATAGTCCAGATTCAAAGTATGCCTCAATCTTTGATTTTTCAGCCAATGATAAAACTGTTCCTTTACCCATACTGTATGTTAATTTGAAGATATTGAATACTTTAAGCTTCACAAAAAATTTGGTGACTGTACTTGCCAAAATAAGCGAGATAACTAAAACTGCATTTGGCGGCGCTTATCTGATGACCGAAAATAAGTGCACTCATTCTTCACGAAACTAAAGCAGAATAGGAAATAAAACATAACGGTTCCTCTCTCGCGCTTTATTTCATTATGAGAGAGATCTCATATAAGGATAACAAAATCAAAACAAAAACTAAGAAGTTACGTGCAATAGGCAAAGAGAAAAAAGGAAAAGAAAATGAGTGTAAAGGGGGGCGCTAACCTCATGACGAGCAGTGTATGTGTTTGGTTTTTCGTTTTTTGATCAGGGGACAGCCATGTGGCCTTGTGGATATCAAGATGCTGGAATCTGGTGCTACTAACTACCATGTTTCGCGCCGCGGCGAAGTCAATCAGCCGGAGACCGTTGTTCGAAGAGGTCTCATGGAGGCTGAACTGTCCGATGGTGGGGCCAAAGATACGTTCCCGACCAACCTTCGCGTTGAAGTCCCCGAGGATAATCTTCACGTCATGGGCTGGGCAATGGTCATAAGCGTCCTCGAGTCTCGTGTAGAACGCATCTTTAACGGTATCATCCTTTTCTTCCGTCGGGGCGTGCGCACAAATTAGGCTGATGTTGAAATATTTAGCATTGATACGGATTGTAGCTAGCCTTTCACTCACAGGAGTGAATCTAGAGACATGGTGGCGGAGTCTACGGCTAACTACAAATCCGCATCCGAATTCGCGCCTCTCCGCATGGCAGCTGTAGTAGATGTCACAGGTTACTGCTTTGAAGCAACCTTGTCCTGTCCATCTCATTTCCTGTATGGCGGTAATGTCAGCCTTGACTGACTTGAGGGTTTCCGCCAACTGGATAGTGGCACCTTCCCTATTAAGGGTCCGGACATTCCAGGTGCACATCCTTAAATCGTAGTCCTTTTTCGTTCGGTGGTCGTCAACATTTAGAGGTATCTCATCCGAGGCTGATGTTTTGGTTTTCATTGGTTGTATTCTTTTACGTAGCGGGTCCCAAGCCCTGCGTACAACCGTTTAGCGTCCGGATGACTCGCTGTACACATTAGCTCACTTCCTAGCGGATGCTAGGATAGCTACCCAGGTGACGCCGCGAGGAGGCTGTGTATCAACTTTCACTCGTATGGAAAATCCAGAGATCGCTCTGGTGAACACCAAGTTGTCCACGGTCAGAAACTTTAATCTGTACATATGAGGCCCAGCCCACCCAATATATATTCTTGATAATTTTAAATTTTTTATGAAATTCAATTTTAATATCATAATTTTTAATTTTTATTGTTTCCATTTTTTTAATTTTAATTATATCTTAATTTAAAAATAAAAACTAATCTTAATTTCTAGTCGACTGTCTTAGTTGACGTTAAATAAAAAAATAAATAAATAAATAAATTGTTTGATTCCCTCCATTTGTAACTCATTTATCAATGGATTCTCTGAACTATCCTTGTATCAAATTAACACTTTCATAAATAACATTTCAAGAACTAAACCCTTAGTCTTTCCTGAAGATCCTTATCGTCTCGCTTTAGAACTGCCGTCTCCCATGCAAACTGAAATTGTTAAGTTTGTTTCAAAGTCTGTTTTTATGAGGTTTAACAATCAAATATTATAACATGATTTGTCTTGTTTTTATTCATGTTCGAACTTAAGTACTTGTATTTCAAATTTTAATAATACCTCGAACAAATTTTTCGAAGAATGTGTGCCACATGTATATCTAGCTAAGACATAACTCTTCCTTGGTTTTGCTCCTGAATTACTTAGAGTGAAAAGTGTAAAATCTCTGTATTATAAACAAAAATTTAAATACGGGAAATCATTTCGATTTTTCTTGTTTTACTGTTGCAAATGCTAACTTAATTACCCTTAATAATAAAAGTTATAATGACTATTTACATCGTTGTGTGCAGTTTTATAACTTCGTTAACCTGAGACGTAGATCTAACGGTTTCCCATCTAGTCTCTCTTTTGAAAATAATGAAGCAGGTAATGATGTTTTTGCGATTTTTTATACCTTTCCACCATTGAAAATGCTCAAAAAAGGGTATACTAACTTTGTGCATATGTATGTAACAGGCATTAGGAGGCGTGGCAGACCCCATAAAGTATATACGAGGGTCGTATGATAAGTCCGTGACTTTTTGTATTTGCCGCGCACCTGCTCTAAATACAACACTGTTCCTGTTAGCAGTTATCGATTAACAGCTGACTGTAAAATTTTGAGAAAGCTGCGTTTTTTGGTTTGCGTTTTATAGGCATTGAAAGCAGACGATCTCGTGAATTTTAACGAAAATGGAAAAAAGTGAATTTCGTGTGCTAATTAAGCATTATTTTTTGCGTAAAAAATCCATCACCGAAACCAAGGAAAGACTTGATAAATATTATGGGGACTCTGCACCATCAATTTCAATGGTTAAGAAATGGTTTACTGAGTTCCGTTGTGGTCGTACCAGTACAAGTGATGCCGAACGTTCAGATCGCCCAAAAGAGGTCGTCATGCCAGAAATCGTCGACAAAATCCATGGAATGATATTGGATGATCGGAGAATGAAAGTGCGTGAGGTAGCTGAGGCTGTAGGCATCTCAACTGAACGGGTACATCACATTTTACATGAATATTTGGACATGAAAAAGCTTTCCGCGCGATGGGTGCCGCGATTGCTCACACACGACCATAAGCGCAACCGTGTGACCATTTCAAAGGAGTGTTTGGCGATGTTCAACCGCAATCCAAACGAATTTTTGCGCCGTTTCGTTACCGTAGACGAAACATGGATCCACCACACCACACCAGAGACCAAAGAACAATCAAGACAGTGGGTTTCTCCGGGTGAACGTGCACCAAAGAAGGCCAAGGTGGGTCTGTCGGCCAACAAGGTCATGGCCACAGTTTTTTGGGATGCACAAGGTATCATTCACATCGATTACCTTGAAAAGGGTAAAACGATCACCGGCGAATATTATTCAGAGCTTTTGGACAGATTCGATATTGATTTGAAGCAGAAACGACCGCATTTGGCGAAAAAAAGTGCTGTTCCATCAGGACAATGCACGGGTGCACACGTGTGTAGTCAGCATGGCAAAATTTCATAAATTGGGCTACGAACTGCTACCCCATCCAGCATATTCTCCAGATTTAGCCCCCTGTGACTATTTTTTGTTTCCAAACATGAAGAAATGGCTCGGCGGTAAGAGATTCGGGTCAAATGAAGAGGTCATCACAGAAACAAACGACTATTTTGAGGGCCTTGAGAAAACCTATTATTTGGAAGGAATAAAAAAATTGGAAAAACGCTGGACTAAATGTATAGAGCTAAAAGGAGATTATGTTGAGAAATAAAACGCTTCTTTGACGAAAAAAATATATTTTATTCAAAAAGTCACGGACTTATCAAACGACCCTCGTATATTCTTGCTGAGGATCACTAGTCGAGTCGATTGAGACATGCCGTCTGTCTGTCCGTCTATATGATACAACAGATCTCAGCTGTTAGAAAAGCTAGAGACACCAAATTTGGCATGGAGGTTCCTATATATAATAGGCAGATAAAGTTTATTTCAAATGTTTGATGACACGCCCATCGCCCCCGCAATTCGGTAATTTACTTTATTAATTATTAAGCAAAGTATTAAACTTATAAAGTTCTGCTTTTATGTATAAAGCTATATGCCATATAAACAAATTTTTCAAATTACAATCCGGTCGGATCAAAAACACAGGAGTTATTCAGGTCAACGTTTTCAATACAAATGTACGAGCAGCAGCCTGCGCGCTGCTTTGAGTAGTTGACGCCGACGACGACGTCACTGTTAACGTGTGTCGCTGTGTGAGTGCGAGCGAGTAAGCTATATGTAGTGTGGTCACACGTTTGTAACAGATTTAAAAAATTGGGAGAAGGGTATCTTACTTTCGAGCGTTCGACTGGAACCTTACCCACTTGTTTTTTTTTGGACGTTGAATACAATGAATGTATTAACAAGTGGTCCAACGACACCAAGCCGATGCTTGTTGCGCGCGGAACCTAGACAAAGTCCACCTCCCGCCCAACCGACCGAGAGGCACCGGCGTAACGGACGACACGGAAACGTGGTAAAAATGCGAATAGACACGCGAGAAGAAATTAACGCGATAAAGATAGAGAACGCGGGTAGGAGATAGGATAGGAGCATGCAAAATAAAATAAATATTAAAAAAGAGTATCGAAAATACTAATTACGTGCTAGATAGAGAAGAGTTAAAGACTTCATAGTAGCAATAGAGTTAGTGCCCGCTATGACTTGTTGAAGTTTATTGTAGTCCGAACATAATACCCTGAACGGATCGTGCAGTGCATAGTTCGATCTACAATAAGGAAGAGTTAGTGGAAGATAGTAACGAGTACTTCTGCAAGGGACCGAGAAGTGAATCTGCCTTACAAGAACCTCACTGTCAATGTCACCTTGCATAAGGTTGTTAATAAATAATACCCCTAGCATGGTTCTGCGATTAGTTAGGGAAGTCAAATTTAATAATAAGAGTCAATTGTTATAGGAAGGCAGTCTTAAATTTTCATCCCAGTTAAGGCCACGTAAAGCAAAAAGTAAAAAGTTCTTTTGTACGGACTCGATGCGGTCTTTATGGATAGTATACTGGGGACACCATACGCATGAACCATATTCAAGAATAGGACGAACAAGTGAGATGTAGAGGGTCTTTGTAAGATAAGGATCGTCAAATTCCTTATACCAAACGCCCAAACGGACCCCCAAATCATCAACTAGGGTGATTCTTTCCAAGACACAACCACAAGAGAATAAGAAGTATACATTGGACTGGCTCGAGAGAATGTCATCAGATTGCATTTAGAGCTGTTCAGGTTTAAAAAATTTGCACAACATCACGAATGAAAACTATTTAGGTGGGCTTGTAAGTGTAAGTGAGTGTGGTCTTCTTTAAATTGATAACAAAGCTTTACATCATCCGCGTACATGAGAGTACGAGAGTTACGTATGACCAAAGGCAGGTCATTGATAAAGCGTAAAAAGTAGGGGGCCGAGATGACTCCCCTTGAGGAACGCCAGATGGGCATGAAGTGGAATTGAAAGGCTGATTCTAAAGAGGACTCTTTGAGTTCTGTCAGTCAGATTGCTTACAATCCAACTAAGTAATTTACGTGAAAAACCTAGAAGCTTATGTGCCAGAAGGGAATGATTCACTGAGTCAAAAGCTGTACTGAAATCAGTATAAATGACATCAGTTTCAAGATTTTCCTGAAATTCTTTTACCACAAAGGATGTCAGGTCAAGCAAATTTGTCGTAGTTGAACGACGTTTAATAAATCCGTGTTGAAAAGGTGAAATAACGGATCTGCATAAATGTTACAAGTGAGGAGTTATAACATTCTCGAAAAATTTAGGTATAACCGATAATTTAGAGATACCTCTATAATTACTTGCTTCAGACTTGCTGCCCTTTTTCAACAAGGGGATAATAAAAGATTCCTTCCAAATGGAAGGAAAGAGTGAAGTTTCTAAGGACAACGAAAATAGTTGAGCAATGGGTTACTTAAGGAGTTTGCACAGAACCGATGTATACAAGCGGGAACACCGTCAGGGTCTGGTGAAAAAACTGGCTTAACTAAATAAAGATCCTTCACAAGGAAGGTTTCGTTTAGAAAGGGGGAGAAGATACCATTCGAACTTGGAATGTTGTATGGATAAAAGTGAGTAGTATGTGTAGAAGGTGAAGAAGTCGTTTAAAAAAAAATTGTAAACATATTGGCCATGGTTCGGTCGGTAGTTGCACTAGCAATTTCAAACGTTGTGTTATGATACAGCTTTTTTAACAGCTTAAATCTGTTTTCTCAAACAGACAGACAGACATGGCTCAATCGATTCGGCTAGTGATCCTGAGCAGGAATATATACATTTACTTTATGGGGTCTGCCACGTCCCATTATGCCTGTTACATATGTACATATTCCTGCCTGTTCCACAAAGTTAGTTTACCCTTTCTTGACCATTTTCAATGGTCGAAGGGTATAAATATTTTGCATGCTTGAGAAAAAGCCAATCTCTAAGAAATTTGACTGGCATCTGGAAGGGCTTGAATCCAGGGACTACATGCTCGGCAGTTTAACTACTCAGCTACTGCGTCAATACCCTTCGACCAATTCCTGAAATCCGTTACAAGCTCGTAATTTCAAACAGAGAGTTCTGCAAAGATTATTCTACTACATATGGCTTTCTCGCTGACATTCACAAAATCATGCACGTTAAGAGTAAAGCGATGCGTCGCGACGTCGACGTCAACTGCTCATAGCAACGCGCTGGGTGCTGCGTATGCCGAACCTTAACTTTAATCATCTCTGGGTTATAAGTCTGATGGGATTGTAGTTTTGAGAATTTTTTCATAATGAATTCGGCTTTGTGTACACAGAACGTTATAATTTCAATACATTGCTTAATACTCGCAAATTACCGGTTTCCGGGGCTTGTGCGCGTGGCATCAAATATTTGAAATAATATCCGATGAAGATATATAGGAAGTATCATACCAAATTTGGTGTCTGCATTTTTTTTAAAAGCTGAAATTTGTTGTCTCATTCAGGCGGACAGGCAGACAGACGGACAGACAGAAAGACATACGTAAAGACAGACAGACGGACGGACATGACTCAATCGACTCGGCTAGCGATCAAGAGTAAGAATATATATACTTTATCGGGTCTGTCACGCCTCCTTATGCCTGTTACATACATTGCACAAAGTTAGTATACCCTTTTTTGACCATTTTCAATGGTCGAAAGGTATAATAATCTATATGCCTTTTTTTTAATGAGATCTCTACAAGAGTATAGGGCATAATTTTGTGCAAATTAAAACAAGGCTTTTGCATTGAAAATTAACCGTTTGTCGATATGGATATTTTTAGCATTGCTTAGAAATGTACCGTACTTCATCGTTTCAAAATAAGAAAAGTGTTTTATGATGTTTGTTGTTTGATATCTTCATGCTAGCTGCGCTCGGCTTTTAGTACTTGGTTTAATTCATCTTTTTAAACTTTACTTCTTTCAGTGCGGCCTTTGATACTATTACTGAACAACATGTTGCCATTAAAAAGCTTTCTCGACCATTCCAAAATGTGACTCATGCTAAGCGAGCTTACCGAGAATTCAAACTAATGAAGCTTGTCAATCATAAAAATGTAAGTAAATTGATAAAAGCCAGAAGAAACTAAAAATCACTGTTGTTGATCTTTCAGATAATTGGGTTGCTTAACGCATTTACACCTCAGCGGAATTTAGAAGAATTTCAGGATGTCTATCTTGTAATGGAACTAATGGATGCCAATTTGTGTCAAGTCATTCAAATGGACTTGGATCATGATAGAATGTCTTATTTGCTTTACCAAATGCTTTGTGGAATAAAACATTTGCATTCTGCTGGAATTATACATAGAGTAAGTATAACATTTATTAAAAATACATGGTGTTACGAAACAAGAATCGAAAAGAAGTGCTGCACGAGGGAATGAAACCCATTGACTTTCCTAACTGTTGGCCAAATGTTTGCAACGCAGCTAAGAAGGCATCTCCGACCCCTTAAATCTTAATAAAACTTTTTGCAGCAGACTGAATATAAATGAATCCGAAAGAGCCATATCGGCCGATTTTTGTTAGTTTTTAAGATAGATCACATCGATTTTCATATATTTTATGCCTGCAAAATTTCATACAAATTAAACCACTTTAACAGACTGCAGCCAAATACATTTTTTAAAAATGGTTCCTTACTTTTTCTAACTATTAGCTCTTACACTGCAACTACCCTTGAACAGGTGTTTCAGGTATAAAAGACTTTAATGTAACCATAAATGAGAAAGGTAGGTAGTTTTTTTTATCGTTCTTACATATCTTAAGCCCAGCCTTTCACTCAGTAACGAGGTAGAGCAGAGTAGATATCGAAATGGGCCTCATCAGGAGGAGTTGAAGGAGACGCCAAGCCCACCATCCGCGATGAACAAGTAGGCTTCTGGCCACACAGATGTTCTCTAGACCAGGTCAACGCACTACGCATCATTACCGAGCATGCTGTGGAATGGTGGACCCCGCTATACTTGTTGTTAAGAAGCCATTCGACTCAGTAGACAGAGCGGCAATTGGCAACTCGCATGGAAAGGAGTAACAACTTAGGCATTCGGCAAGGATTTTCGATATATAGAGAGACGTGTGTAAGTCTAAGCGTTGAATCACTTGGAGCCATCACACACCTTAAGAACTTGAACTATGCAGATGAGATATGTCTGACCTCTCACAGACTCTGTGACACGCAGAGCAACGCTGTGCGGCTTAACTACTCCAGCCAAGAGAACATCATCATAAATGGGAACTCAATTGACATTATTACCAGCTATCCATACCTTTGCACAATCATCTCCAACAGTGGCGGGGTGGATGAAGACGTCTCGAACCGACTTTCAAAAGCACGATCTGCAAGCGGGAGACTATCGCATTTGGAGTCCATACTGTTATTCGGTAGTGAGACATGACTCACCATACAGACAGCCATAACACGGAAACAGCAGATAAATACCTGAGGATCCTGTGCAGGATCCAAACAGAATATCAAATGCAGAAATTTTTTTGTGTTACGGGTGAGCCTCCTATACACCTCCAAATAAGGAGAAGAAAGTGGACGGTTTTAGGTAAGACACCGAGTAAAATCATTAGGATGGCACTAGATTGGAACACCAAGGAAGAATACGTGTAGGCAGACCAAAGGTTACAAAGAGAAGATCCATCCTTAATCACACACTTCGACCATTGAAAATGGAAAATCCAAAATGTATGTAACAGGCATAAGGAGGCGTGGCAGACCCCATCAAGTATATATATATTCTTGCTCAGGATTATTAGCCGAGTTGATTGAGCCATGTCCGTCTGTCTGTCTTTCTGTTTGTTTGAGACAACAGATCTCAGCTATTAAAAGAGCAGAACAGAACAAGTTTATGTCAAATGTTTGTTGCCACGCCCACCGCCCCCGCAAATCGGTAATTTGTGATTATTTAGCAAACTATTGAACTCATAATATTCTGCTGTGGTACGCATAAAGCTGAATGCAATATGAACATATCCTTCAAATTGCTATCCGATCGGACAAATAACACAGAAATTATCCAAGTCAAGTTTTCAGTACAAATGTATGAGCAGCAGCCTGAGCGCTGCTACTAGCAGTTGACGTCGACATCGTAAGCCGTCGCTTCACTCGCTTGTGTGGGTGAGCCATATCTAGTAGAATTATTTATGCAGAATACTCTGTTTCGGGCGCGCTCGACTGTAGCCTACCGACTTGTTTCTTTTCTTACTAATTATAATTCTGAATTTTACCGAAATAAACACCGGTGCCGTAGAATTCTGATAGGTCTTTAAGAAAGATACTACCGACACACGTCCTAAATGTTAAAGAACAGAACTCAACAAAAAGTTTTCTTTTTTAAGGCTTTCCTATCAAATTGTTAAAGGGTAACAAAAATTTTGAGCTATATCCTAATGGTCTTAATTTTTCTTCACAAGTTATTGTTTTTACCGCATTCTGGTTAAAACCGTAAATTTTAGACAGAACGGTATAAAACTTAAGGATGGAGTACTAATTGCAGTTCGCTCCACCATTTTACGTCTGATATTTTATAACCGGACATTTTATACATTTGTATAAATTACACTTCTCAGTTGTTATACCCTTCGACCATTGAAAATTGTCAAAAAAGGGTATACTAACTTTGTGCAAAATGTATGTAACAGGCATAAGGAGGCGTGGCAGACCCCATAGAGTATATATATTCTTGCTCAGGATAGTCATCCTGCTAGTCAGCTGAGTCGATTAAGCCATGTCCGTCTGTCTGTCTGTTTGTTTGAGACAACAGATCTCAGCTATTAAAAGAGCTAGAGACAGCAAGTTTGGTATGAATGTTCCTGTATATTCGGGTCAGAACAAGTTTACGTCAAATGTTTGATGCCACACCCACCGCCCCTGCAAATCGGTAATTAGTGATTATTATGCAAACTATTGAATTGTTGAATTATTTGTGGTTGTAGAAATTGGGAGAAGGGTATCTTCCTGTCGGGCGCGCTCGACTGTAGCCCTACTGACTTGTTTCTTGTATGGAATCTGCTTCTGTTGCGGTCAACATTTGTCTGAAATAAAGACAGTTATTAACTTGTTATCAGATAGAGATAACTTCATAGTCCTTGGAGTCTTTGATATTTCTGAATGCATCTGAACACCTAATATAGTGCAGGTTTGGCATGCCATTTTTACAGGTGAATTATTTTAACAACTCTTTAAACAGATCGCAGATCGTAAATATGTTTCACCTCTGATCCCTCCAAAGTAAATTAAATTTATTTATCAATTGAAATGTCACACTTTTATTAATAAAAAAAAGTGTTTTAAATTAATTAAACTTAATTTAAGACCAGTTCCTTTGAGCTCTGGTAGTTGTTCAACCTGTTGGTAGCGGCCCGAGTTTGTGTTTCGCTTGGTAAAAAGATACTACGTCCTAAAATCGGTGACCCAGCGTATGTTTCCACAACTCTTCGAGGAACCACTGTTGCGGCGGAAGGTTATCCTCGGCAACAACAACAGCGACAACGACAAAATACATGAACAGCACTAGGCTGATGTCAGAGTGCGTGCGAGAAGCGATGTGATGCGAGTAGCGATAATAGTTCGTGCTATGAGCAAAGCGGGAAGGTGTGAAACTGAAAGCTTAAAGCGAAACGAGTTGCATTGCAAATCATACGATCAAAGCGAGTTCAAGCGAGAAAGCAGGTTACAAACTGCTCTCTCGCTTTGTCGCTTTAACTCGAAGCTCGCTCCGCTCGCACTCTGACACCTTTTGACCGATTGCAATATTATCACATCGCTTCTCGCGTGCACTCTGATATCAGCACTATGTAGTACTTATAAGAAAGCCTACCACAAATTTTTAGTTTCGTATACACTGGGCAATAAAAGTCAACGCCATACATGACAATGGGGTGGTTAGTACGGCACCAGTCTGCGGCTAAACCCCCCAATTTTCGAGTCAGAACTTGCAATTTGTATTCAAAGCAGCGAATGCACGAACAAACTGCCTGACAGCAGATTTTCTGAGCGTTAACTATCCAAATACGCTCTCAAAGGACACTCACCAGTGCTCTTGGACCAACATGAAAATTGGATTAATGACAGAGTTGGACGTAGCTCTGAACAAATTTAGAGCTTTTCGTCAACAACAATGGAAAATTGTCATCATACGAAAATTTCCGAAAATTTCGTAACGAAATAGAAGCATTTGCTCGTCGTCCTTCAAGTTTGCGAATATTTTCAATGACGTCACGAAACTCGTGAGGTTGTAATACTTTGACAACTTTTGTAAGGGCTTCATAATAATCCGTCGGTGGTGAACTCTTTTCGGATTGGTCATTTTTATTTTTGCATTTAGCTATAAAGCGGAACATACACAAAACACACTGAGCAGTTTGAGGTGTGATGAGAATCACGCAATGACGTCTACTCAATCTGACTGGATCACAGCAGCGGTCAGTCCTACCACTGATTTCCTTGCCTCCAACTCATGGATCTCCTTCGACGGTTTAGAATGTGGATTCACGGGCCACTCTTCTTCCTTCTTTTCAAAAAACAAACCACCACTGAACCAGAGAGAATCTTATATATCATGAATGGTACAACATCTAGATATGGTGTCTGCTGGGTTCTGCTCTGTTGGTACATGTCGCCAATCAGCATCTTTTGACCACTTCTGAATGTCAGCCTTTCTACTCACAGCGAACGTTGCTAACTACGAAAGATGCGATGGAATCCAATAAAGATTGACTTCAGAATTCGATCAATAAACAATTCGTTTGATTTGTAGATTTAGTAAAGCGCGGCACATGATTTAAGTCTTGGAAGCGTTTTAGTCGTGAGCGGCGCTCCTTTTGTTTTGAAGTCAAC
Source organism: Zaprionus tsacasi (assembly GCA_018904105.1). Lineage (NCBI taxonomy): Eukaryota > Metazoa > Arthropoda > Insecta > Diptera > Drosophilidae > Zaprionus > Zaprionus tsacasi. Next base: position 1,576,070 of record JAEIFR010000176.1, on the reverse strand, counting down.
AACGAAATCTTGTAACCTTCAGCAGTTTTGCTACGGATATAAACGAAAGTACCGTAGGTTCTCATTGATGTGTCACGACAACGAAACCATGTAATTGGATTGATGACATCGGATCGGTGTAAACATATCAAGGTATAGATATCACTTCCACCCAGTCTAACCTATTAAGCCATAGTTCCTGCAATAGCATATCGCCTCGAATGACAATTTAAATTAATAAGCGGACTGGGTGAAACAACGTCGATGTCACCGATATGTTAAATTTAGGCACTGGATTTTAAAAACTACATGGTCTATTAGATTTTTCGAAATGTGGGTAGTAGGCAGAAGGAGACATCTGCGACCCCATGAAGTACATATATATGAACTTGCTCAGGATCACTAGCCGAGTCGATCTAGCCATGTCTGTCCGTCTGTCAGTACAAATGTACGAGCAGCAGCCTGCGCGCTGCTTTGAGTAGTTGACGCCGACGTCGACGTCACTTTTTACGTGCGTCGCTGTGTGAGTGCGAGCGAGTAAGCTTTATGTAGAGAAGTATTTTTGCAGAATTTCTGTTTGAAATTATCAGTGTAGTTACACGATTTTAAAATATGGGAGAAGGCTATATCGAGCACGGTCGACTGTAGCCTTACCGACTTGTTTTTCTTAAGTTTGTAGGACTGCTAGTGCCATCTGTACCAAAGCCAGCATTATTTTTTAGTTTACGCTTGTCTTCTCAAGTACAAAAAGTATTTTCGGCGATTTGTGCGATATTCAATTTTGTTATGCAAAAAAGTGATACTAAATTTTGCGTGCGGAATGATATTTCTGCTATCGAATGTTAGAAGAGGCTTTTGGTGACGAGTCTATTTTACAAAAAAATGTTAGCAAGTAGTAGAAAGATTTTAAAGACGGCAGACGTGTCGATGATTTGCAACGCTGCGACAACCATGGACTTTACTTGATGCCAAAACATCAAAAAAATCAAGGAAATGGTGCTTGGAAATTGTCGATTAACAATTTGAAAACTTGTTGACATGGTTAGAATTTCATTTGGATCGGTGCAAACAATTTTGAAGGATCATTTAGTCCTCAGAAAAGTCAAAACGCGTTTGGTGCCGAAATTTCTCAACTTCTTCGAAAAAGAGCGGCAAGCATGTGATACAATGCTTTCAGACTGTCATGGCGTCTACAAACAAATTATTACTGGCGATGAATGTTGGATTTACGCTTACGATCCAGAAACAACTGATCAATCACGTGAAAACTTTTCAAAAGGCGAGGCCAACTAAAAAATATAATTTAGGCGTTATGCGTCATTTGCGTCAAGCTATTTGCAAAAAAAAGAGACCGGAGTTTGCACCACGATAATGCACCGTCGCACACTGCCCGATTCTTCGTAAGTTTTTCGTCAAAAACTCGGCCCATGTTGCTCTACAACCACCGTATTCACCTGATTTAGCAGCGTGTGACTTCTTGCTGTTCCCGAAGCACAAGAGACCACTGCGGGAAAATCGTTTTGAGTCGATTGAAGAGTTCGAACGTGAAACGGCACCAGCATTGACGGCTATACCTACAGACATCATTTCAGCATGCTTCAAGGACTGGAGAACACGTTGGTGCAAATACATCGCGGTCATTGAGGATTATTTTGAGGGGGACAATATAGATTTGGAAGAACAAATAAAGGATTTTTCTTTTTAGGCCATGGATTTAAAAAAAATACATGGTCTATTAGGTTTGTCAGAATGTGCGTAACAGTCAGAAGGAGACATCTGCGACCCCATAAAGTATATATATTCTTACTCAGGATCACTAGCCGAGTCGATCTAGCCATGTCTGTCTGTCCGTCCGTCCTTGTGAACACCAGGATCGTTCCGTTCCGTTTTTCGTTTGCCGATTCGCTACCTCGTGTCTTTCAGCAAAAGTTGTGCAAATGTATGAAACAATCAGCCGAGTCGATTGAGCCGTGTCCGTCTGTCTGTTATAAATGCTAGAGACACCAAATTTTCATGAAGGTTCCTATATATAATATCATATCAAGTTGATGTCAAATCTTTGATACCAAGCCCACCGCCCCCGCAAATCGGTTATTTGTGATTAATAAATGTATTATATGTATAGCGTTCTGCTTCAGTATACATAAAGCTTAATGATATATGTATATATGCTCCAATTTCCAATCCGATCGGACCAATAACACAGAAGTTATTCAAGTCAAAGTTTTCAATACAAATGTTAGGTTTGTGTGTAAGTGCAAGCGAGTAACGCATATGTCGTAGAATTATTTATGCAGAATTCTCTGTTTGAAATTATGAGTGTACCTACACGTTTATAACGGATTTTAAAAATTTGGCGAAGAATACCTTACTGTCTGACTTGTTATACCCGCTACTTATAGAGTAGAAGGGTAATATGACTTTGTTCCAACCGAAAATATATGTAACATACAGAAGGAGACATTTCCGACCCCATAAAGTATATATATATTCTGAATCAGTATCAAAAGCCGAGTCGATATAGCCATGTCCGTCCCTCCGTCTGTCTGTCCGTCCGTCCGTCCTTGTGAACACCAGTATCTCAGCTATTATAAAAGCTAGAACTTCCAAATTTGGTGACAATATGTGTTATTACTGCAGGCTGACCAAGTTTATTTTGGTGTTTTGCCACGCCTTCACCCGCCCGTATAAATTGAAAAACAAAAATTGACTGCAGCCGCAATTTCAGTAAGATTGGACGATAAATATGGAAGATATTAAAGAAATAGTAGTGCCATGTGACCACGTGTTTTGTGTGTTTTATTATGTTAGATATGCAAAATATGCAGGTTCAACTCCGTCGGGAAGCACTTATTTTCAATTAGAAGTACCAACATTATTTGGACTGATCATGATTTCAATTTAATAGAAAATGTATAAAAGATGCAGTGTTTGAGTGGATGTGGTCGTTGACTGTGATGCGAAAGTGTACAGGTTCGAATCCTACCATTAGGTTTTCTGGATTTTACTTTTTTCAAGCACTTAAAATATTTTAAGTTTAGTATTAAGTTCATTTGATTAAAAATTATTTTAAGAGAAATGAGTTGGTATTAGATTTTTTCCTGTACGATAAGTTGAATGGTCTCATAATGTAACTTTGCCGATTCTAATCATTTACGCAAGTGGCAGAGCGGTTATACGAGGGTCGTTTGATAAGTCCGTGACTTTTTGTATTTGCCGCGCACCTGCTCTAAATACAACACTGCTCCTGTCAGCAGTTATCGATTAACAGCTGACTGTAAAATTTTGAGAAAGCTGCGTTTTTTGGTTTGCGTTTTATAGGCATTGAAAGCAGACGATCTCGTGAATTTTAACGAAAATGGAAAAAAGTGAATTTCGTGTGCTAATTAAGCATTATTTTTTGCGTAAAAAATCCATCACCGAAACCAAGGAAAGACTTGATAAATATTATGGGGACTCTGCACCATCAATTTCAATGGTTAAGAAATGGTTTACTGAGTTCCGTTGTGGTCGTACCAGTACAAGTGATGCCGAACGTTCAGGTCGCCCAAAAGAGGTCGTCATGCCAGAAATCGTCGACAAAATCCATGGAATGATATTGGATGATCGGAGAATGAAAGTGCGTGAGGTAGCTGAGGCTGTAGGCATCTCAACTGAACGGGTACATCACATTTTACATGAATATTTGGACATGAAAAAGCTTTCCGCGCGATGGGTGCCGCGATTGCTCACACACGACCATAAGCGCAACCGTGTGACCATTTCAAAGGAGTGTTTGGCGATGTTCAACCGCAATCCAAACGAATTTTTGCGCCGTTTCGTTACCGTAGACGAAACATGGATCCACCACACCACACCAGAGACCAAAGAACAATCAAGACAGTGGGTTTCTCCGGGTGAACGTGCACCAAAGAAGGCCAAGGTGGGTCTGTCGGCCAACAAGGTCATGGCCACAGTTTTTTGGGATGCACAAGGTATCATTCACATCGATTACCTTGAAAAGGGTAAAACGATCACCGGCGAATATTATTCAGAGCTTTTGGACAGATTCGATATTGATTTGAAGCAGAAACGACCGCATTTGGCGAAAAAAAAGTGCTGTTCCATCAGGACAATGCACGGGTGCACACGTGTGTAGTCAGCATGGCAAAATTTCATAAATTGGGCTACGAACTGCTACCCCATCCAGCATATTCTCCAGATTTAGCCCCCTGTGACTATTTTTTGTTTCCAAACATGAAGAAATGGCTCGGCGGTAAGAGATTCGGGTCAAATGAAGAGGTCATCACAGAAACAAACGACTATTTTGAGGGCCTTGAGAAAACCTATTATTTGGAAGGAATAAAAAAATTGGAAAAACGCTGGACTAAATGTATAGAGCTAAAAGGAGATTATGTTGAGAAATAAAACGCTTCTTTGACGAAAAAAATATATTTTATTCAAAAAGTCACGGACTTATCAAACGACCCTCGTAGTTGCAGATTGCATAGTACGAGTTTTTTGGGATCCATTGTTCAAATCCCCTCACATGAATAAATTTTTTTTTTATTTTTCCTTCTCTTCTTATTTTAATTTTATGATTATTTTTAAATGATGATAACGTAGTTTTTACTAGATTTAAGAGCTCGAATCTTAAGTGATATTTTGCAGCAACATACAATATCTGGTTGGATTATTGGATTTCACAATAAATATGTGAAGCATTATATAGGCGTCTCTTTTACATTCATACTTAAAAGCCCTCTGATAAGTTCTATCTGGGTGCGCTCGACTGTAGCCTTTTCGATTTATTTTATATTAATAAGCCCACTAAATAGTCTAAGTTATGTCATATACTTTTTTTTGTGGATTGCAAATGTGCATTCATCATTTGTCAACCGAAGCAGAATGTAAAATCTTCACATATATCGCGTAATAAAAAGTATATTATTTGTTATATTCACACAGGATTTGAAACCTTCTAATATTGTTGTAAAGGCCGATTGTACTTTAAAAATTTTGGATTTCGGACTAGCTCGAACTGCTGGAACTACATTTATGATGACTCCATATGTGGTTACCAGATATTACAGGGCTCCGGAAGTGATTTTGGGTATGGGGTATACCGAAAATGTTGACATCTGGTCAGTTGGTTGCATTATGGGAGAAATGATAAGAGGTGGAGTGCTATTTCCTGGAACTGATCATATTGATCAATGGAACAAAATAATTGGTAAATACAAACTAATATAATATATAAATATTTAAATGCAATTTATTTTGTAGAACAACTAGGTACTCCGTCTCCATCGTTTATGCAGCGGTTGCAACCTACCGTTCGTACTTATGTTGAGAATCGTCCAAGATATACTGGCTATTCATTTGATAGACTCTTTCCTGATGGTCTCTTTCCTAATGATAATAATCAAAATAGCCGCCGAAAGGCTGCTGAGGCTAGGGACCTTCTCAGTAAAATGCTTGTAATTGACCCAGAACAAAGAATTTCTGTTGACAGAGCTTTAAGGCACGAGTATATAAATGTGTGGTACGATGCTGAAGAAGTTGATGCTGTAAGTAAATACAAACTTCAAATTTATTAAAACTTAAAATACTTTCCTTTAGAATTTTATAGGTTATATTTTCGAAAATTTGTTAATAAAATTTTCTTTGATCATTATAAAAAAAGGTTTAAAAAAGATTACATTCGGAATTTTAAAATTAAAATACCCTTCGCCATTACACATGGTTAATTAGAATAAAAAACGGCCCTTGGCATGCAGAGGTTTTATTCCATTGCAGATTTGATCTAATTATTCCTATTATGAATTAAGAAGAAATATAAACTGCACGGAGAACTAAATTTTTCATTTCCTACATGCTTAAAACCGATATTATACAGCACACACACGAGCGTCCCCGACTGTGGTATAACCGCTACGACTAAAACGAAGAAAAAAACACGTCTCACAGTCTCATATTTGTTCTGACTATGAAAGTTGCACGTGGTACTTGTTGGATGTTTCCATTTTGGTTTCAGTGCTTTCCAGTTAGAATGTAAAAGAGACGCTTAGATTAGAACTCGTACCCTAATAGTTTTGGTTCACATAATTAAAAAAAAAAGTGCTTGCCACCGGAGTTGAAACTTATCTTGTATATCTAACATAACATAATAAAACGGACAAAAATACGTGGTCACATGACACTATTATTTCTTTAATATCTTCCATATTTATTGTCCAAAACGAAACGTCCGCAAGATGATATTTATAACGTATATGTAAAACTGTTGCTGTAAAGCTAATATTGCAGCCGTAATTATCTTTTTTTTCAATTTATGGGGGCTGGTGGAGGCGTGGCAAAAATCCAAAATAAAAAATAATTAATAATAAAATTTGCTAGATCTGGCTCTTATAATAAGAACCATGTGTTCACACGGACGGACATACATACAGATGGACAGGCGGACATGGCTAAGCCTATATATAACCGTCGACGGACATTGCTAAATCGACTTATTTGTTGATTTGAGTCAGAATACTTTAGAAAGTTGGAGATGTCTCATAAGGTGCATATATTTTCGTTGATAAGAACAAGGTCATATATTATTATCATTAAACAAATCAATCAAAATCAACAGTTAATTAAATTTAGTAGTTTAGTATATGCTATTGATTTCATTTAAATATTCAAATGAATATTATATTTTAAAACAAGTAAATAATACCTTCGGCATGCCGAAGATAGAAATTCTTGATGCTATATATTCCTCCGTTTTAAATCAATTTATAAATATACATTCATCTTAAAAGCTAAAATTTTTTTAATAGCCTGCCCCAGAACCATATGACCACAGTGTTGATGAAAGGGAACATACTGTGGAGCAGTGGAAAGAACTTATATATGAAGAAGTTATGGACTACGAAGCACACAATACAAGTAATATTACTCGGTAGAACAAAAGTATTCCTTAAAAGACAGTTACTTAGCCAATAGCTTATCAATAATACATTTTATTAAAATATAAATTAATCACAACTACAAATAAAAATCATACTGTTTAATATAAAATATATGTATTTTTTAATTGACTTTATTTAGGCGTATCGGTTCAATGGTCGAAGAGTATAATGTTCTCCAAATTTGCTAGATCTGGCTAATAGCTGAGATCCAGGTGCTCACACGGACGGACAAACAGACAGACGGACAGGCGGACATGGCTATGGCTATATATAAATAAATAACACAAATTACGTTTAAAATTACTCACACGGACGGACAGACAGACGGACAGGCTGGCATGGCTATGGCTATATATAAATAAATAAATAACACAAATTACGTTTAAATTTACTTAGGAAAAGAAAATAACAGGAACGCAAAAACCGTTAAATCTATTTCGTTGATCGGAAGCGTACATACAGAGAGAGAGAGAGAGAACAAATAGTCGAAACATTATTTATTTTTATTTAGAACACTGTTAATGTTCCTTTATTGTGCACTCATGTTTTTTGCTGTAATATTTTGCGTTTTTTCTGTTTATTCTATAAACATTGAAGATATGCAATTTACCGTTTCAAATTACAGTCCGATCGGACCAATAACACAGAAGTTTTTTAAATCACCGTTCAGTACAAATGTTTGGTACGAGCAGTAGCCTGCGCGCTGCTACAGGCAGTTGACATCGACGACGCGACGCGTCGCCTTATGTTTTACTCGCGTGGAGTAGAATATTTTGTGCAGAATACTCTGCTTGAAAGTATGAGTGTTCTTACATATTTGTAACGGATTTTCAAAATTGGATTGTATGTTTATTTAATAAACTTATGGCCCTTATTTCTATTTTAACTTACGCAAAGGCTCATCTGCTTATATTTGAAGCTGAGCTTGCTATACATTAGTGCACAATAAAGTGAAAACGGTGGACGTTTTCTTGTTAAAATTTTCATAAATTTATTATTTATTACGTGGTACATTCATTCTAAAGCAAGAAACACAAGAATAAAGTAAGTTAAAATTGTACGCTTAACAAGTAACACATATGTTAGTCTCTCAAAAAATAATTGATGCAGTGAAATAAATTTCAAGTTACTGACTGTTAGCATGTGCTGACAATAACAAATTATAAGAAAAGCAAAAAAAAAAAAAAAAAACAATACCAGATACGCTTTATTACTGTTTTACCCAAAGACTAGACCACAACAGATGTGTAAACCAAAGAACTGCAAAAGTCACATTTTTCTTGAATCGCATCAAACACGAAATTTCAGCGGCGGTGAAACGAAACGAATTGGTCCACAACTCGCTTCAGTCGCGTGTAAGTCGACCCAATCTTTTTAAATCGTATCGTATCACCGAATTTACGAATCAGAGTCTATCAGCTGACGCGCCGGTCCGTTTGCCCAAACACTTGGTCTGGGTAAATCGACGATTGATATACATTTGCATATGTGGATCATACACATTTTTTCGGTCGAGCGAGGTCGCACTCGAGCAGCGGGCAGTGTGTATGTATTTTGTTTTTGTAATTGCCTGCTTGTTCGTATGGTCTCGTGTGTATGTATTTTGTTTTTGTAATTGCCTGCTTGTGTGTATGGGCTGGTGTGTATGTATGTGTTTTGTTTTTGTAATTTTTGCCTATGCAATTACTGTGGCGCCGCGGCGTCTAGATGACCCTTTTTTCCTCCACCTAAATGCACCTGCAATTGTTTGCATACCTATTCTTGATATTTTCCAAGATTTTGTAACTCAGCTATTTTTTGGGATTGCTCCCTTTCGTTACCTAATATTACCTATTATTTATATATGCCAAAATAGGGATGTCTTGTATTTTTTGTAGACAATTTATTATTACTAAGGTCTTATTTTAAAAATAGTTAGTAAATTTTTTTTCTATATATTAAATTGCTAGCAATTATCAATTATTCAATTCGAATCCCTTTTTCAGTTAAATTATTTCCCCTTCCACCATTTACCAGAATTGCACGCGCTCATACATACATACAAAACCCTAAATACACACTGTTGAAGCGATTCCTTAGGGATGATTTGTGTAAAGGCGCGCTATTTGTGTGTAAAAGCGAATCTTAGTATACAGATCCAAATAGCCCAAATGGATCAAGACGAAAATGATACACACGAGGCAGCGAATCGGCAAGCGAGAAACGAAACGAAAAGTGGAAGAGGGGATTCTGTCACGCTGTCGCTCCAGCAGCGAATTTCTAGATACATACACACGTTGACGCTGTGGCCGAATAGCGTGATTTTTCATATGAATGATTGTGTCTACACACATTTGGTAGAACCGAAGCCGTTCTCTGGTGTAAACACATTCTTGAGAACGAAAAGTTTTTTTTGTGGATTCTGTTTCACTGAATATTTGTAGACTTGTTTTTTTGGAAAACTTTTAAGAGGATTTATAAATTTACTTCTTCTTTGTATATATGCATTCTGAATCAGCATCAATAGGAGTTAATAAACCAAATCCGTTCGTCAATCTGTTGCACCGCAAAGTGGTTACTTAATTTAAAGCTGGCCTTATGAAACATTATACACATGCTTCTTATTCCTGCAGGACGTAAATAAGTCGGAACGAGCCAGATTGGACGTATTTGGCGTTTAATTATCGCGGATTCTTGATACTCTTTTTAAGATACAAAAATTCTGTTTTTCAACAAAATCGGTATTGGACCAGCGTTTTATATAAATAAATCACTAAAAATGAAAAACCTCATGTAAACCTTATCGAATCAGATGCTACATATTTGCAAACATCATTCCGCTTACATTTTACAAGTATTCCAATGTTTCCATCCATTCGTTTTTATTTTGGAAATCAATCAATTTACGAGCACAAAATCAAAATAACTAACACATCGTTGTACTACTCATAAATATATTATTTATTACTCATTGTAGACTTTCTATTTTAAAACATAGATTACCAAAACTCTATAATATTTTATTTATTTATTTATTATTCCGATGGGATTATAATTAGGAAGATGTGTTCATATTGCTTTCAGCATTATGTATGACAAAGCAGAACGTTATGGACGTTGAGTACAATGAATGTGATAACAAGTGGTCCAACGACACCAAGCCGATGCATGTTGCTCGCGGAACACAGATGAAGTCCACCTTCCGTCTAACCGACCGAGAGGCAACGTCGCATAATAGACGACAAAGAATCGCGGTAATAATGTGAATAGATACGTGAGAAGAAATTAACGCAATAAGGATAGGAAACGCGAATAGGAGATACGAGAGAATGCTGCATGCAAATAGAAATGAAAAATATATACAAATAAAATATCGATGAAGATTATAATACTAATCGTGCTAGATATACAAGCATAAACGACTTCACAGCAGCGATAGAGTTAGTGCTAGGCCATGGGGTGTTAAAGTTTATTGTAGTCCGAACCAGAGAACTGCAAAACTCACATTTTTTTAGGCCATGGATTTTAAAAAAATACATGGTCTATTAGGTTTGTCGGAATGTGCGTAACAGGCAGAAGGAGACATCTGCGACCCCATAAACATATATCTTCTTACTCAGGATCACTAGCCGAGACGATATAGCCATGTCTGTCTGTCTGTCCGTCTGTATGAGACAACGGTTCTCAGCTATTAAGAAAGCTAGAGACTCCAAATTTGGCAGAAAGATTCATGTATATCCTAGGCAGTAAACGTCATTTTCAAATTTTGGTAACCACGCCCACCGCCCCCGTAAATCAGAAATTGATTTTAAATATGCGATTATTAAGCAAAGTATTGAAGTCTTAACTTTCAGCTTAGGCATACATCTAGATAAATACGTTGTGAACTTATTCTATAAATTGCAATAAACATAGAAGTTACGTAAGTTAACGTTCTCTATTGATTTGTGATGCCGTGCCTGCAAGCTGCTGCCAGCCATGTGCGTTTTCGATCTTTTTAATGCGAAAGTGGTTATGTGTGTATATGAGATCGAAATAGTAACTTAGCCGCAGAGCCAATAGTTGCGGCGATAGTCAAATGTGTTGAGAGGCCGGCAATCGAACAAAGAAGGGACAGAGGTTCAACCCTCAGAAGAGGCGGTTGAGTTTTAATTACCTTTTTTTTCGCTTCTAAAAGTTTTTTATACCCTTGCAGAGGGTATATTAATTTTAGCCAGAAGTTTGTAACGCACCTTAGGAGACATCTCCGACCCTATAAAGTATATATATTCTGAATCAGCATAAACAGAGGAGTCCAAAAATGGATGTCCGTCTGTCCGTCCGTCTGTTGCAACGCAAACTAGTTTCTCAGTTTTTGAGCTATCTTCATGAAACTTGGCATACAAGCTTCTTATTTCTGCCCTCTTTAAATAAGTCGGAACGGGCCAGATCGGATTGATATATCGTACAGCTGTCATGGAGCCTATCGGCCGATTTTCGTTATATTTCAAGATATAGCTATCAGGCTTACCACATCCAAATCTAAGTATGTCCTTAATAATAAAGTTTCATCAAAATCGATGAATCAATTATAACGATCAACGATCGGCCTAATGAAGGTTCCTGTTGCAATTTTATGAAAATCTGAGTACTATTACATATAGCTGTGTACAACTGCAAGGGTATAAAACCTTCGGCAAGCCAAAGGTAGCCTTGCTTTCTTGTTTTATGTTTATTTTTTTTTCACTTCTAAGTAGAAGTTTTTTTTTCATCATTATAACATTTAGTTTCATTTCATCATATTTCAACAAATTATCTCATTCAATCCAATAGAAGTGTTATTGTCGTACAAGACACATTTGAGGTAATGGTCTAAATATGCAATTTTAGCGTGCGCGGAGCGCAGCGACGGTGGTCTAGTTGTTTGGATGACGGACTCCTATGCAAACAGCCAGGGTTCGATTCCCCACGGCGAAAAGAGAATTTACCTATTTTAATTTTTTTATGTTTTGTTGTATTTTATATTTGTTTACATTTATATTTATAAAGCATATGCATTTTTCCCATTTATTAATATTTATCTAATCCGTTTTATATTAAGTGTTACATTTTGCCTTTTAAGATGTTTTGCATGCTGGACTTATGCGTGCATGCATACAATACATGCATGCAAAGCTCACACATGCATACATACATGTGTCTGAGGCAATACACAAAACGTGAGGCAGGTCAGTACATTCTTAACGGACGTCTAAATTAAAGAAGAAGCGGTTGACGCTGGTGTGCGTGTGTGTAACGAATATTGGCACGCGCCAAAAATGCACATATCTCTCTCTCGTTTTAACTTATTCTATCGACTCTTGTTTATTCTGCTTGTTCATAATATTTCAACAAAATATCTCATTCAATCCACTGGAAGTGTTATTGTTGTACTAAACAATATGACACATTTGATGCATTTTATGCAATTTTAGCATATGCGATGCGACGGTGGTCTAGTTGTGCGGATGACGGACTCCTATGCAATCGGCCAGGGTTCGAATCCTCACGGCGAAAAAAAAAAATTTACCCATTTTAAGTTTTTTATGTTTTGTTGTATTTTATATTTGTTTACATTTATATTTATAAAGCATATACATTTTTGAATTATTTAACATTTATTAATATTTATCTAATCAATTTTATATTAAGTGTTAAATTTTTCCTTTTAAGATGTTTTGCATGCTGTACTTACGCGTGCATGCATACAATACATGCATTGGGTCAATGGCATCACATGTCGCGCGAATTTGTGGAAGAATTCCTTTCGTTTTACCGCCGCTGTTGGATTCAGTAAATTGAATGAAATCTCGTGTTTGATGCAATTTAAGACAAGTCGGAAAGGCTACAGTCACGCGGTGACTGTCAGAGGCCATGGATTTTCAGTGTATATATTTAAAGTAAACCATAAAAAAAGTAGTGAAGGGACAAAGCAAAGCAGAATAGACAAGAGTCGATGGCATAAGTTAGAACGAGAGAGAGATATGTGCATTTCTGGCGCGTGCTAAGATTCGTTACACACACTCACCAGCGTCTACTGCTCTTTCTTTAATTTAGGCGTCCGTTAAAAATGCACTGACCTGCCTCACGTTTTGTGTATTGCCTCACACGCATATACATACATAAGTATGCATGTGTGAGCTTCGTATGCATGTTTTGTATGCTTGCACGCATAAGTACAGCATGCAAAACATCTTAAAAGGCAACACTTAATATAAAATTGATTAGATAAATATTAATAAATGGGAAATAATTCAAGAATGTACGAGGGTCGTTTGATAAGTCCGTGACTTTTTGAATAAAATATATTTTTTTCGTCAAAGAAGCGTTTTATTTCTCAACATAATCTCCTTTTAGCTCTATACATTTAGTCCAGCGTTTTTCCAATTTTTTTATTCCTTCCAAATAATAGGTTTTCTCAAGGCCCTCAAAATAGTCGTTTGTTTCTGTGATGACCTCTTCATTTGACCCGAATCTCTTACCGCCGAGCCATTTCTTCATGTTTGGAAACAAAAAATAGTCACAGGGGGCTAAATCTGGAGAATATGCTGGATGGGGTAGCAGTTCGTAGCCCAATTTATGAAATTTTGCCATGCTGACTACACACGTGTGCACCCGTGCATTGTCCTGATGGAACAGCACTTTTTTTTCGCCAAATGCGGTCGTTTCTGCTTCAAATCAATATCGAATCTGTCCAAAAGCTCTGAATAATATTCGCCGGTGATCGTTTTACCCTTTTCAAGGTAATCGATGTGAATGATACCTTGTGCATCCCAAAAAACTGTGGCCATGACCTTGTTGGCCGACAGACCCACCTTGGCCTTCTTTGGTGCACGTTCACCCGGAGAAACCCACTGTCTTGATTGTTCTTTGGTCTCTGGTGTGGTGTGGTGGATCCATGTTTCGTCTACGGTAACGAAACGGCGCAAAAATTCGTTTGGATTGCGGTTGAACATCGCCAAACACTCCTTTGAAATGGTCACACGGTTGCGCTTATGGTCGTGTGTGAGCAATCGCGGCACCCATCGCGCGGAAAGCTTTTTCATGTCCAAATATTCATGTAAAATGTGATGTACCCGTTCAGTTGAGATGCCTACAGCCTCAGCTACCTCACGCACTTTCATTCTCCGATCATCCAATATCATTCCATGGATTTTGTCGACGATTTCTGGCATGACGACCTCTTTTGGGCGACCTGAACGTTCGGCATCACTTGTACTGGTACGACCACAACGGAACTCAGTAAACCATTTCTTAACCATTGAAATTGATGGTGCAGAGTCCCCATAATATTTATCAAGTCTTTCCTTGGTTTCGGTGATGGATTTTTTACGCAAAAAATAATGCTTAATTAGCACACGAAATTCACTTTTTTCCATTTTCGTTAAAATTCACGAGATCGTCTGCTTTCAATGCCTATAAAACGCAAACCAAAAAACGCAGCTTTCTCAAAATTTTACAGTCAGCTGTTAATCGATAACTGCTGACAGGAGCAGTGTTGTATTTAGAGCAGGTGCGCGGCAAATACAAAAAGTCACGGACTTATCAAACGACCCTCGTATATCACTACATAGTATAAAACAAAGTCGCTTTATCTGTCCCTATGTACCTTTGTATGCTTAAATCTTTGAAACTACGCAACGGATTTTGAGGCGGGTTTTTTAATAGATAGAGTGGAGAGGAAGTTTTATATGTATAATAACATCTATTAAATAGTGGAGAAGTACTGTTATTTTTGAGGTTTCTAATGTGATGTCGTAAATAATTACATTTTTTTTGCAAATGCCGGCTGAACCCTACGAGTTTAATAATGTACTAAGTATTGTACACATTGAAAATGCCTACAAAAAAGTCCGCGATATGTATATGTCTATCTCTTATGGATAACCCACACTAATTTTTTTTGTCATTTACTTTTTACGACAAATAATGGCTAATTCGAAGCGATTTTAACCAATACAGCATTAATCCTTAACCTATTAAATACCTAGAATACATTGTTCATTTAATATATGCTATATGCCCCTACTATGTAGTGAAGTACTTTTAATTTAATTACAAGAAAGCAAGGCTACCTGCGGCAAGCCGAAGTTGTACACAGTTGTACACAGCTATATGTAATAGTATTCAGTTTTTCATAAAATTGCAACAGGTACCTTCATTATGCCAATCGTTGATCGTTATAATTGATTCATCGATTTTGATGAAACTTTATTATTAAGGACATACTTAGATTTGGATTTGGTAAGCCTGATAGCTATATCTTGAAATATAACGAAAATCGGCCGATAGGCTCCATGACAGCTGTACGATGTATCAGTCCGATCTGGCCCGTTCCGACTTATTTACAGAGGGCAGAAATAAGAATCTTGTGAGCCAAGTTTCATGAAGATAGCTCAATAACTGTGTGACTATTTTGGGTTGCAACAGACAGACGGACTGACTGATTGTTCCTATAATAGCTATAGAATATAAACATCAGAGAAATTTAAATGTAAAAACTAAAGGCGGGTTACTGTATAACATTAAAAAGTATTGATAATATGCAGTATTTCCATAAACAAAAGAAAGCATACAAAAACCCTGATTTCAGCCGATTGTTCCTATGGCAGCTATATGTTATAGTGGTCCGACGGCACATTAAGAACGTAATAAGAATAAGATTTGCTAAATCATGATGCAATATCTTGAAAAACAACAAAAATCGGCCGATAGTTTCTATGGCAGCTCCGATCTGGCTCGTTCCGACTTATTTACAGCGTACAGCAATAGAAGCTTGTGTGCCAAGTTTCATGAAGATAGCTCAAAAACTGAGAGACTAGTTTGCGTTGCAACAGACGGACGGACGGACGGACAGACGGACATCCATTTTTGGACTCCTCTGTTTATGCTGATTCAGAATATATATACTTTATAGGGTCGGAGATGTCTCCTAAGGTGCGTTACAAACTTCTGGCTAAAATTAATATACCTTTTGCAAGGGTATAAAAATCGTTGTTTAAGTTATTAAACGACTTCCGTCTTTTTTCGTCAACGACTTCTGTGTATTATGTGCGCGATCTTCTTCTTACTCAAACCAAAAAAAACCATTTCATGGGAACAATTAATTTAAAACTATCGATGGGTTAACGATGTTGCATCGAGGAGGGTACGCTGTTATGCCAATTTTATGGAGCTTTATATCCTCGCGAAGCTGTAGCGGCCCGCTATGTTTGAATTAACATCCGAACAACTAGCTCAAATGTGTCATATTGTCTTGCACAACAATAACACTTCTACTGGATTGAATGAGATAATTTGTTAAAATATGTTAAAAGAAACAAAATTTTATAATGATGAAAAAAAAACTTCTACTTAGAAGTGAAAAAAAAATAAACATAAAACCGCCGCCTGCCTTTCTCAAGGATTGAACCTTCATCTCTTTTGCTTGATGGCCCTTGCTAGCAAGGCATCACAAATCCATAGAACACGTTAACTTGCGTAACTTCTATGTTTATTATCCGATCGGGTTACAATTTATAGGTTAAGTTCACAACGTATTTATCTAACTAGATACATCTGTATGTCTAAGCAGAAAGTTAAGACTTCAATACTTTGCTTAATAATCGCATTAAAAAACTAATTTCTGATTTACGGGGGCGGTGGGCATGGTACCCGAAATTTGAAAATTACTTTTACTGCATAGGATATACAGGAGTCTTCGTGCCAAATTTGGAGTCTCTAGCTTTCTTAATAGCTGAGAAACAGGCGTTCATACAGACAGACAGACATGGCTAGATCGACTTGGCTTGTGATCCTGAGTAAGAATATATATCATCATCACGTAGTCCTTGGCGACTTTAACATACCTGAGTTTAGTTGGACACCAAGTGATGAGGCAAATTGAACTTATTGATGGCCTGCATGACATTGCACTGCTGCAGATCAATCACGTTCCTAATTTGCTAAATAGAACACTCGATTTATGTTTGGTCTCCGATCAGAGTAGAGTAACTTTGACCAGAGTCCACCCCCTTACCCTACCAGAAGATCCCTATCATCCAACTTTCGAAGTTGTTTTTGAAACTGGGTCAAATTTATTGGATAAAAAAAGTCGCGCCGTTTAAGCGGGAACGTTATTTTCGTAAAGCTGATTTTGCTAAAATTAATCATATAATTTCAAATTATGACTGGTATAATGAATATACCTCTCTTCCAAGTGAACGAACGTGTTTTTTTTCTGCTCCCCGATCTCATTAAATTTTGCTTGCAAACAATCGGTGTTTGCATAATTTAATTTAACAAGTGAACTTATCGTTCACTTTCGCGAGTGCATGCCTGTTTAACCCACTGGTACGGAAATAACACAAAATAATATTTGTTTACTGCCAATTTTAACCTTTTCTAACTCTTCTTTTCGGAGAGCATTTGTCTTCTTTGTGCTCTCTTTTCAACATTTATTTCGGTGTTGGAATTTGTTGTTGCAGTTCCGCTGCAATTACACTAACACCAAACCTCGCTCTCTCGTATTTTTGTGTGTGTGTGCCTAATCACTCTCTCGCGCTCACACACTAGCTTTGGCGTTCGCTCTTTCTTAAACGCTTACTATTCTTTCTTCCTAATTCGATTAGATTTATGTTTCGTATCTGATCCATCTAGGGTGATTCTAAACAGGACTCAGCCTCTTTCTTTACCAGAAGATTCGAGCCAAAATACAAGCTGCTGATTTAAAAGTGGAAAAATTTAAATTTTCGTATGAAAGGGACATTTCGTCCTTTAAAATTAGTGTCCCAGCTGAACTCTTGACCAACATATGTTCTCCCAAATTTTGGCCAGACCATGTAGTGGTTAAAGAGTTTGAAGCGAAAAATAAGAAAAATCGGAAACCGATTGCGTTACCTCTACCTACACAAGCATCTACATCTTCGCAACAAACCAAAACAAAAAACTAAATGCTACTTTCTTTCTTACATACCAAAATGTTAGAGGGTTACCTGTATGTAGCAAACTTTCTAATCTTTTCCTAAATAGCCTTTCTTTTACATCCCATGTATACATATAGTATTGAATTTATTTGTGTAAAATTACACTTTCCCGGGTTTTCCTATTTTATAACCTGCTCTTATATTCCGCCGTCATCGGAATTATCAGTATATTTGAAACATTTAGCTGCAATAAAGACAGTGTTCAACCTGTTATCAGACATGGATCATTTAATAGTCCTTGGTGACTTTAATATACCAAAATGTGACTGGACATCAAGTGTTGATAAATCTTTCTTATTGCCTTCCCGGCAGCATGACCTTTTTGATGGTCTGTTTGATAGTCATTGTCACAGGTCAATCATGTCAAAAATTCTAGAAACAGATCGATAGATTTATGTTTCGTATCTGATCCATCTAGGGTGATTCTAAACAGAAGTCAGCCTCTTTCTTTACCAGAAGATTCTTACCATCCCACCTTCGAAGTTACCGTTGATCTTGGCGTGTGTTTTGATAAAAATGAAAAACCGCGTAGACGTGTTCGCTGCTTTAAAAAAACAGACTTTGAATTATTATATTTCTTAATCTCTGACTGCGACTGGTCAGGACTTTACTCGTCTACTGATATTTCAGTAGCGACAGATTTATTTTATAAAAATATAAATTCATTTTTTGATATTTGTGTTCCTTTTTACTTTCCGACATGCTCGAGTAAGCCTCCTTGGTGTCATCGGTTAAACCTTCAAAGTTGTTTTTTGAAAATTCTATAGCAGATACCGGCCAAGCCATGGCCGTCATGTTTGCAAAGTTTTTTCAGACTACGTACTCGCCTTCTACTCAAAACGTTCATTTTTATCCATATAACATCCCCTGTTCAAATGGTATCTTCACTCCTATTTTAAACGAAATTTCAATTCTTAAGGATCTTCACTCGGTGAAACCAATTTTTTCTCCAGGTGCCGACGGTGTCCCCGCTTGTGTACTTCGGTTCTGTGCTCACTCTCTAAGTAAGCCTTTGATCAAACTTTTCTCGCTGTCCTTAGATACATCATCCTTTCCTTCTATATGGAAGGAATCATTTATCATCCCATTGCTTAAGAAGGGCAGTAAGTCTGATGCAAACAATTATAAATTGTCGGCTATACCCAAATTATTCGAGAATATTTCAACATTTATGTAGATCCGTCATATCGCCTTCTCAACACGGACTTATGAAACGTCAATCAACTACGACGAATTTGCCTGAGCTGACATCCTTTGTTATAAAAGGTTTTCAGGAAACTCTTCAAACTGACGTTATATATACTGATAAGTAAAACATTCCCATGCACATAAGCTCAACCTTTTAGGCTTTTCACCAAAACTACTTAGTTGGATAGTGAGTTATCTGACTGACAGAACTCAAAGATTCCTCTTTAATAACGTTCGTTCAGACGGGGAAGGGAAGGGAAGCCTTTGTCACATCTGGTGTTCCTCAGGGCAGCTATTTACGTTTTTCATCAATGACCTACTTCTGGTCATACATAACTCCCGTACTCTCATGTATGCGGATGATGGAAAGTTGTGCAATCAATATAAAGATGACCACTGTCACTCTACCCTACAAGCCGACCATAATAGTTTTCATTTTTGTTGTTTTGCAATTTTCTTAAATCTGAACAGCTCTTAATGAAATATGATGACATTCTCCCGAGCTAGTCCAATGTACGTTTCTTATACTCTTTATGGCTGTGTATTAGATAGAAATAACCTAGTTGATGACCTGGGGGTCCGATTAAAATTTTCCGAAAATATTTCTAACTTGGCTTTATTAAAAGGTGGTCTAAGGAGTTTGAAGATCCTTATTTAACAAAGACCCTCTATACCTCACTTGTTCGTACAATTCTGAAAAACGGATCATGCGTATGGTGTCCTAAGTACACTACTCGTACAAAAGCATTGAATTTGTACAAAAAAACTTTTTACTTTTCGCATTACGAGGCCTTAACTGGGATGTAAACTTAAGACTTCTTTCTTATGGCAGTAGAGTTTTGTTGCTTAATTTACTTTCTCTAGGTAACCGTAGAACCATGCTGGGTGTAGAATTTATTAATAACATCATCCAAGGTGATATTGACAGTGTAGACCTAGTTAGCCGGCTACACTTCTCTGTCCCTTGTAGAATAACACATAACTACTTACCACTAACTCTTCCGTATTGTAGGTCGACTTATGCCCTTCACGATCCGTTTAGGGTATTATGCTCGGACTACAATAATCTGTTGCATGCCTAAAATTTGAAATCCTGTCCTATCTCTCTAGACATCAAGAAATCTTTCCTCGCAAATCTTTCCTATCTTTAGTATTAATTTGCATGCCCGCGTTCTCTATTCGCGTTTCGAGTCGTGCGTTCGGCGACTGTGCCCCTCGGTCGGTTGTGCGGGAGGTGGACATTCGCTGTGTCTGGGATCCGCGCGTAACAAGCATCGGCTTGGTATTGCATGGACCACTTGATTATACATTCATTGTATCAACGTCCAAAAAAAAAAAAAATAATAATAATTTTAATAAATGTAATGATATGGATATAGGTCTTAATTTATTTTATAAAACATTAAATAACTTTTTTGACATTTGTGTGCCTCTTTCTTTCCTCTTTCTAATCGAGGCATTCAAGTAAAACCCCATGGTTTACTAAATAACTATCCAGTCTTAAAAATATAAAGTCTATTCTTTCAAGATATCTTATTGCTCGGTCTAATTTTGTTGCTCTCAAGGCTACAGATTTTATTTGAATCGTTGCGAGATTTAGTTCCGACAGAATCCCAGACAGTTCTAAAATTTTGTAAACCTGAAGCGTAAGTCATCTGCCTATCCATCAATCTATCGTTTGAATGTGCAAATGCAAACTCTGACCTGGACATGGCTGATCTGTTTGCAAAGTTCTTTCAAACGACCTATTCAATTTCAACACGCGATGTAAATTCTTATTCATACACCATTCCCAGTTCAAGTAAGTCTGATGCAAGCAATTATAGAGGTATCTCAAAATTCTCAGCTATTCCAAAACTCTTCGAGAATGTCTTAACTCCTCACTTGCAGTATTTCTGTGGATCCGTCATATCTACTTGTCAGCACGGATTATTAAAACGTCGTTCATACTCGACAGATTTACTTGAGCTGACATCCTTTATAATAAAGGGTTTTCAGAAAAAATTTCAAATTGACGTCATTTATACTGATTTCGGTAAAGCATTTGACTCAGTAAATCAGTCCTTTCGTGAACATAAACTAAACATTCTTGGTTTCTCACCAAATCTTTTAAATTGGATTATAAGTTATTTGGCTAACAGAACACAAAAAGGTATCTTTAAATATATTCTTTCTGACCCCAACGAAGCTACTCCTGGTGTTCCTCAGGGAAGCCATTTAGGTCCCATTTAGGTCTTTTTACGCTTTTCATCAATGACCTTCCTTCGGTCATACTTAACTCGCGTTCTCTAATGTCTGCAGATGATGTAAAGCTAAAATCTACCTTCCTTAGCCAATCGGCGTACTATGCTTGGTGTGGTCTTTATTAATAACCTTGTTAGAGACGACATTGACAGTGATGACTTGGTTAGCCGGTTACACTTCTTTGACCCTTGCAGACTAAGGAGAAATTAAATTCCACTTACTCTTCCTAGTTGTAGGTCGAACTATGCCGTGCACGAACCGTTCAGGGTACTATGTTCGGACTACAACAAATACTACTTTATTATATCTAACACCCAATCGACTAATATCCTAAATTTTCACTACTTTCTCACCTATCCTGAAGTTAGTGTTCTCGCGACCTCTTTTCACGACCTTCCTATTCGCGCTCCTCTGTCGTTACGAGCAGGGCTGCCAGGTCAGCCTTTTTCCGGACAGATCTGTTCTTTTTATACCCTTCGACCATTTAAAATGATCAAAAAAGGGTATACTTACTTTGTGCAAATGTATGTAACAGGCATAAAGAGGCGTGGCAGACCCCATAAAGTATATATTCTTGCTCAGGATCACTAGCCGAGTCGATTGAGCCATGTCAGTCTGTCTGTCCGTCTGTCTGTCTGTCCGTCTGTCTGTATGAGACAACAGATCTCAGCTATTAAATAAGCTAAAGACACCAAATTTGGTATGGAGGTTCCTATATATAATAGACAGATCAAGTTTATGTCAAATGTTTTATGCCACGCCCACCGCCCCGAAGTCGGTAATTTGTGATTATTAAGCAAACTATTGAAGTCATAACGTTCTGCTGTGGTATACATAAAGCTTAATGCCATATGAACATATCCTCCAAATTACAATCCGATGGAATCAATAACACAGAAGTTATTCAAGTCAATCTAGATCTATTCAATTTCAACACGCGATGTAAATTCTTATTCATACACCATTCCCAGTTCAAATGGCATTTTCGCCCCACAATTAAACGAAAGTTCGATTTTCTGTGATTTTTGATTGATAAAACCAGTTTGCCATTTAGGTCCCATTTAGGTCTTTTTACGCTTTTCATCAATGACCTTCCTTCGGTCATACTTAACTCGCGTTCTCTTATGTCTGCAGATGATGTAAAGCTAAAATCTACCTTCCTTAGCCAATCGGCGTACTATGCTTGGTGTGGTCTTTATTAATAACCTTGTTAGAGACGACATTGACAGTGATGACTTGGTTAGCCGGTTACACTTCTCTGACCCTTGCCGACTAAGGAGAAATTAAATTCCACTTACTCTTCCTAGTTGTAGGTCGAACTATACCGTGAACGGTTCGTTCAGGGTACTATGTTCGGACTACAACAAATACTACTTTATTATATCTAACACCCAATCGACTAATATCCTAAATTTTCACTACTTTCTCACCTATCCTGAAGTTAGTGTTCGCGCGACCTCTTTTCACGACCTTCCTATTCGTTAAACTGCGCTCCTCCGTCGTTACGAGTAGGGCTGCCAGGTCAGCCTTTTTCCGGACAGATCTGTTCTTGTTATACCCTTCGACCATTTAAAATGATCAAAAAAGGGTATACTAACTTTGTGCAAATGTATGTAACAGGCATAAGAAGGCGTGGCAGACCCCATAAAGTATATATATTCTTGCTCAGGATCACTAGCCGAGTCGATTGAGCCATGTCAGTCTGTCTGTCTGTCTGTCTGTATGAGACAACAGATCTCAGCTATTAAAAAAGCTAGAGATACCAAATTTGGTATGGAGGTTCCTATATATAATAGACAGATTAAGATTAAATCGGTAATTTGTGATTATTAAGCAAAGTATTGAAGTCATAACGTTCTGCTTTGGTATACATAAAGCTTAATGCCATATGAACATATCCTCCAAATTACAATCCGATGGGATCAATAACACAGTAGTTATTCAAGTCAACGTTCTCAGTACAAATGTACGAGCAGCGGCCGGCGCGCTGCTTTAAGCAGTTGACGCCGACGTCCACGTTGCGTCGTATGGTTTTACACTTTACGCGCGTCGCTTTGTGAGTGCGAGCGAGAAAGCTATATGTAGTGTGGTTACACGTTCCTAACAGATTTAGAAAATTGGGAGAAGGGTATCTTACTGTCGAGCGCTCGACTGTAGCCTTACCGACTTGTTTATTTTTGTCTAGCCTGAAAATATTTCAATATCATACTGTTCGAAAATCTGTCCTTTTTTGGTGTGCCCAATAAATTGTTATTTACAAAGGTTTATCTTTGTAATTTTCCTCTAATTTTCAACATATCTTTACATCATTTTTGTATTCATGTTGAATTTTCCTTATATTCGCAATATAACCTCAAAATTTGTCTACAAATCGTTTGCCCCCTATCGATTCGCTGTCTATCGAGTTTCAATTAATTGTGAAATATCTTATGAGAAATTTATTAACATACATATCGAATATCGTAGCTGTTATCGCACGATTTCAACAGTGGGTTGTCAGAGATCATAAAGATAAAGACAGGAGCTGCTGCACCTACTGTTAAAGTCTTTTAAACTTGTTGAAATTCATATCAAGATATGAGTTATAAGAAATTTAACCTATTGTTCAGTTTTCTGTTCTTATTTTCGTTGGTCTTTTCTTTTATATTCTGTTTTTTTCGTCTTGATCTATCCTTTTTTTAAGAGGGTCTATTTTAATCTATTAACACACTACTTTTGATCTGGGTTTTCTAGGTTTCCCCAATCTTTTGAAATAAATGTTGGATCAACTAAAATTTTCTTTTTATTCCCAGATTAAATGATTAAGTGATTAAATAAGAAAATAATTTAAAAACAAGTTGAAAAGGCTACAGTCGAGCGTGCCCGACTGTGGTATACCCGCTACAACTTTGCGAAAAAACACGTCTCACAGTCTCAAATTTGTCTTGACTCTGAAAGTTGCACATGGATTTGTCATCTTTGCTTTCAGTGCTTTGAAGTTAGAACTTATCAGAGCGCTTTTAATTATGAATGTGTAAAAGATACGCGTATTAAATGCTTCACATATTTATTGAGAAATACAATAATCCAAACAGATTTTGTATGTTGCTGCGAAATATCACTTAAGATTCGAACGCGCCTTAAATATAGTAAAAACTTCGTTATCATCATTTTAGAAAAACATAAATTTTAATGCAAACAAGTGGGTAAGGCTACAGTGGAGCGCTCGACAGTAAAATACTCTTCTCTTTTGTTACCACACTCATAATTTCAAACAGAAATTCTGCACAAGAACTTCTACTACGTATAGCGTACTCTCTCGCACTCACACAGCGACGTGCGTAAAGAGTAAAGCGACACGACGCAACGTGGACGTCGGCGTCAACTGCTGCAAGTAGCGCGCCGGCCGCTGCTCGTAGCGAAACGTTGACTTGAATAACTTCTGTGTTACTGGTCCGATCGAACTGTAACTTGGAGAATCTGTTCATATGACATTCAGCTTTATACATACCAAAGCAGTATTATGAGTTCAATAGTTTGCTTAATAATCGCAAATTACTGATTTGCGGGGGCGTGGCATCAAACATTTGAAATAAACTTCATTTGGTTGGGAAATATAGGAACCTCTACGCCAAATTTGGTGTCTCGAGTTCTCTTAATAGCTGAGATCTGTTGTCTCAAACAAACAGAAAGACAGACAGACGGACATGGCTCAATCAACTCGGCTAATAATCCTGAGCAAGAATATATATATACTTGATGGGGTCTGCCACGCCTCCTTATGCCTGTTACATACATTTTGCACACAGTTAGTATACCCTTTTTTGACCATTTTCAATGGTTGAAGGGTGTAATAAAATAAGAACAGAAGGAAAAACAAAAAAAATGTATTCATGTGAGGGAATTTGAACCATGGATCTTAAAAAACTCGTACTATGCAATCTGCAACTATATCCGCATTGCCATTAGCGCATAACCATTAGAATCGGCAAAGTTGCAATCTGAGTTCATTCAACTTATCGTACAGGAAAAAAACTAATACAAACTCATTTCCCTTAAAATTCTTTTTAATCAAATGCACTTAAAACTTAAAATATTTTAAGTGCTTGAAAAAAGTAAAATCCTAAAAATACCTTCATGCACATCGAGACCGTACTCTTTCGCTTCACAGTCAACGATCACATCCAATCAGCCACTGCATCTTTTATGCATTTTCTATAAAATTGAAATCATGATCAGTGCAAATAATGTTGGTACATATCATTGAAACAAGAAGGCAAGGCTACCTTCGGCTTGCCGAAGGTTTTATACTCTTGCAGTTATACTAAATATTAAATAAATTTGGATTGCTGCCGGTTTCCGTGGTATTAATTAAACAATTATAACAGTACATCGAATGACCAAATTCTGATATGGATGTGATAAGCCTGATAGCTATATCGCATATAATATTATTACACAATTTATCAATGAGTTTTATGGGAATTGCTTTCATTATTTTTTTCTAACACTGTACATATGTAAGTATCACATTTTTTTGGACATGCATAGTCGTTTATTCATATATATGTATTTGTATTGATCTATGAATGCTTATTTAATATTCATGTTGTATGTTTATTTAATAAACTAATGACCCTAGACATTGCTTATCTCCACATTAGCTTACTCAAAGGCTCATCTGCTCATATTTGGAGCTGATAACAGTATAGCTAGTGCACAATAGGGTGCAAACGGCGGACGTTTTCTTGTTAAAATTTTTATAAAATAATTCTTATTACGTATCACATCCATTCTGAAGCAAGACACAAGAATAAAGTAAGTTCAAATTGTACGCTAAACTTGTAACACATATGTATGTTAGTCTCTCAAAAAATAATTGACACAGTGAAAGACAATTAAAAGTAACCCACTGTTAGAATGTGCTAATTACTTTGTTTTCATCGATTTTAAAAGAAGATACAGCATAATGCGAAAAAAAAAACAAGTCGGTAAGGCTATAGTCGAGCGCGCTCGACAGTAAGATACCCTTCTCCCAATTTTTAAAATCCGTTACAAACGTGTTACTACACTGATAATTTCAAACAGAAATTCTGCACAAATACTTCTACTACATATAGCTTACTCGCTCGAACTCACATAGCGACGCGCGTAAAGCGGCGCGACGCAACGTCGACGTCAACTGCTCCTAGCAGCGCTCAGGCTGCTGCTCGTACATTTGTATTGAAAACGTCGACTTGAATTACTCCTGCGTTATTGATCCGATCGGATTATAATTTGGCATTCAGCTTTATACATACCAAAGCAGAACTTTACAATTTTAATACTTTGCTTAATAATCGTAAATTACCGATTTTCTTTACTTCTGCTAAATATAGCTTACTCGCTCGCACTCACACAGCGGCGCGCGTAAAGAGTAAAGCGACACGACGCAACGTCGACGTCGATGGAAACTGCTCGTAGCAGCGGTCAGGCTGTTTCTCGTACATTTGTATTGAAAACGTTGACTTGAATAACTCTTGTATTATTGATCAGATCGGATTGTAATTTGAACTTAATAAGTTTAATACTTTGCTTAATAATCGTAAATTACCGATTTGCGCTAATTTCAAACTGACGTCATTTATACTGATTTCAGTAAAGCATTTGACTCAGTAAATCAGTCCCGTGAACATAATCTAAACATTCTTGGTTTCTCACCAAATCTTTTAAATTGGATTATAGTATAAGTTATTTGGCTAACAGAACACAAAAAGGTCTCTTTAAATATATTATTTCTGACCCCAATGAAGCTACTCCTGGTGTTCCTCAGGGAAGCCATTTAGGTCCCATTTAGGTCTTTTTACGCTTTTCATCAATGACCTTCCTTCGGTCATACTTAACTCGCGTTCTCTTATGTCTGCAGATGATGTAAAGCTAAAATCTACCTTCCTTAGCCAATCGGCGTACTATGCTTGGTGTGGTCTTTATTAATAACCTTGTTAGAGACGACATTGACAGTGATGACTTGGTTAGCCGGTTACACTTCTTTGACCCTTGCAGACTAAGGAGAAATTAAATTCCACTTACTCTTCCTAGTTGTAGGTCGAACTATGCCGTGCACGAACCGTTCAGGGTACTATGTTCGGACTACAACAAATACTACTTTATTATATCTAACACCCAATCGACTAATATCCTAAATTTTCACTACTTTCTCACCTATCCTGAAGTTAGTGTTCGCGCGACCTCTTTTCACGACCTTCCTATTCGTTAAACTGCGCTCCTCCGTCGTTACGAGTAGGGCTGCCAGGTCAGCCTTTTTCCGGACAGATCTGTTCTTTTTATACCCTTCGACCATTTAAAATGATCAAAAAAGGGTATACTAACTTTGTGCAAATGTATGTAACAGGCATAAGGAGGCGTGGCAGACCCCATAAAGTATATATTCTTGCTCAGGATCACTAGCCGAGTCGATTGAGCCATGTCAGTCTGTCTGTCCGTCTGTCTGTCTGTCCGTCTGTCTGTATGAGACAACAGATCTCAGCTATTAAATAAGCTAAGGACACCAAATTTGGTATGGAGGTTCCTATATATAATAGACAGATCAAGTTTATGTCAAATGTTTTATGCCACGCCCACCGCCCCGAAGTCGGTAATTTGTGATTATTAAGCAAAGTATTGAAGTCATAACGTTCTGCTGTGGTATACATAAAGCTTAATGCCATATGAACATATCCTCCAAATTACAATCCGATGGAATCAATAACACAGAAGTTATTCAAGTCAATCTAGATCTATTCAATTTCAACACGCGATGTAAATTCTTATTCATACACCATTCCCAGTTCAAATGGCATTTTCGCCCCACAATTAAACGAAAGTTCGATTTTTTGTGATTTTTGATTGATAAAACCAGTTTGCCATTTAGGTCCCATTTAGGTCTCTTTACGCTTTTCATCAATGACCTTCCTTCGGTCATACTTAATTCGCGTACTCTTATGTCTGCAGATGATGTAAAGCTAAAATCTCCTTTCTTAGCCAATCGGCGTACTATGCTTGGTGTGGTCTTTATTAATAACCTTGTTAGAGACGACATTGACAGTGATGACTTGGTTAGCCGGTTACACTTCTCTGACCCTTGCCGACTAAGGAGAAATTAAATTCCACTTACTCTTCCTAGTTGTAGGTCGAACTATACCGTGAACGGTTCGTTCAGGGTACTATGTTCGGACTACAACAAATACTACTTTATTATATCTAACACCCAATCGACTAATATCCTAAATTTTCACTACTTTCTCACCTATCCTGTAGTTAGTGTTCGCGCGACCTCTTTTCACGACCTTCCTATTCGTTAAACTGCGCTCCTCCGTCGTTACGAGTAGGGCTGCCAGGTCAGCCTTTTTCCGGACAGATCTGTTCTTGTTATACCCTTCGACCATTTAAAATGATCAAAAAAGGGTATACTAACTTTGTGCAAATGTATGTAACAGGCATAAGAAGGCGTGGCAGACCCCATAAAGTATATATATTCTTGCTCAGGATCACTAGCCGAGTCGATTGAGCCATGTCAGTCTGTCTGTCCGTCTGTCTGTAGGAGACAACAGATCTCAGCTATTAAAAAAGCTAGAGATACCAAATTTGGTATGGAGGTTCCTATATATAATAGACAGATCAAGTTTATGTCAAATGTTTTATGCCACGCCCACCACCCCGAAAATAGGTAATTTGTGATTATTAAGCAAAGTATTGAAGTCATAACGTTCTGCTTCGGTATACATAAAGCTTAATGCCATATGAACATATCCTCCAAATTACAATCCGATGGGATCAATAACACAGTAGTTATTCAAGTCAACGTTCTCAGTACAAATGTACGAGCAGCGGCCGGCGCGCTGCTTTAAGCAGTTGACGCCGACGTCCAATGATTTTACGTATGCGTCGTATGATTTTACACTTTACGCGCGTCGCTTTGTGAGTGCGAGCGAGAAAGCTATATGTAGTGTGGTTACACGTTCCTAACAGATTTAGAAAATTGGGAGAAGGGTATCTTACTGTCGAGCGCTCGACTGTAGCCTTACCGACTTGTTTATTTTTGTCTAGCCTGAAAATATTTCAATATCATACTGTTCGAAAATCTGTCCTTTTTTGGTGTGCCCAATAAATTGTTATTTACAAAGGTTTATCTTTGTAATTTTCCTCTAATTTTCAACATATCTTTACATCATTTTTGTATTCATGTTGAATTTTCCTTATATTCGCAATATAACCTCAAAATTTGTCTACAAATCGTTTGCCCCCCTATCGATTCGCTGTCTATCGAGTTTCAATTAATTGTGAAATATCTTATGAGAAATTTATTAACATACATATCGAATATCGTAGCTGTTATCGCACGATTTCAACAGTGGGTTGTCAGAGATCATAAAGATAAAGACAGGAGCTGCTGCACCTACTGTTAAAGTCTTTTAAACTTGTTGAAATTCATATCAAGATATGAGTTATAAGAAATTTAACCTATTGTTCAGTTTTCTGTTCTTATTTTCGTTGGTCTTTTCTTTTATATTCTGTTTTTTTCGTCTTGATCTATCCTTTTTTTAAGAGGGTCTATTTTAATCTATTAACACACTACTTTTGATCTGGGTTTTCTAGGTTTCCCCAATCTTTTGAAATAAATGTTGGATCAACTAAAATTTTCTTTTTATTCCCAGATTAAATGATTAAGTGATTAAATAAGAAAATAATTTAAAAACAAGTTGGAAAGGCTACAGTCGAGCGTGCCCGACTGTGGTATACCCGCTACAACTTTGCGAAAAAACACGTCTCACAGTCTCAAATTTGTCTTGACTCTGAAAGTTGCACATGGATTTGTCATCTTTGCTTTCAGTGCTTTGAAGTTAGAACTTATCAGAGCGCTTTTAATTATGAATGTGTAAAAGATACGCGTATTAAATGCTTCACATATTTATTGAGAAATACAATAACCCAACCAGATTTTGTATGTTGCTGCGAAATATCACTTAAGATTCGAACGCGCCTTAAATATAGTAAAAACTTCGTTATCATCATTTTAGAAAAACATAAATTTTAATGCAAACAAGTGGGTAAGGCTACAGTGGAGCGCTCGACAGTAAAATACTCTTCTCTTTTGTTACCACACTCATAATTTCAAACAGAAATTCTGCACAAGAACTTCTACTACGTATAGCGTATTCGCTCGCACTCACACAGCGACGTGCGTAAAGAGTAAAGCGACACTACACACTAATTTTAAAGGACGAAATGTCCCTTTTATACACAAATTTTAATTTTTCCACTTTTAAATCTACAGCTTGTATATTGGCTTGAATATAAGCCACTTCATCTTGAGATGTAAGATCAGGGGAAAGCCAAGAAACGAATATTTGCTTCCTAAGTGGAACTCCCTAAACCTTTGCATTGCACCTGCGGGAATCTTCATATCCGGTAGTCCGGAAATCGAACTTGTCATTGGTATTTCTAATATCTATGGAATAGGCAATGAATCCGCAGCGGATACATCAGATATTTTATGTGATATCATTAGTATACACTTGTCGATGACTTTCTCAGAAACTGACTGAGTCACCGGTGTACAAGGTTGGTCAATGAGAGGAGGCAGAATGGCAGCTGGCAAAGACTTTACCACATAAGCTGATTTCTTGAGTTTTGGCGTCTCATTTGATAGTTTTAGGCTATTAAATTAGTTGTCCAGCGCAGAGAACTGATCGGCAAGTTTTCGAAAATTGCCAAAAAGTTCACGAAACCCTGACTTTGTCTGCCGCATGACCGTAATCATCTCGTTTTTCGCCTCTCGACACAGGTCACAACAATAGTGCAGGCCAGTGCGCTTCGATACGGCATCAGCCGTAGAACAGTGTAGCCGGCACATTTTATATGTGAAACATTGTCACATAGCCAGCAAGAGATGCTTGGCTGAGTAACAGTCACTTGCTTTAAGCATGTTTTCTTGTAGCAGACAGAGGTTTGTTTATTAGTGTAGCTGCAGCGGAATTGCAACAACAAACCAACACCGAAATAGAAAAGTAGAAAAAGAGAGAACAATGAAAACAGATGCTCTCTGAAAATAAGAGTCTAACTAGCTAAAAGTGGCAATAAACAAATATTAGAATTAATATTTAATTACAAACCAGTGGGTTAAGCAGGAATGCACTCGCGAAAGTGAACGACAAATTACACAGGTTAGTGATATTAAATTTGGCAAACACCGATTGTTTGCAAACAAAATTTAGCAAAAGCAGGGATCAGAAAAAAACACGTCCGTCATTTAGAAGAGAGAATGTTTTTTTTTCGCTTCTATTACAAATATTTTCGGTTGGGAAAAGTTATAATACCCTTCTTCTCTATGAGTAGCGGGTATAAAAAGCTGGAGACACCAAATTTGGTATAAATGTTCCCAATACAAGTTAATTTGAAATGTTTGACACGACCATCGCCCCCGCAAATCGGTTATTTACGATTATTAAGAAAAGTATTATATTCGGTATACATAAAGCTGAATGTAATAAGAACATATCCAGAAGTAAATCAAATCAACGTTTTCAGTACAAATGCTCGATACGAGCAGCATCCTGCGCGCTGCTACGGGCAGATGACATAAACTTCGTGACGCGTCGCTTTACTTTTTAATCGCGTCGCTGTGTGAGTACGAGTGAGTAAGGCACATGAAGTAGAATAATTTGTGCAGAATACTCTGTTCTAACACATTTGTAACTAATTTTGAAAATTAGGCGAAGGGTATTTTAATGTCGGGCGTGTTTGAGTGTAGGCTTACTAACTAGTTATAATATCAGTTTTACGAATATAATACTTTTACACAATTTTATTATTATTTTTTCAAACACTGTACATATGTAAGTATCAAATTTGTTTGGACATGCATAGTCGTTTATTCATATTTATTTTTATTAATCTATGAATGTTTACCATAATATTCGTTTTGTTGTATGTTTATTTAATAAGCTTACATATGACCCTAGACATTGCTTATCTCTATATTAGCTTACTCAAAGGCTCATCACCTCATATTTAGAGGTGATAATAGTATAGCCAGTGCACTATAAAGTGAAAACGGACGTTTTCTTGTTAAAAATGTTTATAAAATACATATTAATTGCGTAGCACATCCATTCTGAAGCAAGACACAAGAATAAAGTAAGTTCAAATTGTACGCTAAACTTGTAACACATATGTTAGTCTCTCAAAAAATAATTGACACAGTGAAAGACATTTAAAAGTAGCATGTGCTCTCAGTAGGAGTCACTAACATATTACAAGAAAAAGCCAAAAAAAAAAAAACAAGTGGGTAAGGCTACAGTCGAGCGCCCGACAGTAAGATACCCTTCTCCCAATTTTCTAAATCTGTTACAAACGTGTGACCACACTCATAATTTCAAACAAAAAATTCTGCACAAATACTTTTACTACATCTAGTTTACTCGCTCGCACTCACACAGTAAAGAGTAAAGCGACACGACGCAACATCGAAGGCGTCAACTGCTCAAAGCAGCGCGCAGGCTGCTGCTCGTAGGGAAAACTTTGACTTGAATAACTTCTGTGTTATTAGTCCGATCGGACTTTTTGAGATAAAACAAATCGGAAAGGCTACAGTCGAACGCGCCTGACTGTGGGATACCCGCTACAACTAAGCGAAAAAACACGTCTCACAGTCTAAAATTTGTTCTGACTATGAAAGTTAAACGCGGTTCTCATTAGATGTTGCCTCTTGGCTTTCAGTGTTTTCCAGTTAGAACGTATCAGATTTTAAGTATGAATGTGTAAAAGAGAAGCCTATATTATGCTGCACATATGTATTTATTGAGAAATTCAATGATCCAACCAGATTTGTCGTTTATGTTTTAGGTTGCTTCGAAATATCCCTGAAGATTCTAATGACTTTAAATATAGTAACAACGTAGTTAACATCGATTCAGATATAACAAATGCAAAAAAAAAACAAGAAAGCAAGGCTACCTTCGGCTTGCCGAAGGTTTTATACCCTTGCAGTTGTACACAGCTATATTTAATAGTACTCAGATTTTCAAAAAATTGCAACAGGAACCTTCATTAGGCCGATCGTTGATCGTTATAATTGATTCATCGATTTTGATGAAACTTTATTATTAAGGACATACTTAGATTTGGATGTGGTAAGCCTGATAGCTATATCTTGAAATATAACGAAAATCGGCCGATAGGCTCCATGACAGCTGTACGATATATCAATCCGATCTGGCCCGTTCCGACTTATTTAAAAAGGGCAGAAATAAGAAGCTTGTGAGCCAACTTTTATGAAGATAGCTCAATAACTGGGGGACTAATTCGAGTTGCAACAGACAGACAGACTGACTAATTGTTCCTATAACAGCTATAGAATATAAACGTCTGAGATATTTAAATGGAAAAACTAAGGGCGGGTTACTGTATAACATTAAAAAGTATTGATAATGTGCGGTATTTCCAAGAACAAAACAGGTTTGCATACAAAAACCCTAATTTCAGCCGATTGTTCCTATGACAGCTATATGTTATAGTGGTTTTTATACAATTTTGACAGCACATTAGGAACGTAATAAGAATAAGATTTGCCAAATCTTGGTGCAATATCTGAAAAAACAACAAAAACCGGCCAATAGTTTCTATGACAGCTATACGATATATCGGTCCGATCTGGCTCGTTCCGACTTATTTACAGCGTACAGCAATAAGAAGCTTGTATGCCAAGTTTCATGAAGATAGCTCAATAACTGATTTTTCGACTCCTCTGTTGATGCTGATTCAGAATATATATACTTTATTGGGTCGGAGATGTCTCCTAAGGTACGTTGCAAACTTCTGACTAAAATTAATATACCCTCTGCAAGGGTATAACAATAATAAAATCGACCCACGTGAAGACTTGAACCGTGGACTAGGGATCAAAAACACTCAAAGAAAAAAATGTTGCTCATAGGCTTAAGCATACTGCTCATTCCGACACGCCTGCTCAAAGAGACTCTTTGTGAAAGCCTCTTTGCTTTACTGTCGAATTTTATTTTCCGTCTGACTTTGTTTGGGATATTTTCCATCTCTTATGTTTTGTTTTACTTTCGAATTTGCTATCTCATGCTCCCACGCCTTGCTTTACAGCGTTCCCTGTTTTCAATAGTTTGCCCGTAAGTCAATTCGAGAAGCTTCCTTGATATTGATTTTGGTTACGAGTTGGCTGATCTTCCCAGAATATGCACTTTTAATTCAAAACGAGCATAAGGGCATTATGGCCGTCGAATTGCTGGCACTCTTTTGCTCTTTTGCACTTGCCTAGAGAGACAACGCTTAGGCTACACCAAGCGAACAAACAGGAGCCCAGCAGAAAATGGAAGTATGTATTGGTTCTAGCGCTAAACGAGGCAAGCAAAGGAAGGCAAAACAAAATACGGCAATTGAAGGAAACAGCGAATTTCGACCATGCAGAGGAGCGAACGCAGCAGATATATGGATGCACACAAGAAAAAGCGAGAGCGCGATAGTATATCCACTCTCGCAGCAGAAGAGCAAACACAGCAGATTTATGGATGCACACAAGCAAAAAGCAAGAGACTAGGAACTTTTAATGTTCTAGGCAGAATGCGCAAACAAGGCACTTCTTGTGTAAATATGCATTAGGATATTATGGCCGGCAATCTACCGGCGTTATTGCACTTCTAATACAAGGCAAAGCTGGTGCAACGCCAAGCGAGCGATCAGGAGCCCATCAGAAAAGGGAAGTTCCTCTGAGTTCTAGCGCTGAACGAAGAAACGTACCAAGCAAAGCGAAGCAAAATAATTCAAGGCCAAGCGAACTGTGCGCATGCAGAAGAACAACGGAAGAACGAGCGCGCAATAGAAATATCCCATCGTGCAGCTCACACAAGGAAGAACAGCAAAAACAAGAGTCAACACGATTTGCGCTATTGCCCATGACAAATCTCCAGGTATCGATAACACAACTATCGGCTTTCTAAAATATCTAGATTTGAATTATCTTTGTAGGGATGCGTATCGATTCAGCAATATCGATATATCGTTGATAAGGAATTTCAGATTTCTATATAATACGATATAAAATCTTCAGCGATTTTTTTTTAAATTTAATTTAGCAAGGATCACAAATAAATATCTCGATTTGCCACGCCAACGTACGTTATTATGTTTATTAGCAATATTTATTTAAAATGACATTTAATTATTGTCCCCCAATAGAATTAACATAGTACGAAAGTATGGGATAATTTCCAAAAAATGGAAGGTAACTTAGCAAACTTTGCCAGAAGATAATACAAACGATCGGAAATACCTCTAACCTGAATTCCCATATGACAAATCATCAAAAAGGGGATGTACCCAAAGAGCCGTCGAGACCCAACAAACTCTTAGTGAAAGTTTCAAACACGTGGAAGCTTTTTCTCAGGAAAGGGACAAGACGAAGGTACTGGATAAAAACTTCTTTATCGAATAGTTACATCAGACCATCCTTTTTCAATGGTTGACGACGAGAATTTTAGAGGATTTTGTGTAGCAACCATTTTGTCGTCCTCCTGGTCGAACAAAATTATGTGGCACGCTGGACACAGCTTACGAGAATACCTCTGCAGTGTGGCGCTCATATTTAACAGAAAAAAAAGTGACGTTGACATCTGACATATGGGCTGAAACAATGAATTTAAAGAGTTTTTTGGGTATTACTGCCCACTTCGAAAGGGATTTCGATGTTGCCTCTGTAAATATTGATGTCACAGAGCTTATATAGAGCAGCATACTGCTGCGAATTCAAGTACTACCATAACAAAACAAGTCGGAAAGGCTACAGTCACGCGTTGACTGTAAGAGGCCATGGATTTTCAGTGTACATATATATTTAAAGTAAACCATAAAAAAAGTAGTGAAGGGACAAAGCAAGCAGAATAGACAAGAGTCGATGGCATAAGTTCGAACGAGAGAGAGATATGTGAAATTTTGGCGCGAGGTAAGATTCATTACGCACACACACACCAGCGTCAACTGCTTCTTCTTTAATTTAGACGTCCGTTAAAAATGCACTGACCTGCCTCACGTTTTGTGTATTGCCTCACACGCATATACATACATATGTATGCATGTGTGAGTTTCGCATGCATGTATTGTATGCATGCACGCATAAGTACAGCATGTAAAACATCTTAAAAGGCAAAATTTAACACTTTATAAAATTGATTAGATAAATATTAATAAATGTTAAATAATTCAAAAATGTTTATGTTTTATAAATATAAATGTAAACAAATATAAAATACAACAATACATAAAAAAATTAAAATGGGTAAATTTTTTTTTTCGCCGTGAGGATTCGAACCCTGGCCGTTTGCATAGGAGTCCGTCATCCGCACAACTAGACCACCGTCGCATCGCATACGCTAAAATTGCATAAAATGCATCAAATGTGTCATATTGTTTAGTACAACAATAACACTTCTAGTGGATTGAATGAGATATTTTGTTGAAATATGATAAATGAAAATAAATGTTATAATGATGAAAAAAAAACTTTTAGAAACGAAAAAAAAGGTAATTAAAACTCAACCGCCTCTTCTGAGGGTTGAACCTCTGTCCCTTCTTTGTTCGATTGTCGGCCTCTCAACACATTTGACTATCGCCGCAACTATTGGCTGTGGGGCTAAATTACTATTTCGATCACATACACACACATAACCATTTTCGCATTAAAAAGAACGAAAACGCACATGGCTGCCAGCAGCGTGCAGGCAAGGCATCACAAATCAATAGAGAACGTTGACTTACGTAACTTCTATGTTTATTATCCGATCCGGTTGCAATTTATAGAATAAGTTCACTACGTATTTATCTAGATGTATGCCAAAGCTTAAAGTTAAGACTTCAATACTTTGCTTAATAATCACATAAGAAAACTTATTTCTGATTTACGGGGGCGGTGGGCGTGGTAACCAAAATTTGAAAATGACGTTTACTGCCTAGGATATACATGAATCTTTCTGCCAAACTTGGAGTCTCTAGCTTTCTCATACAGACGGACAGACAGACAGACAGGGAGACGGACCTGATCCTGAGTGAGAATATATATAGTTTATGGGGTCGCAGATGTCTCCTTCTGCCTGTTACGCACATTCCGACAAACCTAATAGACCATGTATTTTTTTAAAATCCATGGCCTAAAAAGTGACGAGTGGATCATTAAATTAGAAGGCGTTACAGCTGTAGTGACTTACAACGCAGCAAATAGGACAAAGGCCGTCCAAGACATTTTTGGAAAAAAAAAACATTTACCTTGCATAGCCCATATACTTAACCTTGTGGCCAGCTTTGCATTGAATGATAACTCCATACAGCCACTAATCTCAAAGATTAAAAGCAATGCAAACGGTTTAGTAAAAATTAAATTTCAAATTTGCTTTTAAAGACCCCGATGTTATATCGATATTTAAGGCGATAATCTGATATTTGATAATAAAAATTATGATATTCTATGCGATATTTTTCCTATTAATACCTTGTTTTATATTTCGATACGCAACGCTAGTCCTTTCTTTTTTACCGACGCTTCGAGATCAAACTCGTACATTGCATTGGAAATATCGATATTATATATGGTTGCTTTTCCTAACAATAGATCGATATCAAACATTTGTTATTCTAAACGGTAGTTATGTTGATGGTAATTGTTTATAAGACCGCCCTCACCGAAATCGCACGATTTTCAATATTTTTTTTT
Organism: Zaprionus tsacasi; assembly: GCA_018904105.1. Classification (NCBI taxonomy): domain Eukaryota; kingdom Metazoa; phylum Arthropoda; class Insecta; order Diptera; family Drosophilidae; genus Zaprionus; species Zaprionus tsacasi. The sequence continues at coordinate 1,538,016 of JAEIFR010000176.1, read as the reverse complement.
GCAGAACTATGTGTTTTGACCTCCTGAACACGAATCCGTTGTCGGATGACGGAAATTTTGCGTATTTTAAAAGATATAAGCGAAAGAAAATAGGCAATTCACTGTTTTTCTACACTGTTCGATACATCGATAAGTAAACAAAAAGACGCATTTTACACGAAATTGTATATGTGTATGTGTGTCCAGCTGACAATTGTGTGATCTGCTGACGATTTGCAGTGTGCAGAAACTTATTATTTAAGTGTTGCAAATGAAAATAATACATAAAAAAAAGCTATATATTATATATAACAAGACTAAAACGGATTCGTGTTCAGGAGGTCAAAACACATAGTTCTGCAAAAAAAAATATTGAAAATCGTGCGATTTCGGTGAGGGCGGTCTTATAAACAATTACCTTTTTTGGTTTAAGTAAGAAGAAGAAGATCGCGCACACAACACACAGAAGTCGTTGAAGAAAAAAGACGGAAATCGTTGAATAACTTAAACAACGATTTTAAATAAATTAAAAGTAGTGAAGTAGGGCCATATAGCATATATTAAATGAACAATATATTCTAGGTATTTAATAGGTTATGGATTAATGCTGTATTGGTTAAAATCGCTTCGAAATAAGCCATGATTTGTCGTAAAAAGTAAATGACAAAAAAATGTATTGTGGGTTATCCATAAGAGATAGACATATAATATCGTGGACTTTTTTGTAGACATTTTCAATACTAAGTACATTATTAAACTCGTAGGGTTCAACCGGCATTTGCCAAAAAATGTAATTATTTACGACATCACATTAGAAACCTCAAAAATAACAGTACTTTTCCACTATTTAATAGATGTTATTATACATATAAACCTTCCTCTTGAATCACTTTATCTATTAAAAACACCGCCTCAAAATCCGTTGCGTAGTTTCAAAGATTTAAGCATACAAAGGGACATAGGGACAGATAAAGCGACTTTGTTTTATACTATGTAGTGATATACATTCTTGAATTATTTCCCATTTATTAATATTTATCTAATCAATTTTATATTAAGTGTTGCCTTTTAAGATGTTTTGCATGCTGTACTTATGCGTGCAAGCATACAATACATGCATACGAAGCTCACACATGCATACATATGTATGTATATGCGTGTGAGGCAATACACAAAACGTGAGGCAGGTCAGTGCATTTTTAACGGACGCCTAAATTAAAGAAAGAGCAGTAGACGCTGGTGAGTGTGTGTAACGAATCTTAGCACGCGCCAGAAATGCACATATCTCTCTCTCGTTCTAACTTATGCCATCGACTCTTGTCTATTCTGCTTTGCTTTGTCCCTTCACTACTTTTTTTATGGTTTACTTTAAATATATACACTGAAAATCCATGGCCTCTTACAGTCACCGCGTGACTGTACCCTTTCCGACATGTTTATGAATGAATTTATATACTAATTATGCATATTGTATTGCTACATAAAAAATACAAAGCAACCCAATTTTGGCACACTTTTTTAAAATTCCTGTGCATATTAAGTAACGAAAAGTAGACACGTCAAACTTTCCATTTATCGAAAATTTGAAAAATAACACCCCAGAGAATTTGTACATCTAATTGATGAAAACACGCCTTGCTTAGGTGTGTAAATAACCACACAAAATGAACCCTTTTTAGGGTTATGCTCAAAAAATAGCTGAGTTGCAAAATCTTAATAAATACCAAGTATGCAAACAATTGCAGCTGCATTTGGGTACAGGAACAAAGTCATACAGACGCCGCGGCGCCACAGTAACTGCATAGGCAAAAATTACAAATACAAAATACATACACACGAGACCAGACGTACAAGCAGGCAATTACAAAAACAATATACATACACGCTGCCCGCTGCCGGAGTTCGACCTCGTTCTACCGAAAAAATGTGTATATGTGATTCAAAAGCAAATGTGTGTCAATCGTCGATTTACCCAAACCATGTGTCCGGGTAAACGGACCGACGCGTCAGCTGACTGACGCTGATTCGTAACTTCGTTGCTTTGAACCAACGCGATTTAAATAGATTGGGTCAATGGCATCACATGTCGCGCGAATTTGTGGAAGAATTCCTTTCGTTTCACCGCCGCTGTTGGATTCAGTAAACTGAATGAAAAATCTCGTGTTTGATGCAATTTAAGAAATAAATGTGAGTTTTGCAGTTCTCTGGTTCGGACTACAATAAACTTCAACACCCCATGGCCTAGCACTAACTCTATCGCTGCTGTGAAGTGGTTTATTCTTGTATATCTAGCACGATTAGTATTATAATCTTCCTCGATATTTTATTTTATATGTTTTTCATTTCTATTTGCATGCCGCATTCTCTCGTATCTCCTATTCGCGTTTCCTATCCTTATTGCGTTAATTTCTTCTCACGTATCTATTCACATTATTACCGCGATTCTTTGTCGTCCATTATGCGACGTTGCTTCTCGGTCGGTTAGACGGAAGGTGGACTTCATCTGTGTTCCGCGAGCAACATGCATCGGCTTGGTGTCGTTGGACCACTTGTTATCACATTCATTGTACTCAACGTCCATAACGTTCTGCTTTGTCATACATAATGCTGAAAGCAATATGAACACATCTTCCTAATTATAATCCCATCGGAATAATAAATAAATAAATAAAATATTATAGAGTTTTGGTAATCTATGTTTTAAAATAGAAAGTCTACAATGAGTAATAAATAATATATTTATGAGTAGTACAACGATGTGTTAGTTATTTTGATTTTGTGCTCGTAAATTGATTGATTTCCAAAATAAAAACGAATGGATGGAAACATTGGAATACTTGTAAAATGTAAGCGGAATGATGTTTGCAAATATGTAGCATCTGATTCGATAAGGTTTACATGAGGTTTTTCATTTTTAGTGATTTATTTATATAAAACGCTGGTCCAATACCGATTTTATTGAAAAACAGAATTTTTGTATCTTAAAAAGAGTATCAAGAATCCGCGATAATTAAGCGCCAAATATGTCCAATCTGGCTCATTCCGACTTATTTATGTCCTGCAGGAATAAGAAGCATGTGTATAATGTTTCATAAGGCCAGCTATAAATTAAGTAACCACTTTGCGGTGTAACAGATTGACGAACGGATTTGGTTTATTAACTCCTATTGATGCTGATTCAGAATGCATATATACAAAGAAGAAGTAAATTTATAAATCCTCTTAAAAGTTTTCCAAAAAAACAAGTCTACAAATATTCAGTGAAACAGAATCCACAAAAAAAACTTTTCGTTCTCAAGAATGTGTTTACACCAGAGAACGGCTTCGGTTCTACCAAATGTGTGTAGACACAATCATTCATATGAAAAATCACGCTGTTCGGCCACAGCGTCAACGTGTGTATGTATCTAGAAATTCGCTGCTGGAGCGACAGCGTGACAGAATCCCCTCTTCCACTTTTCGTTTCGTTTCTCGCTTGCCGATTCGCTGCCTCGTGTGTATCATTGTCATCTTGATCCATTTGGGCTATTTGGATCTGTATACTAAGATTCGCTTTTACACTCAAATAGCGCGCCTTTACACAAATCATCCCTGAGAAAGCGCTTCAACAGTGTGAATTTAGGGTTTTGTATGTATGTATGAGCGCGTGAGTTATCAACGTGGTCCTGAGCGTGGAGCGGGACGGTGTAAGTTATCAACGTAGTCCTGTGCGTAAAACGGGACGGTGACTTGGGTCCTTTTTGGTTTAATTTGAGTTTGTATGTTTATTAAAGAACACGTCTTTCTTCGTTAAGATTCAGAAACAGAGTGAGTTTTATATTCAGAGGCTCTCTTCTCGAGCTCTCTGTTTCCAACATAGTTTTAATTGTAAACATAATTTCCATGCCACTTCAGCATTTGTAAGCCGGGTCCCTTTGTCCGACAATGTTGCTGTGCAACATTGACTGCTAAGTCAGCATTTGGCCGGATGCGGTGCTCCAGTTGTCGTCTTCCCGGTTCGGTGTCCGATTCGTTAGAGGCGTGGGGGTTTAGGGGGTGGGGTGGTAACTCCTCCCTCCCCAGTTCGAAGCGACGGCCATAGCGAAGGGTGTGGCGTAGTTGGGAAGGTGATGGCCTTCGTGGACATGAATCAAATGTTTTGTGCGCCGTTGCAACCATAAGATGACTGTTGAAACTGTTGTCAAACCCAGCAGGATGTAGAGGCTCCAGGTGTGTTGTAAAGTATTGTGGTGAACGGCTATTACTTTATTCCTTGTTTCAGCCGCTTCCAAGTGTAATCTCTCTAGGCTTGACACCATAACAGTAGTATTCTTATTGATTTTTTGCATCGAAGGAAGGACGAGATCCAGTTGTTCTGATGATGAATCAATCGTGTTATCATAATTGATGCCGTTAATACTCAGTGTTTCGTTGGCGTAGTTTATTATAACTGACCCATTAACAATGAGGTAAGAGCCGTTTGTCAAGGAGATTTTAAGGTTGTCAACGTTGAACGCAAAAATGTAACCCGCCTCTGCCTCGAACACATCGGCGATAGGGCCGGTTTCTCGTACATTGCAAGAACCATTTTCGTCACTTAGAAGGTGTGTTACGCATGTACTATTAAGTGAGACGTCGCTATAAAGGTCTTCGCTGCACAGGAACACGTCATTCAATTTGGGGCATTTATGAGTCATTTGGTATGTTATATTATTAATATTATAAGCTAGGTAATTCGGGGTTATCACAAAGTAAGAATTATTTAAAGGTAGTGGAACTATTCGAGCAAGGGTGTACATGGATTGTTTACAAATTGGGACTTTGATATTAAAAATTATTTTTTGTTCAAAGCTTAGTGTATTCATCTTTAAAAAATCATAAATATTTTGTTCAGTTTTAATTGTTACATTTTGTATTTCCAGTATTTTCATCATTATTTCATCTTGATTTAAGATAAATTTAGAGATTACATTTACTCTTGCAAGGATCATACTTTCAGTTATATCGCTTAGATGGTTAAGGAGTAATTCTATATTATAATTAATCCTGTTTAAGTACTATATTTTCTCTAAAAGGGTGTCATGTAAATTTAATTGTTTAAAAATTTTGTTTTGTGAGCTTTCGAAAAAATGTTGTATCAAAATTTGTTCATTATTGATGATCGGTTATATTTTCAAACCGAACGAGAATTTCGTTATTGAATATCTCTTGTCTTTCGAGATTCATATTGGCAACTTTAGTATCTTCCTTTATATTGTTTAGTTGTTCGTTTATTTCTTTAGCATCATTAGCATCCATGTTGCCAGTGACCACTTTAACCAAACTACCCAGCCCATTAAACAGCCCACGTTTATTCCTTTTGTAAGGTGTAAGAGCATTTAGTTTTACTTGGGCTTGGGTTAGCTTAGCCTTAAGCACTGCAACAGAGTCTGCTAGATGATGATGATGATGATGTCTGGGTGGAATGTATTTATCGTGAGGTGGAACTGTTCTAAGCATCGACTATAATTTTGTAAATCGATTACGTGATTGATTATTTTATATCTTTCGATTAAAAGGGCTTGTCCTAATTCTATCTTGGCTATGGGGGTGCTGTCATTTAAGTAGTGAACAGAGATAGCCTGAGTTGACCCAAGGGTGAACCTGAAATGGTAAGTTAAGAAGGCGTGGGGTCAGTTATTATTAAGTAAGTTATTACTTTTCCCCTTTTTAGGCCATGGATTTTAAAAAAATACATGGTCTATTAGGTTTGTCGGAATGTGCGTAACAGGCACAAGGAGACATCTGCGACCCCATAAACTATATATATTCTAGCTCAGGATCACTAGCCGAGTCGATCTAGCCATGTCTGTCTGTCCGTCTGTCTGTCTGTCTGTCTGTCTGTCTGTCCGTCTGTCCGTCTGTATGAGACAACAGTTCTCAGCTATTAAGAAAGCTAGAGACTCCAAATTTGGCAGAAAGATTCATGTATATCCTAGGCAGTAAACGTAATGTTTAAATTTTGGTTAACACGCCCACCGCCCCCGTAAATCAGAAATTAATTTTAAATATGCGATTATTAAGCAAAGTATTGAAGTCTTAATTTTCAGCTTTGGCATACATCTAGATAAATACGTTGTGAACTTATTCTATAAATTGCAACCCGATCGGATAATAAACATAGAAGTTACGTAAGTTAACGTTCTCTATTGATTTGTGATGCCGTGCCTGCAAGCTGCTGCCAGCCATGTGCGTTTTCGATCTTTTTAAAGCGAAAGTGGTTATGTGTGTATATAAGATCGAAATAATAACTTAGCCGCAGAGCCAATAGTTGCGGCGATTGTCAAATGTGTTGAGAGGCCGGCAATCGAACAAAGAAGAGATAGAGGTTCAACCCAACCCTCAGAAGAGGCGGCGTTTGAGTTTTAATTACCTTTTTTTTCGCTTCTAAAAGTTTTTTTTTTATCATTATAAAGTATAGTTTCATTTATCATATTTCAACAAATTATCTCATTCAATCCAGTAGAAGTGCAATTGTTGTACAAGACAATATGACACATTTGAGCTAATGATCTAAATATGCAATTTTAGCGTGCGCGGAGCGCATCGACGGTGGTCTAGTTGTTTGGATGACGGACTCCAATGCAAACGGCCAGGGTTCGATTCCCCACGGCGAAAAGACAATTTACTTACATTGATTTTTTTATGTTTTGTTGTATTTTATATTTGTTTACATTTATATTTATAAAGCATATGCATTTTTCCCATTTATTAATATTTATCTAATCAATTTTATATTAAGTGTTACATTTTGCCTTTTAAGATGTTTTGCATGCTGTACTTATGCGTGCATGCATACAATACATGCATGCGAAGCTCACACATGCATACATATGTATGTATATGCGTGTGGGGCAATACACAAAACGTGAGGCAGGTCAGTGCATTTTTAACGGACGCCTAAATTAAAGAAAGAGCAGTAGACGCTGGTGAGTGTGTGTAACGAATCTTAGCACGCGCCAGAAATGCACATATCTCTCTCTCGTTCGAACTTATGCCATCGACTCTTGTCTATTCTGCTTGCTTTGTCCCTTCACTAAGGGAGGAGAGTTACTAGACGATTGTTGGAAAGATGTAACATGTAGGTCAATGTTAAATTGAGTACAAAACTTGTTGAACATATCACTTGCGAATTCTGTTCCCTGATCGTAGATAAGTTTTTAAGGTATTCCAAATTGGGAAATTAAATGTTTTAAGGCTTTAACTACGTTAATACAATTCCTATTAGCTATAGGATAAGCATCTGCAAATTTGGAAAATTTGTCGATAATAGTAAGGTTGTAATTTTTATTAATGGTGTAAATATCTATATGTAGAATGTCCAACGCTTTTGTAGCTAGTTCGGGAATCTGGTAGGCGATCTTTTGGGGCTGTCATATTTTAATTTTAAACATGTTTCGCACTTCCTAATTAACTGAGTTATTCTTTCTTTCATATGTGGGAAATACTGTTGCCGTTTTATGTGCAAATACTATATGTTTCATCGATCCCCCGATGGTTACTATTACAGTGATAGTCGTTTATAAATTTTTCAATCTCCGCACTATCACTCATTTCTGGGAGGAAAGTCGGACATCAAATAAGTTTAAATGTACCGCCAGCCGAGAAGTACGTTTGGTAGGCTTTTTGCACCACTTGGAAAACATGATCGGGGGCAAATACTGAACATGTCTTGTTTGGTTTCATCGACTGCTTAAGAATGTTAACTACTTCTTCATATTGAAAATCAGGTTTGCAGAATTCTCTCCTGAGTTTATGTTTAAACGGGGTCAGTGTGGTATAATTTGTGTTTGGGGTTATTTTGCACAGGAGCTGAATGTTAAAGTCATTAAGGGGTTTCTCCGAAAAATGGGACAGACAGTTTGGCTAGTCGGTAGTGCTTCATTATGGTTGATAGAGGCCTCTGGTCTACTAAGAGCATCAGCGATTACGTTTTGAGAGCCCTTTTTATAAACGACTTCGAAATCGTACTCTTGCAACTGCAGTCTCCACCGAATTATTTTAGAATTTGGTTGTTTAAAATTCATTAACCATTCATTGGTTTGTGATCGGTGACAATGGTGAATCTTTTGCCAAAGAGGTAAGGTCTGAAGTATTGGACTGCCCATATAATGGCCAGCATTTCCTTCTCAATTGTGGAATAGTTTGTTTCCGCAGTTGATAGGGTTCTACTGGCGAAACACACAGGTTTATCACTGTGTACCGGACCTTGTGATAAGACAGCTCCTATTGCAAAATTACTTGCGTCTGTGGTTAGTATAAAAGGTTTCGTAAAGTCCGGGTATTGAAGAATAGGGTCATTGGACAGCAAAGTTTTACAAGATTCGAAGGCTTCTTTGAACTCATCGTCTATTATGAGGCTTCGAGGGGAAGTTGATTTAGGTTCTTCCGAAATTGGAGGAAGGGGGTCAGAACGTCTAACGGGGCGTGGGAGCTTACGAGTGTTTGGTGAAGCCCCAACAACTGAGCGTGTAGTCTTCCTAAGGTTGTAAACGAACTTTTTTGACATTAAATTTAGAGTTACTTAATAAATTGCGGACGGTCGAGAAATAATGAACAAATTTTCTTACTTAAGAGAGTGTGTAGGTATGTAGTATAAATGGTAATTTAAATTTTATGTGGGTATTTAACTCTGTGTGTGGGTGTGTATATATTAAATTTTAAATTTTATATGTGTTTTGATTTTTTATGTATAGTGTATTTTAGATTTTAGGTATGAACTTAATTTTGTACGTCCTTGATTTTTTCAAGCTCTGCAATGTGATTGATATTAGTATTTATTTGACAAACAGAATTTCATAATGAAAAGAAACAAAGTATATGTATATGTCGACCTTTTTGATACATTGTTTTATTTATTTGTATATGCATACATGAGAGAAGCCACACTTTGTAGGTGTAATATCCTCCCTCGGGATGGAATTTATATTTCCTAGATGTTTTAAATCTGGATATTGTTCCTATCTTTGGCTAGGCCGCCCTCCCCTTTGATTCTTTTGCGGCTAGCAAAAACAGCCTGTGGGGGGTTTTTTTTTTTGAGAACTTCCTAGCCCTTTTACGAGGGAAGACACACCAACTACAAATAAAAAGAATCGTTGCCACTATATCTCGTGTCAGAAAATAGAGATTAGAAAAGAAAAGTATAAGAACAAAAAAAAAGAAATGCTAGAATTAACGAGAGGAGAAACAAGCAAAGAACCACTACCCTTCTACGGAGCGCACTTCGGGGACACTACTGGTGTTGGTGTAGATCCCGCGTCTTTACCCACCCTACCTATGAGTCCTTTTTCGCATTAATTTGGAGAATTCCCTGACTAATTATTTGTATCTTACAGATTCTTGATACCTAGATTTAATTTAGTGTAGTATACTTTTAAGAACTTTAGTTTTAATATTTATTTATAAGTTTAATGTATTAATTATAAGACTCTGTCCGTTCATCACATAGGAGAGCGAAAGGCGAAATAGCTCGACGATACTCAAGCATTTATTCTGTACCTCGGCTTCCCAGGAATGGGTGCGCAAATGCACATGCAGCGTCGTTATCGCAGTAGCACCCAAGATGAAACTCGCTTGAATTGAAATGTGATATTTGTTTACATTTCGGCAGTGGGGGTGTCTGTGTTTTGGTTCTTTGGTGGTGTACGTTTGAATGTATAAGTGTGTTGGCTGTATATGTACTTGAAGTTAGCGTGATGATCAACGTTTGATTCCACGCCAACACAGCGGTACAGTACATGAGCGTATTGTAGTGTACTTGGCATTGTATGTTTGAGTATATTCGTATGCAAAAAGGCTTTGGAAATAGAGTACATATGCACAAGCGGATGGGTATTGTGATGCATTTGCCAGCGTAATGACATACCGATGACGTGATGATCAGTGTTTGATTCCACGTCACCATTGTAATGTTTTACACTTGCATTGTCGAATAAAAATTGTGGTGTGTTTGGCAGTGTATGAATAATAAAACATCGTGATGATCAGCTTTAGATTCCACATTGTCGCGGTTAATTTAGAATTTTCTGTTTGCTTTGAGTTTCATTTGGGTTTATCACCGTTTTAACTTGTACTAAGTATTTATTTGTAATCACTGTGGTCGGCTTTAGATATAATTTGCTACTTTTCTCATTCTCATCACACAGGAAGTATGATGAGGTAGGGCATCCTACCGGCTGCGCCAGTTATCAACGTCGTCCTGAGCGTGGAGCGGGACGGTGAAAGTTATCAACGTAGTCCTGTGCGTGATACGGGACGGTGACTTGGGTCCTTTTTGGTTTAATTTGAGTTTGTATGTTTATTAAAGAACACGTCTTTCTTCGTTAAGATTCAGAAACAGAGTGAGTTTTATTTTCAGAGGCTCTCTTCTCGAGCTCTCTGTTTCCAACTTATATATATATATATATATATATATATATATATATACATAGTTTTAATTGTATCAATTTTATATTAAGTGTTACATTTTGCCTTTTAAGATGTTTTGCATGCTGTACTTATGCGTGCAAGCATACAATACATGCATACGAAGCTCACACATGCATACATATGTATGTATATGAGTGTGAGGCAATACACAAAACGTGAGGCAGGTCAGTGCATTTTTAACGGACGCCTAAATTAAAGAAAGAGCAGTAGACGCTGGTGAGTGTGTGTAACGAATCTTAGCACGCGCCAGAAATGCACATATCTCTCTCTCGTTCTAACTTATGCCATCGACTCTTGTCTATTCTGCTTTGCTTTGTCCCTTCACTACTTTTTTTATGGTTTACTTTAAATATATACACTGAAAATCCATGGCCTCTTACAGTCACCGCGTGACTGTACCCTTTCCGACATGTTTATGAATGAATTTATATACTAATTATGCATATTGTATTGCTACATAAAAAATACAAAGCAACCCAATTTTGGCACACTTTTTTAAAATTCCTGTGCATATTAAGTAACGAAAAGTAGACACGTCAAACTTTCCATTTATCGAAAATTTGAAAAATAACACCCCAGAGAATTTGTACATCTAATTGATGAAAACACGCCTTGCTTAGGTGTGTAAATAACCACACAAAATGAACCCTTTTTAGGGTTATGCTCAAAAAATAGCTGAGTTGCAAAATCTTAATAAATACCAAGTATGCAAACAATTGCAGCTGCATTTGGGTACAGGAACAAAGTCATACAGACGCCGCGGCGCCACAGTAACTGCATAGGCAAAAATTACAAATACAAAATACATACACACGAGACCAGACGTACAAGCAGGCAATTACAAAAACAATATACATACACGCTGCCCGCTGCCGGAGTTCGACCTCGTTCTACCGAAAAAATGTGTATATGTGATTCAAAAGCAAATGTGTGTCAATCGTCGATTTACCCAAACCATGTGTCCGGGTAAACGGACCGACGCGTCAGCTGACTGACGCTGATTCGTAACTTCGTTGCTTTGAACCAACGCGATTTAAATAGATTGGGTCAATGGCATCACATGTCGCGCGAATTTGTGGAAGAATTCCTTTCGTTTCACCGCCGCTGTTGGATTCAGTAAACTGAATGAAAAATCTCGTGTTTGATGCAATTTAAGAAATAAATGTGAGTTTTGCAGTTCTCTGGTTCGGACTACAATAAACTTCAACACCCCATGGCCTAGCACTAACTCTATCGCTGCTGTGAAGTGGTTTATTCTTGTATATCTAGCACGATTAGTATTATAATCTTCCTCGATATTTTATTTTATATGTTTTTCATTTCTATTTGCATGCCGCATTCTCTCGTATCTCCTATTCGCGTTTCCTATCCTTATTGCGTTAATTTCTTCTCACGTATCTATTCACATTATTACCGCGATTCTTTGTCGTCCATTATGCGACGTTGCTTCTCGGTCGGTTAGACGGAAGGTGGACTTCATCTGTGTTCCGCGAGCAACATGCATCGGCTTGGTGTCGTTGGACCACTTGTTATCACATTCATTGTACTCAACGTCCATAACGTTCTGCTTTGTCATACATAATGCTGAAAGCAATATGAACACATCTTCCTAATTATAATCCCATCGGAATAATAAATAAATAAATAAAATATTATAGAGTTTTGGTAATCTATGTTTTAAAATAGAAAGTCTACAATGAGTAATAAATAATATATTTATGAGTAGTACAACGATGTGTTAGTTATTTTGATTTTGTGCTCGTAAATTGATTGATTTCCAAAATAAAAACGAATGGATGGAAACATTGGAATACTTGTAAAATGTAAGCGGAATGATGTTTGCAAATATGTAGCATCTGATTCGATAAGGTTTACATGAGGTTTTTCATTTTTAGTGATTTATTTATATAAAACGCTGGTCCAATACCGATTTTATTGAAAAACAGAATTTTTGTATCTTAAAAAGAGTATCAAGAATCCGCGATAATTAAGCGCCAAATATGTCCAATCTGGCTCATTCCGACTTATTTATGTCCTGCAGGAATAAGAAGCATGTGTATAATGTTTCATAAGGCCAGCTATAAATTAAGTAACCACTTTGCGGTGTAACAGATTGACGAACGGATTTGGTTTATTAACTCCTATTGATGCTGATTCAGAATGCATATATACAAAGAAGAAGTAAATTTATAAATCCTCTTAAAAGTTTTCCAAAAAAAAAGTCTACAAATATTCAGTGAAACAGAATCCACAAAAAAAACTTTTCGTTCTCAAGAATGTGTTTACACCAGAGAACGGCTTCGGTTCTACCAAATGTGTGTAGACACAATCATTCATATGAAAAATCACGCTGTTCGGCCACAGCGTCAACGTGTGTATGTATCTAGAAATTCGCTGCTGGAGCGACAGCGTGACAGAATCCCCTCTTCCACTTTTCGTTTCGTTTCTCGCTTGCCGATTCGCTGCCTCGTGTGTATCATTTTCATCTTGATCCATTTGGGCTATTTGGATCTGTATACTAAGATTCGCTTTTACACTCAAATAGCGCGCCTTTACACAAATCATCCCTGAGAAAGCGCTTCAACAGTGTGAATTTAGGGTTTTGTATGTATGTATGAGCGCGTGAGTTATCAACGTGGTCCTGAGCGTGGAGCGGGACGGTGTAAGTTATCAACGTAGTCCTGTGCGTAAAACGGGACGGTGACTTGGGTCCTTTTTGGTTTAATTTGAGTTTGTATGTTTATTAAAGAACACGTCTTTCTTCTTTAAGATTCAGAAACAGAGTGAGTTTTATATTCAGAGGCTCTCTTCTCGAGCTCTCTGTTTCCAACATAGTTTTAATTGTAAACATAATTTCCATGCCACTTCAGCATTTGTAAGCCGGGTCCCTTTGTCCGACAATGTTGCTGTGCAACATTGACTGCTAAGTCAGCATTTGGCCGGATGCGGTGCTCCAGTTGTCGTCTTCCCGGTTCGGTGTCCGATTCGTTAGAGGCGTGGGGGTTTAGGGGGTGGGGTGGTAACTCGTGCAATTCTGGTAAATGGTGGAAGGGGCAATAATTTAACTGAAAAAGAGATTCGAATTGAATAATTGATAATTGCTAGCAATTTAATATAAAAAAAAAATGTACTAACTATTTTTAAAATAAGACCTTAGAAATAATAAATTGTCTACAAAAAATACAAGACGTCCCTATTTTGGCATATATAAATAATAGGTAATATAATATAATAATAATATAATAATAATATAATAATAAAAAAATAGCTGAGTTACAAAATCTTGGAAAATACCAAGAATAGGTATGCAAACAATTGCAGGTGCATTTAGGTGGAGGAAAAAAGGGTCATCTAGACGCCGCGGCGCCACAGTAATTGCATAGGCAAAAATTACAAAAACAAAATACATACATACACACCAGCCCATACGAACAAGCAGGCAATTACAAAAACAAAATACATACACACTGCCCGCTGCTCGAGTGCGACCTCGCTCGACCGAAAAAATGTGTATGATCCACAAATGCAAGTGTATATCAATCGTCGATTTACCCAGACCAAGTGTTTGGGCAAACGGACCGGCGCGTCAGCTGATAGACTCTGCTTCGTAAATTCGTTGATACGATACGATACGATTTAAAAAGATTGGATCGAATTGGGTCGACTTACACGCGACTGAAGCGAGTTGTGGATGAATTCGTTTCGTTTCACCGCCGCTGTTCGATTCAGTGAATTAATATGACACTGAAATTTCGTGTTTGATGCGATTTGAGAAAAATGTGTTTTTTGCAGTTCTCTGATATGTACGAATTTAATTGCAATTTTCTGAGTGGTTTTGCTCGCTGAATGTCGAGCGAGCGGTCCTGAGTTTAAGTCCCTACCGATGCAAAAATACATTTCCTTAGTTTAGTAAACTTGTTTTTATAACCGCCTGTTTTTCTGTTTGCTTGAGACAACAGATCTCAGCTATTTAAAAACCTAGAGACACCAAATTTTACATGAAGGTTTGCAATTATTACGAATTATTTAATATTATTATTGAATTCATAACGTTTCAGTTACACACGGCTAAATGATATGAACATAACCTCCAAATTACTCTTAACGCGCGTTTCTATGTGATTGCAAGAAAGTAAGGCTTATGTAGTAGTAAAATTTGTGAAGAATTCTCTAGTTTACAGTCGGTCGTTTCGATTGTAGCCCTTGTTTTACGTGCTGGCAATGTTTCAACTTCGGATTCCGATAAAGGAGGTCCAAAAACATATGAAAACATAAATCACATGACCAGGTCATGGCTTTAGATATTTTGCATGTTTCTGGAGGTTAAGCCAAAGCTTAGACGTGCAGGATACATTTTGATTAAAGAATCGAAGAATCGAATCAGATCACTTATCAATATTTTTTTTGGGGGAATTTAAAAATTTTGTAGTTTTGTGAGATAAAGTTGAACTCCAGACGTGTTGGCGAAATATCGAATCTGGATTTTGTGACGCAAAATACGTATAACTGCTACATGCCCAGATTATGACAAATTTTTGTTTTTGTAGGGTAGTGTAATTGTAGACTATTGTTTCCTATTGGACATACCATACATGTATTTCCGAGTGATCCAAAGTATCGAGTAGAAAGGTTGATCGTCAAATGTACGTTTATTTATTTAAAAAATCGTTAACATCTTGATTAAAAAAAAACAACTCAGTAACCACATTCATAATTAAGAAACAACTTTGAATTTCTCTTTCAAGTCTGTTAAAATTAAATGTCTTGGCTTTTAGTGCTGTAAACGTATCACTACACGGATCAATCCATATGTGTGTTGCAAAGATATATATCCATAGGAGTTAATTGTATTTTCAAAGTGCACTCCTTAGCTGTCTTACTGTTGTGGTACTTTTAAGCTTATGCTCAATTCCGGAAGGCCGTATTAACAATAATTCAGGTAATCAATATAATAGACAAATTTCGCGGGTATGAATTTGTAACGACCGAAGTCCAATAACGTCCCCTGCACACCCTGCTGTATAATTACAGCCGGCTAAGGTCAGGGAAAATGGACGGGGTTTTGTGTTCAGGTTCGATTTTCGGTGTTACGTGAAAATATCGACAGGTTATAGGATTGCTAGAAGGGGGAATGGCAAGAAAAGGGAGGCCCAAAATAAACGGACGGACTACCCCTAACGAACGATCTAGTCGGAGAGCTAGATGTAATGCTCTCCTTCTTCACCCACCCAATCATGTACTACCGATATCGAAATACTGATATTACCCATATTGCTGATACGCTACCGTCCCTAGTGCCTCAAAATTTATTCCACATTAAGTTTCTTTAATGTCATTTAAAATTAAACATATATCGCCCATGCAAGTTCATGCTGCATGATAATTTCAAAAAACCTAGCCGTGTTTCCTTAATATTTTATCCTTTTTGATTATTCCTTTTTATTTTTACTCTTTAAATAATTTCTATATTTTTATACCCTTCGACCGTTGAAAATGGTAAAAAACCGTATCTAACAGGCATAAGGAGGCGTGGCAGACACCATAAAGTATATACATTCTTGCTCAGGATCACTAACCGAGTCGATTGAGCCATGTCCGTCTGTCTGTCCGTCTGTATGAGACAACAGATCTCAGTTATTAAAAAAGCTAGAGACACCAAAATGGTATGGAGGTTCCTATATATAATAGGCAGATAAAGTTTATTTCAAATGTTAAATGCCACGCCCACCGCCCCCGCAAATCGGTAATTTACGATTATTAAGCAAAGTAATAAACTTATAAAGTTCTGCTTATGTAAGTATAAATTTGAATGCAATATGAACATATCCTCCAAATTACAATCCGATCGGACTTATAACACTGGAGTTATTCAAGTCAACGTTTTCAATACAAATGTACGAGCAGCAGCCTGAGCGCTGCTACTAGCAGTTGACGTCGACGTTCCGTCTTGTCGCTTTACTCTTTACGCGCTTCGCGGTGTGAGTGCGAGCGAGTAAGCTATATGTAGTGTGGTTACACGTTTGTACAGATTTAGAAAGCTTTAATTTCGTGCGCTCGACTGAAGCCTTACCCACTTGTTTTAACTTGGTCTCGATATGTTTTTGTTCGTATAAGAGGGATGAGTAAAATATTTTCTCAACGATAGTCAGGTGATAGTTTTAAAGTATATAATATAATCGGCTTATTTTTTTTATTGTATTCGACTAGCCCCCGATCCGTTGGGGCCCCGGCGAAACTGCTGAGGAAAAATAATAAAGACAACAATAACAACACCAAGAAAACTCAAACACCAAAACAAATCTTCTTGCATATCACTCAATCCCTGTTTTATTTACGTTATTATCGCTTTTGTTGATCTTTAGTTACGTTACAAGTTTGTGTTTGTGTGTATGCTTATGAACAAATGAAAATGAAAATAAAACAAGAAAGCAAGGCTACCTTTGGCTTGCCGAAGGTTTAATACCTTTTTCATTTGCAATTGGTACCTTCATTAAGCCGATCGTTAATCGCTATAAGTTATAAAAGTTCGATTTTGATGAAACTTTATTATTAAGGACACACTTAGATTT
The DNA here is from genome assembly GCA_018904105.1 of Zaprionus tsacasi. Classification (NCBI taxonomy): domain Eukaryota; kingdom Metazoa; phylum Arthropoda; class Insecta; order Diptera; family Drosophilidae; genus Zaprionus; species Zaprionus tsacasi. The sequence continues at coordinate 1,521,022 of JAEIFR010000176.1, read as the reverse complement.
GGATGTGGTAAGCCTGATAGCTATATCTTGAAATACAACGTAAATCGGCTGATAGGTTCCATGACAGCTATACGATATATCGGTCAAATCTGGCCAGTTCCTACTTATTTAAAGAGGGCAGAAATAAGAAGCTTGTGAGCCAAGTTTAATGAAGATAGCTCAATAACTGAGGGACTTATTTGCGTTGCAGATGGACGGACTGATTGATTGTGTCTATAACAGCTATACAATATAAACGTCTGAGATATTTAAATGGAAAAACTAAAGGCGGGTTACTGTTTAACATTAAAAAGTAATGATAGTGTGCGGTATTTCCAAAAACAAAACAGGTTTGCATACAAAAACCCTAATTTCAGCCGATTTTTCCTATGGCAGCTATATGTTATAGTGGTCCGATTTTGATACAATTTTGACAGCACTTAAGAACGTAATAAGAATAAGATTTGCCAAATCTTGTTGCAATATCTTGAAAAACAACAAAAATCGGCCGATAGCTTCTATGACAGCTATACAATATATCGGTCCGATCTGGCTCGTTCCGACTTATTTACAGTGTACAGCAATAAGAAGCTTGTGTGCCAAGTTTCATGAAGATAGCTCAAAAACTGAGAGACTAGTTTGCGTTGCAACAGACGGACGGACGGACGGACAGACGGACATCCATTTTTGGACTCCTCTGTTTATGCTGATTCAGAATATATATACTTTATAGGGTCGGAGATGTCTCCTAAGGTGCGTTGCAAAATTCTGGCTAAAATTAATATACCCTCTGCAAGGGTATAAAAGTGAAAATATGATAGCGAATTGTGTTTGTGTACTGTAAGTATGGAAGTGTGCGTCTATAGCATGTGTGTGTATATATACATGAATGTATCTGTGTGTGAAACTTGTATGTGTTTGACAGTGTTAATGTTTGCGTGTTTGATATAAAAATAAAAACAATTGTTGTATCCTTCCCGTCGTCTGTCCCTGCTGGGGGGTGGTAGGCATGCACTGCCGAAAAAAGAAAGAAATAAAAAAAGGCGCGAAAGCGCTAGCGCTCCTCTGGCCACACGCGGTTCACTAAAAGGCAAGAGCGAGGTTATAAGCTACCAAACAATCAATTGGAAAGCATGTACTCACGTTTGGTCTCAAACACCCACAAACAGTATAGCGATGTACGTTATGATGCTTTTCAGCGATAATTTAAACTCCTTTTGTATATTCTATTTTATTTTATTCAAATTTCTTTGCCTCTTGAAAATTTTGCGACGTGCTTTTCCGTTTTTAATTAGTGAAAAGAAATATATTGAGCACGATAGGTGATCCAGGCAATCGATATATCTCCACTCCACTTCCCAACACTGGGCTTTTCACTAGTTATACTCTAGGACATGGATATAATTGTTAATACATCGCTAGGCTACAGCCGTTCGCGCCCGACAGTGTGATGCTCTTTGCCCATTTTTTTAAACAGAGTATTCTACACAAATAATTCTACAACATACGAGGGTCGTTTGAAAGGTCCGTGACTTTTTGTATTTGCCGCGCACCTGCTCTAAATACAACACTGCTCCTGTCAGCAGTTATCGATTAACAGCTGACTGTAAAATTTTGAGAAAGCTGCGTTTTTTGGTTTGCGTTTTATAGGCATTGAAAGCAGACGATCTCGTGAATTTTAACGAAAATGGAAAAAAGTGAATTTCTTGTGCTAATTAAGCATTATTTTTTGCGTAAAAAATCCATCACCGAAACCAAGGAAAGACTTGATAAATATTATGGGGACTCTGCACCATCAATTTCATCAATGGTTAAGAAATGGTTTACTGAGTTCCGTTGTGGTCGTACCAGTACAAGTGATGCCGAACGTTCAGGTCGCCCAAAAGAGGTCGTCATGCCAGAAATCGTCGACAAAATCCATGGAATGATATTGGATGATCGGAGAATGAAAGTGCGTGAGGTAGCTGAGGCTGTAGGCATCTCAACTGAACGGGTACATCACATTTTACATGAATATTTGGACATGAAAAAGCTTTCCGCGCGATGGGTGCCGCGATTGCTCACACACGACCATAAGCGCAACCGTGTGACCATTTCAAAGGAGTGTTTGGCGATGTTCAACCGCAATCCAAACGAATTTTTGCGCCGTTTCGTTACCGTAGACGAAACATGGATCCACCACACCACACCAGAGACCAAAGAACAATCAAGACAGTGGGTTTCTCCGGGTGAACGTGCACCAAAGAAGGCCAAGGTGGGTCTGTCGGCCAACAAGGTCATGGCCACAGTTTTTTGGGATGCACAAGGTATCATTCACATCGATTACCTTGAAAAGGGTAAAACGATCACCGGCGAATATTATTCAGAGCTTTTGGACAGATTCGATATTGATTTGAAGCAGAAACGACCGCATTTGGCGAAAAAAAAGTGCTGTTCCATCAGGACAATGCACGGGTGCACACGTGTGTAGTCAGCATGGCAAAATTTCATAAATTGGGCTACGAACTGCTACCCCATCCAGCATATTCTCCAGATTTAGCCCCCTGTGACTATTTTTTGTTTCCAAACATGAAGAAATGGCTCGGCGGTAAGAGATTCGGGTCAAATGAAGAGGTCATCACAGAAACAAACGACTATTTTGAGGGCCTTGAGAAAACCTATTATTTGGAAGGAATAAAAAAATTGGAAAAACGCTGGACTAAATGTATAGAGCTAAAAGGAGATTATGTTGAGAAATAAAACGCTTCTTTGACGAAAAAAATATATTTTATTCAAAAAGTCACGGACTTATCAAACGACCCTCGTATATCTTACAATGTGTGTGTAAGTTAACATGTAACACTATGCTGCCGCATCGCGCAAGAAGTCGCTAACGTGGGAATGCCGACCTAAGCAGTTATGGTCCGCATTCCGTGTGCATTGCGTTTTGACGAACGTTGGAACTGGTTGCAACGTAATACCGCACACGAGGCGCGTGGTCAGCGTTCTGGGTAACAGTAGCGGTGACGCCGACAGCGCAGCTGGCGGCTGAAGACTTCTTATAAAGCTACTTTAATTTTTAGAGTTTAGTCTAAAACTGTCCTTGAATAAATCGATTGGCATTGACTTGAATAATTTCTGTGTTATTTGTCTGATCGGATAGTAATTTGGAGGATATGTTCATATTGTATTCAGCATTATGTGTAGCAAAGCAGAATGTTATGAGTTCAATAGTTTGCCTAATAATCACAAATTACCGATTTGCGGGGCGGTGGGCGTGGCATCAAACATTTGATATAAACTTGTTCTGCCCCGGATATACAGGAACATTCATAACAATTTGGTTTTATGCCTGTTACATACATTTTGCACAAAGTTAGTATACCCTTTGTTGACCATTTTCAATGGTCGAAGGGTATAAAAACAAAGTGACCGCAAGGCTTGATCAACACAAACAACTAAACGCGTTGACGGATCGTTTGTGCAAAATCAAAAGCGCTAAGCGATCATAACTGAACGTGGTATTGTGGCACCCGCAAATCTTCGACAGCTGCGTGGGACATTCGCCGCACCTACTTAGACATTGAACATAGCATCAGTGATTTGATAGTTGAGAAAACATTAATAAAACGTGAAATAAAATACGATAAAACTTGAGCCGAGGCTTTTTTAATTTATCGTCGAGAGTAAACATAAGAAGAATAGTGTGTTCCCTTGTCCGAAAGGTTTTTCTTTTTCTTTCATAGAATTTTGTTTACAATAAATGGGTGATAGTGACGGGAGTCAGCACAAATACAGTGAAGAGAGTATTAATTTGGGTTTAGTGCAGAATTTTGGCGCGCTACAAGTTACAAAATACGATAGAACGCTTGCGCGTAGCAAAACAGGCATGGACGCAGCCCAAACAGGGAGATTAGCCTGAAACTAGACTTTGAAAGATAATTACAACGGTTAATGCAGTGCTCGCGTCATTTAACACGCCCTTAAACTTTGAAGCCTTCATAGAACGGGTCGATTTTACTTACAGTGACAAACGACCCATACATGTTATTAAACAGGAGATGGGCACGCAAAGGCAGGGTGGCATGTCCACCCTGCAATACTATGATGAGGTAGAGAAAAAACTCACCTTGCTGACGAATAAAGCCCATATGGCTTATGTCAAGACCTTGACCATGGGATTGTGCGAAAAATTCATGGGTGATGCGCCTCGTGTATTTATTTCGGGAATAAAGTGCAGCCTGACCGATGCTTTTTGCGGCACATCTTCCAGATCTGTCGTCAGCGCTTGTCCTAGCTCTGGAGGTCGAGACCAACCACGAAAGATATGCCTTTGCAGCGAGTTTTGCCAGGGGTCAAGAAGAAAGAGGTCGGAATGAGCTACCGGGCAAAGACCATTTCCATGCGAGTGCATAGGACGACAAGAATTACGCCAATGCGGTTCAGGAAGCTGCATAAGAAATAGGAAAAGGAAACGGACTTGACTATGAGAACGATAGCACTAATTTTTTAGGGGAAGGTCCCTGCTGCCGTTCATTCAGCGGAGCATATGACGTTTTTAGTTGATAAGGGCGCTTCTAAAAATTATATCAGGCCGCACAAATACCTTAAGGGCATAGTCCCGGTCGAGTCCCCTTTCGTTGTTCACTCTATCCCCGGATCGAACAACAATCCTAATAAAATTAAGTTGCTCATCCCTGGGAGCTACGCTTTTTTCTTCTCACTCGATTCCTCAACATTTGACGGAATCATAGGGCTGGACTTGCTTAAGCAGGTGGGTGCAGTCCCATGCCTCAAATAGGGCGTGTTGAGTATTGGTGCGACTTCAGAGGCGTTGCTGTTCCACGAGTGCGCGAACGTCAACCACACGAAGAGCAAAGAAATCGGCGCTCCACCTGCGGTGAAGGCAGAGTTTCTGCAGAAACCTGCGTAGGGCCAGCAGGCTTACGCGGACTCTAAGGAAGCGCTGCCTTACAATACAGCCGCCGTATCCTCAATTCGTACAACTGACGATAATGTGGTCTACTCGAAGCTATACTCATACCCAATGTTGAAGATTTTGTCGCTTCAGAGGTTAGCGACCTCTCAAAAAACGCCATTATCAAGAAGTCGAAGTCACCCTATAACAGCCCATTTTGGGTGGTGGACAAGGTTTTGGCGCATGAGAAGTTTCAATTTTTCGAATACCTCGGCTTCGTTGTGACCAAAGACGATGCAAAATCGGATCCGGAAAAAGTGAAAGCTATCCGGGAGTATCCTGAGTCCACCACGGTGTTTGGTGTTAGGACGTTTATGGGCCTAGCTGGCTATTACCACTGCTTCAGTAAAGACCGCGCACCAATACCTATGTCCGATATCCTAAAAGGGGAAAACGGGTCGATAAGCAAATAAAGGTCAAAAAGGTCGCGGTAGAGTTCAATGAAGCTCAGTGCAACGCCTTTCAAAAACTTAGGAACATTCCTAAGATCCGAAGATGTCATACTAATGTTCCCCGATTACAGGAAACCATTTGACTTAACCACTGATGCTTCAGCCTTTGAAATAGTCGCCGTTTTATTTCAAAACGGCCGTTCAATAACAATAATATCTAATATACGGAGTCAGAGATATATAAATTTATTCACCGACCACCGCTTCGAAAAGTAATCCAAATGAAAAGATCAAGAGGTGGAAAGCACACATTGATGATACAGGGGCTAAGCTTTTGTTATAAGCCAGGTAGATAAAATCATGTAGCTGATGCACTCTCGCGTCAGAACGCCCTCCAGGGAATGCACGGTGAACCAGAATCCGATGCGGCCATTACCCACAGTGAATCGTCCCTTTTATATACAATCAGTTCGACGGGGACGCCTTTAAATTTACTTCTGCAACCAGATCGTGCTAGAAAAAGCGCGCTTCCCGCATAAAAGAAATTTTACAATTTTCGAGGAAAAAACTCGCCATTTGATACATTTTACTGACAAAGACACCCTTGCGGAGATAGTAAAATCATTCTTCAACCAGAATGTTGTTAATGTTATTCATTGTAACTTTCCGACTTTGGCTAGCTTTCAACACAAGTCGGTGATAGCCTTTCCTGCCAAAAAGTTCTGGCATTGCAAAAACTTCGTAGCGCACGTGTTCGGCATGAATGATCGAAGAGAAAACATCACCAAAGAACATAATTGGGCGCATAGAGCGGCCCAAGAAAATGTCAAACAAATCATGACGGAATACTTCTTTCTAAAGATGATGAAATGGCTAACGAAGTGGCTCTGATTTGTAAAATTTGCTCAAAGAGTAAGTACGACTGGCAGCCAAAAAAAACAGGAACTCGGCCAGACGCCATTGCTTACCCAAACTAGCGGAATGCTACACATCGACATCTTCTCCACGGATACCTGCATTGACAAGTTGTTTAAGTTCGCGGTAATCCAGCTTATCACGTCTAGAACCATAGAGGACACGAGATCCCACGGGCAAAACAGGTATACTATATTCCGATAACGAATATGCGTTTTAATCGGAGACCATTAGGTCCTTGTTGTTGACCAATTACAGCGTAAGCGTGATTAACGCGCCTCCCCTACATAGCACCTCCAATGGGCAAGTGGAGCGCTTCCATAGTACCCTTTTAGAGATTGCTAGGTTCTTAAAGCTTTATTGTCGACACAGTTGACCTCATACTGCAGGCTACTATCGAGTACAACAACTCAGTGTTTCCACACTCACACATGCGAAAGTTGTTTGAGATAGACACCGGACACGAACTGGACATGTTATCCGCACTCGACGAGCATCATCGCATGGTAAGGAGTCTTGACTTTTTAGGATTGGCACTTAAGGAAGTTCCGGGTACCCCGGACGCAGACGACTTGAAGAAGGTGGAAACACGCATACGCAGCTGGTAACTGTTAGCAATAGGCAGATAAGCGTAAATTCCAGACTGCAGGAGAAATTAATGTTTTAACCAACGGACATTGTCAACAAAATTCTATCTAAAGGTAAATAAATTGATAGTGGACACCTTTTCGAGGCCCTTAGTACGCGAAACAGAATGATTAATTCCTATTATGAAAAAGCAACGCAAGAAGATAACGATTTTCCCAGTCGCCCACAACGGTTCCGTACTTTAGCTACACGAAAATTTGGTGGCTGATTGCAACGGCCAGGTGCTGGCTGTATCTAATTGCTCACAAACAACGACTGCGAAATTCTGCATGCAGGCGAAAGGTAGTACTTGCGCACAGAGTCCCCATGCTGGAGGCACAGTCCATTGTTTGACGCAGCCGAGCCGAACCCCTCACCATAATTATCATCAACGACCGCAGCGCAAACCTATCATACGACAACATCGGCGCGATAGGAGTACATGGAACAAATCTCGTCGCCCTCAAGACGCACGCCACCATTAACGGCACGCGATACATAAACCGCAGTAGCGTACAGAGTTGGTTCCCAGCGGCGGCGGGTTCGCCATTGCTTAACATCAGTGGACACGATCTCCCATAGATCCATCGACTGAGCGAAGACAGCCTCAACTACATCAAAGAGGTTCGGGACAACATTGCGGTAGGCAACCAATCGGCGCAATACTGTTGGTTTGCATCGGGTGATTTGGGATCTTCTGGTACCGTCGACAAGGGGCTGAACGCCGCAAGGGGTAGTTAACACTATGCTGCCGCATCGCGCAATAAGTCGCTAACGTGGGAATGCCGACGTAAGCAGTTATGGTCAGCATTCCGGGTGCATTGCGCTTTGACGAACGTTGGAACTGGTTGCAACGTAACACCGCGCACGAGGCACGTGGTCAGCGTTCTAGGTAACATCAGCGGTGACGCCGACAGCGCAGCTGGCGGCTAAAGACTTCTTATGGAGCTACTTTAATTTGTAGAGTTTAGTCTAAAACCATCCTTGAATAAATCGAGCGCCGTACAGAATCAAAAGTACTTCGTTTTAGTTAACTCAATTAGTATTAAAAACCTCTTTGTATATGAAATCTAACAACTTTTAAACAGAAATAAAGCAACATGCAACTCCAAATCATTTGGGCTCAAAGGATGGATTGGGGGTAAGCTGAAAATTCTTTTGTTCATATACTCATCTACCTACACATATAAAATAAATTCATGTACATATATATAATTTTACAAATACCTTTATGCAAATTTAAATGAATATTAAGCATATGCAATGTAAAATATATCTTTAAAACAGCTATATTATTTGAAAAAAAAATTTGCAGTTGATTTGAATTAAATATCTTTAAATGGCATCTACAATTTAAGATGCGACCTTTACTATAATGAATATACAATAAAAATCCTTTTTATACAAATACATATAATTAAACAATTTAGCAAAGAAAAGCAAAGCAATTAATTAAACCATATATACCTATACAAAGAAGACAAATTGATATTCTTTATTAAATTATAATATTTAACGTTAAGAAACTGTAACACAAGTGGGTATGGCTACAGTCGAGCGCTCGACAGTAAGATACCCTTCTCCCAATTTTCTAAATCTGTTACAAACCACACTCATAATTTTAAACAGAGAGTTCTGCACAAATACTTATACTACATTTAGCTTACTCGCTCGCACTCACACAGCGACATGCGTAATAAGTAAAGTGAAACGTCCCGACGTTGACGTCGACGTCAACTGCTAAAGCAGCGCGCCGGCTGCTGCTCGTACATTTGCATTGAAAACGTTGACTTGAATAACTTCTGTGTTATTGGGCCGATCGGATTGCAATTTGGAGAATATGTTCATATGGCATTTAGCATAATACATACCAAAGCTGAACTTTCTACGTTTAACACTTTGCTTAATAATCGTAAATTACCGATTTGCGGGGCCGGTGGGCGTGGCATCAACCATTTGAAATAAACTTTATCTGCCTATTATATATAGGAACTTCCATACCAAATTTGGTGTCTCTAGCTTTTTTAATAGCTGAGATCTGTTCCCTCATACAGACGGACAGACAGACGGACATGTCTCAATCGACTCGGCTAGTGATCCTGAGCAAGAATAAATATACTTTGTGGGGTCTGCCATACCTCCTTATGCCTGTTACATACATTGCACAAAGTTAGTATACCCTTTTTTGACCATTTTCAATGGTCGAAGGGTATAAACATGAATTTAAATAAATAAACTAACTGAATGTTTTCTTCGAGGCGAAATGCATATAGCTTACTCCCTCGCAGTCATACAGTGACGCGCGTGAGGCCAATGCATTTCAATTTCTTCTTTTTGCGTTACCCTTTTCACAAAATAAGCGAGGCACGCGCTAGCAGAAAGGGAAAGCCGAATGTTCTCGAACAAATTTGTATGCCCCGACCCTTTTGCTGCTGTCTCTATTTACCGAGTGTTTGGGCATGCGTCTCTTGTATTTTTTGCCAAAGCGTTCCTGCCTTACTTGTCTTTTTTGCCAAAACGTTCCTGCCTTTTGCGGCTCTTGCTTATAGAGGGCCCTGCTATTTGAGGCTCTTGCTATTAGAGGCTTGCGCGGCTTGAGGCGTGTGCTATGTGCGGCCTGTGCAAAATGAAGATTGAATGGCAAAAATCCCAATCATTTTTGAGTGTTGTGTATGCATGCATGTTGCAGGTCTTTGATCTATATGCAACATTTCTCCGATTTATTCATAACACAAATTCTACAGATTGCTGCTATTTATGACATTAAGAGACATATTTTTAGAAACAAAATAGTCCTTAAAAATCTGTTTCTTATATTCTTGCGCTGCTCTGTGTTGGAGATTATGTTCAGCTGTCGCAATTTTCCTGTGTGCTATTGGGCTAACAAGATCTGGAACCACGTTTTGCAATATATTTAGGTGGAATAAGGGAAGGTTTCAACTAGTCCGTTGATGAATTGCGTTGGCTACGTCAGCGTTTGCTGCATCTTTGATGCTTTGCAATAATGTGCTGCAATTGGGAAAATTTATTATATGACGAGTTTTGTCTTAAACAAAATATACGTCTTTTGTTGGGGGATAGTCCCATCCAGAATAATCTGATATTAAAAGAAATTCATCGCTGTGTCTGTGGCTTCAATGATATATTTGAGGGATTCTTCACTGTGGATACGGGCAGCATCCAAGTCTGCTAAATCCTCTAAAACATATATTTTGGTAAGTTAAAACGAATAAAATTATTTTTTCCGGGCCTATAACTTATGCTTACATTGTGCTCATCAATGGAGGCTTTTCAACGCTTTATTTTTATTGTCATCGGTCTTATGATTAAGTTCCTAAAATCAATAACCAGACGGTCTCTTTTTGTTCCCAGCTTCGTCGATGACCCATATCAAGTTATTATAAAGGCCCTTTAACAGTCGTATAACGGCATTTGCTGGAAGTTACTTAACCTCTGCATTCTCTAAGTCATACACACACTTTGGATACGAGTAAAGTATAAAGTAAATTGGCTTGTCCCCCGTTGGTATAGTGGCAATGGTTTTATAATTTTGTTGATAATACCAGCCATTTGGATCTGACAGAAGGAGGGACATCCGTGTCATAAATCCGAATATGGTTCACCATATTATTAAAAAAAAGTATTAAATTCAAAGCTGAGTGCAATATGAACATAGTCTCCAAATTACAAACCGATCGGGCCAGTAACAGTAACACAATGTTATTAAAGTTAACGTTCTCAGTACGCGCTGCTGTGAGCAGTTGACATTGACGTCGTAAGACCCCAGAAAGGATATAATTTTTTGCTCAGGATTACTAGCCGAGTCGATTGAGCCATCGGACCAATAACACAGTTATTCAAGTCAACGTTTTCAGTTCAAATATTTGGTAAGAGCAGCAGCTGTCCCTCTGCTTTGAGCAGCAGACGTTGACGTCGCGTCGCTTTACTCTTTACGCGGGTGTGTGTAAGTGCAAGCGAGTAAGGCATATGTCGTAGAATTATTAATGCAGAATTCACTGTTTGAGATTACACGTTCATAACGAATTTTAAAAATTGGCGAAGAGTACTTTACTATCGCGCGTGCTCTACTGTAGCCTTAGCGACTTGTTTTTCGTTATTTCTTGTAAAATCTTGTAAGTCAGCGATTCCACACCCGGGGGAGCATTTTTGTGTACATTTCGACCATTCAAAACGGTCAAAAAAGGGAGTACTAACTTTGTGCTAATGTATGTAACAGGCAGTAGGAGGCGTGGAAGAGCCCCCCCCCCTCCTTTTCACCTATTTTTCTATTTATTTATTAAAATGATTTATTTGCAATGTATTTATTTTTATCATTTTTACAGTTCTCAAAACCATTGCCATCTGAAACTAACATGATCGTGGATTTTATTGCTGGTCTTCTTGGAGGTAATATTCTTAAATGATATTTTTAAAATCAATTTTTTAATGGAATTATTATAATAATTTTTTTATTTAAGTCAACTATGGGCAGTCGATTGATTGATTTATACATGAATCTTACGATATGAATTTTAAGATAAATTAATACGAAGAGTAAAGTAAAGAATTGGAATAATATATATATATATATATATATATATGTATATTATATATTATATATTATATATACATATGTCGTAGTAGTATTAGTAGTAGAAGATTACGCATGAACTCGAATTATTTCATCATATTATGTTTTGTGTCTGCATTGTGGTTGTCCGTCGTTTTTTTGCAAGTACCGTTGGAGCGGGGCGACAACGACGCGTCGCCTGTTTAGTTGCACGACGATGCGTCGCCGCCGAGTGTGGTTCGAGGTTTAGTATAAGCTGTTAGAAAACGAGCAGGACGGAATGCTACGCGCTACGCTCTAATGGGAGACGAAGAGAATTCGACATATATATATTATTCCAATTCTTTACTTTACTCTTGGTATTAATTTATCATAAAATTCATATCGTATATAATATATATTAATATAATATTTAAACAAGTCGGAAAGGCTACAGTAACGCGGTGACTGTAAGAGGCCTTGGATTTTCATATATATTTAAAGTAAACCATAGAAAAAGTAGTGAAGGGACAAAGCAAGCAGAATAGACAAGAGTCGATAGCATACGTTGGAACGAGAGAGAGATTTGTGAATTTTTGGCGTGTGCTAAGATTCGTTACGCCCACACACACCAGCGTCAACAGCCTTTTCTTCAATTTAGACGTTTGTTAAAAATGCACTGACCTGCCTCACGTTTTGTGTATTGCCTCACACGCATGTATGCATGTGTGATCTTCGCATGCATGTATTGTATGCATGCACGCATAAGTACAGCATGCAAAACATCTTAAAAGGCAAAATTTAACACTTCATATAAAATTGATTAGTTAAATATTAATAAATGGGAAATAATTCAAAAATGTATATGATTTATAAATATATATATAAACATATATAAAATACAACAAAACATAAAAAAATTAAAATAGGTTTACTTTTTTTCGCCGTGTGGATTCGAACCCTTGCCGTTTGCATAGGAGTCCGTCATCCGAAAAACTAGACCACCGTCGCTGCGCTCCGCGCTTGCTAAAATTGAATATTTAGACCATTAGCTCAAATGTGTCAAATTGTCTTGTACAACAATAACACTTCCACTGGATTGAATGAGATAATTTGTTGAAATATGATAAATGAAACTAAATTTTATAATGATGAAAAAAAAACAAGTGGGTAGGGCTACAGTCGAACGCCCGACAGTAGGATACCCTTCTCCCAATTTTTAAAATCCGTTACAAACGTGTAACCACACTCATACACTCAACAGAAATTTTGCACAAATACTTCTACTACATATAGCTTTCTCGCTCATACTCACACAGCGACGCACGTTAAGAGTGACGTCGACGTCGGCGTCAACTACTGAAAGCAGCGCGCAGGCGGCTGCTCGTATATTTTGTACTGAAAACGTTGACTTGAATAACTTCTGTGTTATTGGTCCGAGCGGATTGTAATTTGGAGAATATGTTCATATGGCATTTAGCATTATACATACCAAAGCAGAACTTTATAAGTTTAATAGTTTGCTTAATAATCGTAAATTACCGATTTGCGGGGGCGGTGGGCGTGGCATCAAACATTTGAAATAAACTTTGTCTGCTTGGGAAATATAGGAATCTCCATGCCAAATTTGGTGTCTCTAGCTCTTTTAATAGCTGAGATCCGTTGTCTCAAACAAACAGACGGACAGCCGGACAGACGGACAGACAGACGGACATGTCTCAATCGACTCGGCTAGTGATCCTGAGCAAGAATATATATACTTTATGGGGTCTGCCACGCATCCTTATGCCTGTTACATACATTGCACAAAGTTAGTATACCCTTTTTTGACCATTTTCAATGGTCGAAGGGTATAACAAGTGGGTAGGGCTACAGTCAAACGCCCGACAGTAGGATACCCTTCTCCCAATTCTCATAATTTCAAACAGAAATTTTGCACAAATACTTCTACTTTCTCGCTCACACTCACACCGCGACGCACGTTAAGAGTGACGTCGACGTCGGCGACAACTACTGAAAACGTTGACTTGAATAACTTCTGTATTATTGGTCCGATCGGTTTGTAATTTGGAGGATATGTTTATATGGCACTCAGCTTTATAAATACCTACATATAAGCTCAATACTTTGCTTTATAATCGTAAATTACCGATTTGCGGGGGCGGTGGGCGTGGCATCCAACATTTAACATAAACTTGTTCCGCCCCGAATATATGGGAACCTTCATACCAAATTTGGTGTGTCTAGCTTTTTTAATAGCTGAGATCTGTTGTCTCAAACAGACAGACGGACATGGCTCAATCGACTCGGCTAGTGATCCTGAGCAAGAATATATATACTTTATGGGGTCCGCCACGCCTCCTTTTGTCTGTTACATTACGTATATTGCACAAAGTTAGAATACCCTTTTTTTTGACCATTTTCAATGGTTGCAGGGTATAAAACCTTTTAGAAGCGAAAAAAAATTAAATCTCAACCGCCTCTTCTATGTTGAACCTCTATCTCTTCTTTGTTCGATCGCCGGTGGCTCAACACGTTTGACTATCGCCGCAACTATTGACTGTGTGGCTAAATTACTATTTCATCTCATACACACACATAATCATTTTCGCATTAAATAGATGCCACATGGCTGGCAGCAGCTTCCAGGCAAAGCATCACAAATCAATAGAGAACGTTATCTTACGTAACTTCTATGTTTATTACCCGATCGGGCTGCAATTTATAGAATAAGTTCACAACGTATTTGTCTAGATGTTTACTAAAGCAGAAAGATTAGAATTCAATACTTTGCTTACACATACTTTGCTCACATAAGAAAACTAATTTCTGATTTACGGGGGCGGTGGGCGTGGTACCCAAAATTTGAAAATACGTTTACTGCCTAGGATATACATGAATCTTTCTGCCAAATTTGGAGTCTCCAGCTTTCTTAATAGCTGAGATCTGTTGTCTCATAAAGGCGTCTGTCTGACGGACAGCCAGACAGACAGAGAGACATGGCTTAATCGACTCGGCTAGTGATCCTGAGTAAGAATATAGATACTTTATGGGGTCGCAGATGTTTCCTTCTGCCTGTTACGCACATTTCGACAAACCTAATAAACCATGTATTTTTTCAAAATCCATGGCCTAAAAATATTATTAACATTAACATTGAAATCTGGGGTAAAATAGAAAAAAGATTTTAACCGATCCATCATTTTTTTCAGGAATTGGGGAAAACCCAGAAAAATCCAATCAGATCAGAAAAATTAGTGTCGGTGTTGTTAGAGCTGGTGTAAGTTGTTTGGAGAAAAGGTTAGGTAGTTCAAAATAGAAGATTTAATATAAATGAAGGGGGATTCCGTGTTGATTACTTAAAAAGCTTATTATAATTAGTACAGCTAACTCTAAATAATCATGCAAGCTATGGTTATTATTATAAAAGCCCAACGAATCAAATAAATAAATAAATGTGGTAAAAAATTTCGTGTAACCCTAGAAGGAACTCAAAAGTTTAGTTGGTTAAATAACCATAACGCCTAACATAATACGATAGTAAGTTAAGGAGGGTAGGATAATTTGCAGGAGTCTACTTGAGTAAGGTGGTAAATCTCCGCTAGAAACCCAGTTAAAAGGACGCAATTCAAAGAGCATTTTCGGATTTTTTTGAGTATTAGCATTAGTATTTGAAATGCATTTGATTTAACAGACTTTTAGGGAGGGGGGGAGTGAGTTGGTATCGTCTTACACACACGACACAATATTAATTTATTTTTGCCCTGTACGACAAGCCAAATGGTCTCATAAGGCAACTTTGTTAACCCAATTAAAAATGCGCTAATGGCGGAACGGTTACAGTTGCAAACTGCGTAGTCCGAGTTTCTTGGAGAGGGTCCACGGTTCAAATCCTCACGTGGTTCGATTTTATTTTTGTTTTTTTCTGTTCTTATTATAAAATGGTCAAAATAGGGTATACTAACTTTGTACAAATGTACGTAACAGGCATAAAGAGGCGTGGCAGACCCATAGAGTGTTTATATTCTTGTTCAGTATCATTAGCCGAGCCGATTGAGACATGTCTGTCCGTCTGTTTGTTTGAGACAAGAGATCTAAGCTATTAAAAGACCTAGAGACACCAAATTTGACATGGAGGTTCCTTTATATCCCTTGCCACGCCCACCGCTCCAGCAAATCGATAATTTGGGATTATTAAGCAAACTATCCAACTCATAACATTCTGCATTGGTACCCATAAGGCTAAGTGCAATATAAACATATTCTCCAAATTACAATTCGATTGGAGCAATAACACAGAAGTTATTCAAGTCAACGTTTTTGCTAACAGCACCAGCCTGAGCGCTGCTTTGAGCTGTTGACGTCGACGTCGATGTTGCGTCGTGTTGCTTTACTCTTTACGCGCGTCGTTGTGTGAGTGCGAATGGATAAGCTATATGTAGTAGAAGTATTTGTACAGAATTTCACGTATTTAAAATTCTCGTATCCATCGATGCCAAAATTTATCTTTCATCTGTTGACTAATTCGATACTGCGTAGGCACAAATTAAGATGTTTTCCAGGAGTTTGCGTCGAGTTTGTCGTTCCTAGTAAAAAACAAGAAAGCAAGGCTACCTTCGGCTTGCCGAAGGTTTTATACCCTTGCAGTTATACTAAATATAAAATAGATTTGGATTGCTGGTGGTTTCTGTTTGCATACAAGAACCCTGATTTCAGCCGATTGTTCCCATGGCAGCTATATTTTATAGTGATCCGATTTTGATACAAATTTGACAGCCCATTTAGAACGTAATAAGAAAAAGATTTACCAAATCTTGTTGCTATATCTTGAAAAATAATGAAAATCGGCCGAATGTAGGAAGTCGAGATTTTTAACTGATTACCATGAGGGCGATACAAAAAGCTATGAATCAAACACCTGCATCGAAAAAAAATAATTGTACCTTTTTAATGCTATTGTATATACCTGAATTTCTTATACAAAATGTTATGAGGAAATGTCTTTGTGTAAAGGATCTGTTGGTCATAAAATCTAAATTTGAAAAGTTCTCATTCAAAAATGCGTTTGAATAACAGCTATATGATTTTTTGTTTAACAGCTACGTGTAATAGTACTCAGATTTCCATAAAATTGCAACAAGAACCTTCATTAGGCCGATCGTTGATAGTTATAATTTATGAAACTTCGATTTTGAAGAAACTTTATTATTAAGGACATACTTAGATTTGGATGTGGTAAGCATGATAGCTATATCTTGATATATAACGAAAATCGGCCGATAGGCTCCATGACAGCTATACGATATATCAGTCCGATCTGGCCCGTTCTGACTTATTTACAGAGGGCAGAAATAAGAAGCTTGTGAGCCAAGTTTCATAAAGATAGCTCAATAACTGGGGGACTAATTTGCGATGCAACAGACAGACGGACTGACTGATTTTGCCTATAACAGCTACAGAATATAAACGACTGAGATAGTTTAATGGAAAAACTAAGGGCGGGTTACTGTATAACATTAAAAAGTATTGATAATGTACGGTATTTCCAAAAACAAAACATGTTTGCTTACAAAAACCCTGATTTCAGCCGATTGTTCCTATGGCAGCTATATGTTAAAGTGGTCCGATTTTAATATAATTTAGACACCACATTAAGAACGTAATAAGAATAAGATGTGCCAAATCTTGTTGCAATATCTTGAAAAACAACAAAAATCGACCGATAGCTTCTATGACAGCTATACGATATATCGGTCCGATCTGGCTCGTTCCGACTTATTTACAGCGTACAGCAATAAGAAGCTTGTGTGCCAAGTTTCATGAAGATAGTTTAAAAACTGAGAGACTAGTTTGCGTTGCAACAGACGGACGGGCGGACGGACGGACGGACGGACATCCATTTTTGGACTCCTCTGTTTATGCTGATTCAGAATATATATACTTTATAGGGTCGGAGATGTCTCCTAAGGTGCGTTGCAAACTTCTGGCTAAAATTAATATACCCTCTGCAAGGGTATAACAAGTCGGAAAGGCTACAGTCGAGCGCGCCCGACTGTGGTATACCCGCTACAACTTTGCAAAAAAATACGTCTTACAGTCTCAAATTTGTTTTTCTAACTCGCCTTATCGTTATCATCGATTTTAAAAGAAGATGTAGCAAATTGCTAAAAAAAAAAAATAAGAACAGAAGAAAAAACAAAAAAAAATTTGTGCCCATGAGGGGGATTCGAACCGTGGATCTCAAAAAGCTTGTAATATGCACAGTTTGCTGCATTTATAACCACTCCGCTATTAGCAGATTATTTCTTGCACCGGCAAAGTTGCCTTATGAGACCATTCAGCTGGTCGTACAGGACAAAAACTAATACCAACTCACTCACTTCCCATAAAATTCTTTTTAATCAAATGCATTTAATACTAAAATTAAAATATTTTAAATACTTGAAAAAAACAGATTTCAGAAAACTCGGACCGCACCGAGTGGGATTCGAACCCGTACCCTTGCGCTTCACAGACAACGACCACATCCACTCAGTCACTGCACCTCCTTTGCATCTACTATAAAATTGCAATAATGATCAGTGCAAATAACTTTAGTACATATAATTGAAAAAAAAGTGCTTGCCGCCGGAGTTGAACCTGCATATTTTGCATAAATAACATAATATAAAAGACAAAACACGTGGTCACCTGGCACTACTATTTCTTTAATATCTGCCATGTTTATAGTCCAATCTTACTGAAAATTTCACGAAACGTCCGCAATATGGTATTTATAATGTATGTAAAAAGCTAATATTTTTTCAATTTATAGGAGCGGGTGGAGGCGTAGCAAAAATCTAAAATAAATTTGATAAGCGTGCAGTAATAACACATAGTATTGTCACAAAGTTTGGTATCTCTAGCTCTTATAATAGCTGAGATCCAGGTGTTCACACGGACGGACAGACAGACAGACGGACATGGCTATATCGACTCGGCTGTTGATACTGATCAAGAATATATATACTTTATGGGGTCGGAGATGTCTCCTTCTGCCTGTTACATACATTTTCGGTTTGAACAAAGTTATAATACCCTTCTACTCTATGAGTAGCGGGTATAAAAAGTAAAGCATGTGAAAAGTGCAACCCATCTCTTTTCTTGTCTTCATCCAATTGTCACCATGACTGGACCAAAGTAGTCCAATCCTATGTACGAAAATTTCCATTGAATTGGTGTCACTCTATCCTCTGGTAACTGGCCCATCAACGGTAATAAAGGCTTAGGCATCTCGTTTTTACAATGTTGACATATTGACTTAGCTCGACTCAAAGCTTCTCTTAAATTTACAATCCAGAATTGACGCCTTATTTCGTTTACAATAAGGTCATTGTTTTGATGATGACAGCTGACATGATACCATTTAACAATTAACTCTGACAAAATGTGACGCGATGGTAACAATATCGGACGACGTGCCTTTTCTGGAATGGATATTCAAAATCCAGCCTTTCTCCAACAATAATAACACCTTTCGCGTTCAATTGAGGCGACATTTCTCGATGTTAGTCCTTGCGACGTTTACTCACAAACCTCCAAATCCAGCCTACTGTACGTTTTAAGCTTGAATAATTTGAAAACCATTCTAGTGATATCCATTGAGTCTTGCCAAAAAACATGATTTGTTTGCGCCGTTCAGACAAATATTCTTGGTTGGAAGGTCCAGTTATCCAAACACTGTTTACATCGTATTCACATCGGTTACAGGTTTTTGTGGCTTTATCGGCTGCATTCAGTTTTGTTGGCACCCAATACCAATCATTCTCCTGTGTACTTTCTAAAATCTCGCTCACTTTATGAGCCACAAATGATTTATATTTACGATGGTCCAATTTGATCCATGAGACTACTGTTCTTGCGTCTGTCCACAAAGACGCGCAACTCAACGTAGTCTGACAATATGAAATTCTGGGAATGACATCTTCATAGTTAAAATTCCTTGACCTTTTTGAACTGATGAATGCAGTAAATATGTTTTCAGGCAATAAATCGTTCCAATGGATTCCTGTTCGCCCTACATTCTGAAATAAGATCAAAGACAAAAACGTCTTTTTGACTGTTCCAATGCATACCCAAGATTTTATCATGGGATTCGGTATCCAGCTTCACTGCTTCTTGAATGTTGCCGTTGCTTTCCACGCCGCTATTTAAACTTTTCTGAACCAATACAGAGTTCGAAATAAATCCTCGCAGCTCAAAATGACACATTTGATGCACTTTTCTTACCTCTGCGCTTATTTTTAAAGCTTCTTCCTCTTATGTGAAGCTAGCTACGAAGTCGTCCACAAAATGTTTATTGTCAATTGCATCAATTACTTGATCTCTGTGCATTGTCGGATTTTGGGCATTTAAATTCTTTACGTACTGAGCACAACAAGGAGAGCAAGCAGCGTCAAAACTGTCTAGCAAATGTATACCATCGTTTTTCCATAAGAACCCAGTTTCATATGAGTTCTCCAATCGTTTAGTAGTGTTCTTTAAAACACTCCTGGCTCTTAAATCATCAGCCGATTGCAGTGGTTTCTTAGCTGCATTGACCCCAAAACTTTAAGTCGTGAAATAATCCAATATCAATTTGTGCATTTCGTTTTCTTCATCTTCTCGTACATGGAATATCGTTGAAATTAAAGATTTCTCTACAAACGCCAGAATTTCCATAGAAACTTCAGCCTAATGATGTGTTTGCTACCAACAAGTTATTATCCAGTATTATGCTTTTCAGTGTTGCGGTCAGGTGACAATTATTTATTCCAAGTAAATAGATTTTGCTGGTTTTATAGTATTTACCGAAACTTCTGTTGCAGCGGTCTTTTTACATGGTTTTTCTTTTGAATGCAACAATGAATGAATGTGTTTGGTTTTGCTTGTCCCAAATTTTTGCAAGGTGGTTTAATCGTGATTGTTCCACTGTGTATGCTTACTCTAAACCGGTGAGCGAGCGGAAGAGCTTTCGAGAAGATGTAATAGAGGATAAGAAAAGATTTGACACTCTCAGTTCTGCAAAAGCTCCGATCGGACGTCAATTTGTCGCTGGCAGTCTATTTGCTTGTACATACACAGTGTTTGTGTGTGTGTGTGTATTGCACACATATATACATTTACCATATATAGAAATTTAATGTTAAAAGACTAAAGTGAACTAAAAAATCAATTATATTTGTGTCGGAACCTCTCTTACAATGATAGATGAAATAACTTTACAGAATGAATAATGCAGTTGTTTGCATGCATCCTTTTTACGTTCCTTCTTATTTTTGCAAACATTTTGTCTATGTCCTTCTGGCAAGCATCCAAAACATAGTTGATGTTTCTTTATCATAGACCATTTGTCTTCTTATTTCGCTTTAGAAAATACGCTGAATCTGTCAAAATATTGATCTCTGTGACACTCATAGCATTCAGGTTTATATTTTGTTTCTTTCTCGGATTCCACATCCTTTGTAGTCTGCAGAACAACTTTTTGATATTTGTTCTTCTCTGATTCGTCTGCTGAGAATACGATCATCGCCCTTGCAATGCTTCTGGCCTTAGTGCTGATCCATGTACTAAAGTCCTGTAAATTTTGGTAATTTTGAAGAGTCGTTGTATACTCTATCCATTGAATTCGTTTCGTCATTGGTATCTTACACACCAACTGTTCAATCGGGAAAGTATTCTGTAAATATTGAGTTATATTAGCTGATTGCAAGAATATAACCAAATTTCGTTGGAAATGGGACCAACAATTGCAAATTATCCTCTGATACAACAGTAATTTTGCTGACCATGTCCATTTAATTCCTTATCAATGACTCCGGCCTCCCATAAGTGAACTCTAAACGATTCATAACATGTTCAACATTCATAGAATTTATAAGCAAACCCTTGACTTCATCACTAGCCGCTCCCTTTATGCTTTTTTGTAGCCTCAACAGATTTTTCAGCTTAGAATATCCAAAAGCGTTCGACGACTCCCAAAACATTGTTGAAACTACGGGCCAATCCTCTGGGTTTCCATTAAATTTAGGCAAGTTAATGAGTTTTTGGAGGGTATACGAGTGGAGGATGTTGCTAAACATTTCTGCTACTTTTCAATCTGGCTGAACCCAATAAACCAACACCATCCACCCCGTACATACTTATACCATCTCCAGCGTCTGCAAAGCCGCCAGAACCATTCATGCCAAGATAACGTGAGCCGTCGTTAGCGTCCATGTTTAATATGCCTTTCATTTGTTCGTATGTACCAACACCAGATCGCACGACGCCAAAGTCATCTGCACCGCCTGTAGTGCTACGCACGCCTGTAACAGCGCCGACATTTCCAATTTTACTTTTGTTATCTTCTGAATACTGCGCTCCTGCAGCCGCGCCACGATCATCACGCGCACATCGATTAGTGTCCAATAGACGTGAATTTCTGAGAGCATCAAGTTGTTTCTGTGAACTTCCAGGAACGCTCACAGATTCTGCGCCATCCAAGGCGCCCAATTATCCACATATACCTCTAGCAGTGCCTCCAGTGACATGAAGCATTGTGTTCTTTATGCTGACTACTTGCTTAGTCAGCTCCGATTGAGCAACGTTGACAATTTCCACAAAGATGGCCAAATTGTTTTGCCGATTTTCCATGTTCCTCACCAAGTTATATAAATGACCGTTTCGCTCATCCATTTTCATCATGTTCATCAAATTACGTATCAAGTCACCTTGTGCATCCGATTTCCCAGAAGTCTCGACAATTGTTTCATCAATGTTCGAATCCATCTCGTTAGTAGAATTTGACCCTCTTTTTGACCTCAGACTTCCTTTTCCAGTCATGACGTTCGAATTTAAATCCATGTTCTGCTCTTTCATTTGCTTGCCGCTGCGTTATTTCATCATACGCCGGCATTGCCGGCTATGTGTTTATGTGTGCGTCTATTTCACAAGAAATTGCAACGTCTTTTTATAACCTTCGACTATTGAAAATGGTCAAAAAAGGGTATACTAACTTTGTGAAATTGTATGTAAATGGCAAAAGAAGGCGTGGCAGACCCCATAAAATATCTATATTCTTGCTCAGGATCACTAGTCGAGTCGATTGAGCCATGTCCGTGTGTATGTCCGTATGTAAGTCAAAATTTATTTATTTAAAATTTTAAAATTTGAAATGCTCCCGGAAGAGCCGCTTGAAAATTTTACGACGCGTGCTTTTCAGTTTTCAATTAGTGAAAAGAAAAATATCGAGCACGATAGGTGGCCCAAACAATCGATATATCCCCACTCCACATCCCAACACTGATAGGTCGGGTCGGCCGATTTGGAGTTGCCAGACCGGTGGATTATCGGTATGACTCTGGGTGTGGTGAAAACCATTGTTCAAATTTAAATTTAAATTTTAATTCCTGTGTACATTCCTCGTACATTCATGTATATATACACACATGCTATAGATGCACACCTGCATACTTACAGTACACAAACACAATTCGCAATCATATTTTCACATTTATTTTTTTTTTATTCATTTATTCTTTTCTTTATTTACTTATTAGTCTCAAAATTAATTTTTTTTTTTCGCTTTAATTTTTTTTTTTTTTTGTTTTCATTTCAATAAATTTGTTCGTTCTTTTTGATTTCAATTTCTTTCTTTTTATCATCTTTTTATACCCTTGCAGAGGGTATATTAAATTTAGCCAGAAGTTTTCAACGCACCTTAGGAGACATTTCCGACCCTATAAAGTATATATATTCTGAATCAGCATCAACAGAGGAATCGAAAAATCGATGCCCGTCTGTCCGTCCGTCCGTCCGTCTGTTGCAACGCAAACTAGTCTCTCAGTTTTTGAGCTATCTTCATGAAACTTGGCACACAAGCTTCTTATTGCTGTACGCTGTAAATAAATCGGAACGAGCCAGATCGGACCAATACATCGAATAGCTGCCATAGAAACTATCGGCCGATATTTGTTCTATCTATTGCAACAAGATTTGGCAAATCTTATTCTTATTACGTTTTTAATGTGCCGTCAAAATTGTATCAAAATCGGACAACTATAACATATAGCAGCCATAGGTACAATCGGCTGAAATCAGGGTTTTTGCAAATCTGTTTTGTTTTTGGAAATACTGCATATTATCAATACTTTTTAATGTTAATCAGTAACCCGCCTTTAGATTTTCCATTTAAATAACTCAGAAGTTTATATTCTATTGCTGTTATTGGAACAATCAGTCAGTCCGTCTATCTGTTGCAACTCAAATTAGTCCCCCAGTTATTGAGCTATCTTCATGAAACTTGGCTCACAAGCTTCTTATTTCTGCCCTCTGTAAATAAGTCGGAACGAGGCAGATCGGACCGATAAATGGTATAGCTGTCATGGAACCTATCGGCCGATTTTCGTTATATATCAAGATATAGCTATCAGGCTTACCACATTCAAATCTAAGTGTGTTCTTAATAATAAAGTTTCATCAAAATTGAACTTTTATAACTTTTAACGATCAACGATCGCCATAATGAAGGTACCTGTTGCTATTTTATGAAAATCGGAGTAGCTGTGTACAACTGCAAGGGTATAAAACCTTCGGCAAGTCGAAGGTAGCCTTGCTTTCTTGTTTTTATATACCATAAAAAATATATATTGAAATACAAATTTGAAATGAAAACAAGTGGGTAGGGCTACAGTCGAACGCCCGACAGTAGGATACCCTTCTCCCAATTTTCTAAATCTGTTACAAACCACACTCATAATTTTAAACAGAGAGTTCTGCACAAATACTTATACTACATATAGCTTACTCGCTCGCACTCACACAGCGACGCGCGTAAAGCGTAAAGCGGCGAGACGCAACGTCGACGTCGACGTCAACTACTCGTAGCAGAGCGCATACTGCTGCTCGTACATTTGCATTGAAAACGTTGACTTGAATAACTCCTGTGTTATTAGTCCGATCAGATTGTAATTTGGAGAATACATTTATATGGCATTAAGCATTATACATAGCACAACTTTATAAGTTTAATACTTTGCTTAATAATCGTAAATTACCGATTTGCGGGGGCGGTGGGCGTGGCATCAAACATTTGAAATAAACTTTATCTGCCTATTATTTATAGAAACTTCCATACCAAATTTGGTGTCTCTAGCTTTCTTAATAGCTGAGATCCGTTGTCTCATACAGACGGACAGACAGACGGACAAGGCTCAATCGACTCGGCTAGTGATCCTGAGCAAGAATATATATACTTTATGGGGTCTGCCACGCCTCCTTATGCGTGTTACATACATTGCACAAAGTTAGTATACCCTTTTTTGACCATTTTCAATGTTCGAAGGGTATAAAAAGGAAAATGTTAGAGGGTTATGTAGCAAACTTTCTAATTTTTGTCTAAATAGCCTTTCCTTTATATCCCACGTGTTGGTATTTACCAAAATATGGTTGAAACCGGATATTATAAACTCCGAAGTTTCCCCAAGTAAATACTCAACTTACATGCCAAGATCGACCTGGCCGATGTGGTGGTGGGGCTCTGATCGACTTGGTGAGTTTAATATGCCAGAATGTGACTGGACATCAAGTATTGATGAATCTTTCATATTGCCCTCGCGGCAGCATGCATTTTTTGATGGTCTGTTTAATATGTCATTGTCACAGGTCAATCATGTCAAAAATTCTAGAAACGGATCGCTAGATTTATGTTCTGTATCTGATCCATCTTGGGTGATTCTAAACAGAACTCAGCCTCTTTCTTTACCAGAAGATTCTTACCATCCCATCGTCGAAGTTTCTGTTGATCTTGGCCAATGTTTTGATTGAAATGAAAAACCGCGTGGACGTGTACGCTGCTTTAAAAAAAAAAACAATTAAATTAAATTTCTTAATTTCTGACTGCGACTGGTCAGAACTTTACTCGTCGACTGTAATTTCAGTAGCGATACATTTATTTTATCCGAATATAAATTATTTCTTTAATATTTGTGTACCTTTTTACCTTCCGACATGCTCGAGTAAGCACCCTTGGCTCAAAGAGAGTTGTCGCGCCTTTAAAATTAAAAACCTGCAGCCTTTTCTCGTTTTTTAGCTGCTCGTTTAAATTTTTCAGTACTAAACGCGAATTTTCTATTTGCCTATTGTTCGCGTCGATCAATCGCGCCTCTACAACGTTACTGTTTTGCAAATCGCTGGCATCAGGTGTGTCGGCTTCAACCTTTAGTATGGAGCCCAGGAAGTCCAAGCTTCTGGCCACTCGATGGTGCGCGCCCAGCGCATCCAGCAAGTCCCGAAGTGGTGCTGAATCTACATTCATCAAATTTCTCATGTGTGACTGCGGGAAGTGATCAAGCAGACTGACCGTCTCCTCTACCACACGTGCGTACTCCGAAAGATTCGCGGAGTGCCTCACGTAGGCGGAATTCTCCCACACCAAGATCTGGTCATCGACTATGGGAATGTATTTGGCACGCGAATAATCGTTGATGTGAGCCGATGCCAATGATAGAATTACGAGAAGGATAAGGTTGGTCCTATGGGTGAAAGTTTAAATGATTGATTTTTCTGCACCCAACACCAATAATAATAAAAATGCTAAAAGTAAGCAGTACACTGACCTCGCTACTGGGCGCGTCATTTTAAATTGTCCTTGTGGACCACCCTCCCATCAATAAGGACCGTGGTGCCCATGTCCGCTTCTACAGCTCTTTCTTCGCACAACGGCGTGAGCTTGTTGCCGAGTCTTCGGTTGGATTTTTCCAACACTTTTCGCCAACATTGAATGTCCTATTTTGCCGCGAGGCGTTTTCTCTGGCCCTTAGCGCGGTTTGAGCTTTCTGGATCCTACTGTGGATCTCTACCTGTGGCTCATCAGGGTGTGTTAGGACGATGTCAGCCGGTCTCCTGTTGATGACCGAGTGAATCGACTTATTATACTGGGTAGTGGCCAACATTACTATCTCGACCGTATCACTCATGCCCTTGTCTATCCTTATGCATCTGGCTAGCTCCAGTAATGTGCTATGGAAACGCTCCACCTGCCCGTTGGAGGTGCTGTGCAGTGTTGTGTTTGTAACGCTTACACCAAAGTTGTTACACAGCATGGACACGATCGTGTGCGACTTCAACGAAGGTTCGTTGTCGCAATAAATGGTCTTTGCCCTTGGGAAAAAGTTCATGAGCTGAAGCAGCGCTGGCTTCAGGTCCTCAAAAGTTCTCGAGGCGATGGGTTGCACGACGGCAAATTTAGAAAACTTGTCGACGCAAGTGAGGAAAAACTTTTTGTCGGTAGAGAAAATGTCGATGTGCAACATTTCCCCTGTGTGTGACGGTATTGGCGTTTCACCGAGTTCTTGTTTTTTTGGGTGCCTGTGATACTTTGCCCTCGCACAAGTCCTGCAATTCTGCGCGATCTCGTTGGCCAGCTTGGCCATTTTCGGGAAATAGTATTCCGACAATACCTGCTTTACATTTTCTTGCGCTGCTCTGTGCGCCCTATTATGTTCAGCAGTTTAGATTTCCCTTCTTTCTTCGATTCTGAGTACGTCCACGACACGGTTCCTGCAATGCCAGAACTTTGTGGCTGGGAACCTCCGGACTATCTCATCTTGTATCATTGCGAGAGTTACCACATGCACCCTTCCCCCGGTCAGCATCGTACCCCCTCCTAAACCGAAGCGGGAGAACAACAAAGAGAGTAATACGACTCCAACTCTCAACGGCGGTACTTATATTTACTCTTAAACACTTACACACTAAAATGAAACTCAAGTGTATATTTATATATAAGCGAACCCAAACCCAAGAGTACATTGCTCCAATTAAAATAACAAACAGGAAAAGGGCCAGAATGCTGAATAGGCATTGTTGCAACATTGTAAATTCTTAGAAGCACAAAATATGTTCTGAGTCGTTTTAAGTATCGAGTGGTGTTGAATAAATTTATTTCTGTATCTTTCATCCAAAACAAACGGACGTGTTTTAGTTCAAAA
Source organism: Zaprionus tsacasi (assembly GCA_018904105.1). NCBI lineage: Eukaryota > Metazoa > Arthropoda > Insecta > Diptera > Drosophilidae > Zaprionus > Zaprionus tsacasi. The sequence goes on along the minus strand of JAEIFR010000176.1, from coordinate 1,493,614 downwards.
ATCTCCCCTTTTATTAAAAGTGTATAGTACAGTTAAAGAAAAATAAAGTTAAAACTATTCAACGTCATCTCATCGATCGGACGAAGAGGACCCCTTTTTTTCCCGTTTTGGTTCAGCAAACAAACCCTCGGGAACATCGTTGGATCTATAACAATCCATACAAGTAATGCCGCAGTTTAGCCAGGGCCCAAACGATGGCCAATAACTTGCACTCGTTAGTCGCGTAGTTGGCTTCACTGTCTTTAAGAGTTCTTGAAATCATTGTTATGGGGCGGCCCTCTTGAGACAACACCGCACCTATACCATGGGCTGAAGCATCTGTCGTTAGATCAAATGGCTTCTTATAGTCCGGGTAGCTGAGCATGACGTCTTCTGATGCCAATATATTGCGCAGCTTTTGGAACGCCTCTCGCTGGGACTCAGAGAAATGCACCTGAATGTTTCTTGATCTATGCCTGCTAACTGTTCCATTCCTGCCCTTTAATAAGTTTAAGATGGGCCTTGCTATAGCAGCGAAGTCCTATAGTAGCTCGTGAGGCTCGTGAACGATCTGACTTCGAATACCGTCTTAGGCTCTGGAAATTCTTTTATGGCCTTGACCTTCTCTGAACCCGTTGTTGCATTGTTACTGGTGACTATAAACCCAAGAAAACTCACGCTTTTCTTAAAAAAACGCGATTTCTCGACCGATACCCTCATATTCGCTTCTTGTAGGCTTTTTAACACCCACTCTACATATTTAATGTGAGTCTCCTCGTCTTGCGAGAAGATGATCACATCATCAACATAAACATAGCAAAATTTGCCTATTTGTTCCCGAAAGATGTCATCGATCGTTCGCTGGAAGATGCCGGCGGCGTTCCTGAGGCCGAACGGAAATCTCTTTAACTCATACTTTCCCCCGTTTACCGAGAAAGAAGTTTTCTCGCGATTGCGCTCCGCTAGTACGACCTGATGATATCCTGATTTGAGATCCAGAGTCGAAAAATAGCGGGCTTTACCCAAATAGCCTAGTATCATTGATATATTTGGCATGGGGTATTTGTCGGGAATGGTGTGCTCGTTAAGCTTGCGAAAGTCTATCACCAAGCGCTTCTTGCGGTTGCCCGCATCATCGGTGCCCTTTTTATCTACTACCCATATAGGGTTGTTGTAGGGAGATGAATGATTGATGATTGATGATTTCTGAATTATGTCGTTTCTTAGAAGATCTTGGATCTCCTTATTAACGAAGTCGGCTACGCCCATGGGATATGAGTATAGCTTGGCATAGATGGGCTCTTCGCTTACCGTTCTGATGGTAGCGACCACCGAAGTATTTTATGGCAGGGCCTCGTTTGGGGGTGCAAATGCTTTTTTTCTGGCCTTTAATAATTTTCGAAAAGGCTCCCGCACTGAAGCGGGCGCATCTGAGCAATCCACATCGGTGAAGTTGACATCAGTGCATTTGTGGAAGGAGATTTTCTCAACTTCCGTACCCCACTTGAGCTGACCGGAGGTTAAACAGAGTGACGCCCCAGCCTGAGCTAACAAGTCGAGACCGATAATCCCATCGAAGGTTGACATGATGATGTAATTCTTGGACATGCCGGTATCGATAGGAAGCTCATATCCTGCCCTGCTGCTCTTCGTCAAATGACGGGTAGCAGGGATTTTCCCCTAAAAAATTGAGGGCGTCAGAATCGCTTTCGGCATCGTCCTCGATCTGCGCCACAGCGCCGTTGGCAGCTTCGGCGTACGAGTTCTGTCCCTGCCCAGCATCTTGGGTTACATGATTCACCCTTTTTTGCTTGCCCTTTCCGTTAGAGCGATCGGACATGGCCGACCACTTGCTGACGCCAGCGGAGGCCTGGGTGGGCTGTCTAAATTTTGACAGCGAAGGGTCTACCTCCATCGGTTCTGAAGCACTGGCGCGAGATTGCTGCTCGGCATTTCGCTGGCTGGATTGGCCTTGCTGCTTGTTCTGCCTACTAAAATGTGGTTTCTTTGACCCGCTTGCCTGCGCTTCTGCTTGTTGGGGTGTTTTGACCCGCTGCTGGGCACTTGCCTTGTGTTCTCTTTCTTCAATGCTCCTCGCGAAGTTGGCAGCGAACGCATATCTTTCATGGTTCGATTCCACCTCTTGCGCGAGTGCCAGAGCTGACGGCAAGTCCTTTGGCTGTGTCGAGAATAGCACATTTGTGAGACTACGCTTGAGTCCCGAAACAAACACACGTAGTGCATCTTCGCGGAACTTTTCACAGAGGCCCTTTGCTAGGACCGGATCGTATGACATGACTTTATTAGTCAATAATGTAAGTTTTTTGCCGACTTCATCGTAATATTGCAGTAGAGACATGCTGCCTTGTCTCAGCGTGCCCAACTCCTACTCGATTACGTGAACTGGACGTTTGTCGCTGTACGTGAAGTCGAGGCGACCTATAATCGCGTCAAGGTTAAGTACTGTGCCGAAAGAGTCCAGAACAACGTCCGCGGCCCCCTTGATTTTGTTTCTTATAATTATAACCGCCTGATAATGGCGTGAACTGCCGTCGTACGGCTTAAAAATACGATAGGTTGCGAGAGCCGCCTGTCTCCATGAAACATACGATTCATGTGCGCCTGCAAACTCGGGCAAGCATTTGACGGCATCCAATGGCTCGTCGCAGCGGATATCATTTCTTAACTCTATGGGTGCATAAACTTGCACCTCTGGTGGCGTAATGTGCGCTGCCGCCAGCTGCTGAGACATTGAGTTGACTTTGTCAATCAGGGCCTTATTTGCAGCGGCTTGCTCAGCTAAGGCAGCGGTGACAGCTGCCTGTATAACGTGTTTCAACTGGTCTGGATCCATTTTTCCTGGAGTGGGGGGGCGCTAAAACTGAATGTCTTGGCGCTGGAAGACGAATATGATTATCGCAATCAGAGTCCGAATCACTAGACCGACGGCGGGGGGTTCTATATCGACTGAATTGTGGAGTTATATGCCCAATATAACGAACGAAACCTCCAACCCAACGCTTGAGGACAGAGGCAACAAACTTGCAAAGTTCCACAGATCGTATTACGTTGAACGACAAAACGAAACGAACGAGAGAAAGGCAGACGGAAAAAAATTTGTGCGCGCGTGCATTTGATACGCTGCTTTTATTTAAATTATTATTACTGCCAAAAGCCAACTACTTCTCGTCAAGTTAACACCATTACTCTCATGGGCCGTCGCGCGTGTTAAAATTTTTAGGCTAAGACACTCGCAAAAGACTACTTTCATATGTTTATTTCTAGCTTGCAGATTTAAAAACAGCTTAAAAGAAGGTGCCCACTTACATTTTTTGGGTTGTATGGTATAGTGTGGTTTTCTGTTGTTGTGCTGTGACTGCTTCCCGCGCTGCCGTCTCTGCTGTCCAGATAGCTTGCGCGCTGATCTGGCGATAGGTCGCTGCCCGAAGAGCTCCAGCGGCTTCGATGAACGATGTATTTTGAATTAGTAGTGCTATTGTGCACCTCAGTCAATTATAAAAATTGAGGAGGTTGGTGTCACTGTCGCTGCCAATAGTGGCTTAGGTCAGCAATCGTTGAACGGTTCTTGTTGCTTTGCGCAACCACTGGGAACACGGGACACTTTTGTTCGCAAGTACTTTAAGCTTTTAGTACTGTCACTGTGTGGCCGTAGACTGCTCACTTGATCACTTTGTTTTAGATCTGTTCTTTTTTATTATATTTTCGAGTCGTGGTGTAATTACGACTGGTTGGGCGCCAATTAAGTATTTTAGGCCGGCGTAATCGCGCGCGGCTGTACGAGTCTGGGTGACAGGCGGGGCCGCGAAAGTAAAAGACAAGGAGTTTATATTATTTCTTTATTTCACAAGCCAAGCGAAGCTGTGGCGTTGGAGCACGAAATCAAACTGAAACTAAGATACAAGAATTCAAACTTAGGAGCTAGCATGAAAACGAAACATTTTGTTGCGATCTCATATTCGTAGCGGCCACGCAATAAGCAGTGTCTGCCGGCTACGTAACGACATCCGGCATAATGCTTACGTTGCAGTATGCCTATGTTGTCGTATTTCATGCGCCCGTGGGAGCGACGTTAGCTTTAGTTAACTTATATGTTATAAATCTTGGGGACGTTTCGTTAAAATTTAGTAAGATTTGACGTTAAATAGGGAAGATATTAATGAAATAGTAGTGCCATGTGACAACGTGTTTTTGTCTGTTTATACCCTTCGACCATTGAAAATGGTCAAAAAAGGGTATACTAACTTTGTGCAAATGTATGTAACGAGATTCCTATATATGTATAATAGGCAGTCCGCACCAAATATCGACTAACATCGCAATTTAACACATAAAACACATCACTAAGAAAAACAAAAAAGCGAGGCTACCTTCGGATTACCGAAGGTTTTATACCCTTGCAGTTATACTAAATATAAAATAAATTTGGATTGCTGCCAGGTTCCATGGTTCCATTAATTGAACAATTACAACAGTATATCAAATGACAAAACTTTGATTTGGATGTGTGTTGATGCTGATTCAGAATATATATACTTTTTAGGGTCGGAGATGTCTCCTAAGGTGCGTTGCAAACTTCTGGCTAAAATTAATATACCCTCTGTAAGGGTATAAAAAGTTAAACAAACCAAACAGTAAATACAGATATTGCACATATTTATACCCTTCGACAATTGAAAATGGGCAAAAAAGGGTATACTAACTTTGTGCAAAATGTATGTAACAGGCATAAGAAGGCGTGACAGTCCCCATAAAGTATATATATTCTTGCTCAGGAGCACTAACCGAGTCGATTGAGACATGTTCGTCTGTATAAGACAACAGATCTCAGCTATTAAGAAAGCTAGAGACACCAAATTTGGTATGGAGGTTCCTTTATATAATAGGCAGATTAAGTTTATTTCAAATATTTGGTGCCAAGCCCACCGCCCCCGCAAATCGGTAATTTACGATTATTAAGAAAAGTATTAAACTTATAAAGTTCTGCTTTGAATGCCATATGAACATATTCTCCAATCCGATCTGATCAATAATACATGAGTTTATCGACGTCGACGTTGCGTCGTGTCGCTTTACTCTTTACGCGCGTCACTGTATGAGTGCGAGCGAGTAAGCTATATGTAGTAGAAGTAAAGCAAATCGGTAATTTACCGTTATTAAGCAAAGTATTAAAATTGGAGTAAGACAGTCGACTACTGAACGATAAGTAAGAGGTTCAACACTCAGGTGGTTGGGCAGATTTAATTTTTTTTTCGTTATTTTATTTTATTTTTTCATTTAAAAATTTTATTTTAATATATATTTTTTATGGTATATAAAAATAAACTGCAAATCCATGGCCTCTTACAGTCACCGCGTGACTGTATCCTTTCCGACTAGTTCAAATTGCGTTACAAATGTGTGGGAACTTTCATACTTTCAAACGGAGTATTCTGCACAAATTATTCTACTCTATGTGCCTTACTCGCTCCTACTCACACAGCGACGCGATTAAAAAGTAAAGCGACGTGTCACGAATTAATGTCAACTGCTCGTAGCAGCGCGCACGCTGCTGCTCGTACAGAGCATTTGTACTGTAAACATTGATTTGAATAACTTCTGTGCTATTGGTCAAATCGGACTGTAATTTGAAGGATATCTTCTTATTGAATTCAGTCTTATGTATACCGAATATATTATGTTTCTTAATAATCGTAAATAACCGATTTTGCGGGGGCGATGGGCGTGCCATCAAACATTTCTAATTAACTTGACCTGCCTTTTATATATAGGAACATTCAAACCAAATTTGGTGTCTCCAGCTCTTTATACCCTCTACTCATAGAGTAGAAGGGTATTATAACTTTTTCCAACCGAAATGTATGTAACAGGTAAAAAGAGACATGAGGTCGGACCTCATAAAAAATATACATATACTCTTAATCAGTATCAATAGCCGTGTCGATATAGCCATGTCCGTCTGTCTGTCCGTCTGTATGAACAACTGGACCTCAGTTATTATAAGAGCTAAAACTTCCAAATTTGGTTACAATTATGTGTTATTACTGCAGGCTGACCAAGTTTATTTATTTACATATATTTTCATTTGTCAATTTATTATGCCTGCAAAATTGCCTCCAAAGCTGTCATAAGAACAATCGGACAAAAGGGCTTTGCATGAAAATCCATACTTTAAAATTATTTATTTGTTAAAAATTGTTCTTTAGTATAACCCAACCCTTTAACACCGTAATTACTCTTTAACAGGGGTTTGTAATACAGGTATAAATGACTTAAATATCTGTCTGTCTGTCCGTCTGTATGAGACAACAGATGTCAACTATTAAAAAAACTAGAGTCACCTTACTTGGTATGAAGTTTCCTATATATCATTGGCAGCTGAAAATATGTGATGTCATGCCCACAACCCCCGATGTCGGTAATTTCCGATTATTATTTCCGATTATTCTCCAAATTACAATTCAATCGGACCAATATCACAGAAGTTATTAGGGTTAATGCTCTCGGTACAAATGGACAGTGCGAACTCCTTACGCGCGTTTGTGTGGGAATGAGAGCGAGTAAGTCATATGAAGTAAAAAAAGATTTGCAGATTTCTTTGTTTAAAATTACACGTTTGTAACGGACTTTAGGAATTGGGCGAAAGATATCATAATGTCGATCGCGCTTCACTGTAGCCTTAACAACTTATTTCACGATTTACAATGAAATTTGTTATAATCGCATTTCTTCTAGGAGCTGCGGGAGTTCTTGTGGGGCATCCTTTCGATACAGTTAAAGTGCACTTACAAACAGATGATCCAAAAAACCCTAAATATAAAGGAACCTTGCATTGCATGAAAACAATATATTTGTTAGATAATTTTCGTGGGTTATATCGTGGTATTACCAGTCCAATGATGGGAATCGGAATCGTTAATGCAATTGTTTTTGGTGTTTATGGAAACGTCCAACGACTAACGGATAATCCGAATTCCTTGTTCTCACACTTTTGTGCTGGTGCCACTGCAGGTATAGCACAGAGCTTTGTATGTGCTCCAATGGAATTGGCAAAGACTCAATTACAGCTGTCAAGGCAGATTGAAAACAACCATAAATTTAAAGGACCTATTGATTGTTTAACTTACATTCATCGGAAAGATGGATTCAAAGGCTGCTTTAAGGGATTCACAGCAACTGTATTGCGAGATATTCCAGGTAATATTTATACACTAAAAACGAATCTTTCTTAATAACATGTATTAAATTTATAAGGTTTTTCCAGCTACTTTGTATCATATGAGCTTCTAATACAACTCAAGGAGAACCCGAATATTCTCTATACGCTCTGGGCAGGAGGCTGTGCTGGATGTGCTTCTTGGTTAGCATGTTATCCAATCGATGTTATTAAAACACATATGCAAGCTGATTCTATTGCTAAATACAATGGGTTCGTAGATTGTGCAGTAAAAAATTATAAAAAAGAGGGTATAAAATTCTTCTTTCGCGGACTAAATTCAACATTAGTTCGAGCGTTTCCAATGAATGCAGCTACATTTTTTGTTGTTTCATGGATACTTGAATTTTGTAAGAAGAATGGAATCGATTTGGTTGAAAGTTCCAATCATTCGTTCAATATTGTTAACTTGGAAAACTTGACAAAAGCGTACCCTGAAAATGAATTAAAAATATGTGATGAATTAGTGCATAAGTTTGTTCGGGAAGATTCTTTGGAGTTGTCACACACACGAGACCCTTCGTATGAAAGCATTAAAGATAATTTTGATAACTATTACTATGGTAGCCATATTTACGAAAAACAAATGGAAAGTCACAAATAAATGTTAAAAATAATTTAAAAAAAAAAATAAAATATATATATATTTTCTTACTTTTCATTTTTTAGTGAAGAGACGTGTTTTTTTTTGTGCGCTTCGATTTTTCGGCTTTTTATACCCTTCGACCATTGAAAATGGTCAAAAAAGGGTATACTAACTTTGTGCAATGTATGTAACAGGCATAAGGAGGCGTGGCAGACCCCACAAAGTATATATATTCTTGCTCAGGATCACTAGCCGAGTCGATTGAGACATGTCCGTCTGTCTGTCCGTCTGTCCGTCCGTCCGTCTGTCCGTCTGTCCGTCTGTATGAGGGAATAGATCTCAGCTATTAAAAAAGCTAGAGACACCAAATTTGGTATGGAAGTTCCTATATATAATAGGCAGATAAAGTTTATTTCAAATGGTTGATGCCACGCCCACCGCCCCCGCAAATCGATAATTTACGATTATTAAGCAAAGTATTAAACTTAAAAAGTTATGCTTTGGTATGTATAATGCTAAATGTCATATGAACATATCCTCCAAATTACAATCCGATCGGACCGATAACACAGAAGTTATTCAAGTCAACGTTTTCAGTGCAAAATATACGAGCAGCAGCCGGCGCGCTGCTTTAGCAGTTGACGTCGACGTCAACGTCGGGACGTTTCGCTTTAATTATTACGCGCGTCGCTGTGTGAGTGCGAGCGAGTAAGCTATATGTAGTAGAAGTATTTGTGCAGAACTCTCTGTTTAAAATTATGAGTGTGGTTACACGTTTGTAACAGATTTAGAAAATTGGGAGAAGGGTATCTTACTGTCGAGCTCTCGACTGTAGCCATTCCCACTTGTTTTTTATCAAAAACAACCGGTGTTTTTACTTAAATTTACTTTAAAACCGAAGTTTTAACAACAGCCCGTTCACGATGCGTGTGCATGTTCTTTATATTTGTCAATCCAATCTGTGTTCGCTAATTTTAAATTTTATTTCTTTATCTTTTTTGTGCATTGGTTCTGCCTCTTTTGGTACATTTGTTTATATCTATTATCTTTTCGGTAAGCGACGTAGTCTACTTACCTCTCCTTATTCTTTCAGCGCGCCTAAGCAAAGAGAATTAAATATACAGAGATTGCATGAGGCCGTTCGACTCTCCGAACGAACGAGAAGTTAGTGGTACACGTTGGGGACCTCTCGTTTAGCAATCAAAATAGCTTTCGCGGGATATTTTTGAGAGACGGAAAATGGAAAATTTTGTTTGTTTGCTTGTTTAGAAAAGAGTCTCAGAAGAAAAGCAAAGAAATATCCCAATGCGAAGTAGCGGAGAAACAGCTCAGGCCTCATAATATCCACGTTTGCGGGAGGTGAGGGGTACCGCAATCTCTGTATATTTAATTCTCTTTGGCCTAAGCAGCTCTCACGCTTTGCCACTCTCGCACTGCTCTCATTTATTATCTTTGCTCTCTCTGCTCTCTGCCCTTTACGCGCGTTAATTTCTCACTCTTGCGCTCATCCCTTTTCTTGTTTTGGTTTTGTTTTCTTTTTGGCTGATTTTATTCCTACAGTAGGTGTCCCCTATAATGGACGTTTTAATTTCTTTTAAGAAATCCTGCCTTAAGCAGGTGACTGCCGCCCAGGCAAGCATCTCGTGTTGGCTATGTGACAACGTAGTACACACGAAGTGTGCTGGATATACTGGCCCGACGGCTGACGCCGTTGCCAAGCGCACTGGGTTGCGTTATTGCTGTGATGTGTGTAGAACGTGATGGTGGAGAACGAAATGTGTTCGTTTATGCGTCAAACGAAGACTGGATTTAGGAAACTTTTTGGAAGTTTTCGCAAACTTTCTGACCAGTTCTCTGCACTTGGTTCGTCTTTCAATAACCTTAAGTTATTGAATGAATCACCAAAGCGCAAGAAATCCTCGCGAAATCAAAAGTCTTCAGTTAGCGCCACCCAGCTCCCTCTAATTGAACAGCCAGGCACGCCAGTGACCCCGCGGTTGATTACGTTCACCAATCCCCCAATATTAACGAGGTCTTCGGCTCAATCGATTTCGCTTCCCGATAATGTCATTGAGTGTGTGCAACCTGTGACGCCCATAATTTCCGACAAGTCCGCTGTGGTCTCGTTGCCCGTGCCACTGTTAATAGTCTTACCGAAGGCGTGTTCAAGTTCTGGTTTACCAGAAGAGAACCTATGCTCTAGGATTATACCTGAGGCGCCTAAAAAGATTCTAGGACTCCACAAAGGAAACATATTTTTGTTTCCAGGCTTGCCCCTGACCTTACATCAAATTCACAACTTACAGGTGTGATCGACCTGACCGTCGTGGTGGTGGAGTCCTTATTGCAGTCGATTCCACCATCAATTCGGAACTTTTACAATCGGAGATTCAACTTAGTATTGAGTTCCTCTGTGTAAAATTACACTTTCCCAGTTTTTTTCATTATATAACCTGTTCCTATATTCCGCCGTCATCGGATGTATCTGTCTATTTGCAACATTTGTCTGCTGCGCTCACGGCACCACGACCTTTTTGACGGTTTGTTAGATATGTCATTGTCGCAGGTTAATCATGTCTTAAACTGTAGTAACAGATCGTAAGACTTACATATGCTTTGTCTCCGATCCATCTAAAGTGAATTTAGTTAGGACTCAACCACTTTCTTTACCGGAAGATCCTTACCATACTACTCTTGCAGAGACTTTTGATTTTGGGGTATGTATGGATAAAAATGAAGAACTGTGTAAGCGAGTACGCTGCTTTAGAAAAGCAGATTTTAATTTATTAAACTGTTTAATTTCCCAATTTGATTGGTCGGAATTGTATGTGTCTACTGATATATCAGTAGCGACCAATATTTTTTATAAAACTATTCATTCATTTTTTGATATATGCGTTCCGTGCTTTTTTTCAACATCCTCGAGTAAGCCGCCATGGTTTACAAGAGAGTTGTCACGGTTAAAAAATTTGAAGTCAAGCCTTTACAAAAATTTAAATGTAGTAACTCGCCCTTAGCCTTTTCACGCTACTTAAGCGCGCGGTCTGACTTTACAGTCCTAAACGCGAAATGTTATAAGAACTATTTAGCTCGTTGTAAGGTTCAGTTCAATCAGAACCCCAAACAGTTTTATAGTTTTGTTAACACGAAGCGTAAGTCTTCCACTCTTCCTACTAACTTAACGTTTGAAAATGCTAATGCAAATACCGACCAAACCATGGCCGATCTGTTTGCAAAGTTTTTTCAAACGACTTATTCACCTTCTACACATACTACTCACTTTTACCCACACAACATTCCAAGTTCGAATGGTATCTTCTCCCCCTTTCTAAACTGACAGAACTCAAAGAGTCCTCTTTAATAATGTTCATTCAGACCTTCTCTTTGCCACATATAAAATAGTAATAATATATGAGGTGTAAATATATTAATAATATGTATGTGTTTTTTGTTTTCTTTTTTTTGTATAGGGAAAATTTTGGGTGTTTGTTTGGTTTGTATTGTTTTCGTTTGTATATTAATGTAGTAATATTTTTTTTTTTTTTTTTTTTTTGGACGTTGAATACAATGAATGTATTAACAAGTGGTCCAACGACACCAAGCCGATGCTTGTTGCGCGCGGAACCCAGACGAAGTCCACCTCCCGCCTAACCGACCGAGAGGCACCGTCGCATAACGGACGACACGGAAACGCGGTAAAAAAGCGAATAGACACGCGTAAGGAAATAACGCGATAAACATAAAAAACGCGGATAGAAGATAGAAAATGCATGCAGTAAAAAGAATATCGAGGAAATAATATTACTAATTACGTACTAGATAGAGAAGAATTAAAGACTTCATAGCAGCAATAGAGTTAGTGCTAGCTATGACGTGTTGAAGTTTATTGTAGTCCGAACATAATACCCTGAACGGATCGTGCAGTGCATAGTTCGATCTACAATAAGGAAGAATTAGTGGAAGATAATTACGAGTACTTATGCATGGGACAGAGAAGTGAAGCTGCCTTCCAAGGGCTTCACTGTCAATGTCACCTTGCAGAAGGTTGTTAATAAATAATACCCCTAGCATGGTTCTGCGATTAGTTAGGGAAGGCAAATTTAATAATAAGAGTCTATTGTTATATGAAGGCAGTCTTAAATTTTCATCCCAGTTAAGGCCACGTAAGGCAAAAAGTAAAAAGTTCTTTTGTACGGACTCGATGCGTTCTTTATGAATAGTGCACTGGGGACACCATACGCATGAACCGTATTCAAGAATAGGACGAACAAGTGAGATGTAGAGGGTCTTTGTAAGATAAGGATCGTCAAATTCCTTAGACCATCTCTTAATAAAGCCAAGGACACCCATGGCTTTATTGACCATATTAGAAATATGATTGGAAAACTTTAGTTTTCGGTCCAAACGGACCCCCAAATCATCAACTAGGGTAATTCTTTCCAAGACACAACCAGAAAGAGAATAAGAAGTATACATTGGACTGGCTCGCCCGACTGTGGTATACCCGCTACAACTTTGCGAAAAAAACACATCTCACAGTCTCAAATTTGTTTTTCTAACTCGCCTTATTGTTATCATCGATTTTAAAAGAAGATGTAGCATAATGCTAAAAAAAAAAATAAAAATAAAAACAGAAGAAAAAACAAAAAAAATGTATGCCCCTGAGGGGATTTGAACCGTGGACCTCAAAAAGCTTGTAATATGCAGTTTGCAACTATAACCTCTCCGCCATTTGCACATTATTATTTGGACCGCCAAAGTTGAATTATGAGACCATTCAGCTTGTCGTACAGGACAAAAACTAATACCAACTCACTCTTCCCATAAAATTCTTTTTAATCAAATGCATTTAATACTAAACTTAAAATATTTTAAGTGCTTGAAAAAAAGTAATATCCGAAAAAACCCACTTGCATCCAGTAGGATTCGAGCCCGGACCCTTTCGGTCCACAGTCAACGACCACATCCACTCAGCCACTGCACCATCTATGCATCTACTATAAAATTGCAATAATGATCAGTGCAAATAAGTTTAGTACAGATAATTGAAAAAAAATGCTTGCCGCCGGAGTTGAACCTGCATAGTTTGCATATCTAACATAATAAAACAGACAAAACACGTGGTCACATGACACTACTATTTCTTTAATATCTTCCATATTTGTCGTCCAATCTTACTGTACTTATAACGTATATTCAAATTAAACAATCAATAGGTCCTTTAAATTTATGGTTGTTTTCAATCTGCCTTGACAGCTGTAATTGAGTCTTTGCCAATTCCATTGGAGCACATACAAAGCTCTGTGCTATACCTGCAGTGGCACCAGCTCAAAAGTGTGAGAACAAGGAATTCGGATTATCCGTTAGTCGTTGGACGTTTCCATAAACACCAAAAACAATTGCATTAACGATTCCGATTCCCATCATTGGACTGGTAATACCACGATATAACCCACGAAAATTATCTAACAAATATATTGTTTTCATGCAATGCAAGGTTCCTTTATATTTAGGGTTTTTTGGATCATCTGTTTGTAAGTGCACTTTAACTGTATCGAAAGGATGCCCCACAAGAACTCCCGCAGCTCCTAGAAGAAATGCGATTATAACAAATTTCATTGTAAATCGTGAAATAAGTTGTTAAGGCTACAGTGAAGCGCGATCGACATTATGATATCTTTCGCCCAATTCCTAAAGTCCGTTACAAACGTGTAATTTTAAACAAAGAAATCTGCAAATCTTTTTTTACTTCATATGACTTACTCGCTCTCATTCCCACACAAACGCGCGTAAGGAGTTCGCACTGTCCATTTGTACCGAGAGCATTAACCCTAATAACTTCTGTGATATTGGTCCGATTGAATTGTAATTTGGAGAATAATCGGAAATAATAATCGGAAATTACCGACATCGGGGGTTGTGGGCATGACATCACATATTTTCAGCTGCCAATGATATATAGGAAACTTCATACCAAGTTAGGTGACTCTAGCTTTTATAATAGTTGACATCTGTTGTCTCATACAGACGGACAGACAGACAGATATTTAAGTCATTTATACCTGTATTACAAACCCCTGTAAAAGAGTAATTACAGTGTTAAAGGTGTTTAAAACCAGCCTTTCAATTCCACTTCATGCCACATCTGGCGTTCCTCACGGAAGTCATCTCGGCCCCATACTCTTTACGCTTTTCATCATCATGCCTTTGGTCATACGTAACTCTTGTCGCTCACACTTACAAGCCGACCTAAATAGTTTTCATTCGTGGTGTCAATTTTTTTAAACCTGAACAGCTCTAAATGCAAGCTGATGGCATGCTCTCGAGCCAGTCCAATGTATTCTTCTTATTCTCTTTGTGGTTGTGTCTTGGAAAGAATCACCCTAGTTGATGATTTGGGGGTCCGTTTGGACGTTTGGTATAAGGAATTTGACGATCCTTATCTTACAAAGACCCTCTACATCTCACTTGTTCGTCCTCTTCTTGAATATGGTTCATGCGTATGGTGTCCCCAGTACACTATTCATAAAGAACGCATCGAGTCTGTACAAAAGAACTTTTTACTTTTTGCTTTGCGTGGCCTTAACTGGGATGAAAATTTAAGTCTCCCTTCCTATAACAATAGACTCTTATTATTAAATTTGCCTTCTCTAACTAATCGCAGAACCATGCTAGGGGTATTATTTATTAACAACCTTATGCAAGGTGACATTGACAGCGAGGCCCTTGTAAGGCAGCTTTACTTCTCTGTCCCTTGCAGAAGTACTCGTAATTATCTTCCACTAATTCTTCCTTATTGTAGATCGAACTATGCACTGCACGATCCGTTCAGGGTATTTTGTTCGGACTACAATAATCTTCAACACGTCATAGCTGGCACTAACTCTATTGCTACTATTTTAGTAGTCAGATAGCCTTTATAGTTGAATCAATTAAAGTTTTTATTTTAGGCGTTATTACAATATTTTAATTTCACAATGCGCGTCCGTACAATGCTGCGTTCTGCTTCAAAGTCAAGTGCGTCGCTTCTCCTAACTCTCTACTCCTCTTGTTTACACCAGAGGGCGCTTAGTGAACTAGAATATGGCGATAGTGTATTTCGCCATTAAGTTTATTAGTTTATATATATAGTTTGGGTTACAATTAATTTGGGAAATAAGGCACAGAATGTGAGACGCGCGATTTTGCCTGTGTCGCTTCGAATCCAGACGCTTAATCCTTAAGTGTTGCCGTATCGCTTATATCTAGTATTATTTAGGGTTGCCAGATGTAGGTGACGCTGCCGATATATCGGTGCCGCCACAGTACTCCCCTTCCAGTGAATCCTTCACGATCCTTGGCTCGCGAATGTTACCTTACGCCGCCTTTCGTAAGTCCTTTGAGGTGTGGAATTGGATTCCTCCGAGTCGAACTGTTTGTCGTCCTTGACTAGGAAAACAGGCTTGAGCCGGTCGACTGAGACTGCTGTGTCCTTCCCGTCGATTCGTATGGTGAAAACTCGGTCGTTGTCGCGTTTGATGATTTCATACGGTCCGGTGAAGGGAGGCTCCAAAGGTTGCTTTACAGCGTCTATGCGTAGAAATACATGGGTGCATTTGTCAATTCCCTTCAGTAGGAACATTTTTTCTTTAATATGGTGCGCCGTGGGAGTTGGTCGAACTTTCTGCATGTGCTCTCGGAAACTGCTCAGGAATGTGGTAGGATTTACCGTTTCATCCATGTTGGTGAAAAATTCGTTTGGCAGTCGAATAGGTACTCCATATATCATCTCAGCTGCAGATGATTTTATGTCTTCTTTGAAGCAGGTACGAAGTCCAAGTAGCACAGTTGGTAATAGTTGAGGCCACGGCGTGCCACTGCTGCACATCAAGGACGATTTAAAGGATCTATGCCACCTCTCTATAAGTCCGTTTGATTGTGGATGGTAGGCCGTAGTGTGAATGTGCTTGCTTCCGATCAGGTTGGCTAGTTGTTTGAAAACTGCAGATTCAAACTGCGTGCCTTGATCTGTAGTGATTGTTTTGGGTGATCCAAAACGTGATATCCAGTGTGTCCAGAACGCCGTGGCAATCGTATCAGCTGTGATATTAGAGAGTGGTACTGTTTCTGGCCATCGAGAGAAACGGTCAATCATGGTGAGACAATAGCGTTAGTTTAGTTGTAATGGCATGACAACTATATCCAGGTGGACGTGGTCGAATCTTCCATTTGGCACAGCGATCTTCTCCGGCTGGAGGTGATTGTGCTTGTGAATTTTGGAGCGCTGGCATGGGAGACAAAGTCTACACCATTTGAGGACATCTTTGTTCATCGAAGGCCAGACAAACTTCTGTTTGATTTAATGGGCAGTTGCTCGGCCACTGGGATGAGATAGATTGTGGATATATGAGAAAGCCTGTTTGCGAAGTGATTGCGGTATAAAAGGACGCAGATTTGGTGTAGATACGTCGCAGTATATCGAACTTTCTCCACCGAAACAAACTTTCTTGAGCTTTAAGGAAGTAGTTCCTTGCAAGACGCGTGCCAATTCAGAATCCGAGGCTTGCTCCTCCTCGAGCTGCGCCGCGGTGATTGCTGTGGGCATCGTAATAGTGCAAAGCCTCGAAAAAGCGTCTGCAACTATATTTTCTGTTCCTTTTATATGAAGGATGGTCGTTGAGAATTGCGAAATATAATTTAAATGCCGCAGCTGGCGAGGTGATGCTTTTTCAGGCCGCTGTTGGAATGCAAATACCAATGGCTTGTGATCAGTCTTGATCACAAAATTGCGTGCATCGACGAGGTGTCTGAAATATTTGATTGACTCGTATATGGCAAGTAGCTCTCGGTCGTACGTGGAGTAATTTCTCTCGGTGTTGCTGAGCTTCTTGGAGAAAAATCCCAGAGGTTGCCAGTCATTACCAGTGCGTTGTTCCAGAACTGCTCCTATTGCGAACACAATTGCGTCACAAACCAGTTGTAGGTCAGATTTCGGTGCGGGAAAGGATAAGAGCGCTGCGTCTGCTATGCTCTGCTTGCAATTCTCGAAGGCTGATATGAGTTCTGTAGTCCAGAGGATTTGTCGTTGGTCGTTCTTCTTCACATTCCTTAACAGCTCGGACAGCGGTGCCTGAGTGTGCGAAGATCGGGGTAGGCATCTGCGATAGTAGTTTATAACACCCAAGAAACGTCCTAATTGGCTGATAGTTTCAGGACGAGCATAATTGAGGATGGCATCGATGCGAAAGGACGGTGGTTTGATGCCGTGTTCGTTAATCGTATAGCTGAGAAAATTAACTTGCGTTTGCGCTAATTGACATTTGCTCAGATTAATGCTTAACCCGTGCTTCTGCAGGACTGATAACACTGCTCGAAGATGTTCTTCGTGTTCGGCGATCGATTTTGAAGTTATCAGTATGTCGTCTATGTAGCAATATACGAAGTCCATGCCACGAAAAATATTGTCCATAAAACGCTGGAACGTTTGAGTCGCATTCTTTAACCCGAAAGGCATGTACTGGAATTCTATGAGTCCAAAAGGAGTGCATACGGCCGTTTTCTGGATGTCTTCTTCCGCCATTGGAATTTGGTAGTAGGCCTTTACCAAATCGAGCGTTGAGAAAACTTTCCCTCCATGTAGCTGTTCGGTGAAGTCGTGAATGTGTGCAATCGGATAGCGATCTGGTATCGTAATCGAGTTGAGCTTACGATAATCGCCGCATGCCCTCCAGCCACCGTCTTTTTTGGTGACCATATGGAGTGGGCTGGACCAAGGACTTTTGGAGGGACGACATATGCCTTGCTCGATCAGAAAGTTGATTTCTTTTTTCGCAGTGGCAAGTTTATCTCCAGATAAGCGTCGTGGTCGGTCAGAAACGGGTGTCCCATATGTTTCGATGTGATGTTGTACATCATGCTGCTTTGTATGCTTCGATGACGGTTTGGTGACTTCTACAAACTCTTGCAGAAGCTCTCGAAATTTAGAAATACCCTGCACAGTGGAAACGGATGTTTGATTCGCCTGTGCTAGGCATGCGGTTGTTGACCAGCGCGTCAGGCGGCAGCTCCTCTAGTTTAACGACGTTGAGCGTGCGCAGGGTGGTCGGCATTTATTTGCGTTGTCACCAAAGCGCTTGTGGTAGAAACAGAGATTTTCCTGTGCACCTGAAGTCTGTTGACCGGAATTGTCCGCTGGTCTGGCGCCACGAGATGAACTACGTGATCGGTTGCGTGATTGGATGCGCTTGACATCCTTTTTCAATGCCGTGACATCTTGTAAGAGCGAACGTAAGTTGTCGGAAAGTTCTTTCAACGGATCTGCAGGTGAAACTGCGCAGATAACCGGACTTGCAGGAGGAACGAGAGATGGAGATGTGCCGATGGCAAACGAGGCGTTCGTGTTAACGGCTTCGAGCATTTTGTCTGCGATTTTCGCAAGCTTGTCCAAGTCTGTCTCCTCCCATACGGTGAGCAACGGACGTATGGAGGCTGGCATCTCGGCGAGGAATAGGGTGTGAATGATGCTTTCGCTGCCAGGATCCGGGGACAAGCGTCGCATATTTGCCAAGATTTCCGAAGGCTTTAATCCGGTAGCACCTCCTCCTTGTAGTAGTCGTCGCAGTTTTGATTCGGGCGACTCAGCGAACTTCTGCAGCAAACGAGTTTTGATTGCTGCGTACTTGTTATCTGCCGGTGGACGAGTGACCAAATCCTCCACAGCCAAAACCACATCTTCTTCCAAATGCAGTGTCACCAAGTCGAACTTGTCAGTGTCGTCGACAATGTGGTGCAAACGGAATGATCGCTCCACTTGAGCAAACCACACGTGCGGATTGCTGAGTGTGAATTTTGGCAAATGCACGGAAACACGTGTGTGCGTGCGTGGCGACTCATCTCTGTCCGCAGGAACGTTTGTCCGAAGTGCCTCAAGCTGTTGTTGTAGTTCTCGAATTTGATCGGAGAAATCTGGGTTCGGGTCCGGCATGGCGATAGACAGATTCACTTGATCGCTTTCGTCGTTAAAATTTAGGCGTCTTCTTTGTAAATTTCGCAAATTGTAACGGTTGTTGTGCATTGACTTGAGTCAACGTATATGTGTGAGTGTGCGTGCACTTGAATTTCACAATTGTACGAAAAATTGTTTTCAGTGAATGTTTTTGATTTTTGCACAATTTGCACTAGTCGGGGTCACCACTATGGCGATAGTGTATTTCGCCATTAAGTTTATTAGTTTATATATATAGTTTGGGTTACAATTAATTTGGGAAATAAGGCACAGAATGTGAGACGCGCGATTTTGCCTGTGTCGCTTCGAATCCAGACGCTTAATCCTTAAGTGTTGCCGTATCGCTTATATCTAGTATTATTTAGGGTTGCCAGATGTAGGTGACGCTGCCGATATATCGGTGCCGCCACTAAACAATAATTATAATTACATAGAATCTTACATACTAATTATAACTACATATTACTACACGTACTACATATTACTACAACTCGGCCGTTCTGACATTGAGGATCTCCTGATACTCGTTGACTTGCTTCTTGTTACAATATTGCTTTGGCCATACTTATTTATAATTTTATTGTTTACAACTTCATTTTTATCTTTTTCTACACTTATATTATCATTTAAATTTACATTCTCATTTTCTTTATTTACATCATTTTTTGGAATTATATCTATATTTTCTTCGTTGTCCTCATCATTTTCTTCGCTTAGCTTATTTTCAGACATTGCAACACTTTTTGAATTGATCCATTGTTTAAGATTATGTACAGCCCATATTCCTGAATACGGTATTTGTGATTGTTGAAAATTTTCCACGTCTTCAATTAAATATCTTTCATTGTCTAAAACTTTTGACACTACGTATGGTCCTTTAAATTTTGGTATAAGTTTACTAGATGCGCCTTGCAAAGAATTAAAATTTTTTACTACTACATAATCGCCTACCGCAAAGACTTTAGGTTTTTGGCGTTTTGCATTTACATAGGTATTATTATATGCTTGAGCCTTTTCTTGGCTTATCTGTGCATTTCGTCTAATTTCTTCTAAGTTCCTTATCGTTTGGTTATTTGGATCTATGAAGTTTTCTTTCAGACTATCGACACTGTTTCGTTTCTGTTTTACTCCAAAAAGCATTACGCTTGGACATTCATTTGTACTTCTATTTCTTGTATTGTTCATTGTGTATTCCACTTTGTACAGAACTTTATGCCACGCCTCGTTATTTTCTGTATCTATTATTTTAGCCATCATCGGACCTAAATCCCTATTTACTCTTTCTACTTGTCCATTAGCTTGTGGAGACGCTGTAGCTACTTTAATGTGATTAACGTTATTTTCTTTTAAAAAGTCTTCGAATTCATTAGAAGTGAAACAACTGCCTCGATCAGATATTAAGTTTTTGGGCCTACTATATGCAATAAAATAGTTATTTAAGGCTTCAATTGTTTTTTTTTTTTTTTTTTTTTTTTTTTTTTTTTTTTTTTTTTTTTTTTTTTTTTTTTTTTTTTTTTTTTTTTTTTTTTTTTTTTTTTTTTTTTTTTTTTTTTTTTTTTTTTTTTTTTTTTTTTTTTTTTTTTTTTTTTTTTTTTTTTTATAAAAAAATTTTTTTTTTTTTTTTTTTTAATAAAAAAAATTATTTTTTTTTTTTTTTTTTTTTTTTTTTTTTTTTTTTTTTTTTTTTTTTGGGATCCAAAATTTTTTTATTAAACATAGCCATATATGTATGTATGCGTGTGTTAGGTTTTTTTTACCGCATCTATGCTACCAGAAAGTTCTTTTTTTCGTATCTTTACTATTGATGGGCCCATAATGGTCAATTAAAAAGCAAAAAAGTCCCATTAATCAGCAAAGGGCAAAAGAAGACGACTGGTCTGCCCGGAGAGAGAGAGAGAGAGAGAAGCAGCTTTGCATTTATGCATGCACTTTTCTATTATTCATTCTTGTAGTAGACGGCGAGTTGTGCACAACGAAAAGAGAAAATTAAAAGTGATATTAAAATTGAAACAAGAGCGAAGTTGGTTATTATTTGATTGTCATATATATACGCAGGTAACCACTGGAAATAACTTTGTATAAATTCCAACAGGTTATGGGCCCAGTATAAAATACGACAGTTAAATGTTTTACAGCTTTGAGGCTCGTTGAAGTGTTCAATAAAAAAAAAAAAACAAAAAGTGAAAAGTAAACTGATATCCATGGTTAAAAGGCAAATCGAAAATTACTGATTAAAAAGTACGCTATTAAAATACATAAACTAAACAATAAAACAAAAGCGGCAAACCAAAGAAGGAGCCGTTAAAAGGAAGCAGAAACGAATAGTGTGTGTGTGTGTATGTATGCGTGATTCCAAGCACAATCGTCAGAAAGTACAGTAGGCGACAAAGTGCGTGTGGGATAAATTGTGAAAAGATAACTGGCGCCTGCTGGTGTGTATGTGTGTGTAGAAGAGGCAATTAATAGAAAAGAGCGCGAAATAAAATGGATAGAGCAAAACGAAATATAAAGCCGTTTGACGGTGAAAAATATTCAGTGTGGAAGTTTCGTATCAGGGATCTTTTAGAAGAGAACGATTTAATAAAAGTTATCGATAGTGTACCAGAAGAAATAACAAGTGAATGAAAAAAGGCAGAGAGGAATGCAAAAAGCATTATTATCGAATATTTAAATGATTCGCTGCTTGGATTTGCAAGCAATGAAAATTCTGCAAGGAAAATTTTTGAAAAATTAGATGCAGTTTATGAGCGCAAGAGCTTAGCATTGCAACTCTCTATACGTAAGCAGTTGTTAGCATTAAAACTTAAAGGTGATACACCACTAGTGAATCATTTTAATTTATTTGATGATTTAATGACAGAACTAGTAGCTGCAGGAGGCAAATTAGATGAAATGGACCAAGTGGCTCATTTATTTTTAACTCTTCCCACCAATTATGACGGAGTGATAACAGCAATTGAAACTTTAACAGAAAGCAACTTAACGTTGGCCTTTGTTAAAACACGTCTTCTTGATCAAGAAATAAAGCTGAAATCTATCAGTAAGGACACGAGTGTTAAAGTATTGCAGGCTGTTCGTCATAAGGATCAGAAAGAAAATAAAATGAAAACTAGTTTCAAGAACAACAAAAAGGGTTTTAATAATAAAACTAAACCAAAGCCAAGATGTTTTCACTGTGGTAAATTGGGACATTTGAAAAAGGATTGCTACAGTTTTAAAAGAATTGCAGGTAGTCAAAATACAGATAAAGATACAAATAAACAGGCACAAGTAGCAATAACATCACAGTCAGGATCTGGTTTTGCATTCATGATGATGCAGAAGATTGGCAAATTACATGAGGGAGATATTTCGTTTATCTTAGACTCGGGTGCATCAGATCACATTATTAAAGATAAAGATTTGTTTGCTGACTATATCGATCTGAGTATGCCTGTAGAGATTTCTGTAGCCAAGCGTGGCGAATGTATCCAAGCTACATCTCAAGGAATAGTACGACTCCGCAGCCATGGCAATGAAATCACGCTGGAAGATGTATTATTCAGCCAAGACATATCTCATAATCTTTTATCAGTCAGAAAGATGCAAGATGCCGGGATGACTATTGAGTTTAATCCAAATGGTGTAAAGGTCACCAAAAATGGCAAGTTGGTTCTTAAGGGCCAAAGTGAGTATAATGTAACAATTGTTAAATTCGAAATGAACCATAAAGCGTATATTTCAAACAATTTAAGTAGTGCAGAGTATAATTTGTGGCATGCAAGATTAGGACATATAAGTATTGGCAAGCTTTTAGATATAAAACGCAACCATTTGTTTGAGGATACACATTTATTAAAGAATGTAGAATCAAGTAATGAGCTATGTGAGGCCTGCATAAATGGAAAGCAATGCAGACTCAAATTTGAAAAATTCAAGAATAAAGAACACATTAAGCGACCCTTATTCGTAGTTCATTCGGACGTTTGCGGTCCAATAACACCTTCTACAATTGACAATAAGAATTACTATGTTATTTTCATTGATCAATTTACACATTACTGTGTAACTTATTTAATAACCTATAAGTCTGATGTATTTTCTGTGTTTAAAGACTTTATTGCAAAGGGCGAAGCCCATTTCAACTTAAAAGTCGTCAATCTATATATAGATAATGGTAGAGAATATCTATCTAATGAAATGCGCGAATATTGCGTAGAAAAAGGCATCAGCTATCATTTGACGGTTCCTCACACTCCACAATTGAATGGTGTATCTGAACGCATGATTCGAACGATAACTGAAAAGGCTCGTTCTATGATTAGTGGGGCTAAGCTAAGTAAAAGCTTTTGGGGTGAGGCTGTTTTAACAGCTACCCATTTAATTAACAGATGCCCAAGTAATGCGTTACAGAACAAAAAGAAAACACCATATGAAATGTGGCATAACAGAAAGCCAACATTGAAATATCTTAAGATATTCGGTTCGACAGTATATGTATTGAACAAAGTTAGAAAACGAAAGTTCGATGAAAAGTCAACAAAGTGCATACTTGTTGGGTATGAACCAAATGGTTTCAAATTGTGGAATGTGGAATCGAGGAAATTTATGACAGCTAGGGATGTTGTGGTGGATGAAACCAACATGTTAAATTCTAGGACTGTGGATTGTGTTGAGCAATCGGTAGACTCTGAGTTCCAGCTTGATAGAGTGGAACAGGTTGAAGACTCTTGTCCACATGATGAACAAGAAGTTGATTTTCACTCCATGGGAGCAGAAAATGAGAAACAAAGTTTTCCATTGGAAAACAGTGAGTCTGGTAATGAAAAATCTGATAGTTTAAAATCAGATATACAGCCTAGTGAAAAATCCACAAATCCTAAGAATGCCGATCCAGTTGTCAACACTGGTGATGAATCAAATCATTCAGATGATAAAATAGACACTGGTGATGAATCAAATCATTCAGATGATAAAATAGACACTGGTGATGAATCAAATCATTCAGATAATAAAATAGACAATGAAGACATCAGACGAAGTGAAAGGTTAAAAGATAGACCAAAAATATCTTATAGGTTGTTAGAGAAATGTTTGTTTAATGCTCATACATGCTTCAATGATATTCCAACTAGCTTTGAAGAAATTAAACATAGAGATGATAAATCTTATTGGGAAGATGCAATTCAGGATGAATTAGAGTCTCACCTTCAAAATGAGACATGGTCATTAGTTAAAATGCCAGAAGACAAGAACATAGTTGACTGCAAGTGGGTGTTTACAATTAAACAGGATGAACACGGAAATCTTGTTAAATACAAAGCAAGACTTGTTGCTCGGGGTTTCACACAACAATATCTGACAGATTATGATGAAACATTTGCACCAGTTGCAAGAATCTCTAGTTTTCGCTTTATTCTTGCCCTCTCCAACCAATATGGCTTAAAGGTACATCATATGGATGTAAAAACAGCATTTTTGAATGGAATCCTAAAGGAAGAGATTTATATGACAGTTCCACAAGGGTTAGTTGTTGGCAGAAATACAGTCTGCAAATTAAATAAATCTATCTATGGCCTTAAACAAGCAGCCAGATGCTGGTTTGAAGTTTTTGAGGAGGTGCTTAAATCAATTGGTTTCATAACTCTAGGCGTTGACCGTTGCATGTACATAATTGATAAAGGAAACATTTTAAGCAATATATATGTATTGTTATATGTAGATGATTTGGTGATTGCTGAAAGCCTTGAAACAATGACTAGATTTAAAACATACTTGATGAGCAAATTCAAAATGACTGACTTGTTAGACATTCGATATTTTATTGGAATAAAGATTGATAGAAACGGGGACAAGTTATGCCTAAGCCAGTCAGCATATATTAATACTGTTTTGAGAAAATTCAATATGGAGAATTGCAATCCAGTTAGTACAGCACTTCCAAGTAAGCTTGATTATAAAGCTTTAGAATCAAATGAATCGTATGAAGCACCATGTCGAAGTTTAATTGGATGCTTGATGTACATAATGTTATGTACAAGACCGGACTTAAGTACATCCATAAGTATTTTAAGCCGGTACACAAACAATAACAATAAAGAACTGTGGCAATGCCTTAAAAGAGTTCTTAGGTATCTTAAAGGTACTATTGATTTAAAATTAACATATGAAAAGAATGTTAATTATGAGAATATTGTTATTGGTTATGTTGATTCTGATTGGGCAGGAAGTGAGACTGATAGAAGAAGTACTACTGGATACTTGTTTAAAATGTTTGAGTCATGTTTAATATGTTGGAGTAGCATGAAGCAAAAATCAGTTGCAGCTTCGTCCACTGAAGCAGAATATATGGCACTATTTGAAAGTGTCAGAGAAGCATTATGGCTCAGATCGTTACTTGAAAGTATAAAGATAAAGATAAATAAACCAATTATAATTTTTGAAGACAATCAGGGTTGTATTTGTATAGCCAATAATCCTACATGCCACAAGAGAACTAAGCACATTGATATAAAATACCATTTTACTCGAGAAAATATTGAAAAGAAACTAATTACTTTAAAGTATATTCCAACAGATATGCAATTGGCGGACATCTTGACTAAGCCACTACCAGCAGCGCGATTCCTGAATTTAAGAAGCCAATTGGGACTGCTTGAATAACTAAAATAAATAATATTCCAGTTTTTTTTAATTTCCAGAAATTGAATCTCATTAATGTATTGAATCAAATTTAATTTAATTTGTACTACTATGAAACTTGAAAATTTATAATTATGTTATTAATTGAATGTAAAACTCAACTACTAATTTACGATTGGTCTGATTAGGTTTTTATGGGTTTTCCCTAATCCAATGCAGTGAATGCTGGACCATGATAATTGTATTTCCCATAGATGCACCAACTCGCCAATTAAGAAACATTGTAATTCTAAAATCTTACTACTTGATTAACGTAACTTTTGAGGAGGTGTATTAAACATAGCCATATATGTATGTATGCGTGTGTTAGGTGGAATGCCAAAAGTTCTTCTTCATATATGGGCAATAGCAAAAGTCCCATTAATCAGCAAAGGGCAAAAGAAGACGACTGGTCTGCCCGGAGAGAGAGAGAGAGAGAGAGAAGCAGCTTTGCATTTATGCATGCACTTTTCTATTATTCATTCTTGTAGTAGACGGCGAGTTGTGCACAACGAAAAGAGAAAATTAAAAGTGATATTAAAATTGAAACAAGAGCGAAGTTGGTTATTATTTGATTGTCATATATATACGCAGGTAACCACTGGAAATAACTTTGTATAAATTCCAACAGTTTTCGTAATCGAGTCCACCACTTTGTCAACCCCTACATGTCCCATCTCATCATGATACTTAAAAAACACATTGGTTTCCATGGACATTGGCACATAAAACATTAACCTCTGATTTTTTTTTCTATAAATGACACCATTGCGCATTTCATAATATTCACTTTCCTGTTCAGACAACTTATTCTTTATATTTCTTATATTTGGATCCTTTCCCTGGCATATTATTAAGTTTTCTTCAAACGTGTTTGTTTCTATTATCATTATACTATTACTTCTACTTAATGCATCCACATGCTGCATTCTTTTTCCTGACCTATGTTCAAGAGTGTAATTATAATTTTGAAGCTCGAGAGCCCACCTCGCAATTCGTGGATTCAATTCTTTTTTGTTTAAAGTTAGCGTAAGTGAATTGCAATCTGTTACTATTTTAAAGTTAATGCCTTGTAAATAGACTCGAAACCTTTTCAACGCGTTGACTATTGCAAGTGTTTCTAACTCAAAGCTGTGATACCTTGACTCAACTTCTGTCGTCCGTTTTGAAAAGTAAAAAATTGGGTGTAACTTCGTATCATTCTTTCGTTGTGACAATATTGCACCGTACCCTAGCGAACTTGCATCACAATGAAGTCCGGTCTCATCTTTCGGATCATATATTGCTAATATCGGTGCTTCTACCAGTTTTTCCTTTAGCATATTGAAAGCTCTTAGCTCTTTCTCTCCAAACATGAATTTTTTATCTTTTCTTGTAAGGTCATATAATGGTTTTGCCACTAGAGCGAAATCCTGAATGAATCTTCTAAAATAAGAGCATAGACCAATATAACTTTGTACTTCGTGAACCTTAGTTGGCACCGGAAACGATTTAATGGCTTCTATACCTGACTCATTTGCTTTTATACCTTCTCCTGTTACTGTGTAGCCTAAATAATCTATAGACGACTTCAAAAACTCACACTTGTCTTGTCTAAGTTCTAATTTATTTTCTACTTGCATTGAAAAACTTCTTTCAGGATATTAAAATGTTCTTCTAGTCCTTCTGTAGCAATCATTATATCATCAAGATATATGATAACTTTGCCTTCTCGTACCATATCTTCGAATATTTTATTTATAAATCTTTGAAAAGTAGAAGGAGCGTTTGTCAACCCGAACGGCATTCGAAGATATTCGAATTGTCCTAACGGTGTTATAAACGACGTATACTTTGTAGAATTACTATCCATAAAAACATGATTAAAGCCACTCTTTAAATCTAACTTTGAAAATAACTTTTTATTTACTAACCTATCTAACAAATCATCTATCAGTGGTATGGGGTAACTATCTTTTGACGTAACTTTATTTAAACGACGGTAATCTACACACATCCTTAATTCCCCTGTCTTCTTTTTAACAAGTACTATCGGTGAAACATATTCTGACTC
Organism: Zaprionus tsacasi; assembly: GCA_018904105.1. Classification (NCBI taxonomy): domain Eukaryota; kingdom Metazoa; phylum Arthropoda; class Insecta; order Diptera; family Drosophilidae; genus Zaprionus; species Zaprionus tsacasi. Next base: position 1,466,118 of record JAEIFR010000176.1, on the reverse strand, counting down.
ACTTGGACGTATATATCCTTTAGCCATATTCTCATCTAGTATCCTTTGTACCTCTGCCTTTTCAACGTATGATAGTCGTCGAGGGGGACATCGAAACGGTTTTTCGCTATCAACAATAATTTTCATATACCTCTTAATTTTGGGTTCAACTGGCTTAATAGGTTTAACATAATAATTCTCAAACAGATTCTCTAACCTCTTCGTGTTTACATTATTCATCTCTTCTCCCACTTTGTATTCTTTTTCATTTTTACAGTCTACATCGATCAGCAACATCTGCGTTACGAAACTTTCCTCTTTTATCTCATTTTTTATTTCATTCATGCTCATTTTTCTTTGACGTTCGTCCTCTTCGTTTCTATATATTTCTGCTTCACCGTTTTCACTTTGACTTTCCTTTACATTATCGATCTTTTCTCGAAATTGCATTTTATTTACTTTAACTTTACTCTGAGTCTCTCCTATATTGTCATTTAGTCGATTTTCTGCACTACCCTTGCTTTGCATATTAGCTAATTGTTCTTTACCTTGTATGTCTTTTAATTTGCCTTTACCTTTAATTTCATTCACGTTGCTTTGTCTTTGTTCTTTTACATTTCCTTCACTTTGTACATATTCTAACTTTTCTTTGCTTTGCATGTCTTTTAATTTGTCTTTACTTTTAATTTCATTCACGTTGCTTTGTCTTTGTTCTTTTACATTTCCTTCACTTTGTGCATATTCTAACTTTTCTTTGCTTTGCATGTCTTTTAATTTATCTTTACTTTTACTTTGCACATACTTATTGCTTATATTCTCATCAACCTGAATTAGCTTATAATAACTCATATTTAAAAAATCTCTGCCTAAAACCACTGGGTGCCTTATGGATTCATTACTCACAACGAAAGATTCAATAGTTATAACTTTATTTAAATTTTTAAACAAACAAGTAATTTTACCAAGTACATTCAATTTACTTTCATTAATACCAAAATAAGTATTTGCCGATTCATTGTGGCTTAACTGTAATTCTTTAGGAATTGTAGATCTTCTTAAAATTGTTATCGGACTCCCTGAATCTAAGAGGCACCCTATGGAGATAAAATCTGACTTACAATTATTTGCATCACAGAAACTTATATCAAAGTATCTTACATAATTGTCCTTTGGTGTTGTCTTCTTGTATAGTGAACATTCTCTAGCCAAATGTCCCTCTTTGCCGCACGCATAGCACGCTCCATCTGGACGCTTCGGCTTTCGGCACTCTGCAGCTATATGTCCGGAACAATTGCAATTAAAACATTTAACAACCCTCTGGTCCGGGGTCGAAGTCTTTGGCACAGCTCCAGAGTGACTTTTTCCCCCAGTAAGACGTGGCATCTTAATATCACGGAACGCATCCAGAACTGCAGCCGGTGTAGCAAAACGTTGTAACTTGCCTTGGTTTCTGAGTTCAACATTCGGTATACCCTCCAGTATATACTGCACCATTTCGTCATCGGTAACATTTAAATTGTTTGCCAACATCTGTTTGTCATAAAAATAGCTTACAAATACTTCGTCATTGAGCCATTTACGTTTTTCTAAGCTTTGACGTAGCTCTACAAGATTGCCTTTCGTTCCAAATCTGATTTACATTTGTGAAAAAATGTCATCTATATCTCCCAACAACAGTGAGGGTTGTGACAACAGCCAATAGTTTGCTTTTCCTTTGGCACGAGCACAAATAAGCGGGCGCATAATATCGTCACTGATATTGAATACCGCTCGCACATTTTTAGCCACTGTCAACCACTCATTTACATTTTTTTCTCCGTCATATTCAGGTATAAACTCCTCGACAGTGCTGAAATCAACAATGCTAGATTGTGTCGTAGCTTTTACATTATTTTTTTAATTTTCTTTGCAAAAACGAATTCCATTCAACGTTTCGTTCACAAATGAACTTGTACCGTGAGCGATTTCTTCAGTATTGCCAGCTTCGCACATTAGGTGAGCGTTGCCAGCTTGTTGATTTTCAATTTCATCACGAAGTGTAATGACGGCGTCAATATTGCTCGCTGTTGCCATCTCGCTGTTTTCGTCGTCTGCCTGTTCCGTTATTCCGTCGTTAGGCGCTCCGCTGGCCGGCAAAACGGTAGTTTTGCTGTTTAGGGGTGCTTCGCTACGCAGACTTGCTGCACTTGCACTTGTTGACGGTAGCATACTTTGGATTTGCAACACTAAAGCCGATTTGCTGCCTTTGGTTGGTAATTTAAACTTTTCGCACCACAACTCCAAATCATGTATGCTTAAGTCATTCAAATCGCCGCTTACATTTTGTATGTCCATATAATCCATAATAGCTTTAGAACACTTTGACTAAAAATAAACGTAGATACACGACCACTTCTGAATTTTAGTAGTCAGATAGCCTTTATAGTTGAATCAATTAAAGTTTTTATTTTAGGCGTTATTACAATATTTTAATTTCACAATGCGCGTCCGTACAATGCTGCGTTCTGCTTCAAAGTCAAGTGCGTCGCTTCTCCTAACTCTCTACTCCTCTTGTTTACACCAGAGGGCGCTTAGTGAACTAGAACTATTTAACTTACAATAGATGGCGTTAGGCCATGATCGACAAACTAAACAATAATTACAATTACATAGAATCTTACATACTAATTATAACTACATATTACTACACGTACTACATATTACTACAACTCGGCCGTTCTGACATTGAGGATCTCCTGATACTCGTTGACTCGCTTCTTGTTACAATATTGCTTTGGCCATACTTATTTATAATTTTATTGTTTACAACATCATTTTTATCTTTTTCTACACTTATATTATCATTTAAATTTACATTCTCATTTTCTTTATTTACATCATTTTTTGGAATTATATCTATATTTTCTTCGTTGTCCTCATCATTTTCTTCGCTTTTCTTCGCTCATTTTCAGACATTGCAACACTTTTTGAATTGATCCATTGTTTAAGATTATGTACAGCCCATATTCCTGAATACGGTATTTGTGATTGTTGAAAATTTTCCACGTCTTCAATTAAATATCTATCATTGTCTAAAATTTTTGACACTACGTATGGTCCTTTAAATTTTGGTATAAGTTTACTAGATGCGCCTTGCAAAGAATTAAAATTTTTTACTACTACATAATCGCCTACCGCAAAGACTTTAGATTTTTGGCATTTTGCATTTACATAGGTATTATTATATGATTGAGCCTTTTCTTGGCTTATCTGTGCATTTCGTCTAATTTCTTCTAAGTTCCTTATCGTTTGGTTATTTGGATCTATGACGTTTTCTTTCAAACTATCGACACTGTTTCCTTTCTGTTTTACTCCAAAAAGCATTACGCTTGGACATTCATTTGTACTTCTATTTCTTGTATTGTTCATTGTGTATTCCACTTTGTACAGAACTTTATGCCACGCCTCGTTATTTTCTGTATCTATTATTTTAGCCATCATCGGACCTAAATCCCTATTTACTCTTTCTACTTGTCCATTAGCTTGTGGAGACGCTGTAGCTACTTTAATGTGATTAACGTTATTTTCTTTTAAAAAGTCTTCGAATTCATTAGAAGTGAAACAACTGCCTCGATCAGATATTAAGTTTTTGGGCCTACTATATGCAATAAAATAGTTATTTAAGGCTTCAATTGCTTCCTTTGAGCTTGTCGTTTTGGTTGGATATAATTTAACGAACTTCGTACACGCATCTATTACTACCAGTATATGTCTTTTTTTCGTATCTTTACTATTGATGGGCCCATAATGGTCAACATGTAATACTTCATATGGATCACTGCCTTTTGGAATCGAGTGTAAAAACCCCTCTACTCTACCTGACTTATTACAAAACGCAATACACTTGTTAATGTGGTCTGTTACTTTTCTTCGTACGTTCGGAATCCAATAAGTTTTCGTAATCGAGTCCACCACTTTGTCAACCCCTACATGTCCCATCTCATCATGATACTTAAAAAACACATTGGTTTCCATGGACATTGGCACATAAAACATTAACCTCTGATTTTTTTTTCTATAAATGACACCATTGCGCATTTCATAATATTCACTTTCCTGTTCAGACAACTTATTCTTTATATTTCTTATATTTGGATCCTTTCCCTGGCATATTATTAAGTTTTCTTCAAACGTGTTTGTTTCTATTATCATAATACTATTACTTCTACTTAATGCATCCACATGCTGCATTCTTTTTCCTGACCTATGTTCAAGAGTGTAATTATAATTTTGAAGCTCGAGAGCCCACCTCGCAATTCGTGGATTCAATTCTTTTTTGTTTAAAGTTAGCGTAAGTGAATTGCAATCTGTTACTATTTTAAAGTTAATGCCTTGTAAATAGACTCGAAACCTTTTCAACGCGTTGACTATTGCAAGTGTTTCTAACTCAAAGCTGTGATACCTTGACTCAACTTCTGTCGTCCGTTTTGAAAAGTAAAAAATTGGGTGTAACTTCGTATCATTCTTTCGTTGTGACAATATTGCACCGTACCCTAGCGAACTTGCATCACAATGAAGTTCGGTCTCATCTTTCGGATCATATATTGCTAATATCGGTGCTTCTACCAGTTTTTCCTTTAGCATATTGAAAGCTCTTAGATCTTTCTCTCCAAACATGAATTTTTTATCTTTTCTTGTAAGGTCATATAATGGTTTTGCCACTAGAGCGAAATCCTGAATGAATCTTCTAAAATAAGAGCATAGACCAATATAACTTTGTACTTCGTGAACCTTAGTTGGCACCGGAAACGATTTAATGGCTTCTATACCTGACTCATTTGCTTTTATACCTTCTCCTGTTACTGTGTAGCCTAAATAATCTATAGACGACTTCAAAAACTCACACTTGTCTTGTCTAAGTTCTAATTTATTTTCTACTTGCATTGAAAAACTTCTTTCAGGATATTAAAATGTTCTTCTAGTCCTTCTGTAGCAATCATTATATCATCAAGATATATGATAACTTTGCCTTCTCGTACCATATCTTCGAATATTTTATTTATAAATCTTTGAAAAGTAGAAGGAGCGTTTGTCAACCCGAACGGCATTCGAAGATATTCGAATTGTCCTAACGGTGTTATAAACGACGTATACTTTGTAGAATTACTATCCATAAAAACATGATTAAAGCCACTCTTTAAATCTAACTTTGAAAATAACTTTTTATTTACTAACCTATCTAACAAATCATCTATCAGTGGTATGGGGTAACTATCTTTTGACGTAACTTTATTTAAACGACGGTAATCTACACACATCCTTAATTCCCCTGTCTTCTTTTTAACAAGTACTATCGGTGAAACATATTCTGACTCACTTGGACGTATATATCCTTTAGCCATATTCTCATCTAGTATCCTTTGTACCTCTGCCTTTTCAACGTATGATAGTCGTCGAGGGGGACATCGAAACGGTTTTTCGCTATCAACAATAATTTTCATATGCCTCTTAATTTTGGGTTCAACTGGCTTAATAGGTTTAACATAATAATTCTCAAACAGATTCTCTAACCTCTTCGTGTTTACATTATTCATCTCTTCTCCCACTTTGTATTCTTTTTCATTTTTACAGTCTACATCGATCAGCAACATCTGCGTTACGAAACTTTCCTCTTTTATCTCATTTTTTATTTCATTCATGCTCATTTTTCTTTGACGTTCGTCCTCTTCGTTTCTATATATTTCTGCTTCACCGTTTTCACTTTGACTTTCCTTTACATTATCGATCTTTTCTCGAAATTGCATTTTATTTACTTTAACTTTACTCTGAGTCTCTCCTATATTGTCATTTAGTCGATTTTCTGCACTACCCTTGCTTTGCATATTAGCTAATTGTTCTTTACCTTGTATGTCTTTTAATTTGCCTTTACCTTTAATTTCATTCACGTTGCTTTGTCTTTGTTCTTTTACATTTCCTTCACTTTGTACATATTCTAACTTTTCTTTGCTTTGCATGTCTTTTAATTTGTCTTTACTTTTAATTTCATTCACGTTGCTTTGTCTTTGTTCTTTTACATTTCCTTCACTTTGTGCATATTCTAACTTTTCTTTGCTTTGCATGTCTTTTAATTTATCTTTACTTTTACTTTGCACATACTTATTGCTTATATTCTCATCAACCTGAATTAGCTTATAATAACTCATATTTAAAAAATCTCTGCCTAAAACCACTGGGTGCCTTATGGATTCATTACTCACAACGAAAGATTCAATAGTTATAACTTTATTTAAATTTTTAAACAAACAAGTAATTTTACCAAGTACATTCAATTTACTTTCATTAATACCAAAATAAGTATTTGCCGATTCATTGTGGCTTAACTGTAATTCTTTAGGAATTGTAGATCTTCTTAAAATTGTTATCGGACTCCCTGAATCTAAGAGGCACCCTATGGAGATAAAATCTGACTTACAATTATTTGCATCACAGAAACTTATATCAAAGTATCTTACATAATTGTCCTTTGGTGTTGTCTTCTTGTATAGTGAACATTCTCTAGCCAAATGTCCCTCTTTGCCGCACGCATAGCACGCTCCATCTGGACGCTTCGGCTTTCGGCACTCTGCAGCTATATGTCCGGAACAATTGCAATTAAAACATTTAACAACCCTCTGGTCCGGGGTCGAAGTCTTTGGCACAGCTCCAGAGTGACTTTTTCCCCCAGTAAGACGTGGCATCTTAATATCACGGAACGCATCCAGAACTGCAGCCGGTGTAGCAAAACGTTGTAACTTGCCTTGGTTTCTGAGTTCAACATTCGGTATACCCTCCAGTATATACTGCACCATTTCGTCATCGGTAACATTTAAATTGTTTGCCAACATCTGTTTGTCATAAAAATAGCTTACAAATACTTCGTCATTGAGCCATTTACGTTTTTCTAAGCTTTGACGTAGCTCTACAAGATTGCCTTTCGTTCCAAATCTGATTTACATTTGTGAAAAAATGTCATCTATATCTCCCAACAACAGTGAGGGTTGTGACAACAGCCAATAGTTTGCTTTTCCTTTGGCACGAGCACAAATAAGCGGGCGCATAATATCGTCACTGATATTGAATACCGCTCGCACATTTTTAGCCACTGTCAACCACTCATTTACATTTTTTTCTCCGTCATATTCAGGTATAAACTCCTCGACAGTGCTGAAATCAACAATGCTAGATTGTGTCGTAGCTTTTACATTATTTTTTTAATTTTCTTTGCAAAAACGAATTCCATTCAACGTTTCGTTCACAAATGAACTTGTACCGTGAGCGATTTCTTCAGTATTGCCAGCTTCGCACATTAGGTGAGCGTTGCCAGCTTGTTGATTTTCAATTTCATCACGAAGTGTAATGACGGCGTCAATATTGCTCGCTGTTGCCATCTCGCTGTTTTCGTCGTCTGCCTGTTCCGTTATTCCGTCGTTAGGCGCTCCGCTGGCCGGCAAAACGGTAGTTTTGCTGTTTAGGGGTGCTTCGCTACGCAGACTTGCTGCACTTGCACTTGTTGACGGTAGCATACTTTGGATTTGCAACACTAAAGCCGATTTGCTGCCTTTGGTTGGTAATTTAAACTTTTCGCACCACAACTCCAAATCATGTATGCTTAAGTCATTCAAATCGCCGCTTACATTTTGTATGTCCATATAATCCATAATAGCTTTAGAACACTTTGACTAAAAATAAACGTAGATACACGACCACTTCTGAATTTTAGTAGTCAGATAGCCTTTATAGTTGAATCAATTAAAGTTTTTATTTTAGGCGTTATTACAATATTTTAATTTCACAATGCGCGTCCGTACAATGCTGCGTTCTGCTTCAAAGTCAAGTGCGTCGCTTCTCCTAACTCTCTACTCCTCTTGTTTACACCAGAGGGCGCTTAGTGAACTAGAACTATTTAACTTACAATAGATGGCGTTAGGCCATGATCGACAAACTAAACAATAATTACAATTACATAGAATCTTACATACTAATTATAACTACATATTACTACACGTACTACATATTACTACAACTCGGCCGTTCTGACATTGAGGATCTCCTGATACTCGTTGACTTGCTTCTTGTTACAATATTGCTTTGGCCATACTTATTTATAATTTTATTGTTTACAACTTCATTTTTATCTTTTTCTACACTTATATTATCATTTAAATTTACATTCTCATTTTCTTTATTTACATCATTTTTTGGAATTATATCTATATTTTCTTCGTTGTCCTCATCATTTTCTTCGCTTAGCTCATTTTCAGACATTGCAACACTTTTTGAATTGATCCATTGTTTAAGATTATGTACAGCCCATATTCCTGAATACGGTATTTGTGATTGTTGAAAATTTTCCACGTCTTCAATTAAATATCTATCATTGTCTAAAATTTTTGACACTACGTATGGTACTTTAAATTTTGGTATAAGTTTACTAGATGCGCCTTGCAAAGAATTAAAATTTTTTACTACTACATAATCGCCTACCGCAAAGACTTTAGGTTTTTGGCGTTTTGCATTTACATAGGTATTATTATATGATTGAGCCTTTTCTTGGCTTATCTGTGCATTTCGTCTAATTTCTTCTAAGTTCCTTATCGTTTGGTTATTTGGATCTATGACGTTTTCTTTCAGACTATCGACACTGTTTCCTTTCTGTTTTACTCCAAAAAGCATTACGCTTGGACATTCATTTGTACTTCTATTTCTTGTATTGTTCATTGTGTATTCCACTTTGTACAGAACTTTATGCCACGCCTCGTTATTTTCTGTATCTATTATTTTAGCCATCATCGGACCTAAATCCCTATTTACTCTTTCTACTTGTCCATTAGCTTGTGGAGACGCTGTAGCTACTTTAATGTGATTAACGTTATTTTCTTTTAAAAAGTCTTCGAATTCATTAGAAGTGAAACAACTGCCTTGATCAGATATTAAGTTTTTGGGCCTACTATATGCAATAAAATAGTTATTTAAGGCTTCAATTGCTTCCTTTGAGCTTGTCGTTTTGGTTGGATATAATTTAACGAACTTCGTACACGCATCTATTACTACCAGTATATGTCTTTTTTTCGTATCTTTACTATTGACGGGCCCATAATGGTCAACATGTAATACTTCATATGGATCACTGCCTTTTGGAATCGAGTGTAAAAACCCCTCTACTCTACCTGACTTATTACAAAACGCAATACACTTGTTAATGTGGTCTGTTACTTTTCTTCGTACGTTCGGAATCCAATAAGTTTTCGTAATCGAGTCCACCACTTTGTCAACCCCTACATGTCCCATCTCATCATGATACTTAAAAAACACATTGGTTTCCATGGACATTGGCACATAAAACATTAACCTCTGATTTTTTTTTCTATAAATGACACCATTGCGCATTTCATAATATTCACTTTCCTGTTCAGACAACTTATTCTTTATATTTCTTATATTTGGATCATTTCCCTGGTATATTATTAAGTTTTCTTCAAACGTGTTTGTTTCTATTATCATTATACTATTACTTCTACTTAATGCATCCACATGCTGCATTCTTTTTCCTGACCTATGTTCAAGAGTGTAATTATAATTTTGAAGCTCGAGAGCCCACCTCGCAATTCGTGGATTCAATTCTTTTTTGTTTAAAGTTAGCGTAAGTGAATTGCAATCTGTTACTATTTTAAAGTTAATGCCTTGTAAATAGACTCGAAACCTTTTCAACGCGTTGACTATTGCAAGTGTTTCTAACTCAAAGCTGTGATACCTTGACTCAACTTCTGTCGTCCGTTTTGAAAAGTAAAAAATTGGGTGTAACTTCGTATCATTCTTTCGTTGTGACAATATTGCACCGTACCCTAGCGAACTTGCATCACAATGAAGTTCGGTCTCATCTTTCGGATCATATATTGCTAATATCGGTGCTTCTACCAGTTTTTCCTTTAGCATATTGAAAGCTCTTAGATCTTTCTCTCCAAACATGAATTTTTTATCTTTTCTTGTAAGGTCATATAATGGTTTTGCCACTAGAGCGAAATCCTGAATGAATCTTCTAAAATAAGAGCATAGACCAATATAACTTTGTACTTCGTGAACCTTAGTTGGCACCGGAAACGATTTAATGGCTTCTATACCTGACTCATTTGCTTTTATACCTTCTCCTGTTACTGTGTAGCCTAAATAATCTATAGACGACTTCAAAAACTCACACTTGTCTTGTCTAAGTTCTAATTTATTTTCTACTTGCATTGAAAAACTTCTTTCAGGATATTAAAATGTTCTTCTAGTCCTTCTGTAGCAATCATTATATCATCAAGATATATGATAACTTTGCCTTCTCGTACCATATCTTCGAATATTTTATTTATAAATCTTTGAAAAGTAGAAGGAGCGTTTGTCAACCCGAACGGCATTCGAAGATATTCGAATTGTCCTAACGGTGTTATAAACGACGTATACTTTGTAGAATTACTATCCATAAAAACATGATTAAAGCCACTCTTTAAATCTAACTTTGAAAATAACTTTTTATTTACTAACCTATCTAACAAATCATCTATCAGTGGTATGGGGTAACTATCTTTTGACGTAACTTTATTTAAACGACGGTAATCTACACACATCCTTAATTCCCCTGTCTTCTTTTTAACAAGTACTATCGGTGAAACATATTCTGACTCACTTGGACGTATATATCCTTTAGCCATATTCTCATCTAGTATCCTTTGTACCTCTGCCTTTTCAACGTATGATAGTCGTCGAGGGGGACATCGAAACGGTTTTTCGCTATCAACAATAATTTTCATATACCTCTTAATTTTGGGTTCAACTGGCTTAATAGGTTTAACATAATAATTCTCAAACAGATTCTCTAACCTCTTCGTGTTTACATTATTCATCACTTTTCCCACTTTGTATTCTTTTTCATTTTTACAGTCTACATCGATCAGCAACATCTGCGTTACGAAACTTTCCTCTTTTATCTCATTTTTTATTTCATTCATGCTCATTTTTCTTTGACGTTCGTCCTCTTCGTTTCTATATATTTCTGCTTCACCGTTTTCACTTTGACTTTCCTTTACATTATCGATCTTTTCTCGAAATTGCATTTTATTTACTTTAACTTTACTCTGAGTCTCTCCTATATTGTCATTTATTCGATTTTCTGCACTACCCTTGCTTTGCATATTAGCTAATTGTTCTTTACCTTGTATGTCTTTTAATTTGCCTTTACCTTTAATTTCATTCACGTTGCTTTGTCTTTGTTCTTTTACATTTCCTTCACTTTGTACATATTCTAACTTTTCTTTGCTTTGCATGTCTTTTAATTTGTCTTTACTTTTAATTTCATTCACGTTGCTTTGTCTTTGTTCTTTTACATTTCCTTCACTTTGTGCATATTCTAACTTTTCTTTGCTTTGCATGTCTTTTAATTTATCTTTACTTTTACTTTGCACATACTTATTGCTTATATTCTCATCAACCTGAATTAGCTTATAATTACTCATATTTAAAAAATCTCTGCCTAAAACCACTGGGTGCCTTATGGATTCATTACTCACAACGAAAGATTCAATAGTTATAACTTTATTTAAATTTTTAAACAAACAAGTAATTTTACCAAGTACATTCAATTTACTTTCATTAATACCAAAATAAGTATTAGCCGATTCATTGTGGCTTAACTGTAATTCTTTAGGAATTGTAGATCCTCTTAAAATTGTTATCGGACTCCCTGAATCTAAGAGGCACCCTATGGAGATAAAATCTGACTTACAATTATTTGCATCACAGAAACTTATATCAAAGTATCTTACATAATTGTCCTTTGGTGTTGTCTTCTTGTATAATGAACATTCTCTAGCCAAATGTCCCTCTTTGCCGCACGCATAGCACGCTCCATCTGGACGCTTCGGCTTTCGGCACTCTGCAGCTATATGTCCGGAACAATTGCAATTAAAACATTTAACAACCCTCTGGTCCGGGGTCGAAGTCTTTGGCACAGCTCCAGAGTGACTTTTTCCCCCAGTAAGACGTGGCATCTTAATATCACGGAACGCATCCAGAACTGCAGCCGGTGTAGCAAAACGTTGTAACTTGCCTTGGTTTCTGAGTTCAACATTCGGTATACCCTCCAGTATATACTGCACCATTTCGTCATCGGTAACATTTAAATTGTTTGCCAACATCTGTTTGTCATAAAAATAGCTTACAAATACTTCGTCATTGAGCCATTTACGTTTTTCTAAGCTTTGACGTAGCTCTACAAGATTGCCTTTCGTTCCAAATCTGATTTACATTTGTGAAAAAATGTCATCTATATCTCCCAACAACAGTGAGGGTTGTGACAACAGCCAATAGTTTGCTTTTCCTTTGGCACGAGCACAAATAAGCGGGCGCATAATATCGTCACTGATATTGAATACCGCTCGCACATTTTTAGCCACTGTCAACCACTCATTTACATTTTTTTCTCCGTCATATTCAGGTATAAACTCCTTGACAGTGCTGAAATCAACAATGCTAGATTGTGTCGTAGCTTTTACATTATTTTTTTAATTTTCTTTGCAAAAACGAATTCCATTCAACGTTTCGTTCACAAATGAACTTGTACCGTGAGCGATTTCTTCAGTATTGCCAGCTTCGCACATTAGGTGAGCGTTGCCAGCTTGTTGATTTTCAATTTCGTCACGAAGTGTAATGACGGCGTCAATATTGCTCGCTGTTGCCATCTCGCTGTTTTCGTCGTCTGCCTGTTCCGTTATTCCGTCGTTAGGCGCTCGCTGGCCGGCAAAACGGTAGTTTTGCTGTTTAGGGGTGCTTCGCTACGCAGACTTGCTGCACTTGCACTTGTTGACGGTAGCATACTTTGGATTTGCAACACTAAAGCCGATTTGCTGCCTTTGGTTGGTAATTTAAACTTTTCGCACCACAACTCCAAATCATGTATGCTTAAGTCATTCAAATCGCCGCTTACATTTTGTATGTCCATATAATCCATAATAGCTTTAGAACACTTTGACTAAAAATAAACGTAGATACACGACCACTTCTGAATTTTAGTAGTCAGATAGCCTTTATAGTTGAATCAATTAAAGTTTTTATTTTAGGCGTTATTACAATATTTTAATTTCACAATGCGCGTCCGTACAATGCTGCGTTCTGCTTCAAAGTCAAGTGCGTCGCTTCTCCTAACTCTCTACTCCTCTTGTTTACACCAGAGGGCGCTTAGTGAACTAGAACTATTTAACTTACAATGATTAAACAAAGATGGCGTTAGGCCATGATCGACAAACTAAACAATAATTACAATTACATAGAATCTTACATACTAATTATAACTACATATTACTACACGTACTACATATTACTACAACTCGGCCGTTCTGACATTGAGGATCTCCTGATACTCGTTGACTTGCTTCTTGTTACAATATTGCTTTGGCCATACTTATTTATAATTTTATTGTTTACAACTTCATTTTTATCTTTTTCTACACTTATATTATCATTTAAATTTACATTCTCATTTTCTTTATTTACATCATTTTTTGGAATTATATCTATATTTTCTTCGTTGTCCTCATCATTTTCTTCGCTTAGCTCATTTTCAGACATTGCAACACTTTTTGAATTGATCCATTGTTTAAGATTATGTACAGCCCATATTCCTGAATACGGTATTTGTGATTGTTGAAAATTTTCCACGTCTTCAATTAAATATCTATCATTGTCTAAAATTTTTGACACTACGTATGGTACTTTAAATTTTGGTATAAGTTTACTAGATGCGCCTTGCAAAGAATTAAAATTTTTTACTACTACATAATCGCCTACCGCAAAGACTTTAGGTTTTTGGCGTTTTGCATTTACATAGGTATTATTATATGATTGAGCCTTTTCTTGGCTTATCTGTGCATTTCGTCTAATTTCTTCTAAGTTCCTTATCGTTTGGTTATTTGGATCTATGACGTTTTCTTTCAGACTATCGACACTGTTTCCTTTCTGTTTTACTCCAAAAAGCATTACGCTTGGACATTCATTTGTACTTCTATTTCTTGTATTGTTCATTGTGTATTCCACTTTGTACAGAACTTTATGCCACGCCTCGTTATTTTCTGTATCTATTATTTTAGCCATCATCGGACCTAAATCCCTATTTACTCTTTCTACTTGTCCATTAGCTTGTGGAGACGCTGTAGCTACTTTAATGTGATTAACGTTATTTTCTTTTAAAAAGTCTTCGAATTCATTAGAAGTGAAACAACTGCCTTGATCAGATATTAAGTTTTTGGGCCTACTATATGCAATAAAATAGTTATTTAAGGCTTCAATTGCTTCCTTTGAGCTTGTCGTTTTGGTTGGATATAATTTAACGAACTTCGTACACGCATCTATTACTACCAGTATATGTCTTTTTTCGTATCTTTACTATTGACGGGCCCATAATGGTCAACATGTAATACTTCATATGGATCACTGCCTTTTGGAATCGAGTGTAAAAACCCCTCTACTCTACCTGACTTATTACAAAACGCAATACACTTGTTAATGTGGTCTGTTACTTTTCTTCGTACGTTCGGAATCCAATAAGTTTTCGTAATCGAGTCCACCACTTTGTCAACCCCTACATGTCCCATCTCATCATGATACTTAAAAAACACATTGGTTTCCATGGACATTGGCACATAAAACATTAACCTCTGATTTTTTTTTTCTATAAATGACACCATTGCGCATTTCATAATATTCACTTTCCTGTTCAGACAACTTATTCTTTATATTTCTTATATTTGGATCCTTTCCCTGGCATATTATTAAGTTTTCTTCAAACGTGTTTGTTTCTATTATCATAATACTATTACTTCTACTTAATGCATCCACATGCTGCATTCTTTTTCCTGACCTATGTTCAAGAGTGTAATTATAATTTTGAAGCTCGAGAGCCCACCTCGCAATTCGTGGATTCAATTCTTTTTTGTTTAAAGTTAGCGTAAGTGAATTGCAATCTGTTACTATTTTAAAGTTAATGCCTTGTAAATAGACTCGAAACCTTTTCAACGCGTTGACTATTGCAAGTGTTTCTAACTCAAAGCTGTGATACCTTGACTCAACTTCTGTCGTCCGTTTTGAAAAGTAAAAAATTGGGTGTAACTTCGTATCATTCTTTCGTTGTGACAATATTGCACCGTACCCTAGCGAACTTGCATCACAATGAAGTTCGGTCTCATCTTTCGGATCATATATTGCTAATATCGGTGCTTCTACCAGTTTTTCCTTTAGCATATTGAAAGCTCTTAGATCTTTCTCTCCAAACATGAATTTTTTATCTTTTCTTGTAAGGTCATATAATGGTTTTGCCACTAGAGCGAAATCCTGAATGAATCTTCTAAAATAAGAGCATAGACCAATATAACTTTGTACTTCGTGAACCTTAGTTGGCACCGGAAACGATTTAATGGCTTCTATACCTGACTCATTTGCTTTTATACCTTCTCCTGTTACTGTGTAGCCTAAATAATCTATAGACGACTTCAAAAACTCACACTTGTCTTGTCTAAGTTCTAATTTATTTTCTACTTCTACTCGTACTAATTATAACTACATATTACTACACGTACTACATATTACTACACTATGAAGTCTTTAATTCTTCTCTATCGACCACGTAATTGGAAATATTATTTCCTCAATATTCTTTTTTATTCTTTATTTTATTTTGCATGCTCCTATCATATTTCCTATCCGCGTTCTCTATCATTATCGCGTTAATTTCTTCTCGCGTGTCTTTTCGCATTTTTACCGCGTTTCCGTGTCGTCCGTTATGCGACGGTGCCTCTCGGTCAGTAAGGCGGGAAGTGGACTTCGTTTTGGTTCCGGCTTGGTGTCGTTGTACCACTTGTTAATACTTTCATTGAATTCAACGTCAAAAAAAAAAATATATGTATATAAGTGTATATATATCTATATATAATAATAAATATATATATAATAATATATATAAATACAAATAATTGTTCCTATATAATATACCAGCGACGGAAGCCGTTGAATAACTTAATCAACGATTTTAATTAAATTATAAGTACTTCACTACATAGTAGGGCCATATAATCTATATTAAATGAACAGAGTATTCAAGGTATTTAATTGGTTAAGGATTAATGCTGTATTAGTTAAAATCGATTCGTAAATTAGCCATTATTTGTCGTAAAAAGTAAATGACAAAAAAAGTTATTGTGTGTTATCCATACGAGATAGACATATACCATCATGGACTTTTCTGTAGACCTTTTCAATGTGTAAAACTTAGCTACAAAACTTAGCAAGCTACAAAAAATCTTTGATTAAACGACAAAATAAAGCGTCACTTCTCTTGCGTTGAAAATTTTTTTTTTTTTGGACGTTGATACAATGAATGTACGAGGGTCGTTTGATAAGTCCGTGACTTTTTGAATAAAATATATTTTTTTCGTCAAAGAAGCGTTTTATTTCTCAACATAATCTCCTTTTAGCTCTATACATTTAGTCCAGCGTTTTTCCAATTTTTTTATTCCTTCCAAATAATAGGTTTTCTCAAGGCCCTCAAAATAGTCGTTTGTTTCTGTGATGACCTCTTCATTTGACCCGAATCTCTTACCGCCGAGCCATTTCTTCATGTTTGGAAACAAAAAATAGTCACAGGGGGCTAAATCTGGAGAATATGCTGGATGGGGTAGCAGTTCGTAGCCCAATTTATGAAATTTTGCCATGCTGACTACACACGTGTGCACCCGTGCATTGTCCTGATGGAACAGCACTTTTTTTTCGCCAAATGCGGTCGTTTCTGCTTCAAATCAATATCGAATCTGTCCAAAAGCTCTGAATAATATTCGCCGGTGATCGTTTTACCCTTTTCAAGGTAATCGATGTGAATGACACCTTGTGCATCCCAAAAAACTGTGGCCATGACCTTGTTGGCCGACAGACCCACCTTGGCCTTCTTTGGTGCACGTTCACCCGGAGAAACCCACTGTCTTGATTGTTCTTTGGTCTCTGGTGTGGTGTGGTGGATCCATGTTTCGTCTACGGTAACGAAACGGCGCAAAAATTCGTTTGGATTGCGGTTGAACATCGCCAAACACTCCTTTGAAATGGTCACACGGTTGCGCTTATGGTCGTGTGTGAGCAATCGCGGCACCCATCGCGCGGAAAGCTTTTTCATGTCCAAATATTCATGTAAAATGTGATGTACCCGTTCAGTTGAGATGCCTACAGCCTCAGCTACCTCACGCACTTTCATTCTCCGATCATCCAATATCATTCCATGGATTTTGTCGACGATTTCTGGCATGACGACCTCTTTTGGGCGACCTGAACGTTCGGCATCACTTGTACTGGTACGACCACAACGGAACTCAGTAAACCATTTCTTAACCATTGAAATTGATGGTGCAGAGTCCCCATAATATTTATCAAGTCTTTCCTTGGTTTCGGTGATGGATTTTTTACGCAAAAAATAATGCTTAATTAGCACACGAAATTCACTTTTTTCCATTTTCGTTAAAATTCACGAGATCGTCTGCTTTCAATGCCTATAAAACGCAAACCAAAAAACGCAGCTTTCTCAAAATTTTACAGTCAGCTGTTAATCGATAACTGCTGACAGGAGCAGTGTTGTATTTAGAGCAGGTGCGCGGCAAATACAAAAAGTCACGGACTTATCAAACGACCCTCGTATTATCAAGTGGTCCATGCAATACCAAGCCGATGCTTGTTACGCGCGGATCCCAGACACAGCGAATGTCCACCTCCCGCCCAACCGACCGAGGGGCACAGTCGCCGAACGTACGACTCGAAACGCGAATAGAGAACGCGGGCATGCAAATTAATACTAAAGATAGGAAAGATTTGCGAGAAAAGATTACTTAATGTCTAGAGAGATAGGACAGGATTTCAAATTTTAGGCATGCAACAGAGGAAACGTTAGAAATAAGAAAGTATAGATTATTGTAGTTCGAGCATAATACCCTAAACGGATCGTGAAGGGCATAAGTCGACCTACAATACGGAAGAGTTAGTGGTAAGTAGTTATGTGTTATTCTACAAGGGACAGAGAAGTGTAGCCGGCTAACTAGGTCTACACTGTCAATATCACCTTGGATGATGTTATTAATAAATTCTACACCCAGCATGGTTCTACGGTTACCTAGAGAAAGTAAATTAAGCAACAAAACTCTACTGCCATAAGAAAGAAGTCTTAAGTTTACATCCCAGTTAAGGCCTCGTAATGCGAAAAGTAAAAAGTTTTTTTGTACAAATTCAATGCTTTTGTACGAGTAGTGTACTTAGGACACCATACGCATGATCCGTTTTTCAGAATTGTACGAACAAGTGAGGTATAGAGGGTCTTTGTTAAATAAGGATCTTCAAACTCCTTAGACCACCTTTTAATAAAGCCAAGTTAGAAATATTTTCGGAAAATTTTAATCGGACCCCCAGGTCATCAACTAGGTTATTTCTATCTAATACACAGCCATAAAGAGTATAAGAAACGTACATTGGACTAGCTCGGGAGAATGTCATCATATTTCATTAAGAGCTGTTCAGATTTAAGAAAATTGCAAAACAACAAAAATGAAAACTATTATGGTCGGCTTGTAGGGTAGAGTGACAGTGGTCATCTTTATATTGATTGCACAACTTTCCATCATCCGCATACATGAGAGTACGGGAGTTATGTATGACCAGAAGTAGGTCATTGATGAAAAACGTAAATAGCTGCCCTGAGGAACACCAGATGTGACAAAGACTTCCCTTCCCTTCCCCGTCTGAACGAACGTTATTAAAGAGGAATCTTTGAGTTCTGTCAGTCAGATAACTCACTATCCAACTAAGTAGTTTTGGTGAAAAGCCTAAAAGGTTGAGCTTATGTGCATGGGAATGTTTTACTTATCAGTATTATTTATTATTTGATAAGTCCCTGACTTTTTGTATTTGCCGCGCACCTGCTCTAAATACAACACTGCTCCTGTCAGCAGTTATCGATTAACAGCTGACTGTAAAATTTTGAGAAAGCTGCGTTTTTTGGTTTGCGTTTTATAGGCATTGAAAGCAGACGATCTCGTGAATTTTAACGAAAATGGAAAAAAGTGAATTTCGTGTGCTAATTAAGCATTATTTTCTGCGTAAAAAATCCATCACCGAAACCAAGGAAAGACTTGATAAATATTATGGGGACTCTGCACCATCAATTTCAATGGTTAAGAAATGGTTTACTGAGTTCCGTTGTGGTCGTACCAGTACAAGTGATGCCGAACGTTCAGGTCGCCCAAAAGAGGTCGTCATGCCAGAAATCGTCGACAAAATCCATGGAATGATATTGGATGATCGGAGAATGAAAGTGCGTGAGGTAGCTGAGGCTGTAGGCATCTCAACTGAACGGGTACATCACATTTTACATGAATATTTGGACATGAAAAAGCTTTCCGCGCGATGGGTGCCGCGATTGCTCACACACGACCATAAGCGCAACCGTGTGACCATTTCAAAGGAGTGTTTGGCGATGTTCAACCGCAATCCAAACGAATTTTTGCGCCGTTTCGTTACCGTAGACGAAACATGGATCCACCACACCACACCAGAGACCAAAGAACAATCAAGACAGTGGGTTTCTCCGGGTGAACGTGCACCAAAGAAGGCCAAGGTGGGTCTGTCGGCCAACAAGGTCATGGCCACAGTTTTTTGGGATGCACAAGGTATCATTCACATCGATTACCTTGAAAAGGGTAAAACGATCACCGGCGAATATTATTCAGAGCTTTTGGACAGATTCGATATTGATTTGAAGCAGAAACGACCGCATTTGGCGAAAAAAAAGTGCTGTTCCATCAGGACAATGCACGGGTGCACACGTGTGTAGTCAGCATGGCAAAATTTCATAAATTGGGCTACGAACTGCTACCCCATCCAGCATATTCTCCAGATTTAGCCCCCTGTGACTATTTTTTGTTTCCAAACATGAAGAAATGGCTCGGCGGTAAGAGATTCGGGTCAAATGAAGAGGTCATCACAGAAACAAACGACTATTTTGAGGGCCTTGAGAAAACCTATTATTTGGAAGGAATAAAAAAATTGGAAAAACGCTGGACTAAATGTATAGAGCTAAAAGGAGATTATGTTGAGAAATAAAACGCTTCTTTGACGAAAAAAATATATTTTATTCAAAAAGTCACGGACTTATCAAACGACCCTCGTATATAACGTCAGTTTGAAGAGTTTCCTGAAAACCTTTTATAACAAAGGATGTCAGCTCAGGCAAATTCGTCGTAGTTGATTGACGTTTCATAAGTCCGTGTTGAGAAGGCGATATGACGGATCTACATAAATGTTGAAATATTCTCGAATAATTTGGGTATAGCCGACAATTTATAATTGTTTGCATCAGACTTACTGCCCTTCTTAAGCAATGGGATGATAAATGATTCCTTCCATATAGAAGGAAATGATGATGTATCTAAGGACAGCGAGAAAAGTTTGAGCAAAGGCTTACTTAGAGAGTGAGCACAGAACCGAAGTACACAAGCGGGGACACCGTCGGGACCTGGAGAAAAAACTGGTTTCACCGAGTGAAGATCCTTAAGAACTGAAATTTCGTTTAAAATAGGAGTGAAGATACCATTTGAACAGGGGATGTTATATGGATAAAAATGAACATTTTGAGTAGAAGGCGAGTACGTAGTTTGAAAAAACTTTGCAAACATGTCGGCCATGGCTTGGCCGGTATCTGCTATAGAATTTTCAAAAAACAACTTTGAAGGTTTAACCGATGACTTACGCTTCATGTTAACAAAACTATAAAACTGTTTAGGGTTCACTAGAAACTGAGTCCTACAACGAGCTAAATAGTTTTTATAACATTTCGCGTTCAGTACTGAGAAATTTAAACGAGCAGCTAAAAAACGAGAAAAGGCTGCAGGTGAATTATTAATTTTATATTGTTTAAATAATTTAGATTTTAAATTTTTAAGGCGCGACAACTCTCTTGTGAACCAAGGAGGCTTACTCGAGCATGTCGGAAAGTAAAAAGGAACACAAATATCAAAAAATGAATTTATATTTTTATAAAATAAATCTGTCGCTACTGAAATATCAGTAGACGAGTAAAGTCCTGACCAGTCGCAGTCAGAGATTAAGAAATATAATAATTCAAAGTCTGTTTTTTTAAAGCAGCGAACACGTCTACGCGGTTTTTCATTTTTATCAAAACATACGCCAAGATCAATGGTAACTTCGAAGGTGGGATGGTAAGAATCTTCTGGTAAAGAAAGAGGCTAAGTCCTGTTTAGAATCACCCCAGATGGATCAGATACGAAACATAAATCTAACGATCTGTTTCTAGAATTTTTGACATGATTGACCTGCGACAATGACATATCAAATAGACCATCAAAAAGGTCATGCTGCCGGGAAGGCAATAAGAAAGATTCATCAACACTTGATGTCCAGTCACATTTTGGTATATTAAATTCACCAAGGACTATTAAATGATCCATGTCTGATAACAGGTTGAACACTGTCTTTATTGCAGCTAAATGTTTAAAATATACTGATAATTCCGATGACGGCGGAATATAAGAGCAGGTTATAAAATAAGAAAACCCGGGAAAGTGTAATTTTACACAAATAAATTCAATACTATATTGAATCTCCGGTTTTAACAATACCGATGTAATGGCAGAGCTTACTGCGATCAGATTTTTTTTTAATTTTTTTTTTAAAAAAAAAAAAGGGATATTAAAAAAAGGGTTTTTTTAAAAAAAATTAAGAAGTTTTTTTTAAAACCCCCTAACATTTTGTTATTAAATCAATTTAAAAAAAATTAAAAATTTTTTGGGGGGAAAAAAAAATTAAAAAAAAAAAAAAAAGAAAGGGGTGTTTTTTTTTAAAAAAATAAATAATATATTTTTATTTTTTCACAACCCCACCACCACGACGGCCAAGTCGATCAAGCCTGTAAGTTGAGTATTTACTTGGGAAATCTTCGGAGCTTAGAATATCCGGTTTCAACCAGGTTTCGGTAAATACCAACACATGGGATGTAAAAAGAAAGGCTATTTAGGAAAAGATTATAAAGTTTGCTACATAACCCTCTAACATTTTGGTATGTAAGAAGGAAAGTAGCATTTAGTTCTTTGTTTCGGTTTTTTGCGAATATGTAGATGCTTTTATTGGTAGAGATAACGCAATCGGTTTCCGATTTTTCTTATTTTTCGCTTCAAACTCTTTAACCACTACATGGTCTGGCCAAAATTTGGGAGAACATATGTTGGTCAAGAGTTCAGCTGGGACACTAATTTTAAAGGACGAAATGTCCCTTTCATACGAAAATTTAAATTTTTCCACTTTTAAATCAGTAGCTTGTATTTCGGCTGTAAGCCACTATCTCTTCAGATGTAAGATCAGGGGAAAGCCGGGAAACGAATATTTGCTTCCTAAGTGGAACACCTAAAACCGTTTTTGGTTCATTTCTGTGGAATAGGCAAAGAAACCACAGCGGACACATTGGAAACTTTATGTTACACCATTTGTAAACACTCGTCGATGACTTTTCAGAAACAGATGATCTCGTCACCATAGGAGTGGTAAGCGACATCAACGGCTGAGTCACCGGTGTACATGGTTGGTCAATGTTAGGAGGCGGAATGGCAGCAAGCAAAGGTTTCGCCACATGAGCTGATTTCTTGCGTTTGGGCGACTCATTCAATAGTTTTAGGCTATTGAATGAGTTGTCCAATGCAGAGAACTGATCGGCAAGTTTTCGAAAACTGCCAAAAAGATCACGAAATCCTGACTTTGTTTGCCGCATGAACGCAATCATTTCGTTTTCCGCCTCGCGACACAGGTCACAACAATAGCGCAGGCCAGTGCGCTTAGATACGGCATCAGCCGAGAAGGCAGTGTAGCCGGCACATTTTATGTGCACAACATTGTCACACAGCCAGCAAGATATGCTCGGCTGAGTAACATTCACTTGCTTCAAGCATGTTTTTTTTATAACTGACAATACCCTCCATTATAAAGATTGACTACTGTAACAAGCAAAGACAACCGCAAAAACAAATCGAAATAGGAAAAAAGAATAGTAAGCGTTAGAGAAAGAGCGCACGCCAAAGCTAGTGTGTGAGCGCGAGAGAGTGATTAGGCACACACACACAAAAAGACTAGAGAGCGAGGTTTGGTGTTAATGTAATTGCAGCGGAACTGCAACAACAAATTCCAACACCGAAATAAATGTGGAAAAGAGAGCACAAAGAAGACAGATGCTCTCCGAAAAGAAGAGTAGAAAAAGTTAAAATTGGCAGTAAACAAATATTAGTTTGTGTTATTTCCGTACCAGTGGGTTAAGCAGGCATGCACTCGCGAAAGTGAACGATAAGTTAAAAAGTTTGTTAAATTAAATTTGGCAAACACCGATTATTAGCAAGCAAAATTTAATGAAATCGGGGAGCAGAAAAAAAAACACGTCCGTTCACTTGGAAGAGAGAGCTATGTCTTTATTAAGTTAAATAAAGCAGTTTTTTTACGGGTTACATATTTAATTATTAACTGAGGCAAAGCGACTAAAGAGATCAACACTAGCAACTCCCCTGGTGGTAACTGGCCGGATTCGGAATAAGTCTACAATAGACACTGGAAATATCTTGTCATTAAAGGAAATGTAGTACTTGTGATTGCAACTTTAGAGCTTGTATGTGTGTATGTACAAGAAAATGTGAATGGAATGAAATCGATGATCATCATTTCCAAAATGCACAAAAAAAATGAATACATGTTCGCACAAAATACATTATGATTTATACATACATGAGAAAGAATCAATCGTCACCATAATATGTATAAAATATTTTATATTATTATTATATACTTTGTTGTAGAAAGTAAATAAAATCATTTCCAGGTCTGCTCATTTATTACCGAAAATTGATTTAAGACTTTGGTCGTATAATCAAACCCTTAACCCGACAGCTTAAAGAATCCCCACAGCAACGGACTCACCATGTCAGGTATGTTGTTGATTTTGTTTGACCAATCGTCTATCCAGATGTCGGTCCACGCTAATTGCGCGCACACACACACAAAAAAAAAAAAAAACAAGTGGATATGGCTACAGTCGAGCGCTCGACAGTAAGATACCCTTCTCCCAATTTTTAAAATCCGTTACAAACGTGCAACCACACTCATAATTTCAAACAGAAATTTTGCACAAAAACTTCTTCTACATATAGCTTTCTCGCTCACACTCACTCATCGACGCACGTTAAGAGTGACGTCGACGTCGGCGTCAACTACTGAAAGCAACGCGCAGGCTGCTGCTCGTACATTTGTACTGAAAACGTTGACTTGAATAACTTCTGTGTTATTGGTCCAATCGAATTGTAATTCGGAGAATATGTTCGTATGGCATTCAGCTTTATACATACCACAGCAGAACTTTATAAGTTTAATAGTTTGCTTAATAATCCCAAATTACCGATTTGCGGGGGCGGTGGGCGTGGCATCAAACATTTAACATAAACTTCATCTGCTTGGTAAATTTAGGAACCTCCATACCAAATTTGGTGTCTCTAGCTTTTTTAATAGCTGAGATCCGTTGTCTCAAACAGACGGACAGACAGACGGACATGGCTCAATCGACTCGGCTAGTGATCCTGAGCAAGAATATATATACTTTATGGAGTCTGCCACGCCTCCTTATGCCTGTTACATACATTGCACAAAGTTAGTATACCCTTTTTTGACCATTTTCAATGGTCGAAGGGTATAATAACCACAAAAAGATCAACAGCTTTACTGCATCGACTGGTCGCCTAGAACAAACTGTTCGTTGGCCGCCTTGTAAGAGATGTTGGCGGTCAAACAAGTTTGAATTCCGGCATCTGTCAACGGCTCAAATGGCGTTTGCTCTGAACGGGAGTCGGTGATCGATCTGGCTGTTAACGGAGGAGGCTTCTCTGCCTACCACCAGATGGTGCTAATCCAAGGTCACGTTTGGCTCACACTGCTTGTTTCGTCAGCTGATGTTTTTCGTTCCAGGGCAGTTGTGCTCATCGATACATGCCTATCGACGCCCAAAATGAACACAGATGTCTCGCAGAATGTAAAAGCACCCAACATTTCAAACGGCGCGGTCAATCCTGCAGAACGGTTAAATGACTGGAGCATTCGATCCTCTTGCTGTTCGGTATGATCTTCGGAAGCAGTCCAACAGGCGTTCAACGCGAGGCCCACGCTCTCTATTAGACTCCACCAAAAGTCTGCTGTTCTGGTAAGTTGTGTGTTCATCTTTCGTCATCTAGTGCCCGATCTCACTCGTTGATCCTTGCGGTGACATTCGTTCAGACCCGTATATCTTTCGCGTGATATACAGCCGTCACCTAGCCGTTGCCCTTGCATATTCTCAAGGAGGTACGCGTTATTTCCGACCATCTTGACCACTCGTGCCCGTAGGAATTTTCTCGCAAACTTCGCCTTGAAGCTTCTCGAGAAGTTACTGAGAACGAAGTTCCGGCGGTAAATTTCTTGACCGGGCGTGGCGTGAAATATCCTCGATCTCTGGTCGTACCGCAATTTGCTCATCTTGTACGCCTTGTTAAGGATGTTTTGGACCCGCGAGCTTACCATTTATTTATTTATTTATTTAACGTCAACTAAGAGCAGTCGACTAAAAGATTAAAATAAAATACAATTATAATTATAAATTTAAATTAAGAACATAATTATAATTTAAGTTAAAAGTAAGGATATTATTAAAAATTTTTTTAAATTATTTTATTATTATTTAATCATTTAATTATTTATTTAATTTAATTTAATTTAATCTAGGAATAAAAAGATCATTTTAGTTGATCCAACATTTGTTGCAAATGATTGGGTAAACCCAGAAAACCCAATCACATCAAAAGAAGTGAGTTAATGGATTAAAGCGCTCGTGACGCCCGAGGAGCGCCGTTAACAAATAGGAAGTTCGCGAGATCGCTAACTTCTAGCTAGATGAGAAAGTAGTGAAAGTTTAAGATTATAAGTCGATTGGCTGTTAGATAAAATAAAGTAGTATTTGTTGTAGTCCGAACTACAACTAGGAAGATTTAGTGGAATATAATTTCTAGTTAGTCGGCAAGGGACAGAGAAGAGTAACCGACTAACCAAATCATCACTGTCAATGTCGCCTTTAATAAGGTTATTAATAAAAACTACACCGAGAATAGTACGCCGATTGGCTAAGGAAGGTAGATTTAGTAGAAGAAGTCTGTTAGTATGGGAAGGTAGTCTTAAGTTTGAATCCCAATTTAGTCCACGCAATGCGAAAATCAAAAAGTTCTTTTGAACGGACGCACAAGTGAGGTATAAAGGGTCTTAGTTATATAAGGATCGTTAAATTCCTTAGCCCACCTCTTAATAAATCCGAGTACACTCATAGCCTTATTGACTATGGAAGAAATGTGCTCGGAGAACTTGAGTTTAGCGTCCAGCCGTACTCCAAGGTCGTCCACAGAGGTAATACTTTCCAGAGGACAACTACATAAAATGTAAGACTCGTACTTAGGACTGGCACGAGAGAATGTCATCAACTTGCATTTTGAGCTGTTCAGATTTAATAGGTTTGCACCACACCAACTGTTAAAACTAATGAGGTCGGCTTAAAGGGATGAATGACAGGAGGCGTCTTTAAATTGAAAACAAAGCTTTACATCATCTGCATACATAAAAGTACGCGAGTTAAGTATGACCGAAGGAAGTTCATTGATGAAAAGCGTAAAAAGAAGGGTACCTAAATGGCTTCCCTGAGGAACACCAGAGGTAACTTGAAAAGGGTCAGAAAGAACATTTTTAAATAGGACTCTTTTTGTTCTGTTGGTCAAATAACTTATAAGCCAGCTTAAAAAATTTGGTGAGAAACCAATAATGTTTAGTTTATGTGTAAGAAGGGAGTGATTTACTGAGTCAAATCCTTTACTGAGTATAAATGACGTCAAATTGAAAATTTTTCTGAAAGCCCTTTATTATAAAGTATGTAAGCTCAAGTAAACTAGTCGAGGAGGAACGACGTTTTAAAAATCCGTGCTGACAAGGAGATATGACGGATCTACAGAAATACTGCAAGCGAGGAGTTATGACATTCTCGAAAAGTTTTGAAATAGCCGACAATTTTGAGATACTTCTATAGTTCAAAGCATCAGACTTGCTGCCCTTTTTGTGAAGCGGTAAAATGAAAGATTCCTTCCATATGGAAGGAAAGGTGTAAGTTTTCAGGGACAGCGAAAAACGTTTGAACAATAGCTTAGATAGAGGATCGGCGCAGTATCGAAAAACGCAACTAGGAATTCCGTCAGGACCAACTGGTTTTATCAAACATAAATCCCTGAAAATCGAACTTTCGTTTAATTGTGGCGTGAAAATACCATTTGAACTGGGAATGGTGAATGTATAAGAATTTACATCGTGTGTCGAAATTGAGTAGGTCGTTTGAAAGAACTTTGCAAACAGATCAGCCATGTCCTTGTCAGGTGACTTACGCTTCATGTTAACAAAATTATAGAACTGTCTGGGATTCTGCGGGAACTGAATCCTGCAACGAGTCAAATAATTTTTGTAGCATTTAGCGTTGAGAGCAACAAAATTAGACCGAACAATAAGATATCTTGAAAACATAGACGAGGAATAACATCTAGTATATTTTTTAAAGTGTCTAGACTTTAGATTTTTAAGACTGGATAGTTCTCTAGTAAACCATGTGGGTTTACTCGAATGCCTCAGATAAGAAAAAGGCACACAAATGTCAAAGAAGTTATTTAATGTTTTATAAAATAAATTAAGAGCCATATCCATATTGTAACATTGATAAAAATTAGACCAGTCATAATTTGAAATTAAATAATTAATTTTATCAAGATCGGCTTTACGAAAACACCGTGCTCTCTTACACGGCGTAACTTTTTTATCTAATACGTTCAAACCAGTTTCAAAAACAACCTCGAACGTAGGATGATAGGAATCTTCTGGTTAGGTAAGTGGGTGGACTCTAGTCAGAGTTACCATTACCGCAATATGAACACCGCCGCCCCGCCGATCATGTCGATCAAACCTATAAGTTGTGAACTTGCTTGGAAAAATTTCAGAGCATAAAATCTCAGGTTTTAACCAAGTCTCAGGGAACACAAGCACATGAGATTCAAACGTCAGGATATTTAAGAATAACGTAGGTAGCTTGCTATGCAGGCCCTTTACGTTTTGGTAGGTTAATGTTAAAAATTTTATTAGTTTTTTGAAGTCGCATTTTTGGAAGTGGTGGCCTGGTTTGGAAAAGGTAGTCTAATGGGTTGACGATTCTTTTTATACCCTTGCAGAGGGAATATTAATTTTAGCCAGAAGTTTGCAACGCACCTTAGGAGACATCTCCGACCCTATAAAGTATATATATTCTGAATCAGCATAAACAGAGGAGTCCAAAAATGGATGTCCGTCTGTCCGTCCGTCCGTCCGTCTGTTGCAACGCAAACTAGTCTCTCAGTTTTTGAGCTATCTTCATGAAACTTGGCATACAAGCTTCTTATTGCTACGCGCTGTAAATAAGTCGGAACGAGCCAGATCGGACCGATATATCGTATAGCTGTCATAGAAACTATCGGCCGATTTTTGTTGTTTTTCAAGATATTGCAACAAGATTTGGCAAATCTTATTCTTATTACGTTCCTAATATGCTGTCAAAATTGTATCAAAATCGGACCGCTATAACATATAGCTGCCATAGGAACAATCGGCTGAAATTAGGGTTTTTGTATGCAAACCTGTTTTGTTCTTGGAAATACCGCACATTATCAATACTTTTTAATGTTATACAGTAACCCGCCCTTATTTTTTCCATTTAAATATCTCAGACGTTTATATTCTATAGCTGTTATAGGAACAATCAGTCAGTCCGTCTGTCTGTTGCAACGCAAATAAGTCCCCCAGTTATTGAGCTATCTTCATAAAAGTTGGCTCACAAGCTTCTTATTTCTGCCCTCTTTAAATAAGTCGGATTGGGCCAGATCGGACTGATATATCGTACAGCTGTCATGGAGCCTATCGGTCGATTTTCGTTATATTTCAAGATATAGCTATCAGGCTTACCACATCCAAATCTAAGTATGTTTCATCAAAATCGAAGTTTTATAACTTATAACGATCAACGATCGGCCTAATGAAGGTACCTGTTGCAATTTTATGAAAATCGGAGTACTATTACATATAGCTGTGTACAACTGCAAGGGTATAAAACCTTCGGCAAGCCGAAGGTAGCCTTTCTTTCTTGTTAAAATGAATTTCTGATTTACGGGGGCGGTGGGCGTGGTAACCAAAATTTGAAAATGACTTTTACTGCCTAGGATATACATGAATCATTCTGCCAAATTTGGAGTCTCTAGCTTTCTTAATAGCTGAGAACTGTTGTCTCATACAGACGGACAGACGGACAGACAGACAGACAGACAGACGGACAGACAGACATGGCTAGATCGACTCGGCTAGTGATCCTGAGTAAGAATATATATAGTTTAAGTGGTCGCATATGTCTCCTTCTGCCTGTTACGCACATTCCGACAAACTTAATAGACCATGTATTTTTTTAAAATCCATGGCCTAAAAATTAGCTGAGTTACAAAATCTTGGAAAATACCAAGAAAATACCACAGTAATTGCATAGGCAAAAATTAAAAAAACAAAATACATACACACGAG
The DNA here is from genome assembly GCA_018904105.1 of Zaprionus tsacasi. Taxonomy (NCBI): domain Eukaryota; kingdom Metazoa; phylum Arthropoda; class Insecta; order Diptera; family Drosophilidae; genus Zaprionus; species Zaprionus tsacasi. The sequence continues at coordinate 1,436,379 of JAEIFR010000176.1, read as the reverse complement.
ACCATATGCAGAATCAGGCAATTACAAAATTCATACACACTGCCCGCTGCTCGAGTCCGACCTCGCTCGACCGAAAAAATGTGTATCTGTGATTCAAAAGCAAATGTGTGTATATCGTCGATTTACAAACCAAGTGTTTGGGTGAACGGACCGGCGCATCAGTTGACAGGCTCTGATTCGAACCAACTCGACTTAAAAAGATTTGGTCGACTGACGCGTGACTGAAGCGATTTGTGGACCAATTCGTTTCGTTTCACCGCCGCTGTTGAATTCAGTGAATTGAATTGACCATGAAATTTCGTGTTTGATGCGACTCAAGAAAAATGTGATAGTTCCTGCTTCCCCACACCAATAGCTAAACAGCCAGTCTACTCATGTGGTGGACGTAGTACTCGACGCTCTCTCCTGATTGCTGTTCCTGTTGCAGGAGCTCGGTCATGCGGTCATGCTCCGTCTGGTGGCTGCGGAAACTTTTGAGCAGCGCCTGACGCAGTTGTATCAAGCTGGTCACCGTTGAGCGGTGCACGTGTATCCAGTACCACTCTCTCGCTCTTCCGGTAAGAAGCACGTGCGCAACCTACCTCTGGAGGAACTCGAGACGGAAGATAAAATCCTCTACGGAGTTGTAACAGTCCTAAACGTCAAACGACACGCCCCACCGTTCCATTTTGGAGTACGGGTTTGGTATCACCATGTTCGCATAGTCTGTTGTCGCATGGTAATCCATCGGACCGTTATTTTGTTTGACCAATCGTCTATCCAGATGTCGGTCCACGCTAATTGCGCGCACACACACACACAAAAATATTTTTCATTTATGTAAAATAAAACAAGTGGGTAGGGCTACAGTCGAACGCCCGACAGTAGGATACCCTTCTCCCAATTTTAAAAATCCGTTACAAACGTGTAACCACACTCATAATTTCAAACAGAAATTTTGCACAAATACTTCTACTACATATAGCTTTCTCGCTCACACTCACACAGCGACGCACGTTAAGAGTGACGTCGACGTCGACGTCAACTGCTAAAGTGGCGCGCAGGCTGCTGCTCGTACATTTTTACTGAAAACGTTGACTTGAATAACTTCTGTGTTATTGGTCCGGTCGAATTGTAATTTGGAGAATATGTTCGTATGATATATAGCTTTATACATACCAAAGCACAACTCTATAAGTTTAATAGTTTGCTAAATAATCGTAAATTTATATGTTCAATACTTTGCTTAACAATCACAAATTACCGATTTGCGGGGGCGGTGGGCGTGGCACCAAACATTTGAAATAAACTTCACCTGCTTGGGAAATATAAGAACCTCCATGCCGAATTTGGAGTCTCTAGCTCTTTTAATAGCTGAGATCCGTTGTCTCAAACAAACAGACGGACAGACGGACAGACAGACGGACATGTCTCAATCGACTCGGCTAGTGATCCTGAGCAAGAATATATACACTTTATGGGGTCTGCCACGCCTCCTTATGCCTGTTACATACATTGCACAAAGTTAGTATACCCTTTTTTGACCATTTTCAATGGTCGAAGGGTATAAAAATAATAACCACAAAAAGAATAACAGCTTTACTGCACCGAACTCTTCGTTCAACGTTTTGTTGGCATCGAAACGTCTGCTGCCACACTGATGAAAATTTTGAACGGGCGACCAAAGTCTGGAGAAAGTTACACCGAATATGGGAGCCGAATTGTCACTTTACTTATGTCAAAATTTAAATCTATTGATCTGGAGGATATTGCGGTTTCACTTACTCTGGCTCACATGGCACAAATTGATGACAAATTGTCGCGCTGGGTTTTACAAACAATATTAAAACTCGAAATGACATGCAACAACAATTACACGCGCACACTTTTAAACAAGTCGGAAAGGCTACAGTCGAGCGCGCCCGACTGTGGTATACCCGCTACAACATTGCGAAAAAACACATCTCACAGTCTAAAATTTGTTTTTCTAACTCGCCTTATCGTTATCATCGATTTTAAAAGAACACGTAGCATTATGCTAAAAAAAAAAAAAAAAAATTATGCCCCTGATGGGATTCGAACCGTGGAACCTCACAAAGCTTGTAAAACGTAGTTTGCAACTATAACCACTCCGCCATTAGCACATTATTATTTGGACCGGCAAAGTTGCATTATGAGACCATTCAACTTGTCGTACAAGACAAAAACTAATACCAACTTACTTCCCATAAAATTCATTTTAATCAAATGCATTAAATACTAAACTTAAAATATTTTAAATACTTGAAAAAAGAAAATTTCAAAAAACCCACTAGAATCGAACCGGACCGAGTAGGATTCGAACCCGTACCCACACAGTCAACGACCACATCCACTCGGCCACTGCGCCTTCTATGAATCTTCTATAAAATTGCAATAATGATCAGTGCAAATAACTTTAGTACATATAATTGAAAAAAAAAAGTGCTTGCCGCCGGAGTTGAACCTGCATATTTTGCATATCTAACATAATAAAACTGACAAAACACGTGGTCACATGGCACTACTATTTCTTTAATATCTTCCATATTTATAGTCCAATCTTACTGAAATTTTCACGAAACGTCCGCAATATGGTATTTATGACGTATATAAACGGTTACTGTAGAGCTAATATTGCAGTTGTAGTCCATTTTTTTTTTTCAATTTATGTGGGCGGGTGGAGGCGTGGCAAAAATCTAAAATAAACTTGCTAAGCGTGCAGTAACAACACATATTGTTACAAAATTTGGTAGCTCTAGCTCTTATAACAGCTGAGATCCAGGTGTTCACACGGACGGACATGGCTATATCGACTCGGCTGTTGATACTGATTCAGAATATATATACTTTATGTGGTCGGAGATGTCTCCTTCTGCCTGTTACATACATTTTCGGTTTGAACAAAGTTATAATACCCTTCTACTCTATGAGTAGCGGGTATAAAAACGGAACCTTGATGACGACGCTTCTACAACAGGCCCGGAGCGTAAAAAGTCTAAGTATCTCTCTCAAGTAAAATGCAATTATTTTGGAAAGACTGGACATAAATATGCCGAATGTCGTGCTCGGCAGAGGACACAAAATCAAGGAAAAAGCCACAACAGGAGTTCATCGCAAGGATCAAAAGACCGGTCAACAGTCAAATGTTTCAAATGCGACGAGCTTGGGCACTTCGCATCCGCTTGTCAAAAAGGACGATCACGAGGAAACGACCAAGTAACCAAGAAACGTGTTGACATCTGTACTGTAGCTCCACCATCAGGAACAATAAGAAGTTCAACCGGTGAGTCTGTTCCATTTGGCTTCGACTCCGGCGCTGAATGTTTCTTGGTTAAGGAAAGCGTCGCCGATAAATTTAGTGGCAAAAGAATTAATAACATTGTTAAATTAAACGGCATATGTAATGATTCAATATTCAGCACTCAAAAACTATTATGTAATATAAATATTGATCAATGTTATTTAGAGATTTTGTTACATGTTATTATGGACAAGTATTTGAAATATGACGTACTAATTGGTCGTGAAATTTTAAGCCAGGACTTTGGCGTAACCATGGACGCTGACAAATTTCAAATTTACACAACCAAAAGAGTAGAATCAAATCGTGAACTTGATGATCTTGATAAGGCAGCCGTAAAAAAAATTCTAAAATGTTATTCAGATTGGTTTATTAATGGAATACAAAAGACTAAGGTCACCACAGGGCAGTTGGAAATTAGATTAATAGATCAGCAAAAGACCGTACAATGGCGGCCATATAGGCTTAGTGAAGAAGAGAAAATTAAAGTGCGGGGTAAAGTTGACGAATTACTAAAAGCTAAGATTATTCGGCCAAGCTGCTCACCTTTCGCTAGTCCCATGATGCTAGTTAAAAACAAGTGGGGATGGCTACAGTCGAGAGCTCGACAGTAAGATACCCTTCTCCCAATTTTCTAAATCTGTTACAAACGTGTAACCACACTCATAATTTTAAACAGAGAGTTCTGCACAAATACTTCTACTACATATAGCTTACTCGCTCGCACTCACACAGCGACGCGCGTAATAATTAAAGCGAAACGTCCCGACGTTGACGTCGACGTCAACTGCTAAAGCAGCGCGCCGGCTGCTGCTCGTATATTTTGCACTGAAAACGTTGACTTGAATAACTTCTGTGTTATCGGTCCGATCGGATTGTAATTTGGAGGATATGTTCATATGACATTTAGCATTATACATACCAAAGCATAACTTTTTAAGTTTAATACTTTGCTTAATAATCGTAAATTATAGATTTGCGGGGGCGGTGGGCGTGGCATCAACCATTTGAAATAAACTTTATCTGCCTATTATATATAGGAACTTCCATACCAAATTTGGTGTCTCTAGCTTTTTTAATAGCTGAGATCTATTCCCTTATACAGACGGACAGACGGACGGACGGACAGACGGACAGACGGACAGACAGACAGACGGACATGTCTCAATCGACTCGGCTAGTGATCCTGAGCAAGAATATATATACTTTGTGGGGTCTGCCACGCCTCCTTATGCCTGTTACATACATTGCACAAAGTTAGTATACCCTTTTTTGACCATTTTCAATGGTCGAAGGGTATAAAAAGAATGGCACAGATCGACTGTGTGTGGACTATCGCATGCTAAACGAAAACACAGACTGTTGCCTTACCGACTTGTTTTTGTTGTAGCTGGGTGTAGTGTGCTTTTGCACCGCTGCAGTCGCTCTATTTATACCCGCTACTCATAGAGTAGAAGGGTATTATAGCTTTGTTCAAATTGAAAATGTATGTAACAGGCAGATGGAGACATCTCCGACCCCATAAAGTATATATATTCTTGATCAGTATCAACAGCCGAGTCGATATAGCCATGTCCATGCCAAAGGATGAGATGCGTCAGAGCCAAATGGCCATGATGACGCCTACATCTGCATCGTGGTGGACCACTTTTCAAAGTACACATTCCTGAAGGCGTTGCGAGAGGCATCAACGGCGTCCTTGATATAATTTCTGATACATGAGGTAATCTTCAATTTATCCATGCCGTAATTTATCCATTCGGATAACAGAAAGCAATTCGCCTCCAAGGCTTTAGAAGAAATAGTTTCTGATTTTGGGATTAAGAACATGTACTCACCAACGCAGCGAAAAGGGTGAATCGCAGCGTATTGTCTCCAATCCACAACTATCTGAAGGAGGATCATCGGGACTGCGATATACATTTGTCAGAAATCTATGTCGCGACACGAAACTCTATCCATTCGGCGACGGGAAAAACGTTCTGCATCCTCTTTGCCCACCTCACCACTACCTAATTGGAAGATGTTACCGCTTGGCTCGCAAATTGCAATGCATGTGTAAACATGAAATGGACGGTATGGCCCAGAGAACTGCAACTATCACATTTTTCTTCCATCGCATCAAACACTGATGCGCCGGTCCGTTCACCCAAACTCTTGGTTTGTAAATCGACACACATTTGCTTTTGAATCACAGATACACATTTTTTCGGTCGAGCGAAGTCGCACTCGAGCAGCGGGCAGTGTGTCTGTATTTTGTTTTTGTAATTGCCTGCCTGTGCGTATGGTCTCGTGTGTATGTATTTTGTTTTTGTAATTGCCTGCTTGTGCGTATGATCTCATGTGTATGTATTTTGTTATTGTAATTTTTGCCTATGCAATTACTGTGGCGCTGCGACGTCTGGATGACCCTTTTTCCTCTAACTAAATGTAGCTGCAATTGTTTGCGTTCCTGCTCTTTGTATTTTCCAAGATTTTGCAACTCAGCTATTTTTTGGGAATGCCCCTAAAAAGGGTTGATTTTGTGTGATTATTTACATACCTAAGCATGGCGTGTTTTCATCAATTAGATGTCAAACAGGTAACGATTATCTGGGGGAGTTCATTTTCCTAATTTTTGATAAATGGAAAGTTTGACGTGCCAACTTTTCATTACCTAATATTACCTATTATTTATATAAACACCTGCATTTCTAAAAAGTGTGCGTCATATTTTAAAATTTTTAAAAACTTTAAAAATAGTTAGTAAATAAATCGTATAATATTGCATAATAATTTATTTCATTTTTTTATATTAAATTGATAGGTATTATCAATTATTCAGTTCGAATTCCTTTTTCAGTTAAACTTTTTCCCCTTCTAGCATTTAACAGCATTGCTCGAGTCACCAGCCCGGCACCGACAGCTGCCATTCCCCCCCTTGAAACCCTCTCATGCCTACACACACTTTGCGCCTAGCAAAGTCTTACATCAACAGCCGCTCTTCTGCTCAAATCGTCTATTTCACCACATTTGAGTAACGGCCAGTATTTGAATTTACGCTTGCTTGAGCTACAAAATAGTCGCTGATACACTGACTCTACAGACTCAACATACGAAGATATTGGTCGGACTCAACACAATCGCCGCTCACAGCAACGGTACGTCGGCGCCCAGAACATGATGCGTCGACGATCAGTCGCGACGAACCGGCGTCTCCAGATGAAGCGTTAGGCAGAGCAACGCAACATTGAGCTGTGCGACAATTCCACGCAACAACATATTCTGCCGAAATTATAGGTTAGCCATTAAGAACAACCAAATAAAATCACTTTTGTCTTGACTTCCGAATCGTACGGTCGCATTATCATTGATATCAAGGAAATCACAACTATTTCCCTCAACCCTCCTCAACAGCCCCACCGCTCAGGCCACGAGTGGTAACTCACGCACTCATGCATACATACGAAACCCTAAATAAACACTGTTGAAGCGCTTCCTTAGAGGCGCGCTATTTGTCTGTAAAACCGAATCTTAGTATACATGCCCTAATAGCCCAAATGAATCAAGACGAAATTGAAGTACACGAGTGGATTTGGAGCTTCTGTAACGGAAGATTGGAACAGCAAATAGGCTACAACATACCTGCCCTGGTGAGTCCGTTCCTGTGGGGATCCACCAGGGTGGATTCTCCCCAGACCTGCCAGCGTCTTTCAAACGCATTCATCTGGCCTGGCGCCGAGAGACGCTCCCCTTACCAGGACAGACAGAATACCGTCCTGTTTGTTGCTGGCCTAATTTCCCCGGCGTGAGCGCCGAATTGCTGCCTTAACGACCCGCTAACGTCTCGGCAGCGCAAGCAGGCTGCTTAACTTACGCCTTCCACTGTTTGTGTTCTATTACGGGCGTGTGCCTCCCATCTTGCTTATGCCCGGGCGTCCGTTTCCCACACAGTTTTGGCATTTTGCCGTCACCGTTCCTGACTTCCCACATCGGTAGCAGAAGAGCCTTCTCGAGGCCGACTGGCAGTCTCGAAACGGATGCCAGTTCTCGCCGCAGTTCCAGCACACCATCTTGTCTGGGGCCTTTGATCCGCGCAGCTCTTCCACAGTTTGAACTGGTGTTTCTTCATCATGACTTTTTGCAATAACACCTCGTGGACGCGAGGCCTGAAGGGGGCGGAAGGCGTTTGCTGCTGGACGTATGGTGTCCTCCCTCGACGCCTGAAACTACGCTCGACTTCTGCTGCCTCGTCCCGTAGTCTCTTCGCCATAGGCTTGTTGAGACTCGACGCCAGTCTACTCATCTGGTGGATATAGTCCTCGACGCTCTCTCCTGATTGCTGTTCCCGTTGCAGGAGCCATGCATGCAGTCATACTCCGTCTGGTGGCTGCGGAAACTGTCCAGCAGCGCCTGACGCATTTGCATCCAGCTGGTGACAGTTAAGTGGCGTACATGCACCTAGTACCACTCTCTCGCTCTCCCGGTAAGGAGCCCACGGAACGTGCGCAGAATTTCCGACCATGGGGATCGGTACTGCCTCTGGAGGAACTCGAGACGGAAGATAAAATTATCTTCGGTGTTGTAGCGGTCGTCGGCGTCAAATGACACGCCACACCGCTCCACTCTGGTGTACGGAGTCGTATTCACCACATTCGCGTAGTCCGTTCCCACATGGCCATCCATTGGCCCGTTATACGGTCGTCTACGGCGTATATCCGCGTCCCTTCTTCTTTCTAGCACATCATGACGGAAGCGCGGTAGCGGCATCGGCGCGCGAAAATCTGGGCATACGCTGCTCTTAGGAATTGATCCGCGGAGGATTCACGCGTCTTCAGTTGACCTGCTAGGCGCGTCCATTTGCTGTCCTTACTCTGGTGATACTTCATTATGGTTAGTTGGCTCTGACGCATCTCATCTTTCAGGGATTGCGCTATCTCCGATTTGTAGAATTTTCCTTAGGTATCCGCTGATTGTGCAACCGCTACACTTACTGCCGACCTAATCACGCTGTCCAAATTTCCTTCTAGTGCGCCTGGCTGCTGTTCAACACCGTCTTTGCCGTCGAGTGGATCATCTTCCATTTGACTGCGGATTTTGTCAATCCTGCTGGGCGTCCGTAGGAGTCCCTTGTTTCCCATCGACATCTGCGGACCGACTGCACCCTTTCCATTGATGGGCCATGTTACGTCACACTCTGGCTCTGGCCCCTTCGACCATAAGTTGTGCCCACCAACATCTCTTTCCTCATTCTTCTTCTCATTTTTTATTTTATTTTTATTTCGTTGCAGGGTAACGTGCAACCACCGTGACAAAACACCTTTTATTAAAATTGTACTTTTAATTTACTTTTTACTTCAATTTGCAATACCTTTGTGTATGTGTGTAAGCAAAAATGTAAATGTATATGTGTATATCTTAATATTAATAATTTGTAATTTCAACGTTTATATTTAAGATTTACTATAATTATATAATATAAATAATTACACAATATGTTAAAACTAAAATTATTAGGAGAAAGTTTTTGTATTATTCGATAAATATAAATAACATGGAACAAAAAATAATTTAATTAAATCAATGAAAAATATATACGTTAGCATGTTGAGATATGTTAGTATAATAAATGAATAAAGGTACTAAATATTCCACAATTTGTTCGCTTCAATATATAACAGATATAGCTATCAGGCTTACCACATCCAAATCTAAGTATGTTTCATCAAAATCGAAGTTTTATAACTTATAACGATGAACGATCGGCCTAATGAAGGTACCTGTTGCAATTTTATGAAAATCGGAGTACTATTACATATAGCTGTGTACAACTGCAAGGGTATAAAACCTTCGGCAAGCCGAAGGTAGCCTTTCTTTCTTGTTAAAATGAATTTCTGATTTACGGGGGCGGTGGGCGTGGTAACCAAAATTTGAAAATGACTTTTACTGCCTAGGATATACATGAATCATTCTGCCAAATTTGGAGTCTCTAGCTTTCTTAATAGCTGAGAACTGTTGTCTCATACAGACGGACAGACGGACAGACAGACAGACAGACAGACGGACAGACAGACATGGCTAGATCGACTCGGCTAGTGATCCTGAGTAAGAATATATATAGTTTATGTGGTCGCATATGTCTCCTTCTGCCTGTTACGCACATTCCGACAAACTTAATAGACCATGTATTTTTTTAAAATCCATGGCCTAAAAATTAGCTGAGTTACAAAATCTTGGAAAATACCAAGAAAATACCACAGTAATTGCATAGGCAAAAATTAAAAAAACAAAATACATACACACGAGACCATATGCAGAATCAGGCAATTACAAAATTCATACACACTGCCCGCTGCTCGAGTCCGACCTCGCTCGACCGAAAAAATGTGTATCTGTGATTCAAAAGCAAATGTGTGTATATCGTCGATTTACAAACCAAGTGTTTGGGTGAACGGACCGGCGCATCAGTTGACAGGCTCTGATTCGAACCAACTCGACTTAAAAAGATTTGGTCGACTGACGCGTGACTGAAGCGATTTGTGGACCAATTCGTTTCGTTTCACCGCCGCTGTTGAATTCAGTGAATTGAATTGACCATGAAATTTCGTGTTTGATGCGACTCAAGAAAAATGTGATAGTTCCTGCTTCCCCACACCAATAGCTAAACAGCCAGTCTACTCATGTGGTGGACGTAGTACTCGACGCTCTCTCCTGATTGCTGTTCCTGTTGCAGGAGCTCGGTCATGCGGTCATGCTCCGTCTGGTGGCTGCGGAAACTTTTGAGCAGCGCCTGACGCAGTTGTATCAAGCTGGTCAGCGTTGAGCGGTGCACGTGTATCCAGTACCACTCTCTCGCTCTTCCGGTAAGAAGCACGTGCGCAAACCTACCTCTGGAGGAACTCGAGACGGAAGATAAAATCCTCTACGGAGTTGTAACAGTCCTAAACGTCAAACGACACGCCCCACCGTTCCATTTTGGAGTACGGGTTTGGTATCACCATGTTCGCATAGTCTGTTGTCGCATGGTAATCCATCGGACCGTTATTTTGTTTGACCAATCGTCTATCCAGATGTCGGTCCACGCTAATTGCGCGCACACACACACACAAAAATATTTTTCATTTATGTAAAATAAAACAAGTGGGTAGGGCTACAGTCGAACGCCCGACAGTAGGATACCCTTCTCCCAATTTTAAAAATCCGTTACAAACGTGTAACCACACTCATAATTTCAAACAGAAATTTTGCACAAATACTTCTACTACATATAGCTTTCTCGCTCACACTCACACAGCGACTCACGTTAACTGCTAAAGTGGCGCGCAGGCTGCTGCTCGTACATTTGTACTGAAAACGTTGACTTGAATAACTTCTGTGTTATTGGTCCGATCGAATTGTAATTTGGAGAATATGTTCGTATGATATATAGCTTTATACATATCAAAGCACAACTCTATAAGTTTAATAGTTTGCTAAATAATCGTAAATTTATATGTTCAATACTTTGCTTAACAATCACAAATTACCGATTTGCGGGGGCGGTGGGCGTGGCACCAAACATTTGAAATAAACTTCACCTGCTTGGGAAATATAAGAACCTCCATGCCGAATTTGGAGTCTCTAGCTCTTTTAATAGCTGAGATCCGTTGTCTCAAACAAACAGACGGACAGACGGACAGACAGACGGACATGTCTCAATCGACTCGGCTAGTGATCCTGAGCAAGAATATATACACTTTATGGGGTCTGCCACGCCTCATACATTGCACAAAGTTAGTATACCCTTTTTTGACCATTTTCAATGGTCGAAGGGTATAAAAATAATAACCACAAAAAGAATAACAGCTTTACTGCACCGAACTCTTCGTTCAACGTTTTGTTGGCATCGAAACGTCTGCTGCCACACTGATGAAAATTTTGAACGGGCGACCAAAGTCTGGAGAAAGTTACACCGAATATGGGAGCCGAATTGTCACTTTACTTATGTCAAAATTTAAATCTATTGATCTGGAGGATATTGCGGTTTCACTTACTCTGGCTCACATGGCACAAATTGATGACAAATTGTCGCGCTGGGTTTTACAAACAATATTAAAACTCGAAATGACATGCAACAACAATTACACGCGCACACTTTTAAACAAGTCGGAAAGGCTACAGTCGAGCGCGCCCGACTGTGGTATACCCGCTACAACATTGCGAAAAAACACATCTCACAGTCTCAAATTTGTTTTTCTAACTCGCCTTATCGTTATCATCGATTTTAAAAGAACATGTAGCATTATGCTAAAAAAAAAAAAAAAAAAATTATGCCCCTGATGGGATTCGAACCGTGGAACCTCACAAAGCTTGTAAAACGTAGTTTGTAACTATAACCACTCCGCCATTAGCACATTATTATTTGGACCGGCAAAGTTGCATTATGAGACCATTCAACTTGTCGTACAAGACAAAAACTAATACCAACTTACTTCCCATAAAATTCCTTTTAATCAAATGCATTAAATACTAAACTTAAAATATTTTAAATACTTGAAAAAAGAAAATTTCAAAAAACCCACTAGAATCGAACCGGACCGAGTAGGATTCGAACCCGTACCCACACAGTCAACGACCACATCCACTCGGCCACTGCGCCTTCTATGAATCTTCTATAAAATTGCAATAATGATCAGTGCAAATAACTTTAGTACATATAATTGAAAAAAAAAAAGTGCTTGCCGCCGGAGTTGAACCTGCATATTTTGCATATCTAACATAATAAAACTGACAAAACACGTGGTCACATGGCACTACTATTTCTTTAATATCTTCCATATTTATAGTCCAATCTTACTGAAATTTTCACGAAACGTCCGCAATATGGTATTTATGACGTATATAAACGGTTACTGTAGAGCTAATATTGCAGTTGTAGTCCATTTTTTTTTTCAATTTATGTGGGCGGGTGGAGGCGTGGCAAAAATCTAAAATAAACTTGCTAAGCGTGCAGTAACAACACATATTGTTACAAAATTTGGTAGCTCTAGCTCTTATAACAGCTGAGATCCAGGTGTTCACACGGACGGACGGACAGACGGACATGGCTATATCGACTCGGCTGTTGATACTGATTCAGAATATATATACTTTATGTGGTCGGAGATGTCTCCTTCTGCCTGTTACATACATTTTCGGTTTGAACAAAGTTATAATACCCTTCTACTCTATGAGTAGCGGGTATAAAAACGGAACCTTGATGACGACGCTTCTACAACAGGCCCGGAGCGTAAAAAGTCTAAGTATATCTCTCAAGTAAAATGCAATTATTTTGGAAAGACTGGACATAAATATGCCGAATGTCGTGCTCGGCAGAGGACACAAAATCAAGGAAAAAGCCACAACAGGAGTTCATCGCAAGGATCAAAAGACCGGTCAACAGTCAAATGTTTCAAATGCGACGAGCTTGGGCACTTCGCATCCGCTTGTCAAAAAGGACGATCACGAGGAAACGACCAAGTAACCAAGAAACGTGTTGACATCTGTACTGTAGCTCCACCATCAGGAACAATAAGAAGTTCAACCGGTGAGTCTGTTCCATTTGGCTTCGACTCCGGCGCTGAATGTTTCTTGGTTAAGGAAAGCGTCGCCGATAAATTTAGTGGCAAAAGAATTAATAACATTGTTAAATTAAACGGCATATGTAATGATTCAATATTCAGCACTCAAAAACTATTATGTAATATAAATATTGATCAATGTTATTTAGAGATTTTGTTACATGTTATTATGGACAAGTATTTGAAATATGACGTACTAATTGGTCGTGAAATTTTAAGCCAGGACTTTGGCGTAACCATGGACGCTGACAAATTTCAAATTTACACAACCAAAAGAGTAGAATCAAATCGTGAACTTGATGATCTTGATAAGGCAGCCGTAAAAAAAATTCTAAAATGTTATTCAGATTGGTTTATTGATGGAATACCAAAGACTAAGGTCACCACAGGGCAGTTGGAAATTAGATTAATAGATCAGCAAAAGACCGTACAATGGCGGCCATATAGGCTTAGTGAAGAAGAGAAAATTAAAGTGCGGGGTAAAGTTGACGAATTACTAAAAGCTAAGATTATTCGGCCAAGCTGCTCACCTTTCGCTAGTCCCATGATGCTAGTTAAAAACAAGTGGGGATGGCTACAGTCGAACGCCCGACAGTAGGATACCCTTCTCCCAATTTTCTAAATCTGTTACAAACGTGTAACTACACTGATAATTTCAAACAGAAATTCTGCACAAATTCTTCTCTATACGAGGGTCGTTTGATAAGTCCGTGACTTTTTGAATAAAATATATTTTTTTCGTCAAAGAAGCGTTTTATTTCTCAACATAATCTCCTTTTAGCTCTATACATTTAGTCCAGCGTTTTTCCAATTTTTTTATTCCTTCCAAATAATAGGTTTTCTCAAGGCCCTCAAAATAGTCGTTTGTTTCTGTGATGACCTCTTCATTTGACCCGAATCTCTTACCGCCGAGCCATTTCTTCATGTTTGGAAACAAAAAATAGTCACAGGGGGCTAAATCTGGAGAATATGCTGGATGGGGTAGCAGTTCGTAGCCCAATTTATGAAATTTTGCCATGCTGACTACACACGTGTGCACCCGTGCATTGTCCTGATGGAACAGCACTTTTTTTTCGCCAAATGCGGTCGTTTCTGCTTCAAATCAATATCGAATCTGTCCAAAAGCTCTGAATAATATTCGCCGGTGATCGTTTTACCCTTTTCAAGGTAATCGATGTGAATGATACCTTGTGCATCCCAAAAAACTGTGGCCATGACCTTGTTGGCCGACAGACCCACCTTGGCCTTCTTTGGTGCACGTTCACCCGGAGAAACCCACTGTCTTGATTGTTCTTTGGTCTCTGGTGTGGTGTGGTGGATCCATGTTTCGTCTACGGTAACGAAACGGCGCAAAAATTCGTTTGGATTGCGGTTGAACATCGCCAAACACTCCTTTGAAATGGTCACACGGTTGCGCTTATGGTCGTGTGTGAGCAATCGCGGCACCCATCGCGCGGAAAGCTTTTTCATGTCCAAATATTCATGTAAAATGTGATGTACCCGTTCAGTTGAGATGCCTACAGCCTCAGCTACCTCACGCACTTTCATTCTCCGATCATCCAATATCATTCCATGGATTTTGTCGACGATTTCTGGCATGACGACCTCTTTTGGGCGACCTGAACGTTCGGCATCACTTGTACTGGTACGACCACAACGGAACTCAGTAAACCATTTCTTAACCATTGAAATTGATGGTGCAGAGTCCCCATAATATTTATCAAGTCTTTCCTTGGTTTCGGTGATGGATTTTTTACGCAAAAAATAATGCTTAATTAGCACACGAAATTCACTTTTTTCCATTTTCGTTAAAATTCACGAGATCGTCTGCTTTCAATGCCTATAAAACGCAAACCAAAAAACGCAGCTTTCTCAAAATTTTACAGTCAGCTGTTAATCGATAACTGCTGACAGGAGCAGTGTTGTATTTAGAGCAGGTGCGCGGCAAATACAAAAAGTCACGGACTTATCAAACGACCCTCGTATATACATAGCTTACTCGCTCGCACTCACACAGCGACGCGCGTAATAATTAAAGCGAAACGTCCCGACGTTGACGTCGACGTCAACTGCTAAAGCAGCGCGCCGGCTGCTGCTCGTATATTTTGCACTGAAAACGTTGACTTGAATAACTTCTGTGTTATCGGTCCGATCGGATTGTAATTTGGAGGATATGTTCATATGACATTTAGCATTATACATACCAAAGCATAACTTTTTAAGTTTAATACTTTGCTTAATAATCGTAAATTATCGATTTGCGGGGGCGGTGGGCGTGGCATCAACCATTTGAAATAAACTTTATCTGCCTATTATATATAGGAACTTCCATACCAAATTTGGTGTCTCTAGCTTTTTTAATAGCTGAGATCTATTCCCTTATACAGACGGACAGACGGACGGACGGACAGACGGACAGACGGACAGACAGACAGACGGACATGTCTCAATCGACTCGGCTAGTGATCCTGAGCAAGAATATATATACTTTGTGGGGTCTGCCACGCCTCCTTATGCCTGTTACATACATTGCACAAAGTTAGTATACCCTTTTTTGACCATTTTCAATGGTCGAAGGGTATAAAAAGTGATAGAATTTACGAGAGGAGAAAGCAAGAAAAAGAACCACTACCCTTCTACGGGGCGCACTTCGGGGACACTACTGGTGTTGGTGTAGGTCCCGCGTCTTTACCCACCCTACCTATGAGTCCTTTTTCGCATTAATTTGAAGAACTCCCTGACTAATTATTTTGTATCTTACAGATTCCTGATACCTAGATTTAATTTAGTTTAATATACTTTTAGGCAACTTTAGTTTTAATATTTATTTATAAGTTTAATGTATTAGTTATAAGACTGTCCGTTCATCACATGGTGCTGGTTGATTTCTATTATATTTGGTGTGTTACGGTTATGGGATCTGGTTACGGCACGATTAAATCTACCTGTACCTCTAGTACTTGCCCTAGGTTGGTTAGCAATATTTTCAGAGCTCTGCGCCTAAGTGCAAGGGCGTCTACATATTGGACAATTATTGTTGGTCGTTAACCATTCTTTTTGAAATGCTATATGAAATCTGTGTCCACACACGGTGTATCTGAAAGCTGTCTCTGTACTTGTATTATTACAAATAGTGCATGGAGTAGGCTCTTCGGAGTTTGCAGTAATTGCAACAAAGTCTTCTGTACTACGCACAACTGCCATAGTTACAGATTTATTGTTAGAGTATATGATATGTATGTATGTATGTATATGTATATGATATATGTGATTCTACAATCAATTAATAAACTTTATCAAACGACAAAGGGAATGCTACTCGGTATTCACTCAACGATAAAGGTAACAAGAAATGTCATAACTAGATAATGTAACTGATACTCATAATTTTTTTTTCTTTTTTTGGGACTTATCCTTGGGCATCCATGCAGCAAACTTTTATTTGCTGTATGCAATTCAACATTTTAATGTAGAAACTAATACAAAAGAATTGGTTTTGAATTTCTTTTTCAAGATAAAGAGGAAGGTGCCAGTTTTTATTAGCATCAGCAGTCTCAATTTATTTTGAATAGAAGATTAGCGTTAACCTCTATTGTTTGGAGAGGAACCGATTTCAATCAGATCTTATAGTCCTAGAAAAAGGAATTTAAAGATTGGTTATGCTTACTCTGAAAGCGTAAGTACTGATATAAATACAACATATATGTTGGTCTGGCTCCGATCCAATGCCAGAAGTACCAGCAATTCCTAATCATTTATGAAGTATTTCAGAAACTATAATAATAATATTGTATTGAGGTATTTGTTTATCGGGAAGGAATTTAGGAAGGGTAATATGGAAGCCGGGGGGTTTGATTAAATAAATGGACTTGCCTTTTCTTCTTTATGCCATTTACTACTCATGTCTTTGTTTTATTAATGAAAATAAAATTTATTTTTGCTCGGGCCTCACACGTTCGGGCGCCATTTTTGTGTTATCCTGTAACGTGTACAATAAAGAGTTGTGTCCCCAATTCACTGTCTACTATACGGTTCCGGCCTTGCTTAGGGTAATGGCGTCGGTTCTTGAATTGGTTCAACAAAATTGCTACGGTTAAACAAAAAGATTCGTAGACAGTAAGGTAAGAAAGATGGACTGTAAACAAATGGATTTGGATGTTGAAGTTGCAAGAAGTTGAAAAACTAACTTCTTCTATCTATACCCACCTTACCTGTAGAATTAAACATAATTTGTATCATCCTACCCGTGTTATTTTTGTTGCCTGAGATGCTTTTAGGTGCCCATTTAAAAGATCGCTTAATTCATAGAACGATTAATTTTTAATTCAAGATAATGGCCATTTATACATTTCACTGTTCATCAGTGGAGATTTGAATATAAGTTTGCAAGCATATAACGCAGTAAATATATAGATATAGAAATGGGAACAATTGTGTAAAGATATAGTAATATGAATAATGATTATTTAATTAGGTTTTTAAACATATAGTTGCATTTTATATATTTTTTGATTGTTATAGATATTTTCTTTTAATTTTGTATGGTATTTCGTTTTGATATTATTTGATTTTAAATTATTTTTAAATTGCTTGTTCTATATAAATATGTAATTGGTTTTCAAAAATATAACTCACGGTTGATTTCATTCCGACTTACGAAACAGCTGCTTTGACGTTGTCCTGAAGGCCTGAAGAGGACGTATGCTGTGTGAACTTCAAGAGAATTAGAATATATAAATTAATTTCCGTTTTATTAAAACTCAGAAACTTTATCTTGATGTCGTTTTATTCAACTCCAAATTGGGACTGAACAGAAGAGTCTTAAGAATACCCTTATATAGCTGTGGGTGTTAGGCAGCGACGCGGCAGAGCTCTGCAGTTTGAACCGCAATGTCAGCAATTTGTCGTCAAGGGTCGAAAGTGCGCACGCAAGACAAACTGCGGACACTGTTGGTGGCATTTGCGGCGTTTTGGACGGATGTTGAGTTCATTGAACCGAACAATGTAATACAATGTTGCAGTTCTTATTGGATAGGCGGATGTTTAGTTTATTGAACTGAACAATGTTGCAATTCTTGTTGAATACTATATTTCGTTATTTATTATTTAGGCAATTCTTGTTAAATGTTGTTTTGTGTTTATTAGCTTTAAGTACTATTTATTGATTAGTTAGCTATTTGAAGTGTTTTGTATTTATTGTTGTTAACTTATATAACAGCATAAATTATTTTGTACATACCATACCATTGTAACAATAACTCTGTGTTACCTTCGATTTTACGAATTTCCATATCTGGGAAGGATGAGGAAAGGATGTCGCTTAATGAGTATTTGAAAATAATGCTTGCTCATATAATTTTAAAAGAACATCCTTCTTTGGTGCTTCAGCCGTATTGTATTGTCGGCTTCGATATTACTGCATATTTTGTAGCTAAGAGAATCGCCAATCAATGGACTTTATAATCCGTTGTGGTGCCAATAGAAGTTATTGGTTAAGTCCTAGTTATACCCTTCGACCATTGAAAATGGTTAAAAAAGAGTATACTTACTTTGTGCAAATGTATGTAACACGCATAAGGAGGCGTGGCAGACCCCATAAAGTATATATATTTTTGATCAGGATCACTAGCCGAGTCAATTGAGCTATGTCCGTATGACTGTCCGTCTGTCTGTCCGTCTGTCTGTCCGTCTATATGAGACAAAAGATTTCAGCTATTAGAAAAGCTAGAGACACCAAATTTGGTATGGAGGTTCCTATATATAATAGGCAGATAAAGTTTATTTCAAATGTTTGATGACACGTCCACCGCCTCCGCAAATCGGTGAGTTCTGCTTTGGTATGTATAAAGCTGAAAGCAATATGAACATATCCTCCAAATTACAATCCGATGGGATCAATAGCACAGAAGTTTTTCAGGTACACGTTTTCAGTACAAATGTATGAGGAGCAGCCTGCGCGCAGCTACGAGCATTTGACGTCGACGTCGACCTTGTGTCGAGTCGCTTTACGTTTTACGCACGTCGCTGTGTGAGTGCGAGCGAGTAAGCTATATGTAGAGAAGTAATTGTGCAGAATTTCTGTTTGAAATGATCAGTTTAGTTAAACGTTTGTAACGGATGTAGAAAATTGGGAGATGGGTATCTTACTGTCGAGCACGCTCGACTGTTGCCTTACCGACTTGTTTTTGTTGTAGCTGGGTGTAGTGTGCTTTTGCACCGCTGCAGTCGCTCTATTTATACCCGCTACTCATAGAGTAGAAGGGTATTATAGCTTTGTTCAAATTGAAAATGTATGTAACAGGCAGATGGAGACATCTCCGACCCCATAAAGTATATATATTCTTGATCAGTATCAACAGCCGAGTCGATATAGCCATGTCCATGCCAAAGGATGAGATGCGTCAGAGCCAAATGGCCATGATGACGCCTACATCTGCATCGTGGTGGACCACTTTTCAAAGTACACATTCCTGAAGGCGTTGCGAGAGGCATCAACGGCGTCCTTGATATAATTTCTGATACATGAGGTAATCTTCAATTTATCCATGCCGTAATTTATCCATTCGGATAACAGAAAGCAATTCGCCTCCAAGGCTTTAGAAGAAATAGTTTCTGATTTTGGGATTAAGAACATGTACTCACCAACGCAGCGAAAAGGGTGAATCGCAACGTATTGTCTCCAATCCACAACTATCTGAAGGAGGATCATCGGGACTGCGATATACATTTGTCAGAAATCTATGTCGCGACACGAAACTCTATCCATTCGGCGACGGGAAAAACGTTCTGCATCCTCTTTGCCCACCTCACCTCTACCTAATTGGAAGATGTTACCGCTTGGCTCGCAAATTGCAATCCATGTGTAAACATGAAATGGACGGTATGGCCCAGAGAACTGCAACTATCACATTTTTCTTCCATCGCATCAAACACTGATGCGCCGGTCCGTTCACCCAAACTCTTGGTTTGTAAATCGACACACATTTGCTTTTGAATCACAGATACACATTTTTTCGGTCGAGCGAGGTCGCACTCGAGCAGCGGGCAGTGTGTCTGTATTTTGTTTTTGTAATTGCCTGCCTGTGCGTATGGTCTCGTGTGTATGTATTTTGTTATTGTAATTTTTGCCTATGCAATTACTGTGGCGCTGCGACGTCTGGATGACCCTTTTTCCTCTAACTAAATGTAGCTGCAATTGTTTGCGTTCCTGCTCTTTGTATTTTCCAAGATTTTGCAACTCAGCTATTTTTTGGGAATGCCCCTAAAAAGGGTTGATTTTGTGTGATTATTTACATACCTAAGCAAGGCGTGTTTTCATCAATTAGATGTCAAACAGGTAACGATTATCTGGGGGTGTTCATTTTCCCAATTTTTGATAAATGGAAAGTTTGACGTGCCAACTTTTCATTACCTAATATTACCTATTATTTATATAAGCACCTGCATTTCTAAAAAGTGTGCGTCATATTTTAAAATTTTTAAAAACTTTAAAAATAGTTAGTAAATAAATCGTATAATATTGCATAATAATTTATTTCATTTTTTTATATTAAATTGATAGGTATTATCAATTATTCAGTTCGAATTCCTTTTTCAGTTAAACTTTTTCCCCTTCTAGCATTTAACAGCATTGCTCGAGTCACCAGCCCGGCACCGACAGCTGCCATTCCCCCCCTTGAAACCCTCTCATGCCTACACACACTTTGCGCCTAGCAAAGTCTTACATCAACAGCCGCTCTTCTGCTCAAATCGTCTATTTCACCACATTTGAGTAACGGCCAGTATTTGAATTTACGCTTGCTTGAGCTACAAAATAGTCGCTGATACACTGACTCTACAGACTCAACATACGAAGATATTGGTCGGACTCAACACAATCGCCGCTCACAGCAACGGTACGTCGGCGCCCAGAACATGATGCGTCGACGATCAGTCGCGACGAACCGGCGTCTCCAGATGAAGCGTTAGGCAGAGCAACGCAACATTGAGCTGTGCGACAATTCCACGCAACAACATATTCTGCCGAAATTATAGGTTAGCCATTAAGAACAACCAAATAAAATCACTTTTGTCTTGACTTCCGAATCGTACGGTCGCATTATCATTGATATCAAGGAAATCACAACTATTTCCCTCAACCCTCCTCAACAGCCCCACCGCTCAGGCCACGAGTGGTAACTCACGCACTCATGCATACATACGAAACCCTAAATAAACACTGTTGAAGCGCTTCCTTAGAGGCGCGCTATTTGTCTGTAAAACCGAATCTTAGTATACATGCCCTAATAGCCCAAATGAATCAAGACGAAATTGAAGTACACGAGTGGATTTGGAGCTTCTGTAACGGAAGATTGGAACAGCAAATAGGCTACAACATACCTGCCCTGGTGAGTCCGTTCCTGTGGGGATCCACCAGGGTGGATTCTCCCCAGACCTGCCAGCGTCTTTCAAACGCATTCATCTGGCCTGGCGCCGAGAGACGCTCCCCTTACCAGGACAGACAGAATACCGTCCTGTTTGTTGCTGGCCTAATTTCCCCGGCGTGAGCGCCGAATTGCTGCCTTAACGGCCCGCTAACGTCTCGGCAGCGCAAGCAGGCTGCTTAACTTACGCCTTCCACTGTTTGTGTTCTATTACGGGCGTGTGCCTCCCATCTTGCTTATGCCCGGGCGTCCGTTTCCCACACAGTTTTGGCATTTTGCCGTCACCGTTCCTGACTTCCCACATCGGTAGCAGAAGAGCCTTCTCGAGGCCGACTGGCAGTCTCGAAACGGATGCCAGTTCTCTCCGCAGTTCCAGCACACCATCTTGTCTGGGGCCTTTGATCCGCGCAGCTCTTCCACAGTTTGAACTGGTGTTTCTTCATCATGACTTTTTGCAATAACACCTCGTGGACGCGAGGCCTGAAGGGGGCGGAAGGCGTTTGCTGCTGGACGTATGGTGTCCTCCCTCGACGCCTGAAACTACGCTCGACTTCTGCTGCCTCGTCCCGTAGTCTCTTCGCCATAGGCTTGTTGAGACTCGACGCCAGTCTACTCATCTGGTGGATATAGTCCTCGACGCTCTCTCCTGATTGCTGTTCCCGTTGCAGGAGCCATGCATGCAGTCATACTCCGTCTGGTGGCTGCGGAAACTGTCCAGCAGCGCCTGACGCATTTGCATCCAGCTGGTGACAGTTAAGTGGCGTACATGCACCTAGTACCACTCTCTCGCTCTCCCGGTAAGGAGCCCACGGAACGTGCGCAGAATTTCCGACCATGGGGATCGGTACTGCATTTGGAGGAACTCGAGACGGAAGATAAAATTATCTTCGGTGTTGTAGCGGTCGTCGGCGTCAAACGACACGCCCAGCGTTTAAAAAACTGCTGTAAGTTTCATTTCACATGATTTTGCTTTTGCTTCTGCTTCTGAAAAATCAGAAGTCGCAGTCAAAGCATAAGTAAAAATCACGCAGCGACAAATATCAAAAATCAGCAGCAGTCGCCGTTTTTCGTTTTTTTGCTTTCTGCTTTGCTGTTGCTTTTCATCGTAGACGTTCGTCGCACCTGGAGCTACCGACGACTTTCGGAAGTCGTCGGCAGTCGCTGCAGCATAAGTCGGCGCATCCGACTGTTTGCTGCTTTTGATTTTCGTTGCTATTGCTGCTGACCAACAGTCGCAGCAGCTGAAATCAGTGCTTTCGACTGTTTGCTGCTTCTGATTTTTGTTGCTATCGTTGCTTTCGACTGTTTGCTGCTTCTGATTTTCGTTGCCGAGCAGCATAAGGTGACAGACGCATGAGGCGACAAGTTCTTTCAGTAGCCCCGACTTGTATTTAATTACTCCCTGCTCAAACGTGAATTTGATCAT
The DNA here is from genome assembly GCA_018904105.1 of Zaprionus tsacasi. Lineage (NCBI taxonomy): Eukaryota > Metazoa > Arthropoda > Insecta > Diptera > Drosophilidae > Zaprionus > Zaprionus tsacasi. The sequence continues at coordinate 1,413,651 of JAEIFR010000176.1, read as the reverse complement.
TCAGCGTGCCGCAATTTGTTGTAGACTGTAACTTCCGCTAAACTGTAGTGTGGTGTCTTAATACCGCTATCAGTCGATTTTTAGCAAAGATTTCGGCACAGAATTAACTGGCCTACATATTTGCTCCTTCTTTGATTTGGGCGCCATTACAAGTATGTTACGGATTGCTTTTTTCTCGACAGGGTCGCGACTAGCTCAATAGCGCCTGGGGAGGGGTTTTTCCTCCAGCCCTGAAGTCCTCACCAATTATCGACTAACATTGGTATTTAACACATAAGACACATCACTAACAAAAAAAGGTAAACCAACCAAACGTGCAAAAACAGATATTGCACATATTTCACATTTTGTTTCGTTTACTTGCATTTCTAACTACTCTACGTGGGACAACAACACACAACAACGGCCATTGGTGACTGCCAAGTCACCGCGCACCCACCCAACCATGTGATGATCCTGCTCAGGAGTTTCGGAGTCCGTCCTGGCCTACTAAGGCCGCCCCATCTCCCTCAAAAAGGTATCTTAGCACTTGATTTAATATTTACACATTTACTTAACAAAAATGGACCTCCCTGCCATTACTATCCCCACGTGGGAAAAGTGAACGCTAACAACGGAAAATTTATATTCTACTAACAATTATTTTTATTCAACTAATGGGACATTTTATTTTTGCAGCGTCTTCGCCGCAAATTCGGCTAGTGCAGGCTATAGATTATGCCATCTGTCGGCGCTGGTGAAGTCGGCTGCTAGCGCTGCGTAAGTTGCCGCAGCAGTAAATTTAAACGTTACGCTGCCTAGATGTTAGCGCGCTGTTAAGGCAGCGGTCGGTGCTCTCGCCGGGGAAATTTGGCCAGCTACAGGCAGGACAGGCTTTGCCTGTGGCTGGTAGAAGTATGTCTTGCGGTGCCAGATGATGAGATGAGTTTGATGAACGCTGGCTGGTCAGTGACAAAATCAATCCTGGCGGATCCCCACCGGAACGGACTCACCAGAGCAGGTACATATGTCGCAGACCTTGTCTTGCTACTGGATCAATCTTCGGGTTGAAGCGTGCTGCACATACACAAGATTTATTGGAATTAATTTAAATAAAATAAAATTAACTTTAAAAACCACGCACTTCGAATTTTCTCTAGCAGCTTTACTGCATCGGTGGATCTCCTCGAACAAACTGTTCGTTGCGCCCTTGGAAAATATGTTGGCGATCATAGCAGTTGGCATTCGGGCATCTGCCGACGGCTCAAACGGCGTTTACTCAAAACGGGAGCCTTGGGTCGGCGACCGATCTGGCTGTAACGGAGGAGATTCCTCCGCATGCCACCAGATGGTGCTGATTCAAGGTCATGCTTGGCTCGCACTGCTTGTTCCGCCAGCCGATGTTTTCATACCAGGGAAGCTGTGTTCATCGATACATTCCAATCGTCGCTCAATATGAACACTGCAGTCTCGCAGAATGCAACAACAACTACAATATGACGTAAAAAATATGGTTTGTAACAGGCATAAGGAGGTGTGGCAGACCCCATAAACTATATTTATTCTTACTCTGGATCACTAGCCGAGTCGATCGAGACATGTCCGTCTGTCTGTTTGTTAGAGACAACAGATCTCAGCTATTAAAAAAGCTAGAGACACCGAATTTGTCATGAAGGTTCCCATATATCATTGACAGATGAATTTTAAATACAATGTTTGATGCCCCGCCTACCGCCCCCGCAAAGCGGTAATTTTTGATTATAAAGCAAAGTATTAATATCATAACGCTCTGCCTCGGTACATATTACAATCCGATCGGATCAATAATACAGAAGTTATTCAAATCAGTTCAAATGTTCGGTACGAGCAGCAGCCAGTGCGTTGCTTTGAGCAATTGACGACGTCGACGTCGCGTCGCTTTATACCTTGTGTGCGTTTACGTGTACAAGCATGCCATATGTAGTAGAATTATTTGAGCAGAATACCCTGCTTGAAATTATTAGTGTGGTTATTCGTTTGTAACGGATTTTAACAATTGGAAGAAGGGTATCTTACTGTCGGGCGTGTTCGACTGTAGCCTAACAGACTTGTTTTTAATTTTGAATAAACAATTAATTAAAACATATAAGTTAAGTTAATTCGGCTCTCGCAGCCGCATAGATCACCTAGTTAAGTTAAATAGCATTCCAGCTTCCAACGCCGGTTCTGCTCCCTTTGTTTTGGATCACCTTGGTTCGTTCTACTTTGGTTAAATAAGGGTCGCGTCGATTTGTTTCTCGTTATAATTTTATTACGGATTTTAATTACTAAACTTCTCTCCCTTGACATGTGTCTCGCTTGAGCGTCAGGCTAAAAAGGAAAGAAAAACGCTAACGCCTTCTGTCAAACTTGCCATCTCCTGTCAAACTTGACAGCGTCTCCGCATCTATGCGAAAGGTAAAATACATCCCTGAGGTTAAGCCGGTAGCACACTACATAACTACATGATATTTATTAATTCTAGAACAAATTCACTTAGCACTTAATTAACTATTTTCAAAGATCGGGATCTAATTCATAACTCATAACTCCTCCCCTCTCAAAGATCTGCATCCCGCAGATCCTGGGACTTTTGGTGACCCGCTTACAACATGAGTTTCCAGGTCCGGTATACTGTGTTTTACGACCGGGATACCCTTAGTCGATGTTAGCTTCCTCCATACGGTGTATAAGGCCATTCCGACAATCAAGGCGACCAAGGCTTCCACCAGAAAGGAAAAGGAAACCTTCTCGGATATCCCGGAGAGCCTCCTCAGGTTCTCCATATTGAAGTCGTTCACATAATGGAGCGAAGCGATAGCCTTAACCGCAGTCAGAATCGCCAGCATGACCATGGTGTGGCTAGAAGATTAACTAGTTCTCCCATCTACACTGATCGTGTCGTTGCTGAACAGGACATCCAACGACCCGTTGAAGTTGGTCAAGAACATTGTCCCGTCCTCGACCAGCTCTATGCAAGCTTCGTTAATCCTTAGGAAGTCGCATCTCGCCTGGCCGCCCTTTAACAACATAGATGCAGCTGGTTTCGTCCATCTTCCGACGGCTCTTCTCAGGGCAAACGGCAACATATGGAAAGGCCCTTGCAATGTTTTTGGACGTTGAATACAATGAATGAATGTATTAACAAGTGGTCCAACGACACCAAGCCGGTGCTTGTTGCGCGCGGAACCCAGACGAAGTCCACATCTCGCCTAACCGATCGAGAGGCATTGTCGCATAACGGACGACACGGAAACGCGGTAAAAATGCGAATAGACACGCGTAAGGAAATAACGCGATAAACATAGAAAACGCGGATAGGAGATAGATTATGCATGCAATAAAAAGAATATCGAGGAAATAATATTACTAATAACGTACTAGATAGAGGAGAATTAATGACTTCATAGCAGCAATAGAGTTAGTGCCAGCTATGACGTGTTGAAGTTTATTGTAGTCCGAACATAATAACCTACACGGATCGTGCAGTGCATAGTTCGATCTACAATAAGGAAGAATTAGTGGAAGATAATTACGAGTACTTCTGCATGGGACAGAGAAGTGAAGCTGTCTTAAAAGGGACTCACTGTCAATGTCACCTTGCAGAAGGTTATTAATAAATAATACCCCTAGCATGGTTCTGCGATTAGTTAGGGAAGGCAAATTTAATAATAAGAGTCTATTGTTATAGGAAGGCAGTCTTAAATTTTCATCCCAGTTAAGGCCACGTAAAGCAAAAAGTAAAAAGTTCTTTTGTACGGACTCGATGCGTTCTTTATGAATAGTGTACTGGGGACATCATACGCATGAACCGTATTCAAGTATAGGACGAATAAGTGAGATGTAGAGGTTCTTTGTAAGATAAGGATCGTCAAATTCCTTAGACCATCTCTTAATAAAGCCAAGGACACCAATGGCTTTATTGACCATATTAGAAATATGATTGGAAAACTTTAGTTTTCGGTCCAAACGGACCCCCAAATAATCAACTAGGGTGATTCTTTCCAAGACACAACCACAAAGAGAATAAGAAGTATACATTGAACTGGCTCGAGAGAATGTCATCAGCTTGCATTTAGAGCTGTTCAGGTTTAAAAAATTGGCACAACACCACGAATGAAAACTATTTAGGTCGGCTTGTAAGTGCGAGTGACAGTGGTCTTCTTCAAATTGATAACAAAGCTTTACATCATCTGCGTACATGAGAGTACTTGAGTTACGTATGACCAAAGGCAGGTCATTGATGAAAAGCGTAAAAAGTAGAGGGCCGTGATGACTCCCTTGAGGAACGCCATATGTGGCATGAAGTGGAATTGAGAGGCTGTTTTTAAAGAGGACTCTTTGAGTTCTGTCAGTCAGATAGCTTACAATCCAACTAAGTAATTTAGGTGAGAAACCTAGAAGGTCAAGCTTATGTGCCAGAAGGGAATGATTCACTGAGTCAAAAGCTTTACTGAAATCAGTATAAATGACATCAGTTTGAAGATTTTCCTGAAATCCTTTTACCACAAAGGATGTCAGCTCTAGCAAATTCGTCGTAGTTGAACGACGTTTAATAAATCCGTGTTGAAAAGGTGAAATAACGTATCTGCATAAATGTTGCAAGTGAGGTATTCTTGAAAAATGTAGGTATGCCCGACAATTTAGAGATACCTCTATAACCGAACCGAAGTATACAAGCGGGAACACCGTCAGGGCCTGGTGAAAAATCTGGCTTAACTTAATAAAGATCCTTGATAAGGGAGCATTCGTTAAGAAAGGGGGAGAAATACCATTCGAACTTGGAATGTTGTATGGATAAAAGTGAGTATTATGTGTAGAAGGTGAATAAGTCGTTTGAAAAAACTTTGCAAACAGATCGGCCATGGCTTGGTCGGTATTTACACTAGCATTTTCAAACGTTAAATTAGTAGGAAAAGCGGAAGACTTACGCTTCGTGTTAACAAAACTATAAAACTGTTTAGGGTTCTGAATGAACTGAACCATACAACGAGCTAGAACTGAAAGGTGATCTCTGTCTGATAACAGATTAAATATAGTCTTTATTGCAGACAAATGTTGCAAATAGACAGATACATCCGCTGACGGCGGAATATAGGAACAGGTTATATAATGAGAAAAACCGGGAAAGTGTAATTTTACACAGAGGAATTCAATACCAAGTTGAATCTCCGGCAGTAAAAGTTCCGAATTGATAGTGGAATCGACTGCAATAAGGACTCCTCCACCACGACGGTCAGGTCGATCACACCTGTAGGTTGTTAACTTGCTTGGAAAGACTTCGGAGTTTAGGATATCCGGTTTTAACCAAGTCTCAGTAAACACAACAATTTGAGAAGAAAAAAAAGACTGTTAATATATAAAGTTGAAAGCTTAGTACATAGACCTCTAACATTTTGATATGAAAGAGTTAAGGAGCATGTTAGTTTTTTTTGTTTAATGTTGTTTTTGTTTGGGCTGAGACAAGGGACGGCAAAGGAAGATTAATCGGTGGGCAATTTTTCTTCTTCTTTGTTTCGAACTCTTTGACCATTACATGCTCCGGCCAAAATTGAGACGAGCATATAATGCCCAGGAGTTCGTTGGGGACACTTATTTTGAAGGATGATTTGTCCCTCTCATAAGAAAACTTAAATTTTTCCACTTTAATAATCCAAGGAATGAATTTTATGAATTTTTAGGTTCTCTTCTGGTAAACCAGAACTAGAACACGCCTTCGGTAAAACTATTAACTGTGGCACGGGCAACGATACCACAGCGGACTTGTTGGAAATTATGGGCGTCACAGGTTGCACACACTCAATGACATTATCAGAAAGCGAAACCGATTGAGCCGAAGACCTCGTTACTATTGGGGGATTGGTGAACGAAATTAACGGCTGGGTCACTGGCGTGCTTGGCTGGTCAATTAGAGGGAGATGGGTGGCGCTGATTAAAGCCTTTTGATTTCGCGCGGAGTTCTTACGCTTTGGTGATTCATTCAATAACTTAAGGTTATTGAACGACGAATCAAGCGCTGAGAACTGGTCGAAACTTTTGCGAAAACTTCCAAGAACTTTCCTAAATCCACTTTCGGAAGTCGTCGGCAGTCGCTGCAGCATAAGTCGGCGCATCCGACTGTTTGCTGCTTTTGATTTTCGTTGCTATTGCTGCTGACCAACAGTCGCAGCAGCTGAAATCAGTGCTTTCGACTGTTTGCTGCTTCTGATTTTTGTTGCTATCGTTGCTTTCGACTGTTTGCTGCTTCTGATTTTCGTTGCCGAGCAGCATAAGGTGACAGACGCATGAGGCGACAAGTTCTTTCAGTAGCCCCGACTTGTATTTAATTACTCCCTGCTCAAACGTGAATTTGATCATTCAGCGTGCCGCAATTTGTTGTAGACTGTAACTTCCGCTAAACTGTAGTGTGGTGTCTTAATACCGCTATCAGTCGATTTTTAGCAAAGATTTCGGCACAGAATTAACTGGCCTACATATTTGCTCCTTCTTTGATTTGGGCGCCATTACAAGTATGTTACGGATTGCTTTTTTCTCGACAGGGTCGCGACTAGCTCAATAGCGCCTGGGGAGGGGTTTTTCCTCCAGCCCTGAAGTCCTCACCAATTATCGACTAACATTGGTATTTAACACATAAGACACATCACTAACAAAAAAAGGTAAACCAACCAAACGTGTAAAAACAGATATTGCACATATTTCACATTTTGTTTCGTTTACTTGCATTTCTAACTACTCTACGTGGGACAACAACACACAACAACGGCCATTGGTGACTGCCAAGTCACCGCGCACCCACCCAACCATGTGATGATCCTGCTCAGGAGTTTCGGAGTCCGTCCTGGCCTACTAAGGCCGCCCCATCTCCCTCAAAAAGGTATCTTAGCACTTGATTTAATATTTACACATTTACTTAACAAAAATGGACCTCCCTGCCATTACTATCCCCACGTGGGAAAAGTGAACGCTAACAACGGAAAATTTATATTCTACTAACAATTATTTTTATTCAACTAATGGGACATTTTATTTTTGCAGCGTCTTCGCCGCAAATTCGGCTAGTGCAGGCTAGAGATTATGCCATCTGTCGGCGCTGGTGAAGTCGGCTGCTAGCGCTGCGTAAGTTGCCGCAGCAGTAAATTTAAACGTTACGCTGCCTAGATGTTAGCGCGCTGTTAAGGCAGCGGTCGGTGCTCTCGCCGGGGAAATTTGGCCAGCTACAGGCAGGACAGGCTTTGCCTGTGGCTGGTAGAAGTATGTCTTGCGGTGCCAGATGATGAGATGAGTTTGATGAACGCTGGCTGGTCAGTGACAAAATCAATCCTGGCGGATCCCCACCGGAACGGACTCACCAGAGCAGGTACATATGTCGCAGACCTTGTCTTGCTACTGGATCAATCTTCGGGTTGAAGCGTGCTGCACATACACAAGATTTATTGGAATTAATTTAAATAAAATAAAATTAACTTTAAAAACCACGCACTTCGAATTTTCTCTAGCAGCTTTACTGCATCGGTGGATCTCCTCGAACAAACTGTTCGTTGCGCCCTTGGAAAATATGTTGGCGATCATAGCAGTTGGCATTCGGGCATCTGCCGACGGCTCAAACGGCGTTTACTCAAAACGGGAGCCTTGGGTCGGCGACCGATCTGGCTGTAACGGAGGAGATTCCTCCGCATGCCACCAGATGGTGCTGATTCAAGGTCATGCTTGGCTCGCACTGCTTGTTCCGCCAGCCGATGTTTTCATACCAGGGAAGCTGTGTTCATCGATACATTCCAATCGTCGCTCAATATGAACACTGCAGTCTCGCAGAATGCAACAACAACTACAATATGACGTAAAAAATATGGTTTGTAACAGGCATAAGGAGGTGTGGCAGACCCCATAAACTATATTTATTCTTACTCTGGATCACTAGCCGAGTCGATCGAGACATGTCCGTCTGTCTGTCTGTCTGTTTGTTAGAGACAACAGATCTCAGCTATTAAAAAAGCTAGAGACACCGAATTTGTCATGAAGGTTCCCATATATCATTGACAGATAAATTTTAAATACAATGTTTGATGCCCCGCCTACCGCCCCCGCAAAGCGGTAATTTTTGATTATAAAGCAAAGTATTAATATCATAACGCTCTGCCTCGGTACATATTACAATCCGATCGGATCAATAATACAGAAGTTATTCAAATCAGTTCAAATGTTCGGTACGAGCAGCAGCCAGTGCGTTGCTTTGAGCAATTGACGACGTCGACGTCGCGTCGCTTTATACCTTGTGTGCGTTTACGTGTACAAGCATGCCATATGTAGTAGAATTATTTGAGCAGAATACCCTGCTTGAAATTATTAGTGTGGTTATTCGTTTGTAACGGATTTTAACAATTGGAAGAAGGGTATCTTACTGTCGGGCGTGTTCGACTGTAGCCTAACAGACTTGTTTTTAATTTTGAATAAACAATTAATTAAAACATATAAGTTAAGTTAATTCGGCTCTCGCAGCCGCATAGATCACCTAGTTAAGTTAAATAGCATTCCAGCTTCCAACGCCGGTTCTGCTCCCTTTGTTTTGGATCACCTTGGTTCGTTCTACTTTGGTTAAATAAGGGTCGCGTCGATTTGTTTCTCGTTATAATTTTATTACGGATTTTAATTACTAAACTTCTCTCCCTTGACATGTGTCTCGCTTGAGCGTCAGGCTAAAAAGGAAAGAAAAACGCTAACGCCTTCTGTCAAACTTGCCATCTCCTGTCAAACTTGACAGCGTCTCCGCATCTATGCGAAAGGTAAAATACATCCCTGAGGTTAAGCCGGTAGCACACTACATAACTACATGATATTTATTAATTCTAGAACAAATTCACTTAGCACTTAATTAACTATTTTCAAAGATCGGGATCTAATTCATAACTCATAACTCCTCCCCTCTCAAAGATCTGCATCCCGCAGATCCTGGGACTTTGGTGACCCGCTTACAACATGAGTTTCCAGGTCCGGTATACTGTGTTTTACGACCGGGATACCCTTAGTCGATGTTAGCTTCCTCCATACGGTGTATAAGGCCATTCCGACAATCAAGGCGACCAAGGCTTCCACCAGAAAGGAAAAGGAAACCTTCTCGGATATCCCGGAGAGCCTCCTCAGGTTCTCCATATTGAAGTCGTTCACATAATGGAGCGAAGCGATAGCCTTAACCGCAGTCAGAATCGCCAGCATGACCATGGTGTGGCTAGAAGATTAACTAGTTCTCCCATCTACACTGATCGTGTCGTTGCTGAACAGGACATCCAACGACCCGTTGAAGTTGGTCAAGAACATTGTCCCGTCCTCGACCAGCTCTATGCAAGCTTCGTTAATCCTTAGGAAGTCGCATCTCGCCTGGCCGCCCTTTAACAACATAGATGCAGCTGGTTTCGTCCATCTTCCGACGGCTCTTCTCAGGGCAAACGGCAACATATGGAAAGGCCCTTGCAATGTTTTTGGACGTTGAATACAATGAATGAATGTATTAACAAGTGGTCCAACGACACCAAGCCGGTGCTTGTTGCGCGCGGAACCCAGACGAAGTCCACATCTCGCCTAACCGATCGAGAGGCATTGTCGCATAACGGACGACACGGAAACGCGGTAAAAATGCGAATAGACACGCGTAAGGAAATAACGCGATAAACATAGAAAACGCGGATAGGAGATAGATTATGCATGCAATAAAAAGAATATCGAGGAAATAATATTACTAATAACGTACTAGATAGAGGAGAATTAATGACTTCATAGCAGCAATAGAGTTAGTGCCAGCTATGACGTGTTGAAGTTTATTGTAGTCCGAACATAATAACCTACACGGATCGTGCAGTGCATAGTTCGATCTACAATAAGGAAGAATTAGTGGAAGATAATTACGAGTACTTCTGCATGGGACAGAGAAGTGAAGCTGTCTTAAAAGGGACTCACTGTCAATGTCACCTTGCAGAAGGTTATTAATAAATAATACCCCTAGCATGGTTCTGCGATTAGTTAGGGAAGGCAAATTTAATAATAAGAGTCTATTGTTATAGGAAGGCAGTCTTAAATTTTCATCCCAGTTAAGGCCACGTAAAGCAAAAAGTAAAAAGTTCTTTTGTACGGACTCGATGCGTTCTTTATGAATAGTGTACTGGGGACATCATACGCATGAACCGTATTCAAGTATAGGACGAATAAGTGAGATGTAGAGGTTCTTTGTAAGATAAGGATCGTCAAATTCCTTAGACCATCTCTTAATAAAGCCAAGGACACCAATGGCTTTATTGACCATATTAGAAATATGATTGGAAAACTTTAGTTTTCGGTCCAAACGGACCCCCAAATAATCAACTAGGGTGATTCTTTCCAAGACACAACCACAAAGAGAATAAGAAGTATACATTGAACTGGCTCGAGAGAATGTCATCAGCTTGCATTTAGAGCTGTTCAGGTTTAAAAAATTGGCACAACACCACGAATGAAAACTATTTAGGTCGGCTTGTAAGTGCGAGTGACAGTGGTCTTCTTCAAATTGATAACAAAGCTTTACATCATCTGCGTACATGAGAGTACTTGAGTTACGTATGACCAAAGGCAGGTCATTGATGAAAAGCGTAAAAAGTAGAGGGCCGTGATGACTCCCTTGAGGAACGCCATATGTGGCATGAAGTGGAATTGAGAGGCTGTTTTTAAAGAGGACTCTTTGAGTTCTGTCAGTCAGATAGCTTACAATCCAACTAAGTAATTTAGGTGAGAAACCTAGAAGGTCAAGCTTATGTGCCAGAAGGGAATGATTCACTGAGTCAAAAGCTTTACTGAAATCAGTATAAATGACATCAGTTTGAAGATTTTCCTGAAATCCTTTTACCACAAAGGATGTCAGCTCTAGCAAATTCGTCGTAGTTGAACGACGTTTAATAAATCCGTGTTGAAAAGGTGAAATAACGTATCTGCATAAATGTTGCAAGTGAGGTATTCTTGAAAAATGTAGGTATGCCCGACAATTTAGAGATACCTCTATAACCGAACCGAAGTATACAAGCGGGAACACCGTCAGGGCCTGGTGAAAAATCTGGCTTAACTTAATAAAGATCCTTGATAAGGGAGCATTCGTTAAGAAAGGGGGAGAAATACCATTCGAACTTGGAATGTTGTATGGATAAAAGTGAGTATTATGTGTAGAAGGTGAATAAGTCGTTTGAAAAAACTTTGCAAACAGATCGGCCATGGCTTGGTCGGTATTTACACTAGCATTTTCAAACGTTAAATTAGTAGGAAAAGCGGAAGACTTACGCTTCGTGTTAACAAAACTATAAAACTGTTTAGGGTTCTGAATGAACTGAACCATACAACGAGCTAGAACTGAAAGGTGATCTCTGTCTGATAACAGATTAAATATAGTCTTTATTGCAGACAAATGTTGCAAATAGACAGATACATCCGCTGACGGCGGAATATAGGAACAGGTTATATAATGAGAAAAACCGGGAAAGTGTAATTTTACACAGAGGAATTCAATACCAAGTTGAATCTCCGGCAGTAAAAGTTCCGAATTGATAGTGGAATCGACTGCAATAAGGACTCCTCCACCACGACGGTCAGGTCGATCACACCTGTAGGTTGTGAACTTGCTTGGAAAGACTTCGGAGTTTAGGATATCCGGTTTTAACCAAGTCTCAGTAAACACAACAATTTGAGAAGAAAAAAAAGACTGTTAATATATAAAGTTGAAAGCTTAGTACATAGACCTCTAACATTTTGATATGAAAGAGTTAAGGAGCATGTTAGTTTTTTTTGTTTAATGTTGTTTTTGTTTGGGCTGAGACAAGGGACGGCAAAGGAAGATTAATCGGTGGGCAATTTTTCTTCTTCTTTGTTTCGAACTCTTTGACCATTACATGCTCCGGCCAAAATTGAGACGAGCATATAATGCCCAGGAGTTCGTTGGGGACACTTATTTTGAAGGATGATTTGTCCCTCTCATAAGAAAACTTAAATTTTTCCACTTTAATAATCCAAGGAATGAATTTTATGAATTTTTAGGTTCTCTTCTGGTAAACCAGAACTAGAACACGCCTTCGGTAAAACTATTAACTGTGGCACGGGCAACGATACCACAGCGGACTTGTTGGAAATTATGGGCGTCACAGGTTGCACACACTCAATGACATTATCAGAAAGCGAAACCGATTGAGCCGAAGACCTCGTTACTATTGGGGGATTGGTGAACGAAATTAACGGCTGGGTCACTGGCGTGCTTGGCTGGTCAATTAGAGGGAGATGGGTGGCGCTGATTAAAGCCTTTTGATTTCGCGCGGAGTTCTTACGCTTTGGTGATTCATTCAATAACTTAAGGTTATTGAACGACGAATCAAGCGCTGAGAACTGGTCGAAACTTTTGCGAAAACTTCCAAGAAGTTTCCTAAATCCAGTCTTCGTTTGACGCATAAACGAACACATTTCGTTCTCCACCATCACGTTCTACACACATCACAGCAATAACGCAACCCAGTGCGCTTGGCAACGGCGTCAGCCGTCGGGTCAGTATATCCAGCACACTTCGCGTGTACTACGTTGTCACATAGCCAACACGAGATGCTTGCCTGGGCGGCAGTCACCTGCTTAAGGCAGGATTTCTTAAAACAAATTAAAACGTCCATTATAGGGAACACCTACTGTAAAAACACAATCAGCCAAAAAGAAAACAAAACCAAAACAAGAAAAGGGATGAGCGCAAGAGAGAGAAATTAACGCGCGTAAAGGGCAGAGAGCAGAGGGAGCAAATGTAATAAAAAAGACAAGTGCTTGAGCGGCAAAGCGTGAGAGCAGCTTAGGCACGTTTATAGAATTAGGAGTGGTAAGGAGAGACAAAAATTAGCGGTGACAAACAACACTAACAATTACGTCGCTTACCGAAAAGAGAATAGATAGAACGAAATGCACCAAACTATGCAGAACCGATGCACAAAACAGAAAAAAAAATAGAACCTAAAATTAGCAAACACAGATTGGATTGACAAATATAAAGAGCATGCACACGCGTCGTGAACGGGCTAAAAGTAAACTTCGTGTTTAAAGTTAATTTCCGTAAAAACACCGGTTGTTTTTAATAACAAAACCGAAAAATCGAAGCGCAAAAAAAAACACGTCCGTTCACTAGGAAATGAATAGCGTTTTTTATTTGGATGAAGAAGAAGCAGACGGTACTCCTTGGGGCGACCTTGGTAAATGCCAGAATATACAACAGCGCAGTTTCATCCATTATTACTGGCGAGCGGGAAAATTTCAGTGCCTCGACCGGATTCTGGTATGGCAAGTCACTGGCCTCAGTCAAAATTGCCTGCACCTCCTCGTGGTCCACCAACGAGAGTTGACGTTTCCTGATTTCGCCAACTGACACTCTTGGGTGAGCTCGCCGAACTGGCTATCGATGATGCCTTGTGCGGCATGGTAGTTGTGTGTACATCCCCACATTGATCCTCGCCGTGACCCCGTTAAGATACCCCAGGGACACATGTGTGGCGTAAAAGAGTCCAGCGTTTATCCTCACTTGCTGGTCAGCTGACTTTACTAGGCTCTCCTGCGCACGTAGTATGGCGTCCCTGTCGGACGCATCAGGTCAGCCCGCAATCCACTTCCAAGCGGACCCGATCCAGTCCAGTGAATGACGTCCGCGCGGCGTACCCGTTAGTTTTCGCAGACCCTCCTGTCACTCATCTAAGTAGTGCGTCCCTTGTGCTCTAATTCTGGGATCTGTTAATAGCGCCACCTCACGTTGAACCTCCTGAATCAGTGATCCGAGTCTATTCAAGTCAATTACATGTGCCAGCTTGAATTGGCCATCGACACGCCAGACTGTGTCCTCCTGTAATGCCAGAAGCGGAGCCTCATATTTGAAAAGCTCCCACCGCGTGGGCGAAAATGATGTTTGCGACATTGATTAGAGAAGATAACTAATGAGTAACATTGCTTTAATCGTATCAACTTATAATAACTTAAAAACATGGGTTTAAGAGTGTGTAGAGAAATGTACGTGTCGTCTGTTTTTTTTTTTTTTTAAAGAAATATGTGTGTGTATTGCATTATTAATGAAAACCTTGTGTAACGCACATAAAGAATCCAGTATCTCTTTAATTCCGTATATCAGATTTATGAAAAATTTTGACGGTCTTGGTTTTAACCGTTACATTCCTATCTTCAGCAATCTCCTCAGCCCTAAAACGTGGGGTGGGGAGTGGACCCAGCGGCAATTCTAGGACTAATAAAATTTTTGTTCGCGCCGGTATCGACCGAAAATTGTAACTTAATCCCACCTTATAATCTAAGTATGGGACGCTGGAGAGGCCTCGGACATAAAATTTGGGCCTTCCGCGCCTGTTCTTTCTTCTAAGGCATCCTGATGAGGCATGCCACATTCTTAGTACCCAGCTGATCATAGTAAGGGTCAGATAGAGCACCCTAGTCATTTTCGACAGGGATTGGGACGAGGGGTCTAGTATAGGCTCCATGAGGCTCCATGAGGTAAAGTTTCGGTATCCTTTGGAACGGATTTTGGTACTCGAGCAATATTCTTCATACCGGAACCTTCGTTCGAAAGAGCCCTGTAGCCGGAGCTGTGTAACTGACCCGACCGGTTTGATTCCATCTTAACGGCCGGTCTTGGACCCTGAAAACGGTTAAAATTTTGGGAACCAGCATATCTTGGGCCTGATATAGGTTTAACATTCCCTTGATAAAAAGAAGTAAAACGAAGAGCGCCTCCCTTGCCCGGTGGCGGAGGCTGGACAAACGAACCTCCTCTCGGAGCAACCCCCTGCAACTCCTTATAAAAGAAGTAGGCTTCCTGCAAATCCTTTAGTCTACGCATAACTAGAAACCTAGAGGCATCGTTACAGACTCCTCAAATAAAAACGTCAAGGGCCTTGTCCCTCGAATGTTCAGACAAGGCTTTAGCTACCTCCATTGAGTGTCCAATACCCTTTAATCCGTTAAGGATAAGAGAAAGGTATTTATTCACCGCAATAAAGTACTCCTCCAAGGTTTTATTACCCTGGCTTAGTAAACTAAGCTGGTGTTCTAGCGTTCGCACATCGCGCTTATCCGCGTAATGCAACGCTAGAACTCTCTTAATCTCCAGCCAGTCATCGTCTGGCACCCCGTAAGAATCGAGAGCCTCTTCGTTTTCGCCTCTTATTTTTTGCCTAATGTGGCAGACAATTGCGTGGAACAGAGGCCTCCCTTTGATTACTTAGTAATCGTTCAGAATTGGGGTAACCACCGGGTTACGGGCTTCGTTTTAAGCTTCTAGGGTGCTAACTCCGTTATTGATTTCTCTTAAGTCGCCCCTGATGCCAGATATCTGGGCAAGGATTGCATTCAGAGTTACCTTCATCTCCTCCATTTTCTTTAACAGACGGACAGCAGAGTTTTATAGAATCAGACAGGACTGTAGACGGACAACCAAAACCTTTTTATTTATGCGAGAATATGTCCTGATGGCATTCACGGAAATTTCCTTGGCTTGAAAAGCACTGATTGGATTTATTTTCAATGTGGTTTTATTGTGTTGATCTTCGATAATTTTTTTTCGTGTACATGTGTTGTTTTTTCCTATAATTTCAATTAGTGTTTTTTTCCGTGTAAGTGCTTGTTTTATCTTATGATCTGATGGAAAAAAAAAAGGTTTTTTAGAAAAATCTAGTAAAAACTATTGGTTGGCAATGGTTTTTTCGCCATTCGTTGATCATTCTTTTATATTTGTTTATGTTTCATCTTTTCTTTATATGGCTTTGTTGTGAATAATTTGGGAATGAAGCGACAGTGACGAGCGAGTTTAGTGAGCAGTCGAACTTAGTACTGGGCGCGATGGTCCGTATTTATCCTTTTTATACCCTTGCAGAGGGTATATTAATTTTAGCCAGAAGTTTGCAACGCACCTTAGGAGACATCTCCGAGCCTATAAAGTATATATATTCTGAATCAGCATAAACAAAGGAGTCCAAAAATGGATGTCCGTCTGTCCGTCCGTCCGTCCGTCCGTCCGTCCGTCCGTCCGTCCGTCCGTCCGTCCGTCCGTCTGTTGCAACGCAAACTAGTCTCTCAGTTTTTGAGCTATCTTCATCAAACTTGGCATACAAGCTTCTTATTGCTGCGCGCTGTAAATAAGTCGGAACGAGCCAGATCGGACCGATATATCGTATAGCTGTCATAGAAACTATCGGCCGATTTTTGTTGTTTTTCAAGATATTGCAACAAGATTTGGCAAATCTTATTCTCATTACGTTCCTAATGTGCTGTCAAAATTGTATCAAAATCGGACCACTATAACATATAGCTGTCATAGGAACAATCGGCTGAAATTAGGGTTTTTGTATGCAAACCTGTTTTGTTCTTGGAAATACAGCACATTATCAATACTTTTTAATGTTATACAGTAACCCGCCCTTCTTTTTCCATTTAAATATCTCAGATGTTTATATTCTATAGCTGTTATAGGAACAATCAGTCAGTCCGTCTGTCTGTTGCAATGCAAATTAGTTCCCCAGTTATTGAGCTATCTTCATAAAAGTTGGCTCACAAGCTTCTTAATTCTGCCTTCATTAAATAAGTCGGAACGGGCCAGATCGGACTGATATATCGTACAGCTGTCATGGAGCCTATCGGTCGATTTTCGTTATATTTCAAGATATAGCTATCAGGCTTACCACATCCAAATCTAAGTATGTTTCATCAAAATCGAAGTTTTATAACTTATAACGATCAACGATCGGCCTAATGAAGGTACCTGTTGCAATTTTATGAAAATCGGAGTACAATTAAATATAGCTGTGTACAACTGCAAGGGTAAAAAACCTTCGGCAAGCCGAAGGTAGCCTTTCTTTCTTGTTGTCCTTGGCCTACTATTGGTACGGTTGCCACACAATCTACTGGGCAGCTTTCTCGGGTGCCTCCACACCACTCAGCCCATCCAGCATATTGCCACACACTTTAATCAGAATTTATTCGGTTATTATCTCATTTATTCTTCTTTTTTCTTTACTTCGGACATTATATGCCATTTTATTGGTTCGACACTATGCACATTGCGCTCGCAAATAGGCTACAGCGAGTGTAGGCAAATCGCCGCAGTGGGTCATTACATAAGCTTTTTTTATTTATTTTTTCATGAAGACATTTTTGCGCCCGCGTATAATGTGCCCGGCTCCTGGACGGAGACGGTATTACCGCTGCGGGGGGTAGTCTTTATATTTTGTTATGTACGCCTTTTTTGCGCCCGTGAAGAATGATGTCCCCGCTACAGACAGTAACGGCATTCTCACCGCGGCGGGTAGGCTTTTCTCTTTACATTTTAATGTTCCACTCTAATGTTGTTACTACTGTCATTGCTTCAGCATATTTTGGTTAACTCTTTTCATTTTTTCTTTTATATATTTTATAATTTGTTTATAGACCATTGCCACCACGGGCGCCAGTTAAGGCAAACCTTGTTTGCCTAAGTTATTTCGGCTCTCGCAGCCGCATAGCTCACCTAGTTAAGTTAAATAGCATTCCAGCTTCTAACGCCGGTTCTGCTCCCTTTGTTTTGGATCACCTTTGTTCGTTCTACTTTGGTTAAATAAGGGTCGCGTCGATTCGTTTCTCGTTATAATTTTATTACTGATTTTAATTAGTAAACTTCTCTCCCTTGACATGTGTCTCGCTTGAGCGTCAAGCTAAAAAGGAAATTAAAACGTTAACGCCTTCTGTCAAACTTGCCATCTCCAGTCAAACTTGACAGCGTCTCCGCATCCGCATACAGCCCTGAGGTTAGGCCGGTAGCACACTACATAACTACACAATATTAATTAATTCTAGAACAAATTCATTTAGCACTTAATTAACTATTTTCCAAGATCGGGATCTAACTCATAATATATATATTCGGTACAAAAATAAAATTTTCTGTGGACGTTAATAATTTTTGTTGTTCTAGTTCTATCGTTCCAAAAGATTCGTTACTTGGGATGTACAAAAACATTTCTGATCGAGTTGTGCGATGTGTTACTTCTATGTTCCCCTAATAGTGAAAAAGGATGGTATAAGACAAAAAATTAAAGAATTGCGTATCCTTCGTGGTGTTTTAATTTAAAGACGATTTTTCGATTGGTTAATATAACACATGCCAAGTATGTATGTTTGTTTGTGCTGTCAAATATTACTATATGAAATTAGGCAATTGAAATGTAAATGTAAATATTGTTTTGACGTTAAATACAAACAAACACGTGCATTTTTTTATTGTATACAGTATTTAAAAAATATCCTGGATAATTAAAAAAAATTGTTTATAGGTATGTAATTACATATGTAAATACATACGAACATATCTTTATAGATTAAGGGCACTAGACCATCTGATAATACTAATGACTACATATTTCTAATAGTGTATGCATAATATATTTGTGAATGTACATAAATGTACAGGAGCAGAAAACTCGTAAGAATTAAAAAAAAAAAAACAATTTTATCCATATACCATTTAATTCTATTTATTTTTTTACCATTCATTTGTTTTTTAATTCCTATAATTTATGTTTCTGTACAAATACATACATGTATGTGCTCACATATGTAAATATACTTAAGTCTTTTCTTCACAATAATTGGATTGATGATTATCCCTTTTGTTTTTATTACGCGATGTGCAATAATTAGACTTAATTTACCTTTTTTATAGCCTTGCAGATGAAATATTAATTTTGGCCAGATGTTTGCAACGCACTTAAGGAAGCATCTCCGACCCCATAAACAATACACATATATTCTGAATCAACATCGACAGGAGAGTACAGTTCGTTGCAACGCAAACTAGTCTCTCTTTTAGGGCAACCTTAATGAAACTTGGTAGACAGGCTTCTCAATGCTGCAGGCTGCAACGAGCCAGATCTGACTGAAATATGGTATTGCTGCCAAATAAACTATATGCCGATTTTTGTTAGTTTTTCAGCTATCGTTACCAAACTTACCACATCGATTTTTATCAATTTAAATGTTATGTCTGCAAAATTTTTCGCATGAAACATATACTTTTTAGGCCAAGTCGGTAAGGTTACAGTCGTGCTCGCCCGACAGTAAGATAAACTTGCCCAATTCCCAAAATCCGTTACAAACGTGTAATCACACTTTAAAACAAAGAATTGTGCCCAAATTATTGTACTACATTTACATATAAATGCAGTGCTTTATTTGTGCTGGTCCTCTAGTACCTCCAGCGTTTTCATTAACATTTAAAAAATTGGTGAAGACTTTCTTCCCTGCTTTTAGGATGTCCATGTCCTTGGCATGTGACCCTTCGAAGCCTTTGAAGAATCATCTATTGCCCTTAATGCAAAAAAAAAAACAAAGTAATTTCTTGTCCAAGGATTGCACATTTCAACTTACCATAAGTTACTACTTACTTGGCAATATTTCAGTCTGTAACCCAAGTCCAATCCTGATTCGACACGCCATCCGCGACAGGTGTGCTTCATGGAAAATGAGTTTCGAGTAGAAGGTTAAGTTTGTACTGCTTATTTATAGCTGAAATTTTTTAGGCATAATATATTACTTGATAGATAGATGTGTTAAATTTGGTAACGGTATCTTGAAAACTAACAAAAATCGGCTGAGAGTTTGTTTGGCGTCTGCACGATATCACGGTTTATATCTGGCTCGTTCCGACTTACATATATACAGCCAGCAGCAATGAGAAGCATGTCTTCTTTTATGAGGATAGCTCTAAAACTAAGAGACAAGATCGTGTTGCAACAGACGGACGGACAGAAGAGCAAAGCTAAGGAAATCCACTGACGATGCTAGATGGTTTTTAGTTTATGGGATCGGAGTTGCCTCCTAAGGTGCGTTGCAAACTTCTGGCAATGAATATAAATATAATTAAAATGTTAATGAATTAAAGTTTATTAAAATTAACTGACTGAATTAAGATATTTTTAGTTTATTTAATTATATAATAGTAGTATTTTGGCGACCTTTATTTTTATTCATATTGGTAGCTGGCTCGAGGTTAAAATAAAATAAAATAAAAGCAAGTTGGTAAGGCTACAGTCGAGCGCTCGACAGTAAGATACCCTTCTCCCAATTTTCTAAATCTGTTACAAACGTGTAACTACACTACATATAGCTTACTCGCTCGCACTCATACAGGGACGCGCGTAAAGAGTAAAGCGACACGACGCAACGTCGACGTCGACGTCAATTGCTCAAAGCAGCGCGCAGGCTGCTGCTCGTACATTTGTATTGAAAACGTTGACTTCAATAACTCCTGTGTTATTGATCCGATCGGATTGTAATTTGGAAAATATGTTCATATTGCATTCAGCTTTATACATACCGAAGCAGAACTTTATAAGTTTAATAGTTTAGTAAATAATCACAAATTACCGATTTGCGGGGGCGGTGGGCGTGGCATCAAACATTTAACATAAACTTCACCTGCTTGGGAAATATGGGAACCTCCATGCCAAATTTGGTGTCTCTAGCTCTTTTAAGAGGTAAGATCCGTTGTCTCAAACGGACAGACGGACATACAAATGTATGTATGCAACTTAGTATTGTTTAATTTAGTTTTTAAAATATTGTTAACAATCTAACTATGTTATTTTTGTGTTTTAGCCCTGAAGGCGGTTATCGAAGAGTAACCGAAATATATCACAAAAAAAAAAGAGAAAATATTAACAATTTGCTTTTATTTTATTTTATTTTGACTTCGATATTTAAATTATTAAAATTTGGAAAGAAAAAGCGGCTTTTTTAGCTGATCCAACATTTGTTGCAAAGGATATAAATAATAAAATAAGAAATTCATAATCACGAGTACGCTCATGGACTATGGAAGAAATGTTCTCGGAGAACTTGAGTTGGACGTCCAAGGTCATCCACAGAGGTAACTCTTACCAGAAGACAACCGCATAAAGTGAAAGATTTGTACTTAGGACTGGCTCGGGAGAATGTCAATAGAGGGACAGAGTAGTGAAGCCGGCTAAACAGGTCAACATTGTCACCTTGGATGTGGTTATTAATAAATACTACACCCAGCATAAGTAACAAAAGTCTACTGCCATAAGAAGGCAGTCTTTAATTTACATGCTAGTTAAGGCCTCGTAAGGCAAATAGTAAAAAGTTTTTTTTGTACAGATTCAACGTGCACTGGACCACTATTTCAGAATTGGACGAACAAGTGAATTTAATAGGGTCTTTGTTATATAATGATCGTCAGACTCCTTAGACCACCTCTTAATAAAGCCAAGCACACCCGTAATTGACCTTATTAGAAAGATGTTCGGAAAATTTTAATTTTCGGTCCAATCGGACCCCCAGATCATCAACTAGGTTAATTCCATCGAAGACACGCCTGTTTAAGGCACAAAAAGGAGAATGTCATCAGCTTGCATTTAAAGCTGTTCAGGGATAAGAAAGTTGCACAACATCAAGAATGAAAACTACGTCGGCTTGTAAGTTTGAGTGACAGTGGTCATCTTTATATTGTTAACAAAGCTTTACATCGTCCGCATACATGAGAGGAAGGGAGTTATGTATTACCAGAAGTGGGTCATTAATGAAAATCGTTAAGAGGAGGGGGTCTACCCTGGGGTTACCCTGAGGAAAACCAGATGTAATATAGGTGTGAAATAAAACGTTATTAAAGTGGACTCTGAGTTCTGTTAGTCAGATAAGACTAGAATAGGGTTAAATACATATTTCATTCGAACAGGGAATGTTACTTGGATTAAAATGAATTGTGTTGAAGAAAAGTATGTAGTTTAAAACAAGTGATCGACAGTAAGATATCCTTTCCCAATTTTCTAAGTCCGTTGCAAACGGGTAACCACACTAATAATTTCAAACAGAGAATTCTGCTCAAATACTTCCACTACATATAGCTTACTCGCTCGCACTCACACAGCGACGCGCGTAAAGAGTAAAGCGACACGACGCAACATCGACGTCGACGTCAAATGCTCATAGCAGCGCTGCTGGCTGCCGATCGTACCGAAAACGTTGACTTTAATAACTTCTATGTTCTTGGTCCGATCGAATTGTAGCTTGGAGGATATGTTTATATTGCATTCATCTCTTTGTGTTATGACTTCAATACTTTGCTTAATAATGACAAATTACCGATTTTCGGGAGCGGTGAGCGTGGCATCAAACATTTGTAATAAACTTCATCTGCTTTTGATATATAGGAACCTCCATACCAAATTTGGTGTCTCTAGCTTTTTTAATAGCTGAGATCTGTTGTCTTATACAGACGAACATGTCTCAATCGACTCGTCTAGTGATCCTGACCAAGAATATATATACTTTATGGGGTCTGCCACGCCTCCTTATGCCTGTTACATACATTTGCACAAAGTTAGTATACTCTTTTTGGACCATTTTCAATTCGACCATTGATATTAAAACTTTGCAAACATTTCGGCCATGGCCTGGCCAGTATCTGCCATATAATTTTCAAAAATAATTTTGCAGGTATGACCGAAGACTCACGCTTCATGTTAACAAAACTATAAAACTATTTATGTTTTACAAAGAGCTGAGTCCTACAACGATCTAAATAGTTTTATAAACATTTCGCTTTTAATTTTGAAAAATTTTATCTTAAACTTCAGAAAGGTCAGCAGGAGAATTATCTTTTATATGGACAATGTATCTGCTGAAAACAATTTTTATACCCTATATTAATTTTAGCCAGAAGTTTGCAACGCATCTTAGGAGACATCTCCGAACCTATAAAGTATATATATTCATCAGCATCAACAGAGAAGTCGAAAAATCGATGTCCGTCTGTCCGTCCGTCCGTCTGTTGCAACGCAAATTAGCCTCTCAGTTTTTGAGCTATCTTCATGAAACTTGGCACACAAGCTTCATATTGCTGCACGTAAATAAGTCGGAACGAGCCAGATCGGACCGATATATCGTATAGCTGTCATATAAGCTATCGGCCGCTTTTGTTGTTTTTCAAGATATTGCAACAAGATTTGGCAAATCTTATTCTTATTACGTTCTTAATGTGCCGTCAAAATCGAAAAATCAAAATCGGACCACTATAACATATAGCTGCCATAGGAACAATCGGCTGAAATTAGGGTTTTTGTATGCAAACCTGTTTTGTTCTTGGAAATACAGCACATTATCAATACTTTTTAATGTTATACAATAACCCGCCCTTATTTTTTCCATTTAAATATCTCAGACGTTTATATTCTATAGCTGTTATAGGAACAATCAGTCAGTCCGTCTGTCTCTTGCAACGCAAATTAGTCCCCCAGTTATTGAGCTATCTTCATGAAACTTGGCTCACAAGCTTCTTTTTTCTGCCCTCTTTAAATAAGTCGGAACGGGCCAGATCGGACCGATATATCGTATAGCTGTCATGGAACCTATCGGCCGATTTTCGTTATATTGCAAGATATTGCTATCAGGCTTACCACATCCAAATCTTAGTCGAACTTTTATAACTTATAACGATCAACGATCGGCCTAATGAAGGTACCTTCAAACAGAAACCAGCAGCAATTCAAATGTATTTTATATTAAGTATAACTGCAAGTGTATAAAACCTTCGGCACGCCGAAGGTAGCCTTGCTTTCTTGTTCTACTGAAAATTAGTTTAACATTTGGCGTTCATGTTGTTCTTTTGTCACAATGTTTGTAAAATAATTATACCCTTCGACCAATGAAAATGCTCAAAAAAGGGTATACTAACTTTGTGCAATGTATGTAACAGGCATAAGGAGGCGTGGCAGACCCCATAAAGTATATATATTGTCCGTCTGTATGAGACAACATATCTCAGCTATTAAAAAAGCTAGAGACACCAAATTTGGTATGAAGGTTTCTATAGATAATAGGCAGATAAAGTTTATTTCAAATGTTTGATGCCACGCCCACCGCCCCCGCAAATCGGCAATTTACGATTATTAAGCAAAGTATTACACGTTGGAAGTTCTGCTGTAATGCTATAATGCTAAATACCATATGAACATATCCTCCAAATTACAATTCGATCGGACCAATAACACAGAAGTTATTCAAGGCAACGTTTTCAATACAAATGTACGAGCAGCAGCTGGCGCGCTGCTTTGCCGACGTCGACGTTGCGTCTTGTTGCTTTACTCTTCACGCACGTTGCTGTGTGAGTGCGAGCGAGTAAGCTATATGTATTTGAAGTTTTTGTGCAGAATTCTCTGTTTGAAATTATGAGTGTGTTTATAGTAATGGACAGATATCAATGTTCAATATAAAATTTCATTTTTCGCGCTGAAGTAAATCTTGTTTCCATTATTTTTTCCTAGTGCACGTCTGATGTCAAAAATTACTGCAACTGCTCATATTTGTACAAATAAACTAACAAAAAATCGATGACATTGCACGGTCTTTTGCTAAGAAATAATATAATAAATAATAATATAAATACGTTTTGCTGTTTAGAAAAGAGCATTTTCCTTTTTAAATTAAAGTTGTACATTTTGTATCCTGTTCTTTCAACAATCTATATTTCATGAACATTCAGTTTCTATTTATATACTTGCTTTATTTTAGTAAAAATGGACGAAAGCGATAAATCCCAACAGAATATGATATCGAATTTACCACTGTTGTTTGCAAATGGCTATCCAACATCTTTAGAAAAAATTACAGAGTATCAGTTGGAAAGTTTTATCCCATTTATGGTACAATGTTCTTTGGGGCACATAAATTTACCAAAAAAAATTGACTGCAGTGAGCCTGAGTGGTGGCCAGAAAATGCTGCTTTTGGTATTCCATTAAAAAAACCTAAAGATTTTGTTGGGGTAAGTAAATCAACATTGTATAATACCGCTGCCTTATTTTACACAGTAGTATTTGAATCCTGTAATTTGACGGTATAAACACATGTTCGCTCGATGAAATCTTTCCAATATATCTCAGTTGAGAACCAAAATATTTAAATTCACTTTAATAAAAACCAAATGGGCCAATAAAATAGATTTTGCTCGCTCAAATACATTATTATGTAATATTAAATTGTTTTTAAAAAAGTTGTGTGTTGAAAGCAAAATATGGCGGATCACCAATGTAACAAAAAGGCGTAGACTAACTTTGTGCAAATTTATGTCTTATCATATAAGATACTTTGGTGATTCGCAATATTTTGCTTTCAACACACAACTTTTTTATTTATTATTTTTTTCGACCATTGAAATTGGTCAAAAAAAGATACACTAACTTTGTGCAAATGTATGTAACTGGCATAAGGAAGCTTGGAAGACCACATAAAGTCATATATTCTTGATCAGGATCACTAGCCGAGTCAATTGATCCATGACCTGAGCAAGAATATATATACCTACCACGCCTCTTATCCCTGTTACAAACATTTGCACAATGTAAGTATATATTTTTTGAACATTTTCAATGGCCGAGGGAATAAAAATAAAGTTTTCCCTGCTGGAGTTAATGTTGTTTCATTAAACCATATTATATGGTCTGGTCCCATGTGAATGCTCAATAACTTTTGCAAAATTTTGGCCGAAAATTTACGGAAACAAAGTTCTATAACTCATTACCATATATACATATATACATATGTATATTCTAAATACAGAAAAAATCGATTAAAAATTAACCCAAAAGCTTAATTGGATTAAAATCTTCGGTATGCCGAAGTTAAATTTAATTTCTTGTCTAATTTATATATAAATTTATTATCTTTACAGAATTGGATTGAAAAAATGAAGGAAATTGTAGTTATTTGTTATCAGTTTCATAAAAGTCTATTTTTATTACGGTTTTGTAATGATTTAGCTGGATATGAACACGCAAGCCTTCGATTTATAAATAACTATAACTCCACTACATCTTTATATGATAGGCGAAATAACAAATTACTTGTTACATTTCGAAATGAAAACATGGTAAGATTTTTTTTGTTTTTAATAGGCACACATGTTTTAACTCAGAATGTATTTATTTATTTTCCGCTTAATTTTCATACTGCTTTACCTGCTGCTTTGTAACTTTTAACTGCTATTTTTGGTAATCCCTTAAATTTCTAATATTTGATTAGAAAATTATAGTTTAGTTCTATAATTGCCATAGGTTCTTATTATACTCTTCGACCATTGAAAATGAAAAGGATATTGAAGTTACCCATTTCAGTACAAATATGTATATGTTAGCAGAAGTCTGCAGTAGTTGAAAGGTAGTCGAGAGAGTGATTTCAGTACCGCTTGAAACAAGTCAGCCAATTCATTTTGTTATTGCTAAAAGAAATTGAGATGTAAATCAAGTGATTTTTATGGGACACGTGTTAACACTGTGCCGGTCATGAGAATAGCAGTGCCTGTCGACCAAACTTTGCTTCCTCTGTACGTTTAAAAAAAAGTGCCAAAGGATATTTTAAGTTAATTTGAGTTTTAGTTATGTTTTATTCTATAAATAGGTCAACTAGTTGAACAATCTTAAAAGGGATGGTTTGTTGCTATATAACTTTATATTCTGGAACAACTTCTTAAGATAATGATAAATAGAAAATAAGTCCTATTCTATACTTTCCTATTCAATATTTAGTCAGAACTACATTTAAGATTTAACAATTAGGCCATGGATTAAAATTTGAACAGAAAAACCGGACTACCTTGCAGAGAAAACTTTTCAGTGACCGCCAAATTAAAATCATACCGTTCAAATTATGAATGTGCCTAATTAATAATTAAATAAGAAACAAGTAACGGAAGCCACAGTCGAGTCATCTCGACATTAAGATACACTTCGCCCAATTGTGAAAATCCGTTACAAACATTTACTTTAAAAACCATAAGCCAAATTCTTACATTCTTCTGCTAGGCATTGCTTTCCTGCTCTCAGTCACACCCACATAAAATTAAAGGCAGTATTAGTGTTATCTATTTATTAGATTTCTTCATGGTTCTACAAGTACCAGACCCTCGTCCGACTAACGCTGGATTTGTCGAACCGCGAGTGTATTTTCTCCTGGCAACAACATTCACAAAGTAGGAAAGTATTGGTCATACGCCGTGCTCGAAGATACACAATTGAGCATTCTATTCGTTCTTCTTTTGACCCAATCCCATAAATGTATACCTAATATGTTTTTTATGTTAAAAATGTGTACACACAAATATTATTTTAATACCATAAATATTCATAATGATGTATTTATTATTAAATTATAGCATAATATTTATTTTATTTAAACCATATGTAGACACTTTGATTCGTCATTTGCTCTACTAGAATTAGGTAAATTGTTTGCCCTTTCAGTCAACAGTATTGCGTGCATTGCATACATACAAAACAAACATTCAAACAGATAACACAGTAACATGAATACTTTGCTTAATAATCGTTAATTACTGATTTACGGGGGGCGGTGGGCGTGGTAACCAAAAAAATGTTTACTGCCTAGGACATACAGGAATCTATATTCCAAATTTTGATTCTATAGTTTTCCTAATAGCTGAGAATCAGGCGATCATACAGACAGACGGACAGACAGACAGACATGGCACGCGCCAAAAATATTAAACTCATAACGTTCTGCTTCGGTATACATAAAACTGAATACAATATAAACATATCTACTTACTATGTGTAAATGTATGTAATAGACATAAGGTGCCGTGGCAAACCCCATAAAGTACATGCATTCTTGCTCAGGATCACTAGCCAAGTCGATTGAGCTAGTTCGTCTGTCTGTCTGTTTGTTTGAGACAACATATATCTCAGCTATTAAAAGATCTAGAGACACCAAATTTGGTATGAATATACTGTATATCCGGTGCAGAACAAGTTTACGTCATATGTTTGATACCACGCCTACGCCTCCGCAAAACGGTAATTCGTGATTATTAAGTAAAGTATTGAAGTCATAACGTGCTGCTTTAGCATACATAAAGTTATTAGTTACTTATTCAAGTCAACGTTCTCAGTACAAATGTTCGAGCAGCAGCCGGCACGCTGCTATGAGCAGTTGACGTCGACGTTGCAACGCGTCGCTTCACTCATATTTCGCTTGTGTGTGTGAGTGCGAGCGAGTTAGCCATATGTAGTAGAATTATTTGTGCAGAATACTCTGTTTGAAATTATGACACGTTTGTAAAAATTGGGAAAAGGTTATCTCACTTTCAGGCGCGCTCGACTGTAGCCTTACCGATTTGTTTTTTATTGAACTCTGTATTAGTTTAACAATTACCCTTTTTGCTTTTCAATCGTGTTTATATTTTCAAAAAATATTTTTCTCTAAAGGTGGGCAGTGTACGCTATGACTTATTATGCAGATTAAACAGTAATTGAATAACAAACTCGTCAGAAAGGCTAGTTTAGTTTTATAAGCCATAAACAAATACATATGTATTGAAGTATTAACTTGCATAACTTCTATGTTTATTATCCGATCGGGCTGAAATTTATATTGTTTTTATCTTTATGTATAACTTAAACAATTTTTGACTTAAAGATATAAGTATAAACTAAAAGAATTTGAAGATTTATTCTTAAAAGTCAATTAAATCAAAATTTAAATGAGCCTTCAATCATTAAAATCAAATAATATTTTTTGGAGTTTGAATACATACAAAAACAAAAAGTTCTTGACTCTTAGTATTAAACTGCAAACAATTGTCAAAAATCAATTTAATGAAGCTTCTCATTATCTCATTATTGTTCTCATTAGTGTTTTTTAACCTTTTTTTTATTTTAAATTTCAGTCCTACGATCGACAACAAAAAAATAGAAAATGTTTACTTCTTCACAAAAGTAAAACCGATACTCGTGGAGTTGATTCACAATATATGATGGTTGAGCCACCACCATTCGATATTTATCTTTGCGACAACTGTGATGCTGAATTATATTCTAAGGAAGCTATATTTGTAAGTAAATATGCAATAGTCCTTAGACTCATCTATTGGAAGTTCTATCAAAATACAAAATTTTTGGGTTTTGTTTCAAAAGTAAGAACGGCTGCAGTCAAGCTTTAACTGTATAAGGTCAGTTATTTCATTGTGGTGAAGATATAATTTTTTTTTTTGTTTTTTTGATACAATCAAGTGGTCCATGCAAAACCAAACCATTGCTTGTTATTCGCGGATCGTAGACAGAGCGAAAGTCCACCTTCCGCTCAACCGACCAGCGCAGCCATGCAATTAAATATCAGAGTAGATCAGAGCAAAGATTACTTAATTTCTTTAGTCACACAACAGAGGAAACGTTAGAAATAAAAAATCAAAAGGTATAGATTATTGTAGTCCTGGACAAACTAGTGAGGTAAAAAGGGTGTTTGTTGCATAGGGATCGTCAAACTCCTGAGACCACCTCTTAATAAAGCCAAACTTTATTGACCATGTTGGAAAAACATTCGGAAAATTTTAATTTTGGTCCAAGATCATCAAATAGAGCAATTCTTTCTAAGATACTATCAGAAAGGGAATTGGAAACGTACTTTGGACTGGCTCGCGAGATTGTCATTAGCTTGCATTTAGAGCTATTCAGGTTAAAAATTAAAATTTATTTAACTCGGCTTGAAAGTAGGAGTGACTGTGATCGTCTTTATATTGCTTTGTTACGCTTTACATCATTCGCAAAAATGCGAGTATGGGAGTTAGGTATGACCAAAGAAAGGTCATTGATGAAAAGCGTGAAGAGGAAAATGATGAAGAGGACTTAATGGCTACCCTGATCACTAGATGTAACATAAAGAAGTCGTGAAACAATGTGATTAAAAAGGTGAGATGTCTAAAAGGCTGAGTTTATGTTCAAGAAGGGAATTATTTACTGAGTCAAATGCTTTACTGAAATCAGTATAAATACTATTATTCTGAAGATTTTCCTGACAACCTTTTATATAAGAAGACAGCTCAGGTAAATTTTATCCAAATGAAAATCCTTAACAAGTTAGACTAATAAATCATTCGAACAGGGAATGTAATATGGATAAAAATGAAAATTTTATGTATCATCGATTTTAAAAGAAGATATAGCATAATGCAAAAAAAAAAAAAAAAAAAAATATGAACAGGAAAAAAAACAAAAAAAATTTATGTCCCTGAAGGGATTCGAACCGTGGACCTCAAAAACGCTTGTAATATGCAGTTTGCAACTATAACCACTCCGCCATTAGCACATTATTATTTGCACCGGCAAAGTTGCATTATGAGACTATTCAGCTTGTCGTACAGGACAAAAACTAATACCAACTCACTTCCCATAAAATTCTTTTTAATCAAATGCATTTAATACTAAACTTAAAATATTTTAAGTACTTCAAAAAAAGTAATTTTCAGAAAATCCACTAGATTGGACCGAGTAGGATTCGAACCCGTACAACTTCGCGTCACAATCAACGACCACTATTCAATCTGCAACTATAACCGATCTGCCATTAGCGCATAATCATTAGAATCGGCAAAGTTGCATTATGAGTCCATTCAACTTATCGTACAGGACAAAAACTAATACAAACTCATTTCCCTTAAAATTCTTTTTAATCAAATGAACTTAAAACTAAACTTAAAATATTTTAAGTGCTTGAAAAAAGTAAAATCCTAAAAATACCTACATATGTACATCGGGTAGGATTCGAGCCCGTACCCTTTCGCTTTACAGTCAACGATCACATCCACTCAGCCACTGCATCTTTTATGCATTTTCTATAAAATTACAATCATGATCAGTGCAAATAATGTTCGTACATATCATTGAAAAAAATGCTTGCCGCCGGAGTTGAACCTGCATAGTTTACATATCTAACATAATAACACAGACAAAACACTTCAAAACACATCTTCCATATATGTCGTCCAATCTTACTGTACTTACAACGTATATTAAATACTGTTGCTGTAGAGCTAATATTGCAGCTGTAGTCAATTTTTTTCAATTTATAGGGGCGGGTGGAGGGGTTGGCAAAAATCTAAAATAAACTTGATAAGCGTGCAGATAGTTAATAGCTGAGATCCAGGTGTTCACACGGACGCTACTCTATGAGTAGCGGGTATAAAAATCTTCATTTTTTTTGGCTCAACTGAATAGGTTTTACACTTTTGACTTCACTTTTTGTTTGACCGATAAAAAGAGTTGATTTCTTTTGTATTCTAAAATTTAAATCATCTTTTATCATTTTTTTCTGAAATGGGCCGCGAAAAACCTTTATCCGATTTTGAAAAAGATCAAATCAAAGGCTATATTGAATCTGGCTTAAAACACTGTGTAATCGCCAAGAAAATCGGTCGAAGTCAAAACGTTGTGAGTAATTTCCTCCGTAATGATGCCGACTATGGAAAAAAAATGAAAGGAGGAAAAAAATATGCAACAACACCATCACAGAGGCGACTTATTCTACGAACTGCCTCAAATTCTCACCTTTCTGCAGGAAAAATTAAGGAAAAAAGCGGTGTAAATGCTAGTGTGGACACGTTAAAACGAATTATTCAAAGTTCCAAATACTTGAAGAGATTAAAAACTAAAAAAAAAACCACCTCTCAATGATGCTCGTAAGGAAGCACGACTGCGATTTGCCCGAGAACACATGACGTGGAACAAGGAGTGAAAGATGGTGGTTTTTTCCGATGAAAAGAAGTTCACCCCGATGGACCGGATGGCTATAATTACTATTTCCATGATATAAGAAAGGAAGAATGTTTTTTAAGCCGTCATCACACATGTGCAGGTGGTGTAATGGTGTGGGGAGCCGTATCTTTCTATAGAACATGCGAGCTCCAGTTTGTCATGTGTTCTATTTAACAAATAAAATTTGCTATTTAACAAATAACTGATCTATTCATACATACAAATTTATTTCGCTTAAATCGGATTGCATATAACTAAGTTAAAACGTTTCAAACCTAAACAAATAGTCAAACCTATTCAGTTGAGCGGCACTGTATTTTAAATAAACTAGATGTTAAATTATTTAGACGCGACAACTCTGTTGTAAATCGTGGAGGCATACTCGATCATGTCTAATAAGAATTTGGAACACAAATATTTAAGAAAGAGATAAGATTATTATAAAATATATTTATCGCTACTGATAATATATCAGTATACTAGTAAGGTTATAGAGTTTAACAAATCAAAGTGTGCTTTTTTTAATACCTTTTTTCATTTTGAAACATTTAGAAACATACACCAAATTTATTTTTATGTGGAATAGTAAGAATCTCCTGGTAAAGAAAGTTGCTGAGTTTTATTTAGAGTCACTCTAAATAGATCAGATTCGAAAAATAAATCCCACGATCTATATATATTCTGAATCAGAGCTATATATATTCTGAATCAGCATCCACAAAGGAGTTCATTTAGCGCTGTTTGTTTCAAACAGAGAATTCCACACAATTTATTCTGCTTCGCATGGCTTACTTGCTCGGACAGACTGACGCACATGGCTCAATCGATTCGGCTAGTGGTAATGCGTAAGAGTATGTATACTTTTTGAGGTCTGCCACACCTCTTTATGTCTTTTGCATACATTTACACAAAGTTAGTACAACAAGTGGGTGATGCTACAGGCGAGGGCGCCCGAAAATATGATACCCTTGTTTTTAAAATTTTCTTTTTTTAAATCTGTTACTCATGATTTCCGACAGAGTATTCTGCACAGCTTATTACTACATATGGATTACTCGCCTCACACACACAGACACAAGCGTAAAAAAGTAAAGCGACGCGACGTCGATGTCAACTGCTCATAATAGCGCACAGGGTGCCGTTTTTACTGAACATTTATTTTGAAAACGTTAACTCTAATAACTTCTGTGTTATTAGCTCGATCGTAAAGTTAATATTGCATTCAGCTTTGTGTATACCGAAGCAGCTTAAAAGTTTGCTTAGTTATCACAAATTACCGATTTGCAAGGCTATGGGCGTTGCAATATACATTTGAAATAAACTTGATCTGCCTATGATATATAGGAACCTTCATGCCAAGTTTGTGTATGTAGCTTTTTTAATAGATGTGATTCGTTGTCTCAAACAAACAGACGGACATGGCTCAATCGACTCGGCTAGTGTTCCTGAGCAAGAATATATATACTTTATGGGGTCTGCCGTCTGTCCTTCTGTCCGTCTGTATGAGACAACAGATCTCAGCTATTAAAAAAGCTAGAGACACCAAATTTGGCATGGACGTTCCTATATATAATAGGCAGACAAAGTTTATTTCAAATGTTTGATGCCACGCCCACCGCCCCCGCAAATCGGTAATTTACGATTATTAAGCAAAGTATTAAAATTATAAAGTTGTGCTTTGGTATGTATAATGCTTAATACCATATAAATGTATTCTCCAAATTACAATCCGATCGGACCAATAACACAGGAGTTATTCAAGTCAACGTTTTCAATACAAATGTACGGGCAGCAGCCGGCGCGCTGCTTGGAGTTGACGTCGACTTCGACGTTGCGTCTCGCCGCTTTACGCTTTACGCGCGTCGCTGTGTGAGTGCGAGCGAGTAAGCTATATGTAGAGAAGTATTTGAGCAGAATTTCTGTTTGAAATTATGAGTGTTGTTACACGTTTGTAACGGATTTTAAAAATTGGGAGAAGGGTATTCTACTGTCGGGTGTTCGACTGTAGCCCTACCCACTTGTTTTTAAATAATAACTTGCCATAAGTTATGTTTAAAAACCTGTATATTATAACACTGTTATTATTAATAAGTATTGGACTTAACTTAATTTCTTTGTATATATTACATACTACAAATTAAAAAAATTGCATGGGTTTTTTTTTTGTTGAAATTTTCGTGTTTGGCTTGGGCCGGGCCGTGCTTTTTAAAAAAAAATCGTGCGGGCCTCGTGCTTTTTTTTTGGGACTAGGTTTCGTGCTCGTGCCGGGCCGGGCCTCAAAAAGTAGGCCCGCGCCCACCTCTACTCGACAGCGCATCAAAGTCTCAATGAAATTGCGTTTGTTGCATATGCAGCAAAAGTCTGTTTCTATCGCAATGGAATACAGAGGCTATCAAGAAGCCGCCTGGTATCCAATAGTGGCACTAGAATTACACTGTCCCGCAGTCTTACCCAATTCAAATTTGTCTCTAATAACCAAGGAGCAGATTTGAGATGCTATTCTTTCAGCCGGCCATTCGGTGCGCGGCAATAATTTGCGTGGATGGCATAAGTCCTCGCGAAGCACAATCTGCAGGGTTGTTTTCCATATGTAAATTAACCAGTTTCCTGATATGTTATGTTTAACAGTTATGTCTGTAGTAGTTTACGACAATTTCTGTAAGCCAGTGGCTTCACAATAAACATTCGACGGAGTAACTTTTAAATGTATCTTTATTGAACAAAGCTAGTGCTGCTGCTTACGAGTAGAAAATAACTGAATATACGAATACAAGAATTCACATTAAGAGCTAAAATGAAAACGAAACACATTGTTGCGATTTCATATTCGTAGCGGCCACGCAAATAAGCAGTGTTTGTCGGCTACGTAACGACATCCGGCGTTCTGGTTGACGTGCAGAGTTCCGTTAATGACGGCACGTTGGGCGCAGGTAACAAGGTGCGTACCATGCACCCAGATTTCAGAGCCGTTGTCCACTTGCGCCTAGGCGGCCCTGTCGTTGATGATGACGATCCCCTCATCTACATAGGTGATGGGATCCAGGCTGCTGGGTTGTATTTCGCAGTGCGCCGCGCCGTCTGCGTAAAGTTCTCTCGCGCGTGAGCTGCCTGATGATAGCTGGCAGAAGGTGGCGCTGAATGATGCCATCGTCTAAACGTAGCATGACTCCTTTGTGACTGACGGGGAAAATGGTAATATTCTTACAGGCGAACTTAATTACTAGAATTTAATGATAAAGTGTAATGCGTTATTCAATTGCAGAACCTTTACGGACGATACGGACATGAGGTCCCCTATGGGGGTGTTGGTGGGCTTCTCCAGCCAAACTGATCTTAAATCTACGTGATCAAAAATATTTGGGCTAACAATGTTCATTTTTGCAAGTGTCACGGTTAACATTAAATTTTGAAGCTCCATCATGAGCATTCAATTTCTCGCGAGCAATGTTTCATACAAATGACCGGTGTCAATTTGCGACTTTTTTGATGTCTTGAGCATTAAGTTGACGGTGGCAGTTCGTTTATTAATTTGACTCTGGATTGATTTCTATTTGCCTATTGTTCGCGTCGATCAACCGCGCCTTTAAGACCCTTCTTCTCTTCTCCAAATCACTGGCATCAAGTGTGCCGGCTACAACCTTTAGTATGGAGCCCAGGAAGACCAAGCTTCTAGCCACTCGATGGTGCGCGCCCAACGCATCCAGCAAGTCCCGGAGGTGGGCTGAATCTACACTCAGCAGATTTCTCATGTGTGATTGTGGAAAGTGGCCGAGCAGGCCGACCGTCTCCTCTACCACACGTGCGTACTCCGAAAGATACGCGAAGTGCTTTACATTGGCAGAATTTTCCCACACCAAGATCTGGCCGTCGACTATGGGAATGTATTTGGCGCGCGAATGTGATGTGTGCCGATGCCAATGATAGATACACGAGAAGGATAAGATTAGTCCTGCGGGTGAAAGTCTAAATGGTTGATTTTTCTGTTCTGTAGACAATGGGAAAACCCAACACCAATAATAAGAAAATGCTTAGAATATAATATGCGCGGATGACGCTAAGCTTAGATCTACTACAAATTGCGCCAAGTGGCTAAACAATTTAAAATTAAGCGGTACACGGACCTCGCTACTGAGCGCGTCATTTTAAATTGTCATTGTGGACCACCCTCCCTTCAATAAGGACCGTGGTCCCCATGTCCGCTACTACAGCTCTTTCCTCGCACAACGGCGTGAGCTTGTTGCCGAGTCTTATGGATCCTATTGTAGATCTCTACCTGTGGCTCATCAGGGTGCGTTAGAACGATGTTAGCCGGTCTCTTATTGACGACCGAGTGAATCGACCTATTACATTGGGTAGTGGCCAACATTACTATTTCGACCGTATCACTCATGCCCTTGTCTATCTTTATGCATCTGGCTAGCTCCAGCAACGTGCTGTGGAAACGCTTAACCTGCCCGTTGGAGGTACTGTGCAGTGGTGGTGCGTTTGTAATGCTTACACGAAAGTTGTTACAAAGCATGGACACGATCGTGTGCGATTTCAACGACGGTTCGTTGTCTCTGTTGATAATAAAGTGGATTGCTTTATTTTATTTAGAATATATTTATTAATACTTTTGTTTTGTGCTTCGTGCACTTCCATTCAGTTTTACATTCTTTGAGCAAGTGACATAATTATGTTATTTAACATTACATTACATTTCATTACATTATCCGCGATCAGCTGATTCATTCTTATGCTAATTAACATTT
The DNA here is from genome assembly GCA_018904105.1 of Zaprionus tsacasi. Classification (NCBI taxonomy): domain Eukaryota; kingdom Metazoa; phylum Arthropoda; class Insecta; order Diptera; family Drosophilidae; genus Zaprionus; species Zaprionus tsacasi. The sequence goes on along the minus strand of JAEIFR010000176.1, from coordinate 1,377,289 downwards.
CATATCAAGGCATACACATTTATTCCAACACGCCTCTTAAATTTGTTGTCTTGATTTTCTTTCATTACTTTAACTTTACAGCATCTCTATTTCGTATAAATTTCTGTTTGTCTAACGCTTTGGTTAACATGTCTGCTATATTAAGTCTTGATTCTATCTTCACAATGTCTATAATACCTTTTTCATAATTTTCGTTAACATAATGATACTGCACTTCAATGTGCTTCGAATTTTTTGTAAAGTTACCAAATTTAGCAATGGCTACTGCGCCTGAATTATCTTCGTAAATCTTTATCGCTTTTTCGTTATCAATATTAAATATTTCACATAACATGTTTTTGACAAATAATATTTCTGTGACTGCTTCTGACATGGCAATGTACTCTGCAAACGTTGAACATTTTGTTACTGCGTGTTGTTTGTGTGTTTTCCAATATACTATATTTCCATACATTCTAATTATAAATCCCGTCGTGGATTTTCTATCAACATTATCTCCTGCATAATCGGAGTCTACCATACAATCTAATAATTCATTATTCTTATTCTCTTCAAAAGTTAAATTCAGATCTCTTGTCTTATATAAATATTTTAATACTCTTAGCGCGTATTTATAGTGTGTTGAATTGTAACAACTTTGATATCTGCTTAAGTAATTTACGGAATATGATATATCTGGTCTTGTACCTGCGCTTATATATAATAATTCACCTATCAAATTTCTGTATTTAATTTTCTCATCACATTCAGTTGCTTGATCTAATTTTAAGTTTGTTTCCATTGGAGTTTCGTATAGCTTAGCATTTTCGAGATTATACTTAATTGCCAGTGATTCAATATATCGTTTTTGATTTAACGTCATTTTCTTACTTTCAGTACTATAATTAATTTCTATTCCAATATAACTTCCGATTTTTCCTAAATCTTTCATTGTAAATTTGTTCATTAAACAGTCTTTAATTTCAGTTATTTTCGTTTTGTTCTTACTGCATATCAATATGTCGTCTACAAATACTAAAATATATATTTCATCTTTATCCTTTCTTTTTACATATAAACAATAATCGTAATTGCTTCTTATAAAATTTAATTTGTCGAGATATTTATGCAAACATTCGTACCATGCTCTTGGGCTTTCTCTTAATCCATATAATGCCTTTATTAATTTATAAACTTTGTTTTCTCCTGTTTCGTAACCTTTTGGTTCATTTACATAAACTTCTGATTTTACATAGCCATTCAAAAAGGCTGTTTCGACATCCATCTGATTTATAAACAGACCATTTTTACAACAATATGATAGTAATATTTTTAATGTTTGCATTTTTCCTACTGGTGAATATACATTTTCTAGTCGTTCTCTTTGTTGGAAACCTCTTACTACTAGTCTAGCTTTGTATGTCCCATCACTTTTCTTTTTGTACACCCATTTTACATCTATAATCTTTTTGTTTATCGGTTTTTCTACAATTTGCCATGTATTATTTTTATTTAAGCATTGCATTTCTGTATTCATTGCTTTGAGCCATTCTTTCTTTTCATTACTATTCATCGCCTCTTCGTACGTGTTTGGTACAATGGCATTTACATAATTGATATAAATAAAATGTGTTACTGGGTTACCGTATAGATTTACTGGTCTTTTATTTCTATTTGATGTTCTCTGCACTGTTAAATGTTCTTTGTTTTCCTCACCCTCGCTTTCATCGCTAGTTTTTGAATTAACTTCTTCCGTGTCATTTAGTTCGTCTGTCTTAGCGTTATCTTCATCATCTTCTTCATTTTCATCTATTTCACTTTCATTATCATTCTGCTTGTTTTTCTCTAGGCAAATTAATTTTGTTTTCTCTTCCACAACTTGAACATGTCTTGCGTTTATTACTCTATTGTTTAGTAAAACTCTATATCCGTTTGTATTATAACCAACTAATACTCCTAATTCTGATTTGTTATCCCATTTACTCTTTCTGCGTACTTCTGGAACTCTAACAAAAACTCTACTTCCGTATATTTTTAAATTTTCTACATTTGGTTTTATACCAAAAAATATTTCATATGGGCTTTTATTTACTGCTGTATTTGCGATTGTTCGATTTTTTAAATAAGCTACTGTGTTCATCACTTCTGGCCAATATCGCCTATGTATGTTTGCTTCTCTCATTAAGCACCTTCCAATATCCATTGCCGATCTGTTATATCTTTCTGCTACGCCGTTTAATTCGTGTACATACGGTGGACATGTAGTTAACTGAATTCCCTTATACTTTACAAAGTTTAATATTTCTCTATTCAAATATTCTTTACCGTTATCGCATTGGATTTGTTTTACTTTTTTACTGAACTGATTTTCAACATAATTAACATATTCTTTTAAGCAGCTCGCAGTTTCGGATTTATTTTTAATACAATATATTCTCGCGCATTTACTAAAATCGTCAACGAATGTCAAAAAATATTTTTCCCCACAATAACCTGTTGTGCTGTGTGGTCCGTTTAAGTCTGTATGTATTAACTCTAATGTCTCTTTAGTTTTCTTTCTATTGTTCTCGAATGGTTCGTTTGACATTTTACTTTGTATACAATTCGCACATTTCATTTCGGTATTCTCGATTTTATCTGGCAGACCATCTAACATTTTATTCTTAATAATTCTATTCAAATATTGAAAATTTACGTGGCCTAATGCCCTGTGCCATTTTTCTTTTTCAGTTAATTTAGTTACATTTGTATATATTTCATTTCTTTTATTTTTTGGCATGAAGCTTTTTACATTATATAAACTATCAATTTTACTCGCAACTGTCAGCAATTCTCTCTTTTCGTTATAGATTTTTGTGTCATTATTTCTGGCTACGACTGTACATTTATTTTCAGTTATCTTTGATATGCTTAGCAAATTTTGTTTTATGCCTTTTACAAAGTATACATTTTTAATATCGATCAAATTTTCATTGTTGTATGTTCTAAAATATGTTTCTACATTTCCAATCTTGGTCGCTTGCAATTGTTTGCCATCGGCTACTTTAACATTAATAGGATTTTTCAAATTAATACAGTTCTTAAAAAGTTTACAATCGTTTATAATGTGATCAGTGCATCCACTATCTAATAACCAATTTACTGTAGTTTCGTTGCTACTTTCGCTGTTATTACAATTTATTAATTTTTCGTTTCTTATCATTCTTGTTGTCCATGACTGTACGCTGTCGCTGTTTTCTTGTTGTCTTCCTTGATTCCTGTCTCCTGAGTAATTTCCACGTCCTCGACCATTTCCATGATGTTGACCTCTGCCTCGGCCGCCTCTTTGATTCGTATTCTGATATCGCCTGTTGAATTGTTGTTGTTGTTTATTTTCGCCTCTCGCATTTTGCTCAGCATGCCAGCAGTCCCTCTGAATATGACCTGTTTTGCCACACACATAGCATTCTTTTTTAGTTTTGGTGTTAAATGTGCTTACGTTATTTTGTTTGTCCACTGGACCTCTGTTTAAACTTTTTTCTTTTATTTTTGATTTTACGTACTCTACCGTTCGTTGTGCTTCCGGAATTACATCTAAGAAGTCTCCAATATAACTGTAGCTTGTTGGTAGTGCTTTTAAAAGATACCTCATTTTTTCGTTTTCGTCTATGGTGCCTCCAGCGTTTTTTAATTTATTTACTGCTTTCTCGAATTCTATAAAAAATTCTTCCACTGTTTCATAGTCTTTTAGTTTAATTTCGTCGATTTTTCCTCTGCACAGTATTTGCAGGGCTGTTGATTTTGTCGAATACATTTCATTTAACTTGTTCATAATTTCTAATGTCGTTTGGCACTCACTAATATATTCTAACTGTTTGTCTGATATTGTACTGATTAAGATTGTTTTCGCTTTTAATTCTGTTTTCATCCATGTTGTTTCATTATCTTCCGTTGTTCTTGTTCGCACTGCTGGTTCTTTGCACTCTTTGTATTCCAATATTGTCATTAATCTGAATTTCCAGCTTCCAAAATTAGCTCCATCGAATATGGGCATAACAATGTCTTCGATTTTTGCGTTAGCACTCATTTTTTCCGTTTCACTTTTAATCTGTTTGCACACTTCTTTTATGTCTCTTTCTATGTCATTCATTTCATGCACATTTTCATATAGGGTCACACTTTTCTACTTCCATGTAATAAAAAGGCTTGCACGTGAACTTTTAAATTTTTAATCTGCTTCCATCAATCCTTTTAGTTTATGTTTTCAATCTTTTTCCGTTTAATTGTTCAGCATTAGTCAATAGTCTTGTTTACGTATTCGTATTTTTTTAATATTTCGCACTTTTAATATTGTTTTTCTCTTTTTATTTCTTATACACGTTTTTCCTTTTTTTTTGTCGCTTCACTCGAACAGCATTTATTTTTATAACTTGGATTTAGTTATACACTTTGGATTATTTTCTTTTCTCGAACCTTGGATTAATTTTTTCTAACCTTGCTCTGCTACCATGTTGATAATAAAGTGGATTGCTTTATTTTATTTAGAATATATTTATTAATACTTTTGTTTTGTGCTTCGTGCACTTCCATTCAGTTTTACATTCTTTGAGCAAGTGACATAATTATGTTATTTAACATTACATTACATTTCATTACATTATCCGCGATCAGCTGATTCATTCTTATGCTAATTAACATTTCATATCAAGGCATACACATTTATTCCAACAGTCTCAATAAATAATCTTTGTCTTTGGGGAAAAAGTTCATGAGCTGAAGCAGCGCTGGCTTCAGGTCTTTAATAGTTCTCGAGGCGATTGTAGGACGGCAAATTTAGAGAAACGCAAGTGAGGAAAAACTTTTTGTCAGTAGAGAAATTGTCTATGTGCAACATTTCCCCTGTGTGTGACGGTATTGGCGTTTCACCGAGTTCTTGCTTCTTTGGGTGCCTGTCATACTTGGCCCTCTCACAAGTCTTGCAATTCTGCACGATCTCGTTGGCCAGCTTGGCCATTTTGGGGAAATAGTATTCCGACAATACCCGCTTAACATTTTCTTTCTCTGTGTTCCATATAGTGTTCAGCAGTTAAGATTTCCCTTCTTTTTTTTTCAAATTTGAGTACGTCCACGACGCGGTTCCTGCAATGCCAGAACTTTGTGGCTGGGAATCTCCGGACTATCTCATCCTGTATCATTGCGAGCGTGTGTAAATCGCAATGGAAAGCGCTTACGCCCCTTCGGACGATTATGTCTACCAGTTCGACTAATAAAGACCTCCTGCAGACGAAGTTAACCGTGTGGCGCCTTTTATTACCGAATAGAATAAAGGTATTTTTAGACGAGAAACGTGCTTTCTCCAATATTATCTGATTCTGGAAGCAGTTCAACTGCTTGTCTGTGTGGGTGAGAGACATCTCACTGTGAATCGTTGCTGCACAAGATTCGGGCTCTTCTTGTTGCAACACATTAAGCTGCTGTCTGGACAAGGCGTCCGCTACCATGTTCTCTTTACCGGGCTTGTAAAACAGTCGAGCATTGAAATCGTCTATGCGGGTCTTCCACCTCTTCATTTTGGCGTTCGGGTTTGATTCCGACAAAGAAAATGTTAAAGGTTGATGGTCAGTGAAGATATTTATATCCTTCACTCCATACAAGTAATGCCGCAGTTTAGCCAGGGCCCAAATGATGGCCAATAACTCCCGCTCGTTAGTCGCGTAGTTGGTTTCACTGTCTTTAAATGTCTTTGAAATCATTGTTACAGGACGGCCCTCTTGGGACAACACCGCACCTACATATACCGTAGGGCGAAGCATCTGTCGTTAGATCAAATGGCTTCTTATAGTCAGGGTAGCTGAGCATGACGTCTTCTGATGCCAATATATTGCGCAGCTTTTGGAACGCCTCCGCTGAGACTCAGAGAAACGCACCTGAATGTTCCTCGATCTATGCCTACTAACTGTTCTATTTTCGCCCTTTAATATGTTCGAAATGGGCCTTGCTATGGCAGCGAAGTCTTTGATGAAACATCTATAGTAGCTCGCGAGGCGCAGAAACGACCTGACTCCGAATACCGTCTTGGGCTTTGGGAATTCTTTTATTTTTTTTTTTTTTCAGTTTGTAGCTTTTATTTGTTGAATCTTTTCAATACCGAAAACTAACAACAAGTTAACAAATGTTACGTGTAAATACTAATTATCAGTACATTTCTTAAACTGTATTATAAAAGCGGCCCTAAAAAAAAAAAAAAAAAAATTACTGCTGGGTTGGCAAGTCGTTTCTACGTAGGCGTGATCGGCTGCTTAGCCTAGTTAGCCTCCTCGCAAGCTGGTTAGGATGCGTTGATAGCTTGTTAAGGTACTTTTCCTTTTTTTCCGCAATTTCGTCTTTTACAGGTGGCACGTTTAGATCTTTGTGAATGTTGGCGTTTCGAACATACCACGGTGCCCCGGTGATAGTTCTCAATATCTTCGTCTGGGCTGGAGTAATAGTCAGAGACAGTAGGCATTTTTCAAAAAGTTTAGATAAGCAGGATAGAAGGCTTATGGGTCTGTACGACGATGGAACAGTGTGATCTTTTCCCGGCTTAGGTATCATTATTATTATTGACTTTTTCCATCTTCCTGGAAAGTAGCCAAGTTTGTTGATGGCATTGAAGAGCTGAGTAATGCTGCATACGGCACAGTAAGGCAGCTCAATAATCATCTTAGGGGTAATTAGGTCGCACCCTGCAGATTTTTTTGGGTTCTGATGTTCTTTGATGATTTTTGAGATGTCGTTTGAGCGAAACACAACTGGAGCGTGATGAAGCTGGGAGTCGTCTGTTACGGGCGGAATTTCGAACGTGTTTGTTGCAGAATTCGGTTGGAAGACTTTTTGAAGATGAGTGGCAAATGTACTGGCTCTATTTTTGTCGCTACGGGCCCAGCCACCTGTGTGGTTTCTAATAGGGACCACTGGTACTGTGGGTGAGCCAAGAGTTGGGTGAGCTTTCCACAGTGAGTTTTTTGTACTGGATGTAGATAATTTTTCAATATAAGTACGTTGGGCAAGCTCTTCTTCTTGCTTTAAAGCTTTTGTAAGTTTGCGTGTGGCGTCTTTTAACTTTTGTTTCGCCGACGGTGATCTGGAGGACTGCCATTCTCGCCGTAGGCGCCGTTTTTCGAGAACAAGTTGTTCGATTTGCAGGTTGGTTTTTTTTGATTTGTTATTTTGCTTACTGTTTGCGGCGTTGAGCAGCGAGCTGCAGCAACGATGATTGACTCCAGTGAGTTAACAAAACTATCAATGTCAGCTTCAGCTTCAAGAGGTGGGTTAAGCTCAATATGTGAGCTTATGTATTTTTTGTAGATGAGCCAGTTGGTTTTATCTGAAGTCAACTTGTAAGAGTGGTTTGCTGGTTCTGGGTGTCGGAGCAGATTTATTAGGAGGGGCGAGTGGTCAGATGATAGGTCTGAGAGGCACTCGGCGCTTATCAGATTACGGGGAATGTTTTTGGTGACTGCGAAATCAATTAGATCAGGTAGTTTTTTGGGGTCAGTTGGCCAGTATGTAGGTGTGCCAGGAGAAACGTGGTCGAGCTTGTTGTTTGCTTTTATAATGGCGTTGTAGAGCTGTTTTCCTTTTGGATTCACGAGTCGAGACCCCCAGTGTGTGTGCTTGGCATTGTAGTCCCCGGCTGCTATAAAATGTTCTCCAAGTGAGTTGAAGAATACCATAAATTGGTCTTCAGATAAAGTGAAACGAGGTGGGCAGTAAACAGCGGCTAAGGTAAGCTGGTTACCATTATCCAAATGAATTTTTATTGATGTTGCTTGTAGATAGTTTTTGCCAGTCTCAATATGACAGTGGTGCTTAAGACGGCTTCTTATCAAAATCCCGGTCCCGCCGTGGGGCCTTGACTTTTTCTGGGTCCGTTTTTGCACCGTTACTGATGACTATGAACCCAAGAAAAAAAAACGCGATTTCTCGACCGATACTCTCATGTACGCTTCTTGTAGGCTCTTTAACGCCCACTTTACATGTTTGATGTGAGCCTCCTTGACTTTCTTCCACGTCATCAACATAAACTTAGCAAAATTTGCCTATTTGTTCCCATTGGTTCTGGAGCACTGGCGCGTGTTTGCTGCTCGGCATTTCGCTCGCCGGATTGGCCTTGCTGCTTATGCTGCCTACTAAAATGTGACGTCTTTGACCCGCTTGCCTGCGCTTCTGCTTGTTGGGGTGGCTTAACCCGCTGCTGGGCACTTGCCTTGTGTTCTTTTTCCTCCACGCTCCTCTCGAAGCTGGCGATCGCATATCTTTCATGGATCAATTCTACCTCTTGCGCGAGCGCCAGAGTTGACGGCAATTCCCTTGGCTTTGCTGAGAATAGCACATCAGTAAGACTACGCTTGAGTCCTGAAACAAACACACGTAGTGCATCTTCGCGGAACTTTTCACAGAGGCCCTATGCTAGGATCGGCTCGTATGACATGTTGACTTAATTAGTCAACAATGTAAGTTTTTTGCCGACTTCATCGTAATATTGCAGTACAGACATGCTGCCTTGTCTCAGCGTGCCCTACTCGATTACGTGAACTGGACGTTTGTCGCTGTATGTGAAGTCGAGGCGACTTATAATCGCGTCTAAGTTAAGTACTGTGCCGAAAGAGGCCAGAGCAACATCCGCGGCCCCCCTGATTTTGTTTCTCATAATTATAACCGCCTGATAGTGGCGTGAGCTGCCGTCGTACGGCCTAAAAATACGGTAGGCTGCGAGAGTCGCCTGTCTCCATGAAACATACGATTCATGTGCGCCTGCAAACTCGGGCAAGCATTTGATGGCATCCAATTGGCTCATCGCAGCGGATATAATTACTTATTTCTATGGGTGCATAGACTTGCTCTTCTGGCGGTGTAATATGCGCTGCCGCCAGCTGCTGAGACATTGAGTTGATTTTGTTAAGCAAGGCCTTATTTGCAGTGCACTGCAGTGGCTTGCTCAGCTTTGGTGATTTGTCTGAAATTATACATTTGAAATAATTAAGCATCGCAGCTCGACAAGTAAACCCTGTTGGACTTTGCACTTTGTGGAAGTATTATGTCTTTTGAGCAAAAAACTTTAGTAGTCTTTAATGATTTTTATACCCTTGCAGAGGGTATATTAATTTTAGCCAGAAGTTTGCAACGCACCTTAGGAGACATCTCCGACCCTATAAAGTATATATATTCTGAATCAGCATAAACAGAGGAGTCCAAAAATGGATGTCCGTCTGTCCGTCCGTCCGTCCGTCCGTCCGTCTGTTGCAACGCAAACTAGTCTCTCAGTTTTTGAGCTATCTTCATGAAACTTGGCATATAAGCTTCTTATTGCTGCGAGCTGTAAATAAGTCGGAACGAGCCAGATCGGACCGATATATCGTATAGCTGTCATAGAAACTATCGGCCGATTTTTGTTGTTTTTCAAGATATTGCAACAAGATTTGGCAAATCTTATTCTTATTACGTTCCTAATAAGCTGTCAAAATTGTATCAAAATCGGACCACTATAACATATAGCTGCCATAGGAACAATCGGCTGAAATCAGGGTTTTTGTATGCAAACCTGTTTTGTTCTTGGAAATACAGTACATTATCAATACATTTTAATGTTATACAGTAACCCGCCCTTATTTTTTCCATTGAAATATCTCAGACGTTTATATTCTATAGCTGTTATAGGAACAATCAGTCAGTCCGTCTGTCTGTTGCAACGCAAATTAGTCCCCCAGTTATTGAGCTATCTTCATAAAAGTTGGCTCACAAGCTTCTTAATTCTGCCTTCATTAAATAAGTCGGAACGGGCCAGATCGGACTGATATATCGTACAGCTGTCATGGAGCCTATCGGTCGATTTTCGTTATATTTCAAGATATAGCTATCAGGCTTACCACATCCAAATCTAAGTATGTCCTTAATAATAAAGTTTCATCAAAATCGAAGTTTTATAACTTATAACGAGCAACGATCGGCCTAATGAAAGTACTTCTTGCAATTTTATGAAAATCTGAGTACACATATAGCTGTATACAACTGCAAGGGTATAAAACCTTCGGCAAGCCGAAGGTAGCCTTGCTTTCTTGTTTTTTTATAAATTGGAGGTTTCTAAATTTCCCAAGCAGATGAAGTTTATGTTAAATGTTTGATGCCACGCCCACCGCCCCCGCAAATAGGTAATTTGTGATTATTAAGCAAACTATTAAACTTATAAAGTTCTACTTTGGTATGTATAAAGCTATATACCATACGAACATATTCTCCAAATTACAATCTGATCGGACCAATAACACAGAAGTTATTCAAGTCAACGTTTTCACTACAAATGCACGAGCAGCAGCCTGCGCGCTGTTTTCAGTAGTTGACGCCGACGTCGACGTCACTCTTAACGTGCGTCGATGTGTGAGTGTGAGCGAGAAAGCTATATGTAGAAGAATTATTTGTGCAAAATTTCTGTTTGAAATTATGAGCGTGGTTGCACGTTTGTAACAGATTTTAAAAATTGGGAGAAGGGTATCTTACTGTCGAGCGCTCGACTGTAGCCATATCCACTTGTTTTTCTTTGTTAATGAAGCAGCTTGCCCGTAAGAGTCGCACCTTACCTGTGTCACCAAGTGATACACTGATCTTTATGTTAATAATTGGATTTGAACTGAGAGTTTTAGTTGCTAGATTGTATTAAATGCTGTTTTTAGTTCATGTCGAGCCGCCACCAATATCCAAGGAATGCCTTAAACAATCATTCACCGCCGTTAGCAAATGTACATCAGACAAATGAAGGGCTGATATATGATAGTGATGATAGATAGTGTGTGATGGTGATTCTGTAGGAAAATATAACAGTTTGCAAGACATTTCAAGACTTTAACCTTTAAATCTAGTCCCAGTTCTACATACCGCAGTTTCTTTTCCCTCTCTCTTAGACATCGCCAAGCGAACTGATTTGACGAGCCATGCATAGCTTACTTCTTAGTTAAATCGGTGTGACCAATAATTAAAACGATAAAAGAGTAGTCTATAAAATACTAAATCTAGATGCATGCCCTCTATCGGTGACAAATTACTTAACCAATTATCAATAGCCAAACCATCCGTCCCGCGACAGTTCATATTAATAAATGTTTGAACTTTGTCGCTTATTTAAAAATTGCATTATGCATTTTTGACCATTTATCACCTCTCGCAAGTACAATGCACGCCCCACTAAGTCTTATCCAAAAGAAAATTACGGGCAACAAAGGCTAAAAACTGTTAATGAAGTTCTTCAATGTTATTTACACCATTAGCATTATTAATACCTTTCAACATTGAAAATGGTATATGGTATATAAATAGTATACCCTTTTTACTAATTTTGTGCAAAATGTATGCAACAGGCATAAGGAGGCGTGGCAGACCTCACAAAGTATATATATTTTTGCTCAGGATCACTAGCCGAGTCGATTGAGCCATGTCCGTCTGTCTGTCAGTCAAGTGTTTGATTTAGCGAATTAGGAACGTGGTTGACCTGCAGCAGTGAAATGTCATGCAGGCCATCAATAAGTTCATGTTGATGTGAGGGCATCAGGCAATTTGCCTCATCACTTGGTGTCTAACTATACTCAGGTATGTTAAAGTCGTCAAAGACAATGAGATGATCTTTGTTAGATAACAAATGGAAGACATACTTACTTGCAAGCAAGTGTTGATTCGAAGTAAAAAAAATTTTTTGCAGAAGCAATAACAACGTTTCTAAAAATTGAAACAAAACAAATCATGTTGAAAGCAGAAATCGAAAAAACTCTTTTGCAAACAAGATTAGTTTAGCAATTTAAAAGAGTGCACTCGCGTTGTAAACGGATTTCTGTATATCAGTTGGTTAAGTAATAATGTTAGTAATTTTTAGAGTTATTAAGCGCCGATTGCTTAATAAATTAATTAAGCTTTGGAGAGCAAGAAAAAAACACGTCAGTTCACTTTGAAAGAGAATGAATGAAATGTATATATATATATTTTTTTTTCAAACTTATTGCGTTATTTATTGGATCTTCTCTTTTTGTGAGACTAACAATAATTATTCAAATCTTATTATATAACTTATATTAATTACAAAATGAAGTAATTGTATTAGTTAGAGACGGCCCTAGGATTTCTTTGCTGGGCTGGAGAATCTTTGCGCTTCAGTCGGCTTTGACTGTAGACTCGCGTAAGCGACTTCGCGAGAGGATTTTCGTGTGCGGCTAGCTTTGCTTGATGTTTACTTTTTTTCATCTGAATTTCCTCATTGACAAGATTTATGTGGAGGTCTCTATGGATGCTTTCGCTGCGTATGTACCATGGTGCCCCAGTGGTAGTTCGCAGAATCGTGGACTGAGCTCGCTGTATGATTTCAATGTTGGTTTTTGAAGCGTTTCCCCATAGTTCACAACCGTATGTCCAGATGGGTTTCAGCACGGTATTGTAGAGGAGTACTTTGTATTCCAGACTAAGGGGAGAGTTGTAATTAATAAGCCAGTGAAGATTGGCTGCTTTAAGCTTCATATGAGTCCTCTTAGATTCTATATGTCGCCGCCAGGTGAGGCGTCTATCTAGGTGAACGCCGAGATATGTTACTACGTCTGCTTGTAGGATAAATGTATTGTTCAGGGTACAGGGTGGGCAGGTTTGTCTGTTCAGTGTGAAGGTTACATGTCTGCTTTTGGTCTCGTTTATCTTAATGCGCCAGTCCGCAAACCATCTTTTCACTATTTTAAGATAGCAGGCAAGTTGCTTTGTTGCCTTTGCTGGGCATCTAGATCGGCTAAGTATTGCGGTATTGTAAGCAAACGTAGAGGTTGTGAAGCGTGTAAAGAACGGGACACAGCACACTTCCTTGGGGGACTCCAGCATTGATGACGCGAACGTGTGAAGTCGAACTGTTACACCTGATTGAGAACACTCTTTTGAAGAGATAAGATTCAAACACTTTGTGCGTATTCTGCGGAAGCAGTTTTGTTATCTTGTACATTAGTCCTTCCCGCCAGACTCGGTCAAATGCTTGTGCGACATCTAAGAATATAGCAGAGCAGTATTCCCGGTGCTCAAAAGCGGTACGAATTTCGTTTGTGATGCGATTGACCTGTTCGATCGTTCCGTGATTTTTGCGAAAGCCAAACTGATGCGATGGTATTGTATTTCGCCTTTTTATACCCTTGCAGAGGGTATATTAATTTTAGCCAGAAGTTTGCAACGCACCTTAGGAGACATCTCCGACCCTATAAAGTATATATATTCTGAATCAGCATAAACAGAGGAGTCCAAAAATGGATGTCCGTCTGTCCGTCCGTCCGTCCGTCCGTCCGTCCGTCCGTCCGTCCGTCCGTCCGTCCGTCCGTCCGTCTGTTGCAACGCAAACTAGTCTCTCAGTTTTTGAGCTATCTTCATGAAACTTGGCATATAAGCTTCTTATTGCTGCGAGCTGTAAATAAGTCGGAACGAGCCAGATCGGACCGATATATCGTATAGCTGTCATAGAAACTATCGGCCGATTTTTGTTGTTTTTTAAGATATTGCAACAAGATTTGGCAAATCTTATTCTTATTACGTTCCTAATGTGCTGTCAAAATTGTATCAAAATCGGACAACTATAACATATAGCTGCCATAGGAACAATCGGCTGAAATTAGGGTTTTTGTATGCAAACCTGTTTTGTTCTTGGAAATACAGCACATTATCAATACTTTTTAATGTTATACAATAACCCGCCCTTATTTTTTCCATTTAAATATCTCAGACGTTTATATTCTATAGCTGTTATAGGAACAATCAGTCAGTCCGTCTGTCTCTTGCAACGCAAATTAGTCCCCCAGTTATTGAGCTATCTTCATAAAAGTTGGCTCACAAGCTTCTTATTTCTGCTTTCATTAAATAAGTCGGAACGGGCCAGATCGGACTGATATATCGTACAGCTGTCATGGAGCCTATCGGTCGATTTTCGTTATATTTCAAGATATAGCTATCAGGCTTACCACATCCAAATCTAAGTAATATTAAAGTTTCATCAAAATCGAAGTTTTATAACTTATAACGATCAACGATCGGCCTAAGGAAGGTACCTGTTGCAATTTTATGAAAATCTGAGTACTATTACATATAGCTGTGTACAACTGCAAGGGTATAAAACCTTCGGCAAGCCGAAGGTAGCCTTGCTTTCTTGTTAAGTAGGGAGTTAGTTGTTTTAAAAATGCCTTTTCAAACAGTTTCGAGAGACACGTTAGGAGACTGATTGGTCTGTAGGATGAGGGTTGCGTTTTGTCTTTGCCTGGCTTGGGAATCATTACTATAACCGCCTTTTTCCACCTTTGGGGATAGTATCCAAGTTTCGTAATAGCGTTGAAGAGATGGCATAAGGTCAGAACCGCACACGGTGGGAGTTCTATGATCATTTTTGGTGTCACCAAGTCATGTCCAGGTGATTTTTTGGGCTTAAGATCTTTTATGATAGATGCTATCTTACTTTGGCTGAATGTTACTGGATTTACAGGGGGCAAGCTTTTAGTTACTACAGGGAGGACAAATGAGTTGCTAGCAGGATTTGGTTGGAATACTTTCTGAAGGTGATCGGCGAACGCATTAGCTCTATCTTCGTCGCTGCGTATCCAGCTTCCAGAGGGACCTCGCAGTGGAACGACTGTTTCTGCCGGTGGCTGTATGCTTTTGTGTGCTTTCCACAAAGGGTTCCTTTTGCTGGTGGGCGATAGTTGTTTGATATATAGATGCTGTTCGTTGGCTTCCTCAAGCTTAAGTGCCCTGGTTAGTTTACGTGTTCCTATTTTTAGATGTTCTTTAGCCGTTGGGGATCTATGATTCTGCCATTCTCTTCTTAGTCTTCGTTTTTCAAGTACTAGCTGTTCGATTTCACGATTTGTCTTGCTATGATCTGTCATTTTGTGTGTGTCTGGAGGTGTAGAGGCCTTGGCTGCAGCAACAAGTGTTTCCTCTATCGATTTGACCAGGCGATCAACATCCTCGTCGGTGAATACTGTTTGAGTTGGTTCCATGTGAGTACAAACATATTTCGCGT
Source organism: Zaprionus tsacasi (assembly GCA_018904105.1). NCBI lineage: Eukaryota > Metazoa > Arthropoda > Insecta > Diptera > Drosophilidae > Zaprionus > Zaprionus tsacasi. The sequence goes on along the minus strand of JAEIFR010000176.1, from coordinate 1,362,276 downwards.
ACCTTGCCCAGTGGGTCCTGTTGCCTGTCAGCCTGTAGGACCGCTCAGTTATATGTGGTCGGTGCCAGAGAGTAAGTAGAACTGGAGAGTGATCAGATGATAGTTCTGCAAGTGACTCGGCCGTAATATTATTTCTTGGAATCTTTCTTGTTATTGCGAAGTCAATGAGATCCGGTAGCTTATTTGGATCTGCTGGCCAGTATGTAGGCCTACCCGGAGTCACATGATCGAGCTTGTTTCGCGGCTTAATGAGCGCGTTGTAAAGTTGTTTGCCCTTTGGAGTCAAAAGACGTGATCCCCAGTGCGTATGCTTGGCATTGTAGTCACCGGCCGCTATGAATCGCTCACCGAGTGAGTTGAAAAATTCCAAGAATTGGTCCTCAGAAACTACAAAACGAGGTGGGCAGTAGACTGTGGCCAGAGTGACGGGGCCGCTGCTGGATTGCATGCTTATGGAAGTGGATTGCAGGTAGTCCATTTCAGTTCTGTTATAAAGGTGGTGTTTGATGCGACTTCTGATAAGTATACCAGTGCCCCCATGGGCTTTGCCGTCCGTATGGTTTGTGGCGTAGAATAAGTATCCTGGGATATGGAAGTTGTGCTTGTCTGTTAGATGTGTCTCGGAGAGGAGCATGACGTCAATATTTTTTTCGAATAAGAACTGGGCAAGTTCGTTTTTATGCCGTGAAACGCCATTCGCGTTCCACATAGATATTTGAAGTGGAGACATTATATTGATTTGGATGACAGAAGAAGCTGTATCAGCATATTTTGGTTTCGCATAAGCTCTTGCATTGTGGTTTGCATGAATGTCATAAACTCTTTTAGGGTTTGCTGGAGTGAGATCATCATCGTTTCAATGCCAGTTGATATATGCTGCGTTTGTTCGTTCAAGGTAGTTATTTTCTGTTCTAGTAGAAGTCGACTTTTGTGTTAGCGGATTCACAGATTTAATTCCCGATTTTAAGGCACTAGCGAAGGAAACGCTAGGACTGGTACGATGTGTAGGGAGGGGGTGCAGTGTAGGACGGGCCCGATTGTGGCGGAGTGTGAGCGATGTGGGTGGTCTGAGCGCGTATTGATTCTCCGCGTTTGTTAAGGCGGTTCTTTAGTTCCTTGTATACTACACAGCCACGCCAGTTCGCTGTGTGACTTTCACCGCAGTTGCTGCACATTTTAACAGAGATGTCTTCCTTGTTCTTATGGCAGTTCAGCTGTGCTATGAGCTTCACTACAGACTACGCAAATATATTTCAGCGTACAGTACGCCTTAGTGTGGCCATATTCTTGGCAGTTAGTGCACTGCACTGGGCGATTGCGCTTGTGTGGCTCTTCCACTGTGATACGCCGATGCAGTAGGAGCTGTAACTTGTAGATTGGATGAACTTCATTTTTTTTCAGTGTCTGGCGCTCTGGCTCCAACTCGATTTTGAACATTGGTTGTGGTTCCTTATTTTTGTTTAATATGTTCATGACCATTTTTGCACTAAAGTTCTTTTCCTTGAGCGCTTCTACGATTTCAGTGGTCGAAACAGTTGCCTCAATCCATTTGAGAACAACCTGTAGGCCCCTTGCGCTTTTTAGTTGGTATGTATAAAAGTTTTTTCCTGCTTCATCCAAGAATTTGGTTAGTAGACGATGGCTATCCTCGGTTTCAGTTTGAACCTTTGTTTCATTTATGTTCCCTTTTCTTAGGGGTATTACGTAAAATGAGTTTTCTCCTATAAGTGTGGCTATTTTGTTCACTAATGCACTTGTGCTTTTTCCGCGAATGTATATTGGAGGAGGCTTGACCTTCTTAGGTGACTTTGCCGGTTGTATACTTTCATCCGTAGAATTTGCCAGCAGCTCAAATCTGTTGGTGTTTTCTGGCGTTTTGTTAGTGAGCATGTTAGCATTGTCGCGTGTAATTTTTGATTTGTTTTCTGTTTGTTGACTTTTGTAATTTTGAGGGCTAAGTTTTCTTTTTATTGTTATGTAGCGATCCATTCCAGTCTGTATGGTGGACCCGGCGTTCTTGTTTACGTTTTGGCTTGCTGATAGCGCAGCAGAACCGTTAAATTGTGTTTTTGTTTTGATCGCTGGCTCAGTAGGAGCAAATGCTTGCGTCGACGAAATTGAGCGAGCTGACGATACCGTTCCAGTTGTTGTGATTGCAGTTGCAGTGGTTGTTGTTGTCACAGTACTAGTCACCGTAGGTAAGCGTAAAGAAATTTCGCAAGTGTTTGGAGATTGGGGGTTTTGTGACAGTAGTGAGGGAGAGCAAGAACGCGCTCTTTCTTGAGTTGTTGGCAATGGTAAACTTGTCGGGTTACGGGTGATTGACCGCTCGCTGTCTGCAGAAGTCGCGGAGACGTAAGAGAAGTACGCGTTGTTTCGTGGCAATGAGAGCCGGCGATCGTCTTGCTCGCGTTGTCGCTGAACGCGAGTGTCGTTCTGGCTCATAGTGTTTTTTTTTTTTTTTTTTTTTTTTTTTTTTTTTTGGTATTTTGTTTGAAGGTGTAAAACTACTTGCTTATACTAGTTCAAACACAGAATATGTATTCGAGCGATGGTGCATCGCACAGAGCGTCTCTTTCGCTTTCGATTTATTTGTTTGTATTATATTAATAACCATTCACTTCACTAAAAACAACCGATTTTATACGGAGCTCGATGAAAACACGTCTTCACACGTCAGCGACCGTGAAGGTTTTGTTTGAATGAAATATATAATATATAAAAGATATAAATGTAACTTTAGAAAAATCTCTGCAAGGGATTAAAACCTTCGGCATGCCGAAGCTAACTTTGCGATCTGGTGCACAACCCATTTGCTTTGCTAATTATAGTATGTATATTTAATTGTGACTATTTATCATTTTATGTGAAATGTATTGGTTTTTATAAATTTTCCGACCTAATCACACTTTATTCTTTATTTATATGGTCACTCACAACTGACTTAACTTGTCCACCAGTCGCCACTTTCAAAGCCGGGAAAGAATGCCTACATAATATTATTTGTTTTATATTTTACAGGAACATGAAAAAATTTGCAATATTGAGGACGATGTTATACTATGTGATTCACCGGAACCAGAAAGTAAACATGAATGTAAAAATGAGAATTCAGAACTACGTAATGCATTCCTATTAAATTTTTGCCTTCAATCTAAACAATCCGAAAGCAATTTTTCTAAGAAAACACAAGGAACCCATTTGTATAATGAAGATTTAGTTATGGTGACATCGAATAAAAATAGACGTATACCAACACGAAGAAACCGCGCTGTGCCTTCTTTAAATCGATGTTCATTTATTCCAATATCGTCCCCAGCTGGACAGAAATTACTCAAAACAATGAAACAGACAATATCGTTGGAGTATGTTTTTGAAAGACAAGAGCGTGTAGATCGTTTTTGTTACACACCTTTGATACAAAAATCTAATTGGAAGCATAAACCATTTGATAAAAAAATAACGCTTAGTAACGTTCATATTACTTTTAAAAAAATGCATGATAACAGTTCCCATATATATGCATTTCCCCGCCGTCAATTTTCGCAAAGAAGATACACTACGCAAAATTTTTTATTTCTGAATTCTCCACTTATCAAGCAGTGCCGTCCAATTCTTGTTCGATTAAAAAAAATTAATGAATCAAACGGAGAACATCATTCTGTAAATAATACAACAATCAATATAAGATTAACTCGTGATACAACACATAGTTCTCGATGGAGAATTTCACCGTCGAACGAAGTTGTCGACACAATTGATTTGTGTTCCTCAGATGATGATGAGCAAACGATAAGCTCTCCTCAAATTCTCAATTCGGATACTTTGTCTATAATTTCTTTATCCCGTGCAGAAAATGTAAATTGCAAGACACAAATATCTTTAGTAGAAAAAGAATGCACCAGTAGTTCGCTTACAACAGACGACAATTCACCAAAGCCACTACAACAATCGGTCTACATTTTTTCCAATTATAAGACGAATTCGGTTTTAAATAGATTTAGTCTTAAGTCGAAAACAAACAGATCTGATAAAACAGTAAATAAAACAAACACATTTTCACTTTCACAAAATCAGGAAAATTGTAACTTGTCGAAAAAGGCAGACCTTGTTTCTGACTGGTGCGCAGATTCAACAAATTCTGAAAAAAAAGACATAAGTCCAGCTGATAAATCCATTTTAGCAGTGCAGCCATATAGTTCTTCTGGCAGAATAATCTCTATTGACTTAACCACATAGTTATAAGTTTTATTTTTATGTAAACCAAAAGCATACTGTTCTTTATATATCAATTTTATATAATAAAAAATTTAATTTATGTGTGGATAAAATTATATTAATGGATTATTGTTAAATTTATAAAGATGTTGCCATTTTACTGTAATCATGTAAAATGCAAATTCCTCACAGGTTTTCGGACGCTTATTTTATTGTGTATTCATTTGTGTACGAGGTGTGACAATTAAGTAAAATTATTATACAACTCTGTCATCCCCTTCCAAGTCCCCTTTGGTAGATATACAACGATTTCAGGTCGATTTCGACAGAAATGTCCGCGAGTACCCTCTTCACGGCCGCTGGATGTCCTCAATCGACTCGAAATGTGTTCTTTTCACCACCGATTTAGTTCTAGGGAGCAAAAAAAGTCACAGGGTGTCATATCGGGCGAATAAGGCGTTTGTTGCAACACGCCGATCCATTTAGAGTCCAAATACTGGGACACGCTGAAGACGATGTCAGGGCGCACCCTGTTGACTCTAGGACTAAAGTCGAGCTCGCTCGACAGTCCCTTTGCCCAATTTCCAATATGCGTCACAAACGTGTAACCACGCTCATAATTAATTTCAAACAGAGAATTCTGCACAAATTGTTCTACTACATGTTCGACTAACTCGCTCGCACTTACACAGACTCCTGCGTAATGAGTAAAGCGACGCGTTGCGAAGTCGACGTCAAGTGCTCAAAGCAGCGCGCAGGAGGCTGCTGCTCGTACATTTGTATTGAAAACGTTGCCTTGAATAACTCCTGTGTTATTGGTCCGACCGGATTGTTATTTAGAGGATATGTTCATATTGTATTCAGTGTTAAGTATACCGAAGCTGAACGTTATGAGTTTAATATTTAATAATAATAATACACACTAACGTCAACCGCTTCTTCTTTAATTTAGAGGTCCGTTAAAAATGCAATGACCTGCATAACGTATTGTGTAATGCCTCACACGCATATATGTATGCATGTGTGAGCTTCGCGTGCATGTATTGTATACAGCACGCATAAGTACAGAATGAAAAACATCTTAAAAGGAAAAATGTAACACTTAATATATATTATTTTTAAATAATTACAAACAAATCGGGAAAAGTTCAAAAATGTATATGCTTGATAAATGTAAATAAATTAGAAGTCTCCTTCTGCCTGTACCGACAAACCTAATAGACCATGTATTTTTTTTAAATCCATGGCCTAAATAAACATAGTCGGTTCTATTTAATTTACAAGGCAACTTGTGCCTTCCTACACTATCCACTCTCTCGCAATAAGTTCTGAGAAAATTTATTAAACAACAGTAAAATAAAAACTAAAAAATGCTCAATAATTAGTATTACATATTTATTTGAACAAGTTTGATTGTGACACAAATAAATTTTCTAATGAGTTACGGAATGTTTATTGTTACTATGACTACTTTTATTTTAATTATTTTAAAAGGTCTGTTGATGTGTGGCCAATGAGAGACGAAAAACTATTTTCTCGTTATCTTTCCGTCAGGCACCTCCGCATGATCTCCCAATATCATTGTCTTGAAATTGACCGCATGATTTTAACTCAGTAAAGACCTCCGTAAAGAACGCTGGCTCTGCATTTATTTTTAGCATTTTATTACTTAATCGGTTTACAATTACAAGACACCTGAAATGTAATGGAAAATAATTATAATATGTTTCTTTATTTTTTATGTTAATGTACTTGTTATATGTATACAGGTATGTTATGATTTCTGTCGATGTTTTCGATTTGCATAAACAGTTTGTAAAAAATATATTTTAATATGATTTTCTTGCATTATTACAAATTTGTAAGGTTCGATTATCATCGAAACCTTTTTATGATACTTTCGACATGAGGGTGGAAGCAAGTTTTTGACAATATTTAGTTTTGACTATATAACGCCCTTGATTTTTAGTATATGATATGTTATGGGTTATATGTATGTGTAACATACTATTTGTTAGTAGACAGAATGTAAATGCAGATATTGCTCGACGGATGCAACAAAATCAAAAGATTATAAAGCAGAGATTTTTCATTTAATTACCATTAAACGACTTAATGACCTGTTCTGCAAACACATGTAAATAAATAATGGAAGACCATTTTTGTCCGATTATATAGCTATATGGTATTGTGGCTCGATTCGGATGAAATTTGGCAAGCATAATATTTTGAGTAACTCGATGTGGTAAAATTAGTAAAACTCACAGAAATCGAACGATAGGTTGCAGCTATACTATATATCGGTCCGAACTGTTTCGTTCCGGTTTGTCTATCAAAATTCGTTGAGATAGCTCTAAGACTGAGAGACTAGATCGTGTTGCAAGAGATTGACAGAAGGACGGACGGACGAACAGACGGAGAAAGCTATGTGAAATCCTCTGTCGATACTGATTCAGAATGTGTATGGTTTATCGTTTCAAACTTCTTGCCAAAATTGATGTAACCTCTGCAAGGGTATAAACAGTATATAACTAGTTGGAAAAGCTACAGTCACTCGGTAAATATAAGAGGCCATGGATTTTCAGTGTTTATTTTTAATGATTACTCTAAAACCAGAAAAAAAGAAATACTATCTTTGCCACGCAAACTTGTGTTGCAACCATCTGTTAAAAGGTAGTTGCATTGTAAAAGAGTTTGGCAATATTAGAAAACAATTTTTACATATAATTATAATTTTTACAAACAGACGGAAAGACAGACGGACATGGCTCCATCGATTCGGCTACTGATCCTGAGTAAGAATATGTATACTTTATGGGGTCGGGTCTGCCAAGCCTCCTTATGCCTGTTACATAGTACATCTGCCAGTTGCACAATGTTGACCATTTTCAATGGTCGAAGGGTATAACAAGTGTTCGTTATACGGTGCGAACTGAAATTTGAATTACTAATAGGCAAAAAGTAAGGATAATTTTCAATTTACTTACATATGCACGAATCTTAATTTTGGACAATCGAGGATTCGAATCATTTCCTAAAAATAAAGAATCTTGCAGTCTGCAACTTATAATTTGCCAGTCGGCAAATTTGCTCTACTAGAGCAGCGCCGGCGACGTCAACCAAGGCAGCGACAGAGATGACCAACGAAAAAGAAAACCAAAAAAAAAAAAAAACAGAAAAAATAATAAGAAGCAGAGAGAGAGAGAGAGAGAGAGAGAGAGAGAGAGAGAACAGAAACTGAAAACCGTCGCAGAGCCCGCAGTCGGTTTCAATGAAAATCGCATAATGGCAGCAACACCTGAATCGTGTGGAGCACGCGATTCTGTGGAGACGTTGGAACTGGAGGCGGATACAGAGACAGAGGCGGAGGCAGAAGCAGACACAGCAGGCAGCTGACATGTCCGAGTTGGAGTTGGATTCCATGCCCGCAGTCCTGGATGCGTAAAGCAACGAGCAACAAAAGGAAAAGTATGTCTGTTTCAAACAGAGAATTCTGCACAAATTATTGCACTACATATGGCTTACTCGCTCGCACTAAGACAGACAGGCGCTTAATGAGTTAAGCGACGTGTAGCGACTTCGACGTCGGCGTCAATTGCTCATAGCTGCGCGACGGCTGTTGCTCGTACCGAATATTTGTACTTGGAACATTGACTTGGATAACTTCTGTGTCATTGATCCAATCGGATTGTTATTTAGAGGATATATTCGCATTGAATTCATCTTTATGTTTACCGAAATGGAACGTTATGACTTAAAAATAATTCCTTAAAATTGCTTAATATTCGCAAATAATCGGTTTTCAGGGGCGGTGGGCGTGGCATCAAATATTTGAAATAAACTTGATCTGGAACCTTCATGCCAAATTTGGTGTCCTTAGCATTCATATTAGCTGAGATCTGTTGTCACATACAGACGGACAGGGCTAAATCGACTCGGCTAGTGATCCTGAGCAAAACTTTATGGTTCTAGTTCTAGTTAGTTGGTAGAACTGTTAATGACAGCTGGGCCAAATTTTATGTTAATGTCATTATCAGTAATTTATTTATCCTTGCGTATACGAAACAACCAAGAGTACAATGTTTGATTTAATTAAGAAGTGCCATCAAATTTTGTTTGCGGAATGAAATTTCGACTGCGGAAACGATGATAATGTAGCGGAATGCGATCGGGTGATTCAACCATGTGACAATAAAATATTTACAAGTAGCGCAAAGATTTCAAAGAGCGTCAAGGACGTGATGATGACCTCGAGTGCTCCGTCAACAAATTAGCGGTCAAAAAACGTCGGTTGGCTGTTAGACCCCTTACGTATAAGAGCGGAATATTAGAAGAATCTGTGAAAACCACTTTAAAGACTATTATGGGCCAACATTTCCTTTGCATCACACTGCACTCGTTCTTTGTGACCATTTTGCCAAAAATTCAACGCATCTCGTTCCGCAACTACGGTATTCCCCTGATTTGGCTCTGTGAAGCTTCTATTGCCAAAACAATAGACAGCTCCGGGGAACGGAGACGCGCCCCATTGAAAGTGCTCAAAAAAGGGTATACTAACTTTATGCAAATATATGTAACAGGCATAAAGAGGCATGGTAGAACCCATAAAGTGTATATATTCTTGCTCAGGATCACTCGCCCCTCTGACCGTCCATCCGTCTGAAAATGATCAGATTTGTGCAAAATGTATGTAACAGGCATAAGGAGACGTGGCAGACCCCATAAAGCATATATATGTATTCTTGCTTACCCGAGTCGATTAAGCCATGTCCGTCTGTTTGTTTGAGAGCTATTAAGAGAGCTAGAGACATCAAATTTGGCATGGAGGTTCCTATATATGAAGTTTATTTCAAATGTTTGATGCCACGTCCACCGCCCCGCAAATTGGTAATTTGCGATTGTTAAGCATTGATGTCATGACGATGTGACGATGATTGGTATATATAAAGCTTAATACCATATAAACATATTCTCCAAATTACAATCCGATCGGACCAATAACACAGAAGTTATTCAAGTCTACGTTTTCAATACAAATGTGCGAGCAGCAGCCGGCGCACTGCTTTAAGCAGTTGACGTCGACGTTGCGTCGTGTCGCTTTACTCTTTACGCGCGTCGCTGTGTGAGTGCGAGCGGGTAAGCTATAGAGAAGTATTTGTGGAGAATTTCTGTTTGAAATTATCAGTGTAGTTACACGTTTGTAACGGATATAGAAAATTGTGAGAAGGGTATCTTACTGTCGAGCGCGCTCGTCTGTAGCCTTACCGACTTGTTTTTTAATTACTAATTTACTAATACTTTAAAAAGAAGTCGGAAAGAATACAGTCGAGCGCTCACGACTGTGATAAAGTCCTACCATTTCCAAAATTTGTTTTACTTAAGCATCTTCCACGTGGTTCTTATTAGATGTTGCCACTTTGCTTTCAGTGCTTTTCAGTAAGAACTTAGCAGAGCGCTTCTAATGATGAATGTGAAAAAGAGACGACTATACTTATACTAGTAAATAACTATGAGAGAAATTCAATATATGTATCTAACCAGATTTGTCGTTTCTGTTTTATGTTGAGCTAAATATTACTTACGATTCTAATTCGCCTCAAATATAGTACAAACTTTGAATATTGTATTTTTCAACACATTGTAAGACAAATCACATAACAACAAACAACATTTAAATTGGGAACCACGTGGACTTGAACCATGGATTTTCAAAAAATTGAAACTTCGCAGTCTGCAACTACAAATGCTACGTCATTATTGCAGCAGATTGTTTTACAGGACAAACAAAATAATTATTGTACAGTGTATGTAAGTTAACAACTAAAACGTTGCAATTTAGAATAAAGAACTAATGCTGAATTCTGAGAATCGGTTTGGCAACCGCTTCCGCTCCCACCAATGCATGTGATTCCAAGAAGACTGCAACAATTTGACCAACAATACATCAGCCGATGTCGTGGCCTATTGGAAGCAACGAAGCCGACGTCGATCCTCTACCACTAAGGGCAGCGCAGCTCACAGCCAAAGACTCACAGCTTGTTCGGGACAGCTTAGGGAAATCAGTTGTAAATTGGATTTAGACAAAATCATTGTTCTTAATTGAAACCAAAATCTTTTTATTTTTATACCCTTGCAGCGGGTATATTAATTTTAGCCAGAAGTTTGCAACGCACCTTAGGAGACATCTCCGACCCTATAAAGTACATATATTCTGAATCAGCATCAACAGAGGAGTCGAAAAATCGATGTCCGTCTGTCCGTCAGTCCGTTTGTTGCAACGCAAACTAGTCTCTCAGTTTTTCAGCTATCTTCATGAAACTTGGCATACAAGCTTCTTAAATAAGTCGGAACGAGCCAGATCGGACCGATATATCGCATAGCTGTCCCCCAGTTATTAAGCTACGAGGGTCGTTTGATAAGTCCGTGACTTTTTGTATTTGCCGCGCACCTGCTCTAAATACAACACTGCTGCTGTCAGCAGTTATCGATTAACAGCTGACTGTAAAATTTTGAGAAAGCTGCGTTTTTTGGTTTGCGTTTTATAGGCATTGAAAGCAGACGATCTCGTGAATTTTAACGAAAATGGAAAAAAGTGAATTTCGTGTGCTAATTAAGCATTATTTTTTGCGTAAAAAATCCATCACCGAAACCAAGGAAAGACTTGATAAATATTATGGGGACTCTGCACCATCAATTTCAATGGTTAAGAAATGGTTTACTGAGTTCCGTTGTGGTCGTACCAGTACAAGTGATGCCGAACGTTCAGGTCGCCCAAAAGAGGTCGTCATGCCAGAAATCGTCGACAAAATCCATGGAATGATATTGGATGATCGGAGAATGAAAGTGCGTGAGGTAGCTGAGGCTGTAGGCATCTCAACTGAACGGGTACATCACATTTTACATGAATATTTGGACATGAAAAAGCTTTCCGCGCGATGGGTGCCGCGATTGCTCACACACGACCATAAGCGCAACCGTGTGACCATTTCAAAGGAGTGTTTGGCGATGTTCAACCGCAATCCAAACGAATTTTTGCGCCGTTTCGTTACCGTAGACGAAACATGGATCCACCACACCACACCAGAGACCAAAGAACAATCAAGACAGTGGGTTTCTCCGGGTGAACGTGCACCAAAGAAGGCCAAGGTGGGTCTGTCGGCCAACAAGGTCATGGCCACAGTTTTTTGGGATGCACAAGGTATCATTCACATCGATTACCTTGAAAAGGGTAAAACGATCACCGGCGAATATTATTCAGAGCTTTTGGACAGATTCGATATTGATTTGAAGCAGAAACGACCGCATTTGGCGAAAAAAAAGTGCTGTTCCATCAGGACAATGCACGGGTGCACACGTGTGTAGTCAGCATGGCAAAATTTCATAAATTGGGCTACGAACTGCTACCCCATCCAGCATATTCTCCAGATTTAGCCCCCTGTGACTATTTTTTGTTTCCAAACATGAAGAAATGGCTCGGCGGTAAGAGATTCGGGTCAAATGAAGAGGTCATCACAGAAACAAACGACTATTTTGAGGGCCTTGAGAAAACCTATTATTTGGAAGGAATAAAAAAATTGGAAAAACGCTGGACTAAATGTATAGAGCTAAAAGGAGATTATGTTGAGAAATAAAACGCTTCTTTGACGAAAAAAATATATTTTATTCAAAAAGTCACGGACTTATCAAACGACCCTCGTATCTTTATGAAACTTGGCTCACAAGATTCTTTTTCTGTCATGGAACCTATCGGCCGATATACGTTATATTTCAAGATATAACTATCAGGCTTACCACATCCAAATCAAAGTTTGGTAATTTGATGTACTGCTATAATTGTTTAATAAATGCCACGGAAACCGGCCGCAATCCAAATTTATTTTATAATTAGTATAACTGCAACGGTATAAAACTTGCGGCAAGCCGAAGGTAGCCTTGCTTTCTTGTTTACTTTGCAACCTGCAAGTAATCAACTGCCGCCCGAGCAGGGACCGGTACGATTACAACACATCAAAACTTCTTGTAAGTTCGCGGCTGGCAATTACATTTGCCGCAACCGGTCTAAAACGTGAGTATAAGTGAACGTGCAACTCCGAAAAAAATAAAACAATTTTCGTTCGTTCAAATCGACTCCGGCAAATCGAACTTAACTTGTTCATTTGCCAATCGGTGGACTACGAGGAATAAAGGCAGGGCCACAGACCACCCCTCAACCCTGTATGCAGCCCTAGTGGTCGCGGGACAAAGAGGATGAAATCCAGATCGTCGGAGGGAGGAGCCAAATCATATAAGTTACCCATAGTTCTGTAAGATTTTACAAAACCATTATCAAGAAAACTAACACTAAACTAAAAACACAAATAGACTCCTAAGCAAACACAGATATTTATATAAAAAACCGTAAAACGATAAATCAAACAAAAAGATCACAAAAGTGATATAACTGATTCCAACTGTACGATTCCCAAGGGACCCTCTAAAGTAAAAGGAAATAATCAGCATCTGGTTATAAAACAAACAAGCAACAAACTCAAATACACGCACACACACACAAAAACGAGTTATTTTTAAAAAAACACAACATCTTACTAACTCCCTTCAAACATTATAATCTTAATCATTTGTCCTCTTGACTTATCTAAAACTCGACCAATTCTTAAACCAGATTCACTAAGCGTTTTATGGCTAACGTGAACAATCTACGAAACGGCGCAAAAATTCGTTTGGATTGCGGTTGAACATCGCCAAACACTCCTTTGAAATGGTCACACGGTTGCGCTTATGGTCGTGTGTGAGCAATCGTGGCACCCATCGCGCGGAAAGCTTTTTCATGTCCAAATATTCATGTAAAATGTGATGTACCCGTTCAGTTGAGATGCCTACAGCCTCAGCTACCTCACGCACTTTCATTCTCCGATCATCCAATATCATTCCATGGATTTTGTCGACGATTTCTGGCATGACGACCTCTTTTGGGCGACCTGAACGTTCGGCATCACTTGTACTGGTACGACCACAACGGAACTCAGTAAACCATTTCTTAACCATTGAAATTGATGGTGCAGAGTCCCCATAATATTTATCAAGTCTTTCCTTGGTTTCGGTGATGGATTTTTTACGCAAAAAATAATGCTTAATTAGCACACGAAATTCACTTTTTTCCATTTTCGTTAAAATTCACGAGATCGTCTGCTTTCAATGCCTATAAAACGCAAACCAAAAAACGCAGCTTTCTCAAAATTTTACAGTCAGCTGTTAATCGATAACTGCTGACAGGAGCAGTGTTGTATTTAGAGCAGGTGCGCGGCAAATACAAAAAGTCACGGACTCATCAAACGACCCTCGTATCTTACATATAATACGTAATAAGATTGTAGGACTCGCTGACATGGCACTAGAATCCTACAATACCCCTTTGAACTCGTTAGCGATTTCTAAATGTCTGACTCTGCATCGCGACATTAACACATTAGAATATCAAATGACAGTACTTGTACAGGGTGCAAGAATTCCATCAAAAAGTTTGTAAACACCTTTCCCTAATCATAAACAAGATCGGTTGTATGAGTTTAGGAAGAGAATCAGAACTGTTAATGACAAATTATTCACAGGTAAAGCTTTGGATACCTTCGTACGAGGGTTACAAGGCGATTTGTCACGCCTACTGGAAATCAAAGAACCAGTAGACTTACATTACACCTTTGCCTTAAGTTAGAAAACCAGAACTTCTGGGCCAGACATGCGACAAATATGGGATAGACAAGACAGTTTAGGAACCAGACTGTAAAACCCTCACCTGCACCTCGCAGTATTTCATTTGTCAAAAGACAACCACCAATTCCACTCCCAAGAATTCATTATTACCAGTTCGCACAACAACCACCAATTGCACTTCCAAGAACTCAATATTACCAAATCGGACAACAACCACCGACTGCTTTACCACGACAAAATTCCAATAACTTCGGTTACCAGAATAGACAATTTCCGCCACAACTGTCAGCGCCACCTAGGCCACAGGCCCCGTATGCAAGATGAGGAAGGGCAAATTTATTAGAATACTTATAGACGCCGACTCAATCAGAAATTTCATCCAACCTAAATTTGTCAGTAACCCAATTCAAAGCAAAGCACATTTCAATGCTTTCATAAGGTAGCGAACCCTTTTAAATATTACAGACGTTAAAGTAAAGTTTTTCTTGTGGCCCCCATTGAAATCTTTCGATGTCATTCAGGGCAACGATAGTTTGAAAGAATTTGGGGCAGAGATAAAAATTAGTAAAACTATTATGACATTAAAAAACGGTATCTCGATTCCCATCAAAGAAAAAACATTCGAAGCAATCAACACAATTATTCCGAGAATATTTCACTTGTCCGAAATATAAAAGCCAAGCTAAGCAAATTACTTAAGACATTTCCAGACTTGTTCGCAGACCCCAACCAGAAACTGACCTACACAACAAATGTGAAGGCAACGATCCGAACCTCGTCCGGTACTCTGCTTTACTCGAAATTCTATCAGTATCCAATGACACTGAAGAATAAAGTGAACGAACAGATAAAATATCGTTTAGAAGATGGTAATTCGACCTTCTAGGCATACATAACACTCAAAAATGAATGAGATTTTTTCCACCCGATTCTCATTTTGCACAGGCCGCACATAGCACACGTCTCAAGCCGCGCAATCCTTTAATAGGAGGAGCCTCTAAAAGCAAGTGTCGCAAAAGGCAGAAACGTTTTGGCAAAAAAGACAAGTAAGGCTGGAACGTTTTGGCAAAAAAGACAAGTGACTTATGCCCAAAGGCTCGGTAGGTAGTGACAGCAGCATAAGGGTCGGGGCATTCCAATTTGTTCGAGAACGTTCATTTAATAGCCTAAAACTATTTAATAAGTCGCCCAAACGCAAGAAATCAGCTCATGTGGCGAAATCTTTGCTCCGCCTCCTCTCATTGACCAACAATGTACTCCGGTGACTCAGCCGGTGATGTCAATTACCACTTCTATGGTGACGAGATCATTGGTTTCTGAGAAAGTCATCGACGAGTGTGTACAAACGGACTACTGGATATGAACACTCCCGCAGGTGCAATGCCTGTGGAGCCTAAAAAGGTTTTAGGAGTTTCACTTAGGAAGCAAATTATCGTTTCCCGGCTTTCCCCTGATCTGACATCTCATGATGATGTGGCTTAAAATTAATCCAAAATAGAAGCTGCAGATTTAAAAGTGGAAAAATTTAAATTGTCGTTTGAAAGGGAAAAATTAATGTCCGAGTTGAACTCTTAACCAACACATGTTCTCCCAAATTTTGGCCAGACCATGTTGTGGTTAAAGAGTTTGAAGCGAAAAATAAGAAAAATCGAAAACCGATTGATTTTTCTCTACCAATACAAGCATCTTCATCTTCGCAAAAAACTAAAACAAAAAACTAAATGCCACTCCCAATAAGGCGACAGGTTGCCCCACCATTGGGATAAGTCGCATCTGGCCAATCACCAGTTCGAACGAAAATCCAACTGATTACAGAAACCATTACAAGAGAACTAAACATAAACGACTCCCCAAACTCGTTGACGACCTTAGGCATTTCAAAACGGACACGAATTGGACAATGGAACGTTAGAACTTTAAAGGAACCATCATGATTACCACAGTTCGAGGTAGAAATGGAGAAATTGCAGGTAGCGATAGCTGGTATTATCGAGATGACGTGGCCTGGCAGTGGGGAAACAACAACATCCAATTGTAATCTAGTCTTCCACAGTGGCAGTAATGAAGGCAGCAGACATGGTATAGGAATATTTATAGCCAGTAAGATCAAGAAGACGCTCCATTCCTGGGAACCCGTATTTTCTATTCTGCCCTCACAGCGACCCTCACTAAGCTTCGGCGAGGTAACATCACTATTCCATGGGTGACTTTAATGCAAAGATAGGTTCCAATAATACCGGGACAATAATGGGACAGTACGGTATAGGGACTCACAATGACAATGCTGAGAGACTAATTTAAGTCAGCCAATTGTTCCAACTAGTGGAAACACGCGCAACTCAGGACCACAGCGGAGGAAATACTTGGCACACAACAACGCGAAAGGACCGGCTGGATATCCGAGAGGACATGGGACCCAATCAGACGGAGAAACAGTCTTAAATCACTGACGGATGAGCTCGCACAAAATCACGTCGACTATCGGAAACTCTCCAGAGCTGTGAAACGATCCGCCAGAGACGACAAGAGAGCTCTACTTGATAGATTTGTAGACAGGATAAAGCAACATGCGCTCGCTATATCAGTTGATTGCGGGGATCACCGGAAGACGCAACAAACAGTCCCAACCTATCAGAGATCTAGCTGGCAACCTAATATCCAATGATGGCGCACAAATCCGGAGATGGCGGAAACACTTTATGGAAATCAGCCACAACTCGACAACAACTGTGGCCACAGACTTCAGAAACATTGCCCCATCAAGTGGAAGCGTCAGGATATCGTCATCGCCGCCATCTGTACGAGAAATCGGAAATGCAATTAAGAACCTGAAGCACAATAGGACAGCTGTGGCAGACAACATCCCAGCTGAACTTCTACAAGTTGATAAACAGCTGATGGCTGAAACATTACACCTGCACTTTTCCCGCATATGGGAAAGCGAGACGGTACCGGACTCTTGGAAGGGCGGAATCATTGATGACCTCGCCAGGGTAGCAAGCAAGATCGGACTTAAGATTAACGAGGTCAAGACTAAGTCATTGCGCTTCAACAACTCCAGCCAAGGGAACATCATCACATATGGGAACGCAATAGAGTTCATCATAAGCTTTCCATACCTTGGCACCATCATCTCCAACAATGGTGGAGTGGAAGACGACGTTACAAACCGACTTGCCAAAGCCCGATCAACATTTGGGAGACTCTACCGCATTTGGAGAATTAAGATAATTAGCAGACGAACAAAGCTCCGAATATACAATGCGTATGTTAAGTTCATACTGCAAAAAGATGACACAGAGACTGCAAGTCTTCAGCAACAAATGCTTGAGGATTATATGCGGGATATTCTGGTCAAACAAAATATCCAATGCAGAGCTGGCTCGGGTCATAGGTGAGCCCCCTCCAAATAAGGAAGAAAAAATGGACGTGGATAGGCCATGCTCTTTTAGAAGGCATCCTAGCAGTATAGTCAGGATGGCACTTTACTGGAATGCCAGCCGGAAAACCAAAGGCGACCTAGAGAAGAACCATCCTCCAAGAACTGGCCCAGTCGAGAACAACATGGGACAATGCCAAACAGACAAAAAAGAGTTCGATGGAAGGCTTTAGTAGAGGCCCTAAATTCCCAAACGGAAACATAATAAAATAAAACATAATTTTTATACAGAGTTTTCTGCACAAATAATTCTAATAGATATGGCTTACACACACAAGCGACTGAAGCGACGCGTTACGACGTCGACGTCAACTGTTCAAAGCAGCGCGCCTGCTGCTGCTTGTACATTTGTACTGAAAATGTTTACTTGAATAACTTCTGTGTTATTTTTCCGATCGGATTGTAATTTATGAGTTCAATAGTTTGCTTAATAATCACATTTGGCATAAAATTGTTTTGCCCCGGATATACAGGAACATTCATACCAAATTAAGTGTCTCTAGCTCTTTTAATAGCTGAGATCTGCTGTCTCAAATAGACAGACGGACATGGCTCTATCGACTCGGGTAGTGATCCTGAGCAAGAATTTATATACTTTATGGTGTCTGCCACGACTCCGTATGCCTGTTACATACATTTTGCACAAAGTTAGTATACCCTTTTTTGACCATTTTCATTGGTCGGAGGGTATAACAAGTCAAAAAGGCTACAGTCGAGCGTGACTGTGGTATACCCGCCACGACTATCCGATAAAAACACGTCTCAGTCTCAAATTTGTTCTGACTATGAAAGTTGTACGTGGTTCTTTTTAGATGTTTCCACTTTGCTTTGAGTGTTAGAACAGTTAGAACTGCAAAATATCACTGAAGATTCTAAATGACCTTAAATATTGTAAAAACTTCGTAAACATCGATTTTAGAACGCGATATTTGCATAATGCAAAGAAACAACCTGAGGACCTGAACCATGGTAACGACCCTTCAAGAAACTCGGACTATGCTGTCTGCAACTATAATCGCTCTGCCATTAGCGCATACTTCATTATATTCGTTAAAAGTGCATTATGAGACCATTCAGTTTGTCGCACAGGACAAGAACAAATTATTAATGTGTCCTGTGTGTAAGACAAAGCCATTTCACTCCCCTTTATATTCTGTTTAATCAAATGCATTTAATATATTAAACTTCAGATATTTTAAATGCTTGAAAAATAACTAGTTTAAAACAAGTGGATATGGCTACAGTCGAACGCCCGACAGTAGGATACCCTTCTCCCAATTTTTAAAATCCGTTACAAACGTGTAACCACACTCATAATTTCAAAAGAAATTTTGCACAAATACTTCTTCTACATATAGCTTTCTCGCTCACACTCACACATCGACGCACGTTAAGAGTGACGTCGACGTCGACGTCAACTACTGAAAACAGCGCGCAGGCTGCTGCTCGTGCATTTGTACTGAAAACGTTGACTTCAATAACTTTTGTGCTATTGGTCCGATCAGATTGTAATTTGAAGAATATGTTCGTATGGTATATAGCTTTATACATACCAAAGCACAACATTTAACATAAACTTCATCTGCTTGCGAAAATTAGGAACCTCTATACCAAATTTGGTGTCTCTAGCTTTTTTAATAGCTGAGATCCGTTGTCTCAAACAGACAGACGGACAGACAGACGGACATGGCTCAATCGACTCGGCTAGTGATCCTGAGTAAGAATATATACTTTAATGGGTCTGCCACGCCTCCTTATGCCTGTTACATACATTTCACAAAGTTAGTATACCCTTTTTTGACCATTTTCAATGGTCGAAGGGTATAAAAACCCTCCTTTCATTGGGTAGGATTAAAACTCTTATACTTTCTCTAGACAGGCAACGACCACACCCAAAGTTTTTGTACATGTAATTTAAAAAAAGTTCTTGCCGCCAGAGTTGAACTAAAAGCACAAGAGCCTACAGGTTCAAGCACTCAAGGAAAATAACTTTAATGCAAAAATGGTCATGAACATACTTAACAAAAATAAGGAACGACAACCAATCTTCAAAATCGAGTTGGAGCCAGAGAGCCTGATACTGAAAAAAAAATTAAGTTCACCCAATAGGAGCTATAACTTGTCCTATTGGATCGGCGTATCATAGTAGAAGAGCCACGCAAACGCAATCGCCCAGTGCAGTGCACTAACTCCCAAGAATATGGCCACACTAAGGCTTACTGTACACTGAAATATATTTGCGTAGTCTGTAGTGAAGCCCATAGCACATCGAACTGTCATAAGAACAAGGAAGGCAGCTCTAATAAAATGTGCTGCAACTGCGGTGGGAGTCACACAGCGAATTGGCGTGGCTATGTATTATATAAGGAACTAAAGAACCGTCTTATCAAATATGGAGAATCAACACGAGCTCAGGCCACACACATCAGTCACACTCCGCCACAATCGGGCCCCTCTTACACGGCACACCTTCCTACACATCGTACCAATCCCAGCATTTCCTTCGCTACTGCCCTAAAATCGGGAATTGATTCCGTGAATCCAATAACACAAAAGTCAACTACTACGCGGGAAGAACAGGAAAAAAACTACTTCGAACGAACAAACGCAGCATATATCAACTGGCATTGAAACGATGATGATCTCACTCCAGCAAACCCTAAAAGAATTTATGACATTCATTCAAACCACAATGCAAGAGCTTAAGCGAAACCAAAATATGCTGATACAGCTTCTTGTGTCATTAAAATGAACATAATGTCTCCACTTCAAATATCTATGTGGAACGCGAATGTCATAAACTTGACGTTCTTGACGTCACGCTCCTCTCCGAGACACATCTAACAGACAAGCACAACTTCCATATTCCTATCCTACGCCACAAACCATCCGGACGGAAAAGCCCATAGCGGCACTGGCATACTTATCAGAGGTCGCATCAAACACCACCTTCATAATAGAACTGAAATGGACTACTTGCAATCCACTTCCACAAGTATGCAATCTAACAACGGCCCCGTCACTCTGGCCGCAGTCTACTGATCACCTCGTTCACGCCTTCTGACCCCAAAGGGCAAACAACTTTACAACGCGCTCACTAAACCGCGAAATAAACTCGATTATGTGACTCCGGGTAGGCCTACTGGCCAGCAGATCCAAATAATCTCCCGGATCTCATTGACTTCGCAATAATAAGAAAAATCCCTAGAAATAATATTACGGCCGAGTCACTTGCAGAACTATCATCTGATCACTCACCAGTTTTACTTACTCTCAGGCATCGACCACATATAACTGAGCAACCCTACAGGCTGACAGGCAACAGGACCAACTGGGCAAGGTACACGAAATATGTTTGTACTCACATGGTCAAACAGTGTCTACCGATAAGGATGTTGACGGCCTGACCGAATCGATGGAGGAAACACTTGTTGCTGCAGCCAAGGCCTCTACCCCTCCAGACACACACAAAATGACAAAACATTCCAAGACAACTCGCGAAATCGAACAGCTAGTACTTGAAAAACGAAGACTAAGAAGACAATGGCAGAATCACAGATCCCCAAAGGCTAAAGAACAGCTAAAAATAGCAACACGTAAACTAACCATGGAACTTAAGCTTGAGGAAGCAAACGTCCAGCATCTATACATCGAACAACTATTCTCCACTAGCAAGAAGCACCCTTTGTGGAAAGCACACAAAAATATTCAGCCACAAGCAGAAATAGTCGTTACATTGCGAGGCCCTTCTGGAAGCTGGATACGCAGCGAAGAAGATAGAGCAAATGCATTCGCCGATCACCTTCAGGGCGTATAACAACCAAATTCTGCTAGCAACTCATTTGTCCTACCTGCAGAAATTAAAATCTTGCCACCAATAAATCCAATAACATTTAGTCAAAAAATCAACTGGACACGACCTGGTAACACCAAAAATGATCATAGAACTCCCACCGTGTGCGGTTCTGACCTTGCAATTTCTTTGACGCTATTACGAAATTTGGATACTATTCCCAAAGGTGGAAAAACGCGGTCATAATGATGATTCCCAAACCAGGCAAAGAAAAAACGAAACCCTCATCCTACAGACCAATCAGTCTCCTATCGTGTCTCTCGAAACTGTTTGAAAAGGCATTTATAAAACACCTAGCTCCCTACTTAAGAAGGCGAAACACAATACCATCGCATCAATTTGGTTTTCGCAAAAATCATGGAACGATCGAACAGGTCAATCGCATCACAAACGAAATTCGTACTGCTTTTGAGCACCGGGAATACTGCTCTGCTATATTCTTAGATGTCGCACAAGCATTTGACCGAGTCTGGCGGGAAGGACTAATGTACAAGATAACAAAACTGCTTCCGCAGAATACGCACAAAGTGATTGAATCTTATCTCTTCAAAAGAGTGTTCTCAATCAGGTGTAACAGTTCGACTTCACACGTTCGCGTCATCAATGCTGGAGTCCCCCAAGGAAGTGTGCTGTGTCCCGTTCTTTACACGCTTCACAACCTCTACGTTTGCTTACAATACCGCACTACTCAGCCGATCCAAATGGCCATCAAAGGCAACAACAAACTTGACTGTCATCTTAAAACAGTGGAAAGATGGTTTGCGGATAGGCGCATTAAGATAAACGAGACCAAAAGCAGACATGTAACATTCACACTGAATAGACAAACTTGCCCACCATGTACTCTAAACAATACATTCATCCCACAATCAGACGTAGTAACATATCTCGGCGTTCACTTAGATAGACGCCTCACCTGGCGGCGACAATTCCATATGAAAGGACTCATATGAAGCTTAAAGTAGGCAATCTTCACTGGCTTAATAATTGCAACTCTCCGCTTAGTCTAGAATACATGTTACTTCTCTACAATACCCTGCTGAAACCCATCTGGACATACGGCTGTGAACTATGGGGAAACGCGTCCAAAACCAACATTGAAATTATACAGCGAGCTTAGTCAGCGTCTCTAACTAACACAATTATTTCAAATTGTACTTAATCTTATTTATATAATAATATTTGAATAATTATTGTTAGTCTCATAATAAGAGAAGATCCAATAAATAACGCGATAAATGTGAAAAAAAAAGAGTTGTACCTGGATCTTGCATAAATAACGCAATAAAACGGAGAGAAACATCTGGTCACATGCACGACTATTTCTTTAATAACTTCCATACTTGTTGTCCAATCTTTCCGCATTTTTCACGAATCGTCCGCAAGATGTTATTTGTATTCTATTTCTATTCAACGAATATAAAGTTGTTGTAAAGCTAAAATTGCGGCTGTAATCAATTGTTTTCAATTTATAGGGGCGGATGGAGGCGTGGCAAAAATCCAAAATAAACTTGATCAGCCTGCACCAAATTTGGCAGCAAATTGTCACTTTCCAACAAAGTTACAATTTATAAAGGAATAATTGCTCCAATATGGAGGTATGGGTGCCAAATCTGGGAGTTGGCTTGCGATAGCCAAATCCGAAGGATTCAAGTCGTCCAAAATAGAGCAGCTAGACTTATTTCCGGGTGCGAGTGGTATGTGCGAAACACAGCACTGCACAGACACCTGAAGCTCACCACAGTATTTGATACTATAAACCAGCATTCAAGTCGCTACCATGAAAAACTGAGGTGCCATAGGAATCGGCTTGCTAGCGCACTAATCAGATCTAGTGGTCGAGAGGAGGCTTAATAGGCGACAACTCATTCTCCGATCTCCTATGAGAGGGGTCAGAGGCTGACACATCACTTTGTTATTTTAATTTCAGATTTTTGTGTTTATTCTGCAAACTTTAGTTTGCCGGCGCGCCTAAGTAGGCAGAATTAATTGCTGCCAAGGACACAAAGGGGTATCGGATTTCCCCGTATGCCTTAATAAATATTAATATTATTATTGAATAGCTGAGATTCAGGTTTCACACGGACGAACAGACAGACAGACGGACGGACGGACGGACAGACGGACATGGCTATATCGACTCTGTTTATAATGATTCAGAATATATATACCTTATGGGGTCGGAGATGTCTCTTTCTGCCTGTTACATACATTTTCGGTTGAAACAAACTTCTACTCTATGAGTAGCGGGTATAAATACAACAACACTTACTTAACTAAAATAGCTAATTTTCTTTTCGCCGTGGGGAATCGAAACCTGGCCGCTTGCATGGCAGACCGTCACCTGAACAACTAGACCAACGTCGTTTCGCTCCGCGCCCCTTAAAATTGCATATTTAGACCTTTCTCTCAAAAATGACATTCATGTCTTGTACATCCACACTTCTACTGGATTGAATGAACACAAGAAATACGAGTGTTATTCATATATATTTAATAATATTATTTGTTGAAATTTGATAAATGAAACTTAATCTTACTCGTATAACGATGAAAAAAAGCAACTTCTAAATAGTGAAAAAGGGAAATAAACTTCAAAACCGCTTTCCCGAGGGTTGAACCTACATCTTTTTGTTTGATTACCGACTGCTCTACACATTTGACTATCGCATCAACTATTCCGCGACTAAGTAACTAATTCCATCGCATACACTAACATAAGAATTTTGGCATTAAAAAGATGGAAGACGCACATTGCAGGCAGCAAGCTTGCAGGCAAGGCATCACAAATCAATGCGTTACTTCTATGTTTATTATTCGATCGGGTTCCAATTTATCAAATAAGTTCCCAACGTATTTATCTAGATTATGCTAAAGCAATAAGTTAAGACTTCAATACTTTGCTCAATAATCGCATTTGAAATTAAATTTCTGATTTACAGGAGACGGTGGGCGTGGTACCCAAAATTTGAAAATAACGTATACTGCCTAGTATATCTGTATATAGTGTTTTTGCCAAATTTGGAATCTATAGCTTTCTTAATAGCTGAGAATCAGACGCTTATACAGACAGATAGACAGAAATGACTAGATCGACTAGCCTAGTGATCCTGATCAAGAATATATTTACCAGAGGACTGCAACATGCAAATTAACAAACAATCAAGTTCATAATCCCTATGCAACTAAGTAGCTTCGCATAAACAATGCTGACGCGCCATACCTCAGTTCAGCGCTCTGTGCTGAGACCGTTCGGCGCTGGAAATCCGACACTTCCTATTTGGAGTATTGCGCTGCGCCGCAAGTAATGCTGAGTCGGCTTGCCGCTCATGTCTTGGTGGCGCGATGCATTGTCGCGTAGGGTAAACTAAGCAAAGAATATTGTCTGTACTTTTAGTTCTTACAAAACTGCTCAATAAACCACAGCACTACTCCGGCATAGCCGTAAAAATAACTTTGTTCTTAATCACACTACATTGCTACGCCACAAGGCTAGCAATATAACCAAGCGGGCGAAGTCGAGCCCTCCAACATAATCTACCTAAAAAGTGTCAAAGGCGTACATCTACCGAAGAAGGAAGACCCCCTGGACACCAAATAGGAGAACCATATAACTGGCGCCCAACTTCATCACAAACCACAGTCTAGTTGACAGGGTAGTTCAAAACATGTAAGTTTGACAAGTTGTTTCCACGGCATCCCATCAAGTATCTCTAGCAAAACCAAAAACCAAAAAACAAGTCGGTAAGGCTACAGTCGAGCGCTCCCGACAGTAAGATACCCTTCTCACAATTTTTACAAACGTGTAACCCTAATTTTAAACAGACTATTCTGCACAAATAATTCTACTAGATATGGCCCACACACACAAGCGAGTGAAGCGACGCGTTACGACGTCGACGTCAACTGCTCAAAGCAGCGCGCCGGCTGCTGCTCGCACATTGAAAACGTTGACTTGAATAACTTCTGTGCTATTAGTCCGATCGGATAGTAATTTGGAGGATATGTTTATATTGCATTCAGCATTATGTGTACCAAAGCAGAATGTTATGAGTTCAATAGTTTGTCTAATAATCACAACCGATTTGCGGGGGCGGTGGGCGTGGCAACAAACATTTGACATAAAATTGTTCTGCCCCGGATATACAGGAACATTCATAACAAATTTGCTGTCTCTAGCTCCTTTAATAGGTGAGATCTGTTATATAAAACAAACAGATAAACAGAAGGGCATGGCTCAATCGACTCGGCTAGTGATCCTGAGCAAGAATATATTTACTTTATGGGGTCTGCCACGCCTCCTTATACCTGTTACATACATTTGCCCAAAGTTAGTATAACCTTTTTTGACCATTTTCAATGGTCGAAGGGTATAAACAGAATTCATTGTTGGCCACGTAAAGGTTGTGAAATTCGGTTGGACCAATTTTTCATTACATACTTTCGGCACATTCAATTTTTATTGCATACCAGAGAACTGCAACATGGATGCATGCACAACAAGCCACTCAAAAATGAATGAGATTTTTGCCACTCGATTATCATTTTGCACAGAACGCACATAGCACACTCCTCAAGCCGCGTAAGCTACTGATAGCAAGAGCCACAAGTAGCAGGAGACTCTACAAGCAAGAGTCGTAAAAGGCAGGAGACGCAACAGACAGGAACGTTTTGGGAAAGAAAGCAAGAGACTTTTCCCAAAGAGACTTTTGCCATCGGCTCGGTAGGTTCGGTACTACCGAGTCGGTAGGTAGAGACAGCAGCACAAGGGTTCGTGAACGTTCGGTTTTTCCCTTCTGCTAGCGCGTGCCTCGCTTATTTTGTGGAAGGGTAACGGAACAAGTAGAAATTGAAATGCATTGCCCTCGGGTTTTTTTTCTATACCTACTTATGCGTCTATTAATAGAACACAAGTGGAAAAGGTAACGTTCGGGACAACCGAACGTGCTCAAACAAATTTCTATGCCCCGACCCTTATTTTCTCTTATTTTTACACTCATTTTATAAAAATTAAACTTAAGTTGTTCCTTTTTACATTTTAAGCATTTAAATTACAAATAAGTTTTTTTTTCAAAAATAAATAATTATAAATAATCAATTTTTCGTTTAACATTCCTAAACGCATAAGCAGGTAAAGAAAAAACCCATGAACCAACAAGAAAGCAAGGCTATACTATACAGTTATACTAAATATAAAATGCATTTGGATTGCTGGTGGTTTCTGTTTGCATACAAGAACCCTGATATCAGCCGATTGTTCCTATGGCAGCTATATTTTATAGTGATCCGATTTGATACAATTTTGACAGCACATTAAGAACGTAATAAGAATAAGATTTGCCAAATCTTGTGGCAATATCTTGAAAAATAACGAAAATCGGCCGAATGTAGGAAGTCGAGATTTTAAACTGATTACCATTAAGGCGATACAAAAGGCTATAAATCAAACACCTGCATCGAAAAAAAATAATTGTACCTTTTTAATGATATTGTATATACCTGGATTTCTTATACAAAATGTTATGAGGGAATGTCTTTAAAGGATCTGTTGGTCATAAAATCTAAATTTGAAAAGTTCTCATTCAAAAATGCGTTTGAATAACAGCTATATGATTTTTTGTTTAACAGCTTGGTGTAATAGTACTCAGATTTCCATGAAATTGCAACAAGAACCTTCATTAAGCCGATCGTTGATCGTTATAAGTTATAAAACTTCGATTTTGATGAAACTTTATTATTAAGGACATACTAAGATTTGGATGTGGTAAGCCTGATAGCTATATCTTGATATATAACGAAAATCAGCCGATAGGCTCCATGACAGCTATACAATATATCAGTCCGATCTGGCCCGTTCCGACTTATTTACAGAGGGCAGAAATAAGAAGCTTGTGAGCCAAGTTTCATAAAAATAGCTCAATAACTGGGGGACTAATTTGCGATGCAACAGACAGACGGACTGACTGATTGTTCCTATAACAGCTATAGAATATAAACGTCTGAGATAGTTTAATGGAAAAACTAAGGGCGGGTTACTGTATAACATTAAAAAGTATTGATAATGTGCGGTATTTCCAAAAACAAAACATGTTTGCATACAAAAACCCTGATTTCAGCCGATTGTTCCTATGGCAGCTATATGTTAAAGTGGTCCAATTTTGATAAAATTTTGACAGCACATTAAGAACGTAATAAGAATAAGATGTGCCAAATCTTGTTGCAATATCTTGAAAAACAACAAAAATCGACCGATAGCTTCTATGACAGCTATACGATATATCGGTCCGATCTGGCTCGTTCCGACTTATTGTCAGCGTGCAGCAATAAGAAGTTATATGCCAAGTTTCATGAAGATAGCTCAAACACTGAGAGACTAGTTTGCGTTGCAACAGACGGACGGACGGACGGACGGACGGACGGACAGACGGACATCCATTTTTGGACTCCTCTGTTTATGCTGATTCAGAATATATATACTTTATAGGGTCGGAGATGTCTCCTAAGGTGCGTTGCAAACTTCTGGCTAAAATTAATATACCCTTTGCAAGGGTATAAAAAACCAAAACCCCTTCCACTTGTGTTCTATTAATAGACGCATAAGTAAGTATAGAAAAAAAACCCGAGGGCAATGCATTTCAATTTCTACTTGTTCCGTTACCCCTCGCGCTCGCAGAAAGGGAAAACCGAACGTTCACGAACCCTTGTGCTGCTGTCTCTGCCTACCGACTCGGTAGTACCGAACCTACCGAGCCGAGTGCAAAAGTCTCTTTGGGAAAAGTCTCTTGCTTTCTTTCCCAAAACGTTCCTGTCTGTTGCGTTTCCTGCCTTTTACGACTCTTGCTTGTAAAGTCTCCTGCTACTTGTGGCTCTTGCTATCTGTGGCTTACGCGGCTTGAGGCGTGTGGTATGTGCGGCCTGTGCAAAATGATAATCGAGTGGCAAAAATCTCATTCATTTTTGAGTGGTGTGTATGTATGCATGTTGCAGTTCTCTGTTGCATGCTCCTTTAGGGAAATAAAAATCGCATACTTTTTATCGACTTGCTTATAAAAAAATATTGCATACTTTTTGTTGCCTACCTTACAAAATAAATATTGCATACTTTTTATTGCATACTTTGACGAAATAAATTTTCGTTGCATACCCAACAAAAACTTATTATATTGCATAAATTTCCCTGCCATATTTTTTTTTTAATTAATATAAATATTTATTAAGGCATACGGGGAAATCCAATACCCCTTTGTGTCCTTGGCAGCTATTAATTCAGCCTATTTAGGCTAACTAAAGTTAGCTGGCTAACTAAAGTTAGCAGAATCATAAAGTTAACAATTAAAAAACAAAAATCTGAGATTAAAAGAACAAAGTGCTGTGTCAGCCTCTGCTGACCCTTCTCATAGGAGATCGGAGAATGAGGTCCCTTGGTTGCCTATTAAGCCTCCTTAGTGGCCTGCCATATTTAATAAGCCAATCGCTTGAGCTCGGCGAAAGTATATATTTTTGTGTTGTGTCAACCAACCAATGAGTTGGGCGGTTACTTACAGAGACATAAAAGTTGAATACGAGAGTGAGGACAGTTGGGAGGAGGAACGAGCAAGCCGTTAGCTAGTCCCCCCATAAACAGCATCATGGACCCCGCTCAGATCCAAGCATTTGTCGAAAATGCCGTCAGACAGGCATTAGCACAACAGCAGTCCCAGTTTCAAACACAGATAAACTCCCTAGCTGCTCGAGTACAAAGTTTGGAGGTGGAAGCACCGCAAATCATCACGTACGAATCCTGAGGTTAGGTGTGACTTACCACTAGACATAATCAAGTCCGTGTCAGAGTTTTGTGGCACCCAATATGAATATGTGGCCTGCAGGCAATCGGCCATATACGCCTACGACCTGTTGAAGCGCTATAACGGCAGCAGTGCTCACTACCAAGCTGTAACCATCCTACAAAACGAAATTCGAGGCGCAGCTGGAGCCTTACTCGTATCTCACAATACTGTGTTGAATTTCGATGCCATTTTGGCTAGGTTAGACTGCGAGTACTCGGACAAGACACCCCTACGCCTACTGAGGCAGGGACTAGAGATGGTCAGGCAAGGTGACCCGTCATTGATGCAATACAACGACGCAGTCGAAAAAAAATTGACGCTCGTCACCAACAAAATTGTGATGACACACGAGCAAGGGGGCACTGACTTACTCAACGCTGAAGTAAGAGCCGATGCCCTGCATGCCTTCACTTCGGGCCTCAAAAAGTCCCTTAGAGCTGTGGTTTTCCCGGCTCAACCTAAAGACTTGCCATCTGCCCTGGCTCTGACCAAAGAGGCGGAAGTAAGCATTGCAAGGAGCATGTTCGCCCTCAGATCCTTCATTGCTGACCGGACCTTCGATGTTGCAGTACGAGAGTCTCGATCTAGCCTGGAACACATCCACGCAGGGGTTCCACAGGGAAATGTGCTTGGACCCTTCCTGTATACCCTGTACACTGCTGACATGCCAACTCCTATTAACAACTCCGATGAAGGAGGATCAGCTCCTGGCCACTTACGCTGATGACACCGCCATGCTTGCGTCGCACTCATCTTTGCAAGTCGCCTCCAACGCAGTTCAGGAATGGCTGCATGCATTTGAGAATTGGACGGTCAAATGAAACATTGCCATTAATTGCACGAAGTCGGCCTGTGTTACATTCACCCTGCGACCTCAAACACGTCTTTTCTTCAACGGAGACATCATAAACTACGTCTCATCCCACTGCTACCTCGGAGTACACCTTGATCGGACGCTGAGTTGGAAAGCCCATATCACGGCAGTT
Organism: Zaprionus tsacasi; assembly: GCA_018904105.1. Lineage (NCBI taxonomy): Eukaryota > Metazoa > Arthropoda > Insecta > Diptera > Drosophilidae > Zaprionus > Zaprionus tsacasi. The sequence continues at coordinate 1,332,243 of JAEIFR010000176.1, read as the reverse complement.
AGAGCCAAATCCTCATGGAAACTCAAAAAGATGGATTGGCTCTTCCACTCAAGAAAACTCCATATGGCAACTAATGCTCTCTTGATAAAAGCCATATAACGTCCAACGCTGACCTACGCCATTCAAGTGTGGGGTACTGCCTCCAAGGCGCAACTCAATAGACTTAGAGTTATTCAATCGCGAGCGGCATGACATGCATCTGGGCTACCCTGGTAAGTGAGCAACCGGGTCATCGAAAGGGACTTAAAAGTTGTCCCATTGGGAGAGCAAATAAATTTCCACAGCAGCCGATATCCCGACAGACTCACCGCCCACCCGAAAACGTTGGCAAATGATCTCGTCGACCCCATTTCCCTCCGACGTTTAAAGAGAATTCACCACTATGAGCTCCTTACTCGTAAGATAGCATAAATCTAGTATACACTTGTACATATTATAATTAAAGAACTTTAACCATAATATTAAGCTACGCATTAGGTTAAATTCAGAAGGAACTGAACGATTCCTATTGATTATAGAATAATAAATAAATAAATAAGAGAATATACTTAAGCAAGTATCATAAATCCAGTCTGTGACTGAAAACGTTCTTAAAAAAAAACAGCATGTTGGCGAAGTCCTACGCCAAGGCTGTAGAGGTACGAGCACAAACGTCTGGAAACGGCAAGAGCCGCTTCCAGGGTAGGCAAGGGAAAGACAACAAGGAAGAACAGGGCCAAGACAGAAATCCACACTTTGTCAGGCGACAAAAAGGTAATACCAGTGGGTAGACTAATAATGACAACCAGGCGCAAGCACCTCAACCTATGGAGGTCGAATCGTCCTCCATGTTCAGGCAGCGCACCGAGTACAATAGGAACAACCCTAATGAGCCCAACACTTCTAAGAGGAGAAATTCCTCGGACCGTTCGACAGGTCCAAGACGCCAGCGCATCAATAATGTTGTCCAAGAAAACCCAAAGACTAAAGACCCTAACGCAAAAGACCCCAAGCAGGAGTATAAGAAGGCAGCAAAGGCTGCAGTCGAAGATATCGACAGTGACAATGAGTACGCTCCAAGCGATGACTCACTGAATTTTTCAGGGGACACTTCCGGTTGCCGTTCATTGAACGACGGTTGGCTGGGAGAACTTTAAAGATGTTAATTGACACCGGCGCGGCAAATAATTACATTAAGCCCGTAAAGGAGCTAAAAAATGTAATGCCGGTCGCTAGTCCGTTATCGGTGAGCTCAATACATGGCTCCACCGAAATCAATCAAAAGTGCTATATGAAGGCTTTCAAGCACACCTCCCTATTCTTCCAATTGAATTCGCTCAACTCGTTCGACGCTATTATAGGCTTAGACCTGTTAACACAGGCCGGAGTCAAGTTGAACCTAGCTGAGGACTCTCTGGAGTATCAGGGCGTTTGTGAAAAGCTTCGCTGTTTCAGCTCTTCTAGTGTAAACTTCACTGACGTGAATGACATTGTGGTACCTTCATCCGTTAAAAAGGAGTTCAAGGACACAATATTGAGAAGGAAAAAGGCCTTCTCTGCTTCACACGAAGCTCTCCCTCTCAACACCGCGGTCACTGCCACAATTCGTACAGTAGACAACGAACCGGTGTACTCGAGAGCTTACTCAAACCGCTTGGGTTTTTCCGACTTCGTAAATAATGAAGTCAAACAACTGCTAAAGGATGGCATTATCAGCCATCAAGGTCACCCTACAACAGCCCGACGTGGGATGTTGACAAAAAGGGCACCGACGCCTTCGGTAACCCGAAAAAGAGGTTGGTCATAGATTTCAGAAAGCTCAATGAGCGGACCATCCCAGACTGTTACCCCATTCCTAACATTCCCATGATTCTAGCGAATCTGGGCAAGGCAAAATTCTTCACTACCCTTGATCTTAAGTCAGGGTATCACCAAATATACTTTGCGGAGCATGACCGTGACAAGATGTCGTTCTCGGTAAATGGCGGCATATACGAATTTCGCCGTCTGCCGTTCGGCTTAAGAAATGTAAGCAGCATTTTTCAAAGAGCCTTAGACGATGTGTTAGGAGAACAAATTGGGAAGATATGTTATGTCTATGTAGATGACGTAATAGTTTTCTCAGAAAACGAATTCGACCACGTCCGCCACATCGGTACTGTGCTGAAATGCCCAATCGATGCCAATATGAGAGTAAGCCAGGAAAAGACTAGGTTCTATAAAGAAAGTGTAGAATACCTCGGCTTTATAGTAAGCAAGGACGGAACTAAATCCGATCCGGAAAAGGTGAAAGCCATTCAAGAATACCCTGAACCAGATACCGTCTACAAAGTTAGATCTTTTCTTGGCTTAGCCAGCTACTACAGAGTCTTTATCAGAGACTTTGCAGCTTTAGCCCGTCGGATTACAGATATCCTGAAAGGGGAAAATGGTTCGGTGAGTAGACACATGTCTAAAAAGATTCGTGTTGAGTTAAATGAGGCTCAACGGTACACATTTCAAAGGCTGCGTAACATTCTAGCATCCGAGGATGTTATACTCAAATACCCCTATTTCAAGAAGCCCTTTCATCTCACCACAGATGCGTCGGCAAGTGGCAACGGTGCAGTTCTGTCTCAAAAGGGCAGGCCGATCACCATGATTTCTCGTACCCTTAAACCGCGCGAGCAAAACTATGCCACAAACGAAAGGGAATTATTGCTGGCAATTGTATGGGCCTTAGGTAAGCTGCAGATCTTTCTGTATGGCTCGAGGGAAATCAATATTTTTACCGACCATCAACCCCTCACATTCGCTGTTGCCGATAGAAACACGAATGCCAAGATTAAAAAGTGGAAATCTTATATAGACCAGCATAATGCCAAGGTTTTTTTACAAACCTGGCAAAGAAAACTTCGTGGCAGATGCCCTATCTAGGCAGAATCTGAATGCCTTACAAAACGAAAGCCAATCAGACTCTGCGACTATTCACGGCGAGCTATCCCTGACCTACACGGTCGAAACTACTGATAAATCCTTAAATTGCTTCAGGAACCAGATCATTCTAGAAGCAGCACGGTTTCCGCTCAAGCGAAACCTAGTCCTGTTCCGAAGCAAAACTCGCCACTTGGTCAGTTTCACTGACAAGAGTCATTTATTGCAAGCCCTAAAAGTCGTTAACCCTGACGTTGTAAACGCGTTTCATTGCGATTTGCCTACTCTAGAAAGTTTTCAACACGACCTCATTACGCATTTTCCGTCTACCCAATTCCGTCACTGCAAGAATGTCGTGTCAGATATATCCGATAGGAACGAGCAGTTAGAAATCATCACTGCAGCACACAACCGTGCGCACCGAGCTGCGCAGGAAAATATTAAACAAGTTCTTCATGACTATTATTTTCCTAAAATGGGCAGTGTTTTCGCTCTTCTTAAGAGTGCTCGTCAAAACGAGATAAAAAGTATTTTTACAAATGCTGCTGCTCTTAACGAAGACAAAATCTAAAATGCTTTATTTCTTTTCAATAGAGATGGGCGTGCCTTTTCGATATACACGATCGTGACAATATCTTAAGCTAGAATACATCGATTTATTTCAACTATCGATATAACTTCATTATTCAAATTTACATAGTTCATCTTTTACTGTTTGTTATCTAATTTTTATACATCCAATTTAAAATTCTATTTAAAGCCATTTTCAGCGTAAACATACTCCCGGCCTTGGAAGCTCCTTCCAACGCAAGCCTAAGATGCAGCTTCAATCGGTAGCGGGCAAATTTTATGTATATTGCGCTTAAACAATCCTGTCTTAGTTTTGATTGTTACAACGCGTACCGCTTTATCCTTGCCAGCATGACACTCTTGAATACGACCTAAAGTCCAGCGTCCTGGGGGTGTGTTGTCTTCTGCGATGAGAACCAGCATGCCTTTTTCAATGTTATTGCAGCTCGAAGTCCATTTGCTGCGTTGCTGCAGCAGACTGAGGTACTCTTGTGACCACCGCTGCCAAAACGAATGATGAACTGCAACAATCCGTTTCCATCGATTCGTCATTGACAGTTTAATTATAGAGTCGTCACATCGCTCTATCAATGAGTTGAGAGGTCGTCCAACTAAGAAGTGTCCAGGCGTTAAGGCTTCAAGATCATTCGGATCAGACGACATCGGATGAAGCGGTCTTGAATTCATTACTGCTTCCACTTGTGTTATGGCCGTAGACAGCTCTTCATAATTCAGTGAAGCTCCATTGAAACAGCGAAGTATAAGTTGCTTTGCCACTTTTACAGCGCTCTCCCATAAGCCACCAAAGTGGGGTGAGCGGGGAGGGATGAAACGAAATTTTACTCCCAAATTACTGCAATGATTGATAATTCGCTCCTTGTCCATCCACAACTGATCCGCTTGCGCACTCAGCTCCCTTGCAGCTCCCACAAAATTGGTTGCATTATCGCAAGATAATTCGGCGCTGAGCCCACGTCGAGCAAAGAATCGTTTAAGCGCCGCAATGAAGGCACTCGAGCTCAAATCAGACACCAGTTCCAGGTGACAGGCCTTTGTATGAAAATATACAAAGACGCATAAGTACACCTTTGTGGGCTTGCGTCCTCGCTGATTATAGTGCATCCACAAGGGTCCTGCGAAGTCTAATCCAGCTCGTTCGAATGGGTGTGCGCCGACTTGCACTCGATTTGCTGGAAGTGCGCCCATGATTTGACTGGCCAGTTGTGGCCGTTGACGGAAGCAGGCAATACAGTTACGAATCGTTCTGCGAGCCACTTTTCTAGCATTGATAACCCAGTATTCCTGACGCACAAAAGCACATATAGCATGTGCTCCAGCGTGCATATTAATTCGGTGTACATGTTCAAACAATGTGTTGATTACAATATGACTATTAGGCAATAAGATAGGGTGTTTCACTTCATATGGTACATTGGCTTGAGAAAGTCTACCTCCTACTCTTACAATGTCAATTCCGTTTGATTTATCAATAAATGGGTTAAGCCCTTGTATCTTCGGAGATCGAATAACTTCACCTTTTTGTAGCTTAGAGATTTCTTCAAAAAAATACAGATGCTGAATGTTAAATATTATGTATTTTAAACCGCCTTTTAATTCCGCTGTAGTCACGATCCTAGTTTTAGTTGATTCAACCTTTAATAATTTGCGCCGCCAGCGAAATATATAAGCAAAAACTCGAGTCAATTTAGTAAAACTTTTAACAAATTTGCACGGTCTAATTATATCCTCGTAATTGGACGAAGTGGTTGCTATTAGTGAAAATTTTGATGTTCGTTGCTCTGGCAATTCCTCTGAACTTCGCCACTGCATAGTAGGCCTCTGATCAATAGCTAATTTCAGGAACTTTGGACCTTGCCACCATAGCTCTGAATCCTTCAAATCAGAAGTGTGCATACCCCGAGACACTATGTCTGCTGGATTGAGTTTTGTGTCGACTTTGTACCAATCCTGTATACTGGACAGTTCTTGAATTAACGCGACCCTGTTTGCAACGAACGTGGTCCATCTACTGGCTTGTGAGCTTATCCAATTTAGTACAATTGTAGAGTCTGTGAAATAACTCGTGCGATGTACTGGAAGAGGTACACATGACTTTATTTTTGTCATTAGCTGAACGAGCAGTTTTGCACCTTCCAGCTCTAAGCGCGGCAATGATACTGCTCTAACTGGTGACACCTTGCACTTTGCAGTCACCAATTTGGCTGTTATAGATCCGTTGATGTCAACAACTCGTGCATATATTGCCGCACCATAGGCTCGGCAAGATGCATCTGAAAAGCCATGTAGCTCTAAAGTGGAGATTTCATCGTTAACTGGCACTACACTTCGAGTTAAGAAACATTCCTGCACCTTATTTAATTCATTCCTATATTTTTGCCACTGAAGCGAGTAGCTGGGAGGCAGTTCTTCATCCCATCCCTGCTTGAGCAACCAAAGCTCTTGCATGAATATTTTTCCTAAAATTAAAACCGGGCACAAAAAACCTAGTGGATCAAAGAGTTGGGCTAATTCAGAAAGTACTACTCTTTTTGTTATTGTAACACTGTTTTGTGCATTGTATGCAAAGCTAAATTGATCCAGCATTGAATTCCAATAAATTCCGAGAGTCTTTGCAGTGTCAGTTATCTTTAATTCTAATGGCTCAGCACATTCGGTATTGTCCATAGCGGACCTACAATTAGTGCGCCATTTATGAAGTTCAAAACTTCCTCTTTTAAGTAATTCAGTCACTTCTTGTTTTAAGTTTTCGAGCTCACTTTTGGATTCTGCTCCACAAAGCATGTCGTCCATATAAAAGTTCGCCATTACCGCTGCTTTAGCAAGTGGATATTGACTACCAAAACGTTCTGCTAGATAGTATAAGCAGCGAACTGCCAGAAATGGTGCTGAGTTGGTACCGTATGTTACGGTTTTGAGTCTAAGAATCTTGATCTCTGCACTCCGGTTCTGACGCCATAAAATGCATTGCCAGTTACAGTCATCGGGATCTACCAAAATCTGCCGATACATTTTCGAGATATCCGCAGTTAAAGCGTATCTATAAAACCGAAAACGTATTAAAGTTTCAAAGAGAACTGGCTGAAACGTTGGTCCTACTAACATGGTCTCATTTAACGATACTCCATTAGAAGTCTTACAAGACGCATCGAACACAACTCTCAGTTTGGTTGTCGCACTGTCTGGTCGTATCACTGGATGATGAGGCATAAAGTATTTAACCTTGCAACTCTCATCAGCTGTTACTTCTTCTAAGTGAGCTAAGCTTCGGTATTCTTCTATAAAGGCTGTATAGTCCTTTTTCAACTCAGGGTTTCTATCCAGCTTCTTCTCCAGATTAAGAAATCTTCCGAGCGAAATGTTGTAGGACTCGCCTAATTCTATTTTAGGCTCTTTGAAGGGTAACCTTACAATTATACGATTGGCTGAGGATAATTTTACTGTACTAGCGAAGTGATTCTCACAAATCTGCTCTTCTTTACTAAACTTGCTTGACGGCTTGGGAACATCTTCTGTTTGCCAAAACTTTTCTACGATGTTGTGCAATTTGATTGCTTCTTGTTTGTTGATATTTCCAGCATTGCAAATCAATGCTGCGTTGTCAATTGGTCCGCATTCACCCACCACAATCCAACCTAACAAAGATTTCTGCAACACTGGCTTGTTTTCCCCCATTTTGATCTGGCCTGCTATAATCAGTTTAAAGAACAAGTTGACTCCTATTAGCATATCGATCTGCCTTGCAGATTCAAACTCTGGGTCTGCCAATTTAAGCTTTCTAGGAATAGAAAATCCTAGAGATGCTGTGTTCTCTGGATTGTACTCAGTTATTTCAGGTAACACGCAGAATCTTTCCGTTGCTGAGAAACTTGTTACTCGAGATTTAAACGTTGCATCGACTTCTCCTAAAGTGTTCGATTTAGCGTTTCCTATTCCGTTAAGAGAGTAGCGCACTGCGCTTACGTTAAGTTTCAGCTTGTCAGCGAGCCTTTCTGTCACAAAATTTAACTGGCTTCCTGAATCAAGCACACATCTACATGAATGGAACTGTCCATTAGCAGCTTTTACTAATACCACTCCAGTAGCCAGAAAGCTTGATGCCTGGTTAGACAAAAGTGAACTGTGCAACGCACTCGGAATAGCTTGAACCGTGTTGCTGCTTGCATCTCTCACCTCACTTGACTCTCTATGCAGCATCAAGTGGTGAGGTTTGCTACAGATGGAACATCGTGGCGCTCTGCAATCTTTAGTTTGGTGCCGCTTGCTAAAACATAACAGACACAAGTTTTGTTTTTTAACTTCATGATATCGTTGTAAGGCTGTTAATTCCTTAAACTTCGGGCACATCTTAAGCTGATGTGGGCCTGAGCAACTATAGCATTGCGTTGTGCCATTGATTGTTGTCGTTGTCGGTAAGCTTGTTCGTTTGTTCACTCCCTTAGAATTTTGAACAGAATTTTACCGCTGCTTTAGCAAGTGGATATTGACTACCAAAACGTTCTGCTAGATAGTATAAGCAGCGAACTGCCAGAAATGGTGCTGAGTTGGTACCGTATGTTACGGTTTTGAGTCTAAGAATCTTGATCTCTGCACTCCGGTTCTGACGCCATAAAATGCATTGCCAGTTACAGTCATCGGGATCTACCAAAATCTGCCGATACATTTTCGAGATATCCGCAGTTAAAGCGTATCTATAAAACCGAAAACGTATTAAAGTTTCAAAGAGAACTGGCTGAAACGTTGGTCCTACTAACATGGTCTCATTTAACGATACTCCATTAGAAGTCTTACAAGACGCATCGAACACAACTCTCAGTTTGGTTGTCGCACTGTCTGGTCGTATCACTGGATGATGAGGCATAAAGTATTTAACCTTGCAACTCTCATCAGCTGTTACTTCTTCTAAGTGAGCTAAGCTTCGGTATTCTTCTATAAAGGCTGTATAGTCCTTTTTCAACTCAGGGTTTCTATCCAGCTTCTTCTCCAGATTAAGAAATCTTCCGAGCGAAATGTTGTAGGACTCGCCTAATTCTATTTTAGGCTCTTTGAAGGGTAACCTTACAATTATACGATTGGCTGAGGATAATTTTACTGTACTAGCGAAGTGATTCTCACAAATCTGCTCTTCTTTACTAAACTTGCTTGACGGCTTGGGAACATCTTCTGTTTGCCAAAACTTTTCTACGATGTTGTGCAATTTGATTGCTTCTTGTTTGTTGATATTTCCAGCATTGCAAATCAATGCTGCGTTGTCAATTGGTCCGCATTCACCCACCACAATCCAACCTAACAAAGATTTCTGCAACACTGGCTTGTTTTCCCCCATTTTGATCTGGCCTGCTATAATCAGTTTAAAGAACAAGTTGACTCCTATTAGCATATCGATCTGCCTTGCAGATTCAAACTCTGGGTCCGCCAATTTAAGCTTTATAGGAATAGAAAATCCTAGAGATACTGTGTTCTCTGGATTGTACTCAGTTATTTCAGGTAACACGCAGAATCTTTCCGTTGCTGAGAAACTTGTTACTCGAGATTTAAACGTTGCATCGACTTCTCCTAAAGTGTTCGATTTAGCGTTTCCTATTCCGTTAAGAGAGTAGCGCACTGCGCTTACGTTAAGTTTCAGCTTGTCAGCGAGCCTTTCTGTCACAAAATTTAACTGGCTTCCTGAATCAAGCACACATCTACATGAATGGAACTGTCCATTAGCAGCTTTTACTAATACCACTCCAGTAGCCAGAAAGCTTGATGCCTGGTTAGACAAAAGTGAACTGTGCAACGCACTCGGAATAGCTTGAACCGTGTTGCTGCTTGCATCTCTCACCTCACTTGACTCTCTATGCAGCATCAAGTGGTGAGGTTTGCTACAGATGGAACATCGTGGCGCTCTGCAATCTTTAGTTTGGTGCCGCTTGCTAAAACATAACAGACACAAGTTTTGTTTTTTAACTTCATGATATCGTTGTAAGGCTGTTAATTCCTTAAACTTCGGGCACATCTTAAGCTGATGTGGGCCTGAGCAACTATAGCATTGCGTTGTGCCATTGATTGTTGTTGTTGTCGGTAAGCTTGTTCGTTTGTTCACTCCCTTAGAATTTTGAACACAAACTGTCTTACGAATTTCTCTTCCTGCTAAATTTTGACCTCTATTGCAGATAAATTGTGCTAATGATTTCCAAGACGGCAGCTCTGAGCAGTTATACTCTGCTTCCCATTTTTCTAACGATTCCTCATCTAGCTTTCCTCTAATGAGATGAAAAATAATCACATCTAGCATTTCACTTTCGCGGACTAAAGATCGAAGTGATCCCAAATGTGAATTAACAGAGTCAACTAAACTAACTAAGCCATTTGAATCAACTTGCTTGAGCTGCTTGATGTTAAACAATTCGTGTACGTGCGATTGTACAATAATCGCCTTGTTTTCAAATCGTTCACGTAGCAACTGCAGCGCTTTCCTATAATTTTCTGGTGACAATTCTAAACACTCTATTGTTCTAAGTGGGACTGCGCCTAAACACCCTTTTAAATGTATAAATTTGGAAAGCTCATCGATCTCATTGTCTAATTCAACCAAAGTAGTGAACGCGTTAAACCAACTTGTCCAATCAGTGAATTTTCCTGAAAACACAGGCAATGTTAACTTTGGTAGTTTGGAAATACGAGAAACACTCACCATGGTAGAGTTTGCAGCTGGGTCAGCTGAGGTAACTGAATGCCTTCCTCTATTACTTAATGTACTCAGAATTTTTGCCTTGACTTCGCAATACAATTCTTCAATAGTTTGACGCGTTTCAAATTCAATGGCGTCGTCATCTGACTGTTCAATTAGATTTTGAATTGAACTTAACTGCGTAAAGGTTGACTCAACTAAACCAAGACGCGCCTCCAGCTCTGCGGCAGTCATTGAATTGTAGTTGTTCGTAACATATGCTTTGTTTCGCTTCAAAGAATTTATTAAACTTTCGCGGCCAACTTGAATTTCAGAGTCTTTATTTCGTTTAGGCGCCATTATATATTTTTATGCACTCACAAAATAACTCTTAAAATCACTTTCCACTTTTATTTAATTTATAGCGTTATCAAACAAGCATAAAAATTATTTAAACTCTAATTCAATGACTCTGCAAGCATTCGTGCACTAAATCTGTATTTAATTTTTGGCAGATCTCTTTAGAAACCAAAGATTGGGGTAACAGCAGACAACTCAATAAACAACCGTTACTTTTATCTAATTCTCTTTTCGCTTCAGTATGCATGTACATATGTACATACATGCTCGCTTGTAAGTACCGTTTGTTCTTGCGTCGCTGATGCTCTTTCTATTTCAACTGTCAAATCAAGGTTAAACTGTACCTTTTTCTTTGACTTGCTGTTCACTGCACAGCTCGATATATATGTATGTGCATGCAAGTGCTCTTTTTAATATGTGCACTGACATACATACATACATGTGAACAATAATTTTTTCACAGTTCTAAAGCCACTGTACAATATTTAGGAATACACCAATTGGACCTATGTACACATACGATAATGTGTAACTTTTTATTTAGCTTCTTTTAACTTAACTGCACCGAATTAGCAATATGCACACTTGGCCAACAATACCGGCTACAATACAGAAAAGAACTCACAGTTTGATTCCAACTTCTATGGCTTCCTCAATTGATTCCAGCTTCCAGATATAACTTCTTTGTTGCTCCTGAGGTAGAAGCGGTTCGGACCTTTTCCAAGAAGTCCCTGCTCGGGCGCCAAATGTTTTCGCTCTTCTTAAGAGTGCTCGTCAAAACGAGATAAAAAGTATTTTTACAAATGCTGCTGCTCTTAACGAAGACAAAATCTAGAATGCTTTATTTCTTTTCAATAGAGATGGGCGTGCCTTTTCGATATACACGATCGTGACAATATCTTAAGCTAGAATACATCGATTTATTTCAACTATCGATATAACTTCATTATTCAAATTTACATAGTTCATCTTTTACTGTTTGTTATCTAATTTTTATACATCCAATTTAAAATTCTATTTAAAGCCATTTTCAGCGTAAACAGGCAGTTTAGCAAAGGAAGTGGTAGCTAATTGCAGGGTCTGCACCCAAGCAAAGTATGACAGGCACCTAAAGAAGCAAGAGCTCGGGGAAACACCTATCCCCAGATATACTGGTGAAATGGTGCATATTGACATTTTCTCAACCGACAGGAAGCTATTCCTGACTTGCGTTGACAAATTTTCAAAATTTGCAATAGTGCAACCAGTGGTGTCCAGAACAATAGTGGACATCACAGCACCCCTGCTGCAGATTGTTAACCTCTTTCCCAATATCAAAACAATATATTGCGACAACGAACCCGCATTCAACTCAGAAACTGTCACCTCAATGCTCAAGAACAGCTTTGACATAGACATAGTGAATGCGCCCCCACTCCACAGCTCGTCCAATGGACAAGTTGAACGGTTCCACAGACACTGGCAGAAATTGCCAGATGTCTGAAGTTGGACAAAAAGACAAATGACACAGTAGAACTAATCCTGAGGGCAACGGTAGAATATAACAAAACCGTGCACTCGGTCACTCGTGAGAGGCCAATTGAGGTTATAAACTCAGGGACCCACGAACGTTGTCTAAACATCAAGACCAGATTGGTTAAAGCCCAGCAGGACAACATCGAAAAATGTAACCCGACCAGACAAAACCGTATGTTATAGGTAGGAAAACAGGTCTTTGTAAAAAACAATAAGAGGTTAGGAAACAAGCTGACCCCATTATGCACGGAACAAAAGGTGCAAGCAGACCTAGGAACGTCTGTTCTCATTAAGGGGAGGGTGGTCCACAAGAACAACCTCAAGTAGGCGCTCCCTTTACAGTTAGTTAATAAGTTACGTTAAGGAAAACCCGCGCACTGGAGTCTCACCTTGACTTTAATTTCCAGGTTCACCCTCATGATGTTAATGTCCCTGGTGGTATCGAATGCTCGGATCACCGACTTTCCGCATGCCAAATACATTCCCGTGTTAGATGGGGATGTACTGGTGTTTGAACAGCGTGACCTTTTGAAACATTCGAGTAACCTTTCCAAGTACGGTATCATGATAGACGAAACACAGAAACTGTCCGAGTCCTTTCCCCAATTAAGTTGCTAGAGGTTGATACAGACCACCAGAGAACTTTGTTGTCCATCCTTAATGTTCATCACAGGATTGCCAGGAGCTTAGACTTCTTAGTTACAGCCTTGAAGATGTAGATGGCGGGTACTCCCGATGCCTCCGATTTCCTAAAGATCAAGATAACGGAGGCTCAGCTAGTGGAATCTAACTCTAGGCAGATAATCATCAACTCAGAGACTCAAAAACAGATTAATAGACTAACCGACACAATCAATAAAATATTTAATGCCCGAAAAAACGACTTGGTTGACACCCCACATCTATTCGAAGCACTATTGGCAAGAAATAGGATCCTTTTCACAGAAATCCAAAACTTGATTCTTACCATTACGCTGGCCAAGTCGAATATAGTAAACCCCACAATCATTGATCATGCCGATCTGAAATCGCTTGACGAACAAGACACTTCCGTAGTAAGCTTAATAGAAGCATCTATAATTAGAGTCCTCCAGTCCGCAAAGATCATCCATATACTAATAGCCTACCCAAGGGTTAAGTTCAGTTGCAAGAAGGTTGCTGTCTACCCGGTCTCCCATCAACACATCCTCTTACGCCTCGACAACGACACACTGGCGGAATGTGAAGATGACACCATCGTGTTCACAGGATGCACTGAGACAACTCACCGCACGTTGTGCGAACGGTCTCGGCGCGAATCATGCGCGCGTTCACTCCATGCGGGAAACTCTGCACAATGCCACACACTAGGGCTGCCAGGTCAATCTTTTTCCGTACAGATCTGTCCTTTTTTATTTTCGTCTAGCCTGAAAATATTTCAATATCATACTGTCCGGAAATCTATCCTTTTTTAGTGTGCCCAATAAATTGTTATTTACAAAGGTTTATCTTTGTTAATTTGCTCTAATTTTCAACATATCTTAACATAATTTTTGTATTCTTGTTGAAGTTTCCTTATATTCGCAATATAACCTCAAATTTTGTCTACAAATCGTTTCCCCCCGCTATCGATTCGCTGCCTATCGAGTTTCAATTAATTGTGAAATATCCCAAGATAAATTTATTAGCATACATATCGGATATCGTAGCTGAAATCGCACGATTTCAACAGTGGGTTGCCAGAGATCATAAAACTAAAGACAGGAGCTGCTGCACCTACTGTAAAAGTCTAAAACTCGTTGAAATTCATATAAAGATATGAGTTATAAGAAATTTAGCCTTTTTTTTAATCAAAAACCTATTGTCCTGTTTTCTGTCCTTTTTTTCGTTGGGGTATCCTTTTATTTTCTGGTTTTTTCGTCTTGATCTATCCTTTTTTTAAGAGAGTCAGCTGGCAGCCCTGCCACACACAACCCAGCCACTTGCAAGCAATAACGCCTGTAGATGACGGTGTTGTGATAATCAACGAAGCAACAGCCCACGTTAGCACAGATGGTGGGCCAGAGATTCTGATCGAGGGAACGCACCTGGTGACCTTCGAGCAAACGGCAACCATCAATGGTACTGAATTTGTAAACATTCGAAAGGCACTAAGCAAGCAACCAGGAATCGTCAGGTCTCCACAACTTAACATCGTCGGCTACGACCCGGTGCTCAGTATCCATCTGCTACGCAGAATGAACAACGAAATCTTGCGCCCCATCCAAAGTTTTAAGGAAGAAGTTGAATCCGCAGGCTCGCCTAGGGTCTGGTTTGCAGCTGGTGTCATCCTGAACGTCGGTCTGATTGGCTCCTTCTTACTTTATCTGGCGTTAACAAGAAGACGAGCCTCCGAGGAGATGCAGCGGACCATCGACAAATTCAGCTTGACCGAGGACGGTCCAAACCCTGAGTGGGGGGGGGGGATAGTTAACAAACAATCAAGTTCATATTCCCATAGCAACTTAGTAGCTTCGCATAAACAATGCTGACGCGCCATAATTGAGTTCACCGCTCTGTGCTGAGACCGTTCAGCGCTGGAAATGCGACACTTCCTTTTTGGAGTGTTGCGCTGCGCCGCAAGTAATGCTGAGTCGGCTTGCCGCTCATGTTTTGGTGCCGCTATGCATTGTCGTCTAGGGTAAACTAAGCAAAGAATATTGTCTGTACTTTTAGTTCTTACAAATTTTTTCGAGAACATTCGGTTGTCCCGAAAGTTCCCCTTCTACTTTTGTTATAATAATAGACGCATAAGTAGGTATAGAAAAAAAACCGAGGCCAATGCATTTAAATGTCTACTTGTTCCGTTACCCCTTCCACAAAATAAGCGAGGCACGCGCTAGCAGAAAGGAAAACCCGAACGTTCTCGAACAAATTTTTATGCCCCGACCCTTGTGCTGCTGTCTCTACCTACCGAGCCTAACGAGCCTTTGGGCATAGGTCTCTTGCCTTTTTTGTCAAAACGTTCCCGCCTTACATGCCTTTTTCCCCAAAACGTTACGGCCTTTTGCGACTCTTGCTTTTAGAGTCTTCTGCTATTTGAGACTTTTGCTATCAGAGGCTTGCGCTGCTTGAGTCGTGCGCTATGTGCGGCCTGGGCAAAATGATAATCGAGCGGCAAAAATCTCATTCATTTTTGAGTGGCTTGTTGTGCATGTATGTATATTGCAGTTCTCTGATATACACCTTAATGGGTCTGCCACGCCTCCTTACGCCTGCTACATAATTTGCACAAAGTTAGTATACATTTATTTGACAATTTTCCACAACTTTTTCATTATATATGCGAGTTACCCATGGTATCCGATGTCACCAACAATTCATAAAATATTGATTCACGGTTACTAGATTAAATATTCGAGGTTGGTTTCACTAGGATGCTTAGGCGAAAATGCTTCTGATGCACGTAACAAAGTTTACAAGAAAGAGATTGTCGCATTCAAGGAAAAATATTCGGCTCAATATGGTATTGATATATTTCACAGAACTATAGATTCCTCGGATCCATTATTGTCGAGTGTTTCTCTAAAGAAAGAGCAAGAAAACACAAGAAAGCAAAAGCAAGAAGGTTTTATACCCTTGCAGTTATACTAAATATAAAATACATTTTGATTGCTGGTGGTTTCTGTTTGCATACAAGAACCCTGATTTTAGCCGATTGTTCCAATGACAGCTATATTTTATAGTGATCCGATTTTGATACAATTTTGACATCACATTAAGAACGTAATAAGAATAAGATTTGCCAAATCTTGTTGCAATATCTTGAAAAATAACGAAAATCGGCCGAATGTAGGAAGTCGAGATTTTTAACTGATTACCATTAAGGCGATACAAAAGGCTATGAATCAAACACCTCCATCGAAAAAAAATAATTGTACCTTTTAAATGCTATTGTATATACCTGGGTTTCTTATACAAAATGTTATGAGGAAATGTCTTTGTGTAAAGGATCTGTTGGTGTGAAATCTAAATTTGAAAAGTTCTCATTCAAAAATGCGTTTGAATAACAGCTATATGAATTTTTGTTTAACAGCTTGGTGAAATAGTACTCAGATTTCCATAAAATTGCAACAAGAACCTTCATTAGGCCGATCGTTGATCGTTATAAGTTATAAAACTTCGATTTTGATGAAACTTTATTATTAAGGACATACTTAGATTTCGATGTGGTAAGCCTGATAGCTTGATATATAACGAAAATCGGCCGATAGGCTCCATGACAGCTATACAATATATCAGTCCGATCTGGCCCGTTCCGACTTATTTACAGAGGGCAGAAATAAGAAGCTTGTGAGCCAAGTTTCATAAAAATAGCTCAATAACTGGGGGACTAATTTGCGATGCAACAGACAGACGGACTGACTGATTGTTCCTATAACAGCTATAGAATATAAACGTCTGAGATAGTTTAATGGAAAAACTAAGGGCGGGTTACTGTATAACATTAAAAAGTATTGATAATGTGCGGTATTTCCAAAAACAAAACATGTTTGCATACAAAAACCCTGATTTCAGCCGATTGTTCCTATGGCAGCTATATGTTAAAGTCATCATCAATGGTACTGAATTTGTAAACATTCGAAAGGCACTAAGCAAGCAACCAGGAATCGTCAGGTCTCCACAACTTAACATCGTCGGCTACGACCCGGTGCTCAGTATCCATCTGCTACGCAGAATGAACAACGAAATCTTGCGCCCCATCCAAAGTTTTAAGGAAGAAGTTGAATCCGCAGGCTCGCCTAGGGTCTGGTTTGCAGCTGGTGTCATCCTGAACGTCGGTCTGATTGGCTCCTTCTTACTTTATCTGGCGTTAACAAGAAGACGAGCCTCCGAGGAGATGCAGCGGACCATCGACAAATTCAGCTTGACCGAGGACGGTCCAAACCCTGAGTGGGGGGGGGGGATAGTTAACAAACAATCAAGTTCATATTCCCATAGCAACTTAGTAGCTTCGCATAAACAATGCTGACGCGCCATAATTGAGTTCACCGCTCTGTGCTGAGACCGTTCAGCGCTGGAAATGCGACACTTCCTTTTTGGAGTGTTGCGCTGCGCCGCAAGTAATGCTGAGTCGGCTTGCCGCTCATGTTTTGGTGCCGCTATGCATTGTCGTCTAGGGTAAACTAAGCAAAGAATATTGTCTGTACTTTTAGTTCTTACAAATTTTTTCGAGAACATTCGGTTGTCCCGAAAGTTCCCCTTCTACTTTTGTTATAATAATAGACGCATAAGTAGGTATAGAAAAAAAACCGAGGCCAATGCATTTAAATGTCTACTTGTTCCGTTACCCCTTCCACAAAATAAGCGAGGCACGCGCTAGCAGAAAGGAAAACCCGAACGTTCTCGAACAAATTTTTATGCCCCGACCCTTGTGCTGCTGTCTCTACCTACCGAGCCTAACGAGCCTTTGGGCATAGGTCTCTTGCCTTTTTTGTCAAAACGTTCCCGCCTTACATGCCTTTTTCCCCAAAACGTTACGGCCTTTTGCGACTCTTGCTTTTAGAGTCTTCTGCTATTTGAGACTTTTGCTATCAGAGGCTTGCGCTGCTTGAGTCGTGCGCTATGTGCGGCCTGGGCAAAATGATAATCGAGCGGCAAAAATCTCATTCATTTTTGAGTGGCTTGTTGTGCATGTATGTATATTGCAGTTCTCTGATATACACCTTAATGGGTCTGCCACGCCTCCTTACGCCTGCTACATAATTTGCACAAAGTTAGTATACATTTATTTGACAATTTTCCACAACTTTTTCATTATATATGCGAGTTACCCATGGTATCCGATGTCACCAACAATTCATAAAATATTGATTCACGGTTACTAGATTAAATATTCGAGGTTGGTTTCACTAGGATGCTTAGGCGAAAATGCTTCTGATGCACGTAACAAAGTTTACAAGAAAGAGATTGTCGCATTCAAGGAAAAATATTCGGCTCAATATGGTATTGATATATTTCACAGAACTATAGATTCCTCGGATCCATTATTGTCGAGTGTTTCTCTAAAGAAAGAGCAAGAAAACACAAGAAAGCAAAAGCAAGAAGGTTTTATACCCTTGCAGTTATACTAAATATAAAATACATTTTGATTGCTGGTGGTTTCTGTTTGCATACAAGAACCCTGATTTTAGCCGATTGTTCCAATGACAGCTATATTTTATAGTGATCCGATTTTGATACAATTTTGACATCACATTAAGAACGTAATAAGAATAAGATTTGCCAAATCTTGTTGCAATATCTTGAAAAATAACGAAAATCGGCCGAATGTAGGAAGTCGAGATTTTTAACTGATTACCATTAAGGCGATACAAAAGGCTATGAATCAAACACCTCCATCGAAAAAAAATAATTGTACCTTTTAAATGCTATTGTATATACCTGGGTTTCTTATACAAAATGTTATGAGGAAATGTCTTTGTGTAAAGGATCTGTTGGTGTGAAATCTAAATTTGAAAAGTTCTCATTCAAAAATGCGTTTGAATAACAGCTATATGAATTTTTGTTTAACAGCTTGGTGAAATAGTACTCAGATTTCCATAAAATTGCAACAAGAACCTTCATTAGGCCGATCGTTGATCGTTATAAGTTATAAAACTTCGATTTTGATGAAACTTTATTATTAAGGACATACTTAGATTTCGATGTGGTAAGCCTGATAGCTTGATATATAACGAAAATCGGCCGATAGGCTCCATGACAGCTATACAATATATCAGTCCGATCTGGCCCGTTCCGACTTATTTACAGAGGGCAGAAATAAGAAGCTTGTGAGCCAAGTTTCATAAAAATAGCTCAATAACTGGGGGACTAATTTGCGATGCAACAGACAGACGGACTGACTGATTGTTCCTATAACAGCTATAGAATATAAACGTCTGAGATAGTTTAATGGAAAAACTAAGGGCGGGTTACTGTATAACATTAAAAAGTATTGATAATGTGCGGTATTTCCAAAAACAAAACATGTTTGCATACAAAAACCCTGATTTCAGCCGATTGTTCCTATGGCAGCTATATGTTAAAGTGGTCCAATTTTGATACAATTTTGACAGCACATTAAGAACGTAATAAGAATAATATGTGCAAAATCTTGTTGCAATATCTTGAAAAACAACAAAAATCGGCCGATAGCTTCTATGACAGCTATACGATATATCGGTTCGATCTGGCTCGTTCCGACTTATTTACAGCGTACAGCAATAGAAGCTTGTGTGCCAAGTTTCATGAAGATAGCTCAAAAACTGAGAGACTAGTTTGCGTTGCAACAGACGGACGGACGGACGGACGGACGGACGGACGGACGGACGGACAGACGGACATCCATTTTTGGACTCCTCTATTTATGCTGATTCAGAATATATATACTTTATAGGGTCGGTGCGTTGCAAACTTCTGGCTAAAATTAATTTACCCTCTGCAAGGGTTTAACATGTGAGTAAGGCTACAGTCGAACGCCCGACAGTAAGATACCATTCGCCCAATTTTTAGAATCCGTTACAAACGTGAAACCACACTACATATAGCTAACTCGCTCGCACTCACACGACGCGCGTAAAGAGTAAAGCGGCACGACGCAGCGTTGACGTCGACGTCAACTGCTCGTAGCAGCGCTCTGGCTGCTGCTCGTACATTTGTATTGAAAACGTTGACTTGAATAACTGTTTTATTGATCCCATCGGATTGTAATTTGGAGGTTATGTTAATATTGCATTCAGTTTTATACATACCAGCAGAACTTTATAAGTTTGATACGTTGCTTAATAATCGTAAATACCCAATTTTCGGGGGCGGTGTGCATGGCACCAAACATTTGATATAGACTTGATCTGTCTATTATATATAGGAACATCCATACCAAATTTGGTGTCTCTAGCTTTTTTAATAGCTGAGATCTGTTGTCTCATACAGACGGACAGACGGACAGACGGACAGACAGACGGACATGTCTCAATCGACTTGGCTAGTGATCCTGAGCAAGAATATATATACTTGATGGGTTCTGCAAAGCCTCCTTATGCCTGTTACATACATTTGCACAAAGTTAGTATACCCTTTTTTGACCATTTTCAATGGTCGAAAGGTATAAAGAGTGAACGTTGTATATAAAAATAAAGCGTTTCGCTACGGCTTAGCATGGGTATAAAATATATAGCCTATGTGATTAAAATCGATCCAGTAGTTTTTATTTATTCATTACTGCCCGTGGCCCGCACGCGTTAATTTCGGAGTAAAACAATCCTCCTTTCCCTATACCATGAAGATTCTTTGGAATATCTAAATTCATACAATAAATTTTTACTTATTTGCTTTTTACATTTTTTTTATTTATTTTATTTTAAAACATATTACAGAATGTCTTTATAAACAACGTAACATCGTACCCGCCTCGATGCAACATCGTCAAACCCATCGATAGTTTTAAATTGATTGTTCCCTTGGAATGGTCTTTTTTGGTTTAAGTAAGAAGAAAAAATCGCGCACACAAGACACAGAAGTCGTTGAAGAAAAAAGACGGAAGTCGTTGAATAACTGAAACAACGATCTTAATTAAATTAAAAGTACTTCTATAGTGTATGAATAATGAATAATGTATTCAAGGTTCTTAATTGGTTAAGGAATAATGTTGTAATGGTTCAAATCGCTCCGAAAATTAGCCATTATTTGTCGTAAAAAGTAAATGACAAAAAAAGTTATTGTGGGTTATCCATAAGAGATAGACAATACCATCACGGACTTTTCTGTAGACCTTTTCAATGTGTACAATACTTAGTACATTATTTTGATAAGGCTCGTAGGGTTCAGCTTGCGTTTGCAAAAAAATGTAATTATTTACGACATCACACTAGAAACCTCAAAAATAACAGTACTTCTTAACTATTTAATAGATGTAAATATATATAAACATTCCTCTTGAATCACTCTATCTATTAAAAAAAAAACTGCATCAAAATCCGTTGCGTAGTTTTAAAGATTTAAGCATACAAATGGACATAGGGACAGATAAAGCAACTTTGTTTTATTCTATGTAGTGATTATTCATCAGTCACTTACAGAGTTGTTACGTTGCAAATTCCTTTTTGGAAGCATCAGACACAAAAATCGTTTGAAGAAATTAAAGTGAAGCTGTGTTCTGCTCCTTGTCTTATACACCCCAATTACGACAAGTCCTTCATTGTACAATGTGACGCTTCCTTGCACGGAGTAGGTGCGATTCCCTCTCAATGTGATGAATCAGGTTGTAAGCGACCTTTCCTTCATGTCGTAAAAACTTAATAAAGTAAGCGTAATTACACGGTTACAGAGTTGGAATGCCTGGCTGTGGTATTAGCCATAAAAAAATGAAGGTATATCGATATTCATGATTTTCAAGTTGTCACCGACCATGCTAGTGTGCACTAGCTCATGAATCCATCTGATCTCTCATGCAGATTAGCACGATGGCCTATTAAGCTGCTTGGATACAATTGAACATTGAAAAGGTAGCGAAAATGGCGCCTCGCAGCTGCCTTGTCTATATCATTCGAGGATGTCGAAGATATGCTGCACTCGATTTTGATGTGATTTCATAAATAAATTAGGAATCAGAATCATTTCAGAATAATGATAATATACAATTTGCAGTTTCTCGCTTCGAGAAAAATTTTCATTCATGAGTTTATATATTATCATACAACTTTACATAGCGATAATGATAGGCAGGAAACCAATTGACTAAAGCGTATTAGGCGCAAATTTTACTGGCCAAATATGGTTGCAGATGTGCGAGATTGTATTCGAAAGACAACTAAACAACCGCCCATGCAAAAACGAGTTCAGAGTGAGAGACTATTTCAAAGACTATATGAATTTCATAGGGCCTTTCCCTAGCACTAAATCTGGGAATATAGGGATATTTATTATTCTCGATCACTTTTCCAAGTCCTTTCTTATTCTTAAGCCTGTTAAGATATTTAATTCAAAGTTATTATTTCCTTTTCTTAAAGATGAAATATTCTCACGTTTTTTGTATCTAAGGTAGTTGTATCTTATAATGGAACCCAATTTAAAAGCCGTGAATTCTCATATTTTCTATCTAAATATGGTGTCCAACACACTCCTCAATCTAATGCTGCAGAGCGTGTTAACAGTGCAAGACAGTTAATATCTGAGCAGTATTAACAGTCCTTTAAGAAATTGTATTCACCAATCAATAGGTATGTCTCCCTATTTGGCAGTATTCGGACAGAATATGATTTCACACGGCAAAGACTGCAAGTTATTTCGAAATCTTAGCATGTTTACTGAAGCTGAAATCCAGCTATCGAAAGCAGATGAGTGCCTTAAAATTCGTTCGACTATTGGAAAGTACTTGGAGCAGACCCATAAAACCAATACGAAAACCTAGAACTTGCGAAAGAGATAACAATCTTTTGATGTAGGCCAAGAAGTCGTTATAAGAAATTTTAGTAATTGTCAAGTTGAGAGACTCATGGTTAATCGCTACGTAAAAAATTCGAGATTTGACCTATAAAATGTAAAAAATTCACTTGAATCCAAACCCGTTCACACTGAAGTGCTATGTTTAAAACAAAAAACAATAAATTAATGCGTTGAATAACACATTTTATTAATACAACCAAAACAATGAACATGAATTTCATGTATGTGTGCTTGCAAACGGCTGTGTAGCATTTTTGGTGGTAAAAAACATGCAGACAAAAAAAAAATGTTACAAATAAAAGAAACAAGAAAGCAAGGCTACCTTCGTTTTACCCAAGGTTTTATACCCTTGCAGTTGTACACAGCTATATGTCATAGTACTCAGATTTTGATAAAATTGCAACAGGAACCTTCATTATGCCGATAGTTGATCGTTATAAGTTATAAAAGTTCGATTTTGATGAAACGTTATTATAAGGAACACACTTAGATTTGGATGTGGTAAGCCTGAACTATCTTGAAATATAACGAAAATCGGCAGATAGGCTCCATGACAGCTATACCATATTTCAGTCCGATCTGGCCCGTTCCGACTTATTTAAAGAGGGCAGAAATAAGAAGCTTGTGAGGCAAGTTTCATGAAGATAGCTCAATAACTATGAGGACAAATTTGCGATGCAACAGACAGACGGACTGACTGATTGTTCCTATAACAGCTATAGAATATAAACGTCTAAGATATAGTATTTAAATGGAAAAAATAAGGGCGGGTTACTGTATAACATTAAAAAGTATTGATAATGTGCTGTATTTCCAAGAACAAAACAGGTTTGCATACAAAAACCCTAATTTCAGCCGATTGTTCCTATGGCAGCTATATGTTATAGCTGTCCGATTTTGATACAATTTTGACAGCACATTAGGAACGTAATAAGAATAATATGTGCAAAATCTTGTTGCAATATCTTGAAAAACAACAAAAATCGGCCGATAGTTCCTATGGCAGCTATACAATGTATCGCTCTGATCTGGTTCGTTCCGACTTATTTACAGCGTACGGCAATAAGAAACTTGTATGCCAAGTTTCATAAAGATAGCTCAAAAACTGAGAGACTAGTTTGCGTTGCAACAGACGGACGGACGGACGGGCAGACGGACATCGATTTTTCGACTCCTCTTTTGATGTCAGCATCAGAATATATGTACTTTATAGGGTCGGACATGTCTCCTAAGGTGCGTTGCAAACTTCTGGCTAAAATTAATATACCCTCTGCAAGGGTATAAATATCGCCGTGAGCGAAAACATTTTTGAAAAAAAAAACAATCGCGCGATCCACTCTATATCCTTTTTTTCCCTTATTTTTTTTCCTAGGAACCCATAATCCCTCCAATTTTATTTGTTTTTTCGATTCAGCCGATGGTTATATGCAATCAAGAATTACAAGTTATTCCAGTGGATATCGGATTCAGACCGATTGCATAAAGCTATCCGAGTTCGGTAATCTTCGATTTAGAGGATTATCAGTGGCGTTCGATGGTGGAATATAGGGTATCGAACTATCGAATTGGTTTTAATCGGTTCAATACCACATCTTAGCTCCATCGAACAAACAACTCGACTCGTGATGGCTGAGATTGTTCGTGCTGGACGGTTTCGGCACGGTCCTCACTGAGGACTCCTCAGCATCCGACTAGAGCTTCAGGCAGTTTCTTTTTCTTAACGTAGATTCAGTAATCGGAACTATGTAAAATGAACAATCACATCACAAAATTGCTGTTATGTTACCTAAACTTAGGTAAGCTCTCTAATCATGTATGATTATTATATCATATCCATCCTAACGTTCTTTTTGTACAACTTTCACATCCTAGAGTTTGGCGCATTAATATATATGTATACGTGTTTGTGTGCAGAATTGCAACTATCTTATAACTTATAGTAATTGTCGTAGCTTGTAGGATACCTTTTTTTTATCGTTGTCCCTTGGACATTTACGAGCACATAGATTTTTATTGTATTAACTGGTGTTGGTATATGTCTATCTCTTATGGATAACCCATAATAACTTTTTCTGTCATTTACTTTTTACGACAAATAATGGCTAATTTTCGAAGCGATTTTAACCAATCCAGCAATAATCCTTAACCAATTCAATACCTTGAATACATTGTTCATTTAATATAGACTATATGGCCCTACTTCACTACTTTTAATTTAATTAAAATCGTTGTTTAAGTTATTCAACGATTTCCGTCTTTTTTCTTCAACGACTTCTGTGTGTTGTGTGCGCGATCTTCTTCTTCTTACTTAAACCAAAAAAGACCATTCCAATCAATTTAAAACTATCATTGGGTTAGATGATGTTGCATCGAGGAGGATACTCTGTTACAGTGATACTATCCCAATCCTACAGAACTGAGTAAATTTTGTACAAAAATTATAAAGTCATGTCTGGATAGTTAAAAATGTAAAAAGTAAATAAGTAACAAGTCGATAAGGCAACAGTCGAGCACACTCGACAGTGTAACTAAACTGATAATTTCAAACAGAAATTCTGCACAAATACTTCTCAACATTTGCTGTTGATCCGACCGGATTGTAATTTGGAGGAAATGTTTATTTAAATTTAATACTTTGCTTAATAATTGTAAATTATTATGCGGAGGCAGTGGGCGTGGCATCAAAAATTTGAAATAAACTTTATCTGCCTATTATATATAGGAACCTCCTTGCCAAATTTGGTGTTTCTAGCTTTTCTAATAGCTGAGATCTGTTGTCTCATACAGACAGACAGACAGACAGACAGACAGACAGAACATGGCTCAATCGACTCGGCTAGTGATCCTGAGCAAGAATATTTATACTTTATTTAGAATACTATATATATACGTGGCAGACCCCAACGCCTCCTTATGCCTGTTACATACATTTGCACAAGGTTAGTATACCCTTTTTTGACCATTTTCAATGGTCGAAGGGTATAAAAATGTAGTGCATGAATTTAGATATTCCAAAGATAGCAGGAATAGGGAAAGGCGGATTGTTTTACTCCAAATTTAACACGTGCGGGCCACGGGCAGTAATGAATAAATCAAAACTACTGGATATATACCCATGCGAAGCCGTAGCGGGCCGCTATGTTTTTACTTGCAACGTTCACAGTTTTTCTTAAGTGTATTTAGTATCAGCATTGCACCCGTGCGAAGCCGGTTCGGGTCGCTAGTATTTTATAATTAAATATTTAATTCATGTCTTACCTGTCCCAAAAATGTTCTTTGGAGTCTTCAACTAAAAATGGCTTGAGAGGATAGCTTATTTCGTTGCCCATGTATGAGTATGACAAGTACAAACAGGTCAGAACAGATGCTTGAAGATCAGACTCTTTTGTCTCTTCACCATTAACAAGCTCTCGAACTAACATGTAAACAAACACAACGTTCGCTGGATTGATGAATGCTACGTCCTGAAAGCACAAAATATATTCTTGTTAATGTTCTGAAATATGACAAGTTATCTTGCATTCTTAAAATCTAAGTTTTTATACCCTTCGACCATTAAAAATTGTCAAAAAAGGATGTTCTAACTTTTTGCAAATGTATGTTACAGTTAAGCAGGCGTGGCAGTCCCCAAAGTGTATATATAATATATTTTTTTGCTCAGGATTACAAGCCAAGTCGATTGAATCTTGCCCCTCTGTCTATCCGTCAGTCCGTCTGTGTGAGAACACAGATCTCAACTATTAAAAAAGCTAGGACACCAATTTTGACATGAAGGTTTCTATATATCGCAGGCAGAAATTATATCAGAAATTATATCAAATGTCAAATTCCCACCGCCCCCACAAATCTATAATTGCGAGTTTTAAGCAAAGTATTAAGTCATAACATTCTGCTTCGGCATAAATAATGCTGTATGCAATATGAACACATCCTCTTACTTACAATCTGTCCGTCTGTATGAGACAACAGATCTCAGCTATTGTAAACGCTAGAGACACCAAATGTGGCGTGAAAGTTCCTATATATCACAGACAGATTAAGTTTATGTCAAATGTTTGATGCCACGCCCACCGCCCTTGCTAATCGGGTATTTACGATATGCCTCGTGTATGTTTAACACTCTCCCCTTGAAATTCAGTTTAAACAAATCAATTTCAAATATTGAACTTCAAATATTTTAAATGCTTTAAACACAACAAATTTCCAGAAATCATTCGCTTATATCGGGTAGAATGAGAACTCGTACTCGCTCGACAGTCAGCTACCATATCCACTCAGCCACAGCACATTATACACGTAATGAAAACTTGCAATCATTTTCGGTGCACATAATATTGGTACATATAAGTGAAACAAGTAGGAAAGGCTACAGTCACGCGGTGACTGTAAGTGGCCATGGATTTAAACCGTACATATATGTATATCACTACATAGTACAAAACAAAGTCGCTTTATCTGTCCCTATGTCCATTTGTATGCTTAAATCTTTGAAACAACGCAACGGATTTTGATGCGTTTTTTTATACCCTTCGACCATTGAAAATGGTCAAAAAAGGGTATACTAACTTTGTGAAATGTATGTAACAGGCATAAGGAGGCGTGGCAGACCCCATAAAGTATATATATTCTTGCTCAGGATCACTAGCCGAGTCGATTGAGCCATGTCCGTCTGTCTGTCCGTCTGTCCGTCTGTCCTGCTGTCCGTCTGTCTGTTTGAGACAACGGATCTTAGCTATTAAAAGAGCTAGAGACACCAAATTTGGCATGGAGGTTCCCACATTTCCCAAGCAGATGAAGTTTATTTCAAATGTTTGATGCCACGCCCACCGCCCCCGCTAATCGGTAATTTGTGATTATTAAGCAAACTATTAAACTTATAAAGTTCTGCTTTAGTATGTATAATGCTAAATGTCATAGGAACAAATTCTCCAAATTACAATCAGATCGGACCAATAACACAGAAGTTATTCAAGTCAACGTTTTCAGTACAAATGTACGAGCAGCAGCCTGCGCGCTACTTTAGCAGTTGACGTCGACGTCGACGTCACTCTTAACGTGCGTCGCTGTGTGAGTGTGAGCGAGAAAGCTATATGTAGTAGAAGTATTTGTGCAAAATTTCTGTTTGAAATTATGAGTGTGGTTACACGTTTGTAACGGATTTTAAAAATTGGGAGAAGGGTATCCTACTGTCGGGCGTTCGACTGTAGCCATATCCACTTGTTTAATAGGTAGAGTGATTCAAGAGGAAGGTTTATATGTATAATAACATCTATTAAATAGTGGAGAAGTACTGTTATTTTTGAGGGGTCTAATGTGATGTCGTAAATAATTACAGTTTTGTAAATGCCGGCTGATCCCTACGAGTTAAATAATGTACTAAGTATTGTACACATTGAAAAGGTCTACAAAAAAGTGATGGTATATGTCTATCTCTTATGGATAACCCACAATCAATTTTTTTGTCATTTACTTTCTACGACAAATAATGGCTAATTTCGAAGCGATTTTAACAAATACAGCATTAATCCTTAACCAACTAAATACCTTGAATACATTAATCATCTAATATAACCTATATGGCCCTACTATGTAGTAAAGTACTTTTAATTTAATTAAAATCGTTGTTTAAGTTATTCAATGACTTCCGTTTTTTTTCTAGTTTAAAATAAACCATAAAGCAAGCAGAGTGGACAAGAGTCGTTAGCATAAGTTAGAACGAAAGAGAGATATGTGAATTTTTGGCGAGTGCTAAGATTCGTTACACACACACACACCAGCGTCACCTGCTTCTTCTTTAATTAAGACGTCCGTTAAGAATGCACTGACCTGCCTCACGTTTTGTGTATTGACTCACACGCATGTCTGTATGCATGTGTGAGCTTCACATGCATGTATTGTACATGCATTCATAAGTACAGCATTCAAAACATCATAAAAGGCAAAATATAAAACTTAATATAAAATTGATTAGATAAATATTATTGAATGGTAAATGAATCAAAATAAATCAAAATAAAAATAAATATGCTTTATAAATATAAATGTAAACAAATATAAAATACAACAAAACATAAAAAAAACAAGTGGGTAGGGCTACAGTCGAACACCCGACAGTAGGATACCCTTCTCCCAATTTTTAAAATCCATAACAAACGTGTAACCACACTCATAATTTAAAACAGAAATTTTGCACAAATACTTCTTCTACATATAGCTTTCTCGCTCACACTCACACAGCGACGCACGTTAAGAGTGACGTCGACGTCGGCGTCAACTACTGAAAGCAGCGCGCAGGCTGCTGCTCGTACATTTGAACTGAAAACGTTGACTTGAATAACTTCTGTGTTATTGGTCCGATCGGATTGTAATTTGAAGAATATGTTCATATTGCGCTTAGCTTTATACATACTAAAGCAGAACTTTCTAAGTTTAATACTTTGCCTAATAATCGTAAATTACCGATTTGCGGGGGCGGTGGGCGTGGCATCAAACATTTGAAATAAACTTTGTCTGCCTATTATATATAGGAACTTCCATACCAAATTTGGTGTCTCTAGCTTTTTTAATAGCTGAGATCTGTTGTCTCATACAGACGGACAGACGGACAGACGGACAGACGGACAGACAGACGGACATGTCTCAATCGACTCGGCTAGTGATCCTGAGCAAGAATATATATACTTTATGGGGTCTGCCACGCCTCCTTATGCCTGTTACATACATTGCACAAAGTTAGTATACCCTTTTTTGACCATTTTCAATGGTCGAAGGGTATAACAAGTGGATATGGCTACAGTCGAGCGCTCGACAGTAGGATACCCTTCTCCCATTTTTCTAAATCTGTTACAAACGTGCAATCACACTACATATAGCTCTCTCGCTCGCACTCACACAGCGACGCGCGTAAAGAGTAATGCGACACGACGCAACGTCGACGTCGATGTCAACTGCTAGTAGCAGCGCGCAGGCTGCTGCTCGTGCATTTGTACTGAAAACGTTGACTTCAATAACTTCTGTGCTATTGGTCCGATCAGATTGTAATTTGGAGAATATGTTCGTATGGTATATAGCTTCATACATACCAAAGCACAACTTTATAAGTTCAATAGTTTGCTTAATAATCACAAATTACCGATTTGCGGGGGCGGTGGGCGTGGCATCAAACATTTAACATAAACTTCATCTGCTTGCGAAATTTAGGAACCTCTATACCAAATTTGGTGTCTCTAGCTTTTTTAATAGCTGAGATCCGTTGTCTCAAACAGACAGACGGACAGACGGACAGACAGACGGACATGGCTCAATCGACTCGGCTAGTGATCCTGAGTAAGAATATATATACTTTATGGGGTCTGCCACGCCTCCTTATGCCTGTTACATACATTTCACAAAGTTAGTATCCCCTTTTTTGACCATTTTCAATGGTCGAAGGGTATAAAAATAGGTAAATTTTTTTTTCGCCGTAGGGAATCGAAACCTGGCCGTTTGCATAGGAGTCCGTCATCCCAACAAGTAGACCACTGTCGCTGTGCTCTGAGCACGCTAAAATTGCATATTTAGACTATTAGCTCAAATGTGTCATATTGTCTTGCACAACAATAACACTTGTACTGGATTGAATGAGATAATTTGTTGAAATTTGATAACTGAAACTACATTTAATAATGAAACAAGTCGGAAAGGCTACAGTCGAGCGCGCCCGACTGTGATATACCCGCTACAACATTGCGAAAAAACACATCTCACAGTCTCAAATTTGTTTGTAGCATTATACTAACAAAAAAAAAAAAAAAAAAAAAAATTAGGCCCCTGATGGGATTCGATCCGTGGAACCTCACAAAGCTTGTAAACGTAACCCCATTACCAATTAATATTTGGGCGCAAATTCATTAAGACCATTCAGCTTGTCGAAAAAAAAACAAACAACTTATTTCCCAAAATCCTTTTAATCAAATCATTAAATACAAACTTAAAATATTTTAAATACTTAAAAAAGAAATTTTCAAAAACCCACTAGAATCGAACCGGACCGAGTAGGATTCGAACCCGTACCCTTTCGCTTCACAGTCAACGACCACATCCACTCAGCCACTGCACCTTTTTTGCATCTACTATAAAATTGAAATAATGATCATTGCAAATAACTTTAGTGCATATAATTGAAAAAAAAGTGCTTGCTGCCGGAGTTGAACCTGCATATTTTGCATATCCAACATAACAAAACAGACAAAACACGTGGTCACATGGCACTACTATTTCTTTAATATCTTCCATATTTATAGTCCAATCTTACTGAAATTTTCACGAAACGTCCGCAATATGGTATTTATGACGTATATAAAAAACGGTTACTGTAGAGCTAATATTGCAGTTGTAGTCCATTTTTTTCAATTTATAGGGGCGGGTGGAGGCGTGGCAAAAATCTAAAATAAACTTGATAAGCGTGCAGTAACAAAACATATTGTTACAAAATTTGGTAGCTCCAGCTCTTATAACAGCTGAGATCCAGGTGTTCACACGGACGGACGGACAGACAGACGGACAGACGGACATGGCTATATCGACTCGGCTGTTGATACTGATTAAGAATATATATACTTTATGGGGTCGGAGATGTCTCCTTCTGCCTGTTACATACATTTTCGGTTTGAACAAAGTTATAATACCCTTCTACTCTATGAGTAGCGGGTATAAAAAAAAAACTTCTTAATAGCGAAAAAAAATCCATGGAATTTTTAACTAAAACCTATTTTTTGTCTGTATATTTTCAGTCATTTGCGAAATATTCTTTCTCTTGTTCGATTATTTGAAAGGCGATGTACTCGATGTATAATATTTATATACCGATATAGTGATAATATGAGGCGCCCCTACTTATATTCAACTACTTTAATAGGGTACAAAATAAATTCAAAAATGTTTTTATATAAGATTACCTGCCACCCTTGCAAAAGCAGACTACGATCAACAGCTCTTAGCCACATGACAGCGTCTCCAGGATCAAAATTACTTAACCTTTGACATCGATAGTGTAGAAACATTCCTAAGCACTTCAATAGCTCAGATGTAGATGCCTGAAAAGTTTGCAATGTTTAATGAAAGTTGTTTTGAATCCTTGAGGAATTTACCTGAATTACAGTTTTTCGTGGAATGTGATTTTGATTTGTATTCTTAATTTGTATTGCAGTTGTCGGCATTTGCTGGGGCAGTGTTAGTGATAACGGTTGCTTCTGAATTAGTTTGTTGTGATTAGTGATTGAATTCGTATTATTTACTCTGCCCAATTCTTTTGCTGTTGATGCCCTTTGCGTTTTTGCTGATGGGTAAAATGATAGCTCCCGATTGGCCTGGCTTTGATAACAGTTATTTTGTTGCTGATGTTCTTCAATATGATTGCAGTGCAGTTGAATATTTTTATTTTTATCAGCTGAAGACGAATACGAAGATTCCAAGAGCTGAGCTTTAAAACATGCAGAGGGCATATTTGCACATTTATTCTTATTTTCAATTTTTTTCTTATTATGAGATGTAGATAACTTTTTCCAAGTAAGAGCGTTGATAAAGAGTGAGTGTTTCTTTAAGCTTTTTTCTATAGAATTTTTCTCTGCTATAACAATTGAATTTTCATTATGAGAGTCTAAGTCATTGTTGATTGTATCCTTGGAGGAAACTGTTAGGTTGTTAAAGTTGTGCGAGCTTATTTGTGTATGCATATTAATTGCAATTGGTTGTCCCGTTCCATTTTTTGATATTTGATTTTCCTTTTTATTTTCTCGATTTTTTGCGTTGTTTAATTGCTCATATGAAAAGTTATTTAAATGAGAGTCTATTGAGCTAGCAGAATCATTGTTTTTTTCCAGTTGAACATCAGCGGAGTGACTATATGGAAAACTTGGCTGTGATGAATATATAGGATGTCTTTCCCGTGGATTAAAACTTAAGACCGTTCCCATGATGAATAAATATTTATTTGTGAACACTATAAAATGTTAATAATATTGTTTGTTACTAAATCAATACTCTTAGATTTGTATATTCAATAAGCCTTAAACTTTTTGTTGGCATAATATTTATTCGTATCTATTATATAAATGAAGTTCATGTCAATTTAGTTCACCAATAAAACTTGGTATTACCTACCCTTTTTTATATTTCATATATTTTTTTGTTTTCCTTTCACAGTCACAATCGCCCTCTTTTCTCCTCAATAAATTAAATATATATGTTATTACATTGATAAAATACACTTTTTTCCTTTATATAACATATTTATAATATTTTTATATTAATGAAAACGCATTTGAAAACTTAGCAATTATATATCAATCGATATCTTACACTCAAAAGAATACAAGGGTTGAAATTTATACGTTACTGAGCATGCTCAAAAAACATAGTTCTACCAACCCCTAATTTCGATCATTGAAAATGGTCAAAAAAGGGTATACTAACTTTGTGAGAATGTATGTAACAAGCATAAAGGCGTGTTAGACTCCATAAAGTATATATATTCTTACTCTTGATCACTAGCACAGTCGATGGAGTCATGTCCGTCAGTCTGTCTGTCTTTCTTTCTATCCGTCTGTCTGCCTGTCCGCCTGCATTACACATCAAATTTCAGCTTTTAAAAATTCTGCAGACACCAAATTTGGTATGATACTTCTTTTCAAATATTTTATGCCACGCGCACAAGCCCCGGAAATCCATAATTTGCGAGTATTGATTTTTTTTTTTTTTTTTGACGTTGAATACAATGAATGTATTAGCAAGTGGTCCAACGACACCAAGCCGATGCTTGTTGCGCGCGGAACCCAGACGAAGTCCACCTCCCGCCTAACCGACCGCGTTAGAAATGCGAATAGACACGCGAGAGGAAATTAACGCGATAAACATAGAAAACGCGGATAGGAGATAGGATATGCCTGCAATAAAAAGAATATCGAGAAAATAATATTACTAACAACGTGCTAGATAGAGAAGAATTAAAGACTTCATAGCAGCAATAGAGTTAGTGCCAGCTATGACGTGTTGAAGTTTATTATAGTCCGAACATAATACCCTGAACGGATCGTGCAGTGCATAGTTCGATCTACAATAAGGAAGAATTAGTGGAAGATAATTACGAGTACTTCTGCAAGGGACAGAGAAGTGAAGCTGCCTTACAAGGGCCTCACTGTCAATGCCACCTTGCATAAGGTTGTTAATAAATAATACCCCTAGCATAATAAGAGTCTATTGTTAAAGGAAGGCAGTCTTAAATTTTCATCCCAGTTAAGGTCACGGAAAGCAAAAAGTAAAAAGTTCTTTTGAAAACTTCAGTTTTTGGTCTAAACGGACCCCCAAATCATCAACGAAGGTGATGCTTTTCAAGACACAACCACAAAGAGAATAAGAAGTATACATTGGACTGGCTCGAGAGAATGGCATCAGCTTGCATTTAGAGTTGTTAAGGTTTAAAAAATTGGCACAACACCACGAATGAAAACTATTTAGGTCGGCTTGTAAGTGTGAGTGGCAGAGGTCTTCTTTAAATTGATAACAAAGCTTTACATCATCCGCGTACATGAGAGTACGAGGGTTACGTATGATCAAAGGCAGGTCATTGATGAAAAGCGTAAAAAGTAGGGGGCCGAGATTACTCCTTTGAGGAACCCCAGATGTGGCATGAAGTGGAATTGAGAGGCTGTTTTTAAAGAGGACTCTTTGAGTTCTGTCAGTCAGACAGCCTACAATCCAACTAAGTAATTTAGGTGAGAAACCTAGAAGGTCAAGCTTATGTGCCAGAAGGGAATGATTCACTGAGTCAAAAGCTTTACTGAAATCAGTATAAATTACATCAGTTTGAAGATTTTCCTGAAATCCTTTTACCACAAAGGATGTCAGCTCCAGCAAATTTGTCCAAGTTGAACGACGTTTAATAAATCCGTGTTGAAAAGGTGAAATAACGGATCTACATAAATGTTGCAAGTGAGGAGTTATAACATTCTCGAAAAATTTAGGTATAACCGACAATTTAGAGATACCTCTATAATTGCTTGCTTCAGACTTGCTGCCCTTTTTCAATAAGGGGATAATAAAAGATTCCTTCCAAATGGAAGGAAAGAGTGAAGTTTCTAAGGACAGCGAAAATAGTTTGAGCAAAGGCTTACTTAAGGAGTTGGCACAGAACCGAAGTATACAAGCGGGAACACCGTCAGGGCCTAGTGAAAAAACTGGCTTAACTAAATGAAATCCTTGACAAGGGAGCTTTCGTTTAGAAAGGGGGAGAAGATACCATTCGAACTTGGAATGTTGTATGGGTAAAAGTGAGTAGTATGTGGAGAAGGTGAATAAGTCGTTTGAAAAAACTTTGCAAACAGATCGGCCATGGTTTGGTCGGTATTTGCATTAGCATTTTCAAACGTTAGGTTAGTAGGAAAAGCGGAAGACTTACGCTTCGTGTTAACAAAACTATAAAACTGTTTGGGGTTCTGAATGAACTGAACCTTACAACGAGCTAAATAGTTTTTATAACATTTCGCGTTTAAGACTGTAAAGTCAGACTGCGCGCTTAAGTAGCGTGAAAAGGCTAAGGGCGAGTTACTACATTTAAATTTTTGTAAAGGCTTGACTTTAAATTTTTTAACCGTGACAACTCTCTTGTAAACCATGGCGGCTTACTCGAGGATGATGAATAAAAGCACGGAACGCAAATATCAAAGAATGAATAGATAGTTTTGTAAAAAATATTGGTCGCTACTGATATATCAGTAGACACATACAATTCCGACCAATCAAATTGGGAAATTAAAGAGTTTAATAAATTAAAATCTGCTTTCCTAAAGCAGCGTACGCATTTACACAATTTTTCAGGTTTATCCATACAAGCCCCAAAATCAAAAGACACTTCCAGAGTAGGATGGTAAGGATCTTCTGGGAAAGAAAGTGGTTGAGTCTTGACTAAATTCACTCTAGATGGATCGGAGACAAAGCATAAGTCTAACGATCTGTTACTACAGTTTAAGATATGATTGACCTGCGACAATGACATATCATACAGACCGTCAAAAAGGTCGTGGTTCCGTGAGGGCAGCAGAGAATTTGAATCAACACTTGTTGTCCAATTACAATCAGGGATATTAAAGTCCCCAAGAACTGAAAGGTGATCTCTGTCTGATAACAGATTAAATAAAGTCTTTATTGCAGACAAATGTTGCAAATAGACAGATACATCCGATGACGGCGGAATATAGGAACAGGTTATATAATGAGAAAAACCGGGAAAGTGTAATTTTACACAGAGGAATTCAATACCAAGTTGAATCTCCGGCAGTAAAAGTTCCGAATTGATAGTGGAATCGACTGCAATAAGGACTCCACCACCACGACGGTCAGGTCGATCACACCTGTAGGTTGTGAACTTGCTTGGAAAGACTTCGGAGTTTAGGATATCCGGTTTTAACCAAGTCTCAGTAAACACAACAATTTGAGAAGAAAAAGAAAGACTGTTAATATATAAAGTTGAAAGTTTAGTACATAGACCTTTAACATTTTGATATGAAAGAGTTAAGGAGCATGTCAGTTTTTTTTGTTTAATGTTGTTTTAGTTTGGGCTGAGACTAGAGACGGCAAAGGAAGATTAATCGGTGGGCGATTTTTCTTCTTCTTTGTTTCGAACTCTTTGACCATTACATGCTCCGGCCAAAATTCAGACGAGCATATAATGCCCAGGAGTTCGTTTGGGACACTTATTTTGAAGGATGATATGTCCCTCTCATAAGAAAACTTAAATTTTTCCACTTTAATATCCAAAGAATGAATTTTTCCTTGAATATAGGCTGTTACATCATTTGATGTGAGGTCAGGGGCAAGCCTGGAAACAAAAATTTGTTTCCTTTGTGGAACACCTAGAATCTTTTTAGGCGCCTCAGGTATAATTCCAGAGCATAGGTTCTCTTCTGGTAAACCAGAACTTGAACACGCCTTCGGTAAGACTATTAACTGTGACACGGGCAACGATACCACAGCGGACTTGTCGGAAATTATGGGCGTCACAGGTTGCACACACTCAATGACATTATCGGGAAGCGAAACCGATTGAGCCGAAGACCTCGTTACTATTGGGGGATTGGTAAGCGAAATTAACGGCTGGGTCACTGGCGTGCTTGGCTGGTCAATTAGAGGGAGATGGGTGGCGCTAACTGAAGCCTTTTGATATCGTGTGGATTTCTTACGCTTTGGTGATTCATTCAATAACTTAAGGTTATTGAAAGACGAATCAAGCGCAGAGAACTGGTCGGAAAGTTTACGAAAACTTCCAAACAGTTCCCTAAATCCAGTCTTCGTTTGACGCATAAACGAACACATTTCGTTCTCCACCTCCCTACACACATCACAGCAATAACGCAACCCAGTGCGCTTGGCTACGGCGTCAGCCGTCGGGTCAGTATATCCAGCACACTTCGCGTGTACTACGTTGTCACATAGCCAACACGAGATGCTTGCCTGGGCGGCAGTCACCTGCTTAAGGCAGGATTTCTTAAAACAAATTAAAACGTCCATTATAGGGAACACCTACTGTAAAAACACAATCAGCCAAAAAGAAAACAAAACCAAAACAAGAAAAGGGATGAGCGCAAGAGAGAGAAATTAACGCGCGTAAAGGGCAGAGAGCAGAGAGAGCAGAGAAAAAGAACAAGTGCTAGAGCGGAAAAGCGTGAGAGCAGCTTAGGCACGCTCAAAGAATTAGGAGAGGTAAGGAGAGACAAAAATTAGCGGTGACAAACAACACTAACAATTACGTCGCTTACCGAAAAGAGAATAAATAGAACGAAATGCACCAAACTATGCAGAAAGAGAAAACACCGGTTGTTTTTAATAAAAAAAGCCGAAAAATCGAAGCGCAAAAAAAAAAACACGTCCGTTCACTAGGAAATGAAAACGATATTATTATTATATTATAGGCAGATTAAGTTTATTTCAAATGTTTGGTGCAAAGCCCACCGCCCCTCAAATCGGTAATTTGCGATTATTATGCAAAGTATTAAAGTCATAACATTCTGCTTCGGCATACATAATGCTGAATGCAATATGGACATATCCTCCAAATTACTATCCGATCGGACTAATAACACAGAAGTTATTCAAGTCAACTCATTATACTCATTACTCGCTTGTGTAAGAGAGTGCGCGCGAGTAAGCCATATGAATATTTTGTGCGGAATTCTCTGTTTGAAATTATAAATGTTGCTACACGTTTGTAACAGATTTTGAAAACTCGGCGAGGGGTATCTAACAGTCTGGCCTGCTCGACTGTAGCCTTATAGACTTTTTTTTTGCGTTTACATATCCTTTCAAAATCAGTTTTTCAATATTTAAGGACATTAGAATCTTTAGTGAAATTTAACAGCAACATACAACATAAACGACAAATCTGGTTGGATGTATTGAATTTCTCAATAATGTGAATATGAAGCATTATATAAGCATTGTCTGAAAAAATAATTTCCAAAATGAAATGTCATTTGTGGTATTTGGCGCCGGAAGTAGCTGCCTTAGCATTTTTCGATCCTACAGTGACAGTTGATGAAAAAAGAAATATGATTAACCAATTAAAAGCAAAGGAGCCGAAAATAAAGATTTTGGAGCTAAGGCGTATTTTAGACGCTAACGACTTGCGATGCAGCTCTATAAGTGACTTCATCTGTTACAAAAGCAGATACATTTTCGATGCATTCGGGCTATCTAGCAGTTTCCTAAAACATAATCCACTAACCTGGACAGAAAATGACGATTATATCGAGTCATTTAATTTTTGTGCTGGTTTGTTTGTTGTCAACGATACTGCTGAGCGTGGCATACAATTTATGAAGGACTACAATCGAATTTTGACAAAAAATGAGGAGGAAAAACAATTCTACAATTCGTTGAGAGATATCGCAAAACATATCTATCACATTGTAAAAAAGACCTATAAAAAAAGACCTTCAGAAAAATGTGTTTGTAAATATATAGAAATACATAAGCAATAATTAAATTAACACACTTTATTGGCGTTTATCATTTTTATGTGCTTTTAACTTATTCTAGATATAATCAGTTACATATATTAAATATTGCAAATTAACTGAAAAATACACAAAAGAATAAGTTGGTAAACTGTTTTTAAAGAAGTTAGATGAAAAAAAGTTTGCGTATGAGTTATTTTTCCATATAAACCAAATTTTCCAACTTTGGGGCCATTTGGTGCCCACTAAACATTATCCGATCGGCAGCAAATTTTTTGTAGGTTGTTTTGGGTCCTTGTAGAAATGAATTCTGCCCGACGGTTTTATTTTTAAGGGCCAGTCTAATGGACATCCTCCAATAAACAATCTTATTGGATAAATAACACAGAAGTAATTAAAGTTAACTTTATCAGTAAAAATGGTCGGTAAGAGCAGCAACAACCGCGCTGCTTTGAGCGTGACGTCGACGTCCTGATGCGTCGATTTAGTTTTTACGCGCATCTTTGTTTGAAATAATGAGTGTGGTTACACGTTTGTATCGAGCTTTGAAAATTGAGCGAAGGATATTTGATTGTCGGGCGCGCTCTATTGTTGCCTTTCCGACAAGTTAATAGGCATTATGCGCTTTATCGACTTGGCATAATACCACATTGTTTATGTGTAATCAAAAACGATATTTTGGCTTTTCATAAGAAGCACGTATGCCAACAAAAACTATATTGTTCACGTGCCTGTTAATATTGATCAAGAAAATGCGTTATAAAAATACGTTATATGTTCCGAGAAATCTTATATTGTGCCTTGCAAGTGTTTCTACCAAACTAATAAAACCGTCTTATTTTGTATATACTGAATTAAAGTCGACTGTAATTTTTGTTTAAGTAAATAAGATGGCATGCGGGACAATATTTAAATGGTAAAACAAGATACTATTTTACTTCAACATTCTAATTAATTCAAAAATTAAAATATGTGTAAACACTTATTTGTTTTAGTAATCTATTGCGCATGCTTAAGCTGAAAAGAATGAAAAAATAAAACTCTGTTAAAACTTTACATAGCCTTGGACTTTACTTAAATAATTAGTGATTGATTCCCGTTAAAGATAACAAGTCTTTATTAAAAATTGTAAAATGAATATGCCACACACATTACGTTTTCTTTTGTATATATGTATGTATATTTTAATAGCTCTTCAGAAACTAATAAAATTTGTTATTTGTTTAAACAACAAATTGTGTGCAAGAATATCTAAACATTGAAATAACCATATAAACATATTAGTATATTTTAGAACAGCAGCATGTCAACGCTCTTATTTGTACCCAAAAGTCAATGCTACGGACCTATTTATGTTCGGAGATGAAGTAGGTGGGTTCAATTTAAATGAAGAACAAATAGAACGATTTATGAAGCCACTGGACAGAGGACCATATTTCGATACGTCAGCAACAAAAAATGTCACTTCTTTAGTTGGTAAAACTGGTCATCTTAACTGTCGAATTAAAAACCTTGGGAATAAAACAGTGAGTATTATATAAAACAAAGGAATATTAATCTAATTCAACATTTTAGGTATCATGGATAAGACACAGAGATTTACATCTTTTGACTGTATCAGAAAGTACCTACACTTCGGATCAAAGGTTTTCCACAATTTACAATAAGCAAACTGGAGATTGGTCATTACAGGTTTGTTAAAATGTATATTTGGTTAAGGCAATTTTATTTGACAAATGGGAAAGACTACAGTCGGGAGCGCCCGACATCCGTACCAAACATGCAAACACACTCATCATTTCTGACAGAGAATTCTGAACAACTAATTCTAATATATAATATTAGGCTTATCAAGTCTCACAACAGACGTAAAGAGTAAAGCGGAACGCCGGCTGCTCATACCGAACATTTGTACTTAAAACGTTGACTTGAATAACTTTTGTGTTATTGGTCCCATCGTGCTATCGGTCCGATCGAATTGCGTGCAGCTTTGTATAGGCCGAAGCAGAACGCTATGATACTTTGCTCGATCTGCTATTATGAGTATTAGAACCAGTATGTCAAATTTGGTGTCTCTAGCATTTATAATAGCTGAGATTCGTTGTCTCATGCAGGCGGACAGACTTAATCGTCCCAAATAAGGCTTCTGACCAAGAATATAAAAAATATACTTTATGAAGTCTGCCACGCCCCCTTATGTTACATGTACTTGCACACAGTTATTATGACGATTTACAATTCTCGAAAGGTATAATAATGAAACGAGTAATAGTAGTAGTAATACAATCTTAATTTGTTTTTAAGATAAAATTTCCGCAAATACGGGATTCTGGAGTTTATGAGTGTCAAGTATCAACGACTCCACCTGTTGGGTATACAATGATTTTCTCTGTTGTAGGTGAGTATAAAAGCATTATCTTTCATTTTCTTGTTTTGCTGATACACTGATTACAAAGTCCTACACAAAATGTCATGATCTAGGTATGCACCAAATGCAGTTTATATTATATGTTTATTTACATATATTATATATACTATAGTAGGCCATGACCCAGTCTTGCAATGTAAATTTTTCATGTTGGCCAGAAATTTGCAATGCACCTTAGGAGGCATCTGCGACCCCATAAACTATATTCTGAATTTGCACCGACAGAGGAGTTCATAGGGCTTTGTCCGTCCGTCCGTCTGTCCGTCTAACCTTCTGTTGCAACGCGATCTAGTCTCTCAGTTTCAGTACTATCTCAATGAAACTTGGTGGTCATGCTTCTTATTGCTGCAGGTTATACAGTGCCGCTCAACTGAATAGGTTTGACTATTT
Source organism: Zaprionus tsacasi (assembly GCA_018904105.1). Lineage (NCBI taxonomy): Eukaryota > Metazoa > Arthropoda > Insecta > Diptera > Drosophilidae > Zaprionus > Zaprionus tsacasi. The sequence goes on along the minus strand of JAEIFR010000176.1, from coordinate 1,290,989 downwards.
GTTTAGGTTTGAAACGTTGTAACTTAGTTATATGCAATCCGATTTAAGCGAAATAAATTTGTATGTATGAATAGATCAGTTATTTGTTAAATAGCAAAGTTTCTCTCTTAGTTTTGTTTTTATATCATTATACCCTTCGACCATTGAAAATGGTCAAAAAAGGGTATACTAACTTTCTGCAAATGTATGTAACAGGCATAAGGAGGCGTGGCAGACCCCATAAAGTATATATATTCTTGCTCAGGATCACTAGCCGAGTCGATTGAGACATGTCCGTCTGTCTGTCCGTCTGTCCGTCTGTATGAGGGAACAGATCTCAGCTATTAAAAAAGCTAGAGACACCAAATTTGGTATGGAAGTTCCTATATATAATAGGCAGATGAAGTTTATGTTAAATGTTTGATGACACGCCCACCGCCCCCGCAAATCGGTAATTTGTGATTATTAAGCAATTTATTAAACCTAGAAAGTTCTGCTTTGGTATGTATAAAGCTATATGCCATACGAACATATTCTCAAAATAACAATTCGATCGGACCAATAACACAGAAGTTATTCAAGTTAACGTTTTCAGTACAAATGTACGAGCAGCAGCCTGCGCGCTGCTTTCAGTAGTTGACGCCGACGTCGACGTCACTCTTAACGTGCGTCGCTGTGTGAGTGTGAGCGAGAAAGCTCTATGTGGTAGAAGTATTTGTGCAAAATTTCTGTTTGAAATTATGAGTGTGGTTACACGTTTGTAACGGATTTTAAAAATTGGGAGAAGGGTATCTTACTGTTAATTACAATCCGATCGGACTAATAACACAGGAGTTATTCAAGTCAACGTTTTCAGTACAAATGTACGAGCAGCAGCCGGCGCGCTACTTTGAGCAGTTGACGTCGACGTCACAACGCGTCGCTTCACTCGCTTATGTGTGTGAAACTTATCTAGTAGAATTATTTCTGCAGAATACTCTGTTTAAAATTATGCTTATAAGGTTGTAAAAATTGGTAGAAGGGTATCTTACATTCGGGCGCGCTCGACTGTAGCCTGTCGACTTGTTTTTTTATGTTTTGTTGTATTTTATATTTATTTACATTTAAATTTATAAAGCATATACATTTTTGAATTATTTCCTATTTATTAAGGCAGGTCAGTGCATTTTTAACGGACGTCTCAATTAAAGAAGAAGCAGTTGACGCTAGTGTGTGTGTCTGTAATGAATCTTAGCACCCGCCAAAAATTCACATATCTCTCTCTCTCGTCCTAACTTATGCTATCGAGTCTTGTCTATTTTGCTTGCTTTGTCCCTTCACTACTTTTTTTTATGGTTTACTTTAAATATATATGTACACTGAAAATCCATGGCCTCTTACAGTCACCGTGTTACTGTAGCCTTTCCGACTTGTTTTTTGGGTACTTACGTTTGATAGTTTGCATACAAGCATTGCCAGCTATCCGTTTTTTATGTCAAAAGTTTCGCAAAATTGTGATGAAATGAAAGCGGTTTACGTTTCGTAATGTTTCGATAGCTTTAAATTGCGTATATTTGTTTCCCATCTCTGAAAGAAACCTAACTAGTTTGGAGACCTTAGAGTTCTTAAAGGCATCTGCGCTTCAGGTCGAGTATCAATCAATGTGAAATAAAAACTACGTTTTCTGTTACATTTTTGTTAGTCCTCCCTAAGCTTATTCTTTTGAATACTTAAATTATTATTCTCTTCGAACATTGAATATGTTCAAAAAAGGGTATACTAACTTTGTAAAATGTATGTAACAGGCATAAGAAGGCGTGGCAGACTAGCAGGATCACTAGCCGAGTCGATTGAGACATGTCCGTCTGTCTGTCCTTCTGTATGAGACAACAGATCTCAGCTATTAAAAAAACTAGTGACACCAAATTTGGTATGGAGGATCCTATATATAATAGACAAATCAAGTTTATATCAAATTATTGATGCCACGCCCACCGCCTTCGCAAATCGATAATTTGCGATTATTAAGCAAAGTATTGAACTTATAAAGTTCTGCTTTGGTATGTTCAAAGCTGAATGCAATATGAATATATCCTCAAAATTACAATCCACACACAAGTTATTCGTTGACTTGAAGTCAACTTAGTACAAATGTTCGGTACGAGTAGCAGCCGGCGCGCTGCTTTTAGCAGTTGACGTCGATGCCGACGTTGCGTCGTGTCGCCTTACTCTTTACGCGCGTCGCTGTATGAGTGCGAGCGAGTATAGTTATATGTATTATAAGAATTTGTGTAGAATTTTCCGTTTGAAATCTATCGACTCCTATCGTAAAATTTTCAGAGCCTGTTGCACTTATTGTTTAAGATAGCCAGTGAACGCGAAGCACCTCTCTAGTAGCGAATCCTCCTGAAAGTATTGTCATCTCACGCAGTAGCTGAGAAGGAGAACCTGCAAACCTCGACTTCCTATAGCGCGTGATTGGGTTGATTAACTGAAGCATTTATTTCATATGCATTGTTAAAACTATAGAAGGTGGTTTACACGTATATGTGCACCTCAAGCGTTGGGTCTTACTGTCTAAATACATTCGTACTCGCTCGCGAAGCTTTTGATTGTTTTAGACGATTGTGTGTAAAGAGATCGGGCTGATATTGCTGAGACTGCGTCGCCACAGGTATCATACATACATCTGCTATACAACTGCTAGTGTCTCTTTCTCTAGTCACAGGGGACCCTGGATGCGGCTAGTTATCATTCGGTTGGTGTGGTTCAATGACTAGAAAAGGTGTTAATATATATATATAGAGAACAATTAGCTTTAGCTTTACAAGTAGCTTTACAAAAAAAAATTTAGTCCCGTTGCCTTTTTCAGATCGATGATACAAATCATAAATTTACTGACGTCATTCAAGTGATGACGAAGCTGCTATAGGTGTTGGTACAGCCCGCCTTCTTTACCCGCCCTACCATCGGCGAAGCTTATAGGAAATCCCTAAACGAATCGGCTGATATGAAAGCTCAGCCCATTTTCATCCAAAGAAACATATTTTTGAATTTAGTTAAACATTATAAAATAATTCATTTATTTACAAGTATGCTAAATAGAGTTGATTGTTGTAGCATGATGCTACGCGGGGGTAGTGCAATAGTGTTGCAACAAATTATTTTTCTTTCTTTCAAATTCAATTCAGATTTTTTTTAATTAAAAAAAAAATTTTTTTTTCTCATTTTTATATATAAAGTTTCAAAAATAGGGTAATAAATGTATAATATGGCATTTTCTCTTCATTGGATTTTTCCTTTTCTTGTAGTTCGATTTAAACATTCATTTAAACATTTTTTTTCTTTCTTTTTTAATAGATTTAATTCATTAAAGTTTGGTCAGTGAATTGATTAATTAATTTATGAAATTATATCGTGTGCAATAAAATTTTTTTTCACTTACCCCGACAAGATCCTTGGTACCAAGTTGATGTACGGTGTTTGTTGCTGCTTGTTACAAAATAATAATATTTATGGCACACACCTAATTAACAATTCACTGTGAAGGAGCTTATATATATTATTTTTTCTAAATTTTTATTTCTTTTTGCACGATCAGTTAAGCACACAGCCTTGATCGAAATGACTACGAAGGTGTTTAAACAAATTTATAACAATGAAGAAGAAAAAAAACTGATTCAACCGATTTTCAAAATTAATCTTAGGATCTTTTAAGTATCCATAGGTAATGCGAATGATTGGAAATTGAAACCAAATTTAATTCCAATTAGTACTCATATTAAATTTAATTTGTAATTTTTAAGTACTCATATTACTTTTAATTTCTTATTTTTAATTGTTTCCTTTTGTTTTAAGTATTTATAGTAAATTTAATTTTCTCTTTTTTTTTGTTTAGCGTGAGTGTGAGGTGTGTGTTGTGAATTTACACTGATTTTATAATGTTTTAAACTGAGATCACTGTGTGTATTATCATGTATGTGTATGATTTTTACATGATTGATGTGTGTGTGTCGTGAGTTTATATTTTTAAAAACTTAGTTGTCACTATTCACTATCACTATTCCACGCCCCAATGGTGTCGATGTCGTTAAAGATGGTGAATTAAAGATGAGTGGCATCTCAGCCGGCCAACAATGTACGCTTGTATGTACTTGCAGAAATTTTTTTTTTATACCCTTCGACCATTGAAAATGGTCAAAAAAGGGTATACTAACTTTGTGCAATGTATGTAACAGGCATATGGAGGCGTGGCAGACCCCATAAAGTATATATATTCTTGCTCAGGATCACTAGCCGAGTCGATTGAGACATGTCCGTCTGTCTGTCCGGCTGTCCGTCTGTTTGTTTGAGACAACGGATCTTAGCTATTAAAAGAGCTAGAGCCACCAAATTTGGCATGGAGGTTCCTATGTTTCCCAAGCAGATAAAGTTTATTTCAAATATTTGATGCCACGCCCACCGCCCCCGCAAATCGGTAATTTACGATTATTAAGCAAAGTATTGAACTTATTAAGTTGCGCTTTGGTATGTATAATGCTTAATGCCATATAAACGTATTCTCCAAATTACAATCCGATCGGACTAATAACACAGGAGTTATTCAAGTCAACGTTTTCGATACAAATGTACGAGCAGCAGCCGGTGCGCTGCTTGGAGTTGACGTCGACTTCGACGTTGCGTCTCGCCGTTTCACGCTTTACGCGCGTCGCTGTGTGAGTGCGAGCGAGTAAGCTATATGTTGAGAAGTATTCGTGCAGAATTTCTGTTTGAAATTATGAGTGTGGTTACACGTTTGTAACAGATTTAGAAAATTGGGAGAAGGGTATCCTACTGTCGGGCGTTCGACTGTAGCCATATCCACTTGTTTTTTAAGTGTGTTTGTTATATATTGAATCATCTCATTTTTGAGTCTAACAATAAGTTTGCTAATCTTAATCTATGATAGTTTACAATTTGAAGGTTAATTGTATTGGGGTTAGGCGGCCCTTAGAAGAATTACGCTGGGCTGGTAGGTCATTTCGCTGCAGGCGGGTTGAGCTGCGAGTTTTTAGTAGGTGCTTGGCAAGAGGATTTGGATGTGAGTAAAGCTTTTTTAAGTATTTGACTTTTTTTTTCAATTAATAGCATCATTTACATGTTTTATGTTTAAGTCCTTGTGGATATTCGCGCTTCGAACATAAACATACCCCGGTCATGGTGCGCAAGATTTTTGATTAGGCTCACTGAACTATTTCGATGTTGCTTTTTGACGCACTACCCCATAGCTCAGAGCCGTACGTCCATATGGGCTTAAGCACAGAGTTATATAAGAGTACTTTATACTCCAGCCTTAGTGGAGAGTTGGAGTTGATAAGCCAGTGGAGACCAGCTGCCTTGAGTTTCATATGCGTAGTCTTAGCTTCAATGTGCTTTCGCCAGGTGAGCCGCCTGTCTAGGTGTACGCCCAGATACGTTACTACGGCAGCTTGTGGGACGGGTGTATTGTGTAGGGCTAATGGGGACATGTTTCTCTGTTGAGTGTGAAAGTTACGTGCTTGCTTTTGGCCTCGTTAATGCGGATGCGCCAGTCTGCAAACCATCTTTCCACCCGTATGTGGTGGCGAGCTAGTTGTTCAGTTGCAATTTTTGGAGAATGGGAGTTACTGAGGATCGCAGTATCATCGGCGAATGTGTGTGTTGTTAGCTGGGAGTTAGTTGGGATGTCCGATGTGAACAAGATGTAGAGAACAGGGCCCAGAACGGTATTATATTACGTTGTTTGATGTATGGCGTTAATCGTAACAGGAGCACCTTTTCAAAGAGCTTAGATAGGCATGTTGAAGGCTAATTGGCCTGTAGGATGCTGGTGAAGTTTTGTCCTTTCCTGGCTTGGGAATCATTATTATAATTGACTTTTTCCATTGCTTTGGGAAGTTGCCAAACTTAGCAATTGCGTTAAATAGCTGACAAATTGATTGAATCATACATTGGGGGAGGTACTTGATCATTGTTGCCGTAACCAATGCATGACCAGGCGATTTTCATGGCTTTAGTTCTTTGATTATTCTCACAATTTCGTTTGGTGTAAAAACAATTGGATTCAAGGAAGCGCAGTTGCCAGGCGACAAGGGGAGACTAAACGAGTTGGTAGAGGGGTTAGGCTGAAAGACTTTTTCCAGGTGGTCAGCAAAGGAGCTTGCACCTTTGTTCGTCGCTACGAATCCATTTGCCATCAGCATCCCGTAGAGGTGTAGCAGCTTCTGTTGTTGCTTGGAGGTGCCGGTGTGCTTTCCACAGAGAGTGTTTTGTGCTGGATGGTGAGAGTTGCTCGATTTAGCTGTGTTGTGCTTCCGCTTCCTCGAGCTTGAGTGCTCTGGTAAACAAGCGCGTGGCGGCCTTTAGTTTTTGCTTTGAGCTCAAGGATCTATGTTTCTGCCACTCCCTGCGCAGGCGTCGTTTATCAAGCACCAGGTTCTCGATGTCTCTGTGCGTTTTGTTGGGTTTTGTAGAGGCGAGCAAGTCTGGTGGTGTAGAGACTTTTGCTGCTGCCACGAGCGTAGATACCAGCACGCTGTTAAGGTTGTCGATGTCTTCTTCGGAGCTTAACGAACTTAGCGCACCAGTGTGTGCGCAGACGTACTTTTTAAATGTAACCCAGTTGGTTTTGTTGCTTGTGAGTCTATAAGGCTTCTCGTTAACCTGCGGCTGCTGAAGGAGATTAAGTAAGACTGGAGAGTGGTCAGAAGATAGGTCTGGGAGTGACACTGCTGAGATGAGATGGGATGGAATTCCTTTGGTTATTGCAAAGTCGATTAGGTCGGGGATTTTTTTTGGATCCGCTGGCCAGTATGTAGGTCTTCCCGGTGACACGTAGCTAAGCTTTCTTTTAGTTTTAATTATTGTGTTGTAGAGTTCCTTGCCTTTGGGGGTTATGAGGCGAGATCCCCAGTATGTGTGTTTGACGTTGTAGTCGCCAGCCGCGACAAAACGCTCCCCTAATTTGTTGAAGTATTCCATGAAGATGTCTTCAGTGATTGAGAAACGAGGTGGATATACTGCAGCTAAAATGATCAGGCCATTTCCAGATTGCACGCTAATGGAAGTGGATTGCAGATAAGGTTTTACGTAAGTGCTATATGGATGATGCTTGATGCGTGCTCTTATTAGTACTCCAGTGCCTCCATGGGTTTTACCGTCTGGGTGGTTTGTTGGATAGAATCGGTATCCTGGTATCTGGAAGTTGTATTTATTTGTCAAATGCGTTTCAGATAACAGCATGACATCGATATGTTTTCCGTTAAGAAACTGTGAAAGCTCAAGTTTGTGCTGTGAGACGCCGTTGGCGTTCCACGTTGCTATTCTTAGAGAAGCCATTATCCTGATTTTGTGGATACAATCAGCTGTATCAGCGTGTTCTGATTCCTCATCAGCTCTTGTAGTGTGGCTTGCATAAAATCCATGAATTTTTCCAGGCTTTGTTGCAGTGAGGTCATCAACGCTTCAATGCTAGCAGGCGGATTCTGCGTGTGTTGTTGGTCGTTTGAGGTCTTGTTTGCTGGCTGGGAATTACGCGGAACTTCTGTTGATGCAGTTGGAGGCTTGGTGCCTGATTTGAGAGCGCTTGCAAAGGAGACGCTAGGGTCGCTACGTAGAACAGGCTGGGATGGTGCTAGGGAAGTGGTTGCTCTGTTTGAGGCTGCGGCGACGAAGGTGTGGCTTCTGGAGGGTAAGTTTCGAGATGAAGGCGCGCGATTGTAGAGGCGATTTTTCAGATCTTTGAAAACAGCGCAACCACGCCAGTTTGCTGTGTGATTCTCACCGCAGTTGCTACACGATTTGACTGAACTATCCTCCTTGTTTTTTGGGCAGTTCGCAGTGCTGTGCGGATCGCTGCAGACAACGCAGATTGATCTCAAGGTGCAGTATGCTCTCGTGTGGCCATATTCTTGGCAGTTTGTGCACTGTACGGGCTGGTTGCGTTTGTGTGGCTGCTCCACAGTGATTCTACGATGCAGCAAGAACTGCAGTTTGTATATGGGGTGCACTTCTTGAGAGTTTCTCTTGAGGGCTATGCCTTCTGGCTCCAGCTCCACTTTGAAGAGTGGTTGCGGTTCCTTGTTTTTGTTCATTATGTTGATCACAGATTTGGCATTAAAATTTTTTTGTTTTCAGCGCTGCGATGATCACATCAGTCTAAACAGTTGATTCGATTCCTTTGATCACAACTTGCAGGCCCTTATCGCTCTTTAGTTGATACGTGTAGTAACTTTTTTTTGGCGTCATCCAGATATTTAGTTACATCTCGTGGCTAGATTCGGTTTGCGTTTGAATTTTGGTTTCGCTTAGATTTCCTTTTGTAAGTGGTATAACGTGAAAGTTGTTCTCGCCAATGAGTGCTTCTAATTTGTTGACTAGCGCAGTTGTTGTTTTTTCACGAAGATATATGGGCGGCGGCTTTACTTTCTTCGTCGCATTGACTGGTTCGTCGATCTGTTGTCTAGGAGAGCGAATCTATTTGAGCTCTCACCAAGAGTTTCACCAGTAGCAGCGTTGCTGCGGTTAACTTTCGGCTTGTTTCCGCTCCCTTTGTTCTGTGGGCTCAGTTTACGCTTGCTCTTAATGTAACGATCGATGCCAGTTTGCACCAGTTGCTCTTTTCGGGGTTGATTCGGCTGCGTTTCGTGCTTGCTTTCGATTTTGTTGATTGCATTGGCAAGCGAGAGAGGCGAATTTGGTACAGCCGAAGTTATAACGGCCGTTGTTGTTGGGCAGAGTACCGATGTTGTTGTAGTGCACTCTGTAGGCGCGCTGGCAATTGAGAGCGAAGTGACTGTGCTAGTAGCTACTGAGCTTACCGGTGTGGGTGGGTGGTAGCACAAGAGAGAGTCATGCTGACTAACTTTCAGGTCGTAGGGCGCTGACATCAGCATAGGCGAGCAAGAGCGAGGCCTTTCGAAGTCCGCTGGCTTGAGTTCATTGACCGCGTTTGTCGAGCTGAGCTCTTTATTGACGGGAGTTTGTGAGACGAAAGTAAAGTACGCGTTACTTAGTTGCAGTGAGAGCCGACGCTCGTCTTGCTCTATTTGCTTGTGAGAACGAATATCTCGCTGACTCATTGCTGCACTTTTGTTGTGTTATTTGATTTCAATTAATGGTAATTGCGATCACACAAAACAAGATAAAACAATTTGCGAATTTTCATCGCTGGAATTAGTAATTATGTTTTTGTTGATGTTTTGTTGGTGTTTTTTGTTTTGTTAGATGATACGTTGGTGATAATATAGAGGCGGATAGTACACGGAGCACTAACTAAAACACGTCTGTGTCAGCTGACAGTCCAAGTTCAATTGATGCAGAAATAAACCAATTTTAATTCCGCCAAGGGGGACAACCTAAGAATTTGTAGAATTTGTAACAAAATTATTATATGCACAGATTGCATATAAGTTAATTTGAAGATTTATTTAATTTGAAATATAATTTTTATTATGGTCCTAAGACCGTTTCGGTTGGTTACAAATTTAAGACTGATTTTAATTACCCTAATCTGCCCTAAAGAGAACTAACGCGCTGGCGACGGCGACGTTGGCTGCGCTGCTGTTGGTGCATGGGGTGGCGCTGTGTCAGCAAACTTTCGATCACGCGTGTGAACCTGGTTGGTCGCATGATATTATTTGATATTATTGCAGGAAATCTTCCAGACGCAAGGTATGCAGATTTTGGGCCGCGCGTGTAAATTTGGGTAGCGCGTGTTTAATAATCGTTTTATAAAAAGTGTTTAGTTGCAGTTTGTTTAATGTCATTAAACTTGACATTAACTTATACAAGTATATTGTTATTCACGATTATTAATCAATGCCGCTTAGCAAGGAGGTTATGTGTATGTGTGGCGCGCTTGCACACCTTGTGCAGAGTGAAGCGTCACCGTACACAAAATATATATAACTGAATATAACCAAAATTTACCCGACTGATGTCGCAGGGCGCCTAGCCCGACTCAAGCACGTGCTGTCTTGAGCCCGTGGCAGCGTTAAGAATATAATACAAATGCCGCTAGGGTGCTTCGTAGGGCTATTCAAAAAAGTGCCTTAAGAAAATAAGGAAATTATTAGGACTTGTCCAACAATAAGTATCTGCTGCTAACAACGTACTTACTCTGTACTAAAACTAGCAATACTTGTTTAATTTCCGTGTATGATGGCCTCAAAAAGTTAAGAATATAACATTTTTCACTTTGAAGAGGCAGGTCACGATGGCTTGACGTCAGATAAGAAAAAGAGATGGACCAAGGGCTTAGATATGGTCAGCTCAATTTTTTTCTTAAATTGATATTAATTGTTCGGTAGTTGGTCGATAGAGGTCTAAGCTAGTCACTAGAGATCTAACCAATAAAAATATCGATATATTAACACAAGACCAGGGATGTACACTACAGCCACAAGTCATTTCAAAGCTTCCTTGAAGCCAGGGAAATGACTTGAAGAAGATTCAAAGAGGACATCCCGACGCTTTTACTGCTTTAGATCCTTCGCGTGATATGTACCTTGTTCTCTTCCATGCAGATCTTCCAATAAATAATAAGATGAACCCAATTTCGCTTTTATCCTGGATTTGATCCACTGAAGATTCAACTTAGCATTAATTTGCTTAGCGAAATTGCTTTGCCCCAAATTTCTTCGGAAGATTTCCTGCCCCACACGGTAGGACACTTCGCATGACCGCAAGTTATACTGCCTTTCATTAATTCCGAATGCTTTAGATACATATGTCTTTAGCTGCTTCCTTAAAGTTACCAGCTGATCTTCTCGCGGCAATATGTCTTCAGCCTCTCCCAAAAGATGAAACTTGTTGAGGAGTTTATAGTAGCTGCCATATGTTGCCATATTAAAGCCACATAGCGCGAAATACGGAGAGCAACCTATACTTTTGTGGTGCGCAGTTCTCAGCGCGCAACTTATCGGGTGGATATGTCTGTCCTACTCACTGTGATTATTTGATAAAAACGGACGAAAACCCGCAATCAAGGAGCGATTGACGCGCTCGGCTGCATTCGATTGCGGTGAATATACAGCCGTGTACATGTGACGAACACCCAAGGACGTAAACCAAGCATTAAAGTCTTTGCTTTTGAATTGAACGCCATTGTCACTAACAATGCATGAAAGAATACCATAAGTCAAAAAGATTTGATTCTGAGGAAATTCCTGTATAGGTGCAGTAGTGAACTTTTTAAGAGGACACAGCCAATGGAACTTTGAAAAATGGTCCAAGACTATAAGAAGGCCTATGTTTTCATTTTTACTGCGCGGATACGGGCCGAGGATGTCGATGTATAAGCGCTCGAATGGCCTATCCGTCGTAGCAGCTTTACCCATCGGAGGACTCACACTGACGTTGGGAGCTTTTGTGGCCTTGCACACGTTGCAATTGCGTACGTAATCCCTCACCTGAGTGACCATTCCGGGCCAGAAGAAATTACGCCGCCATGAGCACTGGTCACCGTGTTATGCAAACTATTGATCACAGACTCGGTTAACGCTTGCAGAACCCAAAGATTCCATGCAAGCTGCTCACCAAGCGCTGTGCCGTCGAAGTGTTGTGTACGTATGTACAAATATTGGTCCTTGACTTTCAAGTCAGGATAATTGCCATTAGGACTTAAAGCCTCTTCGCGTAATTGACGATACTCCGAATCCTCAAAATGGGGAGAATCTAAGTCGATGACAGGCTTGAGCACTTCTAATCATTTTGGTATATTCGGGATAGTGCACCAGGTACTACGTTATCCTTCCCTCTACGATGACTAAGACTGAATTTGTAACCTTGCATGCGCATGGCCCACCTGGCTAATCTACCCTTGAGGTTTGGTTGACGCATCAGCCAGAGGAGACTCGCATGGTCCGCAATTATCTCAAACTCATGTAGCTCGAGATAACAACGAAAGCATTCACGTTCTGTGACACTGTAGTTGCGTTGCGCAGAGTTGAGCTTTTTTGACATGGAGGAAACAGGGCGCTCTTCATTTTCATCTGACAACTGATCCAATACTGCTCCCACGCCACAATTTCTAGCGTCGCAATGAACATAAAATTTCTTTTCAAAGTCAGAATTTTGTAGGACGGGTGCTGACGTAATAACTTCCCTCAAGTTTTTAAAAGCGACTTGAGCTGCATCCGTCCACACGAACTTCCTTTTTGAAGATAGAAGCTCTTTTGTTTGAAATACCAACTCAGTAAAGTTCTTGATAAATCGCCTATAACACCCTAAAAGACCTAGAAAACTCTGAGCCTGCTTCAGCGTCTTTTGGGGGTGGCCAGGAGTTAATGGCTTCCACTTTATCAGGAATTGTGGCGATGCCGCCATGACCCAATGCCAATATCCCAAATACCCCACCTGTGTTAGGCAAAAGTGACTCCTTTCAATGTTAAAATAGATCGGCAAAATTCGTCAGACATACGAATCAGAACTGATAAATGGGTATCGAAGTCTTCATAGACTATGCAAATATCGTCTTAATATCCGAAAACGCACGTCTTGAGATCCGGTGGAATCAATTGATCCACTAATCGACACATCGTTTAAGGCGCGTTGCACAAACCGAAAGGCATAACGGTAAATTGGTACAACGGCCTACCAGGGACAGTAAATGCTGTGATAGCTTTGGCTTCCTCTGTGAGAGGTATCTGCCAAAAAGCATCCTTAAGGTCTAACTTGGTGATAATGTTAGCCGTAGGTAACCTCGAAAATATGCCGTCTATGTTTGGCAAAAGATATGCGTCTTTTCGGGTGCAGTCATTTATACGACGTGTATCAAGACACAGTCGCTCCTTCCCAGGTTTTATGACTAATCGCATTGGTGAGCTCCATGGGCTCTGTGACGGTTCAATGACACCATCTGCCAGCATTCTATCGATATCTTGATACACGAGCTTCTCTACTCCCGGTGAAACTGGATAAAAACGCTGTTTAATGGGCTTTGAAGTGCCGACATCAATGTCATTACTCAAAAGTGAAGATTTTCCCAGCCCTTACTCAGCATAATTTGGAAACAAATTGATGACTGCAGCAAGACGAGCTTTTTGAGATTCAGTCAAAGGATATTGCTTCTCCTCTTCCTTATTAAGCTCGCTTAATAAGCTCGCAGGACCAATGGCAGAGATAACTCCGGAAGCAAAGTTGAAAATTCTCCAGAAGTTTATGCCTAAAATAACACGTTTACTAATGGATGGAATGAAATAAAAATCTATCGTTTTACAAATGCCGTTTTAGTTCACATCTACGCAGAGAACGGCTGTAACTGAGTTGCTTTTCCCATCTGCGTTTTTAACATGCGAAGCAATTGGTTTGAAGTGTGGACAGTCTGTCCAACTCTTCCCAGCCAAATCAGTTCACATCTACGCAGAGAACGGCTATAACTGAGTTGCTTTTCCCATCTGCGTTTTTAACATGCGAAGCAATTGGTTTGAAGTGTGGACAGTCTGTCCAACTCTTCCCAGCCAAATCAGCTCCGATGCAGCTGATGTTAGCACCAGTGTCAAGAAGTCATATTTCCGTCAGGTCTAAAGATGAAACAGCAACATACAGGCGACCATCAGCCTGATCGTTAACTATGGCAGCAATCAGCCGTTTTCGTGACTTTTTGACTATAGACCAGAAGTTACGCATACGCAACGCACTGCGTTTGACTTTGCGACAAATATCTCCGAAAATCCGGGAACGAACCCGCTCATAATGAGCTAGCCGCTCATGATAAGGACGAAACGGGCTCAGAGGTTGTAAGTCTGGTGAGTTTTGCGCGAGTGTCTTTTCTGAAGGAGCAGACAAACTGCCTCGACAGATTTCCCTATGACAGCGGGCTTTATTAACAGGCGCTTCGTCGGCTGTCGACAACGGGACTCACTTTCGGGTTTTCCGCCCTTTTAATGCAGGTCGGACACTGGGGCTTATAAAGGTCCTTGGCTCCGCACCCATAACAAAATATGCAGCGCTCTGCTAAACACATATCCCATGTGTGACCTGGTGTGTTGCAATTCTAACAAGCCAAAGGCTTTCTTGCCAACTTTACTGCTTCAACAGATGCATTCTCTTCTGAATCAGATTGAGAAAACTCCTCTTCGGCTTCTAATGCCGCTACCGCTCTTCTAAGAACTTTAGAACCGACTGCGTTTTTAGCAAATCGACTAGATTCAACATCTCCTAAAAAAAAAGGTTTTCTCGTTTATAAATCAACTGTCTGAGATGAGCGACTGAAGATACGGGCACAAAAAGTAAAGCTTGCCGAACATCTGGCAATAAGTTACGCAGCAATTGCTGTGTTAATCGATATTCATCAAACGGTTCTGCGAGACGAGAAGCAATCTTCATAGTTGATCAAAGGATTCTCCTCCTCGCTGCTTACGCGCACGGATTTCTTCCATGAGGATGTCATCATCTTTGAAATCCTGATATTGGCTTTTTAAGGACAAGCAAAATTCTTGCCAAGTGATCACCCTATTTTCTTTACGAAAGCGCCAGTACCATTCTCTGGCCTTTCCAGTGAGAAGGACGTGCAAATTTTCGCACAGCATCGGAAAATCTCCGCTAAGACAATCCTCAGTGAGAGCGCTAATGTAACGTGTAACTAGCGGAATTGAGACTTCCGAATCTGTGCTAGCGGGGCACGCTTTAGGATCCGGCTGTAGCTCGTCGGCTTAGGGGGTGGTGGTCTTGCTTGGACAGATTCGAGTTACCCATTATTATAATTAAAATTACTTATAAGAAATTGAGCGTGCTTGCGACTAGGAGATTTAGAAGGAGCTAGATGGCTAAACCGGACGGAATGTTGTAACGACCGAAGTCCAATAACCTCCCCTGCACACCCTGTCTAAGTTACAGCCGGCTAAGCTCAGGGAAAATGGGCGGGGTTTTGTGTGCAGGTTCGATTATCGGTGTTACGAGAAAATATCGACAGGTTATAGGACTGCTAGAAGGGGGAATGGCAATAAAAGAGAAGGCCAAAATAAGCGGACGGACTACCCTTAACGGACGATCTACTCGGAGAGCTAGATGGAATGCTCTCCTTCTTCACCCACCCAACCATGTACTATCGATATCGGAATACCGATACTACCCATGTCGCTGTTATGCTACCGCCCTTAGTGCCTCAAGAAAAAAAGTTTATTCCATTTTAAATTTCATTAATGTTATTTAATGACAAACAATGATAGCGCATGCAGCTTCGTGCTGCATTGCGAATTCGATAAATCTAACTTTAGTTCCCTAATTTTTATTCCTTTTTGATTTACCCTTTCTTTTTTTATTTAATCTCAATTTAATTTGATTTTTCCTTTTTTTTTAAATATTGTTTTTCTTATTTGGGTGTCGATAGTTAATTTGCAAACGATAGGCAGACGATATTTTTATACCCTTGCAGAGGGTATATTAATTTTAGCCTGAAGTTTGCAACGCACCTTAGGAGACATCTCCGACCCTATAAAGTATATATATTCTGAATCAGCATAAACAGAGGAGTCCAAAAATGGATGTCCGTCTGTCCGTCCGTCCGTCCGTCCGTCCGTCCGTCCGTCCGTCCGTCTGTTGCAACGCAAACTAGTCTCTCAGTGTTTGAGCTATCTTCATGAAACTTGGCATACAAGCTTCTTATTGCAGCGCGCTGTAAATAAGTCGGAACGAGCCAGATCGGACCGATATATCGTATAGCTGTCATAGAAACTATCGGCCGATTTTCGTTGTTTTTCAAGATATTGCAACAAGATTTGGCAAATCATATTCTTATTACGTTCCTAATGTGCTGTCAAAATTGTATCAAAATCGGACCGCTATAACATATAGCTGCCATAGGAACAATCGGCTGAATTTAGGGTTTTTGTATGCAAACCTGTTTTGTTCTTGGAAATATAGCACATTATCAATACTTCTTAATGTTGAACAGTAACCCGCCCTTAGTTTTGCCATTTAAATATCTCTGACGTTTATATTCTATAGCTGTTATCGGAACAATCAGTCAATCCGTCTGCAACGCAAATTAGTCCCCCAGTTATTGAGCTATCTTCATGAAACTTGGCTCACAAGACTCTTATTTCTGCCCTCTTTAAATAAAACTGAACGGGCAAGATCGGACCGATGCATTGTAAGGCTGTCATGTTACATATCATCCAATTTTGTTTATTTTTCAAGATATAGCTATCAGGCTTATCACATCCATATCAAAATTTGGTCATTCGATGTACCGTTATAATTGTTTAATTAATACCACGGAAACCGGCAGCAATCCAAATTTATTTTATATTTAGTATAACTGCAAGGGTATAAAACCTTCGGCAAGCCGAAGGTAGCCTTGCTTTCTTGTTAGTATTTAATTTCGATAGGCAAACGATAGTTTGATATTATTTGGTTTCGATACTTTGAAATTGTTATCCACTCACCCGTGATCCGTTGGGGCCCCGACGAAACAGCTGAGGAAAAATAATAATAATGGCAACAATAACAAAGGCACCAATAATACCCAAACACAAAAAAAATCTTCTGACCTATCACTCAATCCTGCTTTATTTTTACGTTAACAATTTTTGCTATACGCATACGTGTGTATGCGAATGAATTAATTAAAGAGATGTGAAAAATAAAAAGATGAAATCAAAAAATACAAATGAAATGTAACAAAAAAATTTAAAATAAAAATTATAGAAAAATGAATTAAATGAATGAGTGGGAAAACTAGGAATGAATGAGAATGGTGTGTATATAAACGTTGCTGTGAATGTTTTTGTGTACTATAAGTACATAAGTGTGTTTGAAATGTAAATGTGTGTATGAAGCTTGAACGTGTATGTGTACTGCAAGTACGTATGTGTGTATGAGCTTGAATGTGTATGTGTACTGCAAGTACGTAAGTGTGTATGAGCTTGAATGTGTATGTGTACTGCAAGTACGTGTGTGGGTGTGAGCTTGAATGTGTTGGTGTACAATTAGTTAATGTTTGAAAGAAAATTTGTAGGTGTGTCCGATGCTCCTTCCAGAAGTCCCCGGAATTTTACGCGCTGTCTATAATCCGACTTCGACTGGCTCTCTATTACTCGAGGTTCAGCTTCGGAAACCATACAGGCTATGAGTGAAAAAGAAATAATGCACATAAGGTGGCTGCCTAAGCACAACTTTTGTTTTACCACTCACCCAAAAACAGCAAAAAACTCTATAGGTAACCGGGCGATCACGGCACCAGCAATGATAGGGGCAAATATGCACGCCTACTAGAAGAAAAGGCGCGAGAGCGCTAGCGCTCGTCTGGGCACAAGCGGTTAGCTGGAAAGCAAGACGAGGTTAGAAGCTGCCAACAAAGCTTTGGAAAGCTTATACTCACGTCCAGCCTCGAACACCCACAATATAAACAGCACCAAAAGCTACGTTCCACCAACTTAACAATTATTATCTTGATTTATACACTTTTTTAGTGATCACTTTAATTTCTTCCGATTGGAAAATTTTGCACCGACGCGTGTTCTCCAAGTTTTTCTCAATTAGTGAAGAGAAACAAGTGGATATGGCTACAGTCGAGCGCTCGACAGTAAGATACCCTTCTCCCAATTTTCTAAATCTGTTATAAATGTGTAACTACACTACATATAGCTTACTCGCTCGCACACATACAGCGACGCGCGTAAAGAGTAAAGCGACACGACGCAACGTCGACGTCGACGTCAATTGCTCAAAGCAGCGCGCAGGCTGCTGCTCGTACATTTGTATTGAAAACGTTGACTAAAATAACTCCTCTGTTATTGGTCCGATCGGATTGTAATTTTAAGAATATGTTCATATGACATTTACCATTATACATACCAAAGCAGAACTTTATAAGTTGAATACTTTGCTTAATAATCACAAATTACCGATTTGCGGGGGCGGTGGGCGTGGCATCAAACATTTGAAATAAACTTCATCTGCTTGGGAAATATGGGAACCTCCATGCCAAATTTGGTGTCTCTAGCTCTTTTAATAGCTAAGATCCGTTGTCTCAAACAGACAGACGGACAGACGGACAGCAGGACAGACGGACAGACGGACAGACGGACAGACAGACGGACATGGCTCAATCGACTCGGCTAGTGATCCTGAGCAAGAATATATATACTTTATGGGGTCTGCCACGCCTCCTTATGCCTGTTACATACATTGCACAAAGTTAGTATACCCTTTTTTGACCATTTTCAATGGTCGAAGGGTATAAAAAGAATATCGAACACGATGATGAAAATATCGATATATCGTCACTCTACTTACCAACACTGATCGAGCAGGTCGGCCGATATTTGAGTTGCCAGACTCGTTTCGATTTAGAGTTGCCAGATCGGGTGTAGTGATAACCATTATTTGAATTCAAATTTGAATTTGAATTCATTTATCTCAAATCCTATCTAGTAATTAAAATTACTCAAAATGAAAATTTATACACGGGCCTCACAATGTGTAGATAAGTTCGGAAGGACGGACACCATAGAAAAAGAGAACAGACGGAAGAAAATACAGACTCGCGCGCATCACTGGTGTTGTTGTGATCGCTATATCCCCTACCCTACCTATGACCACTTGCTAAAGAGCGAGACTCTCGTGGAATCATCGGAGGAGCCAGTATCCTAAGGATTACGTATTCATTTTATGCAAAAAAAAAAATATATATATATATATATAATCTTTTAACCGAAATAGACAGAGACTCCCTCATAGTCCCTAATGATGAGGCGAAGTATCTGCATTTACAGATTTTGTAATTTTATTTATTTACAATATTAGAAAAGTTTATGTTCCGCTAAACTAGAACAATGGGTACATTTATTTCATACGATTTTCAAGTTTGGCAGCAGGAATGAATTCAAGAATTTTAAAAATTTTTTTTTTTTAAACTTTTGTTGGTGAAATTTATTTAGTCTTTTTTTTCCAACGAAAAATTCATTTAAATTTTTGAAAGTTTGAGTTTGTCGGAATTTGAAAGGAAAATAAAACAAAGGAAAAAATGGCGCGTGCGCCCTCTTGCTTCACTCCGGACTTAACTATTTTTCTTATCTTTCCTTTCTTCTATTTTTCTTAGTTTTGGTTTCGATTTTTGTTCCATTTAGAATTTCGATTGGTAAGAGATATTTTATGCATAATGAATAAATTTTTTTATGACACACTTACCCCTCATGCTCCTCGGCGAAAGGTCGACCTCCCGGCGCAGGTTGGCTGTGGGAATAATTTTATTTGGCTAATCGCCCACCAATCCGAAAGTGACACAAAAATTCAAAACAACAAAAAAAAAAAATGTAAATACGACAGAACTGAATAAACTTCACAATTTTTCCAACAAACATTTTTTTTATTTTTTTTTTTTTTATTTAATTTTATCCAACTGACCTCTGCTCTCTTTAAGCCATCATTTTCTACACGACTTCTAACTAAATTTTATTATTCTTTTTCTATTTTTTTATTTTTATTTATTTTTCCGTTTTATTTATTTCTTTTTTTTTTAATTTTTATTTAACTTTATTTTTACTTTAATTCAGTTTATTCCCACTCAATTAGTTCTGCTTGAATCTTGATTTTTGTACTTCGATTTTGTTTCCTCCTCTTATCCTTTCCACTATTTTTTTTTGATTTACAATTTCATTTTCATTTCATTTCTGTCTTTCATTTTTTTTATTTTTTATTTTTTTTTTTTATTCACTGTCCTTTAATTTCATCTTTCATGACATTATATAAGTATATTTTTCGATTAATTGTCTTTTAATTTGTTTTAATTTATTTTAATTTTGTTTCACATTTTGTGTTTAAACTGTCTTTCCACTTTGAATTCTTTAAGTTTTTATACCCTTCGACCATTGAAAATGGTCAAAAAAGGGTATACTAACTTTGTGTAATGTATGTAACAGGCATAAGGAGGCGTGGCAGACCCCATAAAGTATATATATTCTTGCTCAGGATCACTAGCCGAGTCGATTGAGACATGTCCGTCTGTCTGTCCGTCTGTATGAGACAACAGATATCAGCTATTAAAAAAGCTAGAGACACCAAATTTGGTATGGAGGTTCCTATATATAAGAGGCAGACAAAGTTTATTTCAACTGTTTGATGCCACGCCCACCGCCCCCGCAAATCGGTAATTTACGATTATTAAGCAAAGTATTAAACCTATAAAGTTGTGCTTTGGTATGTATAATGCTTAATACCATATAAATGTATTCTCTTATTCAAGTCAACGTTTTCAATACAAATGTACGAACAGCAGCCGGCGCGCTGCTTGGAGTTGACGTCGACTTCGACGTTGCGTCTCGTTGCTTTACGCTTTACGCGCGTCGCTGTGTGAGTACGAGCGAGTAAGCTATATGTAGAGAAGTATTTGAGCAGAATTTCTGTTTGAAATTATGAGTGTGGTTACACGTTTGTAACAGATTTAGAAAATTGGGAGAAGGGTATCCTACTGTCGGGCGTTCGACTGTAGCCTTACCCACTTGTTTGTTTTCACTTGCTTTCGCGCAATGGCCGCCGCGCTGTTGACGCGTGCATCGCTGGGGTGCTCCGCTGGCCGGTGCCGATGTGCGCGTGCGCTGCCGGGGTGCTCCGCTGCCGAAGTGACGCGTGCGTCGCTTGGGTGCTCCGCTGGCCGGTGCCGAAGTGACGCGTGCGTTGCTGAGGTGCTCCGCTGGCCGGTGCCGGTGTGCGCGTGCGTTGCCGGGGTGCTTCGCTGGCCGGTGCCGAAGTGACGCGTGCGTCGCTGGGGTGCTCCGCTGGCCGATGCCGAAGTGACGCGTGCGTCGCTGGGGTGCTCCGCTGGCCGGTGACGAGTGCGTCGCTGGGGTGCTCCGCTGACCGGTGCCGAAGTGACGCGTGCGTCGCTGGGGTGCTCCGCTGGCCGGTGCTGAAGTGACGCGTGCGTCGCTGGGATGCTCCGCTGGCGAAGTGACGCGTGCGTCGCTGGGGTGCTCCGCTGGCCGGTGCCGATGCGCGCGTGTGTTGCCGGATTTACCCGAGTTCAGGCGAAAATAGACGCGATCGCCGCAAGAACCCTCCTCTGATTTCGGGCTGATCCTTCCGCGACCGGATGGGCGTATTTCCCTTACAAAAATTCTCGACGCGAGGTTCGATGGCAAGATTATCGAAGGGAAATTTTTTTCTTTTTCTTGACCGATGTCTTACTTCCACGATGGTTCAAACGGAAAAGGATTAAGTTGGCGTCAAGCCAGTACACTTTCCTATATGCAGGACTGCATTTTTGCGAGCTAAGCCTTCCAATGCAACTCTGTATGCAGGAATGTAATTAGGCGATCGGAGCTTTACCCTGCAGCTCCGTACTAGTTGCCGTTTTAAATTTTTTTAGGACTAATAATCAGCTTAGCAGAAATAATTTTGTTATACAACACTTCGGGCGCCATTACAAAACCCCCCTTCCATAGTCAGGCTAGGGTATTGCCATCCAGGTGCCCTAGACTGACACCGGCTGAAGTGGCCTTACTGCCGTATATCCTTGCAAATCCTCCAGTTCGTAGTAAGACTGCCCTATTTTCTTCTTTATACGAGCTTTTACAAAAGCAGGTCCCAGTTTCGCATTGTATCCGGTCTGGAAACAGCTTTGTTTGAAGTTGCGGCGGTACACCTCTTGCCCTTCGTTGAATGCTACTTCTCGAGATCGCAGATTGTACCTCTTTTCGTTGAGATCGTGTGCTTTCTGAATTTGTTTGGTCGCTTCCTCTCGGATTATCTCGAACGAATCTTGCCGGTTATACCTCAACGAACGGTCATCCAGCATATTTAACTGTCTCAGCAAAGAATATGTAGACCCAGACGTCATCATATGCTGTCCAAAGACCATGTAGTAAGGTGTGGTGCCAATACTAGAGTGTACGGAGGATCTCATCGCACAGCATATTCTACTCAAATTCTCGTCCCAGCAATTCTGATTTGGGCTCAAATAAGCTCTGATGCCGGAAATGAGCGTGCGATTCACTCGTTCAAAAGCATTTGCTTGTGGTGAATGTACGGCTGTCAGCATGTGAGAAACTCTGTGTTGACGCATCAACCTTTGGAACGCCTCCGATCGAAATTGGGACCCATTGTCTGACACCACGGTTTCAGGTACTCCGAAGGTCATAAATAAGTCTCCTTCGAGGTACTTGATTACCACGTTAGCGTTGATCCTTTTGACTGGTTTCAAAAACACAAATTTAGAAAGATGATCGAGAACAATAAATATTCCGATGTTCCCACTCCGCGAACGGGGATATGGGCCCAAGAAGTCAATAAAGATTCGCTAAAAGAAACGCAATGACTCCGGCGCTTTTCCTAAAGGTGGCGTTAAGACTTGATTTGGAGGTTTCGTGGTCTTGCTGGTTTCACAAGAATTAATGTACGTTTTTCATCAGGTACGAGACGGTGCCAAAGTAATACCTTCTTATGCGCTCGATAGTTTTGTGAATCCCGCCATGCGAAGCTAATTGACTGTCATGGGCCTGGAAAAGGACGTCTGATACCATTTCTTTTGGTATCCATAGTTTCCAGGCATATTCATCGTGTTTCTGTTCTCCAGTTAGGTGCTCCGCTTTTCTGTAAACATATCCGTCCTCCACTTTTAGATCCGGGAAGTTTTCTCGATTTGCGGTTACCTTCGCCACGAGATCTTTGAATTCGGCTGATTGAAAGTGTTCGGATTTTAAATTCACTAACAAGCCCTGTTGAAGATCCATCGCAGCTACCTCGTCCTCGTTGACGCGTGATAACGAATCCGGCACCACATGCAGAGAGCCTTTTCGATGCTCGATGCTGAATTTGAAACGCTGCAATGCTATGGCCCATCTTCCCAACCGGGAACTCAAATCACGATTCGCCATTAGCCATTTCAGAGAGGCGTGGTCCGTAACGATCTTGAACGGATGTCCTTCTACGTAGGCTCTAAAATGTTTCAAGGCCACAATTGCAGCTAAACACTCTTGTTCCGTCACTGTATAATTCCTCTGCGCTTTATTTCACTTCTTTGATATAAACGTGATCGGACGCTCATCACCCTCGTCAGTTTCCTGGATTAAAACGGCTCCGACTCCTGATTTACTTGCGTCGCAATGGATGGCAAATGGCTTCGAAAAATCCGGGTTGCCTAAAACTGGTGCTTCACAAAGATGTCTTTTAAGGTCGTCAAAAGCTTTAATCGCTTCGGGGGTCAGACTAAATCTGCGCTTGGTTGTCATTAAGTCGGTCAAGGGAGCAGACAGTGCGGCAAAATTGGGAACGAACTTTCTGTACCATCCACATAGACCATGAAACTTCTCAAACCCCGTAAAGTTTTGGGGATGGGAAAATCGGTGATTGCTTTCACCTTTTCAGGATCTGTCTGGATCCCTCCATCGCCAATTATGTGACCCAGGTATCGCACTCGTCGCATACAGAAATGACTCTTCTTGATATTAATAGTTAGCCCTGCGCGCTTGATGTATAAGGCAATATCCCTCAAAACATCCAGGTAACTCTCAAAGCTTGAAGATACCACTAACAGGTCATCCAAGTAAACGAAAACTCTGTCTCGGAGGTGCGCGGGGACAACTTTGTCCATCAATCGAGACATCGTGCTGGTGGCATTGCACAGACCGAAAGGCATGACTGTGAACTGATAAAGGGGCCTTCCTGGGACGGTGAAAGCTGTCTTGTCTCGAGATCCGATTTCTAGTGGCACCTGCCAATAGGCGTCCTTTAAGTCCAGACTAGTGATGAACTCCGCTTTTGGCAGTCGACTTAGTATTCCACTGATTTGAGGAAGCGGATATGCGTCCTTTTCGGTAAAGCTATTCACTTTCCGGCAGTCCAGGCAAAGTCTCACTTTTCCTGGCTTGGTTACCATCACGATTGGCGAAGACCAAGCACTCTCCGATTCTTCGATCACTCCTAGCTTTAACATTCTGTCGATTTTCACATACATGCTCTTCTCTACGGCGGGGGAAACTGGAAAGTGCCTCTGTTTGATTGGCTTGGCGCTCCCTACATCGATTGAATGTATTATAAGATTGGTTTTCCCCAGGCCTTCATGAGCAAATGAAGGAAAACAGTTGACAACATTATTCAGCTTAGCCTTTTCCGTTTCCGTCAAGCTGTGGTGCTCATCAAGGTTGTCCGCATCTTTGCTAATTTCTTCCCGCTCTATCTCTGATATTTGGAGTCGCTTAGGAAGAAGATCATATAAACTCCAAGAATCGATGCCTAAATACAAATCCTGCTTCAACGAGGGTACTACGTAGACTTCCAACGGTTTTCTGACATTTTCATACTCGACTTAGATTTTCATTTTCCCTGTGATTCGCTGTTGTTTTCCGTCTGCCGGCCAGTTTGCCTCCTAAGCAACTTATTGATGCTCCAGAATCGAGTAATCCATATACTGTTCGGCTCATGATGCGAACTGGCAAGTATGGACGGGAGTCTAGTGTTTCTGACAGGACCGAACAAATATGTTTCCATCCCATTCTACACTTCCTGACATTTTCCCAAAACGACTTAATCCTTCTAGAACTTCGATTTTGGCTTTCAGCTACCGGGAGTGCGAGCATAGGTTCGGATGGTGACATTTCAGATAATTGGTTGATTTTACAATGTAGTAGTATACTATCATTGTCTTCTTGTAAGTCCGGTTTTGATGATGGGGTGATAAGAAGCTTATCCCCACTTAGTCGGTCATAGTTGACTGGTGACGAGCGGCATTCGAAGTCCTCTGTCTGAACGGCGACTTCTGAATGCCGGATTTTGAGTTTTTTTCACATCTTTTGCAGCTTGGTTTGTATGTATTGGCTGTTCCACATCCGTAGCAAAACACCCTCTTGTCTTACAGGCAGTCTTGATATCGATGTCCCTCCTTGCGGCAGTTCCAACACACTAGGGCAATAGCTTCCACCTCTAAGTCGGATCCCGCGTCGGATGCCTCTTCTAGGACAGGTTGATCAATCAACTCAGAGACTTCCTTTCGGAAAGGAGTCACTTTCCCAAATCCGTGTGACTTTTTGACATCGTCCAGAAAAGCCTCACGCCGTCGACAGATCTCTCTCAGCTTCTGTATTGTTGAGATTTCAACATTCAGGATTTCGTGACGTATTTCCGGTCTCAAATTGTTTATGACAACGCGGACTAGCTTGCGTGCTGACCAAGGGGTTCGCAATTGATCAATCAAGACGTTTGTACTGTGGTAGAATCCATCGAACGTCTCATTAGGTTTCTGCTTTCTCTTCTTCTTTAAGAATGTGCTTCTACTTTCCATCGCATGAGTCTAGAGGAATACCTTTGATCTTTAAAGTGTGGTACGTCAGAAAGGGTTAGAAGTCTAACCGAAGTTTGATGACTTCTGAATCTTCCTATAACTGATTAACTTCACCTCTCAAGGATTGAAACACCAACAAATAGGAAACAAATTCTGACTTGATCATTAATTGTGGCCAGGAGAAAGACTATCGCCTTCTACCTCTGTTTTCCAAAGCAATTATAAAAAAATTAAAGACGGAATTCGAATTTGAAAGTTAGAGAGGAAATTGAAATGGTATTGAAAAGGTTCGAACTTATTTACAATATCAGTGAGTCTCTGTGAGCATTTCTACTCATGAGGCCCCACGTTGGGCGCCAGTTATTTTTAATTTTATTAATTTAATTATAATAAGTTTATAACTGTAACGTGTAACTAGCGGAATTGAGACTTCCGAATCTGTGCTAGCGGGGCACGCTTTAGGATCCGGCTCTAGCTCGTCGGCTTAGGGGGTGGTGGTCTTGCTTGGACAGATTCGAGTTACCCATTATTATTAATAAAATTACTTATAAGAAATTGAGCGTGCTTGCGACAAGGAGATTTAGAAGGAGCTAGATGGCTAAACCGGACGGAATGTGTAGATAAGTTCGGAAGGACGGACACCGTAGAAAAAGAGAACAGACGGAAGAAAATACAGACTCGCGCGCATCACTGGTGTTGTTGTGATCGCTATATCCCCTACCCTACCTTTGACCACTTGCTAAAGAGCGAGACTCTCGTGGTCCCTTATTCCCCTATGCCCGAGGAATCATCGGAGGAGCCAGTATCCTAAGGATTACGCATTCATTTTATGCAAAAAAAAAAACAAGAAAGCAAGGCTACCTTCGGCTTGCCGAAGGTTTTATACCCTTGCAGTTGTACACAGCTATATGTAATAGTACTCTGATTTTTATAAAATTGCAACAGGTACCTTCATTAGGCCGATCGTTGATCGTTATAAATTATAAAACTTCGATTTTGATGAAACTTTATTATTAAGGACATACTTAGATTTGGATGTGGTAAGCCTGATAGCTATATCTTGAAATATAACAAAAATCGACCGATAGGCTCCATGACAGCTGTTCGATATATCAGTCCAATCTGGCCCGTTCCGACTTATTTAATGAAGGCAGAATTAAGAAGCTTGTGAGCCAACTTTTATGAAGATAGCTCAATAACTGGGGGACTAATTTGCGTTGCAACAGACAGACGGACTGACTGATTGTTCCTATAACAGCTATAGAATATAAACGTCTGAGATATTTAAATGGAAAAAATAAGGGCGGGTTACTGTATAACATTCAAAAGTATTGATAATGTGCTGTAATTCCAAGAACAAAACAGGTTTGCATACAAAAACCCTAATTTCAGCCGATTGTTCCTATGGCAGCTATATGTTATAGCGGTCCGATTTTGATACAATTTTGACAGCACATTAGGAACGTAATAAGAATAAGATTTGCCAAATCTTGTTGCAATATCTTGAAAAACAACAAAAATCGGCCGATAGCTTCTATGACAGCTATACGATATATCGGTCCGATCTGGCTCGTTCCGACTTATTTACAGCGCGCAGCAATAAGAAGTTATATGCCAAGTTTCATGAAGATAGCTCAAACACTGAGAGACTAGTTTGCGTTGCAACAGACGGACGGACGGACGGACGGACAGACGGACATCCATTTTTGGACTCCTCTGTTTATGCTGATTCAGAATATATATACTTTATAGGGTCGGAGATGTCTCCTAAGGTGCGTTGCAAACTTCTGGCTAAAATTAATATACCCTCTGCAAGGGTATAAATATATATATATAATCTTTTAACCGAAATAGACAGAGACTCCCTCATAGTCCCTAATGATGAGGCGAAGTATCAGCATTTACAGATTTTGTTATTTTATTTATTTACAATATTAGAAAAGTTTATGTTCCGCTAAACTAGAACAATGGGTACATTTATTTCATACGATTTTCAAGTTTGGCAGCAGGAATGAATTCAAGAATTTTTTTAATTTTTTTTTTTTTTAACTTTTGTTGGTGAAATTTATTTAGTCTTTTTTTTTCAACGAAAAATTCATTTAAATTTTTGAAAGTTTGAGTTTGTCGGAATTTGAAAGGAAAATAAAACAAAGGAAAAAATGGCGCGTGCGCCCTCTTGCTTCACTCCAGACTTAACTATTTTTCTTATCTTTCCTTTCTTCTATTTTTCTTAGTTTTGGTTTCGATATTTGTTCCATTTAGAATTTCGATTGGTAAGAGATATTTTATGCATAATGAATAAATTTTTTTATGACACACTTACCCCTCATGCTCCTCGGCGAAAGGTCGACCTCCCGGCGCAGGTTGGCTGTGGGAATAATTTTATTTGGCTAATCGCCCACCAATCCGAAAGTGACACAAAAATTCAAAACAACAAAAAAAAAATATAAATATGAAAGAACTGAATAAACTTCACAATTTTTCCAACAAACATTTTTTTTTTTTTTGTATTTAATTTTATCCAACTGACCTCTGCTCTCTTT
Source organism: Zaprionus tsacasi (assembly GCA_018904105.1). Taxonomy (NCBI): domain Eukaryota; kingdom Metazoa; phylum Arthropoda; class Insecta; order Diptera; family Drosophilidae; genus Zaprionus; species Zaprionus tsacasi. Next base: position 1,263,251 of record JAEIFR010000176.1, on the reverse strand, counting down.
AAGCCATCATTTTCTACACGACTTCTAACTAAATTTTATTATTCTTTTTCTATTTTTTGATTTTTATTTTCTTTTCCGTTTTATTTATTTATTTATTTTTTTTTAATTTTTATTTAACTTTATTTTTACTTTAATTCAGTTTATTCCCAATCAATTAGTTCTGTTTGAATCTTGATTTTTGTACTTCGATTTTGTATCCTCCTCTTATCCTTTTCACTATTTTTTTTTGATTTACAATTTCATTTTCATTTCATTTCTGTCTTCCATTTTTTTTATTTTTTATTTTTTTTTTATTCACTGTCCTTTAATTTCATCTTTCATGACATTATATATGTATATTTTTCGATTAATTGTCTTTTAATTTGTTTTAATGTATTTTAATTTTGATTCACATTTTGTGTTTAAACTGTCTTTCCACTTTGAATTCTTTAAGTTTTTATACCCTTCGACCATTGAAAATGGTCAAAAAAGGGTATACTAACTTTGTGTAATGTATGTAACAGGCATAAGGAGGCGTGGCAGACCCCATAAAGTATATATATTCTTGCTCAGGATCACTAGCCGAGTCGATTGAGACATGTCCGTCTGTCTGTCCGTCTGTATGAGACAACAGATATCAGCTATTAAAAAAGCTAGAGACACCAAATTTGGTATGGAGGTTCCTATATATAAGAGGCAGACAAAGTTTATTTCAACTGTTTGATGCCACGCCCACCGCCCCCGCAAATCGGTAATTTACGATTATTAAGCAAAGTATTAAACCTATAAAGTTGTGCTTTGGTATGTATAATGCTTAATACCATATAAATGTATTCTCTTATTCAAGTCAACGTTTTCAATACAAATGTACGAACAGCAGCCGGCGCGCTGCTTGGAGTTGACGTCGACTTCGACGTTGCGTCTCGTTGCTTTACGCTTTACGCGCGTCGCTGTGTGAGTACGAGCGAGTAAGCTATATGTAGAGAAGTATTTGAGCAGAATTTCTGTTTGAAATTATGAGTGTGGTTACACGTTTGTAACAGATTTAGAAAATTGGGAGAAGGGTATCCTACTGTCGGGCGTTCGACTGTAGCCTTACCCACTTGTTTGTTTTCACTTGCTTTCGCGCAATGGCCGCCGCGCTGTTGACGCGTGCATCGCTGGGGTGCTCCGCTGGCCGGTGCCGATGTGCGCGTGCGCTGCCGGGGTGCTCCGCTGCCGAAGTGACGCGTGCGTCGCTTGGGTGCTCCGCTGGCCGGTGCCGAAGTGACGCGTGCGTTGCTGAGGTGCTCCGCTGGCCGGTGCCGGTGTGCGCGTGCGTTGCCGGGGTGCTTCGCTGGCCGGTGCCGAAGTGACGCGTGCGTCGCTGGGGTGCTCCGCTGGCCGATGCCGAAGTGACGCGTGCGTCGCTGGGGTGCTCCGCTGGCCGGTGACGAGTGCGTCGCTGGGGTGCTCCGCTGACCGGTGCCGAAGTGACGCGTGCGTCGCTGGGGTGCTCCGCTGGCCGGTGCTGAAGTGACGCGTGCGTCGCTGGGATGCTCCGCTGGCGAAGTGACGCGTGCGTCGCTGGGGTGCTCCGCTGGCCGGTGCCGATGCGCGCGTGTGTTGCCGGATTTACCCGAGTTCAGGCGAAAATAGACGCGATCGCCGCAAGAACCCTCCTCTGATTTCGGGCTGATCCTTCCGCGACCGGATGGGCGTATTTCCCTTACAAAAATTCTCGACGCGAGGTTCGATGGCAAGATTATCGAAGGGAAATTTTTTTCTTTTTCTTGACCGATGTCTTACTTCCACGATGGTTCAAACGGAAAAGGATTAAGTTGGCGTCAAGCCAGTACACTTTCCTATATGCAGGACTGCATTTTTGCGAGCTAAGCCTTCCAATGCAACTCTGTATGCAGGAATGTAATTAGGCGATCGGAGCTTTACCCTGCAGCTCCGTACTAGTTGCCGTTTTAAATTTTTTTAGGACTAATAATCAGCTTAGCAGAAATAATTTTGTTATACAACACTTCGGGCGCCATTACAAAACCCCCCTTCCATAGTCAGGCTAGGGTATTGCCATCCAGGTGCCCTAGACTGACACCGGCTGAAGTGGCCTTACTGCCGTATATCCTTGGCGTGGTAGATGCCCTTGCAAATCCTCCAGTTCGTAGTAAGACTGCCCTATTTTCTTCTTTATACGAGCTTTTACAAAAGCAGGTCCCAGTTTCGCATTGTATCCGGTCTGGAAACAGCTTTGTTTGAAGTTGCGGCGGTACACCTCTTGCCCTTCGTTGAATGCTACTTCTCGAGATCGCAGATTGTACCTCTTTTCGTTGAGATCGTGTGCTTTCTGAATTTGTTTGGTCGCTTCCTCTCGGATTATCTCGAACGAATCTTGCCGGTTATACCTCAACGAACGGTCATCCAGCATATTTAACTGTCTCAGCAAAGAATATGTAGACCCAGACGTCATCATATGCTGTCCAAAGACCATGTAGTAAGGTGTGGTGCCAATACTAGAGTGTACGGAGGATCTCATCGCACAGCATATTCTACTCAAATTCTCGTCCCAGCAATTCTGATTTGGGCTCAAATAAGCTCTGATGCCGGAAATGAGCGTGCGATTCACTCGTTCAAAAGCATTTGCTTGTGGTGAATGTACGGCTGTCAGCATGTGAGAAACTCTGTGTTGACGCATCAACCTTTGGAACGCCTCCGATCGAAATTGGGACCCATTGTCTGACACCACGGTTTCAGGTACTCCGAAGGTCATAAATAAGTCTCCTTCGAGGTACTTGATTACCACGTTAGCGTTGATCCTTTTGACTGGTTTCAAAAACACAAATTTAGAAAGATGATCGAGAACAATAAATATTCCGATGTTCCCACTCCGCGAACGAGGATATGGGCCCAAGAAGTCAATAAAGATTCGCTAAAAGAAACGCAATGACTCCGGCGCTTTTCCTAAAGGTGGCGTTAAGACTTGATTTGGAGGTTTCGTGGTCTTGCTGGTTTCACAAGAATTAATGTACGTTTTTCATCAGGTACGAGACGGTGCCAAAGTAATACCTTCTTATGCGCTCGATAGTTTTGTGAATCCCGCCATGCGAAGCTAATTGACTGTCATGGGCCTGGAAAAGGACGTCTGATACCATTTCTTTTGGTATCCATAGTTTCCAGGCATATTCATCGTGTTTCTGTTCTCCAGTTAGGTGCTCCGCTTTTCTGTAAACATATCCGTCCTCCACTTTTAGATCCGGGAAGTTTTCTCGATTTGCGGTTACCTTCGCCACGAGATCTTTGAATTCGGCTGATTGAAAGTGTTCGGATTTTAAATTCACTAACAAGCCCTGTTGAAGATCCATCGCAGCTACCTCGTCCTCGTTGACGCGTGATAACGAATCCGGCACCACATGCAGAGAGCCTTTTCGATGCTCGATGCTGAATTTGAAACGCTGCAATGCTATGGCCCATCTTCCCAACCGGGAACTCAAATCACGATTCGCCATTAGCCATTTCAGAGAGGCGTGGTCCGTAACGATCTTGAACGGATGTCCTTCTACGTAGGCTCTAAAATGTTTCAAGGCCACAATTGCAGCTAAACACTCTTGTTCCGTCACTGTATAATTCCTCTGCGCTTTATTTCACTTCTTTGATATAAACGTGATCGGACGCTCATCACCCTCGTCAGTTTCCTGGATTAAAACGGCTCCGACTCCTGATTTACTTGCGTCGCAATGGATGGCAAATGGCTTCGAAAAATCCGGGTTGCCTAAAACTGGTGCTTCACAAAGATGTCTTTTAAGGTCGTCAAAAGCTTTAATCGCTTCGGGGGTCAGACTAAATCTGCGCTTGGTTGTCATTAAGTCGGTCAAGGGAGCAGACAGTGCGGCAAAATTGGGAACGAACTTTCTGTACCATCCACATAGACCCATGAAACTTCTCAAACCCCGTAAAGTTTTGGGGATGGGAAAATCGGTGATTGCTTTCACCTTTTCAGGATCTGTCTGGATCCCTCCATCGCCAATTATGTGACCCAGGTATCGCACTCGTCGCATACAGAAATGACTCTTCTTGATATTAATAGTTAGCCCTGCGCGCTTGATGTATAAGGCAATATCCCTCAAAACATCCAGGTAACTCTCAAAGCTTGAAGATACCACTAACAGGTCATCCAAGTAAACGAAAACTCTGTCTCGGAGGTGCGCGGGGACAACTTTGTCCATCAATCCAGACATCGTGCTGGTGGCATTGCACAGACCGAAAGGCATGACTGTGAACTGATAAAGGGACCTTCCTGGGACGGTGAAAGCTGTCTTGTCTCGAGATCCGATTTCTAGTGGCACCTGCCAATAGGCGTCCTTTAAGTCCAGACTAGTGATGAACTCCGCTTTTGGCAGTCGACTTAGTATTCCACTGATTTGAGGAAGCGGATATGCGTCCTTTTCGGTAAAGCTATTCACTTTCCGGCAGTCCAGGCAAAGTCTCACTTTTCCTGGCTTGGTTACCATCACGATTGGCGAAGACCAAGCACTCTCCGATTCTTCGATCACTCCTAGCTTTAACATTCTGTCGATTTTCACATACATGCTCTTCTCTACGGCGGGGGAAACTGGAAAGTGCCTCTGTTTGATTGGCTTGGCGCTCCCTACATCGATTGAATGCTTTATAAGATTGGTTTTCCCCAGGCCTTCATGAGCAAATGAAGGAAAACAGTTGACAACATTATTCAGCTTAGCCTTTTCCGTTTCCGTCAAGCTGTGGTGCTCATCAAGGTTGTCCGCATCTTTGCTAATTTCTTCCCGCTCTATCTCTGATATTTGGAGTCGCTTAGGAAGAAGATCATATAAACTCCAAGAATCGATGCCTAAATACAAATCCTGCTTCAACGAGGGTACTACGTAGACTTCCAACGGTTTTCTGACATTTTCATACTCGACTTAGATTTTCATTTTCCCTGTGATTCGCTGTTGTTTTCCGTCTGCCGGCCAGTTTGCCTCCTAAGCAACTTATTGATGCTCCAGAATCGAGTAATCCATATACTGTTCGGCTCATGATGCGAACTGGCAAGTATGGACGGGAGTCTAGTGTTTCTGACAGGACCGAACAAATATGTTTCCATCCCATTCTACACTTCCTGACATTTTCCCAAAACGACTTAATCCTTCTAGAACTTCGATTTTGGCTTTCAGCTACCGGGAGTGCGAGCATAGGTTCGGATGGTGACATTTCAGATAATTGGTTGATTTTACAATGTAGTAGTATACTATCATTGTCTTCTTGTAAGTCCGGTTTTGATGATGGGGTGATAAGAAGCTTATCCCCACTTAGTCGGTCATAGTTGACTGGTGACGAGCGGCATTCGAAGTCCTCTGTCTGAACGGCGACTTCTGAATGCCGGATTTTGAGTTTTTTTCACATCTTTTGCAGCTTGGTTTGTATGTATTGGCTGTTCCACATCCGTAGCAAAACACCCTCTTGTCTTACAGGCAGTCTTGATATCGATGTCCCTCCTTGCGGCAGTTCCAACACACTAGGGCAATAGCTTCCACCTCTAAGTCGGATCCCGCGTCGGATGCCTCTTCTAGGACAGGTTGATCAATCAACTCAGAGACTTCCTTTCGGAAAGGAGTCACTTTCCCAAATCCGTGTGACTTTTTGACATCGTCCAGAAAAGCCTCACGCCGTCGACAGATCTCTCTCAGCTTCTGTATTGTTGAGATTTCAACATTCAGGATTTCGTGACGTATTTCCGGTCTCAAATTGTTTATGACAACGCGGACTAGCTTGCGTGCTGACCAAGGGGTTCGCAATTGATCAATCAAGACGTTTATACTGTGGTAGAATCCATCGAACGTCTCATTAGGTTTCTGCTTTCTGCCTCGTATCAATTCCTCTATGTCAACGTCGTCCCGGTTCTGACGGAATTGTAGCCGCAAAGCCGAGCAAAATCTGTCCCATTGAACTTCGGACACAGATTTGTGGTAGCGCCAGTAGAACTCGTTTGCTTTTCCTTCGAATAGGACGCTAGCGTTTCGACATAACACTGCAAAATTTCCTTCTAGTGTCTGATGAGTCAGTGCCTCAACTCTATATATGAAGTCATCTATTGACACTCCCGTACCTGAGAATTTTAGTTTCCATCCGTTTAGTATGTGGACCACCTTATCGGGCCTAATTCCAAGTTGGGACGTGCTTCGAGGTAAAGAAGAGAAATTCATGTCAAACATAACCGGATTCACTCCTTGGATCGATCCCTCTCTATTATTTACCCTTTCATTTACTCTTGACGTCGGTGGGGGTGTACACGATCTTTCCGTGTTACTAGCAACGGAATTTTCTGGAGTTGGAGCTAGTCTCCTCACGCTCTCGACTACTGTGGTATGTATCATTTCGCTCATTTTTTCCGTCAGTGACGAGAGTAGTCTCCGCTCCATTGCGAGCAATGACACAGCGTTATTCATACTACTTTGGCCGCTATTCCTACCACTGGGAGTCTCCCCGATGTTGTTCGCACTCCTAGACGTGCCAGGGATATTATCGGTGGCATTTCTCTCATTGCCAGTATCTAGGAGACGAGACTTAGCTTGCGACCGAGTTTGTAATCCTCCACTTTCGACTAGTTTTATTTGGCTACAATCTGGACAGCTATCGTTGTTTTTAAGATATGCATTCATGCACTTTTTGTGGAAGTCGTGGTGGCATACGGTTTCATGCAACTCAGTTGCAGTTTTTATTTCAGATTTGCAAATGGAACAAACTGTCTTTGTCGGCTCCTCTGAGCCATTTTCCGATGAACGGTCGAGTCCCATTTTAAATTTTGTTTTTTTTTTTTATTTTCATGAAGATATATATATATGTTTAAGTATTATTGTTTCGTTTGTTTTATATTTTTTTTTGAATACGTACAAAGCCTGGCTTCTCCCTATTATCCACGGACATGGGAAAGATATTACTAGCTAACTGGATTTTCTCGGAAAAAAGAAATAAAAGAGTACAGATGAAAAGGAAAATTTTCTCTCTTCTTAACCGTATCGGACTCAGTGCTGTTCGGAACTAGACACTGTCGTAATCCAGATACCTTAAGGAGACAGTGACAGATACTACTTGTTATTCCTCTTGGTCATCCGTGGTTAGAGCACCTCTTTAAGAATGTGCTTCTACTTTCCATCGCATGAGTCTAGAGGAATACCTTTGATCTTTAAAGTGTGGTACGTCAGAAAGGGTTAGAAGTCTAACCGATTTTAAATTTTGTTTTTTTTTTTTTATTTTCATGAAGATATATATATATATGTTTAAGTATTATTGTTTCGTTTGTTTTATATTTTATTTTGAATACGTACAAAGCCTGGCTTCTCCCTATTATCCACGGACATGGGAAAGATATTACTAGCTAACTGGATTTTCTCGGAAAAAAGAAATAAAAGAGTACAGATGAAAAGGAAAATTTTCTCTCTTCTTAACCGTATCGGACTCAGTGCTGTTCGGAACTAGACACTGTCGTAATCCAGATACCTTAAGGAGACAGTGACAGATACTACTTGTTATTCCTCTTGGTCATCCGTGGTTAGAGCACCTCTTTAAGAATGTGCTTCTACTTTCCATCGCATGAGTCTAGAGGAATACCTTTGATCTTTAAAGTGTGGTACGTCAGAAAGGGTTAGAAGTCTAACCGAAGTTTGATGACTTCTGAATCTTCCTATAACTGATTAACTTCACCTCTCAAGGATTGAAACACCAACAAATAGGAAACAAATTCTGACTTGATCATTAATTGTGGCCAGGAGAAAGACTATCGCCTTCTACCTCTGTTTTCCAAAGCAATTATAAAAAAATTAAAGACGGAATTCGAATTTGAAAGTTAGAGAGGAAATTGAAATGGTATTGAAAAGGTTCGAACTTATTTACAATATCAGTGAGTCTCTGTGAGCATTTCTACTCATGAGGCCCCACGTTGGGCGCCAGTTATTTTTAATTTTATTAATTTAATTATAATAAGTTTATAACTGTAACGTGTAACTAGCGGAATTGAGACTTCCGAATCTGTGCTAGCGGGGCACGCTTTAGGATCCGGCTCTAGCTCGTCGGCTTAGGGGGTGGTGGTCTTGCTTGGACAGATTCGAGTTACCCATTATTATTAATAAAATTACTTATAAGAAATTGAGCGTGCTTGCGACAAGGAGATTTAGAAGGAGCTAGATGGCTAAACCGGACGGAATGTGTAGATAAGTTCGGAAGGACGGACACCGTAGAAAAAGAGAACAGACGGAAGAAAATACAGACTCGCGCGCATCACTGGTGTTGTTGTGATCGCTATATCCCCTACCCTACCTTTGACCACTTGCTAAAGAGCGAGACTCTCGTGGTCCCTTATTCCCCTATGCCCGAGGAATCATCGGAGGAGCCAGTATCCTAAGGATTACGCATTCATTTTATGCAAAAAAAAAAACAAGAAAGCAAGGCTACCTTCGGCTTGCCGAAGGTTTTATACCCTTGCAGTTGTACACAGCTATATGTAATAGTACTCTGATTTTTATAAAATTGCAACAGGTACCTTCATTAGGCCGATCGTTGATCGTTATAAATTATAAAACTTCGATTTTGATGAAACTTTATTATTAAGGACATACTTAGATTTGGATGTGGTAAGCCTGATAGCTATATCTTGAAATATAACAAAAATCGACCGATAGGCTCCATGACAGCTGTTCGATATATCAGTCCAATCTGGCCCGTTCCGACTTATTTAATGAAGGCAGAATTAAGAAGCTTGTGAGCCAACTTTTATGAAGATAGCTCAATAACTGGGGGACTAATTTGCGTTGCAACAGACAGACGGACTGACTGATTGTTCCTATAACAGCTATAGAATATAAACGTCTGAGATATTTAAATGGAAAAAATAAGGGCGGGTTACTGTATAACATTCAAAAGTATTGATAATGTGCTGTAATTCCAAGAACAAAACAGGTTTGCATACAAAAACCCTAATTTCAGCCGATTGTTCCTATGGCAGCTATATGTTATAGCGGTCCGATTTTGATACAATTTTGACAGCACATTAGGAACGTAATAAGAATAAGATTTGCCAAATCTTGTTGCAATATCTTGAAAAACAACAAAAATCGGCCGATAGCTTCTATGACAGCTATACGATATATCGGTCCGATCTGGCTCGTTCCGACTTATTTACAGCGCGCAGCAATAAGAAGTTATATGCCAAGTTTCATGAAGATAGCTCAAACACTGAGAGACTAGTTTGCGTTGCAACAGACGGACGGACGGACGGACGGACGGACGGACGGACGGACAGACGGACATCCATTTTTGGACTCCTCTGTTTATGCTGATTCAGAATATATATACTTTATAGGGTCGGAGATGTCTCCTAAGGTGCGTTGCAAACTTCTGGCTAAAATTAATATACCCTCTGCAAGGGTATAAATATACGAGGGTCGTATGATAAGTCCGTGACTTTTTGTATTTGCCGCGCACCTGCTCTAAATACAACACTGCTCCTGTCAGCAGTTATCGATTAACAGCTGACTGTAAAATTTTGAGAAAGCTGCGTTTTTTGGTTTGCGTTTTATAGGCATTGAAAGCAGACGATCTCGTGAATTTTAACGAAAATGGAAAAAAGTGAATTTCGTGTGCTAATTAAGCATTATTTTTTTCAATGGTTAAGAAATGGTTTACTGAGTTCCGTTGTGGTCGTACCAGTACAAGTGATGCCGAACGTTCAGGTCGCCCAAAAGAGGTCGTCATGCCAGAAATCGTCGACAAAATCCATGGAATGATATTGGATGATCGGAGAATGAAAGTGCGTGAGGTAGCTGAGGCTGTAGGCATCTCAACTGAACGGGTACATCACATTTTACATGAATATTTGGACATGAAAAAGCTTTCCGCGCGATGGGTGCCGCGATTGCTCACACACGACCATAAGCGCAACCGTGTGACCATTTCAAAGGAGTGTTTGGCGATGTTCAACCGCAATCCAAACGAATTTTTGCGCCGTTTCGTTACCGTAGACGAAACATGGATCCACCACACCACACCAGAGACCAAAGAACAATCAAGACAGTGGGTTTCTCCGGGTGAACGTGCACCAAAGAAGGCCAAGGTGGGTCTGTCGGCCAACAAGGTCATGGCCACAGTTTTTTGGGATGCACAAGGTATCATTCACATCGATTACCTTGAAAAGGGTAAAACGATCACCGGCGAATATTATTCAGAGCTTTTGGACAGATTCGATATTGATTTGAAGCAGAAACGACCGCATTTGGCGAAAAAAAAGTGCTGTTCCATCAGGACAATGCACGGGTGCACACGTGTGTAGTCAGCATGGCAAAATTTCATAAATTGGGCTACGAACTGCTACCCCATCCAGCATATTCTCCAGATTTAGCCCCCTGTGACTATTTTTTGTTTCCAAACATGAAGAAATGGCTCGGCGGTAAGAGATTCGGGTCAAATGAAGAGGTCATCACAGAAACAAACGACTATTTTGAGGGCCTTGAGAAAACCTATTATTTGGAAGGAATAAAAAAATTGGAAAAACGCTGGACTAAATGTATAGAGCTAAAAGGAGATTATGTTGAGAAATAAAACGCTTCTTTGACGAAAAAAATATATTTTATTCAAAAAGTCACGGACTTATCAAACGACCCTCGTATATATATAATCTTTTAACCGAAATAGACAGAGACTCCCTCATAGTCCCTAATGATGAGGCGAAGTATCTGCATTTACAGATTTTGTAATTTTATTTATTTACAATATTAGAAAAGTTTATGTTCCGCTAAACTAGAACAATGGGTACATTTATTTCATACGATTTTCAAGTTTGGCAGCAGGAATGAATTCAAGAATTTTTTTAATTTTTTTTTTTTTTAACTTTTGTTGGTGAAATTTATTTAGTCTTTTTTTTTTCAACGAAAAATTCATTTAAATTTTTGAAAGTTTGAGTTTGTCGGAATTTGAAAGGAAAATAAAACAAAGGAAAAAATGGCGCGTGCGCCCTCTTGCTTCACTCCAGACTTAACTATTTTTCTTATCTTTCCTTTCTTCTATTTTTCTTAGTTTTGGTTTCGATATTTGTTCCATTTAGAATTTCGATTGGTAAGAGATATTTTATGCATAATGAATAAATTTTTTTATGACACACTTACCCCTCATGCTCCTCGGCGAAAGGTCGACCTCCCGGCGCAGGTTGGCTGTGGGAATAATTTTATTTGGCTAATCGCCCACCAATCCGAAAGTGACACAAAAATTCAAAACAACAAAAAAAATATAAATATGAAAGAACTGAATAAACTTCACAATTTTTCCAACAAACATTTTTTTTTTTTTGTATTTAATTTTATCCAACTGACCTCTGCTCTCTTTAAGCCATCATTTTCTACACGACTTCTAACTAAATTTTATTATTCTTTTTCTATTTTTTGATTTTTATTTTCTTTTCCGTTTTATTTATTTATTTATTTTTTTTTAATTTTTATTTAACTTTATTTTTACTTTAATTCAGTTTATTCCCAATCAATTAGTTCTGTTTGAATCTTGATTTTTGTACTTCGATTTTGTATCCTCCTCTTATCCTTTTCACTATTTTTTTTGATTTACAATTTCATTTTCATTTCATTTCTGTCTTCCATTTTTTTTATTTTTTATTTTTTTTTTTATTCACTGTCCTTTAATTTCATCTTTCATGACATTATATATGTATATTTTTCGATTAATTGTCTTTTAATTTGTTTTAATTTATTTTAATTTTGTTTCACATTTTGTGTTTAAACTGTCTTTCCACTTTGAATTCTTTAAGTTTTTTGTTTTCACTTGCTTTCGCGCAATGGCCGCCGCGCTGTTGAGGCGTGCATCGCTGGGGTGCTCCGCTGGCCGGTGCCGATGCGCGCGTGTGTTGCCGGATTTACCCGAGTTCAGGTGAAAATAGACGCGATCGCCGCAAGAACCCTCCTTTGATTTCGGGCTGATCCTTCCGCGACCGGATGGGCGTATTTCCCTTACAAAAATTTTCGACGCGAGGTTCGATGGCAAGATTACCGAAGGGAAATTTTTTTTTTTTCTTGACCGATGTCTTACTTCCACGATGGTTCAAACGGAGAAGGATTAAGTTGGCGTCAAGCCAGTGCACTTTCCTATATGCAGGACTGCATTTTTGCGAGCTAAGCCTTCCAATGCAACTCTGTATGCAGGAATGTAATTAGGCGATCGGAGCTTTACCCTGCAGCTCCGTACTAGTTGCCGTTTGAAATTTTTCTAGGACTAATAATCAGCTTAGCAGAAATAATTTTGTTATACAACACTTCGGGCGCCAATACACTAATTTGATATAGAAACTCTTGAACTGATGGAACCGTAAGTTCTCCATCATATTTCACTCCCCACCCTTGGATAAGTTGCGTTACCCTTTCAGGACTCAGCGTCGTAATAGAGCGCGTTTCGCTTTGCAAGAATGAGTTTGCTTGAGACGAGCGTGACTGAACAGCATTGTTCGAAACCCTAAGTGGTGTTACATTAGTTTGAGGATGCACATTAGATAATTCAGCTTGAATGATACTTTCTATTCTTTCGAAATTCTATCATAATCGATTTCTACCAGGAGCTTTGATTGTGTATCTGTTACTTGAGAATTTTGTACATTATTTTGAGGTCGTGTTGTACCTCCCCTTCCTCGGCTACCTTGCGTAGGACGGCTGGTTGGCTGAGTGCAAGGGTTGGATAAATGGTCTTCACTTGGAGCATTTGACTTGTTCAGTTGTGTTGAGACACAGGCCTACGCTGACCTCTGCACATACACTCTTGTCTCATCAGCTGCGACTGTTGCTGAAGGACCTGGCATTCCGTCTAAAATCAATTGTATACCTCCCGTGGATTATTAAATAGGACACTTCGGGGTATCTCTAAGATAATTGTGTAAGCAATATCGATGAAACATATGACCACATTCAGTTGTTACAGCAACTGAGGATCCTGTCAAGTGTTCATCGCATAGAAGACAAGTGACTATTGGTTCCTGTGGTTCTTGCCCCAATAAATCGGTTTCATGGTTTTGTGCAAGTGGCATGTTTGGTTGAAACATAAGCCAGTTACGAAAGAAAATTAAAACGGGTCACACAAGAGATCAGTGACACATTCAACACATACATATATTAATAAAAGTAATATAGGTTTATTTACTTATGTAATTTTTTGATTTATGTTATGATTGGTTTAGTTATTAATTTGTTTAAATTTCTTAAGTTGTTTAGTTTCTTTGGACTACTCATGGGCCAAACTATATATAAGTTATATTATGATAGATTGTTAGTATTAGTAGTCCCTCGTTGGCTGCGGCAGGGGAGCTGCAGGCAGCTTGATGAGAATGAAGCCTGGGTGCGGCAGGTATGCGCCCACACTCAGTCCCGCGACGGTGGTGTCGTCGGAAGCTTACAATTCCCTCAAAGGTTCCTTCCACTTCACGAGGGCGTCGGGAGTGGAACTTCGATCACGGCAAGCAGTTTGTGATCGGCAGTGCACATGCTAACAGGCTCCTTTGTAGCGCGGCAGGTATGCGCCCACGCTAGGAACACTTGACACAATTACAGTTCGTACGCGTTGCCTCAACGGGGCAACAACGGGTGCACTAGAGATTGATTCGAGTCTTCTGATTTGGTAGAGACTGTGCGGCATGGACTTGCCCTCGCACCGAACCGGGGAGTAAAACACTAGAGTTGCTTCACAAGATTTATTGCGGACCGAACGCGTCCGTTAATTATGAGTTAGGATGTTAGACAGAACAGAAGTACAATATCAACTTAAGAGCTAAACCCTAAAGCCGCGGCGATCGAAACGCGCAGCATTGTTGACTCTGCATTCTCACGGAGTCGCCGGCACGTTTCGCTGACTACGCGCCTCGTGCAAGATATTTGGTTTCACTGATTCAAGGAACATGAAACGCAAGTTAGGCGGAATTTGGTGCCTGGTGAGCGGATGTCGTTAACTAATGTTAACTACTCCCTCCTTTCGAAACATGGTCGTCCCTGGCCATGCCTACATTCTCCAGCACTTGCTGCACCACATCCAAAGTCTTCCTTCTACGCCTTAGCTTCAGGAAGGCGAGGATGCCAAATGCGACAACCCCAACTATGGAGCAGGTTGCCGCTGCTGCAACCGGATTGACAACCACCTGCGTGCGCAACTCCGTAATTCGCTGCAGGTTCTCTTCACTTAACCTGTGAAGGAAAGGCAGGCTCAAGAGTGAGTGATGATACGTCACGTTGAGTCGGGCGGAGGCGGCTGTTTGTGGGACCCTCTTCTGGTGTCTGCTGAGGTTGACGTACTTTGTGTTGTTGACGTACGCAACCCGATCAAAGGTAACCAAGTAGGTTCCGTTGACTGAAACCTCGGGCTTGTCATCCAGACTGACCCTGACCAGGGCATCGTTTACCACCAGTATGCCCTCATCGATGGTAGATATCGAGGGCAGATCATTATCCTTGGTGCCACAATGCGCCTCGGTTCCAGCGTGAAGACGTTGCGCACAAGTCCTCTCTAGGGTCTCGCGGCAGAACGTTGCTGTGGGAGTCTTAACGCAGGAGGAGACAGCGGTGACGCCATTAGGGCATTCGGCAACAGTATCTTCTGATAGGTGGAGTACTCGACCAGCATGCGCGACGGGAAATATTTTAATTTTTTTACAAGTCATCTTAGGTCTAGGGAAGCTAATAACAAAACTTAAGACTTCGCCATCTGTCAAAACCTTTACCCTAGCTGCACTAAACAACTGGGCAATCGACACCTCTGCGGAACTCTTGCTCAAGATCGCCTCTACATCATCCGAATCTATAATCGCCGGGTTTACTACGTTAAGTTTAGCTAAAGTGATTGCAATCATTAGATTCTGTATTTCTAGAGTGAGGATTCTGTTCCGGGTTAAAAGTGTTTCGTACAAGTGGGCCGAGTCAATCTCTTCCCTTTTCTTTACCTTCAAAATTTGGTTAACAACGGAGGTGAGTGAGTTGATCTGCTCCTGAGTTCTGGAATTAATTCTAATCTGCCTGTTATTTGCCCTAATAAGTTCTTCCTCCGTCAGTCGGGTCTGTAATAGGTCGTCCGCGTCCGGAGTGCCTGCAACGACCTTAAGGGCTGACCCCAGAAAGTTGATGTTCCTAGCATGTCTCCTATGTACCCCCAAAGTCGTCAGTAAAGTCTGTATGTGCGTAGTGTCCACCTTCAAAATCTTTTTCATATGAGAAAGCGGAAAGGTCTTAGTCAGTTCCATTGTCTCCCGTACGTACCTTCTGTACTCGGTCAAGTTCGAGGTGTGTCTAATGTAAGTGGTCTCGTTCCATACTACCGCGGTGCCGTCCGAAATGGGGATGTAGTTAGAGTGGGAGTAGTCCGTCAGTTTTGCATCTGTCCAAGGGACCAATCCAAGCAACGATAAGAGGCAGAAGTGTCTGAAATGCGAATGGAAAGCTGTCAAGTCTGTCTGTTGCCAATAAGTGAGCAGCTCTAACGGAGATTGTCCTTATGGACCACCCTCCCTTTAATGAGAACAGTCGTTCCCAAATCTGCTTCCACCTTCTGTTCTACGTACAGTGGCGTAACTTTGTCTCCTAGCCTTTTGTTTGACTTTACTAACACTTTTTCCCCTACGTCGAATACTCTATTCTGGCGAGAGGGATTATTTCTTACCAACTGCTCTTGCTGGGCCCTCTCGAGCCTTGCAAAGATCTCTGCTGCAAGTTTAGAAGCCGTGTGGACAATCTCAACTGGTCTCGCCCTAGTAACAGAGTGAAAGGTCCTATTATACTCAACAGCTGCCTGTAGGAAGAGCTCTACGATGTCATTTGTTGACCTTTGCAGCTTCAGACACCTAGCGATCTCTGTAAGAGTGCTGTGGAACCTTTCTACCTGCCCATTAGAAGTGCTATGAAGGGGCGGAGCGTTCACTACGTCAATGTCGTACTGATTTTTCAACATTGACCGAATTGTATCCGAGTTGAAAGAAGGTTCATTGTCACAGTACATAACCTTTATCTCGGGAAAAACGTTCACCAACTGAAGTATGGGTACCTTCACATCTACGATAGTCCGAGAGGCTACTGGCTGTACCAAAGCAAACTTAGAAAACTTGTCAACCGCTGTCAGGAAATGTTTCCCCGCAGTTGAAAAATATCTATGTGAATTATTTCCCCCACGCGTGTAGGAATAGGAGTGACCCCCAGCTCTTGCCTTTTCGGGTGCCTGTCGTATTTCGCCTTGTCACACACCTTGCAATTTGCAACTACTTCAGCTGCGATCTTACCCATTTTCGGGAAATAATAGTCAAGCAGAATCTGCTTGACATTCTCCTGGGCGGCCCTGTGCGCCCTGTTATGCTCTGAGACCGTTATTTCTTTTTGTTCGTCCTTGTTGGTAATGTCCGTCACCCGTCTTTTACAGAACCAAAACCTTGTTGCAGGAAAGAGTTCAATCAATCCATCCTGAATGCTCGCTAAAATGGGTAGCTCGCAATGTATGGCATTTACAACGTCCGGCTTAATCACGTCCTTAACCGTGTCGAGAAGTGTTTCCCTGCGTCTAAAAGCGATATGGTGGCGAGTCTTGTTGCCAAACAGAACGAATGTGCGTTTTGAGTCCGTGGACGACTCCTCGAGAATCACCTGGTTCCTGAAGCAGTTTAACGGTTTATCAGTGGCCTCAATAACATTAGTTAGAGAGATCTCACTGTGAGCCGTGGCCACGATAGATTGGCCTGAGTTCTGCAGTGCATTAACGTTTTGCCGAGACAAAGCGTCCGCTACAAAGTTTTCTTTGCCTGGTTTGTATAGGACTTTGGCCCCGCTTTCCTCTATACGGGCTTTCCACCTCTTTACTTAGGAATTGGGGTTTCGATCGGACACTGCGTATATCAGGGGTTGGTGATCTGTATAAATGTTGATGTCGCTTTTACCGTACAGGTAGTGGCGAAGAGTGTCTAATGACCAAACAATTGCCAGTAACTCCCTCTCGTTCGTGGCATAGTTGACCTCTCTGTCCTTTAGGCTCCGAGAAATCATCGTGATAGGTTTGTTGCCTTGGGATAGGACTGCGCCTATACCAGATGCCGAGGCATCGAGGTCGAATGGTTTTGAAAAATCCGGATATTGGAGAATCACGTCCTCCGAGGCAAGCACATTCCTGAGCTTGTCAAAAGCGTCTAGCTGTATCTCGTCGAAAACTACAGGAATATTCTTCGAGCGATATTTGCTCACTTTGCCGCCTTCGCCTTTTAGAATGGCAGTTAGGGGCCTTGCTATAGCCGCAAAATCCTTAATGAAGCACCTGTAGTAGCTAGCGAGACCCAAAAAGGACCACAACTCAAACAGGTTGCTCGGCTGCTTGAACTCTTTGATCGCTCTTACTTTCTCTGCACTCGTCCTGGTGCCTTCCTTTGTTACGACAAAGCCCAGAAACTCAACCTCTTCCTTAAAGAACTGAGATTTCTGTTTGGACACCCTCATGTTCGCGTCGTAGAGGCTCTGTAACACCTGGCCGACGTGCGAGACGTGCTCTACCTCATTCTCGGAGAAGACAATTACATCGTCAACATAGACGTAGCAAGTCTTTCCAATGAAATCTCGTAAAACATCATCAATAGCCCTCTGAAAAATGCTCGAGGCATTTTTTAGGCCGAAGGGTAGACGGCAGAATTCATACTTGCCACCGTTTACCGAAAAGGATGTCTTTTCCCGGTCCTGTTCTGCCAGCATGATCTGGTGATAGCCAGATTTCAAGTCCAAAGTCGTGAAGTATTTAGCTTTCCCTAAGTTTGACAGAATCATGCTGATGCTTGGCATCGGGTACTTATCCGCTATGGTCTTTGAATTGAGTTTCCTGAAGTCGATGACCAAGCGCTTATTAGGCGAGCCCGAAAGATCGGAGCCTTTCTTTCCAACAACCCATATGGGATGTTGTAAGGGGACCTGGAGGGTCGAATTATGCCGTTACTTAACAGGTCTTCAATTTCTTTGTTAACAAAGTCGGCCGCACCCATTGGAAACGGGTACATTTTTGAATATACCGGCTCGTTGTCTTCAGTCCGGATTGTCGCAACAACGTTGGTGTTGAAGGGGAGTTTCTTAATTGGGTCCGCAAAAGCCTTTAAGCCCGTGGACATCATTTTAATGAAACTTTCACGAATTTTGGGCGGTACGTCAATGTCGTCTACCTTGGTAAAATTGACCTGGGCGCATCTTATGAACTTTAAAGGTTCGGATCCCCCATTGAATCGAATGAAGTTGTTTTTTAAGTCGAGGGTTGCATCAACCTGCAACAGCTGATCAAACCCAATTATTCCGTCAAATGTGGTAAGTCCGGGTACATGAAAAAACGGGCTGGTGACACCGAGAATATTGAGAAAACTTTTGTGGCTGATGCTGTTGAATCCATGTATGGATTTCACAACAAATGGGGTCTTTACTGGAACGGGATGAGCTATGTTTAGGTCTGGTTTTATGTAGCTCTTTGACGCCCCGGTGTCAATCAGAAACTTTAACGTTTTCCCTGCGTTCGTTTTGGACGAACGGAAGCAGGGATACTCCGCTAAAAAATTGAGGCCATCAGTCTCATGTTCAGACTCATTATCTGCCTCTAATTCTTCAGCGGCTTCTTCAGCAGCCTGAGCATATTGCTCCTCATAGTCGGCCTCCTCTTGTTCCTCTTGACGCAGGTGGTTTACCCTCTGTCGTCTAAAGTCGGATATTCTCTGAGAATTGGCTGGTCTTTTCTGGTTTAGCTGTTGCTGATTACCTCCGAACACCGGTAATGGTGCTTGGCTCGGCCCTGCAATAGCTTGCCGTTGAAAGCCGGTTGGTCGTCGGAACCTGGAGGATGAATCGACCTCCATTTTTTCCACCTGGTCTGGCTTCTTCTCATTCGGACGGAATCCCTGATCCCTAGAGAAGTAAGGGTTTTTCCCAGGCTCCGCCTGTCGTTGATTGGGGCGGCCTTGAAATTGTCTGGTAGCCTGTCTTCTAATGATTTAGCGTACTGAGCTGCAAACGTATACCTGTCATGATTTGACTCTACCTCCTGTGCCATAGCTAAGGCCGAAGGCAGATCTGCCGGGTGAGACGCGAAAAGAACGTCAGTGAGATTTCGACGTAAGCCTGACACGAACACCCTAAGTGCGTCACCCCTGTATTTCTCGTTCATAAAGCTTGCTCGGTCCGCTTCAAGGGTCATGGTCGCCTTATTTGTTAGGAGTGTGAGCTTCTTCTCAACCTCCTCGTAAAATTGAATGATGGACTGAGGACCCTGTCTAAGTGTCGTGAGCTCCTGCTCGAGCAAGTACAATGGGCGTTTGTCCGAGTAAGTGAAGTCAAGTCGAGCGATTATGGCATCGAAGTTCAAAACAGTGTTGAACGAAGCTAAGACTGCATCGGCTGATCCTCTAATTCGGTTCCGAACTATAAGAACAGCCTGGTAGTGTTTAGAGCTGCCATCATGGGGCTTGAACAAGGCATATGCGGCCACTGCCGCCTGTCTCCATGAGACATACTGCTCCTGCGACCCATTGAATTCTGGAAGTGACTTAACGGCATCCAAACATTCATTACATTCAACGCCCTGTATCACTCGGATCGGCTGGTATATTGTTACCTCGGTCGTGGTTACAACTGTGGCCCGAAGCTGATCAGTTACATGCTGCAGTCTGGTCTCAAAACCTACCCTCTGCTGCTCTAAAGCGGCAGATACAGCTGCTGTAATAATTCGCTGAATGTCTTCTGCGCTAATCTTGCGATTCTGTCCGGCTAGCTTCCTCGTCAGTATTTCGTTATTCAGACGGTCTAGCAGTCTGTCGTTATTCCACTCACTCATACACCCAAAGCCAACCAAACTTAAGTTGAGAGTCAAAACAAAATAAATGGCAGGGAGAAAGATGAAAACAAAACAGCGGCTGGTTGTACGAAACAGAAACAACCACGGAACATAAAGAAAAGTCAAATGAATGAACAGACCCCGCGGCCGGTTCGTCTGACTGCGTGTCAATTTCAGTTGTGCGACACACAATATCAATGCAATTCCAAGAGAGGCGCAGCGTTGGAATGTGCTGACACAGCTCTTAAACTCGACCAAACGAATTTAAAATGTATTTTTTTTATTTTGATTAAGGGTTTTTTTTCTAAGATTGCATTCACAAGTCGCTATTCTTGAATTTATTTTTAATTGAATTTATAAATTTATGGTCCTATTCTGAGGCGATAATGAAGAAGTTTTCCACTTACATGAGCATATTGTGAATTTAATTTCCGGGGCGTAGATTCTTTTAACCCGTTGGGCGCCAGTTATATTAAGATAGATTGTTAGTATTAGTAGTCCCTCGTTGGCTGCAGCAGGGGTGCTGCAGGCAGCTTGATGAGAATGAAGCCTGGGTGCGGCAGGTATGCGCCCACACTCAGTCCCGCGACGGTGGTGTCGTCGGAAGCTTACAATTCCCTCAAAGGTTCCTTCCACTTGACGGGGGCGTCGGGAGTGGAACTTCGATCACGGCAAGCAGTTTGTGATCGGCAGTGCACATGCTAACAGGCTCCTTTGTAGCGCGGCAGGTATGCGCCCACGCTAGGAACACTTGACACAATTACAGTTCGTACGCGTTGCCTCAACGGGGCAACAACGGGTGCAGTAGAGATTGATTCGAGTCTTCTGATTTGGTAGAGACTGCGCGGCATGGACTTGCCCACGCACCGAACCGGGGAGTAAAACACTAGAGTTGCTTCACAAGATTTATTGCGGACCGAACGCGTCCGTTAATTATGAGTTAGGATGTTAGACAGAACAGAAGTACAATATCAACTTAAGAGCTAAGCCCTAAAGCCGCGGCGATCGAAACGCGCAACATTGTTGACTCTGCATTCCCACGGAGTCGCCGGCACGTTTCGCTGACTACGCGCCTCGTGCAAGATATTTGGTTGCACTGATTCAAGGAACATGAAACGCAAGTTAGGCGGAATTTGGTGCCTGGTGAGCGGATGTCGTTAACTAATGTTAACTTATACGGACCAGTTTGTCTTTGTTTTTTTTTTTTCTGTATAAGTGATTGGTTTTGAATTATGTATACGTGTTAATAAGAAGACTCCAGGAAAGGATGTAGTGCCGTATCTCAACATTCACATATTCCAATTTCCCATTGTGCATCTCTAAGATCGCAATCATAACTCTCATTGTAGTAGATGTCAAGACTGACTTTCGCTGAGTTATTCAAGGTGTACGTGTAGGTGTTGCTTTTTCAAGAAATTACGTTAATATGTGCACCCATAGGAGTATACAAATCTTATGAAAGCTGCTGAGGGTTATTCTTCGGGCTTGCCAAAGGAAATACTATTTCTCTCAGTTATTTCCATAAATCCCATGCCCTATGTGTTTTCTTCACCGATTCTGGCTTTTCTCGTTCGCATGAGGAATGAGTGCTGGCTATATACTTTTTTCCAAAACTCATTTTCCACTCAGCTTCCTTAAATTAAGACATCGGGTGCCTGCTATGGATTATCCAATCTCGGCTATAAGGGATTTATATAGCAACAACAATATAGATTATAGGTGTTATTACTTATGAGACATACGCGGATCTTTAAATATTGTTATATTTCTCCTGACTCTTCCTTTGAGTCTTTTTGTAGTGAGATCCAAGTTTATCACACAATAGAATCGAACCTGCTTTATAATTCGTAAAATTCACTCTCGAATTGAAAGACTTCTGATGGATGACTGAAAGCTTATTTCGTCTACAGCCATATTTCAATCAGAGACCCGTGTGAAAGTATCAGACCGAAGCTTGCATATATCGCTGTCAATCAGAGTATTTTTAAGCATAGATTAAGCCGTTTCGCCACTGCAGTGCACTGATGGAATTATTTCGAAAATTGACGTCTCTGAACCTTCTGTTGAGGAGCTATTTTGTAATAAAATATAATTCCATGCGCAATTTAAGATGTTATGTTTTTACACACATAGCGGCCCTACGTTGGGCGCATTTTTTTGTAATAGTTAAATAATAATATTTGCTGTTGCTAAACAAGTTGCATAAATCTAATTTAGAATTGTAAATTTAAATAATAGTCGTATTTAATGTTTAAATACAAACAAACAGTCAGTACGTTTACATGAGTGTTATACATACGTGTATAATATACGTATGTACAATCTTCATACATACATCTGCTATACAACTGCTAGTGTCTCTTTCTCTAGTCACAGGGGACCCTGGATGCGGCTAGTTATCATTCGGTTGGTGTGGTTCGATGACTAGAAAAGGTGTTAATATATATATATAGAAAACAATTGGTAGCTTTACAAAAAAAAATTTAGTCCCGTTGCCTTTTTCAGATCGATCATACAAATCATAAATTTACTGACGTCATTCAAGTGATGACGAAGCTGCTATAGGTGTTGGTACAGCCCGCCTTCTTTACCCGCCCTACCATGATTTCCTTTCGGCGAAGCTTATAGGAAATCCCTAAACGAATCGGCTGATATGAAAGCTCAGCCCATTTTCATCCAAAGAAACATATTTTTGAATTTAGTTAAACATTATAAAATAATTCATTTATTTACAAGTATGCTAAATAGAGTTGATTGTTGTAGCATGATGCTACGCGGGGGTAGTGCAATAGTGTTGCAACAAATTATTTTTCTTTCTTTCAAATTCAATTCAGATTTTTTTTAATTAAAAAAAAAATTTTTTTTTTCTCATTTTTATATATAAAGTTTCAAAAATAGGGTAATAAATGTATAATATGGCATTTTCTCTTCATTGGATTTTTCCTTTTCTTGTAGTTCGATTTAAACATTCATTTAAACATTTTTTTTTCTTTCTTTTTTAATAGATTTAATTCATTAAAGTTTGGTCAGTGAATTGATTAATTAATTTATGAAATTATATCGTGTGCAATAAAATTTTCTTTCACTTACCCCGACAAGATCCTTGGTACCAAGTTGATGTACGGTGTTTGTTGCTGCTTGTTACAAAATAATGATATTTATGGCACACACCTAATTAACAATTCACTGTGAAGGAGCTTATATATATTATTTTTTCTTAATTTTTATTTCTTTTTGCACGATCAGTTAAGCACACAGCCTTGATCGAAATGACTACGAAGGTGTTTAAACAAATTTATAACAATGAAGAAGAAAAACAACTGATTCAACCGATTTTCAAAATTAATCTTAGGATCTTTTAAGTATCCATAGGTAATGCGAATGATTAGAAATTGAAACCAAATTTAATTCCATTTAGTACTCATATTAAATTTAATTTGTAATTTTTAAGTACTCATATTACTTTTAATTTCTTATTTTTAATTGTTTCCTTTTGTTTTAAGTATTTATAGTAAATTTAATTTTCTCTTTTTTTTTGTTTAGCGTGAGTGTGAGGTGTGTGTGTGTGTGTTGTGAATTTACACTGATTTTATAATGTTTTAAACTGAGATCACTGTGTGTATTATCATGTATGTGTATGATTTTTACATGATTGATGTGTGTGTGTCGTGAGTTTATATTTTTAAAAACTTAGTTGTCACTATTCACTATCACTATTCCACGCCCCAATGGTGTCGATGTCGTTAAAGATGGTGAATTAAAGATGAGTGGCATCTCAGCCGGCCAACAATGTACGCTTGTATGTACTTGCAGAAATTTTTTTTTTATACCCTTCGACCATTGAAAATGGTCAAAAAAGGGTATACTAACTTTGTGCAATGTATGTAACAGGCATATGGAGGCGTGGCAGACCCCATAAAGTATATATATTCTTGCTCAGGATCACTAGCCGAGTCGATTGAAACATGTCCGTCTGTCTGTCCGGCTGTCCGTCTGTTTGTTTGAGACAACGGATCTTAGCTATTAAAAGAGCTAGAGACACCAAATTTGGCATGGAGGTTCCTATGTTTCCCAACCAGATATAGTTTATTTCAAATGTTTGATGCCACGCACACCGCCCCCGCAAATCGGTAATTTACGATTATTAAGTAAAGTATTGAACTTATTAAGTTGCGCTTTGGTATGTATAATGCGTAATGCCATATAAACGTATTCTCCAAATTACAATCCGATCGGACTAATAACACAGGAGTTATTCAAGTCAACGTTTTCGATACAAATGTACGAGCAGCAGCCGGTGCGCTGCTTGGAGTTGACGTCGACTTCGACGTTGCGTCTCGCCGTTTCACGCTTTACGCGCGTCGCTGTGTGAGTGCGAGCGAGTAAGCTATATGTTGAGAAGTATTCGTGCAGAATTTCTGTTTGAAATTATGAGTGTGGTTACACGTTTGTAACAGATTTAGAAAATTGGGAGAAGGGTATCCTACTGTCGGGCGTTCGACTGTAGCCATATCCACTTGTTTTTTAAGTGTGTTTGTTATTTATTGAATCATCTCACTTTTGAGTCTAACAATAAGTTTGCTAATCTTAATCTATGATAGTTTACAATTTGAAGGTTAATTGTATTGGGGTTAGGCGGCCCTTAGAAGAATTACGCTGGGCTGGTAGGTCATTTCGCTGCAGGCGGGTTGAGCTGCGAGTTTTTAGTAGGTGCTTGGCAAGAGGATTTGGATGTGAGTAAAGCTTTTTTAAGTATTTGACTTTTTTTTCAATTAATAGCATCATTTACATGTTTTATGTTTAAGTCCCTGTGGATATTCGCGCTTCGAACATACCAAGGAGCCCCGGTCATGGTGCGCAAGATTTTTGATTGGGCTCGCTGAACTATTTCGATGTTGCTTTTTGACGCACTACCCCATAGCTCAGAGCCGTACGTCCATATGGGCTTAAGCACAGAGTTATATAAGAGTACTTTATACTCCAGCCTTAGTGGAGAGTTGGAGTTGATAAGCCAGTGGAGACCAGCTGCCTTGAGTTTCATATGCGTAGTCTTAGCTTCAATGTGCTTTCGCCAGGTGAGCCGCCTGTCTAGGTGTACGCCCAGATACGTTACTACGGCAGCTTGTGGGACGGGTGTATTGTGTAGGGCTAATGGGGACATGTTTCTCTGTTGAGTGTGAAAGTTACGTGCTTGCTTTTGGCCTCGTTAATGCGGATGCGCCAGTCTGCAAACCATCTTTCCACCCGTATGTGGTGGCGAGCTAGTTGTTCAGTTGCAATTTTTGGAGAATGGGAGTTACTGAGGATCGCAGTATCATCGGCGAATGTGTGTGTTGTTAGCTGGGAGTTAGTTGGGATGTCCGATGTGAACAAGATGTAGAGAACAGGGCCCAGAACGCTTCCTTGTGGGACACCAGCGTTAATATTGCAGTCGTGGGACACACTGTTGTTGCACCTAACTGCGAAAGTGCGTTTGTAGAGGTAAGACTCCAGCAGCTTGTGTGTGTTTTGCGGCAACATTTGTAAAATTTTGAACATAAGTCCATCAAGCCAGACTCTATCAAAAGCCTGAGCTACGTCCAGGAATAGCGCCGAGCAGTATTCGCGGTGCTCAAAGGTAGTGCGTATTTCAGACGTGATGCGATTAACCTGTTCAATGGTTCCATGCTTCTGTCGGAAGCCAAATTGGTGTGACGGTATTATATTACGTTGTTTGATGTATGGCGTTAATCGTAACAGGAGCACCTTTTCAAAGAGCTTAGATAGGCATGTTGAAGGATAATTGGCCTGTAGGATGCTGGTGAAGTTTTGTCCTTTCCTGGCTTGGGAATCATTATTATAATTGACTTTTTCCATTGCTTTGGGAAGTTGCCAAACTTAGCAATTGCGTTAAATAGCTGACAAATTGATTGAATCATACATTGGGGGAGGTACTTGATCATTGTTGCCGTAACCAAGGCATGACCAGGCGATTTTCATGGCTTTAGTTCTTTGATTATTCTCACAATTTCGTTTGGTGTAAAAACAATTAGATTCAAGGAAGCGCAGTTGCCAGGCGACAAGCGGAGACTAAACGAGTTGGTAGAGGGGTTAGGCTGAAAGACTTTTTCCAGGTGGTCAGCAAAGGAGCTTGCACCTTTGTTCGTCGCTACGAATCCATTTGCCATCAGCATCCCGTAGAGGTGTAGCAGCTTCTGTTGTTGCTTGGAGGTGCCGGTGTGCTTTCCACAGAGAGTGTTTTGTGCTGGATGGTGAGAGTTGCTCGATTTAGCTGTGTTGTGCTTCCGCTTCCTCGAGCTTGAGTGCTCTGGTAAGCAAGCGCGTGGCGGCCTTTAGTTTTGCTTTGAGCTCAAGGATCTATGTTTCTGCCACTCCCTGCGCAGGCGTCGTTTATCAAGCACCAGGTTCTCGATGTCTCTGTGCGTTTTGTTGGGTTTTGTAGAGGCGAGCAAGTCTGGTGGTGTAGAGACTTTTGCTGCTGCCACGAGCGTAGATACCAGCACGCTGTTAAGGTTGTCGATGTCTTCTTCGGAGCTTAACGAACTTAGCGCACCAGTGTGTGCGCAGACGTACTTTTTAAATGTAACCCAGTTGGTTTTGTTGCTTGTGAGTCTATAAGGCTTCTCGTTAACCTGCGGCTGCTGAAGGAGATTAAGTAAGACTGGAGAGTGGTCAGAAGATAGGTCTGGGAGTGACACTGCTGAGATGAGATGGGATGGAATTCCTTTGGTTATTGCAAAGTCGATTAGGTCGGGGATTTTTTTTGGATCCGCTGGCCAGTATGTAGGTCTTCCCGGTGACACGTAGCTAAGCTTTCTTTTAGTTTTAATTATTGTGTTGTAGAGTTCCTTGCCTTTGGGGGTTATGAGGCGAGATCCCCAGTATGTGTGTTTGACGTTGTAGTCGCCAGCCGCGACAAAACGCTCCCCTAATTTGTTGAAGTATTCCATGAAGATGTCTTCAGTGATTGAGAAACGAGGTGGATATACTGCAGCTAAAATGATCAGGCCATTTCCAGATTGCACGCTAATGGAAGTGGATTGCAGATAAGGTTTTACGTAAGTGCTATATGGATGATGCTTGATGCGTGCTCTTATTAGTACTCCAGTGCCTCCATGGGTTTTACCGTCTGGGTGGTTTGTTGGATAGAATCGGTATCCTGGTATCTGGAAGTTGTATTTATTTGTCAAATGCGTTTCAGATAACAGCATGACATCGATATGTTTTCCGTTAAGAAACTGTGAAAGCTCAAGTTTGTGCTGTGAGACGCCGTTGGCGTTCCACGTTGCTATTCTTAGAGAAGCCATTATACTGATTTTGTGGATACAATCAGCTGTATCAGCGTGTTCTGATTCCTCATCAGCTCTTGTAGTGTGGCTTGCATAAAATCCATGAATTTTTCCAGGCTTTGTTGCAGTGAGGTCATCAACGCTTCAATGCTAGCAGGCGGATTCTGCGTGTGTTGTTGGTCGTTTGAGGTCTTGTTTGCTGGCTGGGAATTACGCGGAACTTCTGTTGATGCAGTTGGAGGCTTGGTGCCTGATATGAGAGCGCTTGCAAAGGAGACGCTAGGGTCGCTACGTAGAACAGGCTGGGATGGTGCTAGGGAAGTGGTTGCTCTGTTTGAGGCTGCGGCGACGAAGGTGTGGCTTCTGGAGGGTAAGTTTCGAGATGAAGGCGCGCGATTGTAGAGGCGATTTTTCAGATCTTTGAAAACAGCGCAACCACGCCAGTTTGCTGTGTGATTCTCACCGCAGTTGCTACACGATTTGACTGAACTATCCTCCTTGTTTTTTGGGCAGTTCGCAGTGCTGTGCGGATCGCTGCAGACAACGCAGATTGATCTCAAGGTGCAGTATGCTCTCGTGTGGCCATATTCTTGGCAGTTTGTGCACTGTACGGGCTGGTTGCGTTTGTGTGGCTGCTCCACAGTGATTCTACGATGCAGCAAGAACTGCAGTTTGTATATGGGGTGCACTTCTTGAGAGTTTCTCTTGAGGGCTATGCCTTCTGGCTCCAGCTCCACTTTGAAGAGTGGTTGCGGTTCCTTGTTTTTGTTCATTATGTTGATCACAGATTTGGCATTAAAATTTTTTGTTTTCAGCGCTGCGATGATCACATCAGTCTAAACAGTTGATTCGATTCCTTTGATCACAACTTGCAGGCCCTTATCGCTCTTTAGTTGATACGTGTAGTAACTTTTTTTGGCGTCATCCAGATATTTAGTTACATCTCGATGGCTAGATTCGGTTTGCGTTTGAATTTTGGTTTCGCTTATATTTCCTTTTGTAAGTGGTATAACGTGAAAGTTGTTCTCGCCAATGAGTGCTTCTAATTTGTTGACTAGCGCAGTTGTTGCTTTACTTTCTTCGTCGCATTGACTGGTTCGTCGATCTGATTTGCTGGGGTATTGTCTAGGAGAGCGAATCTATTTGAGCTCTCACCAAGAGGTTCACCAGTAGCAGCGTTGCTGCGGTTAACTTTCGACTTGTTTCCGCTCCCTTTGTTCTGTGGGCTCAGTTTACGCTTGCTCTTAATGTAACGATCGATGCCAGTTTGCACCAGTTGCTCTTTTCGGGGTTGATTCGGCTGCGTTTCGTGCTTGCTTTCGATTTTGTTGATTGCATTGGCAAGCGAGAGAGGCGAATTTGGTACTGCCGATGCTATAACGGCCGTTGTTGTTGAGCAGAGTACCGATGTTGTTGTAGTGCACGCTGTAGGCGCGCTGGCAATTGAGAGCGAAGTGACTGTGCTAGTAGCTACTGAGCTTACCGGTGTGGGTGGGTGGTAGCACAAGAGAGAGTCATGCTGACTAACTTTCAGGTCGTAGGGCGCTGACATCAGCATAGGCGAGCAAAAGCGAGGCCTTTCGAAGTTCGCTGGCTTGAGTTCATTGACCGCGTTTGTCGAGCTGAGCTCTTTGTTGACGGGAGTTTGTGAGACGAAAGTAAAGTACTCGTTACTTAGTTGCAGTGAGAGCCGACGCTCGTCTTGCTCTATTTGCTTGTGAGAACGAATATCTCGCTGACTCATTGCTGCACTTTTGTTGTGTTATTTGATTTCAATTAATGGTAATTGCGATCACACAAAACAAGATAAAACAATTTGCGAATTTTCATCGCTGGAATTAGTAATTATGTTTTTGTTGATGTTTTGTTGGTGTTTTTTGTTTTGTTAGATGATACGTTGGTGATAATATAGAGGCGGATAGTACACGGAGCACTAACTAAAACACGTCTGTGTCAGCTGACAGTCCAAGTTCAATTGATGCAGAAATAAACCAATTTTAATTCCGCCAAGGGGGACAACCTAAGAATTTGTAGAATTTGTAACAAAATTATTATATGCACAGATTGCATATAAGTTAATTTGAAGATTTATTTAATTTGAAATATAATTTTTATTATGGTCCTAAGACCGTTTCGGTTGGTTACAAATTTAAGACTGATTTTAATTACCCTAATCTGCCCTAAAGAGAACTAACGCGCTGGCGACGGCGACGTTGGCTGCGCTGCTGTTGGTGCATGGGGTGGCGCTGTGTCAGCAAACTTTCGATCACGCGTGTGAACCTGGTTGGTCGCATGATATTATTTGATATTATTGCAGGAAATCTTCCAGACGCAAGGTATGCAGATTTTGGGCCGCGCGTGTAAATTTGGGTAGCGCGTGTTTAATAATCATTTTATAAAAAGTGTTTAGTTGCAGTTTGTTTAATGTCATTAAACTTGACATTAACTCCTCCCCCTTTTATTTGAGCTTGTCCCCAAGCGATCGATTAGAAGAAAGAAGTATTGGCGAATTCTTTCGTTTCTCGTATAGGTGCTATTTGGATGCTTTGTAGTTGTCGTGGTGGCTTTGGAGGGGGGTTGTCCGAGTTCATCTGCAGTATGATCTTCTTCTTCTTGTGGCATTTCATGTTTATACCAATGGTGATTAGGACTGCCACTCCAAACAAGGTACAGAAAGTAAATCGGTCAATTGAAGTGTGGGTGCGGAGTAGTTGTAGTTGTTCTGTGTTATTAATGTGTAGGGCTTCTAAGGCTTCCAGAGACAATATTCTTAGATGCTCTGTTTCTGTTGGAGTTAATTGTATAACGGGAGGCATCATCTTCATCAGAGTAGTTTCGGTGTTGCTGAACTCCCTGTTGTTAATTTGAATTGTGGAGTTCCAGAAATTAATGAGGTAGGTTCCGTCCAAATGTTGTCTTGATCCGTTGTAACGTACTGATCCGTTGAAGTTATTCAGTATTATTCTTGTGCTGTCGATTTCTTCGATGACAGGAATGTGGTCGGCGTTGCTGAATTCGCACATTGCGTGTTCTCCAATTAATAACCTGGCTAAGCAATTATCATATCTTAGGCTAACAATGTTACTCTTATCGCATATTTTTAATTTGTTAATTGATTTACAATTTTTATTTATACCCAATATTTGATCTTGATTTTGAAATATTTCATTAAATTTTAAATTAACTATTTTATTATTTTTTACTACAGGACGTATTATTAAATTATTAAAATTTTCTTGTTTAACAATTGGAATTTTTACTATGTAAAGCATTGTAGTTTTGTTATGTAGTACTGATACGTCCGCAAATTCCATCATTTCTTCTATTGAATTTAGTGGTGTATTGGCATTTTTGAATTGTGTAAAGACGTTTTCTAACTCGCTTTCGTCTAAAAGGAAAGTATTGATAACATTTATTTTTGCCCATTGTACGGCATATTTGATATTAATAATTTCTTCTTTGATTAATCTAGCGTGGATTTGAAGGTTGATAGCAACTTCATTATTAAATTCACTATCTTTTTTTATTGCATTTGTTAATTGGTTGCTGAGTTCTGTTAACTTGTTCATTCTTTTTTCGAGTTGGGTATTTATGATGACCTGTTTATTATTTTGTGAGATGAGCTGATTGATATTTCCTTCTAAAAGAATAAGGTCGTCATGATCTGGACTGCCAGCCACATATTTCCAAGCTGTGCCTAACATGTTAATTGATCTCTGCTGTCGTTTATTAAACGAAGTCTTAATCGTTCGTAGTATGGAATGGGCCTGTTCTAATTCATGGTGCAGTGTATTATAGAAATAATTCTCTTGTAATTCTGTTTCTGTGTGTATTGTTATTTGTTCTAGTGCATTTTCTATTTGCTTTAAATCTATTACATGGACTATCTTAGAGCTGCCTGTACGAATTTTCCCTATACCGTTAAGTATGCTAACTGTTTGTGAGTCAGTATAATTCATTATTTCCATAGATCCATATGCCAATGTAATATTGAGTAGCCATCTGTAAAAATTGAGTTTAACAGTTTTTAATATTGCTTTTATGAACAACTTTCCCCGACTGTGTTACAATTGTTGTGTTGTTGTCTGTTTCCACTATCTCCCTTTTGTACCTGGGTGACAATTTTGAACCTAGGCGTGTGTTGATCTTAACGAAAATTTCTTGGCCTGGTTTGTACTCTACTATTTCTTTCCTCTTTTTATTATGGTTTTTTAGGTCTGCTGCCTGTTTTTGTTTCAGTTTATCAATATTATCTTGTCTGGATTCTTCGAAACTTTTTGAATCAACTGTTAGTGCTCTCCCAAAAAATATTTCAAATGGTCTTTTTCCTGTTACTGAATGTATTGTGGAGTTATATTCATAAATACTTCTGTCAAGCAATTCTTCAAAATTTCTGTGTACGTTTTCTCTTTTCAAGCATCTCATTATTTCTGATATTGTGGAATGAAATCTTTCCACCTGTCCATTGACAGAACTTTTATATGGAGGGGCCTTAAATATTTGTATTCCTAATTGGTCTTGCATCATGAAGGTAATTGATGCCGAGTTTAAAGATCTTTCATTATCCATTATTAAGAATTTCGGTACTCCGAAATAGAATAGTAGGTCGTGCAAGGGCTTGCGGATATCTTCTATTGCTTTGGATTTTATAATTTTCCCTTGACCCAATTTAGAAAATTTGTCGAGAGCAGTAAGCACTAAATTTTTTTCAGTTGAATAGATGTCTATATGGATAAAGTGTCCTGGATACTCAGGAATAGGGGTTTCATTGATAACAGGGTTGTTTGGTTTTCTATCGTATTTTTATACCCTTCGACCATTGAAAATGGTCAAAAAAGGGTATACTAACTTTGTGAAATGTATGTAACAGGCATAAGGAGGCGTGGCAGACCCAATAAAGTATATATATTCTTACTCAGGATCACTAGCCGAGTCGATTGAGCCATGTCCGTCTGTCTGTCCGTCTGTCCGTCTGTCCTTCTGTCCGTCTGTCCGTCTGTCCGTCTGTTTGTTTGAGACAACGGATCTCAGCTATTAAAAGAGCTAGAGACTCCAAATTTGGCATGGAGGTTCTTATATTTCCCAAGCAGGTGAAGTTTATTTCAAATGTTTGGTGCCACGCCCACCGCCCCCGCAAATCGGTAATTTGTGATTATTAAGCAAAGTATTAAACATATAAATTTACGATTATTTAGCAAACTATTAAACTTATAGAGTTCTGCTTTGGTATGTATTAAGCTATATATCATACGAACATATTCTCCAAATTACAATTCGATCGGACCAATAACACAGAAGTTATTCAAGTCAACGTTTTCGCTACTTTAGCAGTTGACGTCGACGTCACTCTTAACGTGCGTCGCTGTGTGAGTGTGAGCGAGATAGCTATATGTAGTAGAAGTATTTGTGCAAAATTTCTGTTTGAAATTATGAGTGTGGTTACACGTATGTAACGGATTTTAAAAATTGGGAGAAGGGTATCCTACTGTCGGGCGTTCGACTGTAGCCCTACCCACTTGTTCCTCTTTGCACGTTTGACATTGCTTTACTATTTTATTAATTTTTTCCTTCATTTTGGGAAAGTAAAATTTTTCGCACAGTTGTTTCTTATTTTCGAGACCATTTCTATGAGCTCTATTGTGAACTTTCAGAATTTCTTCTTCTTGTGCTGAATCATTATCTAAATCTTTTACTTCTCTTTGAGTAAATCGTACTTTAATATTCTTAAAATGAGTCGGATAGACAGATTGAATTTTTCCCATAATGTCTTCCGAAGTGTAAATGCCATTAATTATTGCTGGGTTGAGGTAGTTTTTAAAAATTGTAACAAGGTCATCTGTCGAGTAATCAGGTCTTTTAATATTGTGTCTGTGGTAAGATGTAAATGGTAAGCTGAATTCGTATTCAGGTTTTTCGGATTTGCTGATAAATAATTGATTTTTAAATACATTTATTGGGGCTTCTATACTTGGGATTAATTCATGCCCTGAGCTTTCGTCACTATGTTGAGTAGAGGCTATCGAGTTTATATTTTGGGTTGTGTTAGTGGATATAGGTTTGGGTATTCTTGATAAGGCGTCTGCAACTACGTTTTCTTTGCCTGGCTTGTAGAGCAGTTCGTAGTTGAATTCCTCTAAGTAAGCTTTCCATCTTTTAATCCTCCCATTACCATTCCATTTACTGAGGGAATGAGTCAGAGGTTGATGGTCTGTGAAAATTTTCACTTTAGCTTTGCCATAAAGGTAGTTTTTCAGAGTTTTTAATGACCAAATAATGGCTAGCATTTCCTTTTCGTTTGTGGCGTAATTTTCTTCCGCCTTCGAAAGGGTTCTAGATAAGAATGTTATTGGTTGATCATTTTGTGACAAAACACCGCCTATTGCAAAATTTGAGGCGTCTGTTGTTAGATGGAATTCTTTGTTAAAGTCTGGGAATTTTAAAATTACTTCTTTTGAAATTAAGGCGCTTTTTATTTTATTAAAAGCGTCTGTTGCTTCCTGGTTGAAATTGATGGTCTTTGTTTTTGATTTATATTTCGAAATTCGTCCGTCTTCTCCTCTTAACATGCTGGTCAGGGGTTTTGCTAGCTTTGCATAGTCTCTTATAAATCGTCTATAGTAACTAGCTAAATCTAAAAATGATCTTAGATCTTTGAGTGTAGTTGGATGTGGATATTTTACAATTGCTTCGATTTTTTTGGGGTTTGTTTCTATGCCTTTATCTGAGATGACAAATCCTAGAAATTCCACCTTGTTTTTGAAAAACTCGCACTTATCGAGTTGACACTTCATGTTTGCCTTAGATAATGTTTTGAATATGGATTCCAAGTTTTCGTAATGAGAAGCATTATCTTTGCTGAAAATTATAATGTCGTCGATATAAATAAAGCATATTTTTCCAATATGCTCACGCAGAATGTTATCTAATGCGCGTTGAAAAATTGACGGCGCATTTTAAAGACCAAATGGGAGTCGTGTAAACTCATACTTTCCGTTGTTCACGGAGAATGCAGTTTTTTCCATATCTGATTCCTTTAAAGGGATCTGATGGAAACCGCTTTTTAGGTCGATGACAGAGAACA
Source organism: Zaprionus tsacasi (assembly GCA_018904105.1). NCBI lineage: Eukaryota > Metazoa > Arthropoda > Insecta > Diptera > Drosophilidae > Zaprionus > Zaprionus tsacasi. Next base: position 1,229,051 of record JAEIFR010000176.1, on the reverse strand, counting down.
CTTTATTGTCGCCTAATTGGGCGAGAACTTCGTTTATCTCTGGAATGGGGTACTTGTCAGCAATTGTAATTTTGTTTAGTTTGCGATAATCTAATAATTCTGTATTTTTTCTCTTGAGAGGCATCTATTTTTTTGGGGACAATCCACACAGGTGAATTGTAGGGGGACCGAGATGGTCGAATAATTTCGTCATTTAATAATTCTGCGATTTGTTTATTTATTTCTTCTTTTAATGACATTGGGTACTGATAAAACTTGGAATATACCGGCGAATCGTTAGCTGTTCTAATTTCGGCTTTAACATTGGTAGTATAAGTGAGCTTCTCATTGGGTTGAGTGAAGAGTTGTGGGTAATTAGTAACAAGATTTTTTAATGCTGTTTTCTGTGGTTCTGTTAAGTGTTCTGTCCTTGGTATTATGGTATTTACTGCTTGCATTCTTTTTATACCCTTCGACCATTGAAAATGGTCAAAAAAGGGTATACTAACTTTGTGCAATGTATGTAACAGGCATAAGGAGGCGTGGCAGACCCCATAAAGTATATATATTCTTGCTCAGGATCACTAGCCGAGTCGATTGAGACATGTCCGTCTGTCTGTCCGTCTGTCCGTCTGTCCGGCTGTCCGTCTGTTTGTTTGAGACAACGGATCTCAGCTATTAAAAGAGCTAGAGACTCCAAATTTGGCATGGAGATTCCTATATTTCCCAAGCAGACAAAGTTTATTTCAAATGTTTGATGCCACGCCCACCGCCCCCGCAAATCGGTAATTTACGATTATTAAGCAAACTATTAAACTTATAAAGTTCTGCTTTGGTATGTATAATGCTAAATGCCATATGAACATATTCTCCAAATTACAATCCGATCGGACCAATAACACAGAAGTTATTCAAGTCAACGTTTTCAGTACAAAATATACGAGCAGCCGCCTGCGCGCTGCTTTCAGTAGTTGACGCCGACGTCGACGTCACTCTTAACGTGCGTCGCTGTGTGAGTATGAGCGAGAAAGCTATATGTAGTAGAAGTATTTGTGCAAAATTTCTGTTGAGTGTATGAGTGTGGTTACACGTTTGTAACGGATTTTAAAAATTGGGAGAAGGGTATCCTACTGTCGGGCGTTCGACTGTAGCCCTACCCACTTGTTTCCTTTATATTTGTTATATATGTTTATGTTTTTCCTGACGTTCATGATTTTTCTGTCCGTGTAAATTATTGCTTCCAATTCCTTCAAACTATCATTTCCTAATATTGCGTCAAAAGATTTTAGTGTTGGTAGTAAAAAGAATTTTATTGGGATATCTGTTATATTAAAAAGATTGGCTATTTTATAATGTGTAATTTTTATTTTTCCTGTAACGGTTGTGGCCTCAAATGGATTTTCATTAGGAATTGGATTATTGACCAGTCTAGGTTGTATGTAATTACGGTTTGATCCTGTATCTATTAAAATTTTTAGTATTTGTCCGCTCTTCGTCTTAGACTCAAAATATGGTAGAGAAGAGCTGGCTACCCTAAAAAATGTAAATCAGAATAGTCCAAATAATTTCCGTCATTGTCGTTTTCCTCTACTTGTGCTACGTAATCATCTAGGTCTTCATCATATTCGTTTGATGCTTCGACTGTTTCTATAGTTTGTTCGTATTGTTCGAGATTAGTATCAGTATAATTTCCGTCGTTGCCTATTGTATTTAATTCGATATTGAAATTGCGTTGTCTTTTTTCTGGTTGGGTTGTCGGAGCTGGAGGTCTTTTTCCAACTTCAAAATTAGGACGGTTAATATAATTAACCATGCGTGTCCTGATACTTGGATCTACATCCATGGGTTCTGGACGCGGTAATGGTTTTGGTGCTATTGGCCTAGAAGGAGGCATTGGATATTGTTGTTGATATCCAAAGTTTGCCTGTCTTGGTGCCGCAGTTATTTGCTGTTGCCCAAAATTATTACGTGGAGCGGCTAAAGGCTGTTGTGGTAAATAATTTCTTGTTTGCATTTGTATTGGGTATCTATACCCTGGATTAACGTTAACATGATGAGGATTGCGAGGGGCTGGTATTGGTTTTGATCCAGTATTTCTAAAAGTCATATTTTGACCTTTGGAAGTTGCATGATTTGTCCGATAGGTTTGATTCTCGAGCTTTAAACAAAGATGTAGGGCCGATGGTAAATCCATTGGTTCTTTCATGGCAAGAAGTCGCGGGAGGTCACCTCTTAGACCTCTCATGAACATATCCAAAGCCTGGTCCCTACACAACTTTGTCAGCAGTTGTTCGGATTCCCTGCTTAATCCCATAGAACCTAGTTTATTGAGTAGAAGGGCCAAGTGTTTATAAACTTCTTGGTAAAATTATTCTACTGTTAGGTTACCTTGTACCAAAGTTGTCATTTGGTATTCAAGGGATAAAATATCGCGTTTGTCTGCATAATGTAAGGAAAGGCATTTTGAAATGGCTTCCCAGTCTAAAGGCATGTTGTACGACTCTAATGCTACATCTGCATTGCCAATTATTTTGTTCCTTATGGTGTGGAGAATGCCAAAATACTTGGGTGTATTTCTTAATGGGGCATAGGCTTCGAGAATTCTATCTACACTTTTTTTCCATGAATTGAACGTTGATGGTTCGCCTGAGAATTCTCTCAAACTGCGAACTACATCGGGAATTTTATCTAAGTCGTTTAGATTCTGTCGTAGTTCCGGTCTAATAACATGGTCAGTGGCGTTCAAAAAACTGGCTGAAGGGTTTGTCAAATTCTTAATAAGTGCTGGACCCTGCTGTGCAAAGGTCTCTGCTACCACTGCAGCAATTAGATTTCGAATTGCTTGTTCCTCCATATTCTCTTCTTCCCTATTTTCTGCTAACTCCTGCTCTTCAATATTTACTTGGGGTGCTTGAATTAGATGATGACCAAGGATAGGGGGTCTTATTAAATTATTATAATTTGCCATTCACTCACCAAAGCTCAATTGGAAGATTTGTGGTTACAATTTAGTGTGTAGTGTTGAATGTGTTTAATTATTGTATTAATTATTATTAAATGTGGGTATTTAGTTTACTATATTTTCCTTTTTGCACACGAGTGAATTCTTGTATGAGCAAAAAAAAACATAAAATTTTCTTGGTGAAATTAAATTTTTGTTGTTTTGTTTTTTATATTGATTATTATTGTCCTTTTATTTTGGAGGGTCCTTGGTGTTAGGAATCGCAAAATTGGACTATTTTATACGACTGTTTTTTTTTTTTTTTTTTTTTTTTATTTATTTATTTATTTAAAATTTGTTTTTTTTTCAGTCGTTAATTTATTAGTTTATCGTTTTACGTTTGGTTATATAAAAAGGAAATTTATTTATTTTATTTGACCTTTATTTGCTCTTTTAAATTCACTTTTAATTTGCACTCTTACAAATTTCCACTCATGCGAAATTTCACAAGAATTATTTTTCACTTAAATTTTTAATGTTCCTGTTTAATTAAGATTTCATTTTGTTTCACTTTAAAGTTCCTTTTTTTTGCGCTAGTTCTAACTTACAATAAGATTGATACAGCTACTCCTCCTGGTTGTCCGGATTGCATCCTGTTTACTCGGGCTGAGCTACTGGGGATCCTGCGACCACACTTCTTGAGGATATCCTGTGGACGGACCTATACAGGATATGTAGACTGCCGATGATTTTTTCAACAGTGGCTGACAGTAATTGTAGTTGTCAGGAGTCTTCCACTTGTCACTTGTTGAATTTCACTTAGAGTTCTGCTCTTTCGTGTATTTGACCGACCGACGACTTACAGGCGTTTTGCTGTTTCGTCGTAACACAATTTATGTATTTTTTTTTTTTTTTTTTGCGAACCGACGAGGACACACGTAGAAGCGTTTTGTTCTTTTGTATGTTGCCGGTCCCTGCTCGGGCGCCAGTTAATTTCAAGATTTATTTAATTTGAAATACAATTTTTATTATGGTCCTAAGACCGTTTCGGTTGGTTACAAATTTAAGACTGATTTTAATTACCCTAATCTGCCCTAAAGAGAACTAACGCGCTGGCGACGGCGACGTTGGCTGCGCTGCTGTTGGTGCATGGGGTGGCGCTGTGTCAGCAAACTTTCGATCACGCGTGTGAACCTGGTTGGTCGCATGATATTATTTGATATTATTGCAGGAAATCTTCCAGACGCAAGGTATGCAGATTTTGGGCCGCGCGTGTAAATTTGGGTAGCGCGTGTTTAATAATCGTTTTATAAAAAGTGTTTAGTTGCAGTTTGTTTAATGTCATTAAACTTGACATTAACTTATACAAGTATATTGTTATTCACGATTATTAATCAATGCCGCTTAGCAAGGAGGTTATGTGTATGTGTGGCGCGCTTGCACACCTTGTGCAGAGTGAAGCGTCACCGTACACAAAATATATATAACTGAATATAACCAAAATTTACCCGACTGATGTCGCAGGGCGCCTAGCCCGACTCAAGCACGTGCTGTCTTGAGCCCGTGGCAGCGTTAAGAATATAATACAAATGCCGCTAGGGTGCTTCGTAGGGCTATTCAAAAAAGTGCCTTAAGAAAATAAGGAAATTATTATTATTATTATTAATAATTATGTATGATGGCCTCAAAAAGTTAAGAATATAAAATTTTTCACTTTGAAGAGGCAGGTCACGATGGCTTGACGTCAGATGAGAAAAAGAGATGGATCAAGGGCTTAGATGTGGTCAAGCTCAATTTTTTTCTTTAATCGATATTAATTGTTCGGTAGTTGTTCGATAGAGGTCTAAGCTAGTCACTAGAGATCTAACCAACACAAATATCGATATATTAACACAAGATCAGGGATGTACACTACATAGCCGAGTCGATTGAGCCATGTCTGTCGGTCTGTCTGTATGAGACAAGACTCAGCTCATAAATACTAGAGACAGCAAATTTGGCATGAATGTTCCTATATATCATAGGCAGATCAAGTTTATATCAAATTTTTGCTGTCATGCCCTCAGCTCATGCAAATTGGTAATGGTCGTGATTATTGGTCAAACTATTGAACTCTCAACGTTCTGCTTCGGAATACATAAAGCTGATAGCAATATGAACACATCATGAGTGTATTTACATGTTTGTATCGACGTCCACTGCTGTTCGTAACAAACATTTTTACTGAATACGTTGACTTGAGAACTTCTGTGTTATCGGATTGTAATTTAGAGTAAAATAATCTTCGGCGAACCAAAGGTATCTTTTCCTTTTTCTAATTTCATTAATAGTATTTAATTAGATTCGTCATATATCTTTGTTAGCACGGATTTTTAAATAATCGTTCAAATTCGACATAAAGAGATTTATAACAAATCTTCAAACTGACGTCATTTATACAGATTTCACTAAAGCATTTGACTCAGCGAATCACTCCTTCCCTCCACATAAACTTAACCTAATTGGTTTCTCAGTAAATTTTATAAGTTGTATTGTGAGTTATTTGGCTGACAGAACAGAAAGAGTCCTTTTTAAAAATAATCTTTCTGACGCCATTCAAGTTACCTCGAGTGTTCCTCAGGGAAGCCATTTAGGTCCCCTTCTTTTTACGCTTTTCAGCAATGAGCTTCCTTCGGTCATACTTAACTCGCATACTCTTATGTATGCAGATGATGTAAAACTTTGTATTCAATTTAAAGACGCTACCTGTCATTCTTCCCTTCAAGCCGACCTCAATAGTTTTAACAATCTGTGTGGTGCACACCTATTAAATCTGACATTCTCTTGAGCCAGTCTTAATTTTACACCTTAAGTTGTTGTCCCGGTGTGGCTGATTTCCATGAAATGTTGCCGCCGTCTCCGCATTTGTGCGTCATCATTGGATATCAGTTTGGCTGCTAGATCTCTAAAAGGTTGGAAATGTTTATTGAATCTTCCGGTGATCAGTGCAATCAACTGGTATAGCAAATGAGCGCATGTTATTGTGCCCTGCCGCTCGTTCCGCGCTGTTCGCAAATCTATCGTTTCACAGCTCTGTACAGTGTCCGATATTCGTGGTGACTTTGCGCGAGCTGATCGGTCAATTTTTGAATTGTTTCTCCGTCTGATTAGGTAACACGTCTTCTCAGATATCCAGCCGGTCCTTTCGCGTTGTTGTGTGATAAGTATTTGTTCCGCGGTGGATCTAAGTTTCCAGCAAATGTGTTCCCATGGTCGGTCTTCGTCTGGGCTCAGTTGTTCTCGATGCCATCGTTGCTATCCGTTTGTAGATGCCATCCTTGCAGTCAGGTTGTTGTCCTTCAGTAGGTGAAGATTTAGGGGAGGCGCTCTACGAAGTTGGCTGTTGGTGGTGATCCTCGAGTGGTTGCGGTTCAACTTTATAGAAAGTTCTCCAATGACCAGCTCGTGATCGCTATCTGTAGAGGCTCCCCTTTTATTCCGCACATTGAGCAAAGACTGTCTTCATTTTCTGCTAATGCATATGTGGTCGATCTGGTTACGCGTGTTCTCACTTGGAGATGTCCATGTGTATTCATGGACCTCTTTGTGCGGAAACAGCGTGCCCCCAATGACTAGTTGAAAAAATTGGCAGATTTAAACTAGTCTCTCACCATTGTCATTGCGAGTCCCTATACCGTGCTGTCCCATTGCTGTTTTAGTCCCGGTGTTATTGGAACCTATCTTTGCGTTAAAGTCACCCATGCGAATAGTGATGTCATCTCGCTGAAGCTTAGTGAAGGTCGCTGTGAGGGCAGTATAGAAATCGTCCTTAAGTTCTTCAGTTGCGTGTTCTGCCGGGGCATAGCATTGAATGATGTTTATGTGTCTAGCCTTACACTTGAACCTAGCGGTAATGAGTCTGTCAGATACGGATTCTCAGGAATGGAGCGCCTTCTTGATCTTTCTGGCTACAAATATTCCCACACCATGTCTGCTGCCTTCATTACTGCCACTGTGCAAGCCAAGATTGCTATTGGATGTTGTTGTTTCCCCGCTACCAGGCAACCTCATTTCGCTAATACCAACTATCGCTACCTGCAGTTTCTCCATTTCTACATCGAACTGTGCTAATCTTGATGGTTCCTTTAGAGTTCTAATGTTCCATTGTCCAATTCGTGTCCGTTTTGAGATTCCTTAGGTCGTCAACGAGTTAGAGGAGTCGTTTATGTTAAGTTCTATTGTAATAGTTTCTGTAATCAGTTGGATTTTTGTTCGAACTGGTGATTGGCCAGATGCGACTTATCCCAGTTGTGTTGCTTTACCGCAGAAACGCAATGTATGGTGCTTGGTTCTATGTGAAAGGGGTAAGGGATTTTGGCAAGAGTGGTGCCGAGAATTGTTGAAAGGCATTGTGCAATTGAAAAAAGCTTTCTATTAAGTAGAAACAAGAAAGCACGGCTACCTTCGGCTTGCCGAATATTTTATACCCTTGCAATTGTACACAGCTATATGTAAAAGTACTCAGATTTTCATAAAATTGCAACAGGAACCTTCATTAGTCCGATCGTTGATCGTTCTAATCGATTCATCGATTTTGATGAAACTTTGTTATTAAGTACACACTTAGATTTGGAGATGGTAAGCTTGATAGCTATATCTTGAAATATAACGAAAATCGGCCGATAGTTTCTATGGCAGCTATACGACGTATCGCTCCGATCTGGCTTCCGACTTATCTACAACCTACAGCAACAGACGGACGGACAGATAGACGGACATCGACTCCTCTGTTGATGCTGATTCAGAATATATATACTTTATAGGGTCGGAGATGTCTCCTAAGGTGCGTTGCAAGCTTCTGGCTAAAATTAATATACCCTCTGCAAGGGTATACAAATTTTTCGTAAGAGGGACGTTGAATGGTCATGTCTCTTATGTATAGCAGACAAGTGCATTGTCCACTAGGCTTTGAGGCCCCATAGATGGTCATACTTATTTGGCATTAGCGGGCCGCGAAACCACGACCTTATGTTAGACAAGCAAGTGCATTACCCACTAAGCGACGAGGCCCCATAATAAATTATGTAAATATGTAACTTATTTATTTATTTATGTGTAATTTTCTTTTTATACCCTTCGACCATTGAAAATGTTGAAAAAAGGGTACACTAACTTTGTGCAAAATGTGTGTAACAGGCATAAGGAGGCGTGACAGACAGATAAAGTATATATATTCCTGCTCAGGATCACTAGCCGAGTCGATTGAAACATGTACGTCTGTCTGTCCGTCTGTCTGTCTGTTTGTTTGAGACAACAGATCTCAGCTATTAAGGGAGCTAGAGACACCAAATTTGGTATGGTATCCTGTATATCCTGGGCAGAACAACTTTACAACTCATAACATTCTGCTTTGGTACACATAAAGATGAATGCAATATGAACATGGCCTCCAAATTACTATCCGATCGGACCAATAACACAGAAGTTATTCAAGTCAACGTTTTCAGTACAAATGTACGAGCAGCAGCCGGCGCGCTGCTTTGAGCAGTCGACGTCGTAACGTGTCGCTTCACTCGCTTGTGTGTGTGAGCCATATCTCGTAGAATCAATTGTGCAGAATACTCTGTTTAAAATTAGGGTTACACGTTTGTAAAAATGTAAAAATGGGAGAAGGGTATCTAACTGTCGGGCGGGCTCGACTGTATCCTTACCGACTTGTTTTTAAATTATTTTCAAGTCTTAGTTGGCGTTAATTAAATAAATTAATAATTTGCCCATTATTACGGGGTTACAAAGTGGTTGTTCGATTCGGTTTGTGGGAGTGTGAGTCAATTCGAATATTTTGTTAGTGTTGTACGAGGCTGGAGTTCTTATGTCCATTAAGTTTTTGTAGTTTACGTTACCAAGACTGTACTGCTTAAGAGGTTTTGGATTAAATAATGCTAATCGTGTTGACTCCACCCTGAAAAGATATATATATTCATTTTGGTGGAAATATCTTGACCTATGTCATTACAGTTGCGCTTACAATTGTTTATTGTAAATACAGAAAAACCTACGTCTTACTATCTTACCATGTGGTTACCGGACTCAGAGGTGATTCCAAAAACTATTTTATCCAGGTCGTTAGCGTAACTAATAGCTTCGCCGCCCTGAATGGCCAATACAATTCAGTCTGGTCGATAGGAAACTTTCCCTGCTTGGGTATGAAAACCACATTACCTTTCCTCCAAGAATTCGGTATAAGAAGATTGGAAAAACCGTTGGCACAAGTGCTTAATATCTCAAGGGGGTTACTTTGAAGGGGACAAAATAGATATTCATGAATAAATAAATAAGTTTTGAAAAAACACAAAAGTCGCGATACGTTTTGAACACACACCTCGTATATCCCCAATTGAATCTAGCTCCAAAAAGACCAACTAGTGGATCGAGTATATGATCAAGACTTTATTGAAGAGGGGTTGCGAAGGTTTTTTTCACCTCCTGACGGTTCCAGTTTGACTGGACTTACGAGTGTCTAATTGTCTTAGGCATGCCTACAATGCACACTGGGCCAGATTCCCCATTTTTTGGCATAAAGTCAAAAAATTTTGTAAATTCTATTTTGAATTTAACTATATATTATGAAATGGCATAGATAAGGGACACCAAAACGATATTTAAAAACATTTAAGTTGCAACCCTGCATTTTTTATGCGATATCAAATTCATATGTTTGCTCAGCTGTTTGTTCAAGCAAAATTGGCGCGAAGCTTTTACTCAACTTTGTGATTCTGTTTAAAATACACCACGTAAAAAAATATTTACAAATAAAATGGAACATAAAGGTCAAGGTATGATTAATATAGATATAACTTACTGATTTAGAATTATGCGTTCCATGTTGTAATTGTTGTTGTCTTTGTTTACGTCTTAGTTAAGGCAAAATCTAACCAAAGTGTTCGTCTATTGTGGATCATTTGTGCCAACTTGTGCCAAAAACTAATAACTGATGTGTTTACTCAAAACTGTAATTATATTGATGTTAGTAACGCCTTTTGCCCAAATTTGCCCATGCTCTTTATATTTTCCCGTTTAAGACAAGTTTGAGATTAGCCGATCGGTTCTGCTGGATGAATGGATCAAAGGAGATCGAAATGACAAAGCCTTAGTTGACTGGGTTGTTGGCGAATTTCAATTAAATGATATTAGTATTGACGAGAAAGCTAAAATCGCTAAGCAAATCAAAAGCTTTCACCTATATATAATGAAAAATCTGGCTAAATATAACCGTACAATTGAAACATTAAAAAAAAAACATTCCAGTTGGCTTTCATCCACGATGATGGTTGTCGTGGACCAAAACAACAACCAAGTCGCTTCAGACTGTCTAATGGGACGACCTCGACTTTTTTACAGTGATGCAGGATCACGGCTCAAAAGAAAAATAGCAACGGATCTGGTTAATATTGAAGAAAATAATACAAGTCTTCTTGTCCATGCAGCATCAATTTCAGCCAAAAAGGAAAAAATGGGCAATACTGATTTTGTATTAAAGCAAATCATTTCAACTTCAACTGCATCCACTGAAATTAGAAAGAAATTGATATTCTCAGAGCCAGTACCGCTCACACCAATTCAGGCTCTTGCATTTTTGATTGACAGCTCTCTAACCAAAGCCCAATACAACGACATGAGAGCTTTGAACAAAACACAATTTAGCAACACTTATCCATCGTATAATAAAGTCAGAGAAGCTAAATTAGCGTGTAGACCTGCGGGAGTTCATGTGACAGAGACCTTTGCCCAAGTATCTCTCCAAAATTTGCTGAATCATACGGCCAGTCAAATTATTCTTATGCAAGAGTAGGTTTTTAGGAGGCATGAAAACATAACAGGTGTCAAACTGATCGCAAGCTATGGATTTGACGGTACTACCGGGCAGAGTATGTACAAGCAGAGATTCCTAGAAGATGAATCCCATTTCAAAGACGACTCAATTTTCGTTACCAGCCTCATTCCATTAACATTAACAGATGATTTTGAGACACCGTTATGGATAAATAAAAGCCCCCAATCAGTAAGATTTTGCAGACCCCTAAGGATTGAATTCGCTAAAGAAACCAAGGAACTTATTTTGGCGAAAAAGTCGAATTTAGAGTCACAAATACAAAACCTCACAGATTTTACTTACAGTTTTTCAATCGACAGAAAAATAGTTGTCACTTTTTCCCTCCATCTCACATTAATTGACGGAAAGGTTTTGAATATAATAACTGGAACGAAATCTTGCCAGGTGTGTCCTATCTGTGGAGCCAGTCCAAAGGATTTTATGAAAACCACCGAAATATCAAACTTTAAGGCTAAAATTGAAAATCCAAATTATGGCATCAGTCCTCTGCACGCATGGATCAGATTTTTCGAGTTTGTACTTAAAATCTATTACAAACTTCAATTGGAAAAGTGGCAAACAAGGGATAAAGAAGAAAGAGACATGATAACATGCCGAAAACAAGAGTTACAACAATTATTTTTGACTCAGATGGGATTACATGTCGATAAGCCAAAACAAAATGGAAGTGGAAATACGAATGACGGAAACACCGCAAGAAGAGCATTTAAAAGCACAAGGCCACTTTCGTTAATATTAGGATTAAATTATGATATTTTGCACAGGTTTTATATTATTTTGGTTGCTATATCTTGTGAATTTCGTATAAACATTTCTAAATTCAAACAATTCTGCCAACGAACTGTATCAATGTATATGGATCACTATAAATGGTATCCGATGTCAGCAACTGCCCACAAAGTTTTGATTCACGGTCCGTAGATAATAGCAACCTCGGTTTTATCCATCGGCTGCTTTGGAAAGAACGCATCTGAAGCAGCGTTTAAAAAACTGCTGTAAGTTTCATTTCACATGATTTTGCTTCTGCTTCTGCTTCTGAAAAATCAGAAGTCGCAGTCAAAGCATAAGGAAAAATCACGCAGCGACAAATATCAAAAATCATCGTTTTTCGTTTTTTCGCTTTCTGCTTTGCTGTTGCTTTTCATCGTAGACGTTCGTCGCACCTGGAGCTACCGACGACTTTCGGAAGTCGTCGGCAGTCGCTGCAGCATAAGTCGGCGCATCCGACTGTTTGCTGCTTTTTATTTTCGTTGCTATTGCTGCTGACCAACAGCCGCAGCAGCTGAAGTCGGTGCTTTCGACTGTTTGCTGCTTCTGATTTTCGTTGCTATTGCTGCTGACCAACAGTCGCAGCAGCTGAAATCTGTGCTTTCGACTGTTTGCTGCTTCTGATTTTCGTTGCTATCGGTGCTTTCGACTGTTTGCTGCTTCTGATTTTCGTTGCCGAGCAGCATAAGGCGACAGACGCATGAGGCGACAAATTTTGGAAGTCATCCGCAGCGACTGCACCCGTCGCAGCGTTTATTTCCTCATATTAATTATACCCTTCGAACATTGAAAATGGTCAAAAAAGGGTATACTAACTTTGTGCAATGTATGTAACAGGCATAAGGAGGCGTGGCAGACCCCATAAAGTATATATATTCTTGCTCAGGATCACTAGCCGAGTCGATTGAGCCATGTCCGTCTGTCTGTCCGTCTGTCCGTCTGTCCGTCTGTATGAGACAACGGATCTCAGCTATTAAAAAAGCTAGAGACAAATTTGGTATGGAGGTTCCTATATATAAGAGGCAGACAAAGTTTATTTCAAATGTTTGATGCCACGCCCACCGCCCCCGCAAATCGGTAATTTATGATTATTAAGCAAAGTATTATGTGCTTTGGTATGTATAATGCTTAATACCATATAAATGTATTCTTTAAATTACAATCCGATCGGACCAATAACACAGGTGTTATTCAAGTCAACGTTTTCAATACAAATGTACGAGCAGCAGCCGGCGCGCTGCTTTAGCAGTTGGCGTCGACTTCGACGTTGCGTCTCGCCGCTTTACGCTTTACGCGCGTCGCTGTGTGAGTGCGAGCGAGTAAGCTATGTATATATAGAGAAGAATTTGTGCAGAATTTCTGTTTGAAATTATCAGTGTAGTTACACGTTTGTAACAGATTTAGAAAATTGGGAGAAGGGTATCCTACTGTCGGGCGTTCGACTGTAGCCATATTCACTTGTTTTACTTTTAAAACGTTTGCTGCTTGATTCACACGTACACTCACTTGCATATTTCTGCTAACCATGGCACCAAGTGAAGTTTGGAAATATTTTGAAAATAAGGCAGTCGAGGGCTTAGCTGTTTGTAATATATGTAAAAGCTCTCTCAAAAATAATCGAATATCAAATTTAAAAGCACATTTACAAAAACAGCACAAAATTGATGTTAAAGTGATAAGTTTAGAAAACCTTGAAACTTCATCAACAAGTTCTTCTTCTAAAATAATAAGAAAAAAATAAATAAAAATTGAAGTAAATAAAAAACAACTTATAAGATCATATATAGGATTGATAACCGAAGATAGCATTCCCTTCAATGTTCTAAATTCACAAAATATGATAAACATACTTGATCTAATTTGTGAAGGTCTAAAAACAGCAGAAGGATAAATGATGAAATTAAACGCAGTAAACTGTAAAAATACATTGGAAATAGTGGCAAATAATATAAGAACACATATAACAGCTGAACTTAAAAACACGTTATTATCTTTGAAAATAGACAGTGCAACGCGTATGTCCAGAAATATTTTTGGAATAAGTGCACAGTATATAAATTCATCTCAAATAAAATCTATTATATTAGGAATAATTGAGTTGAAAGGTGCAGGATCAAGTGGAGCCAAAAATCTTGCAACCGAAGTGATCAAAGTGCTTAATAAATATAATATAAATTTAAATCAAATCGTATTCATTACTTCTGACAACGGGGCAAATATGCTTAAGGCAACTAATATTTTGTCATTTGTGTCTGAACAAAATAATGAAGAGGACGATTACGAGTGCACCTACGACGATTATTTAGATAAAATAGAGTTAATAGAAAAAATTCCCAAAGTTTTAATAGGAAATATTGAAGTTTGTCGTTGTGCTGCACACACAGCACAGCTGGTTGCCCTCGATGTAAATAAATCATTGGACATAATTAAATACCTACTTAATTGTAGGAATATGACTAAATATATTAGAAAACCATCGAATGGATACCGCGAAATATTTGAGCTCAAAAAATTAAAAGTGCCACAATTAGACTGTCCAACAAGATGGGGATCCACGTACATAATGTTAAAAAACTTGGAAGCGAAAGATATTTTAAGTACAATTGAGTCACTTAAAAACAGAACGGATGAAGAGAATTTTGATGTAGATGCTTCGTTTTGGGATTTTATTGAAACATATTGTAATGTTTTTAGTCCCTTGCAAAAATCTATACGAGCTTTCAACATATATTGTCTCAGCAACAAAAAACCGACGCAATAAATCATTTAAAATCAATTTGGGACAGACTATATAGTCTGAACCCTACTGGCAATATGTGTTCAACCACTAACTCTAGCTTCAATCAAATAGACAACTTCTTTTATGACGAGGAAGACGAAATGTTAGAGGCCTACTTATCGCAAGGCGTTCAATCAACAGTAAATAGTTCAATAGACGTGTACACACAAATTGAAAATCTACAACTTGCATATCAAAGATTTGACATAGACTTGCTATCTTACTGGAAAGGAAAGCAGTATACGGACCAGGAGTTATACGCAGTTAGTAACGTTTGTTATGCCGTACCGCCAACTCAGGTAAATAACAAGTGGATATGGCTACAGTCGAGCGCTCGACAGTAAGATACCCTTCTCCCAATTTTTAAAATCCGTTACAAACGTGCAACCACACTCATAATTTCAAACAGAAATTTTGCACAAATACTTCTTCTACATATAGCTTTCTCGCTCACACTCACACATCGACGCACGTTAAGAGTGTCTCTAGCTTTTTTAATAGCTGAGATCCGTTGTCTCAAACAGACAGACGGACAGACGGACAGACAGACGGACATGGCTCAATCGACTCGGCTAGTGATCCTGAGCAAGAATATATATACTTTATGGGGTCTGCCACGCCTCCTTTTGCCTGTTACATACATTGCACAAAGTTAGTACACCCTTTTTTGACCGTTTTCAATGGTCCAAGGGTATAAAAATGGCACAAAACAATTTAGGTTCCTTCTTAGATAGTTTCTTATTTTATAACAGGTGTCGATTGAACGGGCATTCTCCACTCTGAGGCTGGTGCTTACCGACTACCGCAATCGATTAAGCCAGGATGTTCTTGAGAACATATTGCTAGTCAAATTAAATCCCACCTTTTTGGACATGGCCATTGATACTTTGCCACTTTTTGAAAATGAAGAACTTACTCTTAGTGGTTTATAAAATAAGTAAAATAATAGTTATAACAGAAAGCAATGAAAATTTATTTATATAATATTTATCATAATTCATATACTATTATGTTTTTATTTTTGCTAATTTTGTTTCTATAATTTTTTTAAAATTGATTAGTTGTATTATTTTATAAGCATTATACAAAAAGAAAGTCAAAAAAATAAAAAAGTAAAAGAAGTACGCTATAAGTAATTTCCAAAAAATTTAGTCATTCGTAATTAAATACAAGTCGGGGCTACTGAATGAATTTGTCGCCTCATGCCTCTGTCGCCTTATGCTGCTCGGCAACGAAAATCAGAAGCAGCAAACAGTCGAAAGCACCGATAGCAACGAAAATCAGAAGCAGCAAACAGTCGAAAGCACCGATAGCAACAAAAATCAGAAGCAGCAAGCAGTCGAAAGCACCGATTTCATCTGCTGCGACTGTTGGTCAGCAGCAATAGCAACGAAAATCAGAAGCAGCAAACAGTCGAAAGCACCGACTTCAGCTGCTGCGGCTGTTGGTCAGCAGCAATAGCAACGAAAATCAAAAGCAGCAAACAGTCGGATGCGCCGACTTATGCTGCTGCGACTGCCGACGACTTCCGAAAGTCGTCGGTAGCTCCAGGTGCGACGAACGTCTACGATGAAAAGCAACAGCAAAGCAGAAAGCGAAAAAACGAAAAACGATGATTTTTGATATTTGTCGCTGCGTGATTTTTCCTTATGCTTTGACTGCGACTTCTGATTTTTCAGAAGCAGAAGCAGAGGCAATTGTTCACTTTGTTCATTTACTTTCAAGCCTAAATATAAACAAAAGATCGTCTCAAAATAAAAAAAATCGCTTTGCCGAAAGAAGTCATTAATCTTTTAGATGCACTAAATGTAGAACATATTAATAATGAACATTTTTTGGGAAGCGATGATAGCGACTCGGGTTCGGATCACGATGATCCATTTTCTATGCATTTGGATGTTGAAAATTTTGATTAATATAATAGTATAATTATATGTATATTAAATAGATACATATAAAAAATTCAGCTTAAATTTATTTTATTAATTAATAAAAAGAAAAAATCATGCCAAATCTACTCCTTAACTTTATATCCTAATATGGGCGGTATGGATGGGCGTGGTCCGATTGACTTGAAATTTCACGTACGTATTTTAAATGTCAAATGCACCAATTCTACAAAAATGCAGCTCTCTAGCTTTATTATTTGACTTTATGCCAAAAAAAGGGGAATCTGGCCCAGTGTGCAATGATAAGGGTTCGCAACCGAACTTGGAAAATTCACTTGTAGCAAAAGCTCAAGTATTTTCTTGCGATTTTGAATGAAAAAGCCATCAGCCTGTTTAAGAAGTACTATTTCATTAAACGACCCTTTAGCTTATAGTATACATCGTGCGGTGGAATGCTACCACTGCAGGTGCGTCAGGTATCAAGCTTAGCACATTTTCGGTTTTGGTTTAAGTTAGTGAGAGCGTCCCTGAAAACGTCCCAGCTTGCCCATTTAGATTAAACCTTCTTAAAGAGCCTTCCAACCTTTATTCTTCGTACAATCTATTTCTCGCTCCATCATGGAACTATACGTTTGACCTTCAAAGTATTCCGGACAAAGTTGTCCTCGATGTGATGTGATAAGCATATATAAGCAGATTTGCAGCTTTTGTGTTACTTACAATAAGGTCTGTTTGAAAAGCCACAGCGGCTTTGAATAACGCCCAATCGACGGAAGTCACCAAGTTACTGATTAGGTCGTGATCTAAAAACTCCTTCCCAAAGGCATCAGTTATATTGGGCGTGCACCTTACGTTGGCTGCGTCGATTCTCAGATGCTCTTACCACTTTTATTGATGTTGCTACTTCCCCTAGACGATTGTTCTGTTATCGGCAGAACCCTACCAGCCCCTAAAGCTCTGTTGGGGGACTGTATCATCGTCTCCGAGGATGGTACGTGGAGTCGATTAGGACCCACCAACCTTTGCCATCTCAATTTCCATCACCACCAGGTCTCTACGAATGAAGTTGATGAGGGAAAAGTGACTTTCACTTTTATCATGATCTAAATATTTTGCTCACCGCCTTTCCTTAACGATATACTGACCATTGGCTTTGTCGGAGGACAACACATTAACGGTTTGCTGCTGATAAAACTGGAAGGCGACAGGTATCTAGCGTCGCCATACGAGAGACTCCGCAGTTATGCGGCGTTCAGTGTATAGTATGCTGTTTCACCTTGGATAGGGGCGATTCATAAATTATTGCCGGGCTTTACCCTAGTCAACACTGAGGTAACACGTAAGACTGCTTGCTAGCCCTGACTTTATACAAGATAGTTGTATATAATTACATATATAGATAATTATCTGTATTCATTTGAGCTTATAAATATTTTGAAATATTATGTAAAGTTAAAATTGGTAAAGACAAAAGCTGCTAGGCTTTTAATCCTTTGGTATACCGAAAATAGTCTTTCTTTTATGATTTTTATATAATTGCAAATAAATAACTATATATATGTGTTTTTACCAATCATTAAAACAGAACCAATTACAACTATTCCTGGGGGCCCGGAACTTTACATTGATCTGGGATCCACAGTTAATCTAACATGTATAGTAAAACATCTTCCGGACCCTCCACTTATGGTGCACTGGACTCACAATAATCAAGTAAGTACAAATAAAGTATGTAAATTTTTTGTGAAAATGTTTGTAACAGGCATAAGGAGACATGCAGACCCCATAAAGTATATATCAGAGAACTGCACCATGCATGCATCCACAACAAGCCACTCAAGCATGAATGAGATTTTTGCCACTTGATCTTCATTTTGCACAGGCCGCAGATAGCACAAGCCTCAAGGTCGAACAAGCTTTTAATAACAAGAGCCTCAGTCGCAAATCTGCATTCAAATAGATCGGTTGTGTCGCGCGCATGCAAAATCTATTTTGCTAATTGCTATCAGTGCATTCTCACTTGTGCTGAAAATAGCACACGTCACTTATTCGGGCGCTGCATCGGGCGAGATTGGTATGCAGTTTCACACTTACCAAATGCAGACAGAAAAAGCACACATAATTGTCGTAAGGAATTTATATCACAGCACACCAAATAAAGATATAACTGCCTATCTGAAATGTTTAGGCTACGAAGTACTTCACATTCAAAACCCTAGCTCAAGGAATAATAAAGATGAGAAACTTAATATTTTCTTTATTAATATTAAGCCCTGTGCCAATATTAATGAAAGTTACCACGTAAAGACCCTTTGCCGATAAAAAATACGGATTGAAAGGATGCGAAAGTCCAGTGAAATTGCACAATTTCGACGTTGCCAGGAGTATGGCCACTTAGCTAAGTACTGCCGCAGACATCCAAATTGTGCCAGGTGTGGCGAAAATCACCAAACCACACAATGCACACGTTCTGTATATGCTATGCCCACTTGCTACCATTGTTCTCACGATTACATGGCTAGCTTTAAAGGTTGTCATAAGTACCAGGAGCTTCTTCGCAGATCTATGGGGCCTGCGAGAAAGGCGAATTATTTAATTAGAAATAACCAAGGGTTCATTTCTAGAGACCAGCAGCAGTTTCCTTCCGTGCAGCATAATCGCCGCAAGAGTACCAACCAATCAACTGTATACCAACAACCAACACAACAACACCCAAATATTGTTCAACATAAACCATCTATAGGCACTGGAAAAAATACAAAAGTTTCTTATGTCACAGTAGCAAAAACATATTCTATTACAACGCCCCCCAAGGATGGACCAGCCCAGCGACGTTTATACAACTTTCAAGCACAACAGTCATTGCAACAACAGCGATCTATTCAGCAAAATAATTCATTTAAAGTTCAAGCATTGTTACAACAGCAGAAACAACAGTTCCAGGAATGGCAACAGCAGATGCAACAACAACAACAAAATCAGTTTCGTATGTAGCTGCAACAGCAGCAACAAGATCAGCAACAGTATAGGAAACAAACCAATCAAAGACTTGAAAAACTTGAAAAAATTGTATTTGAAATAGCCAACATGTTAAAGCAAGGAGCTGGGAATAAACATATCTTTCAGCTCCATAAAAACGACTGAGCCTCACAATGAATCCGCATAAGATTCTTATTTGGAATGCTAACGTCATTTCAAGAAAAGCTAAAGAAATTGAGCTGTTTGCGCACAACAATAGCGTGGACATTCTTCTTGTGACGGAACTCAGAATCAAAAGAGGGGAGACTGTAAAGATACGTCGTTTGATAAGTCCGTGACTTTTTGTATTTGCCGCGCACCTGCTCTAAATACAACACTGCTCCTGTCAGCAGTTATCGATTAACAGCTGACTGTAAAATTTTGAGAAAGCTGCGTTTTTTGGTTTGCGTTTTATAGGCATTGAAAGCAGACGATCTCGTGAATTTTAACGAAAATGGAAAAAAGTGAATTTCGTGTGCTAATTAAGCATTATTTTTTGCGTAAAAAATCCATCACCGAAACCAAGGAAAGACTTGATAAATATTATGGGGACTCTGCACCATCAATTTCAATGGTTAAGAAATGGTTTACTGAGTTCCGTTGTGGTCGTACCAGTACAAGTGATGCCGAACGTTCAGGTCGCCCAAAAGAGGTCGTCATGCCAGAAATCGTCGACAAAATCCATGGAATGATATTGGATGATCGGAGAATGAAAGTGCGTGAGGTAGCTGAGGCTGTAGGCATCTCAACTGAACGGGTACATCACATTTTACATGAATATTTGGACATGAAAAAGCTTTCCGCGCGATGGGTGCCGCGATTGCTCACACACGACCATAAGCGCAACCGTGTGACCATTTCAAAGGAGTGTTTGGCGATGTTCAACCGCAATCCAAACGAATTTTTGCGCCGTTTCGTTACCGTAGACGAAACATGGATCCACCACACCACACCAGAGACCAAAGAACAATCAAGACAGTGGGTTTCTCCGGGTGAACGTGCACCAAAGAAGGCCAAGGTGGGTCTGTCGGCCAACAAGGTCATGGCCACAGTTTTTTGGGATGCACAAGGTATCATTCACATCGATTACCTTGAAAAGGGTAAAACGATCACCGGCGAATATTATTCAGAGCTTTTGGACAGATTCGATATTGATTTGAAGCAGAAACGACCGCATTTGGCGAAAAAAAAGTGCTGTTCCATCAGGACAATGCACGGGTGCACACGTGTGTAGTCAGCATGGCAAAATTTCATAAATTGGGCTACGAACTGCTACCCCATCCAGCATATTCTCCAGATTTAGCCCCCTGTGACTATTTTTTGTTTCCAAACATGAAGAAATGGCTCGGCGGTAAGAGATTCGGGTCAAATGAAGAGGTCATCACAGAAACAAACGACTATTTTGAGGGCCTTGAGAAAACCTATTATTTGGAAGGAATAAAAAAATTGGAAAAACGCTGGACTAAATGTATAGAGCTAAAAGGAGATTATGTTGAGAAATAAAACGCTTCTTTGACGAAAAAAATATATTTTATTCAAAAAGTCACGGACTTATCAAACGACCCTCGTATATGGATATGCCTTCTATCCAGCATTTAGGCCATCGCGTAATAACAATAGCGTTGGCGGACCAGCGGTGTTCGTTAGGGCAACCCTACGCCATTTTCAGCAAAAAATCATAGAGACACGCAGCATACAAATGTCAACAGTGAAAGTAGCTACTGGACTGGGTGACGTGCAGTTTGGCGCCATTTACTGTCCCCCCAGCACCAGGATTGAAGAGAGACACTTTACCGACACAATACTTTCTTGCGGGCAAAGGTATCTGATTGGTGGTGACTGGAACGCCCGACACTGGCTTTGGGGCGACACTTACAATGCACCCCGGGAGCGTGAGCTAGCAGAAGCCATCTCTGTCACTGGAGCTAAGATTCTTGCAACTGGTTCGCCAACTAGGTATCTTTATGTACCCAGTCATACGCCTTCCTGCATAGACTTTGCAGTGCATCATGGAATACCGATTTAATAGCAAATATAACACAAAGTTGGGATCTGGACTCTGATCACTTGCCTTTGATCATCAGCATTGACACAGATGGTACCCATGTCAATCCATGTCCACGGCTAGTCACCAAACACACTGACCAGCTTGCCTTTAGCCAACAACTGGAGAGCTTGATCCCGTTGAATATAACGCTAAATTCTGGTGAAAAAATTGAAATGGCTGTTGATCACCTTACACAAAGCATTTACAGGGCTGCGACCGCCTCTACGCTTCGTGTCCCCCGGCCAGGCACCACCTATGGAATAGCCCTAACAAGAGAGGCTAGAGAGCTTCTGACACATAAAAAGAGACTCAGAAGGCGAGCAATCCGATCTCAAGATTCCTGGGACCGTATTTTATGGAACCGTGCTGCAAGACAACTACAAAAATGTACTAAAAGAACTTCGAAGTAACTTTTTTGAGCAGAAGCTGGCTTCTATGGAGTATACAGTGGATGCCGGATATTCGCTCTGGAAGGCCACCAAATCCCATAAAAGACGAAGTCATCAAAACTCTGCCGACAAAGAAGACCTCAGGAATTGATAATGTTTGTAATGCCTCGCTGAAAGCTCTACCCATCCGAGCTATGCCTTACATGGCGCTAATATTCAACGCCATATTTAGGGTGGAGTCCTTCCCAAAGCAGTGGAAAATGGCAGCAATCCTAATGACTCATAAACCTGGGAAACCTGAAGAGGATCCTGTCCTCGCTATCCAAGATATGGGAAAGGCTGATTGCCAACAGACTAGGTGACTTCATTAGGGAGCGCCGTATTCTCCCGGATCACCAGTTTGGATTCCGACAGGGACTGTGGAGCAGGTTCACAGACTGACGAAACACATACTGCAGGCTTTTGACGATCTGGAATACTGCAACGCTGTATTCATTGATATGCAGCTAGCATTTGATAGAGTCTGGCATATCGGTTTTCTCAGCAAAATCAAAAAGCTGCCTCCAGTTCATGGTCAGGGTCAGAAACACCTACTCGACCCCTTACTGCATGAGAGCTGGAGTTCCGCAAGGCAGCGTCCTTGGCCCGCTGCTCTATTTAATTTATACTTCGGATTTACCTTGCCCAAATAGACATCATATGGTAGCTCCAAGGAAGGCCCTACTCGCTACTTACGCTGACGATATTGCACTGTTGTACAGCTCTAGTTCGGACACTGAAGCAGCACGTGGCCTCCAAAAGTTTATAAATACCCTGGCTGCATGGTGTAAAAGGTGGAACTTAAAGGTCAATCCACACAAGACCAACAATCCTCGCTTCACCTTAAGGACACTTATTGACCACACCCCACACATACAATTTGACGGCGTAATTTTAAACAAACCTTTGCAGACGAAATACCTCGGAATTACCTTGGACAAGCAGCTGACCTTTGGCCCACACTTAAAAGCTACGGATCGGAGATGTGGCCAGAGAAAGCAACAACTGCGATGGCTGATCTACAGAAGAAGCACCAAAACACTCAGAGCCAAAAGGGCATTCTATGTCCATTGTGTAGCTCCGATCTGGCTGTATGGAGTGCAGATCTAGGGTATTGCTGCAAAATCAAATTACAAGCGTATACAGGTCTTGCAAAATCGTGCCATGCGTTGATCACAAACTGCCCATATTATGTACGTGCACTACTCTTCATCGGGACCTGAATCTGCATACAGTGAAAGAGCAGATCTCAAGGCACACTAGCAGATATAGTGATAGGCTGAAAAGACACCGCAGCATGCTTGCAAGACGCTTACTCCCTCCCAGGCCTCTTAGAAGGCTCAAAAGAAAGGGTTTTGCCAAAACAATCGGACAAATTTAAAGACCCCCTCGTTTTCTGAGATACAGTCGTAAGTCCTCCCACGAAAAGTGAGAGGTTTGGTTCTTATATTTATTTGCTTAATTGCGCTGTTATGTTACTATTACTGCATGTACAGATTCAACTCTTCAATAAAAATTAAAAAAAAAAGCAAGAGCCTCAGATAGCAGGAGCCTCAGATCGCTAAGGCTGTAGATGGCAAGAGCTGCAGAAAGGCAAAAACGCTGGACAAAAAGACAAGTAAGGCTGGAACGTTCGGAAAAAAAGACAAGTAAGGTAGAAACATTTGGCAAAAAAGACAAATAAGGCAGGAACGTTTTAGCAAAAAAGACAAGTGATGCATGTTTGGGCAGTCTCGGTAGGTAGAGACAGCAGCGCCATATGAACTCGTAACAAATATGAATGTGTATAAGAGACGCCTATATAATGCTTATATAATGCTTCACATTCACATTATTGACAAATTTTATGTTGTATGTTGCTGTGAAATTTCACTAAAGATTCTAATGTCCTTAAATATTGAAAAACTGATTTTGAAAGAATATGTAAACGCAAAAAAAAGTCTATACGGCTACAGTCGAGTAGGCCCGGCTGTTAGATACCCTTCGCCGAGTTTTCAAAATCTGTTACAAACGTGTAGAAACATTTATTATTTCAAACACAGAATTCCGCACAAAATATTCATATTGCTTACTCGCTCGCACTCGCTAACACAAGCGAGTAATGAGTGAAGCGACGCGTTGCGACGTCGGCGTCAACTGCTCAAAGCAGAGTGCCGGCTGCTGCTCGTATCGAACATTAGTACCGAGAACGTTGACTTGAATAACTTCTGCGTTATTTTTCCGATCGGATTGTAATTAAGAAGATATGTTTATATGTCAATCACCTTTATGTATAACAAAGTAAAAGCCAATTATCGATTTGCGGGGGTAGAGGGCGTGGCATCAAGCATTTGATATAAGCTTGTTCTGCCTAGAATATATAGGAACCTTTATACCAAATTTGGTGTCTCTAGTTTTTTACATAGCTGAGATCTGTTGTCTCAAACAGACAGACGGACTGACGGATATACAGACGGACATGGCTCATTCGACTCGGCTAGTGATCCTGAGTAAGAATATAAAACCCTTACCCCAGCCGATTGTTCCTATGGCAGCTAGAATCTGCGCAGCAACATACAACATAAGCGACAAATCTGGTTGGATTATTGAATTTCTCAATATATATGTCATGCTTCACATTATAAGCATTATATAGGTGTCTCTTATACACATTATTAAAAGCCCTCTGATAGGTTGGAAAGCACTGACTGGAGAGTGGAAAAAGCATGAGCACCACGTGAAACTTGCATAGTCAAAACTAATTTGAGACTGAGACGTGTGTTTGTGCAAAGTTGTAGCGGGTACACCACAGTCGGGCGCTCTCGACTGTAGCTTTTCCGACTTTTTTTTTTTAATTTAAAACTATGTAAAACTAAACCTCATTTTAGGAAATTAACTACGATTCGCCACGAGGAGGAGTTTCAGTCATTACTGAGAAGGGTGACATAACAACATCATATCTTCTGATTCAACGTGCTCAAATTGCCGACTCTGGAAGGTACTCTTGTTTGCCTTCCAACGCAAATTCCAAATCAGTAAATGTTCATATTTTAAATGGTAATTAAGTTTCGCATTACGTTTTCAAAATAAATATTAATATAAAAACATATTTATTTAGGAGATCATCCGGCTGCCGTACAGAGAGCAAATAAACTTGATAGATTAAGTTTAATTATAATAGCGATTTTAACAATTTTTATGTTCGTGTAAATATATATTAAACTATGTATTCCTGTAAATACATGCAATATTTCAATACTATAATTTCACAATATTTCTTATTAAACTGTTGTATGGTAGGATGTATTGCATGTAATTATGTATATTGGCTATAAATTACTCAGCCAATATTATGTCACAGTGTAGTCCATTAAAATTAATGATAGTAAAAGACGCAAGTTAGGTATGATGCCCAGAAATGAGGAAGAGTCGTGAAGAAGTATGAGAAAAGGCAAGTCTCAGAAAGACAGAAATGCACAATATTACAAGAATAGAGTTTGTAAAAGCATGACTTAATTGAGAAACATCTTATGTTACCTAAAAGTGAAGAACGGCATCCAACAAAGTTGGAACCCAAATTCAAGAGACCATCCGTTCTTGATGGTGATCGTGTTTTGCTTAATTTATCAAGCGTACTTATCTACTACCTTATATGCACAAGAAAATTTAGTCAAATGAATAACTTGATGGCGTTGAAAAAGATAAAATATCCTTCGACTGTTGCCTGATAAAACTCATATCCAACTATTCGGGCTTATACAGAAAAGTACAAACTACTAAGAGAAAAGAATCTATCCAGCTAAACTGTCATTTGAAACACATAGTAAGTATGTGGAAATTTTACATTATCTAAGTTCAGTTTCAGTCGTCTCAAAAGTTGAATGATTTTGTAAAGGTGAAAAACTACATACGAGACGTAAATATTTGGGGAAAGTCGTGTCGGAGAATTAGAAATATTTAAGATAGTTGTTAGGCTTTAATTCACTTTGTTAAAATAAATTGTTATATTTTACAATTGAGCAACATTGAGTTCATGGAACGAGCAGCAGCCTGCGCGCTGCTATAAGTAGTTGACGGTGTCGCATATTTTTACGCGAATAGATCTCGGCTATTAAACAAGAAAGCAAGGCTGACTTCGGCTTGCCGAAGGTTTATAGCCTTGCAGTTATACTAAATATAAAATACATTTGGGTTACTGTATAACATTTAAAAGTATTGAACTATACGTTTGACCTTTAGAGTATTCCGAACAGAGTTGTCCTCGAAGGATGTGATAAGCATATATAAGCAGATTTGCGGCGAGTTCTATCTCACCAATAGCCTTGGTGTTACTTACAATAAGGTCTGTTTGAAAAGCCACAGCGGCTTTAAATAACGCCCAAATCGACATTTCGAAAGTCATCGAGTTACTGATTAGGTCGTGAATCACGACTCGTGATCTAAAAACTCCTTCCCAAAGGCATCAGTTATATTGGGCTTGCACCTTACGTTGGCTGCGTCGATTCTCAGATGCTCTTACCACTTTTATTGATGTCGCTACTTGCCCTAGACGATTGTTCTGTTATCGGCAGAACCCTACCAGCCCCTAAAGCTCTGTTGGGGGACTGTATCGTCGTCTCCGAGCATGGTATGCGGAGTCGATTAGGACCTACCAACCTTTGCCATCTCAATTTCCATCACCACCAGGTCTCTACGAATGAAGTTGATGAGGGAAAAGTGCGATGAGCATTTCCTATACGGGCGAAAATCAACTTTCATGATCTAAATATTTTGCTCACCGCCTTTCCATAACGATATACTGACTAGACAATTGGCTTTGTCGGAGGACAACACATTAACGGTTTGCTGCTGATAAAACTGGAAGGCGACAGGTATCTAGCGTCGCCATACGAGAGACTCCGAAGGTATGCGGCATTCAGTGTATAGTATGCTGTTTCACCTTGGATAGGGCCGATTCATAAATCATTGCCGGACTTCACCCTAGTCAACACTGAGGTAACATGTAAGACTGCTTGCTAGCCCTGATTTTATACAAGATAATTGTATATAATTACATATATAGATAATTATCTGTATTATTTGAGCTCATAAATATTTTGAAATATTATGTAAAGTTAAAATTGGTAAAGACAAAAGCTGCTAGGCTTTTAATCTTTCGGAAAGTGGAAAAAGAATAAGCACCACGTGAAACTTTCAAAGTCAAAACTAATTTGAGACTGAGACGTGTGTTTGTGCAAAGTTGTAGCGGGTATACCACAGTCGGGCGCGCTCGACTGTAGCCTTTCCGACTTGTTGTTTTTTTTGTAGTTGTAGTTGACGTTGTCGCATATTTTAACGCGAACAGATCTTAGCTATTAAACAAGAAAGCAAGGCTACCTTCGGCTTGCCAAAGGTTTTATAGCCTTGCAGTTATACTAAATATAAAATACATTTGGGTAACTGTAAAACATTAAAAAGTATTGATAATGGTCAATATTTCCAAAAACAAAACAGGATTGCATACAAAAACCCTGATTTCAGCCGATTTTTCCTATGGCAGCTATATGTTATCGTGGTCCGATTTTGATACAATTTTGACAGCACATTAAGAACGTAATAAGAATAAGATTTGCCAAATTTTGTTGCAAATTGTTTGTTCTTGAAAAACAACAAACAAAATCGGCCGATCGTTTCTATGGCAGCTATACGATGAATCGCTCCGATCTGGCTCGTTCCGACTTATTTACAGCGTACAGCAATAAGAAGCTTGTGTGCCAAGTTTCATGAACTGAAAGACTAGTTTGCTTTGCAACAGACAGACGGACGGACATACGGACATCGATTTTTCGACTCCTCTGTTGATGCTGATTCAGAATATATATACTTTATAGGATCGGAGATGTCTCCTAAGGTGCGTTGCAAACTTCTGGCTAAAATTAATATACTCTCTGCAAGGGTATAAAAATGCTTCCAAGTGAGAGGACTTGAACTATGGACCTCCAACAAAAAACAGACTACGCATTTTGCAAATATAACCGCTCTGCTATAAGCGCATACCTGATTGGATAGGTAAAAATGCATTAGGAGACCATTCAGCTTGTCGTACAGGACAAAAACAAATTAGTATTGTGTTGTGTGTGTGTGTAAGCAAATACCAATTCACTACCCTTAAAATTCTGTTTAATCAAATGCATTTAAAACACTAAACTTAAAATATTTAAAATGCTTGAAAAATCACTAGTTTCCAAAGAGAAAATTGCAATCATGATCAGTGCAACTAATTTTTTTTTTTTTTTTTTTTTTGACGTTGAATACAATGAATGTATTAACAAGTGGTCCAACGACACCAAGCCGATGCTTGTTGCGCGCGGAACCCAGACGAAGTCCACCTCCCGCCTAACCGACCGAGAGGCACCGTCGCATAACGGACGACACGGAAACGCGGTAAAAAAGCGAATAGACACGCGTAAGGAAATAACGCGATAAACATAGAAAACGCGGATAGAAGATAGAAAATGCATGCAGTAAAAACAATATCGAGGAAATAATATTACTGATTACGTACTAGATAGAGAAGAATTAAAGACTTCATAGCAGCAATAGAGTTAGTGCTAGCTATGACGTGTTGAAGTTTATTGTAGTCCGAACATAATACCCTGAACGGATCGTGCAGTGCATAGTTCGATCTACAATAAGGAAGAATTAGTGGAAGATAATTACGAGTACTTCTGCATGGGACAGAGAAGTGAAGCTGTCTTACAAGGGCTTCACTGTCAATGTCACCTTGCAGAAGGTTGTTAATAAATAATACCCCTAGCATGGTTCTGCGATTAGTTAGGGAAGGCAAATTTAATAATAAGAGTCTATTGTTATATGAAGGCAGTCTTAAATTTTCATCCCAGTTAAGGCCACGTAAGGCAAAAAGTAAAAAGTTCTTTTGTACGGACTCGATGCGTTCTTTATGAATGGTGTACTGGGGACACCATACGCATGAACCGTATTCAAGAATAGGACGAACAAGTGAGATGTAGAGGGTCTTTGTAAGATAAGGATCGTCAAATTCCTTAGACCATCTCTTAATAAAGCCAAGGACACCCATGGCTTTATTGACCATATTAGAAATATGATTGGAAAACTTTAGTTTTCGGTCCAAACGGACCCCCAAATCATCAACTAGGGTAATTCTTTCCAAGACACAACCACAAAGAGAATAAGAAGTATACATTGGACTGGCTCGAGAGAATGTCATCAGCTTGCATTTAGAGCTATTCAGGTTTAAAAAATTGGCACAACACCACGAATGAAAGCTATTTAGGTCGGCTTGTAAGTGTGAGTGACAGTGGTCTTCTTTAAATTGATAACAAAGCTTTACATCATCTGCGTACATGAGAGTACGAGAGTTACGTATGACCAAAGGCAGGTCATTGATGAAAAGCGTAAAAAGTAGGGGGCCGAGATGACTCCCTTGAGGAACGCCAGATGTGGCATGAAGTGGAATTGAGAGACTGTTTTTAAAGAGGACTCTTTGAGTTCTGTCAGTCAGATAGCTTACAATCCAACTGAGTAATTTAGGTGAGAAACCTAGAAGGTCAAGCTTTTGTGCCAGAAGGGAATGATTCACTGAGTCAAAGGCTTTACTGAAATCAGTATAAATGACATCAGTTTGAAGATTTTCCTGAAATCCTTTTACCACAAAGGATGTCAGCTCCAGCAAATTTGTCGTAGTTGAACGACGTTTAATAAATCCGTGTTGAAAAGGTGAAATAACGGATCTGCATAAATGTTGCAAGTGAGGAGTTATAACATTCTCGAAAAATTTAGGTATGGCCGACAATTTAGAGATACCTCTATAATTGCTTGCTTCAGACTTGCTGCCCTTCTTCAATAAGCAGATAATTAAAGATTCCTTCCAAATGGAAGGAAAGAGTGAAGTTTCTAAAGACAGCGAAAATAGTTTGAGCAAAGGCTTACTTAAGGAGTTGGCACAGAACCGAAGTATACAAGCGGGAACACCGTCAGGGCCTGGTGAAAATACTGGCTTAACTAAGTGAAGATCCTTGACAAGGGAGCTTTCGTTTAGAAAGGGGGAGAAGATACCATTCGAACTTGGAATGTTGTATGGGTAAAAGTGAGAAGTATGTGTAGAAGGTGAATAAGTGGTTTGAAAAAACTTTGCAAACAGATCGGCCATGGTTTGGTCGGTATTTGCATTAGCATTTTCAAACGTTAGGTTAGTAGGAAAAGCGGAAGACTTACGCTTCGTGTTAACAAAACTATAAAACTGTTTGGGGTTCTGAATGAACTGAACCTTACAACGAGCTAAATAGTTTTTATAACATTTCGCGTTTAAGACTGTAAAGTCTGACCGCGCACTTAAGTAGCGTGAAAAGGCTAAGGGCGAGTTACTACGTTTAAATTTTTTGTAAAGGCTTGACTTTAAATTTTTTAACCGTGACAACTCTCTTGTAAACCATGGCGGCTTACTCGAGGATGATGAATGAAAGCACGGAACGCAAATATCAAAGAATGAATAGATAGTTTTGTAAAAAATATTGGTCGCTACTGATATATCAGTAGACACATACAATTCCGACCAATCAAATTGGGAAATTAAAGAGTTTAATAAATTAAAATCTGCTTTCCTAAAGCAGCGTACGCGTTTACACAATTTTTCAGGTTTATCCATACAAGCCCCAAAATCAAAAGACACTTCCAGAGTAGGATGGTAAGGATCTTCTGGGAAAGAAAGTGGTTGAGTCTTGACTAAATTCACTCTAGATGGATCGGAGACAAAGCATAAGTCTAACGATCTGTTACTACAGTTTAAGATATGATTGACCTGCGACAATGACATATCATACAGACCGTCAAAAAGGTCGTGGTGCCGTGAGGGCAGCAGAGAATTTGAATCAACACTTGTTGTCCAATTACAATCAGGGATATTAAAGTCCCCAAGAACTGAAAGGTGATCTCTGTCTGATAACAGATTAAATATAGTCTTTATTGCAGACAAATGTTGCAAATAGACAGATACATCCGATGACGGCGGAATATAGGAACAGGTTATATAATGAGAAAAACCGGGAAAGTGTAATTTTACACAGAGGAATTCAATACCAAGTTGAATCTCCGGCAGTAAAAGTTCCGAATTGATAGTGGAATCGACTGCGATAAGGACTCCACCACCACGACGGTCAGGTCGATCACACCTGTAGGTTGTGAACTTGCTTGGAAAGACTTCGGAGTTTAGGATATCCGGTTTTAACCAAGTCTCAGTAAACACAACAATTTGAGAAGAAAAAGAAAGACTGTTAATATATAAGGTGGAAAGTTTAGTACATAGACCTCTAACATTTTGATATGAAAGAGTTAAGGAGCATGTTAGTTTTTTTTGTTTAATGTTGTTTTAGTTTGGGCTGAGACTAGAGACGGCAAAGGAAGATTAATCGGTGGGCGATTTTTCTTCTTCTTTGTTTCGAACTCTTTGACCATTACATGCTCCGGCCAAAACTGAGACGAGCATATAATGCCCAAGAGTTCGTTTGGGACACTTATTTTGAAGGATGATATGTCCCTCTCATAAGAAAACTTAAATTTTTCCACTTTAATATCCAAAGAATGAATTTTTCCTTGAATATAGGCTGTTACATCATTTGATGTGAGGTCAGGGGCAAGCCTGGAAACAAAAATTTGTTTCCTTTGTGGAACACCTAGAATCTTTTTAGGCGCCTCAGGTATAATTCCAGAGCATAGGTTCTCTTCTGGTAAACCAGAACTTGAACACGCTTTCGGTAAGACTATTAACTGTGGCACGGGCAACGATACCACAGCGGACTTGTCGGAAATTATGGGCGTCACAGGTTGCATACACTCAATGACATTATCGGGAAGCGAAACCGATTGAGCCGAAGACCTCGTTACTATTGGGGGATTGGTAAGCGAAATTAACGGCTGGGTCACTGGAGTGCTTGGCTGGTCAATTAGAGGGAGATGGGTGGCGCTAACTAAAGCCTTTTGATATCGTGTGGATTTCTTACGCTTTGGTGATTCATTCAATAACTTAAGGTTATTGAAAGACGAATCAAGCGCAGAGAACTGGTCGGAAAGTTTACGAAAACTTCCAAACAGTTCCCTAAATCCAGTCTTCGTTTGACGCATAAACGAACACATTTCGTTCTCCACCTCCCTACACACATCACAGCAATAACGCAACCCAGTGCGCTTGGCTACGGCGTCAGCCGTCGGGCCAGTATATCCAGCACACTTCGCGTGTACTACGTTGTCACATAGCCAACACGAGATGCTTGCCTGGGCGGCAGTCACCTGCTTAAGGCAGGATTTCTTAAAACAAATTAAAACGTCCATTATAGGGAACACCTACTGTAAAAACACAATCAGCCAAAAAGAAAACAAAACCAAAACAAGAAAAGGGATAAGCGCAAGAGAGAGAAATTAAACGCGCGTAAAGGGCAGAGAGCAGAGAGAGCAGAGAAAAAGAACAAGTGCTAGAGCGGCAAAGCGTGAGAGCAGCTTAGGCACGCTCAAAGAATTAGGAGAGGTAAGGAGAGACAAAAATTAGCGGTGACAAACAACACTAACAATTACGTCGCTTACCGAAAAGAGAATAAATAGAACGAAATGCACCAAACTATGCAGAACCGATGCACAAAACAGAAAACAAAAATAGAATCTAAAATTAGCAAACTCAGATTAGTTTGACTAATTTACAGAAGCATGCACACGCGTCGTGAACGGGCTAAAGTTAACTTCGAGTTTAAAGTTAAATAAAGAGTAAACACCGGTTGTTTTTAATAAAAAAAGCCGAAAAATCGAAGCGCAAAAAAAACACGTCCGTTCACTAGGAAAATGAAATCAAGACATTATGGTACTTATTGGTACTTATAATTTATTAATTAATTGAAAAAAAGTGATTGCCAACGTAGTTAAACCTCAATCTTGCATATCGACCATAATAAAGTCGGTAAGGTTACAGTCGAAGGCGCCCGACAGTAAGATACCCTTTCCCAATTTTTACAAACGTGTAACCATAATTTTAAACAGAGTATTCTGCACAAATAATTCTACGAGATATGGCTCATACACACTAGCGAATGAAGCGACACGTTACGACGTCGGCGTCAACTGCTCAAAGCAGCGCGCCGGCTGCTGCTCGTACATTTGTACTGAAAACGTTGACTTGAATAACTTCTGTGTTATTAGTCCGATCGGATAGTAATTTGGAGGATATGTTCATATTGCATTCAGCTTATTATGAGCTTAATAGCTTGCGTATTAATCACAAATTACCGAGTTGCTGAGGCGGTGGGCGTATATAAGAAACTCCATGCCAAATTTGGTGTCTCTAGCTTTTTTAATAGCTGAGGTCTGTTGTTTCAAAGAAATAGACCGACGGACATATCTCAATCGACTCAGCTAGTGATCCTGAGCAAGAATATATATACTCTATGGGATCTGCCACGCCTCCTTATGCCTGTTTCATACATTTTACACAAAGTTAGTATACCCTTTTTTGACTATTTTCAATGGTCGAAGGGTATACAAATTAGATGAGTTTATCTAATTATACAAAACAGAAAACTTTGGTGGCTGTAATTTTATCGGCGAAAAATGTGTGCATTCGATATCAATTTATATTTGCGATCAAAATTCATTGCTTAGCCTAGCTGAACTACGGCAGCGAAACGGGCCGAATTCTCAACAGCGAAGAGAGAACTTTAATACGCTCCCGCTCCGCCCTAAACTAACTTACACTAGCCTTCAAGGATTTCATTACATTCAATAATATTTTTTTAATTAAACTAACTTAACTTAACATCGGCCCCGTTGAAGGCCTGTAAGGCTTCAAGTAATTGAAAGAGGAGCCAGTTTGTGAATGGCCCGTCGAAAAACTCTCCCATCACTGGTCCCAAGTTCGACGACCCTGACAATGCTGTCCTGCCCTGCGTGTGTTGCCACGATCTTGCTGAGGAGCCACTGTTGCGGGGGAAGGTTGTATTCGGCGACGACGGCGAAATTGCCCTCTTTGATGTTGGGCTTGCAACTTGCCCCGAATTCGAAGGCCCAGGACATATTCGCGGGACCATCGCTGCCAGAACTGATGCCTGACTGACGAGACAAGTCGCCATCGGCGTAAGCAGTTGAGATCCATCTGGTCCGGGGTCCGGGGTGCTAGTGAGGCGAGTAACGATCCGCCTGTCAGCAGGTGCCCTGGTATTAGGGCCTCTCAGTCGCTGGGGTCCTGGCTGATTGGTCCGAGTGGCCGCGAGTTGAGCACTGTCTCGACGCCGACGAGGACTGTTTGCAGCTCTTCCGCTGCTTTGCAGGTATCACACCTGCCTGAACTGCCTTGGATGCAAAACAAACGAACAGTGCTATGTAGGACTTATAAGGGGCCTACCACGGATTTTAAGTGTCGTGAACACTGGACCACAAAAATCAACACTACAAATGTCAAAGGGGCGGAGAGCACGGAATCGGTCTGCAGGTAAATTCCCCATTATTTGAGTCAGAAGTCGCGGTTTGCATTTGAAACATCTAATCCACGACCGAACTGTCTGACTACAGACCCCCTGAGCGTTAACTATCCAGATACGCTCTCGAAGGATACTCACAAGTGCTCGTGGGCCAACACGAAAACTGGTTTGATGCAAATGTCGGACATAGCTCTGTACGAAGTTAGAGCGTTTAGTTAACAAAAATGGAAACTTGGCATAATACGATATAGGAGCATTTTCTAATCGGAGGCGCATCCTTTTCTTTGTGAATAAATGGATTTAATCGATGAAGACAAGGCCCAAGACTAGATCCTTTACGAACCTTTTTAATAACAACAACATTGCGCCATTAAGCGAAACATAAAAACAAACACGCTTAGCAGTTTGAGGTGTGACGAAAATCCCTCGATGACGTCCACTAGATCCGACTTGATTAAGGTAGCGGCCAGTCCAACCGCTGTTTTCTTCTTCTCTAGCTCCATCATCTCTCTTGACAGTTTTAGGTGCGGATTAACGGGTCAATCTTCATCTTTCTTCTTCAAAAACAAAGGTCCACTAAACCAGATTGACTCCTTCATGTCGGCAATGTCACAACCTCTTGAAACTACATATGCTGGGTTTTGTTTCGTCGGTACATGTCGCCATGTAGCTTCCTTGGACTCCTCTCAGCCACTCTGTTCGAAATGAACGTCGCCAACGACGAAGGCTGGGATCGAATCCAATGAAGAGTAACTTCTGAATCCGACCAGTACACAGTTCGTACGATATTTAGCTTCAATAACGACTTGATTCTGTGGCAAAGATCTGCTAGAAGGTGAGCGGCACATATCTCAATTCAAGGAAGTGTTTTAGTCTTGAGCGGCGCTCCTTTTGACTTTGAAGTATTACTGTAATGGTGACATGGTAATATGGACAATGGTAAACACATATCGAGGTATGGAGATTTCTTTCACTCCCGACAATGTTTCCTTCAATTTATTCTATGCTGTTTCCAACTGCTGTGGGATAGACTCATCCCAGGCCAACTTATTAAGCCATAACTCTTGAAGAAGGATCTTGCCTCGAATGACAATTTGACTTAATAAGCCGAGGGGGTCAAACAGTTTCGACAATATGTTCTTTTTTGTTGCTCGGAGATCCATAACAGAGGTGTCGGTTTAAAACCTTAAGGCATCTCCACTAGTTGAATCTGAATCTGAGATTGTTATCGGCTTAACTGTGCTCTCAGATGCAGTAACCTCAGACGAGTTTGAATACCACTTGCTCAATTCAAAACCTGCTGTTTAAAGAACCTGAGTCACTTCAGACTTAATTGTCGTAAGTTCATCGATGCATGCAACACCAGTTAACATGTCGTCGACATAAAAGTCGGACTGAATAACTTCAGAAGCTCGAGGAAGTGATCCTCTTACGGTTTCACTCAACCTCTTTAAACTGGTAGCAAGAAAAGGGCTGGAGCAGTGCAATAAGTAGCGGTGTTCTTCTTGGCAACGTAGTTTTGAACAGATACCTTGGGGAGCTGGACTCTTTCGAGCATATTTTCCAGCTACAACCCAGCCAAGAAGAGTTTTTTGCAGGATCGGATATTCGAAACCTTGCTTTATTTGACTGACGGACAACAACTCGAAAATGGACCAATTAACATGTCTATCCGCTGAGGTTTGTAAAATTATGGGTTTGCTAATGGTAGGTGGGATTTTCCAGTCGCTGACGTTGACTGCCTGGTCTGGGTGATAGCCAGAAATTGATTTTAAAATCAAAAAAAAAACTCAGCATATATTCGCGACTTCACCACCGTATGTATTTTATTCCTGACTTGAAAATTGGCTGCACCACTACTAAGCAAGTTTATACATGACTTTTCTTTACGGATCTGTAAGCGTTGAGCCAAATCTTCAGTTACGAAGTTGGTTTGTGACCCAGAATCAAGAAGTGCTCGGGCCAAAATGTAATTTCCGTTTCTTGTTCGGACGCTTACGATCGACATTGTAAGAAGTACCCTTTCCAATGCTGATGCATGCATATAATGCGTAGTCGAAGGGTGATCTTCACTTGGAGGAGGAGAAATATTATCTGAAGGTGGTGGTAGCGCTAAGCCATTTTCAGTTACTGTGTATCTATGCAATAATTGATGGTGCGAGCAACAACAGTGTGACCCTTTTTGAGACAATTTAAGCATAACGATGCGGACATTACGAACTCAAATCTCTGCATGACGGAGACGAGTGAACGGACTGCAAGTTCCAATTAAGTGGTCATTTGTATTGCAATAACTGCAGATCTGATTGGTGCTAGTTGAAGAGAGGATTGAAGAATCCTTGTCAAGATTGGTTTTGTCAGGAGATAGAAGAGAGGAAAAAAATATATAGAAGAACATATAAAGAAAGAAGTGATAGAATTTACTAGAGGACAAATCACGGAGAAAAAGTCTACTCTCCTACGGGGCGTCTTTCGGGGACAGTGTTAGTGTATGTCCCGCGTCTTTACCCACCATACTTATGAGTTCCTTTATATCGTTTGTAGAACCCCCTGACCTTACATTACCTTTTCATCAACCTTCAGAAATCATTGTAAATTGTTTTAGTGTTCCATTTTCAAATCCATTTAATTTTTCAAAATATTCTTAAATAATAAATATAAGTGCTAAACATCGTTTTTAAATAAACCATATTCATACACATGCAAAAGAACAATTTAAAATGTAAGCCTGAATATGTATAGTTTTTATACCCTTCGACCATTGAAAATGGTCAAAAAAGGGTATACTAAATTTGTGCAATGTATGTAACAGGCATAAGGAGGCGTGGCAGACCCCATAAAGTATATATATTCTTACTCAGGATCACTAGCCGAGTCGATTGAGACATGTCCGTCTGTCTGTCCGTCTGTATGAGACAACAGATCTCAGCTATGAAAAAAGCTAGAGACACCAATTTTGGTATGGAGGTTCCTATATATAATAAGCAGACAATGTTTATTTCAAATATTTGATGCCACGCCCACCGCCCCCGCAAATCGGTAAATTAGCAAAGTATTAAATTTAGAAAGTTCTGCATTGGTATGTATAATGCTAAATGCCATATGAACATATTCTCCAAATTACAATCCGATCGGACCAATAACACAGAAGTTATTCAAGTCAACGTTTTCAGTACAAATGTACGAGCAGCAACCTGCGCGCTGCTTCCAGTAGTTGACGCCGACGTCGACGTCACTCTTAACGTGCGTCGCTGTGCGAGTGTGAACGAGAAAGCTATATGTAGTAGAAGTATTTGTGCAAAATTTCTGTTTGAAATTATGAGTGTGGTTACACGTTTGTAACGGATTTTAAAAATTGGGAGAAGGGTTTCCTACTGTCGGGTGTTCGACTGTAGCCCTACCCACTTGTTTTTTTTTTGTCTATTTATATTATTTGTCGAAGAGTCTTCAGGATGCCCTTCTTCCTCTTCACTACTCTCGTTATTGTCTGAGCAATGTTTTCTAGCGCGTGAGGGAGGCATGCCTGTTATGCGTAATGATCGAAAACTGACTGACTCAATCTCTTTTCACAAAATCAGAATTATGCGTAGTTCTTAACCCTACATGCAATACGAACACATTTTGGAGACTTATTCTAGTCCGCATACACCAATACTAATGCACACTGCATTTTTCTGTATGCTTCCCTTTTTCGTGCAGACGTCTACTTCCCCCCCGCTCATACCAGCGACCAGACAACGTTCGGCAGAAACTCTAACGGTTGTCTGCCGCGCATCAAAAGAATAGAAAAGGCGTCTGCATGGCCCGTACCAAGCAGAAACACGCAATTGCTAGAAATGTCATTAAATTTAAATGATCTGCGACACGGCCTTCCTGACCTATCACACGTCCTCGTGTGCTAACAATCCCTTAATATCGATCTTCGTTATTAATTCATTATAACCCTTTTTTTCTTTTCGAAAAATTAAACAGAATATTTCAAAGGCTTATTCTCCTTTATAATATTTATAAGTTCGGTTATTATTTAATGCTTTAAGTTTATATCGATCTCCTGGTAATACTTCGGCCACTACAAATGGACCTTTAAACTTAGGATCGAGTTTGGTCTGATGACGCTCTTCATTTTTAAGCAAAACATGGTTACCTTGTGTCTTACAATATAAGCTTTATTTTTATCGAATCTAGCTTTATCAATTTTGGCATTCTTTTCCATATTACGTTTTGCATTTCTCTAACTGAGCCAACATCGACAATATTTTCTTCATTTACAACAGGTGTAAGACCAAATGGCCTTGCTTCTTTACCAATAAGTATCTCTAATGGACTGACTTTAGTAACTCTATTGGGTGTGCTATTAAGAGCCATCTGAATCTCATCTAAAGAATCCTGCCAAGATCCTGGCCCAGTTTCAACTGCGGTCAGCATGGACTTTAGAGTACTCATGACTCGCTCCACTTGGCCATTAGCACGACTAGCACCTGTGGCAATTAAATGTAAATCCATTTTCTGTGCTGAGCAGAAATCACGGAATGCTGAACTAGCAAAACTACGACCTTGATCAGCGATAAGTCGGGAGGGGACACCGAATAACGATATAACAGACCTCACTGCCTTAATGCAACTATCAGTGTCTAACTTCATAGTATGAGAGATATAGACAAATTTGGTAAATGCGTCTATCAACACAATTATATACTCTTTCTGTTCGCTTTTTCCGCTAAGTTTTCCTGTAATATCCACATGAACCGTATGCCACGGGATGTCGATTTTAGGAATGGGATGGAGTTCGGATTGTATTTTGCCAGACGGAAGTTTTGACAATCTACAAGTGATACAGTTGTCCACAAATTGGCGAACATATTTAGACATTTTATCGAACCAGTAGAACTCGTACATTTTCTCAAGAGTTGTCTCCCACCCGAGATGCATAATTGACTCGTGTACGTTGTTGACAGCGGACCACCTAAACTGCTTTGGGATTATGGGCAGACATCGAGTCTTTCCATTTCTTTGAACTTTTCGGTATAGAGTTCCAGACCGTATTTCGTAAGTTTTGGCCAAATCCTCAGACAATTCATCATTACGCAATTTAGAGATAATAGAAGAAGTTTCTTCGTCTCTTTGCTGTTCAGCCAACAACCAGTTGTCGGATATTTCTGTCAGATTGATATGTCTTTCGACTACGCCTATGGAATTCTTGACAATTTTTGGAACCGGATTCCGAGACAGAAAGTCATCATGAGCCATACGCTCACCTGGTCTATACTGAATATCAAATTCAAAAGATTGCATGTACGACCACCACCTATGAACTCTAGGGGTCAGTTCTACCTTTGTACGAGAGGCTTTAAGCGAATTACAGTCAGTAAACACAAGAAAATGACGGCCATGCAAATAATGGCGAAAGTGTTTTATAGAATTGTAGACAGCAAGTGTCTCCAGTTCATATGAATGGTAACGTGATTCCGCTGAAAATGTCATCTTGCTAAAATATTCGATAACTCGAGGCTTCTGTTCAATTCGGTGCAGCAAAATAGCGCGATAGCCAACAGAACTCGCGTCTGTGTGGAGCTCGATAGAAAATTGTGGGTCGAATATAGTAAGGACGGGTTCATTAGTTAAAATCGATATTACTTTTTGCCGTATTTGCTCATGCTCCAATTCCCACAAAAATGACTTGCTCTTTGAAGTAAGGCCGTTAAGAGGTTTCATCAGCTGTGAAAACTTGGGTACAAATTGTCGAAAATATGAGACTAGCCCAATAAATTGTCTCAACTGAGTGACGGACTGTGGTGGTGGGAAACTCAAAAGAGCTCGAATCTCACCTGCCTTTACCTCGAAACCCAAATATTCAACACAAGACTTAAGAAAGGAACATTTTGTAATATTAAAAGAAAACCCAGCATGCGTAAGTGTTTGCAATACTATTCGCAATCTTTCAAATGCTTCTTCTTTTGTACGTGCAATTATCATTAGGTCATCCATATAAACAATGGCATATGAATGGGTAAGATCACCTAAGGCACGATTAATAGCTCTTTGGAATACGGAAGGTGCATTTTTATGTCCGAATGGCATAGTCAAGTATTCCTACTGGCCTTCTGGGGTGACAAATGCCGTTCGCTCGACTGAATTTGGGTGAATTGGGATCTGGTGAAATCCGCTTGCCATGTCTATACAGCTGAAAAACCTAGCACCACTCAGCCTAGCTATTTGATCAGAAATTAGCGGCAAAGGGTACTTGTCACATAATCCACGCAGAGGCGGTCAGTACCATTTTTTTTCTGACAAGTAACATTGGGCTCGCAAAGGGGGAGGAACTGGGTCTCATAATGTTTGATTCCAACAGCTGTTGAATTAAATGCCGAACTTTTTCCTTTTCCTCTACACTCAACCTATACGGGCGCCTTTGAACCGTCTTATTTTGATCGATCAAGCGAATTTCTAATTGTCCCGTAGTCACACGGCTTTGTGGAATTCCATTTATGAATGACCCTGAATATTCTTGTATTATTGACAACAATTGGTCTCTATCAGGTCCATGCAGGTCGGTGTCAACACTAGCCAAATCAGGATTCTTTTCGGAAACTTCAACTGGCTATATAGATTTTTCGTTAAACATAGTAACAGATCTTGATGTTATAGTCACACCGACTCCCTGACTCAAAATATCTCGACCAATCAGAGCATCATACTTAATGTAATTGTCTAACACTACATGAAACAATATTTCATATGAACGTTCACATATCAAAACATTGACCAATATCTGCAAAGTGCTACAAATAGTATTACTACCAAGACCCCTTAAAATAACTACGTTGCCCATTCTGGATCCAGATAGTCTCTGCGAAGTAGCCTCCTTGATGAGTGAACACTCGGCTCCAGAATCAAAACAAAATTGGAACGACTCACCAGATTGCGAAAACGTTCCTACAGGTTCAAAAACGGTACAGATGTTGACATCTTTTACAATGTTGTTTTTGGTAGACGACGAACTCTCCTGACGATCAGGACATACTGTAGAGATGTGTCCAGCTTTTCCGCAGTTGAAACAAGTCAAAGTAGACTGGTCCTTCCCTGTTGGTTGCTTGCCGGGTTGCTGAACGTGCACTGCCATTGTTTTTGATCGACAATCCGCCTTTTTGTGACCAGGCTTTCCGCAGTTGTGACACTTGAAGTAGGGTTTAGCTCGTTTTCCTGGCGGCTCTGAATAGGCCTTCAGTTCTTGGTGCAGCTCGTTCCGAGTGTTGATGTCGGAAGTGAAAACTAAACGCCGCAAACGCCTGTCAATTCCAGCTGCATGCGCCAGTGTAATGGACACTGCGATTTGCTCCACACTCAGCGTCTTCCATTTGGCCATAAGCGAAGTAACCATTCGGCTTCCATATAACGAAAGGCACTCGCCTTCCGCAGGGCGTCCATTGAGCAGATTCATAACTGCTGCCGCTAATGTTTCTTGTCCCGCAAAATGTTGCAGGAACAATTCTCGGAACTGTGTCCATGATATACCAGGAAAGCAAGTCTGTGACAGCCAATGAGACGCGCTTCCTTCCAGTGATTTGCTGAGTGTCATCACAAGAGCGCTGCCTTCCAGTTCGTTTTCAGACAAGATGTAGTCCACCGTTGAACACCAGGATTGCGCGTCTGATCCCGCACGTTAAGGTTTAAACCCTGGCAATACCACAGCAAACGATTCTTTTGGCTCTCTTTGTGAGTGTTGCACTTGTTTTAAAAGTTCAGAAAAATGTCGATTTTGCGACTGCACAATTGCCAGCAAACTATTTTCATTGTTCAAAGTAGGTATAGGCGATCCCACTTCTGATGTCGAAGAGTCATCAGGATGCTTTTCTTCCTCTTTACTACTCTTGTTGTTGTCTGCGCAACGTTTTCTAGCGCGTGAGCGAGGCATGTCTGTCATGCGTAATGATCGAAAACTGTCTGTACCAATCTCTTTTTCACAAAATCAGAATTATGCGTAGTTCTTAACTCTACATGCAATACCAACATATTTTTGAGACTTATTCTAGTCCGCATACACCAATACTAATGCACACTGCATTTTTCTGTATGCTTCCCGTTTTCGTACAGACATCTACTTCCCCTCGCTCCTTCCCGCGACCAGACTACGTTCGGCAGAAACTCTAACGGTTGTCTGCCGCGCAGAAAAGAATAGAAATGGCGTCATGGCGCGTGCCAAATTAGAAACAACGCAATTGCTGGAAATGTCGTTAAATTTAAATGATCTGCGACATATATTAATTGTTGTTAGGTGGTTTAATTAAAAATTGTTTTTGGACAGACTCAAGTCTGTCTTGATGGACCTGGTATTGAGGAGACCATACACAGGATCCATATTCCAGAATCGGGCGAACAAGAGATGTGTATAACAATTTTGTCGTATAAGGGTCTTCGAATTTTTTTAGCCCATCTTTTAATGAAGCCAAGAGCCCGATACGCCTTATTGACAATGTGTGTTATATGGCAATCAAATTTCAACTTATGATCAAAAAGAATTCCAAGATCTATTACTTCAACAATTCTGTGAAGTGGAAATTGATCAAGGGTATAGTTGACGACGTGAAAATTACTTCTATAAAAAGACATGACCTTACACTTCGAACAGTTTAAATATAGCAAATTACAGCTACACCAAGTAAAAAATGAGTCAATATCGACTTGAAGTGAATTAGCGGTCAGTTCATTGTATGTTAAGCAAAGTTTCACATCATCAGCATACATTAGAATATTAGAATAGTGTAG
The DNA here is from genome assembly GCA_018904105.1 of Zaprionus tsacasi. NCBI lineage: Eukaryota > Metazoa > Arthropoda > Insecta > Diptera > Drosophilidae > Zaprionus > Zaprionus tsacasi. Next base: position 1,186,114 of record JAEIFR010000176.1, on the reverse strand, counting down.
AACAGAGGGAAGATCATTTATAAATAGGTTAAAGAGTAAAGGGCCCAGATGACTGCCCTGAGGAACACCAGAGGATACAGAAATAGGCTTAGATAGCAAACATTTGAATAATACCCATTGGGACCTTCAAGTTAAGTAATTGGAGATCCAAAGGAGCAATGGGTAGGAAAAACCAATAAGATTAAGCTTATGAAGAAGAAGTAAGTGATTTACTGAATCAAATGCTTTGCTGAAATCTATGTAGACCACATCAGTTTGCATTTTTTCTGAAAACCTTTATTAATTAGTGAGGTGAATTCCAGAAGATTCGTGGAAGTCGATCTAGATTTTACAAAGCCATGTTGATGTGGCGAAATAAGTGACTTGCACTTATGTGTTAACTCTACGGTAATAATTTTTTCCAACAATTTTGGAATAGAAGATAATTTGGAAATATACCTATAATTCTTTACTTCCGACTTAGACCCATTTTTATGAAGAGGGATAGAAAAAGATTCTTTCCAGATTGAAGGAAACGAAGAAGTTGCTAAAGACAAGTTAAATAACTTGAAAATGGGTCTATATAAGCTATTGGCACAATATCTAAGTACGCATCCTGGAACTCCGTCAGGGCCGGGAGAGAAGATTGGATTAATAGAGCAGAGATTAGTCCGTAATGATTCCTCATCGATCATATCACAAGAAACGGAATTTGATCTCTGAGTTAAATACGGATATGGAAGATTATTGTCATAGTTAGTAGAGGAATAGGTAGATTGAAAAAAGTCCGCAAACAGATCAGCAGCGTCTTGATCACTGGTTGCTTTCTTGTTTTCATATAAAAAATAAGGTGGGAAACTATTAGATTTGCGTTTAATGTTAACAAAGTTATAGAATTGTTTAGGGTTACGTGCAAATTCAAGTCGACAACGATTCAAATATTTTTTATAAGATAAACTGTTGCAAGTAATAAAATTTGTCTTTGCAACTATGTATCGGGTATAATCAGAGGGATTACCCGAAGAAGTAAATTTTTTATAAAGCCGAGACTTTACATTTTTTAACCTTAGTAGGTTAGTTCACGTGTATACCACGGAAGCCAGTTAGACTTTGCCGGATATGCACACGGAACGCAAACATCAAAAAATGCATTTAAGGATTTATAAAAATATGCAATGAAAGAATTTAAATCAAAACACGAATAAAATAAAGACCAATCATAATTAGAAATAAGATAGTTAAGCTTAACAAAATCAGTTTTGCGAAAACAACGCGATTTTAAGTAAGGCATAACTATTGACGTTTGCACTGGAGTAAACAATTCTAGTGAAATATTAAGCGTTGGATGATATGGATCTTCAGGAAGAACTAGAGGATCAATTCTAAAAATCGTGTTAGATAGAGAATCAGAGACAAAAATTAAGTCAAGAGTATTGTCACTGATGTTACGAAAGGGGTTAGTTTGAGATAAGCATAATTCGTAAAGGCTATTAATAAATGAATTATAAACTGAGGGAATTAAACAATTGGCTTGAGTGGACCATAAGACTTGGGGCAAGTTAAAATCGCCAAAAACCAAGAGGTAATCTCTGTCCAAAAGTTTAGATTCAATAGATTGAATGCAGGAAAGATGTTCTGCGTACAAAGAGAGTTCAGAAGAAGGTTGAGAAGAAAGTTACGAAGAAAAAATAGTTTGTAAATAAATCGTATAATATTACATAATAATTTATTTCATGTTTTTTTTTTTTTATATTAAATTGCTAGCAATTATCAATTATTTAATTCGAATTCCTTTTTCAGTTAAATTATTTTCCCTTCCACCATTTACCAGCATTGCACGCGCTCATGTATACATACAAAAACCTAAATACACACTGTTGAAGTGCTTCATTAGGGATGATTTGTGTAGAACCGCGATATTTGTGTGTCAAAGCGAATCTTAGTATACAGATCCAAATAGCCCAAATGGGTCAAGACGAAAATGACACACACGAGGCAGCGAACCGGCATGCGAGAATCGAAACGAAACGAAAAGTGGAAGGGGGGGATTCAGTCACGCTGTCGCTTCAGCAGCGAATTTCTTGATACATACACACTTTGACACTGTGGCCGAATAGCATGATTTTTCATATGAATGATTGTGTCCAACATACATTTGGTTGAACCGAAGCCGTTCTCTGGTAGGTATAGAGAAAAACTCGAGGCCAACGCATTTAAATTTCTACTTTTTGCGTTACCCTTTCCACAAAATAAGCGTGGCACGCGGTGGCAGATAGCGTCTCTTGCCATCTGTGGCTCGTGCGATCTGAGGATCCTGCTATTTGAGGCTCTTGCTATTAGAGGCTTGTGCGACCTAAGGCTTGTGCTATGTGCGCCCAGTGCAAAATAAAGATCAAGTGGCAAAAATCTCATTAATTTTTGAGTGGCTTGTTGTGCATGCATGCATGTTGCAGTTCTCTGATATACCTGGTATACTTTATGGGGTCGGAGATGTCTCCTTCTGCCTGTTACATACATTTTCAGTTGGCACAAAGTTATAATACACTTCTACCACTAAGCAGAGAACACATAGAGGTCTCAAATAGCGTTAACATGGCTGCCAACGCTATGTCGAGTTTCAGATACCATCGGGTGTCGCTTGAGCTCGGCTCCCTATCGGTGCGAGACACGAGGATCAACTCCGAAAACACAGCGAGATCAATTCAGTCGGACAACGACTGCGGAACGATGAGCACGGGTGTTTTTCTATGCGCTTGTGCCGTCGTTTCAATGTATGCGGTATGTACATGCTCGCATATGAAAGTATGCGTAGCTTCGACAGCGTTTGCCTTTGCTTTATTCCTTGCTTTGCAGCGTTGCCTATCTTCACTAGCTTGCTCGAATGTCAATTTGGGCAGCTCGCTGGATTTTCGATTTTGGTTGCGAGCTGGCTGCCCTTCTTATGACTAGGTACTGATATATTTCTAGACAGAATGCGCAAACTAGGCACTTTTTGTGCAAAATATGCATTAGGGTATTGTGGCCGGCGATCTACCAGCGGTTTAGCAATTCCAATACAAGGCAAAGCTGGTGTCACGCCAAGCGAGCGATCAGGAGCCCAGCATAAAAGGGAAGTTCCTCTAAGTTCTAGCGCTGAACGAAAAAAATGTACCAGACAAAGCAAAAGCAAAACAATTCAAGGCCAAACGAATTGTGCGAATACAGAAGAACAATGGAAGAGTGAGCGCGCAATAGAATGATCCCATCGTGCATCTCACATTATGCAAACCGAATGAATTGCGCGAGCGAGAGAGCAACAATATATCCCATTGTGCATTGCAAATGGCCTTGCTTCTTTACCAATAAGTATCTCTAATGGACTGACTTTAGTAACTCTATTGGGTGTGCTATTAAGAGCCATCTGAATCTCATCTAAAGAATCCTGCCAAGATCCTGGCCCAGTTTCAACTGCGGTCAGCATGGACTTTAGAGTACTCATGACTCGCTCCACTTGGCCATTAGCACGACTAGCACCTGTGGCAATTAAATGTAAATCCATTTTCTGTGCTGAGCAGAAATCACGGAATGCTGAACTAGCAAAACTACGACCTTGATCAGCGATAAGTCGGGAGGGGACACCGAATAACGATATAACAGACCTCACTGCCTTAATGCAACTATCAGTGTCTAACTTCATAGTATGAGAGATATAGACAAATTTGGTAAATGCGTCTATCAACACAATTATATACTCTTTCTGTTCGCTTTTTCCGCTAAGTTTTCCTGTAATATCCACATGAACCGTATGCCACGGGATGTCGATTTTAGGAATGGGATGGAGTTCGGATTGTATTTTGCCAGACGGAAGTTTTGACAATCTACAAGTGATACAGTTGTCCACAAATTGGCGAACATATTTAGACATTTTATCGAACCAGTAGAACTCGTACATTTTCTCAAGAGTTGTCTCCCACCCGAGATGCATAATTGACTCGTGTACGTTGTTGACAGCGGACCACCTAAACTGCTTTGGGATTATGGGCAGACATCGAGTCTTTCCATTTCTTTGAACTTTTCGGTATAGAGTTCCAGACCGTATTTCGTAAGTTTTGGCCAAATCCTCAGACAATTCATCATTACGCAATTTAGAGATAATAGAAGAAGTTTCTTCGTCTCTTTGCTGTTCAGCCAACAACCAGTTGTCGGATATTTCTGTCAGATTGATATGTCTTTCGACTACGCCTATGGAATTCTTGACAATTTTTGGAACCGGATTCCGAGACAGAAAGTCATCATGAGCCATACGCTCACCTGGTCTATACTGAATATCAAATTCAAAAGATTGCATGTACGACCACCACCTATGAACTCTAGGGGTCAGTTCTACCTTTGTACGAGAGGCTTTAAGCGAATTACAGTCAGTAAACACAAGAAAATGACGGCCATGCAAATAATGGCGAAAGTGTTTTATAGAATTGTAGACAGCAAGTGTCTCCAGTTCATATGAATGGTAACGTGATTCCGCTGAAAATGTCATCTTGCTAAAATATTCGATAACTCGAGGCTTCTGTTCAATTCGGTGCAGCAAAATAGCGCGATAGCCAACAGAACTCGCGTCTGTGTGGAGCTCGATAGAAAATTGTGGGTCGAATATAGTAAGGACGGGTTCATTAGTTAAAATCGATATTACTTTTTGCCGTATTTGCTCATGCTCCAATTCCCACAAAAATGACTTGCTCTTTGAAGTAAGGCCGTTAAGAGGTTTCATCAGCTGTGAAAACTTGGGTACAAATTGTCGAAAATATGAGACTAGCCCAATAAATTGTCTCAACTGAGTGACGGACTGTGGTGGTGGGAAACTCAAAAGAGCTCGAATCTCACCTGCCTTTACCTCGAAACCCAAATATTCAACACAAGACTTAAGAAAGGAACATTTTGTAATATTAAAAGAAAACCCAGCATGCGTAAGTGTTTGCAATACTATTCGCAATCTTTCAAATGCTTCTTCTTTTGTACGTGCAATTATCATTAGGTCATCCATATAAACAATGGCATATGAATGGGTAAGATCACCTAAGGCACGATTAATAGCTCTTTGGAATACGGAAGGTGCATTTTTATGTCCGAATGGCATAGTCAAGTATTCGTACTGGCCTTCTGGGGTGACAAATGCCGTTCGCTCGACTGAATTTGGGTGAATTGGGATCTGGTGAAATCCGCTTGCCATGTCTATACAGCTGAAAAACCTAGCACCACTCAGCCTAGCTATTTGATCAGAAATTAGCGGCAAAGGGTACTTGTCAGAAACGGTATTTGCGTTTAGCTCTCTATAATCCACGCAGAGGCGGTCAGTACCATTTTTTTTCTGACAAGTAACATTGGGCTCGCAAAGGGGGAGGAACTGGGTCTCATAATGTTTGATTCCAACAGCTGTTGAATTAAATGCCGAACTTTTTCCTTTTCCTCTACACTCAACCTATACGGGCGCCTTTGAACCGTCTTATTTTGATCGATCAAGCGAATTTCTAATTGTCCCGTAGTCACACGGCTTTGTGGAATTCCATTTATGAATGACCCTGAATATTCTTGTATTATTGACAACAATTGGTCTCTATCAGGTCCATGCAGGTCGGTGTCAACACTAGCCAAATCAGGATTCTTTTCGGAAACTTCAACTGGCTATATAGATTTTTCGTTAAACATAGTAACAGATCTTGATGTTATAGTCACACCGACTCCCTGACTCAAAATATCTCGACCAATCAGAGCATCATACTTAATGTAATTGTCTAACACTACATGAAACAATATTTCATATGAACGTTCACATATCAAAACATTGACCAATATCTGCAAAGTGCTACAAATAGTATTACTACCAAGACCCCTTAAAATAACTACGTTGCCCATTCTGGATCCAGATAGTCTCTGCGAAGTAGCCTCCTTGATGAGTGAACACTCGGCTCCAGAATCAAAACAAAATTGGAACGACTCACCAGATTGCGAAAACGTTCCTACAGGTTCAAAAACGGTACAGATGTTGACATCTTTTACAATGTTGTTTTTGGTAGACGACGAACTCTCCTGACGATCAGGACATACTGTAGAGATGTGTCCAGCTTTTCCGCAGTTGAAACAAGTCAAAGTAGACTGGTCCTTCCCTGTTGGTTGCTTGCCGGGTTGCTGAACGTGCACTGCCATTGTTTTTGATCGACAATCCGCCTTTTTGTGACCAGGCTTTCCGCAGTTGTGACACTTGAAGTAGGGTTTAGCTCGTTTTCCTGGCGGCTCTGAATAGGCCTTCAGTTCTTGGTGCAGCTCGTTCCGAGTGTTGATGTCGGAAGTGAAAACTAAACGCCGCAAACGCCTGTCAATTCCAGCTGCATGCGCCAGTGTAATGGACACTGCGATTTGCTCCACACTCAGCGTCTTCCATTTGGCCATAAGCGAAGTAACCATTCGGCTTCCATATAACGAAAGGCACTCGCCTTCCGCAGGGCGTCCATTGAGCAGATTCATAACTGCTGCCGCTAATGTTTCTTGTCCCGCAAAATGTTGCAGGAACAATTCTCGGAACTGTGTCCATGATATACCAGGAAAGCAAGTCTGTGACAGCCAATGAGACGCGCTTCCTTCCAGTGATTTGCTGAGTGTCATCACAAGAGCGCTGCCTTCCAGTTCGTTTTCAGACAAGATGTAGTCCACCGTTGAACACCAGGATTGCGCGTCTGATCCCGCACGTTAAGGTTTAAACCCTGGCAATACCACAGCAAACGATTCTTTTGGCTCTCTTTGTGAGTGTTGCACTTGTTTTAAAAGTTCAGAAAAATGTCGATTTTGCGACTGCACAATTGCCAGCAAACTATTTTCATTGTTCAAAGTAGGTATAGGCGATCCCACTTCTGATGTCGAAGAGTCATCAGGATGCTTTTCTTCCTCTTTACTACTCTTGTTGTTGTCTGCGCAACGTTTTCTAGCGCGTGAGCGAGGCATGTCTGTCATGCGTAATGATCGAAAACTGTCTGTACCAATCTCTTTTTCACAAAATCAGAATTATGCGTAGTTCTTAACTCTACATGCAATACCAACATATTTTTGAGACTTATTCTAGTCCGCATACACCAATACTAATGCACACTGCATTTTTCTGTATGCTTCCCGTTTTCGTACAGACATCTACTTCCCCTCGCTCCTTCCCGCGACCAGACTACGTTCGGCAGAAACTCTAACGGTTGTCTGCCGCGCAGAAAAGAATAGAAATGGCGTCATGGCGCGTGCCAAATTAGAAACAACGCAATTGCTGGAAATGTCGTTAAATTTAAATGATCTGCGACATATATTAATTGTTGTTAGGTGGTTTAATTAAAAATTGTTTTTGGACAGACTCAAGTCTGTCTTGATGGACCTGGTATTGAGGAGACCATACACAGGATCCATATTCCAGAATCGGGCGAACAAGAGATGTGTATAACAATTTTGTCGTATAAGGGTCTTCGAATTTTTTTAGCCCATCTTTTAATGAAGCCAAGAGCCCGATACGCCTTATTGACAATGTGTGTTATATGGCAATCAAATTTCAACTTATGATCAAAAAGAATTCCAAGATCTATTACTTCAACAATTCTGTGAAGTGGAAATTGATCAAGGGTATAGTTGACAACGTGAAAATTACTTCTATAAAAAGACATGACCTTACACTTCGAACAGTTTAAATATAGCAAATTACAGCTACACCAAGTAAAAAATGAGTCAATATCGACTTGAAGTGAATTAGCGGTCAGTTCATTGTATGTTAAGCAAAGTTTCACATCATCAGCATACATTAGAATATTAGAATAGTGTAGAACAGAGGGAAGATCATTTATAAATAGGTTAAAGAGTAAAGGGCCCAGATGACTGCCCTGAGGAACACCAGAGGATACAGAAATAGGCTTAGATAGCAAACATTTGAATAATACCCATTGGGACCTTCAAGTTAAGTAATTGGAGATCCAAAGGAGCAATGGGTAGGAAAAACCAATAAGATTAAGCTTATGAAGAAGAAGTAAGTGATTTACTGAATCAAATGCTTTGCTGAAATCTATGTAGACCACATCAGTTTGCATTTTTTCTGAAAACCTTTATTAATTAGTGAGGTGAATTCCAGAAGATTCGTGGAAGTCGATCTAGATTTTACAAAGCCATGTTGATGTGGCGAAATAAGTGACTTGCACTTATGTGTTAACTCTACGGTAATAATTTTTTCCAACAATTTTGGAATAGAAGATAATTTGGAAATATACCTATAATTCTTTACTTCCGACTTAGACCCATTTTTATGAAGAGGGATAGAAAAAGATTCTTTCCAGATTGAAGGAAACGAAGAAGTTGCTAAAGACAAGTTAAATAACTTGAAAATGGGTCTATATAAGCTATTGGCACAATATCTAAGTACGCATCCTGGAACTCCGTCAGGGCCGGGAGAGAAGATTGGATTAATAGAGCAGAGATTAGTCCGTAATGATTCCTCATCGATCATATCACAAGAAACGGAATTTGATCTCTGAGTTAAATACGGATATGGAAGATTATTGTCATAGTTAGTAGAGGAATAGGTAGATTGAAAAAAGTCCGCAAACAGATCAGCAGCGTCTTGATCACTGGTTGCTTTCTTGTTTTCATATAAAAAATAAGGTGGGAAACTATTAGATTTGCGTTTAATGTTAACAAAGTTATAGAATTGTTTAGGGTTACGTGCAAATTCAAGTCGACAACGATTCAAATATTTTTTATAAGATAAACTGTTGCAAGTAATAAAATTTGTCTTTGCAACTATGTATCGGGTATAATCAGAGGGATTACCCGAAGAAGTAAATTTTTTATAAAGCCGAGACTTTACATTTTTTAACCTTAGTAGGTTAGTTCACGTGTATACCACGGAAGCCAGTTAGACTTTGCCGGATATGCACACGGAACGCAAACATCAAAAAATGCATTTAAGGATTTATAAAAATATGCAATGAAAGAATTTAAATCAAAACACGAATAAAATAAAGACCAATCATAATTAGAAATAAGATAGTTAAGCTTAACAAAATCAGTTTTGCGAAAACAACGCGATTTTAAGTAAGGCATAACTATTGACGTTTGCACTGGAGTAAACAATTCTAGTGAAATATTAAGCGTTGGATGATATGGATCTTCAGGAAGAACTAGAGGATCAATTCTAAAAATCGTGTTAGATAGAGAATCAGAGACAAAAATTAAGTCAAGAGTATTGTCACTGATGTTACGAAAGGGGTTAATTTGAGATAAGCATAATTCGTAAAGGCTATTAATAAATGAATTATAAACTGAGGGAATTAAACAATTGGCTTGAGTGGACCATAAGACTTGGGGCAAGTTAAAATCGCCAAAAACCAAGAGGTAATCTCTGTCCAAAAGTTTAGATTCAATAGATTGAATGCAGGAAAGATGTTCTGCGTACAAAGAGAGTTCAGAAGAAGGTTGAGAAGAAAGTTACGAAGAAAAAATAGTTTGTAAATAAATCGTATAATATTACATAATAATTTATTTCATGTTTTTTTTTTTTATATTAAATTGCTAGCAATTATCAATTATTTAATTCGAATTCCTTTTTCAGTTAAATTATTTTCCCTTCCACCATTTACCAGCATTGCACGCGCTCATGTATACATACAAAACCCTAAATACACACTGTTGAAGTGCTTCATTAGGGATGATTTGTGTAGAAGCGCGATATTTGTGTGTCAAAGCGAATCTTAGTATACAGATCCAAATAGCCCAAATGGGTCAAGACGAAAATGACACACACGAGGCAGCGAACCGGCATGCGAGAATCGAAACGAAACGAAAAGTGGAAGGGGGGGATTCAGTCACGCTGTCGCTTCAGCAGCGAATTTCTTGATACATACACACTTTGACACTGTGGCCGAATAGCATGATTTTTCATATGAATGATTGTGTCCAACATACATTTGGTTGAACCGAAGCCGTTCTCTGGTAGGTATAGAGAAAAACTCGAGGCCAACGCATTTAAATTTCTACTTTTTGCGTTACCCTTTCCACAAAATAAGCGTGGCACGCGGTGGCAGATAGCGTCTCTTGCCATCTGTGGCTCGTGCGATCTGAGGCTCCTGCTATTTGAGGCTCTTGCTATTAGAGGCTTGTGCGACCTAAGGCTTGTGCTATGTGCGCCCAGTGCAAAATGAAGATCAAGTGGCAAAAATCTCATTAATTTTTGAGTGGCTTGTTGTGCATGCATGCATGTTGCAGTTCTCTGATATACCTGGTATACTTTATGGGGTCGGAGATGTCTCCTTCTGCCTGTTACATACATTTTCAGTTGGCACAAAGTTATAATACACTTCTACCACTAAGCAGAGAACACATAGAGGTCTCAAATAGCGTTAACATGGCTGCCAACGCTATGTCGAGTTTCAGATACCATCGGGTGTCGCTTGAGCTCGGCTCCCTATCGGTGCGAGACACGAGGATCAACTCCGAAAACACAGCGAGATCAATTCAGTCGGACAACGACTGCGGAACGATGAGCACGGGTGTTTTTCTATGCGCTTGTGCCGTCGTTTCAATGTATGCGGTATGTACATGCTCGCATATGAAAGTATGCGTAGCTTCGACAGCGTTTGCCTTTGCTTTATTCCTTGCTTTGCAGCGTTGCCTATCTTCACTAGCTTGCTCGAATGTCAATTTGGGCAGCTCGCTGGATTTTCGATTTTGGTTGCGAGCTGGCTGCCCTTCTTATGACTAGGTACTGATATATTTCTAGACAGAATGCGCAAACTAGGCACTTTTTGTGCAAAATATGCATTAGGGTATTGTGGCCGGCGATCTACCAGCGGTTTAGCAATTCCAATACAAGGCAAAGCTGGTGTCACGCCAAGCGAGCGATCAGGAGCCCAGCATAAAAGGGAAGTTCCTCTAAGTTCTAGCGCTGAACGAAAAAAATGTACCAGACAAAGCAAAAGCAAAACAATTCAAGGCCAAACGAATTGTGCGAATACAGAAGAACAATGGAAGAGTGAGCGCGCAATAGAATGATCCCATCGTGCATCTCACATTATGCAAACCGAATGAATTGCGCGAGCGAGAGAGCAACAATATATCCCATTGTGCATTGCAAATGGCCTTGCTTCTTTACCAATAAGTATCTCTAATGGACTGACTTTAGTAACTCTATTGGGTGTGCTATTAAGAGCCATCTGAATCTCATCTAAAGAATCCTGCCAAGATCCTGGCCCAGTTTCAACTGCGGTCAGCATGGACTTTAGAGTACTCATGACTCGCTCCACTTGGCCATTAGCACGACTAGCACCTGTGGCAATTAAATGTAAATCCATTTTCTGTGCTGAGCAGAAATCACGGAATGCTGAACTAGCAAAACTACGACCTTGATCAGCGATAAGTCGGGAGGGGACACCGAATAACGATATAACAGACCTCACTGCCTTAATGCAACTATCAGTGTCTAACTTCATAGTATGAGAGATATAGACAAATTTGGTAAATGCGTCTATCAACACAATTATATACTCTTTCTGTTCGCTTTTTCCGCTAAGTTTTCCTGTAATATCCACATGAACCGTATGCCACGGGATGTCGATTTTAGGAATGGGATGGAGTTCGGATTGTATTTTGCCAGACGGAAGTTTTGACAATCTACAAGTGATACAGTTGTCCACAAATTGGCGAACATATTTAGACATTTTATCGAACCAGTAGAACTCGTACATTTTCTCAAGAGTTGTCTCCCACCCGAGATGCATAATTGACTCGTGTACGTTGTTGACAGCGGACCACCTAAACTGCTTTGGGATTATGGGCAGACATCGAGTCTTTCCATTTCTTTGAACTTTTCGGTATAGAGTTCCAGACCGTATTTCGTAAGTTTTGGCCAAATCCTCAGACAATTCATCATTACGCAATTTAGAGATAATAGAAGAAGTTTCTTCGTCTCTTTGCTGTTCAGCCAACAACCAGTTGTCGGATATTTCTGTCAGATTGATATGTCTTTCGACTACGCCTATGGAATTCTTGACAATTTTTGGAACCGGATTCCGAGACAGAAAGTCATCATGAGCCATACGCTCACCTGGTCTATACTGAATATCAAATTCAAAAGATTGCATGTACGACCACCACCTATGAACTCTAGGGGTCAGTTCTACCTTTGTACGAGAGGCTTTAAGCGAATTACAGTCAGTAAACACAAGAAAATGACGGCCATGCAAATAATGGCGAAAGTGTTTTATAGAATTGTAGACAGCAAGTGTCTCCAGTTCATATGAATGGTAACGTGATTCCGCTGAAAATGTCATCTTGCTAAAATATTCGATAACTCGAGGCTTCTGTTCAATTCGGTGCAGCAAAATAGCGCGATAGCCAACAGAACTCGCGTCTGTGTGGAGCTCGATAGAAAATTGTGGGTCGAATATAGTAAGGACGGGTTCATTAGTTAAAATCGATATTACTTTTTGCCGTATTTGCTCATGCTCCAATTCCCACAAAAATGACTTGCTCTTTGAAGTAAGGCCGTTAAGAGGTTTCATCAGCTGTGAAAACTTGGGTACAAATTGTCGAAAATATGAGACTAGCCCAATAAATTGTCTCAACTGAGTGACGGACTGTGGTGGTGGGAAACTCAAAAGAGCTCGAATCTCACCTGCCTTTACCTCGAAACCCAAATATTCAACACAAGACTTAAGAAAGGAACATTTTGTAATATTAAAAGAAAACCCAGCATGCGTAAGTGTTTGCAATACTATTCGCAATCTTTCAAATGCTTCTTCTTTTGTACGTGCAATTATCATTAGGTCATCCATATAAACAATGGCATATGAATGGGTAAGATCACCTAAGGCACGATTAATAGCTCTTTGGAATACGGAAGGTGCATTTTTATGTCCGAATGGCATAGTCAAGTATTCGTACTGGCCTTCTGGGGTGACAAATGCCGTTCGCTCGACTGAATTCGGGTGAATTGGGATCTGGTGAAATCCGCTTGCCATGTCTATACAGCTGAAAAACCTAGCACCACTCAGCCTAGCTATTTGATCAGAAATTAGCGGCAAAGGGTACTTGTCAGAAACGGTATTTGCGTTTAGCTCTCTATAATCCACGCAGAGGCGGTCAGTACCATTTTTTTTCTGACAAGTAACATTGGGCTCGCAAAGGGGGAGGAACTGGGTCTCATAATGTTTGATTCCAACAGCTGTTGAATTAAATGCCGAACTTTTTCCTTTTCCTCTACACTCAACCTATACGGGCGCCTTTGAACCGTCTTATTTTGATCGATCAAGCGAATTTCTAATTGTCCCGTAGTCACACGGCTTTGTGGAATTCCATTTATGAATGACCCTGAATATTCTTGTATTATTGACAACAATTGGTCTCTATCAGGTCCATGCAGGTCGGTGTCAACACTAGCCAAATCAGGATTCTTTTCGGAAACTTCAACTGGCTATATAGATTTTTCGTTAAACATAGTAACAGATCTTGATGTTATAGTCACACCGACTCCCTGACTCAAAATATCTCGACCAATCAGAGCATCATACTTAATGTAATTGTCTAACACTACATGAAACAATATTTCATATGAACGTTCACATATCAAAACATTGACCAATATCTGCAAAGTGCTACAAATAGTATTACTACCAAGACCCCTTAAAATAACTACGTTACCCATTCTGGATCCAGATAGTCTCTGCGAAGTAGCCTCCTTGATGAGTGAACACTCGGCTCCAGAATCAAAACAAAATTGGAACGACTCACCAGATTGCGAAAACGTTCCTACAGGTTCAAAAACGGTACAGATGTTGACATCTTTTACAATGTTGTTTTTGGTAGACGACGAACTCTCCTGACGATCAGGACATACTGTAGAGATGTGTCCAGCTTTTCCGCAGTTGAAACAAGTCAAAGTAGACTGGTCCTTCCCTGTTGGTTGCTTGCCGGGTTGCTGAACGTGCACTGCCATTGTTTTTGATCGACAATCCGCCTTTTTGTGACCAGGCTTTCCGCAGTTGTGACACTTGAAGTAGGGTTTAGCTCGTTTTCCTGGCGGCTCTGAATAGGCCTTCAGTTCTTGGTGCAGCTCGTTCCGAGTGTTGATGTCGGAAGTGAAAACTAAACGCCGCAAACGCCTGTCAATTCCAGCTGCATGCGCCAGTGTAATGGACACTGCGATTTGCTCCACACTCAGCGTCTTCCATTTGGCTATAAGCGAAGTAACCATTCGGATTCCATATAACGAAAGGCACTCGCCTTCCGCAGGGCGTCCATTGAGCAGATTCATAACTGCTGCCGCTAATGTTTCTTGTCCCGCAAAATGTTGCAGGAACAATTCTCGGAACTGTGTCCATGATATACCAGGAAAGCAAGTCTGTGACAGCCAATGAGACGCGCTTCCTTCCAGTGATTTGCTGAGTGTCATCACAAGAGCGCTGCCTTCCAGTTCGTTTTCAGACAAGATGTAGTCCACCGTTGAACACCAGGATTGCGCGTCTGATCCCGCACGTTAAGGTTTAAACCCTGGCAATACCACAGCAAACGATTCTTTTGGCTCTCTTTGTGAGTGTTGCACTTGTTTTAAAAGTTCAGAAAAATGTCGATTTTGCGACTGCACAATTGCCAGCAAACTATTTTCATTGTTCAAAGTAGGTATAGGCGATCCCACTTCTGATGTCGAAGAGTCATCAGGATGCTTTTCTTCCTCTTCACTACTCTTGTTGTTGTCTGCGCAACGTTTTCTAGCGCGTGAGCGAGGCATGTCTGTCATGCGTAATGATCGAAAACTGTCTGTACCAATCTCTTTTTCACAAAATCAGAATTATGCGTAGTTCTTAACTCTACATGCAATACCAACATATTTTTGAGACTTATTCTAGTCCGCATACACCAATACTAATGCACACTGCATTTTTCTGTATGCTTCCCGTTTTCGTACAGACATCTACTTCCCCTCGCTCCTTCCCGCGACCAGACTACGTTCGGCAGAAACTCTAACGGTTGTCTGCCGCGCAGAAAAGAATAGAAATGGCGTCATGGCGCGTGCCAAATTAGAAACAACGCAATTGCTGGAAATGTCGTTAAATTTAAATGATCTGCGACATATATTAATTGTTGTTAGGTGGTTTAATTAAAAATTGTTTTTGGACAGACTCAAGTCTGTCTTGATGGACCTGGTATTGAGGAGACCATACACAGGATCCATATTCCAGAATCGGGCGAACAAGAGATGTGTATAACAATTTTGTCGTATAAGGGTCTTCGAATTTTTTTAGCCCATCTTTTAATGAAGCCAAGAGCCCGATACGCCTTATTGACAATGTGTGTTATATGGCAATCAAATTTCAACTTATGATCAAAAAGAATTCCAAGATATATTACTTCAACAATTCTGTGAAGTGGAAATTGATCAAGGGTATAGTTGACAACGTGAAAATTACTTCTATAAAAAGACATGACCTTACACTTCGAACAGTTTAAATATAGCAAATTACAGCTACACCAAGTAAAAAATGAGTCAATATCGACTTGAAGTGAATTAGCGGTCAGTTCATTGTATGTTAAGCAAAGTTTCACATCATCAGCATACATTAGAATATTAGAATAGTGTAGAACAGAGGGAAGATCATTTATAAATAGGTTAAAGAGTAAAGGGCCCAGATGACTGCCCTGAGGAACACCAGAGGATACAGAAATAGGCTTAGATAGCAAACATTTGAATAATACCCATTGGGACCTTCAAGTTAAGTAATTGGAGATCCAAAGGAGCAATGGGTAGGAAAAACCAATAAGATTAAGCTTATGAAGAAGAAGTAAGTGATTTACTGAATCAAATGCTTTGCTGAAATCTATGTAGACCACATCAGTTTGCATTTTTTCTGAAAACCTTTATTAATTAGTGAGGTGAATTCCAGAAGATTCGTGGAAGTCGATCTAGATTTTACAAAGCCATGTTGATGTGGCGAAATAAGTGACTTGCACTTATGTGTTAACTCTACGGTAATAATTTTTTCCAACAATTTTGGAATAGAAGATAATTTGGAAATATACCTATAATTCTTTACTTCCGACTTAGACCCATTTTTATGAAGAGGGATAGAAAAAGATTCTTTCCAGATTGAAGGAAACGAAGAAGTTGCTAAAGACAAGTTAAATAACTTGAAAATGGGTCTATATAAGCTATTGGCACAATATCTAAGTACGCATCCTGGAACTCCGTCAGGGCCGGGAGAGAAGATTGGATTAATAGAGCAGAGATTAGTCCGTAATGATTCCTCATCGATCATATCACAAGAAACGGAATTTGATCTCTGAGTTAAATACGGATATGGAAGATTATTGTCATAGTTAGTAGAGGAATAGGTAGATTGAAAAAAGTCCGCAAACAGATCAGCAGCGTCTTGATCACTGGTTGCTTTCTTGTTTTCATATAAAAAATAAGGTGGGAAACTATTAGATTTGCGTTTAATGTTAACAAAGTTATAGAATTGTTTAGGGTTACGTGCAAATTTAAGTCGACAACGATTCAAATATTTTTTATAAGATAAACTGTTGCAAGTAATAAAATTTGTCTTTGCAACTATGTATCGGGTATAATCAGAGGGATTACCCGAAGAAGTAAATTTTTATAAAGCCGAGACTTTACATTTTTTAACCTTAGTAGGTTAGTTCACGTGTATACCACGGAAGCCAGTTAGACTTTGCCGGATATGCACACGGAACGCAAACATCAAAAAATGCATTTAAGGATTAATAAAAATATGCAATGAAAGAATTTAAATCAAAACACGAATAAAATAAAGACCAATCATAATTAGAAATAAGATAGTTAAGCTTAACAAAATCAGTTTTGCGAAAACAACGCGATTTTAAGTAAGGCATAACTATTGACGTTTGCACTGGAGTAAACAATTCTAGTGAAATATTAAGCGTTGGATGATATGGATCTTCAGGAAGAACTAGAGGATCAATTCTAAAAATCGTGTTAGATAGAGAATCAGAGACAAAAATTAAGTCAAGAGTATTGTCACTGATGTTACGAAAGGGGTTAATTTGAGATAAGCATAATTCGTAAAGGCTATTAATAAATGAATTATAAACTGAGGGAATTAAACAATTGGCTTGAGTGGACCATAAGACTTGGGGCAAGTTAAAATCGCCAAAAACCAAGAGGTAATCTCTGTCCAAAAGTTTAGATTCAATAGATTGAATGCAGGAAAGATGTTCTGCGTACAAAGAGAGTTCAGAAGAAGGTTGAGAAGAAAGTTACGAAGAAAAAATAGTTTGTAAATAAATCGTATAATATTACATAATAATTTATTTCATGTTTTTTTTTTTTGTATATTAAATTGCTAGCAATTATCAATTATTTAATTCGAATTCCTTTTTCAGTTAAATTATTTTCCCTTCCACCATTTACCAGCATTGCACGCGCTCATGTATACATACAAAACCCTAAATACACACTGTTGAAGTGCTTCATTAGGGATGATTTGTGTAGAAGCGCGATATTTGTGTGTCAAAGCGAATCTTAGTATACAGATCCAAATAGCCCAAATGGGTCAAGACGAAAATGACACACACGAGGCAGCGAACCGGCATGCGAGAATCGAAACGAAACGAAAAGTGGAAGGGGGGGATTCAGTCACGCTGTCGCTTCAGCAGCGAATTTCTTGATACATACACACTTTGACACTGTGGCCGAATAGCATGATTTTTCATATGAATGATTGTGTCCAACATACATTTGGTTGAACCGAAGCCGTTCTCTGGTAGGTATAGAGAAAAACTCGAGGCCAACGCATTTAAATTTCTACTTTTTGCGTTACCCTTTCCACAAAATAAGCGTGGCACGCGGTGGCAGATAGCGTCTCTTGCCATCTGTGGCTCGTGCGATCTGAGGCTCCTGCTATTTGAGGCTCTTGCTATTAGAGGCTTGTGCGACCTAAGGCTTGTGCTATGTGCGCCCAGTGCAAAATGAAGATCAAGTGGCAAAAATCTCATTAATTTTTGAGTGGCTTGTTGTGCATGCATGCATGTTGCAGTTCTCTGATATACCTGGTATACTTTATGGGGTCGGAGATGTCTCCTTCTGCCTGTTACATACATTTTCAGTTGGCACAAAGTTATAATACACTTCTACCACTAAGCAGAGAACACATAGAGGTCTCAAATAGCGTTAACATGGCTGCCAACGCTATGTCGAGTTTCAGATACCATCGGGTGTCGCTTGAGCTCGGCTCCCTATCGGTGCGAGACACGAGGATCAACTCCGAAAACACAGCGAGATCAATTCAGTCGGACAACGACTGCGGAACGATGAGCACGGGTGTTTTTCTATGCGCTTGTGCCGTCGTTTCAATGTATGCGGTATGTACATGCTCGCATATGAAAGTATGCGTAGCTTCGACAGCGTTTGCCTTTGCTTTATTCCTTGCTTTGCAGCGTTGCCTATCTTCACTAGCTTGCTCGAATGTCAATTTGGGCAGCTCGCTGGATTTTCGATTTTGGTTGCGAGCTGGCTGCCCTTCTTATGACTAGGTACTGATATATTTCTAGACAGAATGCGCAAACTAGGCACTTTTTGTGCAAAATATGCATTAGGGTATTGTGGCCGGCGATCTACCAGCGGTTTAGCAATTCCAATACAAGGCAAAGCTGGTGTCACGCCAAGCGAGCGATCAGGAGCCCAGCATAAAAGGGAAGTTCCTCTAAGTTCTAGCGCTGAACGAAAAAAATGTACCAGACAAAGCAAAAGCAAAACAATTCAAGGCCAAACGAATTGTGCGAATACAGAAGAACAATGGAAGAGTGAGCGCGCAATAGAATGATCCCATCGTGCATCTCACATTATGCAAACCGAATGAATTGCGCGAGCGAGAGAGCAACAATATATCCCATTGTGCATTCACTCCGACAGCTGAAGCTAAGCTAAGCTACGCATACTTTTGACTTTTGCATGCGTGCACACTTATATTTGTGTGTGTGCATCCCGAAACATGTTGTTGTTGTCTGAGCAAGTGACTGGGACATTCGCGCTTGTTGTTTTGTTTTTGTTTTCTATTATCTCTCGCGTTGTTTTGCTAGACACGAGGTGCGAGACACGAGGATCAACTCCGAAAACACAGAGTTGATCCTCGTGTCTCGCACCGATAGGGAGCCGAGCGCAAGCGACACCCGATGGTAACTGAAACTCGACATAGCGTTGGCAGCCATGTTAACGCTATTTGAGACCTTTATGTGTTCTCTGCTTAGTGCTTCTACTCTATGAGTAGAGCATATAAAAAGTCCTGTTTACTTTGGAAAGCTCCTTATATAAAATTATTTTTATTTGTAACTTGTAATTTGTAATAATTTGTAAAGTCGATCATCCTTGATTGACTTAAAATTAGTACACGACTCACTTGGCTCCCAAAATGCCTACATCACCGAAGACTTCGAAGTCTCGAAGTCCTGTTAGTCGACGTTAGATAAATATATATATACACAAAGAAAAGAGTATTAAAACCGCTTCAATTTTTAGATGATCTAGAGAGGAACACCAATGCAAACACCCTTAGGACCAATGCAGTTAGTTTGGAAAGAAGAAGACTTACAATATGTAATTTTAAAAATTATATTTATAATATCAATTTTCAGTTATACGAAAACTAATTTGTTGCAGTAAATCTTTATTTAATCGGATACAACTTCTCAATTATGACAAATGGTTTATTTCTAAAGATTTGAACCACTATTGATTCTTTTTGGCTTCGGTAATGGATTCCAGTCTAGGTTTGAAGCAGTTGGAGAAGACTCTCTGTATGGGAAAATTTGTTTAGAAATTTTGTGTTTCATAATATTATCGTGTCTTGCAAATAAGTTATTATCAATTTTCAAATTATTGGAAGTGATCTCATGAATTTCCTGATTATGACAAATTGGATCAGCACAAGCACTTTCAGCACAAACGGAAATTGCGCTTTTTTGCGCACTTTCTTTAAGTAGCTGTTGACTACGATTTATTGAATCTATTATTTCCTTTACAGATTTTTTGGGTTTCTTTTTTTGTTCTGATTTTTCAATAATAGTCAACGGATATTTAAAGAATTCGCAAGATTTTATCGTATTTTTTTCTGGTAAGTAACATTTTTCTAAAATATTGTTATGTTTTTCTTTTGTGACGGTATCTATTTTTTCTGAACAGTTGGTATCACATTCATTTTCGACAACTTGATCGTATTTGGATAAATCTTTTACAATGGGTAAATTATTTGAATTTATTAAATTAATATTAGCATCGTGATTTTGATCGTCATTCGACATTTTTTTATAAGATGTACCAAAAGTTTTTACAGTAATATTTAAATTTTCCTTCAAACTGTTATCTTCAGAAGACTGTAAACTTAATGAATAATTCACGTTTTCTGCATGTAAGTTTTCAACACCAGGATCACAAGGTGCTAAATGTTTCACAATTTCAAAGGTAGTTTGATCCGCCACAAATTTGTTCTGCTCGGAAAGGTTTTTAAATTTGCTAAGATTTTGTAAGCTTGACTTTTTTTTTATTTGATTGGAGTTTGCGAGCTCAAAATTTGAAGCATCACTAACAAATTTTTCTATTTCATTTGCAAGTGATTTAATATCTATTATTTTCGGATCTGTAACAGCATTTTGGGAACCATTCCATTTTTCAACAATTGCAGTAGATGACACTGGATCAACCTAAATATAAAACAGATTATTACAATATATTTTATTCCGATATACTTTCCACATTTACCATTTCTATGCTTGGGGGATTCGGAGCTTTTGATTTTTTCCTGTAAGATTTTCTGGGGCTATCCAAAACAAAAGAGCTCTCAACTTCATTTTTATCAGATACATCTATAGTTTCAAATGGGTTTACGCATATTAAACTAGAAGACCTACAAAATAAAATGGAAAATATTTATAACATTTACTATTTGTATACATGCACTTATGCCGTGTGTAAATATACATGTATGTATGTATGTATCAGAGAACTCTACAAGTTTCTTATTTTGCAACTGAACACCCATTCATAAAAATTTTTGCTTACCGTACAAAACAAAAATAACAAAAATCGCCCGATGGGTTCTATGACAGCTATACGATATATCGATCTGATCCAGCTCTTTCCGACTTCTATATTGTACAGGCTGACGCAATAAGAAGCATGTGTTCCAAGATTATTTAAGAACAGACAGTCCGACAGACGGGGTGACGTACGGATGTTAATGATGAGAAGATATTTCCCATCAAGTATATATATTCTGTCTGTTTAAACGCAAACTAGTTTTTTTAGTTTTAGAGCTTCCTTATGCATGCATGCTTCTTAGTCCTGTAGGCTGCATGTAAGTCGAAACGAGCCTGATTGACCGGTTTGTCGTATATCTGCCATAGACCTTATCGACCGATTTTTATTGTTTTTGAAAATATTGCAATCAATCATCGGTGTGGACTTATTATTACCTATATCAATAACACTGCTTTATTCTACATTTTTGGTGCTTCTGGAGTTGACTGCCATATGGACTTTTTCCAAATTGCGATCCGATCACACCAATAACAAACTAGTGGAACAATTACACGGTGACTGTAAGCTGTCATGGATTTATATATTTATATAAAATTTTAATATAATGAAAAATAAAAATTAAAGCAAGTCGGAAAGGCTACAGTCGAGCGTGCCCGACTGTGGTATACCCGATACAACTTTGCGAAAAAACACGTCTCACTCTCAAACTTGTTTTGACTATGAAAGTTGCACGTGGTTCTTGTTGGATTTTACCACTTTGTTTTCAGTGCTTTCCAGTTGGAACTTATCAGAGGGCCTTTAATTATGAATGTGTAAAAGAGACGCATATATAAGTTAATTACTTGCAAGGTGCAAAGTAAAAAAAATAAAAGAATTGGAGTTCAATTAAGAACAATAAACTTTATTAGTCTGAATCCAATTTACAACTGATTACCCTAACCAGCTGTGAGTCTTTTGCTGTGAGCTGCGCTGCCCTTGGTGGCAGAGAATCGACCTCGGCTTCGCTGTTTCCAATAGGCCACGATATCGGCTGATGTATTGTTGGTCGAATTGATGCAGACTTCTTGGAATCACATGCACTAGTGGGAGTGGAAGCGGTTGCCAAACAGATTCTTAGAATTCTGCTTAGCAGCTCGGCGCGTGCAGGAAATGATGTAGACGCAGAGCTTGCGTATTGGAGCTTGCATATTGGAGTTCATTATTCTAAATGTAACTTTTTTGTTGTTAACTTTTCCCCCTCCAATTTATGCTTGTCCTCAAGCGGTCTCTAGAAGTAGGGAATGTTGTTGAACTGAGGTAATTGATATTGTGCCTCAGCCAAAGATTGCTCGCCGGTTGATGGTGCGAGGATCGCGGTGACTTTTGGTTCCATTCCTGGTGTGGGTCTTAGTTGCAAGGATCCGCATAATCCTCTGCCTTTGACTATAGGTGTGCAGGCCCAGAATGAGAATCAGAGCAAAACCAAAGAGCGTTAGCAGAGTTATGCTGTTGACCGTTGAATGTGTTTTTATGTGCATCAGCTGTCCGGTGTTATTTATATGCAATGCTTCCAGTGCCTCGAGTGATAAAACCTTAAGTCTTTCGTTTTCCTCAGCCGTAAACTGCACAAGAGGTGCTCCAGGGGTCAAGACTGTAGGTTCCAAGTTGCTGTACCGCTTGGTGTCGATAATCATAGAGTCGTTTGATAGCTGAACAAGATAGGTGCCCTCTAGGTGAACTCTGTGTTGTTCCAGGTTACGTTTCCATCTTAGTCGTTTAGTAGAATGATTCCATCGTCGGCTTCTTATATTTTGGGTACGTGATCGGCATTGCTAAAACTACACAGCGCTTTCTTTTCCTGAACTAACTTTGGAGTACAATTTGAATGACTTATATTAACAATTTTTTTCTTAACGCATATTTTTATATTTATACCCTTCGACCATTGAAAATGGTTAAAAGAGAGTATACTAACTTTGTGCAATGTATGTAACAGGCATAAAGAGGCGTGGCAGACCCCATAAAGTATATATATTCTTGCTGAGGATCACTAGACGATTCGATTGAATCCGTCTGTCCGTCTGTATGAGACAACAGATCTCAGCTATTAAAAAAGATGGAGACACCAAATTTGGTATGGAGGTTCCTATATATAATAGGCAGATAAAGTTTATCATAACCAGGTCATCATGATCTGGACTTCCCGCTATGTACTGCCCCTAGCCAATTTAAGGACCTAGTTTTCCGTGTTCTAGGAAAGGCAGTAATTGTCTGGAATGTGTGAATCTCATTGCGAAGGGTAGCGTACAATGGACGGCGTTAAGGGCTATATTCCGTATGTTCGTGTAAAATGTTTAAAACGGTTTGGATTTAGTCGAGATCAATGAGGTGTATTAATTTAGTCGTTGAGGTTTGTAAATTCCCGATCCCCTTGGTTATTGTCATTATCTGTGCGTTTGTATAGTTTGTAAGATGCATAGTGCCACAGACATCGTCCGCAATCCATAGTAATATCTTGAAAAATGTTAGATTTTTATATGGCTTTTATGTATTGTTTTTCCTGATTCAGTTGTTATTGTAGTGTGTTTGTTTTCCTTAACTGTTTCTTTCCTAAATCTTGGGGAGAGTTTGGAACCTAATCTAGTGTTTTCCCTTACAAATATTACTTCCCCAGGCTGGTAATTACGTATTTCTTTTTTGTTCTTGTTATGGTTTGTAAGGTCTGCTTTTCTGATTATTATACCCTTGCAGAGGGTATATTAATTTTAGCCAGAAGTTTGCAACGCACCTTAGGAGACATCTCCGACCCTATAAAGTATATATATTCTGAATCAGCATAAACAGAGGAGTCCAAAAATGGATGTCCGTCTGTCCGTCCGTCCGTCCGTCCGTCTGTCCGTCCGTCCGTCCGTCCGTCCGTCCGTCTGTTGCAACGCAAACTAGTCTCTCAGTTTTTGAGCTATCTTCATGAAACTTGGCATATAAGCTTCTTATTGCTGCGAGCTGTAAATAAGTCGGAACGAGCTAGATCGGACCGATATATCGTATAGCTGTCATAGAAACTATCGGCCGATTTTTGTTGTTTTTCAAGATTGCTGTCAAAATTGTATCAAAATCGGACCACTATAACATATAGCTGCCATAGGAACAATCGGCTGAAATTAGGGTTTTTGCATGCAAACCTGTTTTGTTCTTGGAAATACCGCACATTATCAATACTTTTTAATGTTATACAGTAACCCGCCCTTATTTTTTCCATTTAAATATCTCAGACGTTTATATGCCATAGCTGTTATAGGAACAATCAGTCAGTCCATCTGTCTGTTGCAACGCAAATTAGTCCCCCAGTTATTGAGCTATCTTCATAAAAGTTGGCTCACAAGCTTCTTAATTCTGCCTTCATTAAATAAGTCGGAACAGGCCAGATCGGACTGATATATCGTACAGCTGTCATGGAGCCTATTGGTCGATTTTCGTTATATTTCAAGATATAGCTATCAGGCTTACCACATCCAAATCTAAGAATGTCCTTAATAATAAAGTTTCATCAAAATCGAAGTTTTATAACTTATAACGATCAACGATCGGCCTAAGGAAGGTACCTGTTGCAATTTTATGAAAATCTGAGTACTATTACATATAGCTGTGTACAACTGCAAGGGTATAAAACCTTCGGCAAGCCGAAGGTAGCCTTGCTTTCTTGTTTTTAAGTCTTTCGATGTTATCTTGTCTGGCTGTTTCATATTGGTCCGGGTCTGTTGTTATTCTCCTACCGAAGAATACTTCTAGTGTTCGCTTCTTTGTAATGGAATGAATAATTGTACTCGTAAACTGCCATTTCTAAAAGTTCCTGTGCCCTCTCTCTTGAGTCATCTCATTATTTTTGAAAGTGTTGAATGGAAGCGTTCTATCTGACCGTTAACGGTACTTTTGTATGGCGGGGCAGTATACACTTCTATCTGTAGCAGTTTTAGCATGAACTTTATTGATTGGGAATTGAAAGCTTTTTCGTTGTCCATAACTAAATGTTTAGTGACTCAAAAATATAATATAATATCGCGCAAAGGGGTTCTGATGTCCTCTATCGCTTTTGAATTTATAATTCGTGCTTTAGAAAACTTGTCTATTGCAGTGAGTACTAAGTGTCGTTCGGTAGAGTAGATGTCAATGTGAAATATGTGATCGGGGTTTTCTGGAGTAGGAGTTTCTTGAAGTTCCGGATTAGGGGGGTGTCTGTCATATTTAGCCTCTTTGCAAACTTTACATTGCTTGACTAAATGTATAATTCTTTGCTTAATTTTTGGAAAATAATGGGTTTTTGCTAGTTGCTATGTATTTGAAGAATTCTTTCTTCCTGTTCAGTTTCGTCTGTCAAGTCTTCTACCCTGGACTTGAATCGAGTTTTGATTTTTTTGAAGTGACCTCGCTAGGTTGTCTGTATTTGTCCCATTATGTCTTGTTGTCGTGGAAATACCGTTAATTACGGAATTAATTATATCGTCCGTAGTGTAGTTGAGTTGGTATATTTTATGTCTATGGAAGGTAGGAAATGGGATGGTGAACTTGTAGTCGTATTTATCTAATTTGAAAAAGAATATTTGATTTTTTAAAACATTAATTTTGGGCTTCGACGCTGACGAATAAGTCATGGCTAGAACTTTCGGCGCTATGTTGTGTACAGGCAACGGAGTTAATTTGCTCTAAAGGTATTCTTGAGAGCGCGTCTGCAACAATATTTTCTTTTCCTGGTTTATAAAATATTTCGTAATTATATTCCTCTAGGTAAGCCTTCCATCTCTTGATTCTGGCATTTCCATTTCAGCTACTCAGAGAATCTCTGAAAGGTTGATGATCTGTAAAGATCTTTACCGTACAGCTTATTTTTGAGGGCCTTGAGTGCCCAAATTATGGCTGGCATCTCTTTCACGTTAGCCGCATAGTTTATTCCGGCTTTGGAAAGTGTTCTAGAGAAAAATTATATAGGATGGTTGTCTTGCGATAGAACTGCTCCGATCGCGAAATTTGTAGCTTCAGTAGTTAAATGAAACTCCTTCTTGAAATCTAGGTAACGGAGAATTATTTCTTTTCACACTAAGTTACTTTTAAGCTTCTTAAAAGAGTCTAGAGCTCATTGACTAGATAAATTAATTTTTTTGATGATATTCTTTTGGACACGTGTCCATCTTCTCTTCTTGAAAGTGAAGTTAGGGGGCTTTGCCAATTTGGCATAATTTTGTATAAATCTTCTATAGTATCCGGAAAGCCCTAGGAAGGATCTTAGATCCCTCAAAGTTTTTGGGCAGGGATGATTTGCTATCGCTGCCACCTAACTCGGGTTTGTTTCTATTCCCCTATCGGAGACAACAAATCCAAGGAATTCGACTTTGTTATTCATGAGTTCACATTTGTCCAGCTGACATGTTATGTTAGCGTTTTGTAAAGTTAATAAAACATATTTTCCCAATATGTTCTCGAAGTAAGTCATCTAACGCACGTTGGAAATTGAGGGCGCATTCTTTAGATCGAATGGGAGTCGAGTAAACTCATATTTTCCGTTGTTTACGGAGAAAGCGGTCTTTTCTACGTCACTATTTTTACTTTTCCGATATAAAACAGAGAATACTTTATTGTCCCCTAATTGATAAGTACCTCATTTGTCTCGGGAATAGGGTACTTATCTGCAATGGTTATTTTACGTTTACGATAGTCAATAACCATGCGATATTTTTTTTTCCTGAAGCGTCGGCCTTTTTAAATACAATGCACACTGGTGAATTGTACGGGGCCTAGAAGGTCGAATTACCATCTTCTAAACGATATTTTATCTGTTTGTTTACTTCATCTTTCAGTGTCATTGGATACTGATAGAATTTCGAATAAAGCAGAGTACCGGACGAGGTTCGGATCGTTGCCTTCACATTTGTTGTGTAAGTCAGTTTCTGGTTGGGGTCTGCGAACAAGTCTGGAAATGTCTTAAGTAATTCGCTTAGCTTGGCTTTTATATGTCGGACAAGTGAAATGTTCTCGGAATAATTGTGTTGATTGCTTCGAATGTTTTTTCTTTGATGGGAATCGAGATACCGTTTTTTAATGTCATAATATTTTTACTAATTTTTATCTCTGCCCCTAATTCTTTCAAACTATCGTTGCCCTGAATGACATCGAAAGATTTCAATGGGGGTCACAAGAAAAACTTTACTTTAACGTCTGTAATATTAAAAAAGGTTCGCTACCTTATAAAAGCATTGAAAGGTGCTTTGCTTTGAATTAGGTTATTGACGAATTTAGGTTGGATGAAGTTTCTGATTGAGCCGGCGTCTATAAGTATTCTAATAAATTTGCCCTTCCTCATCTTGCATACGAAATATGGAAGAGAGAAATTCCTTATTCTAAAAAATTCAATGCTACGTCATCGTAGTAATCGTACATTTTATTGTCAGCGTTGGCTTCGTCTATCTGGTCTACGTAGTCGTCCAGGTTTTCGCCAAGGTAATAATAGTCTTCGTATTCTACCATAGTTTGTGCATAGTCCGTTATTGTCAATGGATTCGGGTATAGGCTGTATTAATATACTGTTCTTTTGTCGCGTCATTCCATCTGGTATTAGACCAGGTGGTCTTTTGCCTGGTTTGAAGCGAGGTCTGTTCATGTAGTTTACCATTCTGGTCTGAGCACTGAGATCCACATCCATAGGCTCTGACGAGGCAGTGCTTTTGGAGCCTGTGGCCTAGGTGGCGGTGACAGTTGTGGCGGAAATTGCCTATTCTGGAAACCGAAGTTGCTGTCCGAATTGATAATATTGAGTTATTGGGGTGGAATTGGTTGTCTTTTGGTAAATACGATACTGCGAGGTGCAGGTGAGGGCTTTTAAGTCTGGTTCCTAATGTATCTTGTCTGTCCCATGTTTGTTGCATGTCTTGCTTTAAAGTTCTGGTTTTCTAACTTGAGGCAGAGGTGTAATGCTGAGGGTAAGTCTGCTTGTTCTTTGATTCCCAGCAGACGAGGCAAGTCGCCTTGTGATCCTCGTACGAAGGTGTCTAGAGCCTTATCTCTGAAAACTTTCTACATTAACAACTCTGCTTCTCTTCCCAACCCCATACATCCGATCTTGTTAAGGATTAGGGATAGGTGCTTATAAATTTGGTGAAATTCTTCCGCCGATTGGTTAGCACCTTCTATAAGCATTGTCATCTGGAAGGTGTTGATGTCGCGTTTGTCCGCGATCTAGCCATGTCTGTCTGTCTGTCTGCCTGTCTGCCAGTCTGTCTGTCTGTCTGTCTGTTTGTCTGTCTGTCTGTTGTATGAACGCCTGATTCTCAGCTATTAAGAAAGCTAGAGACTCCAAATTTTGCATGACGACTCATGTATATCTTAGGCAAGAAACACCGCCCACCGCCCCCGTAAATCAGATATTTAATTTCATATGCGATTATTAAGCGAAGTATTGAAGTCTTAACTTTCTGTTTTTACAAATTGCGCAAGTTAACATTTTCTATTGATGTGTGATGCCTTGCCTGCAAGCTGCTGCCAGCCATGTTTTCGATCTTTTTAATGCGAAAATGGATATGTGTGTGTATGAGATCGATATAGTAACTTAGCCGCACAGCCAATAATTGAGGCAATAGTCAAATTGGTTGAGAGGCCGGCAATCGAACAAAGAAGAGATAGAGGTTCAACCCAACCCTCAGAAGAGGCGGCGGTTGAGTTTTAATTACCTTTTTTTTCGCTTCTAAAAGTTTTTTTTTCATCATTATAAAATATAGTTTCATTTATCATATTTCAACAAATTATCTCATTCAATCCAGTACAAATGAAATTGTTGTACAAGACAATATGACACATTTGAGCTAATGGTCTAAATATGCAATTTTAGCGTGCGCGGAGCGCAACGACGGTGGTCTAGTTGTTTGGATGACGGACTCCTATGCAAACGGCCAGGGTTCGATTCCCCACGGCGAAAAGACAATTTACCTATATTAATTTTTTTATGTTTTGTTGTATTTTATATTTGTTTACATTTATATTTATAAAGCATATGCATTTTTCCCATTTATTAATATTTATCTAATCAATTTTATATTAAGTGTTACATTTTGCCTTTTAAGATGTTTTGCATGCTGTACTTATGCGTGCATGCATACAATACATGCATGCGAAGCTCAGACATGCATACATATGTATGTATATGCGTGTGGGGCAATACACAAAACGTGAGGCAGGTCAGTGCATTTTTAACGGACGTCTAAATTAAGGAAGAAGCAGTTGACGCTGGTGTGTGTGCGCAATGAATCGCGCCAAAAATTCACATATCTCTCTCTCGTTCTAACTTATGCCATCGATTCTTGTCTATTCTGCTTGCTTTGTCCCTTCACTACTTTCTTTATGGTTTACTTTAAATATATATGTATGTACACTGAAAATCCATGGCCTCTTACAGTCAACGCGTGACTGTAGGCTTTCCGACTTGTTTTTTTTTATTTTTTTCATTAATTAATTCATGACATTTCTTTGGAAAAAAACTTAAAATAAAAGAGCTTAGCATGAACATTAAATTTCATATTTCTGTATCAAAATAACAATTTGTCAAGATTCTAACTTAAAACGCGCATCTTTATTGCGATAATAAGTGACGCCGATTAACATGGTCACATCGATTAAATTCACGACAAGTAACATACAAAATCGATATTACATTGCACTATGGGCGATTTGTCGATTTTGACGGCATAAAGTCTAAAAATAAAGCTAGAGACATAAATTTTTTTTTAAAATGTTCGTTATATTTAACTTTAATTTCGGAATTTTTTTTTCGACATTTGGGTCACCTCTTTTTTTCCGCATATGTGTAGGCCGCCACTAATATGTGCATTTATTTAAGAGCAAATTATAAATGTTCAACTAAAATTGAAACAAAATGAAATGCTTTATTTTATTATACTTAGACATAATATTCAATAAAAAAGATAACATATTTTTATTCATATATGTAGTTATATTATTACAAACTTTAAAAATAAGCAGTTAAAAATCGCTCGCTGTTGGTAATCGCAACAACAACTACAAGTGCATTTTTTTCATAAACGGGGGAAAACGGGGAAATGAGATTTTTACCAAATGAAAATAGACATTTATGTTAGTAACTTGCCATTATTAGTTGCCTGCTCTGCCTTGCTCTTGATATAGAAATACCTCATGGAACACGATTAAAATTGTTAAAATTTTAGTTCAAATACAACCAACAACAACACTGGACAAAAACAACAACACAAATATTTATGTACTTTTGCCATAACATACAGATTACATATACTTTCATCTTTGTTTTCCATACTAAATACATATATTTAACTGCATAAAAACATACCCACACTGATCGATTGCAGAAGTAAAATTTTCGCGGTAACTTTTACAATCAAAATCTGCTTGCCATCAGCCGACTTTAAGAGGCTGCCACATAAAGAGAGTTGCCATCCAACGAAAATGAAAATTTTTTTCAAGCTTCCTGAAGTGTTTACTATTAATAAATAACAAGGTTTTTTTAATATTCTACCATACATTTTTTGACTTTATGCCACTTTTTTGGGAAAATCGCCCAATGTGCATTGTTTGCAAAAGTAAAAACACGTGCTTTATGGGTTCGTGTTATTTTGTGCCGAATTTCGAAACACGAACACGCACGCCCATGGACACTATCTTAATTTTGCACACGTACACGCATGCGCCCATCGTGTCACGATGTGACACGAAGGAAACACAGTCCATGCCCAACTCTAGTTGACATATAAGATAGCGGTTATATGATTCTAATGGATTTTCGAAATTGTGAGACCATTTTAGTAAAACAAACTTTTTATTATTTATAAAAATAATATTTTACCTGTAAGGACGATATTGTTGAGTCTGAATACGGTATTCATCGAATGGAGGTCTAACATTTTCTTTATAATTTTTTGAGCTTGATGCAATCTGAAAACAAAAAATGTTTGGTAAATTTACAGTAAAATAAGTTTTGAACGTAAATCTTGGTAAGATTATACAAAATAAACAAGAAATGTATGTATTAGGCATAAAGAGGCGTGGCAGCGCCCATAAAGAGTATATATTCTTGCTCAGGATTGTCTGCTGTTCGACTATCTGTTTGTATGTCCAAGGCAACAGATCTCAGCTAGCAAGAGACAATAAGTTTGGAATTAATGTTCCTATATTTCATAGGCAGACCAAGTATATATATTTCAAATGTTTGTAGCCACGCCCACCACCTCTGCAAATTGACTATTTGCGTTTATTAAGAAAATTCTGAAATTCATAATGTTCTGCTTCGGTATACACAACGATGATTGCAATATGAGCATATCCCCGAAATTCTTAATAATCGCAAAATACCGGGGGCGGTGGGCGTAGAACCAAACATTTGAAACAAACTTGATCTGCCTATTATATAAGGACCTTCATGTCAAATATTGTGTCTCTAGCATTTATAATAGCTGACATCTGTTGTCTCAAACAAACAGACAGACAGTTGGACAGACAAACGGACACGGCTCAATCGACTCGACTAGTGATCCTGAGCAAGAATATAAGTTAACACATAAGTCTTGCGTAAGAAACACAAACAACTGCACATTGTCGCTCCAAGTAAATTCCGCTGACGCATGAGTTCAGCGCCCCGGCCGCTCGGTCAGCAACGGTAACCTGACACTTGAAAATATTGCAAGTGGCTGCGTTATCGTTTATGCTGAGTCGGCTTGCCGACTCTAGCTTGAAGCCACAATATATCTCTTTGTACTTCCTAGTTTTAGTTCTTACAAAGCTGCTCAATAAACTACAGCTCAACTCCGGCACATAGCCGTAAAAATACCTTGTTCTTAATTGCATTACATTGCTACGCCACAAGGCTAGCAATATAACTAAGGGGGCGAAGTCAAGCCCTCCAACATAATCATCCTAAATTCAGTGTCAAGGCGTACCTCTACTACTGAAGGAAGACCCCCTGGATACTGAATAGGAGATTGATATAATTCTCTACTCCAAAAGGAAGACCCCTTGGATACCAAATTGGAGATCTATATAACTGGCGCCCAACGCAATAGGATCTACGAAATAGAAAACCATGTAAGTTCATTAAAGAAGTTTTCAAAAAGTTTTTAAAAAAAATTTTCAACATACATATAAAGAAAAGTTGCCAAAAGTTGGCTTGATTGGAAAAATATTTACAATAATTACCACATAGTGTTTCATGCTCATGCGTGATAGTAAATAACATTAAAAACTAATTCATCTAGTTGACATAAAAGCAGGCATATGAGCCGCTTTGACTTTTATAGGAACATAAAAGTAGAGTGTGACAGCGACGAAGACAGCAACTGGGAGACGGGCAATATAAGCCACGGACAGAACCATAACGATTCCCAAGTCCAAAACCCAGAGGCGTACTCTAGCCAAGCACCAAACCAAAACTTTACCCAAGTACCAAACCAGAACTTTACTGAAGTGCCAAACCATAGCCTTAGCCAAGCAATCATGGACGCGAACCAAGTGCAGGCCTTGATACAGAACGCTGTTAGCCAAGCTTTGGCCCAGCAAGAAGAGAGGTTTCAGTCACAGCTGAACGCAGTGACAATCGAACTGAACAGTTTGCGCGTCCAAGCTCCTCAAGTGGAGAGCTTCAAGCAAATTGTTGTTCAGCCAGATGTCAGATGCGACATCCCTTTAGATATAATCAAGTCCGTTCCCGAATTCGAGGGGGGCTCTGACGAGTACGTAGCATGGAGGCAATCAGCCTGCGATGCTTACGAGTTATTCAAACCTTTTAATGGTAGCTGCGCTCACTATCAAGCAGTAACCATAATTAGGAACAAAATCAGAGGGGCTGCAAGAGCCGTTCTGGTATCACATAATACAGTGCTTAATTTCGATGCTATAATAGCTAGATTAGATTGCTCTTATGCCGACAAAACATCACTACGGTTGTTAAGGCAAGGACTAGAAATGGTTAGACAAGGCGACTTGAGCCCAATGGACTATTATGACGAGGTTGAGAAAAAGTTAACACTTGTCACAAACAAAATAGTCATGACCCACGAAACCGAGCAAGCCACACTGCTCAACGAAGAAGTTAGATCAGACGCGCTACACGCGTTTATTTCGGGTATGAGGAAATCCATCAAAGCAGTAGTTTTTCCGGCACAGCCGAGGGACTTGCCATCAGCTTTGGCATTAGCCAGAGAAGCTGAAGCAAGCATAGAACGAAGCATATTTTCTGCTACATATGCCAGGGCTATGGCAGAAAGGGATCAAGCAAGGGATGAGAATAGAAGATACCCACAAAATTCAAAGCAGGGAAAATACAATAAGCCCGAACGTGGACAACAACAAAATCCACATTACACTAGAAAACCACAGGCCAACAATAGTAACAATTCTCAGGAGAAAAATAAAAGGGAGGAAACAAATCAAAAGCCAGAACCAATGGAGGTCGACTCCTCTTCCAGATTTAGGCAGCGTACTTATTACGGAAAACCCCAAGAGGAAGTAGAGCAAGCACAAAAAAGGTCAAATACTTCCGATAGAGCCACAGGCCAAAGACGCCAACGGTTCAATAACATTGTTCAGAATTCCTCTCAAGAGCAGGACCCCAGTTACGCAGACGTGGCAGAGGTCGCTGTAACACAAGCGGAAGAAGATAGTGAGGCAGGTTTCGAAAGCGATTCTGTCAATTTTTTAGGGAACGCTCCCGGCTGCCATTCATCAAGCGGCAGTTGGGTGGGAGGACAATAAGAATACTTATAGACACAGGGGCGGCAAAAAATTACGTCAAGCCTTTAAAGGAATTAAATGGCGTAGTTCCTGTCGAAAACCCTTTCACCGTAAGCTCGATACACGGTTCGAGCGAAATAACGACGAAATGCCTTATGAAAGTATTTGGTCAGGTTTCCCCATTTTTTATATTAGACACTCTCACTTCATTTGATGCCATTATAGGCTTCGACTTGCTAACGCGAGCAGGAGTAGCATTAGATTTACAAGATAACAAGCTCAGCTATCAGGACAAATCTGAGCAGTTACAATACCACAATTGTGAAAGCGTAAATTTCACAGATGTTAACGATATTGTAGTACCAAGCATCGTCCAAAAGAAATTCAAGGCTATGATGTTGAAGAGGATAAAGGCATTTTTGACCTCTAACGAGGCCTCGCTAGGACAAGCAAAATTTTTCACGACCTTAGATTTAAAATCGGGTTACCACCAGATTTATCTGGCAGAACATGACCGAGAAAAGACCTCGTTCTCAGTCAATGGTGGAAAGTATGAATTCTGCCGACTACCCTTCGGACTCAAAAACGCTGGAAGCATTTTTCAGAGGGCCATCGATGATGTCCTCAGAGAACATATAGGGAAATTTTGTTATGTATACATCGACGATGTAATAATTTATTCTACTAACGAAGCTGAACATGTTCGCCACATAGACACTGTATTAGAATGTTTGTGTAGCGCCAACATGCTTGTGGCTCAAGAAAAGACCCAATTTTTCAAAGAAAGCGTCGAATTTCTAGGCTTCGTAGTAACCAACAAGTGGATATGGCTACAGTCGAGCGCTCGACAGTAAGATACCCTTCTCCCAATTTGTAAAATCCGTTACAAACGTGCAACCACACTCATAATTTCAAACAGAAATTTTGCACAAATACTTCTTCCACATATAGCTTTCTCGCTCACACTCACACATCGACGAACGTTAAAAGTGACGTCGACGTCGGCGTCAACTACTGAAAGCAGCGCGCAGGCTGCTGCTCGTACATTTGTACTGAAAACGTTGACTTGAATAACTTCTGTGTTATTGATCCGATCAGATTGTAATTTGGAGAATATGTTCGTATGGCATATAGCTTTATATATACCAAAGCAGAACTTTATAGGTTTAATAGTTTACTTAATAATCACAAATTACCGATTTGCGGGGGCGGTGGGCGTGGCATCAAACATTTAACATAAACTTCATCTGCTTGGGAAATTTAGGGACCTCCATACCAAATTTGGTGTCTCTAGCTTTTTTAATAGCTGATATCCGTTGTCTCAAACAGACAGACGGACAGACAGACGGACATGGCTC
This sequence comes from Zaprionus tsacasi, assembly GCA_018904105.1. Classification (NCBI taxonomy): domain Eukaryota; kingdom Metazoa; phylum Arthropoda; class Insecta; order Diptera; family Drosophilidae; genus Zaprionus; species Zaprionus tsacasi. The sequence goes on along the minus strand of JAEIFR010000176.1, from coordinate 1,150,990 downwards.
AATCGACTCGGCTAGTGATCCTGAGCAAGAATATATATACTTTATGGGGTCTGCCACGCCTCCTTTTGCCTGTTACATACATTGCACAAAGTTAGTACACCCTTTTTTGACCATTTTCAATGGTCGAAGGGTATAAAAACGGGGCCACAACTGACCCTGAAAAGGTTAAAGCCATACAGAATTTTCCCGAACCCAAAAACTTATTCAGTTTGCGATCATTTCTTGGATTGGCTAATTACTACAGAAACTTCATCAAAGATTTTGCAGCAATAGCAAGACCGTTGACCAACATTCTCAAAGGAGAAAACGGCCCCGTGAGCAAACATATGTCCCAAAAAATCCCAGTTGAGTTTAATGAAACTCAGCGAAATGCCTTCGAGACATTGAGGAATATTCTAGCATCAGAAGATGTAATCCTCATGTACCCGAATTTCAAAACGCCATTCGATCTGACAACTGACGCATCCATGGACGGCATTGGTGCTGTTTTGTCTCAAGGAGGTAGACCGATAACTATGATTTCCAGAGCGTTAAAAGAGAGTGAAACTCATTACGCTACGAATGAAAGAGAGTTATTAGCTATAGTCTGGGCTTTAGGTAGGTTACAAAATTATTTATATGGAACAAAAGAAATAAATATATTCACTGACCATCAGCCTCTTACCTTCGCGGACTCTGACAGAAACACGAATGCAAAAACAAGTGGGTATGGCTACAGTCGAGCGCCCGACAGTAGGATACCCTTCTCCCAATTTTTAAAATCCGTTACAAACGTGTAACCACACTCATAATTTCAAACAGAAATTCTGCTCAAATACTTCTCTACATATAGCTTACTCGCTCGCACTCACACAGCGACGCGCGTAAAGCGTAAAGCGGCGAGACGCAACGTCGAAGTCGACGTCAACTCTAAGCAGCGCGCAGGCTGCTGCTCGTACATTTGTATTGAAAACGTTGACTTGAATAACTCCTGTGTTATTGATCTGATAGGATTGTTATTTAGAGAATATGTTCATATGGCATATAGCTTTATACATACCAAAGCAGAACATTATTAGTTTAATACTTTGCTAAATAATCGTAAATTACCGATTTGCGGGGGCGGTGGGCGTGGCATCAAACACTTGAAATAAACTTTGTCTGCCTCTTATATATAGGAACCTCCATACCAAATTTGGTGTCTCTAGCTTTTTTAATAGCTGAGATCTGTTGTCTCATACAGACGGACAGACGGACAGACGGACAGACAGACGGACATGGCTCAATCGACTCGGCTAGTGATCCTGAGCAAGAATATATATACTTTATGGGGTCTGCCACGCCTCCTTATGCCTGTTACATACATTGCACAAAGTTAGTATACCCTTTTTTGACCATTTTCAATGGTCGAAGGGTATAATTAAAAGGTGGAAAGCATTCATTGACGAACATAACGCCAAAGTGTTCTATAAACCTGGTAAGGAAAACTTTGTAGCTGATGCCTTGTCCAGGCAAGTCATTAATGCTACACAAAACGAACCCCCATCAGACGTTGCAACAATTCATAGTGAGACCTCACTAACCTACACGGTTGAGACAACCGACAAACCATTGAACTGTTTTAAAAACCAAATTGTCCTGGAAGAGGCACTCTTCCCACTGCAGAGAAAAATGATACTCTTCGGCAAGAAAATTCGCCATATCATTAATTTCGTGAATAAAAATTCACTGTTCGACATATTAAAACCACTCATCATCCCAGATGCAGTTAACGCAATTCATTGCGATCTCCCAACACTTGCTAGCTTTCAACACGAACTTGTGTTAAATTTCCCAGCCACCAAGCTGTGGCATTGCAAAACGTACGTGTTAGACATTACTGACAGAAACGAGCAAATAGAAATTATCACAGCAGAACACAACCGTGCTCACAGAGCCGCACAGGAAAACGTTAAACAAGTCCTTCGTGACTACTATTTTCCTAAAATGAATAACTTAGCAAGTGAAGTGGTCACCAATTGCAAAGTATGCACCAAATCAAAATATGATAGGCATCCGCAGAAACAAAAGCTTGGAATCTCACCCATCCCATCATATGCTGGCGAAATGCTGCATATTGATATTTTCTCCACCGACAAAAAATTTTTCCTTACCTGCGTAGACAAATTTTCGAAATTTGCTGTAGTACAACCGGTCTCGTCCCGAACAATCGTAGAACTAAAGATACCTATCATTCAATTGGTCAATTTATTCCCAAAGACTAAGACAATATTCTGCGACAACGAGGCAGCATTTAATTCTGAAACAATAGTATCGCTGCTCAAAAATAGCTACGATATAGACATTGTTAATGCACCACCATTTCACAGCGTTTCCAACGGTCAAATAGAAAGATTTCATAGCACGCTGGCAGATATAGCCAGAAGCCTAAGAATGGACAAAAAAGCCAGCGACACAGTGCAGCTTATTATGAGAGCCACTGTAGAGTATAACAGATCAATTCACTCGGTCACCAACCAAAAACCGTTGGATGTTATACACGCCGCATCCCCCGAATTTAGACAAAATATACAGGAAAAAATCCAAAAAGCACAGCAAGCTGTGGTTGATAGGTGTAATGCAAACAGGCAGAACCGTGTATTCGAAGTAGGTGAAAAGGTGTTCGTCAAGAATAACAAATGGCTAGGCAACAAACTGACACCACTTTGTACGGAGGAAAAGATACAAGCAGACCTAGGAACGTCTGTTCTTATTAGAGGGAGGGTGGTCCATAAGGACAACCTGAAATAGTAATAAGAAAAACCAAGTAGGATTAACAGCACATGACTAACCGCACAAACTTGTTTCTCTATTACAGGATGCAAATTGCAGTTTTATTAATGTTAGGGATGGTACAAAGTCGGATTATCGACTATTCACATTCCAAATATATTCCAATAATAGACGGAAAGGTATTGGTATGGGAACAAAGGGACTATTTAAGGCACTCCAGTAATTTGACGGAATTTGGTGTTATTGCAGACGAGACTGAAAAATTAATTGAATTATTTCCACAATCACATATGCGGAAGTTATTAGATGCAGATAAAGATCACATTAGGAGTTTATTGTCCGTTGTTCAAATACACCATAGAATGGCTAGAAGCTTAGACTTCCTAGGCTCAGCACTGAAGGTCATAGCAGGCACACCAGATGCGTCTGACTTTGAGAAGGTGAGGTGGTCCGAATCGCAACTAATCGATGCAAGCAATAAGCAAATAGTTATCAACTCGGAAACGCAAGAAAAGATCAACAAACTAACTGACGCAGTAAATGAAATAATTAAAGCGAAAAAGAATGACGTAGTAGATACTCCGCATTTGTATGAAACACTGTTAGCAAGAAATAGAATTTTAATAAATCAAATATCAAACCTAATCCTCACAATCACATTGGCTAAAGCCAACATAATCAATCCAACTATATTCGAGCATAACGATTTGAAAGCTATCTTAAATGAACATCCGTTAGAAATTCCCATAGTTAGTCTCACAGAAGCGTCCAAGATAAAAGTCCTCCAGTCCGAAAACATAATTCATATCTTAATAGCGTATCCCAGGGCGAAATTCATTTGCAAAAAAGGTCACCATATACCCTGTATCCCACCAACATGTCGCATTGCAACTATCAAACGACACCGTAGCACAAATGCAATGATGATGTACTAGCAGTCACTTAGTGCGTAGCGACAACCTACGCCTCCGTGTGCAAACTTACCGCACAAGAGCACTGCACGCTGGTAGCGCCGCCTCATGCCGAACACAACCGAGCCATCTCAATCCAATCACATTCGTGGACGACGGCGTCATCATAATCAATGAAAGTGCCGCTAAGATCAGCACAGACGACGGTCCAGAAGTCACCACAAATGGAACCCACCTCGTCACCTTCCGATCTTCCGCCACCATCAACGGGACGAGATACGTGAACGAGCGTGGGATCATAGAGAAGGCACCAGGCATCGCCGGGTCTCCTTTGCTCAACATCATCGGCCATGACCCCGTGTTGAGTATGCCCCAGCTCCACAGGATGAATAATCTCAACCTACAAGTCATCAAGAACTTTAAGGGAGAATTGGCAGCCACCAAGGCATCTAGGAACTTAGCATCGATCGGCATCATCCTCAGCATCATTTTCAGTAGTCTCATCTTCGTGTGGCTACTTATAAGGAAATGGCAAGCATCGAGGAAAGTGGAAAAGATCATCAATAGTTACAAGGTGACCGAGGTCGGCCAGCAACTTGAGGGGGGGGTAGTTAACACATAAGTCTTGCGTAAGAAACACAAACAACTGCACATTGTCGCTCCAAGTAAATTCCGCTGACGCATGAGTTCAGCGCCCCGGCCGCTCGGTCAGCAACGGTAACCTGACACTTGAAAATATTGCAAGTGGCTGCGTTATCGTTTATGCTGAGTCGGCTTGCCGACTCTAGCTTGGAGCCACAATATATCTCTTTGTACTTCCTAGTTTTAGTTCTTACAAAGCTGCTCAATAAACTACAGCTCAACTCCGGCACATAGCCGTAAAAATACCTTGTTCTTAATTACATTACATTGCTACGCCACAAGGCTAGCAATATAACTAAGGGGGCGAAGTCAAGCCCTCCAACATAATCATCCTAAATTCAGTGTCAAGGCGTACCTCTACTACTGAAGGAAGACCCCCTGGATACTGAATAGGAGATTGATATAATTCTCTACTCCAAAAGGAAGACCCCTTGGATACCAAATTGGAGATCTATATAACTTATATATACTTTATGGGGTCTGCCACGCCTCCTTATGCCTGTTACATACATTTGCAAAAAGTTAGTATACCCGTTTTTGACCATTTTCAATGGTCGAAGGGTATAAATATTAAATCTGGGTGATGAACCGCTGACTTATCGTTCGGCGGCCGACTGCCTTACGTTCTAGACTACCGCAACAATTGTTGGCCGGTCGAAAAAATTGTTATCTTAATCACACATACACAAATAAAAATGAGAGAAAATTCATACTAATGACAACAACACGTGGGCAACTCTTCACAGAGTAATAGAAAACGTTAACTTGTATAACTTATATATTAGTATTAACCGATCGGATCGGGCTGCAATTACAAATATATTATAAATATAATAGTTTGATATTGATTGTATTTATCTTTATGTATTGCAAAACAGAAAGGTAAAACTTGAATACTTGAATAGATTGCGTGCAAGTGAGCGAGGTACCTAAAATTTAAATATTGCGTTTACAGCTTATGATGATATACAGGAACCATGATGCCAAATTTGAAGGGTCTATACAGCTTTCTTTACAGCTTAGAATCAGACGTTCATACAGACATAGAGACATACATAGCTAAATCGAACCGGCTAGTGATTCTGAGCTGAGCAAGAATATACATACTTTATTGGGTCGCAGGTCGCAAATGTCTTCTTCTGAATGTTACGCACATTCCGACAAACCTACTAGACCATGAATTTTTTTAAAATCCATGGCCTAAAGATAATAACCTCTAAGAAAATGGGCTTGCATTGAAAGGGACTTCTTGAACCCAGGACCACCTGCTCTGCTCACATCCACCATATCATTCATTATCTTTCAAAGTGAACGGACGCGTTTTTTTCTTGCTCTCCGAAGCTTATAAAGCAACCGGTGTTTTAATTCCCTAATTTTCATTCCCTTCTGGCACATTAACTCAACCTTTTGAGTTTTCACCAAAACTACTTAGTTGGATTGTGAGTTATTTGAGGACATAACTCAAAGACTCCTCTTTAATAACGTTCGTTCAGACCTGTGCCACATCTTGTGTTCCTCAGAGTAGCCATTTAGGCACACTCCTCTTTACGTTTTTCATCAATTAACTATTTTGTGGTCATACATAACTCCCGTACTCTCATTTATGCGGATGATGTAAAGCTTTGCTACCAATATTAAGATGACCACTGTCACTCTAACCTACAGGCCGACTTAAACAGTTTTTTATACCCTTCCACCATTGTAAATAGTCAAAAATGTATGAAACAGGCATAAGGAGACGTGGCAGACTCTTTAAAGTATATATATTCTTGTTGAGGATCACTAGACGATTCGAGATTGAGTCCGTCTGTCTGTCTCTATGAGACAACAGATCTCAGATATTGAAAAATAAGCCATAATTTGGAGAAGAAATCGTGCACAATTCTGTTTAAAATTATGAGTGTGGTTACACGTTTATAACGGATTTAGAAAATTGGGAGAAGGGTATTTTACTGTCAGATATGCTCGACAGTAGCCTTACCGACTAGTCATTCATTTCTTAAACCTGAACAGCTTTAAATGTAAGCTGATGACATTGTCCCGAGCTAGTCCAACGTACGTTTCCTACACTCTTTGTGGTAGTGTCTTAGATGAAATTAACCTTGTTGATGATTGTCGAGATAATGTTTAGAACAAACATGTGTAACAAGGTGGACGATCGTTTGCTAAACACTCTACTTCAGAAATTGGTCGAAAAATTCAACGAGGAGCGACAGAAGCTGTATAACATTGAAGAGGCACAGAAAAACTGCGTTTTATATTGCTCTGTGAAGAGATGCCCACGCGCTGTTGTCATTAGTATGAATTTTCTCTCATTTTTATTTGTGTATGTGTGATTAAGATAACAATTTTTCCGACCGGCCAACAATTGTTGCGGTAGTCTAGAACGTAAGGCAGTCGGCCGCCGAACGATAAGTCAGCGGTTCATCACCCAGGTTGGCCAGATTTAATATTTATACACTTCGACCATTGAAAATGGTCAAAAACGGGTATACTAACTTTTTGCAAATGTATGAAACAGGCGAAAGGAGGCGTGACAGACTCTATAAAGTATATATATTCTTGCTGAGGATCACTAGACGATTCGATTGAATCCGTCTGTCTGTCTCTATGAGACAACAGACCTCTGCTATAAAAAAATCTAGGGACACCAAATTTGGTATGGAGGTACCCATATCATAGACAGATAAAGTTTATTTCAAACGTTTGATGAAACGCCCACCGCCCCAGCAAATCGGTAATTTACGATTATTCAACAAAGTATTAAACTTATTGTATTGGAATTCTGCTTTGGTATGTATAAAGCTAAATTCAATATGAACATATCCTCCAAATTAAAACCCGATTGGACCAATAACACAGGAGTTATTCAAGTCAACGTTTTAATACAACAGTAACAGTACTGACTTGTCATTCCTGGTGTTGTGCAAATTTCTTAAACCTGAACAGCTTTAAATGCAAGCTGATGACATTGTTCCGAGCCAGTCCAACGTATGTTTCCTATACTCTTTGTGGTAGTGTCTTAGATAGAATCAACCTTGTTGATGATCTGGGACCCGATTGGACCCAAAATTAAAATTTTTCGAACATATTTCTAATATAGTCAATAAAGCCACGGGTGGGCTTGGCTTTATTAAGAGGTGGTCTAAGGAATTTTACGATTTTGGAACAAAGATGTGTAACAAGGTGGACGATCGTTTGCTAGACACTCTACTTCAGAAATTGGTCGAAAAATTCAACGAGGAGCGACAGAAGCTGCATAACATTGAAGAGGCACAGAAAAACTACGATATTACTAATAAACAAGTGGATATGGCTACAGTCGAGCGCTCGACAGTAAGATACCCTTCTCCCAATTTTCTAAATCCGTTATAAGCGTGTAACCACACAGAGAATTCTGCACAAATACTTCAATTACACATCGATAGAATTGTAATTTGGTGGATATGTTCATATTGCATTCTGCTTTATGCATACCGAAGCAGAACTTTATAAGTTTAATACTTTGCTTAATAATCGCCCCGATTTTCAGGGGTGGTTGCCGTGGCATCAAACATTTGACATAAAATTGTTCTGCCCCGGATATATAGGAACCTCCATACCAAATTTTGTGTCTCTAGCTGTTTTAATAGCTGGCATCTGTTGTCTCAAACAGACAGACGGACAGCCGGACAGACAAACGGACATGGCTCAATCGACTCGGCTAGTGATCCTGAGCAAGAATATATATACTTTATGGGGTCTGCCACGCCTCCTTATGCCTGTTACATACATTGCACAAAGTTAGTATATCCTTTTTTGACCATTTTCAATGGTCGAAGGGTATAAAAACACACTGAAATTGTAATACCATTTTTGCATGGAATTAACATTCTGAATTATTTAACGATTTTATTTTATTATTTTTAAAAAACTGTTGGCCATTTGCCAATAGCAATCGAAGTTTTGGAGTCGGTAATTGGCCCGTATACTAATGTACCTATACCGTGGGGGTCACTGATGGGGATGCCAGCATCCCAGTGCCTCCGGTCCGGGATGAGCGTTCTGAATTTTGCACCAAAGAAGAGAGTCTTGGTCATAGAATTTGATCTAGTGCGGATCTCTAAGCCAGGAATTTCTTTGATAAGTCTAGCATGCCCTGATTCGGTAGCTAGAAGCCCCGATTGGAGCTTGATTCTAAGAAGCGGATTCAGATTTAAAATCGATTCCACTGCTGCGGTGGTTCAGGTGCGAAGTGCACACGTCCATTAAAGCAGCCTCTACATATTATCGCATTTTGGCCACCACACAATTGCAGCCCAGGTAACGATGAATCTTACCATCATATAAAATAGCCATCGAATGGTGCAGGATTTGAGACCTCAGATTCTAGCAAAGAATCGTTTGCAGGTTAGAAAGTCCCACAGGAGAGCTGCCAATGTGCAATGGACCAATGTCAATGAAATAGCTAGCGCTTAGTAAAGGGAGCAATAATAGTTTTTAGTGGATTGATGCTAAGACGTACGTATTTGCATCATCTACTAACCGTATTCAGAGCCGATTACATCAACTCTGTCACGGTGTTGGCATAATTCCCGTTCACTAAGAGAGCCAGGTCGTCGGCATAGCCAATTGCTTCCACGCTCTGTTCTGCAAGTTTAGTATACTTTTATAGCCCAGTTCTGCAAGTCACATACTTTCATTTTCTTTCACGGACGCGTTTTTATACCCTTGCAGAGGGTATATTAATTTTAGCCAGAAGTTTGCAACGCACCTTAGGAGACATCTCCGACCCTATAAAGTATATATATTCTGAATCAGCATAAACAGAGGAGTCCAAAAATGGATGTCCGTCTGTCCGGCCGTCCGTCCGTCTGTTGCAACGCAAACTAGTCTCTCAGTTTTTGAGCTATCTTCATGAAACTTGGCATACAAGCTTCTTATTGCTGCGCGCTGTAAATAAGTCGGAACGAGCCAGATCGGACCGATATATCGTATAGCTGTCATAGAAACTATCGGCCGATTTTTGTTGTTTTTCAAGATATTGCAACAAGATTTGGCAAATCTTATTCTTATTACGTTCCTAATGTGCTGTCAAAATTGTATCAAAATCGGACCACTATAACATATAGCTGCCATAGGAAAAATCGGCTGAAATTAGGGTTTTTTATATGCAAACCTGTTTTGTTCTTGGAAATACAGCACATTATCAATACTTTTTAATGTTATACAGTAACCCGCCCTTAGTTTTTCCATTTAAATATCTCAGACGTTTATATTCTATAGCTGTTATAGGAACAATCAGTCAGTCCGTCTGTCTGTTGCAACGCATATTAGTCCCCCAGTTATTGAGCTATCTTCATAAAAGTTGGCTCACAAGCTTCTTATTTCTGCCTTCATTAAATAAGTCGGAACGGGCCAGATCGAACTGATATATCGTACAGCTGTCATGGAGCCTATCGGTCGATTTTCGTTATATTTCAAGATATAGCTATCAGGCTTACCACATCCAAATCTAAGAATGTCCTTAATAATAAAGTTTCATCAAAATCGAAGTTTTATAACATATAACGATCAACGATCGGCCGAATGAAGGTACCTGTTGCAATTTTATGAAAATCTGAGTACTATTACATATAGCTGTGTACAACTGCAAGGGTATAAAACCTTCGGCAAGCCGAAGGTAGCCTTGCTTTCTTGTTTTTTCTTGCTCTCCGAAGCTTAGGTAACTTATTTTAATAACTCACTTAACCTGTTGATATACAGAAATTCGTTTACTACGCGATTGCATTTGTTTAATTAACCAAACTAATCTTGTTTGACAAGATTTCGTGAGGGAATTTGACTCTCTGGGGCTTTCCTTAACTCTACAACACAAACTCTTTTACCGTGCTTTTCTTATCGCAGTTTCTGTGTGTGCCTAACACTTCATCTCCAATTGTTTCTATTGTGTGCATTTTTTACAGTAGTCACCCTTAAGAAGTAGTAGTAGTAAGGAGCTATTATATCCTTTAAAAAAAACCTGCCGAAAGCAGATCACATCTGCTCAGGCAAGCACTTGTTTTTGGATCTGCATTAACTCTGCATACGCAAAATGTGCGGATACAGTGGTCTAATCGCCGATGCTGAAGCCAAGCGAAACGGGTTGCACTATTGTTGCGATGAATGTCATGAGGTTGAGAACGATTTTGTATTGTTCATGGCCCAGTTTAGGACGTGATTTTAGGAACTGTTTGGTAATTTCCGCATACTTGCCAAATCATTTCTCCGCGCTGGACACTTTATTAAATAACCTTAAGCTACTAAATGAGTCTCCCAATCGCAAAAAATCAGCTCAAATAGAGCAGTCGTCAAAAAAGTGTCTCATTTGAACCCGTTGAGCTCGTTTTACCTTTGCTGGATCCTTCATCTGTGATCTCAATACCTGTGAGACCACACATATACAACCCAACCGATTATCGGCTCAAGCTGCTCCCACTGATCCTATATATGTGGGAAATAAGCCTGTCACCGGAATTCCACCGATATTTGATTCGAGGCTTGTACCTGGCTTGATCTTCAGAATTTATAACTTATATCTAAGCCAAATCTCAAGCCTAAGAATTAGAGGTAGAACAATTTAAGTTATTATATGAAAAATATATATCATCCTTTAAAATTAGTGTCTCGAACGATATATTTAACCAGATATGCTCAGTTAAATTCTGGCCAGATCATATTGTGGTTAAAGAATTTGAAGCAAAGAAAAAATCAATTGGCAACCGATTAGACTTCCATTGCCAAACCAGGCCACCACTTAAAAAAATGCGACGACAAAAACTAATTAAAACTTTAACATTATCTTACCAAAACGTATGAGGGCTGCGTAGCAAGCTACATACCTACCTTATTCTTATTTAGTCTTACGTTTGAATCCCATGTGCTTGTGTTCACTAAGTCTTAGTTCAAAGCAGAGATTTTAAGCTTTGAATTTTTTCCACGTTATAGATTTGATCGTCATGATCGGCGGGGAGGCGGAGTTCTAATTGCGGTCATTTCCGATATCGCATAAGAACATGTACATCCGGAGATTCATTATAATATTGAATTCATTTGTGTAAAATTACACTTTCGTGGCTTTCAGGCTTAAATAACCTGCTCGTACATCCCACCCTAATAATATTCTTATCTACACTCAAAACTTGCTTACAATAAAGTATGCTTTCAATTTCTTATCTAACAAAGATCATCTCATAGTGTTTGACGACTTTAACATACCTGAGTGTAGTTGGACATTAGGCAAATTGGTTGGCAAATTTCCTGATGCCCTCCTAACAACACGATCCTATTGACGGCCTGCATGACTGTTGCAGGTCAACCACGTTACTAATTTACTGAATCGATCACTCGATTTATGTTTTGTCTCCGATCAGAGTATGGTAACTTTGACTAGAGTCTACCCACTTACCCAACCGGAAGATCTCTATCATCCAACATTCGAATTTTTTTTTGGAACTGTTTTAAATGTATTGGATTATAAGCAAGAAAGCAAAGCTACATTCGGCTTGCCGAAGGTTTCATACCCTTGCAGTTATACAAAATACAAAATTTATTTGGATTTCTGCTGGTTTCTGTGGTATTTATTAAACAATTATAACAGTACGTCAAATGACCAAACTTATATTTGAATGTGGTAAGCCTGATAGCTATATCTTGAAATTTAACGTAAATCGGCCGATAGGCTCCATGACAGCTATACGATATATCAGTCCGATCTGGCCCTTTCCGACTTATTTAAAGAGGGTAGAAATAGGAAGCTTGTGAGCCAAGTTTCATGAAGATAGCTCAAAAACTGAGAGACTAGTTTGCGTTGCAACAGACGGACGGACGGACGGACAGACGCACATCGATTTTTCGACTCGTCTGTTGATGCTGATTCAGAATATATATACTTTATAGGGTCGGATATGTCTCCTAAGGTGCGATGCAAACTTCTGGCTAAAATTAATATACCCTCTGCAAGGGTATAAAAATCAATCATTATAATGACACCGAAGCTCGGAAAAATAAGACAGACAAATAACTTTATTATCATGGCTCTCCAAATTATTCGAAAAATGCCTTCTAACGCGCATAGTACCATATATGGGAGCTCACAACATTATCCCAGCCCATCAATTTGGCTTCAGAGAAAGACATGGAACTATCGAGCAAGTTTACAGAATAACATCAGAGATTCGCACAGCTTTCGAGCTTAGAGATTATTGCAGCGCGATATTCCTTGATGTGTCTCAAGCACCGCGTCTGGCTCGAAGGACTTATGCATAAAAATAAAACACACTTGCCTGGGTGCACTCATAAACTCCTTGAATCTTTCCTCTACAACAAAGCCTTCGCAGTGAGGTACAAAAAACCCAAGAACCAAAAAACCAAAACCCCTTCCACTTGTGTTCTATTAATAGACGCATAAGTAGGTATAGAAAAAAAAACCCGAGGCCAATGCATTTCAATTTCTACTTCCACAAAATAAGTGAGGCACGCGCTAGCAGAAAGGGAAAACCGAAGGTACACGAACCCTTGTGCAGCTGTCTCTACCTACCGACTCGGTAGTACCGAACCTACCGAGCCGAGGGCAAAAGTCTCTTGTTTTCTTTTCCAAAACGTTCTTGTCTGTTGCGTCTCCTGCATTTTACGACTCTTGCTTGTAGAGTCTCCTGCTACTTGTGGCTCTTGCTATCAGTGGCTTACGCGGCTTGAGGCGTGTGGTATGTGCGGCCTGTGCAAAATGATAATCGAGTGGCAAAAATCTCATTCATTTTTGAGTGGATTGTTGTGCATGCATGCATGTTGCAGTTCTCTGGTATATATATTCTGAATCAGCGTCAACAGAGGCTCGATATCGCGTGTTGAGAAGTAAAAGTAACGTTCAATCGGTTGACAGCACTATCGATAGGCCACCCCCGCGTTCTCCGCGATCGGTTAGCAGCGGAGTAGAATCCACGCTTTTATACCCTTCGACCATTGAAAATGGTCAAAAAAGCGTATACTAACTTTGTGCAATGTATGTAACAGGCATAAGGAGGCGTGGCAGACCCCATAAAGTATATATATTCTTGCTCAGGATCACTAGCCGAGTCGATTGAGACATGTCCGTCTGACTGTCTGTTTGTTTGAGACAACAGATCTCAGCTATTAAAAGAGCTAGAGACACCAAATTTGACATGGAGGTTCCTATATTTCCCAAGCAAATGAAGTTTATTAAAAATGTTTGATGCCACGCCCACCGCTCCGCAAATCGGTAATTTTCGATTATTAAGCAAATTATTGAACTTATAAAGTTCTGCTTTGGTATGTATAAAGTTGAATGCAATATGAATATATCCTCCAAATTACAAACCGATCGGACCAATAACACAGAGGTTATTCAAGTCAACGATCTTAGTACAAATGTACGAGCAGCAGTCGGCGCGCTGCTTTAAGCAATTGACGCTGACGTCGACTTTGCGTCGAGTCGCTTTACTCTTAACGCGCGTCGCTGTGTGAGTGCGAGCGAGTAATCTATATTTAGTAAAAGTATTTGTGCAGAATTTCTGTTTGAAATTATCAGTGTAGTTATATGTTTGTAACGGATTTTAAACACTGGGAGAAGGGTATCTTACTGTCGAGCGCGCTCGACTGTAGTCTTACCGACTTGTTCCACCTGTGATCATGCAGTAAACACATGGCGCAACTTTGCACAATCTTCTACTATTTCTGACTGCGACGTCATTAGAAATAGTTAAATTTCGCGAAACGTTTAAAGTCAAGCCCGGTTTAAGTGGGAACTTATCAATTGATAAGTCCCTGAAAACGTTCTCCTTCTCTTACATATGGAAGGAATCTTTCATTTTACCGGTTCACAAAAAGGGCAGCAAGTCTGATGCTTTAAACAATGTAGGTATCCCAAAATTGTCGGTTTTCCAAAACTCTTTTTTAATAATGTCGCTCAACCTTGACAAATTTACTTGAGCTGACATCCTTTATCATAAAGGGTTTTCAGAAAAATCTTCAAACTGACGTAATTTATACTGATTTCAATAAAGCATTTGACTGAGTAAATCACTCCCTCCTTGCACATAAACAAAATATTATTGGTATCTCACCAAATCTTTTGAGTTGGATTAAGAGTTATTAGGCTAACAGAACAGAAAGAGACCTCTTTATAAATTTTATTTCTAACCCCATTAAAGTAACTTCAGGTGTTCCTTAGGGAAACCCGTTCTTTTAATGTTTTTCATCAATGACCTTCCTTTGGTCATACATAACGCGCGTACTCTTATGTATGCAGATGATGTAAAGCTTTGCTACCAATATAAAGATGACCACTGTCACTCTAAGTACTCCTGAGTACGAATCTTACACTTTATGTGGTTATCCTCTGGAAAGAATTACCTTTGTGGACGATCTTGGAGTGCGACGGTAACTAAGACCATTTATACCACACTTGAGCGTCCTATTCTCCAGTACGGAACATGTGTTTGGTGTCCTCGGTTTTTAAATTACCACGATCGCAATGAGTACATTTAAAAGAATTTTTTAATATTCGCATTGCGTGGAGCCAATCGGCGTACTATGCTCTTTAGCAATAACCTGATTAAAGGTGTTATTGACAGTGAAGACTTGGTTAGCCAGTTACAGTTGTCTGACCCTTGCCGACTAACGAGAAATTCTATTCCTCTAACTCTTCCAAGTTGTAGGTATGCTTTCCATGAACCGTACTTTATCATATCTACCAGCCAATCAACTAATATCCTTAAATGTTCACTACTTTCTTACCTAACTAGAAGTTAGCGTTCTCGTGACCTGTAATCTGCGCTCTTCGGTCGTTATGAGCGCCTTAATCTATAAACACATTACTTTTCATCTGATTGGGATTTCTGGGTTTCCCCAAACCTTTGCAACAAATGTTGGATCAACCAAAATTGTCTTTTGTTGCCCAGATTAAATGATAAAATAATTTAAAATATTAAATATAGTAACTTGAATAACTTTAAAAATTAATTTTAATGTTCTAACTTACTTCTAGTTTTCAATTAATTTATATTTGTAATTTTCCTTTTTTATACCCTTGCAGAGGGTATATTAATTTTAGCCAGAAGTTTGCAATGCACCTTAGAAAGTATATATATTCTGAATCAGCATCAACCGTCCGTCTGTTGCAACGCAAACTAGTCTCTCAGTTTTTGAGCTATCTTCATGAAACTTGGCACACAAGCTTCTTATTGCTGCACACTGTAAATAAGTCGGAACGAGACAGATCGGACCGATATATCGCTGTCATAGAAGCTATCGGCCGATTTTTGTTGTTTTTCAAGATATTGGAAAATCTTATTCTTATTACGTACTTAAAGTGCTGTCAAAATTGTATCAAAATCGGACCACTATAACATATAGCTGCCATAGGAACAATCGGCTGAAATTAGGGTTTTTGTATGCAAACCTGTTTTGTTCTTGGAAATACCGCACATTATCAATACTTTTTAATGTTATCCAGTAACCCGCCCTTAGTTTTTCCATTTAAATATCTCAGACGTTTATATTTTAATCCAAATCTATTTTATATTTAGTATAACTGCAAGGGTATAAAACCTTCGGCAAGCCGAAGGTAACCATGCTTTCTTGTTTTAAATATCATTAAGTTGACTGACGTTAAATAAATAAATAAATAAATATATTAATAAATAAATAAATATATTAATAAATAAATAAATTATTGCTAAATAATTAAATGAAAAAGTAACTAAAAACAAGTCGGAAAGGCTACAGTCACGCGGTGACTGTAAGAGGCCATGCATTTTCAGTGAATACAAGTATATGTATGTATTTAAAGTAAACCATAAAAAAAGTAGTGAAGGGACAAAGCAAGCAGAATAGACAAGAGTCGATAGCATAAGTTAGAACACGAGAGAGATATGTGAAGTTTTGGCGCGTGCTAAGATTTGTTACGCACACACACACCAGCGTCAACTACTTCTTCTTTAATTAAGACGTCCGTTAAGAATGCACTGACCTGCCTCACGTTTTGTGTATTGACTCACACGCATGTCTGTATACATGTGTGAGCTTCGCATGCATGTATTGTACATGCACTCATAAGTACAGCATTCAAAACATCATAAAAGGCAAAATATAACACTTAATATAAAATTGATTAGATAAATATTATTAAATGGTAAATGAATCAAAAATAAATATGCTTTATAAATATAAATGTAAACAAATAAAAAATACAACAAAACATAAAAAAAAATTAAAATAGGTCAATACTTTTTTCGCCGTGCGGATTCGAACCCTGGACGTTTGCAAGGAGTACGTCATCCGAACAACTAGATCACCGTCGCTGCGCTCCGCGCACGCTAAAATTGCATATTTAGACCATTATCGCAAATGTGTCATATTGTCTTGTACAACAATAACACTTCTACTGGATTGAATGAGATAATTTGTTGAAATATGATGAATGAAACTAAATTTTATAATGATGAGAAAAAACCTCTACTTAGAAGTGAAAAAAATGAAGTGAAAGAATTGTTAAAATAAGGGATTTAAATTGTATTTCAAAGCGAAAGAAAGCGCTGTGTAGTTTTAGAAACGACAAGGAACGATTAAATGATCTATCGCTCGAAGCGGTGGAAGCGCTGCACATAAATAATATAGGACAGCTGAGTCACAAAGAAGCCCACCTATTGGTCAGCTGTCAACTCTACCAACGCTTTTTGGAATCGCTTCCTGGGGCTATACCCATATAACCATAACCTGCAGGGACCTAAACCTAGAATGGAAACAAAGGTCACCGCGATCTTCGCACCATCAGTCTACGGCCAAGCTTTGACTGAAATGCAACATCAGCTACCTCAGTTCAATAACATTCTATACTTCTAATGGACGCTTGCAGACAATCATACATTGAAGGGGGAAGAGTTAACAACAATTATATTGCCAATATGCAAGTCTCATCTTGTAGTTGATCAATGCACCCTAATGTTCATGCTCAGCGTCTGCCCAATTTCCTGCATAAGCCGAGCTACCCAAGAAGAATTCCACGAATCAGTTTTGCAAACGCTTACGTTCTTATCAATGCATTCAATTACAAGAAGATCCCTACTGCACCAGTTGGCGACCAACAAAACATCAGCTGATTTCGTGGCCAATAAGCCACCAATCGAAAGCAGTGAAGCCGATGCCGAACTTTTGCCTAGACTACGAGCGCATTAGGGCCAACATAGTTGAGTTAGTTGCTAATTAGCTTTGAGTAAAAAAAAGGCATGACAGACCCCATAAAGTACATATTATCTTTTTCAGGATCAAAATTGGGCGAAGGGTATTTTACTGTCGGGCGCTCTCGACTGTAGCCTTACCGACTTGTTTTATCTTAATGTATACTGACAGGGATAGCTGACAATCGTGATATGCATGTACTTACATTTAAAAGGCGATGAAAGGTTGTTGTTATTACACAAGAGTTTTTAATGGTAATTTAAATTTAGCAAAAGTTATCGTTATTGTTTTAAGTAAATCAATAATACATACTGTTTCTGAAGTATTTTTATTATAAATTGAGCTTTGTAATGATGCATTTTCTAAATTTATAATCCGACGAGAGTTTGGAGGACTTTCTGATGTCTTTTGTGTACCCAAAGTTGACGACTTCTTTTTTAATGAAACGGATTTAAGACTCCTGAAAAATTTGTAAAAATAAAAACAAGATAGTAAAGCTACATTTAGCTTGCCGAAGCAGGTAAGGGACTTAGAAAAAATGCTTTGTCTATTGGGCTTGTCGAAATGTGCGTACAAGTCAGAAGGAGACAATTGCAACCATAGAAAGTATGTATTCTCTGGATCACTAACCGCGTAGAAATAGCCATATCTGGTTGTCTGTATGAGCGTCTAATTCTCCGCTATAAAATTTATATAGTGACATATTCATTTTACACCCACACCTGAAACTTCCCAGCTAGCTGCACATAACATAATCGTAAACAACATACACTATTGTAAAACTCACATACACACAGTAATGTCTAAGTACAAAATGTAATCAAAGATTCGATTCGATCTACCTTGTTAATTATTCACGCATACGCCTAGCGTCATGTTTTAAAGTCACCCCATACTCCAAAAGTACTGTTCCCACAGATCGTAAACCAAAAACGCAGACTCTGAAACAATAAAAAAACAACTGTCCCCTAACCACTTGAATTCGATAATTTGACTAGCCTAATATTTAAAATGAGCCAACTGAAACAATAAAACTTCAACACCCGAGTCACCGTTCACGCACTTGTCTCAGGATTGTCCAATTACCCCTTTTTTTCGGGAACCTCTCTATCTCTCTATGAGAGAACATTAAAATCAAATCAGCCAAACTCTCTTAAAGAGTTTACTCTCTTAATATCCATTCTGCCTATATATAACCCAGGCACGCGTCTAAATGTAAGTTCAGTTCTGAGTGTACTATCAACTGCGATAGCTCTGCTAAAGCCAACTTCAACTTCGAAGTCCATTGTCCAACCAAGTGATAATCTAAAGGCTCAGGGTTCTTCTTTCTTTAAAAAGTGTTCAGTAATAAAAAAACAACTGTTTTCCTTTTTTTTACTAAACCGTTAATATATACGAGGGTCGTTTGATAAATCCGTGACTTTTTGAATAAAATATATTTTTTTCGTCAAAGAAGCGTTTTACTTCTCAACATAATCTCCTTTTAGCTCTATACATTTAGTCCAGCGTTTTTCCAATTTTTTTATTCCTTCCAAATAATAGGTTTTCTCAAGGCCCTCAAAATAGTCGTTTGTTTCTGTGATGACCTCTTCATTTGACCCGAATCTCTTACCGCCGAGCCATTTCTTCATGTTTGGAAACAAAAAATAGTCACAGGGGGCTAAATCTGGAGAATATGCTGGATGGGGTAGCAGTTCGTAGCCCAATTTATGAAATTTTGCCATGCTGACTACACACGTGTGCACCCGTGCATTGTCCTGATGGAACAGCACTTTTTTTTCGCCAAATGCGGTCGTTTCTGCTTCAAATCAATATCGAATCTGTCCAAAAGCTCTGAATAATATTCGCCGGTGATCGTTTTACCCTTTTCAAGGTAATCGATGTGAATGATACCTTGTGCATCCCAAAAAACTGTGGCCATGACCTTGTTGGCCGACAGACCCACCTTGGCCTTCTTTGGTGCACGTTCACCCGGAGAAACCCACTGTCTTGATTGTTCTTTGGTCTCTGGTGTGGTGTGGTGGATCCATGTTTCGTCTACGGTAACGAAACGGCGCAAAAATTCGTTTGGATTGCGGTTGAACATCGCCAAACACTCCTTTGAAATGGTCACACGGTTGCGCTTATGGTCGTGTGTGAGCAATCGCGGCACCCATCGCGCGGAAAGCTTTTTCATGTCCAAATATTCATGTAAAATGTGATGTACCCGTTCAGTTGAGATGCCTACAGCCTCAGCTACCTCACGCACTTTCATTCTCCGATCATCCAATATCATTCCATGGATTTTGTCGACGATTTCTGGCATGACGACCTCTTTTGGGCGACCTGAACGTTCGGCATCACTTGTACTGGTACGACCACAACGGAACTCAGTAAACCATTTCTTAACCATTGAAATTGATGGTGCAGAGTCCCCATATATTTATCAAGTCTTTCCTTGGTTTCGGTGATGGATTTTTTACGCAAAAAATAATGCTTAATTAGCACACGAAATTCACTTTTTTCCATTTTCGTTAAAATTCACGAGATCGTCTGCTTTCAATGCCTATAAAACGCAAACCAAAAAACGCAGCTTTCTCAAAATTTTACAGTCAGCTGTTAATCGATAACTGCTGACAGGAGCAGTGTTGTATTTAGAGCAGGTGCGCGGCAAATACAAAAAGTCACGGACTTATCAAACGACCCTCGTATATTTTCAGAAGCAAACTCAAACTAGTTGGTAAGGCTGCACTCACGAGTGCCAGACAGTAAGATATCCTTCGCCCAACTTCTAAAATCAGTTACAAACGCTTTACCACACTTTTAAATTAAACAAATAGGTAGGGCTACAGTCGAACGCCCTACAGTAGGATACCCTTCTCCCAATTTTTAAAATCCGTTAAAAACGTGTAACCACACTCACAATTTCAAACAGAAATTCCGCACAAATACTTATACTAAATATAGCTTACTCGCTCGCACTCACACAGGGCATCGAACATTTAACATAAACATCTTCCCCGGATAGCAATTGAAGGTTCAAAACAAAAAAAAAAATAATAGAAAAAAACCCAATTGAACCAAAGATAGAGAATAAAATTTGAGCGAGATTTTTCAAACCTATTCAGTTGAGCGGCACTGTATACACTAGGCTGAATGCAATAAGAACATATCATTCAAATTACAATCCGGTAAAGGATCAGTACGAGTGGTAAGTAGTTGACGTCGCGATGCGTCGCTTTACAATTTTCGCGTGCGTCTGTTTATAATTAAAAGTTTGGTTTCATATTTGTATCTAACTTCCGGCTCGACTGTACCCTAACCGACTAGTTATACCCTTCGACCATTGAAAATGGGTAAAAGAGAGTATACTAACTTTGTGCAAATGTATGTATCAGGCATAAGGACGCGAGGCAGGCCCCATAAAGTATATATATTCTTGCTCAGGATCACTAGCCGATTCGATTGAGCCATGTCCGTCTGACCGTGTGAACACCTGGATCTCAGCTATTATTGGTAGTTGACTGTGAAGCGAAAGGGTACGGGTTCGAATCCTACCCGATGCAAGTGGGTTTTTTTGGATATTACTTTTTTTCAAGAACTTAAAATATTTTAAGTTTAGTATTCAATGCATTTGGTTAAAAATTATATAGGCGTCTCTTATACACATTTATAATTAAAAGCCCTCTGATAAGTTCTAACTGGAAAGCACTGAATGCAAAGATGACAAATCCAATAAGAACCACTCGCAAATTTCATAGTAATACGAGGGTCGTTTGATAAGTCCGTGACTTTTTGAATAAAATATATTTTTTTCGTCAAAGAAGCGTTTTATTTCTCAACATAATCTCCTTTTAGCTCTATACATTTAGTCCAGCGTTTTTCCAATTTTTTTATTCCTTCCAAATAATAGGTTTTCTCAAGGCCCTCAAAATAGTCGTTTGTTTCTGTGATGACCTCTTCATTTGACCCGAATCTCTTACCGCCGAGCCATTTCTTCATGTTTGGAAACAAAAAATAGTCACAGGGGGCTAAATCTGGAGAATATGCTGGATGGGGTAGCAGTTCGTAGCCCAATTTATGAAATTTTGCCATGCTGACTACACACGTGTGCACCCGTGCATTGTCCTGATGGAACAGCACTTTTTTTCGCCAAATGCGGTCGTTTCTGCTTCAAATCAATATCGAATCTGTCCAAAAGCTCTGAATAATATTCGCCGGTGATCGTTTTACCCTTTTCAAGGTAATCGATGTGAATGATACCTTGTGCATCCCAAAAAACTGTGGCCATGACCTTGTTGGCCGACAGACCCACCTTGGCCTTCTTTGGTGCACGTTCACCCGGAGAAACCCACTGTCTTGATTGTTCTTTGGTCTCTGGTGTGGTGTGGTGGATCCATGTTTCGTCTACGGTAACGAAACGGCGCAAAAATTCGTTTGGATTGCGGTTGAACATCGCCAAACACTCCTTTGAAATGGTCACACGGTTGCGCTTATGGTCGTGTGTGAGCAATCGCGGCACCCATCGCGCGGAAAGCTTTTTCATGTCCAAATATTCATGTAAAATGTGATGTACCCGTTCAGTTGAGATGCCTACAGCCTCAGCTACCTCACGCACTTTCATTCTCCGATCATCCAATATCATTCCATGGATTTTGTCGACGATTTCTGGCATGACGACCTCTTTTGGGCGACCTGAACGTTCGGCATCACTTGTACTGGTACGACCACAACGGAACTCAGTAAACCATTTCTTAACCATTGAAATTGATGGTGCAGAGTCCCCATAATATTTATCAAGTCTTTCCTTGGTTTCGGTGATGGATTTTTTACGCAAAAAATAATGCTTAATTAGCACACGAAATTCACTTTTTTCCATTTTCGTTAAAATTCACGAGATCGTCTGCTTTCAATGCCTATAAAACGCAAACCAAAAAACGCAGCTTTCTCAAAATTTTACAGTCAGCTGTTAATCGATAACTGCTGACAGGAGCAGTGTTGTATTTAGAGCAGGTGCGCGGCAAATACAAAAAGTCACGGACTTATCAAACGACCCTCGTAACAAATTTGAGACTGTGAGACGTGTTTTTTCACAAAGTTGTAGAGGGTATACCACAGTCGGGCACGCAGGACTGTAGCACCAGAGAACTGCAACATGCACACATTTACACCACTTAAAAATGTATAAAATTTTTGCCACTCGATTATCATTTTGCACTGGCCGCACATAGCCCACGCCTCAAGCCGCGTAACCCACTGATGGGAAGAGCCAGAAGTAGCAGGAGACTCTACAAGCAAGAGCCGTAAACGGCAGGAGACGCAACAAACAAGAACGTTTTGGAAAAGAAAACAAGAGCCGTTTTCCGAAGAGACTCTTGCTGCCCTCGGCTCGGTAGGTTCGGCAGTACCGACTCGGTAGGTAGAGACAGCAGCACAAGGGTTCGTGAACGTTCGGTTTTCCCTTTCTGCTAGCGCGTGCCTCGCTTATTTTGTGGAAGGGGTAACGGCAACGGAACAAGTAGAAATTGAAATGCATTGCCCTCGGGTTTCTTTTCTATACCTACTTATCAGAGAACGGCTTCGGTTCAACCAAATGTGTGTAGGACACAATCATTCATATGAAAAATCACGCTATTCGGCCACAGTGTCAAAGTGTGTATGTATCAAGAAATTCGCTGCTGAAGCGACATCGTGACTGAATTCCCCCTTCCACTTTTCGTTTCGTTTCGTTTCTCGCTTGCCGATTCGCTGCTCGTGTGTATCATTTTCGTCTTGACCCATTTTGGCTATTTGGACATGTATACTAAGATTCGCTTTGACACACAAATAGCGCGCTTCTACACAAATCATCCCTAAGGAAGCACTTCAACAGTGTGTATTTAGGGTTTTGTATGTTTGCATGAGCGCGTGCAATGCTTGTAGAGTCTCCTGCTACTTCTGGCTCTTCCCATCAGTGGGTTACGCGGCTTGAGGCGTGGGCTATGTGCGGCCAGTGCAAAATGATAATCGAGTGGCAAAAATTTTATACATTTTTAAGTGGCTTGTTGTGCATGCATGCAAGTTGTAGTTCTCTGTGTAGCACCTCCTACTTGTTTTTTGTAATGATTAAAAATGTTTAAAAAAAATGGTATTCTAACTTTGTGCAAATGTATGTATTTAAAATGCAGAGGCATAAGGAGGCGTGACAAACCTGTCCGTCCGTCTGTCTGTTTGAGGCAAGTGATCTCAGCTATTACAAATGCTAGAGACATCAAATTTAGCATTATAGTTGCCATACATCATAGGGAGATGAAGTTTATTTCAAATGTTTGATGCCACGCCCACCACCCTTTGTGAATTTGTATTTGCGATTATTAAGCAAAGTATAAAAGACAGATTATTCTGATTCAGTATTCAGTAAGCTGAATACATTATGTCCTCCAAATTATATTCTATCCTCCAAATAACAATCCGATCGGATACATATCACTGAAGTTATTAGAGATAATGTTCTCAGTACAAATGTTTGGTACGACTAGCAGCCTGCACGCTCCTGCTAAAAGTTGACGTCGAAGTCGCGACGCGTCGCTTTACTTTTTACGCGCGTGTCTGTGTGAGTGCAAGTAATCCAGTAGTAGAAATATTTCTACAGAATTCTTTGTTTGAAACTGAGAGTGTTGTTACAATTTTGTAACGGGTTTTAAAAATTGGAAGAAGGGTATTTTACCTGCTCGGCGTGATGGATTGTAGCCTTACTGACTTGTTTTGTCCTGCAAACAATCTGAACTGTGTTATAATGAAATATTGCGGCTATTAGTATGTGCTAATGACGTAAGGGTTGTAGTTAGAGATGGCCAAGTTTAAACTTTTTGGAGATTTGTGGTTCAAGTCCCCACGTGATTCCAAATTTAAATGTATTTTTTTTTTCATTATACCCTTGCAGAGGGTATATTAATTTTAGCCAGAAGTTTGCAACGCACCTTAGGAGACATCTCCGACCCTATAAAGTATATATATTCTGAATCAGCATAAACAGAGGAGTCCAAAAATGGATGTCCGTCTGTCCGTCCGTCCGTCCGTCTGTTGCAACGCAAACTAGTCTCTCAGTTTTTGAGCTACTATCTTCATCAAACTTGGCATACAAGCTTCTTATTGCTGCGCGCTGTAAATAAGTCGGAACGAGCCAGATCGGACCGATATATCGTATAGCTGTCATAGAAACTATCGGCCGATTTTTGTTGTTTTTCAAGATATTGCAACAAGATTTGGCAAATCTTATTCTTATTACGTTCTTAATGTGCTGTCAAAATTGTATCAAAATCGGACCGCTATAACATATAGCTGCCATAGGAACAATCGGCTGAAATTAGGGTTTTTGTATGCAAACCTGTTTTGTTCTTGGAAATACAGCACATTATCAATACTTTTTAATGTTATACAGTAACCCGCCCTTATTTTTTCCATTTAAATATCTCAGACGTTTATATTCTATAGCTGTTATAGGAACAATCAGTCAGTCCGTCTGTCTGTTGCAACGCAAATTAATCCCCCAGTTATTGAGCTATCTTCATAAAAGTTGGCTCACAAGCTTCTTAATTCTGCCTTCATTAAATAAGTCGGAACGGGCCAGATTGGACTGATATATCGAACAGCTGTCATGGAGCCTATCGGTCGATTTTCGTTATATTTCAAGATATAGCTATCAGGCTTACCACATCCAAATCTATGTAAGTATGTCCTTAATAATAAAGTTTCATCAAAATCGAAGTTTTATAACTTATAACGATCAACGATCGGCCTAATGAAGGTACCTGTTGCAATTTTATGAAAATCTGAGTACTATTACATATAGCTGTGTACAACT
Organism: Zaprionus tsacasi; assembly: GCA_018904105.1. NCBI lineage: Eukaryota > Metazoa > Arthropoda > Insecta > Diptera > Drosophilidae > Zaprionus > Zaprionus tsacasi. Next base: position 1,125,649 of record JAEIFR010000176.1, on the reverse strand, counting down.
GCAAGGGTATAAAACCTTCGGCAAGCCGAAGGTAGCCTTGCTTTCTTGTTTTTTCTTGTTCACATTTTTATTTTTTTTGGCGGTAATTGTCTAGAAAACCGACTATTCCGGAATCGCACAATTTTCAATTTTTTTTTTTTGCAAAACTGTGTGTTTCGGCCTTCTCTACCCGAATCCGGTGGCGAAGGAGGAAATTTGGAATATTTTAGATAAGAGCGAAAGAAAATTGGCTTTTCACTGTTTTTCTACACTGTTCTATACTTTGATATGTACACAAATCAACGCATTTTTTTTTTTGTATGTGTGTTCAGCTGACAATTGTGTGTTCAGCTGACAATTTACAATGCACAGCAACTTATTATTTAAGTGTTGCGAATGAAAACCATGACAACAATACATTCACACAAGTGGGTAAGGCTACAGTCGAGTGCTCGACAGAAAGATACCCTTCGCACAATTTGCAAAATCCGTTACAAACGTGTGACACTCATAATTTCAAATAGAGAATTCTGCACAAATACTTCTAATACATATAGATAACTTGCTCGCACTTGTATTCGTGCACACTGACTGCGTCAGCTGAATACACAATTGTCAGCTGATCACACATCCACTTACACAATTTCGTGTAAAATGCGTCGTTTTGTGTACATATCGAATTTATCGAACAGTGGAGAAAAACAGTGAATTGCTAAATTTCTTTTGCTTATATCTTCTAAAATACGCAAAATTTTCGTCCTCCGCCATCGGAGGTTGAAACACACAGTTTTGCAAAACAAACAAGTGGATATGGCTACAGTCGAACGCCCGACAGTAGGATACCCTTCTCCCAATTTTTAAAATCCGTTACAAACGTGCAACCACACTCATAATTTCAAACAGAACTTCTTCTACATATAGCTTTCTCGATCACACTCACACATCGACGCACGTTAAGAGTGACGTCGACGTCGGCGTCAACTACTGAAAGCAGCGCGCAGGCTGCTGCTCGTACATTTGTACTGAAAACGTTGACTTGAATAACTTCTGTGTTATTGGTCCGATCGAATTGTAATTTGGAGAATGTGTTCGTATGGCATATAGCTTTATACATACCAAAGCACTTTATAAGTTTAATAGTTTGCTTAATAATCACAAATTACCGATTTGCGGGGGAGGTGGGCGTGGCATCAAACATTTTACATAAACTTCATCTGCCTATTGTATATAGGAACTTCCATACCAAATTTGGTGTGTCTAGCTTTTTTAATAGCTGAGATCGGTTCCCTCATACAGACGGACAGACGGATAGACGGACAGCCGGACAGACGGACAGACAGACGGACATGGCTCAATCGACTCGGCTAGTGATCCTGAGCAAGAATATATATACTTTATGGGGTCTGCCACGCCTCCTTTTGCCTGTTACATACATTGCACAAAGTTAGTATACCCTTTTTTGACCATTTTCAATGGTCGAAGGGTATAAAAATATGTTGAAAATCTTGCGGTTTCGCAATAGTCGGTCTTCTAGACAATTACCCACACTTTAAAGTTTGGTAATTTGTTTTGATTGGTTCCTCAAAGTACATACTTACCACAATTTCTTAATGTTTTCTACTGAAAAACTTCGTCTTACAACGTGATTTGTTGTCGATAGATTCAAAAACCGCAAGCGGTTATGATTATCTTCCTCGTAAAATGGATTTAAATGATCTGGATAGTTAAATATTGAGATTTGACTAGCGGATCTCATATGACTAGTGGCGAATTTATTATCTGTGTGCATCATCTTGAGATGTCTGTGAATACATAAACGTAAAAAACATTATATAATATTGTTGTTCCACTAAGTTTGTTTATTGGGCAGAAGAATCCCAATGCAGTTCTCATTTTGCTTTGGGCAAATTGAAAGCTCTTTGGTCCGATCCGGCATGTGCCAAGTGTTGGTTATACTAAAAAACTTCATCATCGATCATAGTTTCGAAATATAACAAAGAAGTAAGAACAGTGAACCTTTGACTGGATTTGCATTGTACATAGCATATAATGTGTGTAAATATGTTCAAAATAACTAATAACAACAAGTGGGTAAGGCTACAGTCGAGCGCTCGACAGTAAGATACCCTTCTCCCAATTTTCTAAATCCGTTATAAGCGTGTAACCACACAGAGAATTCTGCACAAATACTTCAATTACACATCGATAGAATTGTAATTTGGTGGATATGTTCATATTGCATTCTGCTTTATGCATACCGAAGCAGAACTTTATAAGTTCAATACTTTGCTTAATAATCGCCCCGATTTTCAGGGGCGGTTGCCGTGGCATCAAACATTTGACATAAAATTGTTCTGCCCCGGATATATAGGAACCTCCATACCAAATTTTGTGTCTCTAGCTGTTTTAATAGCTGGCATCTGTTGTCTCAAACAGACGGACAGACATATGGGCATACAAAACTTTATATACGAAATTTGAAAATAATTAGCCACTAGCCATTATTTTTTCAAACCGTACGTATGAATGTACTATTGACAATTTTTACGTCATCATTTAATTTAAAAGCTCTTAAAGTCTAAAAAGTTCCGTATTTACCTAAATAACAACATGATGTTTGAAAACGATCGGATAATATTTAGCGCCAAATGAAGTGAGATTTTCATTTGATGTTTGTAATACAAAGAAACAATAAATTGGAAATATATTAATATATTCGCTCTGTTAATAAATCCAATTACTTTTTTTCATCCAAACTTAATCACTCTGTGCGTGTTTATAATTTACTGTATTACAATGTTCATACAAATGTACGTATTTATGTATGTACATATAGTCGCAGACAAAAATACGATTACGCACAATTTATGAGATACAATTTCTTAATAAAATGTTATGATACTCACAAAAATTTTGGTTCCTTCCAAGTTTTTATGCCTTTTCAGCGATGATCTCAACACGTTATAAAAGCTGTATGCATTTGCATGTACAAATGTAAGTATACATACATATGTATATGTATGTATGTTGTTTAATCACCAAGTGGAAGTATAACACTAAAAAACTTTTTCCTTCACAGGAGCTTTCTGGCATAAGAAAAAGCATGATCAACTGGTAGTGAGTGTTTAGAAGGGTAATTGTCTAGTGACAGGGCTTTGGGTTAATCGCGACGTAAAAAATTCCGGATTTGACCTATAAAATGTAAAAAATTCACCTGAATCCAAATCCGGTTACGCTTCAGTGCTAAGTTAAGTGGTTTAATTGTTATTAACAAAAAACAATAAATTTATGCGTTGAATAACACTGCATACTAATACAACCAAAACAATGAACAAGAATTTCATGTGTGTGTGCTTGCAAACAGCTGTGTGGCATTTTTGGCGGCAAAAACCAGGCAGACAAAATAAATTTAAAATATAAAAGAAAATATCGCCGTGAGGCGAAAAAATTTTTGAAAAAAAAAATCGCGCGATTTTTTTTTTCAAAAATTTTTTCGCCTCACGGCGATATATTCTTTTATTTTTAAAAATTTCTTTTTGTCTGCAGCCCGTTGTTTTATTGTGTCATTTCGCTTATAAATTTTATTATTTGAATTGCAAACAAAACAAGTGTTGGGACATCGGTAAAATAGTGCTGTTCAACGATCTTTTTCACTGTCTTACATGTGTGTGTAAACACAGACACATGAAATTCATGGAAAAAGTATCAAATTTATCGATAATCAGTGTTGTTTAATACAGTTTTGTGATTTTTCTTTTGTTAATAACAATTAAACTACTTAACTTAGCACTAAAGCGTAAACGGATTTGGATTCAGGTGATTTTTTTACATATCTTAGCAAAAATCAAAAAATTCTTACGTCGCGATTAACCCAAAGCCCCGTCACTAGACATTTACCTTTAGAAGCAATACAAATGTACATATTTAAAAATATATGTATGTATACAAACATATTCATAAAATAATATGGTAATTGTCTAGAAGACAGACTATTCCGAAACCGCACGATTTTCAATATTTTTTTTTGCAAAACTGTGTGTTTCGACCTCCTGAACTCGCATCCGGTGGCGCTGGACGGAAATTTTGCGATTTTAGAAGATATAAGCGAAAGAAAATTTACTGCTTTACTACACTGTTCGATAAAATCGATAAGTAAACAAATCGCGTAATTTATATCTTTTTTTTTCAAACATTTTTTGCATACGGCAAAATTTGCTTAATAATATTCTTGTCTGGTTGAGGAACTCATGGCTAATCGCGACGAAAGATTTTTTTTTATTTTTCCTATGATATGTGAAAAAAATTACCTGCATCCAAATCCGTTCACGCTGAAGTGCTAATTTAAGTGGTTAAATAGTTATTAACAAACGAAAATTCACAAAACTGCATTAAACAACACTGTTTATCGGTAAATTCGATACTTTTCGCATGAATTTGATATGTCTGTGTTTACACACACATGTGAGGCAGTGAAAAATATCATTGAACAGCACTACTTTACCGATGTAGCCAACACTTGTTTTTTTGCAATTAACATAATAAAATTTATAAGCGAACATCGCGCGATTGTTTATTTCAAACATTTTTTTAATAAGTTGCAGCGCACTGCATTCGTCAGCTGAACACACAATTGTAAGCTGAACACACATCCAAATAAATAATTTCGTGTAAAATGCAGTTTTGTGTACATATCGAAGTTATCGAAAAGTGAAAACAGCAGTAAACTGCAGTACCAAAAAGCTAATTGGGTAATTGTTTATAAGACCGCCCTCACCGAAATCGCACGATTTTCAATATTTTTTTTGCAGAACTATGTGTTTTGACCTCCTGAACACGAATCCGTTGTCGGATGACGGAAATTTTGCGTATTTTAAAAGATATAAGCGAAAGAAAATTGGCAATTCACTGTTTTTCTACACTGTTCGATACATCGAACAAAAAGACTCATTTTACACGAAATTGTGTATGTGTATGTGTGTCCAGCTGACAATTGTGTGATCTGCTGACGATTTGCAGTGTGCAGAAACTTATTATTTAAGTGTTGCAAATGAAAATAATACATAAAAAAAAGCTATATATTATATATAACAAGACTAAAATGAAAAAATTCGTATATTATTAAGAAAACTAAAGCGCCGTAAGCAAAAAATTTTTGAAAAAAAAAAAAATCGCGCGATTTTTTTTTTCAAAAATTTTTCGCCTGCGGCGGGCTTTTGGGGCGCAGTCTACAACACTTCCAAATGTAAGCATTGGGACACGCTTCTTTGGGGCACCAAACAACACTACCAAATTACACTAATTCACAAATATCATACCAGAAATACAATGAAAACGGTTAAAATAATTTTTGGAAGTGTTTGCTGGTGGTTATCATAATATATAACTGAAAAAAAGCTTATTTTTTTATGTATTGCTTTTATTGCTTTAATTTGCAACACTTAAATAATAAGTTTCTGCACACTGCAAATCGTCAGCAGATCACACAATTGTCAGCTGGACACACATACACATATACAATTTCGTGTAAAATGCGTCTTTTTGTGTACATATCGAAGTATCGAACAGTGTAGAAAAACAGTGAATTGCCAATTTTCTTTCGCTTATATCTTCTAAAATACGCAAAATTTCCGTCATCCGACAACGGATTCGTGTTCAGGAGGCTCAAATACCCCTATTTCCATCAAAAAAATAAAAAAAAGTCGATTTTTCGGTGAGGGCGGTCTTGTATACATTTACCTTACGATTACTGACCAGATATACGGTGTTACGAACTGCTTTTTGTCGACAAGGCCGCGCACGCTAGCTCAGCAACACTTGGGGAGGGGTTTTTCCTCCAGCCCTGCCGTCCGCACCAAATATCGACTAACATTGGTATTTAACACATACAACTCATCACTAACAAAGGGTAAACAAACCAAACGTGTAAAAACAGATATTGCATCACCGTCCTGGCCTACTTAGGCCGCCCCATCTTCCCAAAAGGTAAATTTAGCACATCATCTTAATTTAAACATGACTAACCCCCACGTGGGAAACGGAACATTAAACTACGAGGGTCGTTTGATAAGTCCGACTTTTGTATTGCCGCGCACCGCCAAATACAACACGCCCTGTCAGCAGTTATCGATTAACAGCGACTGTAAAATTTGAAAAGCTGCGTTTTTGGTTTGCGTTTATAGGCATTGAAAGCAGACGATCTCGTGAATTTTAACGAAAATGGAAAAAGTGAATTTCGTGGCTAATTAAGCATTATTTTTGCGTAAAAATCCATCACCGAAACCAAGGAAAGACTTGATAAATATTATGGGGACTCTGCACCATCAATTTCAATGGTTAAGAAATGGTTTACTGAGTTCCGTTGTGGTCGTACCAGTACAAGTGATGCCGAACGTTCAGGTCGCCCAAAAGAGGTCGTCATGCCAGAAATCGTCGACAAAATCCATGGAATGATATTGGATGATCGGAGAATGAAAGTGCGTGAGGTAGCTGAGGCTGTAGGCATCTCAACTGAACGGGTACATCACATTTTACATGAATATTTGGACATGAAAAAGCTTCCGCGCGATGGGTGCCGCGATTGCTCACACACGACCATAAGCGCAACCGTGTGACCATTTCAAAGGAGTGTTTGGCGATGTTCAACCGCAATCCAAACGAATTTTGCGCCGTTTCGTTACCGTAGACGAAACATGGATCCACCACACCACACCAGAGACCAAAGAACAATCAAGACAGTGGGTTTCTCCGGGTGAACGTGCACCAAAGAAGGCCAAGGTGGGTCTGTCGGCCAACAAGGTCATGGCCACAGTTTTTGGGATGCACAAGGTATCATTCACATCGATTACCTTGAAAAGGGTAAAACGATCACCGGCGAATATTATCAGAGCTTTGGACAGATTCGATATTGATTTGAAGCAGAAACGACCGCATTTGGCGAAAAAAAAAGTGCTGTTCCATCAGGACAATGCACGGGTGCACACGTGTGTAGTCAGCATGGCAAAATTTCATAAATTGGGCTACGAACTGCTACCCCATCCAGCATATTCTCCAGATTTAGCCCCCTGTGACTATTTTTTGTTTCCAAACATGAAGAAATGGCTCGGCGGTAAGAGATTCGGGTCAAATGAAGAGGTCATCACAGAAACAAACGACTATTTTGAGGGCCTTGAGAAAACCTATTATTTGGAAGGAATAAAAAATTGGAAAAACGCTGGACTAAATGTATAGAGCTAAAAGGAGATTATGTTGAGAAATAAAACGCTTCTTTGACGAAAAAAATATATTTTATTCAAAAAGTCACGGACTTATCAAACGACCCTCGTATTAACGCAAAAAATTACGACTAATAACAACGATGATTTAAATAATTACAACTAATGGGACATTTGCTTTCTTTGATAGATCTCCCGGATGTGGAGATGCCGCCTAGCTGGAAAAATATGTGGCCTGCAGCCAAGGGAGACGCCCACGGCAGCCGTTGCTGGTGCTGCAGTGGCAGAGCAGGATTACTGCGGCAGCCGTTGCTGGTGCTGCACGTCTTGCACAGAATATGCACGGGGGACAATATGGGCCCTGGCGGATCCCCGCAAGGAACAGACTCACCGGGCAGGTAGGCGTTCGTTGCCGAGAGGTCCAGGGATTGCTTCTGCACACACACAAAAATATTAATCTATTAAATAATTATAATTTCAAACAAAAATGTAACACACACTCAATTACTTGCAGATTCTATCTGCGCCGACCGCTCGCTCAAGGGCAACTAAAGAGTCGACCGCCCTTGAAAAAGATATTGGCGGTCATATGCCTGGGTATTCGGGCATCTACCGACGGTTCAAACGGCGCTTGGCCCAACGGGAACCTTGGCCGTCTTGGCTGTTAACAGGCCCAAGGCCTCGTAAAGGCTCGCACTGCTTGCTCCGCCAGCCGATGTTTTTGTACCAGGGCAGCTGTGTTCATCGATACATGCCTATCGAGCCTCTAAATGAACACAGCTGTTCTGCCGAATGCAACAGCACCCAACATTTCGAGCGGCGCGGTCAATCCTGCAGAGCGACAAAATGATTGGGGCAGTCGATCGTCTTGTTGCGCGGCCTACTCATCCCAAGCAGTTCAACAGGCGTCCAACGCGGAACCCACGCTTTCAATTAGACTCCACTAAGTCTATGCTGCTCCGGTGGAATTTGTCTAAGGTCTTTGGCTTGCCGTCCTGCTGCGATCTTCTCTTGGCCTCCTCTCGGCCTAGGGTCGGTAACGTCGCGGGCCAACTGAAATCTTCGCCAAGTCAATGCCGAGGTATGCGTTTTGATGCAAGTATGGGCATATTTAAAATGTTATTGTCCTTTTCGTCCCCTTATACTCCACAGGCAACTTAACACGTCCGATTATTGACCGGTCCTCTCCTCCTGTTGTACGCACTTTGGAAAAGTAATGCGTCATTGGCACTTGCAATTTATCCATCAGTTCCCGACATCCGCGTCCAAGGATGCTTACGGATGCTTCGGAGTCCAGAAGTCCGACGATGCGCTCGCCAAACACTGAGATTTTGGCAAATTGTCTTGGATCGTTCGTGGTGTTGCGCAACACGGCAGGTGGCTGCTCTCGACGCGTCGTTTGCAGCTGCTTCAAGCGTAGCCTCGCCTTCTGGACGCGAACGGACACGCGTCGCTTCCCCGACAATTGGTGGTGTTGACTGGTCCTGTTCTTAACCTCTAGGTATTGGCGCATCCTTTCTTCTAACGGTATTATACTTTTGTCTATGTCCTTACTTATATTCCTTTTAACTAGTACCTTTTCTCAGGCTCCTTAAGAGTTAATACGGGGCTTTCTCCTACGGGCGTGCGTCTCCCGTTTCGGCCACACCCGATCGTCCGTTTCCCGCGCAGTTCGGACATTTTAGCGTCACCATCCCCGGCTTGCCGCATCGGTAGCCAAACAGCTGTCGTGTTGCCGATTCGCATTCTCGGAACATGTGGTCAGTCACGCCACAGTTTTAGCACACTGGCTATCTGGAGTGTAGAACGCGTAAGGTTTTTTGTATTTAAGTTTAGGAAGCTAGGCAGAAATGGTTCTGCCTAGTTCAACTCTTTACAAGTGTCTGAATTCTTATTCTTAAACATATTTCGTCTTAGGCTAAGCCGCGTAGCTGCGCTGCCGGATACGCCAGCAGCGGAGCGGCTCTCTCTTATGTATATCTTATATATCTATGCTTATCGAGAGAGCGAGTTATGCACTTATGTATTATATATTTGGTCGGCGTGGGAATGCTGACTATGCACTTACACTTTGTAGCCTTCAAGCGGACGATTATGTTACATCCGCCTTGAGCTTTATTGGTTGTATAAACATAACAACAAAGTGTTGCTATGTGTTTGTATGCTGTACTTAAATGTTCTTAATATTACATAGGCGCATACTACATCTCCCTCCTTTTGAAAAATAACGTAACCTAGTGAAGTTATTTTAATTAATGAATGCAAATTATTATATATTTTTCTTATATTTCATCTCCGAAAGGAACTGATGTGTCATTTTTGCTCAGCTTGAACAATAGTATTATTAATGTAAAAGTTAATTTTGCAATATGAAATAAAAATTTTAAATGGTTAAGAAAAATATAAGTGTAAAATCAGTAATGAATGGAATTTCTTTAATATATCTTTATGAACTATTTGTTTCTTGTTTTTATTAGTAAGTAACGTAATATTATTATTATCTCCTATGCTTTCTATCTTATAGGGCCCTGTGTATTTAAAGTCTAATTTATGACCTACCTCATTTCTTAATAAAACTATCTCCTACTTCTAACTCTATGTTATTTACTTTTAAGTCGTAATTTCCCTTTTTTTTCTCTTTATGTGCTTCAAGCAGTTTTCTTGCTCGAACATATGCTACTTCTAACCTATATTTACTTTCCTTAGCGTAATCATCTATATTATATATTGGTTCTATGCTATGTAACTTATTAAAATGTTTTGGTAAATTACTTGTTCTACTGAAAACTAATTCATATGGACAGTAGTTATGTACTATAGATGGGGTCGTGTTGAAGCAGTATACGAAATATTGAAGCCATACGTCCCAATCGGTTTTATCAACTGATATGTAAGATCGTATGTATTCATTTAGAGTTCTATGACTTCTTTCGACTACACCTACTGTTTGATGGTGGTGAGCTGTAGACGTTATATTTTTAATTTTTAGATATTTGCAAAGATCTGTAATGATTGAATTCTTATACTCTGTACCCATGTCCGTAATGAACGTCTTCATTGGACCATAAGTAAGAATAAAAGATTCTAAAATTGCTTTAGCGACTGTTGTTGCGCTTTTGTTCGGTATGGGAATTGCAACTAATCATTTAGTTAAGTCACAAATGAGAGTGACTGCATATTCGTTGCCATTTTCCGACTTGGGTAGAGGACCTATAGTGTCCACTATCAGTCTGTCGAAAACATGATCAGGGGTTTCAGTTAAAGTCATTGGGGTCTTTGTATGCGTTGTTATTTTCGCTTTTTGGCATTTTTGACATTTTTTAATGTAGTCTGTTATTTGTTTAGACATACCTTTCCAAAAATAATGTCTTTTGACCTTGGCCAAGGTTTTTGTAATGCCTGTATGACCTCCTTGTATTGGATCATCATGTAGTGTAGACAATATAGCTTCTTTTTCTTTTTCATTATTTATTTGGGTCACCGGGATAAGTAGCGCTACTTTTAAATTCTTTAATATTTTATTGCCCATATTTTTAAATTCATCTATTGAAACGTGTTCAAAGATTTTTCCCCACGGTGATTTTGAGTTGGCTAATGTCGTATATACCGGCTTGCGATTCAAGCCTTTGGAAAAATTGATCTAGATCAAGAACTCCATTAGTATAAAGATCACCAACATTATATCTTGCAATGATTTTCTTTCCATGTTTAAATAAACATATCGTATCATTCAATTGCAATGTCACTACTTTTCGTACTTCGTCATTTGTTATGACTACATATACGTTGGGCTCTGAAGCTTTTTCTTTGGTTTGCTCATGCAAATCCAATTGTTCTTTTCCTGCGCAGGATTTTTGTCTACTTTGAAATCTTGTAGTGACTTTTAATATATTTCCAGTAATTTCCTTTAGCTCTTTGATGGTTATTCTTGATAACGCATCAGCTACATGATTATCTTTGCCTTTTAGATACTCTACCGTAAAATTATATTCCTCTAATTCAAGCCTTATTCTTGTTAATTTAGAACTGGGGTTGACCATTGATAATAAATATGTCAATGGTCTGTGGTCTGTTTTCACAGTGAAGTGTTTTCCGTAAATGTACGGTCTAAAATGTACTATTGCCCAATGAATTGCTGTTAACTCTTGTTCTGTTGTACTCTTATTGCTTTCACCTTTCGTAAAAGTTCTTGATACATAAGCAACTGGGAGTTGGTGGCCATTGTAGTTTTGAGTTAAAACTGCGCCACACGCTTGCTTGCTTGCATCTGTTATTATGCAAAATTCTTTGCTGAAGTCTGGGTACTGCAAGAGTGTTGGGTTTATTAGCTGCGATTTTAAATGTATGAATGCATTTTGGCATTCATCTGTCCACTCGAATGGAACATTTTTTTTACATAATCTTGTTATGTGCCGCGAATAGTCGGTGAAATTTTTGATAAAACGTCTATAGTAATTACAAAATGCTACAAAACGTCTAGCGCTGTCCGCATCATGTGGAACTGGGTAGTTCTGAATGACATCATATTTTTTGTCATCCGGCAAAATTCCTTTGTCTGTGCATTTATGTCCTAAAAATGTGACTTCATGCATGAAAAATGAACATTTTTCAGGATGTAACTTTAAGTTGTATTCCCTGCATTTGTCAAAAACTTCAGTGAGGTTTTTAAACATATGCTTTTCGGAACAACCAATGACTATTAAGTCATCCATATAAAGGAATGCCTGAGACGGTTCAATTCCAGAGAATGCTATAGTCATCATTCTTTGGAATGAATTAGGCGCTATTTTTAAACCAAATGGCAATCGCGTGAAACGATATGAGCCATTGTTGGTTGAGAAAGATGTTATATCTCTTGAGCCTTCATCCAGCTCGATTTGATGGAAACCTTACATTAAGTCAAGGCAAGAAAAATATTTTGCTCGACCAAGTTGGTCCAAAATATCATCTATTCTCGGTAGTGGAAATTTTTCAGCTAAAAGTTTCTTATTAATTTCGCGATAGTCTATTACTAATCTCCATTTCTTCTTATCTGAATCTGGGCTTGACTTTTTAGGTACTAATAGCAAAGGGCTATTGTACTCTGAAATTGATGGTTCGACTATTTTATCTTTTATTAGTTTCTGTACCTGGGCTTGTATTTCTTCTACTTGACTATGAGGACTTCTATAATTTTTTGTGAACACGGGCTCATCATCTTTTAATCTCAACTGTTGTTTATAAAAATTGTTAACCGTTATTGGTTCTGATTCTAATGCAAATATATCTGTATATTTGCTGCATAAAGTTTCTAATTGTAATTTAAACAATTTTGGGAAATTTTTCTTTAATTTAGATAAGACAGTTTCATTTCTGTTTTCGCTATTTGCCTGAACTACATTGTAGTTAGAAAGTGGCTCATATTTTAAAGTGTCCATATTGACCAATTGGTCAGAATCTGTTGTGTTCAAAATTCGGACAAATGTGTTACTAGATGTTGCAATTGTATTTGCAACATAGATACCAGTTTGAATTTCCTGGTTTGGAATTAAAATGTTATCATCTTTTAATGATACTATTAATCTTCGGACAACTTGGGATCTTGCTGGTAATAGTGTTGTGTTATTACCAGAGCTGTATGTTATTGGAACATAAATTGGAAATTTCAAATTGTTGGGTCTAATTATAAACCAATCTTCTGCTGGTTTGAAATCAATTTGGCAATTATATTTTTTAATGAAATCTATTCCTATTATTCCATCACACGGTATGGGAAAATTTTTATCTACTAAATGAAAGTCGTGTGGGATGATGTATTTACCTGTCTGAATCTCAATAAAAGTCTGTCCTTGAGACTGAATTGTCTGTTGGCTTATGCCTTGAATATTTATTTTGTTAGCTATTTGAATATTAGAAAATTTGTCAGAGTTCTCTTTGAGAATAGAGATATCTGCACCTGTATCAAGAAGGAAAACAAGTTTTACACCTGTTTCGACATGAGTAAATGTGGTAAATATATTGAGATTATAATTGATGGCGTACACTCTATGGTCTTCTTCTACTGAGAACCTAAAGGCTGTTGCGAGTTTCCCTGATCCTGGGTTACTCGTACATTGGCATTATTTCCGTTATTGTTAATCTGGTTATTGTTACGGCCTCTGTTTCCATTATTGCGGCCTCTATTGTTGCAATTATATCGGTTATTATTTCCATTGTTCCGGTTTTGATAACCGTTATTCTGGTAACCGTTATTTTGGTAACCGTTATTATAGTTGCCTCTATAACCATTGTCATTGAAGTCTCTACCTCGGTTACTACCCCTATTGGCATTACCGTACCCTCTATTAGATCTGTTACCTCTAAAATACATCACTTTATTGATGTCACCGATAACTCTTGCACTCGTTCTTATGTATGCGCTTATCGCTGCATCCATATTGGTGCCAGACCCTGCTTCCAGTACTGTTTTGATACTTTCGTGCTCAGCACGATTTATCATGGTATCAATTGCCTCTTTAGTACTTAGACTAGTGGCATGTTCTAGAGATAAACCCTCATCAATAAAGGAAGCTTCTAATAGCTTTCTGAGTCTTTCAACTTCAGCGGTAAATTGCGTTGCAGTTTTACCTCTTTGCTGAACTGTTGCTAGCTTTGCTTTGACATTACCGGATGTCTCACCGACAACTACTTTCTGCAATTTGTTTATAATTGCTGGAATTGTCGTTTCATCGACAACTGAGTTCAAAATTGTGCCAACTATTTTTGACTTAATAACCTCAACTGCAATGTCTTCAAATGGTCCCTTGGCTAAGTCTACCAATTTAATTGCCGTAATGAATCGTTGTAAATGGATCTCTTTGTCCATCAAATTCAGGCACTGCGCAAGCGACTTCCTTAATGTAAGACCTAATGGCTGCGGCTTGCTCTGCCATGGTACTAGTTTCTACTAAGTTTTCGAAATCATAAATAGACATTTGAATCTTATTTATAATGTTCAATGGTTTATTCTTAAAATCGGGGTCATATAAACATTATCTATAGTGCGCTGTGTTTGAGCTGCACTCTTATCTAGCTAAAGTCAATATTACGTTTTTATATTTAAAATTTTTTCAACTTTTATTCATAATTGATTTCCCTCACATATTCTTTAAATATTATCTAAACCGTTAGCAGTGCTACGGTATTGTTTTCTGAGATACTTGTTTTGTACTTTGTATATTTTTATTAATGCATTGGGTACCATTATTAGAGCAATTACAATTAGTATTATGGTTATCCAGAACAAGTCTGCATTTTGGACTTCCACTTTATTTATAACATTTGCTATGGAGTCAACAGTTTTAGTGTCTATCAAACCCATTTTGGGTATACTAATTTTATAGTTTTGTAAAAAATCTTCTGTATTTTTATACCCTTGCAGAGGGTATATTAATTTTAGCCAGAAGTTTGCAACGCACCTTAGGAGACATCTCCGACCCTATAAAGTATATATATTCTGAATCAGCATAAACAGAGGAGTCCAAAAATGGATGTCCGTCTGTCCGTCCGTCCGTCCGTCCGTCCGTCCGTCCGTCCGTCTGTTGCAACGCAAACTAGTCTCTCAGTTTTTGAGCTATCTTCATCAAACTTGGCATACAAGCTTCTTATTGCTGCGCGCTGTAAATAAGTCGGAACGAGCCAGATCGGACCGATATATCGTATAGCTGTCATAGAAACTATCGGCCGATTTTTGTTGTTTTTCAAGATATTGCAACAAGATTTGGCAAATCTTATTCTTATTACGTTCTTAATGTGCTGTCAAAATTGTATCAAAATCGGACCGCTATAACATATAGCTGCCATAGGAACAATCGGCTGAAATTAGGGTTTTTGTATGCAAACCTGTTTTGTTCTTGGAAATACAGCACATTATCAATACTTTTTAATGTTATACAGTAACCCGCCCTTATTTTTTCCATTTAAATATCTCAGACGTTTATATTCTATAGCTGTTATAGGAACAATCAGTCAGTCCGTCTGTCTGTTGCAACGCAAGTTAGTCCCCCAGTTATTGAGCTATCTTCATAAAAGTTGGCTCACAAGCTTCTTAATTCTGCCTTCATTAAATAAGTCGGAACGGGCCAGATTGGACTGATATATCGAACAGCTGTCATGGAGCCTATCGGTCGATTTTCGTTATATTTCAAGATATAGCTATCAGGCTTACCACATCCAAATCTATGTAAGTATGTCCTTAATAATAAAGTTTCATCAAAATCGAAGTTTTATAACTTATAACGATCAACGATCGGCCTAATGAAGGTACCTGTTGCAATTTTATGAAAATCTGAGTACTATTACATATAGCTGTGTACAACTGCAAGGGTATAAAACCTTCGGCAAGCCGAAGGTAGCCTTGCTTTCTTGTTATAAATGTTTTCAGTTTTGCTTATTCTATTTGTCTCTATGGACATTTATATGGGGAATTATTTTAAATTTTGTCAATGGTAGTTAGAGAACAAAAAAAATTTCATTTTACATTATTGCCTGCCTGACTCTAGCTATGGCTTCACGGGCCATATTGGGTTAACAGGGCATAATAGTATATGCTCCATTTTACAATGTGTCTTACAAAATTTTTTTTTATATATATTTATTTATTTAATATTTTACTGCTGCTGATGTTCATCTGCTGGTGTTAGCTGGGCGTCGCCGGGGGTGGCACGCTGACACTCCCTCGCTGCTGTCTTTGGATGTTGTTGTTGTTTTTGTTGTTGTTGTGATTAGCTGTCCCTGGCGTTGCTTAGGCTGCTCGCAAGTCCCCAGGCAGTGAGGACTCCAGACTCCTCCGCAGTCCGGTGGGCAGGTCTTCGTAGGCTTCGTTAGAGTTGGTGCTGGTGCTGGATATGCTATTTTTTGTTGAACTTCATTAATTATTTGTATATTTTTTGGATATTCTGAGTGAGTTTTTTCGGGTTTTTGGGTTTTCAATTCTTGCTGAAATTGAAGCAAGTGGTCTAGCTCTGCATGTAATTTTAGGGCTTTCGACCAAACTGGTGGCGTTTGTTGACCGTATATTAGCCACCTTACGTGGGCTATACGTTTGTTCAACTTGGTCTTCAGACCGCCACGGTGCTTTCCCATTCCTCGATAAAACTCTACTCACTCAGATATGATTTATTTCCATTAGCATTCCAGTCCAGCCGTCTGCGAGTAGTGTGCGCTGCTAGTTGACTGTCGTGATGACGCGCGTGATCTTTTGGGAACTCAGACTCCGCACTTTTTCAAGAATTTTTGGCGCTCCTTGTATTTGATGTCTCTCGAAGGTCATGAAGGTGTCTGTTACTCTGTAGAAGTTAACCACGCTAGCGCGGTTTGCCGGGTCGTCAAATAGGCTATAATATTGTTGATCGAAGCCGTCAGATTGTCCATCGTTGGACGACTGTCACGGTCGCCATGTAGAACGCGTAAGGTTTTTGTATTTAAGTTTTTATTAGGTTTTTATTTAGGAAGCTAGGCAGAAATGGTTCTGCCCAGTTCAACTCTTTTCAAGTGTCTGAATTCTTATTCTTAAACATATTTCGTCTTAGGCTAAGCCGCGTAGCTGCGCTGCCGGATACGCCAGCAGCGGAGCGGCTCTCTCTTATGTATATCTTATATATCTATGCTTGTCGAGAGAGCGAGTTATGCACTTATGTATTATATATTTGGTCGGCGTGGGAATGCTGACCATGCACTTACACTTTGTAGCCTTCAAGCGGACGATCATGTTACATCCGCCTTGGGCTTTATTGGTTGTATAAACATAACAACAAAGTGTTGCTATGTGTGCTGTACTTAAATGTTCTTAATATTACATAGGCGCATACTACAGGAGCCTTCGGCGGCCATTTGCGCAGCTCCTCCACATCCTGGATTGGCGTAACCTCTGCATCTGATAAGGTCACTTCATGGACACGGGGCTTGAAGGGCGGAAGGCGCTGGCTTTTGGTAGTTTGTCCGCCCTCGACGCCCAAAACTGCGCTCCACTTCTGCTGCCTCGTCCCGTAGCTCGTCTACCGTAAATATTTCCATTGCGTAGACATAGCGTGCGACACTGGCTTTAAGACCCTTTTTTATAATTTTTACCAGGTGTCTCTCCGCCATGGGCCTGTTGAGTCTCGACGCCAGTCTACTCATTTGGTGGACATATTCCTCGACGCTTTCCAGTAGCGCCTGACGCAGTTGCATCCAGCTGGTTACGGTCGAGTGGCGTACATGCACCCAGTACCACTCCCTCGCTCTCCCGGTAAGGAGCACATGGAATGTGCGCAGAATCTCCGACCATGGACACCGGAACTGCCTCTGCGGGAACTCCAGACGGAAGATAGTAGATAGTCTGGTGCTGCCACTTCATTTGGCGACACGCGCTGTTGATACTCTTGACGTCTATCCGTGTATCTGGGCCACGGTTCCGGGCTGCTGCTGCAACTCTTTTGGCGGAATCTTCGGTGGCCGCGTAGGTGCGCGTGCATCTTGGGGTGCACTGCGCTTGGAAATGGCTCCTTTGTGCTCCCTCTCTGGATGTGTAAGGCATATCCCATATCGGATCCCGCTCCGCAGGTCGCTCAACTGGCGCCGTCGCGGCAATCAATGGCCTGATGCTGTCGTTCACCATCTTCATAAGGTCAAGAGTGCTCTGACGCAGATGTTCCCTCAAGGCCTGCCCGATTTCCGCGTCCAAAAATTGCCGGTTAGTGTGTGTTGCTGTTGCTAATGCCACATTGACTGATTTCACCACGCTGTCCAAATTTTCTTTCAGGGCGTCTGGCTGTTTCCTGGATAATTCTGGAACTGCGCCTTCCTTGCTCTCTGTCGGAAGCTCTGCGCGCAGTTGGCTCTGGATTTGGGCTATCCTGTTTGGGACTGAGTCCCCCCGTTGTCAAAACCATCTGAGGATCAACTGCCCCGTCTCCATCAGTGGACCATGTCACGTCCCACGCCTCTGGCACTGGCCCCCTCGACCGCAGGTGATGTCCGCCAACATCTCTCTCTTCATTCGTAAACTTTTTATACCCTTCGACCATTGAAAATGGTCAAAAAAGGGTATATTAACTTTGTGCAATGTATGTAACGGGCATAAGGAGGCGTGGCAGACCCCATAAAGTATATATATTCTTGCTCAGGATCACTAGCCGAGTCGATTGAGACATGTCCGTCTGTCTGTCCGTCTGTCCGGCTGTCCGTCTGTCTGTTTGAGACAACGGATCTTAGCTATTAAAAGAGGTAGAGACACCAAATTTGGCATGGAGGTTCCTACGTTTCCCAAGCAGATAAAGTTTATTTAAAATGTGATGCCACGCCCACCGCCCCCGCAAATCGGTAATTTACGATTATTAAGCAAAGTATTAAACCTATAAAGTTGTGCTTTGGAATGTATAATGCTATATGCCATATAAACGTATTCTCCAAATTACAATCCGATCGGACACAGGAGTTATTCAAGTCAACGTTTTCGATACAAATGTACGAGCAGCAGCCGGCGCGTTGCTTGGAGTTGACGTCGACGTCGACGTTGCGTCTCGCCGCTTCACGCTTTACGCGCGTCGCTGTGTGAGTGCGAGCGAGTAAGCTATATGTAGATAAGTATTCGTGCAGAATTTCTGTTTGAAATTATGTGTGTGGTTACACGTTTGTAACAGATTAAGAAAATTGGGAGAAGGGTATCCTACTGTCGGGCGTTCGACTGTAAACATATCCACTTGTTTTTCTTTTTATTTCGTTCTAGGGTAGCGTGCCACCCAAAATTAACTTTTAAGTTATTATTACTTTAATTTTGTATTACTTGTGTGTGTGTGTGTGTGTGTGTGTGTGTGTGTAAGCAAAAATGTATATGTTATGTCTTAATATTAATAATTTGTAATTTTAAAGTATAAACTTTATAAGAATTACTATATTTAAATCATAAATATGTTAACCTAAAATCATTATTAGAAAGTTTTTGTAAATTAAAATAAATAACATGAAACAAAAAATAATTAAATTAAATAATTGTAAAAAAAATAAAAGCGATCCAAATGTATTTTATATTAAGTATAACTACAAGGGTATAAAACCTTCGGCAAGCCGAAGGTAGCCTTGCTTTCCGTTTTTTTATCATTTTCAATTGTCGAGGGCTTATAAAGTCAAATTTTTAAATCAAAATTAAGACTATAAAACACTTGGGCTTTGTGGCGGAAGGAGGACTCCTGCAAATGGATCCAGACAGGGTGAAGGCCATCAAATGTATTCCGATGCCAATGACCATGAAGGAGGTGAGGGCAGCTTAATGCTACCTTCGTGTCATCCGAAACTTTGCGTCGCTTGCAGCTCTACTGAAAAACAAACCCGAATTAAAATTTTGTATTTAGAGTTGAGGCGGAGATGGTGATGTAAGATTAAAAGGATGCACTCACCACAGCTCCAGTCTTAGTACATGCCGATTTCAAGAGGCATTTCTTTGTGCAGTGCGATGCTTTTCAAGCGCAATGACTTGGGCCAGTGTCCACCATGAATTACCCCGTGACCAATAAGGAGTGTATGGCAGCGATAATGGCAATCAGGAAATTCCGACCATACATAGAGGGAATGCCCTTCACTTGCATAACCGACCCCGCAAGTCTGAAGTTTTGAGACCACGGCGTTCGGGGCAGACGTACCAGGAAAAAAATTGGTACTGAATAAGCAGTGCATGCCAGACCTGAAGACGCAGAACAGATTGCAGTTCAAGCGGGTTGCGCAGAAATGCTTTAGTGACGATATCGATGGATCGGAGTGGAAGCTATGGATTACGTCAGACCTAACAGGGACGTTAATAGCACGGGCTCAAGAGGAACCAACAGCAGCATGCGGAGGGCAAGCGAAGACTCTGGAAGAACTATATGGGGGTATTCGAGACTCGCAAGAAGACAAAGGCGCCAAATCATTGTATGCAAGTGGGAAACGGTGGAAAAGTGAATACGGAGAGGCCCTTCCAGAAAAAGTTTCCGCGATCGATGAGAGGACACGCCTACATTTTCATCGTGGTGGACCACTCTTCGAAGTTCATCTTCCTTAAGGCTATGCGAGAGGCATCAGCGGCGTCCTTGATAGAATTCCTGGTACATGAAGTATTCTTCAAGTTCGAGGTGTCGGAAGGTATCCATTCGGATAACGGAAAGCAATGCGCCTTCAAGACGGTCGAAAGGAATAGTTGCTGATTTTGGGAATAAGCACATAAGGATACCAGCTTATTCATTATCGAGCAATGCAGCGGAAATTGTGAATCGCTGCGTATTATGTACAATCCGCAGCTGTCTGAAGAAAGACAATCGGAAATGAGATGCCATTTGCCAAAAATGGAGGTCGCGATACGATACTCTATCCATTCGGTAACGGGAGAAACGCCATTTCTCACCCTCATTGGCTTGCAAATTGCAATCCATATGTGAACAGGAATTGGACGGTATGGTCTAGAGTGATAAGCTCGATATTATATGATCGGGTGGCTGCATTATTTCACAAAAAAAATTTAAATAACGCCCGCGGGCGTTATTACAAAAAAAAAAACAAGAAAGCAAGGCTACCTTCGGCTTGCCGAAGGTTTTATACCCTTGCAGTTGTACACAGCTATATGTAATAGTACTCAGATTTTCATAAAATTGCAACAGGTACCTTCATTAGGCCGATCGTTGATCGTTATAAGTTATAAAACTTCGATTTTGATGAAACTTTATTATTAAGGACATACTTACATAGATTTGGATGTGGTAAGCCTGATAGCTATATCTTGAAATATAACGAAAATCGACCGATAGGCTCCATGACAGCTGTTCGATATATCAGTCCAATCTGGCCCGTTCCGACTTATTTAATGAAGGCAGAATTAAGAAGCTTGTGAGCCAACTTTTATGAAGATAGCTCAATAACTGGGGGACTAATTTGCGTTGCAACAGACAGACGGACTGACTGATTGTTCCTATAACAGCTATAGAATATAAACGTCTGAGATATTTAAATGGAAAAAATAAGGGCGGGTTACTGTATAACATTAAAAAGTATTGATAATGTGCTGTATTTCCAAGAACAAAACAGGTTTGCATACAAAAACCCTAATTTCAGCCGATTGTTCCTATGGCAGCTATATGTTATAGCGGTCCGATTTTGATACAATTTTGACAGCACATTAAGAACGTAATAAGAATAAGATTTGCCAAATCTTGTTGCAATATCTTGAAAAACAACAAAAATCGGCCGATAGTTTCTATGACAGCTATACGATATATCGGTCCGATCTGGCTCGTTCCGACTTATTTACAGCGCGCAGCAATAAGAAGCTTATATGCCAAGTTTCATGAAGATAGCTCAAAAACTGAGAGACTAGTTTGCGTTGCAACAGACGGACGGACGGACGGACAGACGAACATCCATTTTTGGACTCCTCTGTTTATGCTGATTCAGAATATATATACTTTATAGGGTCGGAGATGTCTCCTAAGGTGCGTTGCAAACTTCTGGCTAAAATTAATATACCCTCTGCAAGGGTATAATGAAATAAGGCCCGCGAATCTTATTTCACAATTTTTGTGGGCATTTTTTCACAAAACATGTGAAATATCGCCCGTAATATATAAAAAATAAATTATGATTTGCTCCGGAATATAGCAAATAGTCCTTTTAAAGAATTAGTAAGTTTAAAAGGTAATTTTCTTTCTGAACCGACTCTTGGTTAATCGCGAAGCAAGAATTTTTTGATTTTGTCCATGATATGTAAAAAATTCACCTGAATCCAAATCCGTTTACGCTGAAATGCTAAGTTAAGTGGTTTAAAAGTTATTAACAAAAGAAAATGCACAACACAGCATTAAACAACACTGTTTCTCGATAAATTCGACACTTTTCGCATGAATTTGATGTGTCCTTTACCCACACATGTGAGGAAAAAATCATTGAACTGCACTATTTGCTAATGTAACCAACACTTGTTTTCTTTGCAGTTCAAATTGTAATATTTATAAAGGAAATTATACTATAAACAATAAGCTGCAGATAAAAAAGAAATTAAAAAAAAAAACAAGAAAACAAGTCTACCTCGGCTTTCCGAAGGTTTTATACCCTTGCAGTTATACATACTTAATATAAAATACATTTGGATTGTTGCTGGTTTCTGTTTGCATACAAAAACCCTGATTTCAGTCGATTGTTCCAATGGCATCTATATGTTATAGTGGTCCGATTTTGCTACAATTTTGACAGCACATTAAGAACGTAATAAGAATTAGATTTGCCAAATCTTGCAATATCTTGAAAAACAACAAAAATCGGCCGATAGCTTCATGGCAGCTATACGATGCATCGCTCCGATCTGGCTAGTTCCGACTTATTTACAGCGTGCAGCAATAAGGAGCGGACGACCAGACAGCGAGCATATTTTACGCCACGCCCGGTCAATAAACTTTTGGTGGAGTCTAATGGATAGCTCCCGTTTTGAGCAAACGACGTTTTAGCCGTCAGTAAATGCCCGAATACCAAATTGTGTGACCGCCAACATCTCTTCCAAGGGCGATCAACGCACAGTTTGTTCTAGGCAACTCGTTGCTGTAGTAAAGCTGCTAAAACAAAATACACAAATTACGAAATTTGTTTATGGTTAATATTTTTGTTTATTTCAAAATAATTTAAACATATTTTATGTGTGGAAGACGATTGGACAAAAACAATCAACAAAAACCTTGCCTTGGTGTGTCCGTTCCTATAGAGATCCGACAGGGTAATTTCGTCCCCGACTTTCCAGACTGTCATGCTTGAGTAACTTTTCTGGTGATCGGTTGTGTTTTGCATAGCTCCTAGTATTTTTACTTAAATTGTGCATTTTAACAAACACATTCATACTAACTTTGGTTAATCTATTGCTCTTACCCTGTGCTTATTAACACTTGTTATTAACTCGGTGCTAGAGCTAATTTCTATCATACAATTAAGCCATTTATTTAGCTGATTTTAATTTTTCTTGCGCTTTTTTGGCGTCATTTATTGTTTTTGTTTTGAGTACTTACTCTAACATTCTTGTTCTCCCACGCTCTCGTGCTCTCACGCTGCTTACGCTCTCACTCTGCTTGCGCTCTGTTGTTGTTTTTTGTTGAGTGCACTCTCTCTCAATCTCAACCGCTCAGATTGTAACAGCTGTACTTGTATTTAGCTTGTGCACTTGTGTTGGATACCAAGTAACTGTTTCTCTCTTTTATTGTTACTGCCTATTCCTATTTTCTTTTCGTAGCATTTTTTGAAGTTCCCTACGTAGTTGGGTACTGTAACGCCGCATGAAGTGAAGTGGCGCTTGTCACTGCTAGCAATTCATAACTTAACGAACTACTTCGTCCAGGAATATTTATAGCGATAGTGTATTTCGCCATTAAGTTTATTAGTTTATATATATAGTTTGGGTTACAATTAATTTGGGAAATAAGGCACAGAATGTGAGACGCGCGATTTTGCCTGTGTCGCTTCGAATCCAGACGCTTAATTATTAAGTGTTGCCGTATCGCTTATATCTAGTATTATTTAGGGTTGCCAGATGTAGGTGACGCTGCCGATATATCGGTGCCGCCACAGTACTCCCCTTCCAGTGAATCCTTCACGATCCTTGGCTCGCGAATGTTACCTTACGCCGCCTTTCGTAAGTCCTTTGAGGTGTGGAATTGGATTCCTCCGAGTCGAACTGTTTGTCGTCCTTGACTAGGAAAACAGGCTTGAGCCGGTCGACTGATACTGCTGTGTCCTTCCCGTCGATTCGTATGGTGAAAACTCGGTCGTTGTCGCGTTTGATGATTTCATACGGTCCGGTGTAGGGAGGCTCCAAAGGTTGCTTTACAGCGTCTATGCGTAGAAATACATGGGTGTATTTGTCAATTCCCTTCAGTAGGAACATTTTTTCTTTAATATGGTGCGCCGTGGGAGTTGGTCGAACTTTCTGCATGTGCTCTCGGAAACTGCTCAGGAATGTGGTAGGATTTACCGTTTCATCCATGTTGGTGAAAAATTCGTTTGGCAGTCGAATAGGTACTCCATATATCATCTCAGCTGCAGATGATTTTATGTCTTCTTTGAAGCAGGTACGAAGTCCAAGTAGCACAGTTGGTAATAGTTGAGGCCACGGCGTGCCACTGCTGCACATCAAGGACGATTTAAAGGATCTATGCCACCTCTCTATAAGTCCGTTTGATTGTGGATGGTAGGCCGTAGTGTGAATGTGCTTGCTTCCGATCAGGTTGGCTAGTTGTTTGAAAACTGCAGATTCAAACTGCGTGCCTTGATCTGTAGTGATTGTTTTGGGTGATCCAAAACGTGATATCCAGTGTGTCCAGAACGCCGTGGCAATCGTATCAGCTGTGATATTAGAGAGTGGTACTGCTTCTGGCCATCGAGAGAAACGGTCAATCATGGTGAGACAATAGCGGTAGTTTAGTTGTAATGGCATGACAACTATATCCAGGTGGACGTGGTCGAATCTTCCATTTGGCACAGCGATCTTCTCCGGCTGGAGGTGATTGTGCTTGTGAATTTTGGAGCGCTGGCATGGGAGACAAAGTCTACACCATTTGAGGACATCTTTGTTCATCGAAGGCTAGACAAACTTCTGTTTGATTTGATGGGCAGTTGCTCGGCCACTGGGATGAGATAGATTGTGGATATATGAGAAAGCCTGTTTGCGAAGTGATTGCAGTACAAAAGGACGGAGATTTGGTGTAGATACGTCGCAGTATATCGAACTTTCTCCACCGAAACAAACTTTCTTGAGCTTTAAGGAAGTAGTTCCTTGCAAGACGCGTGTCAATTCAGAATCCGAGGCTTGCTCCTCCTCGAGCTGCGCCGCGGTGATTGCTGTGGGCATCGTAATAGTGCAAAGCCTCGAAAAGCGTCTGCAACTATATTTTCTGTTCCTTTTATATGAAGGATGGTCGTTGAGAATTGCGAAATATAATTTAAATGCCGCAGCTGGCGAGGTGATGCTTTTTCAGGCCGCTGTTGGAATGCAAATAAGTTTAACGACGTAGAGCGTGCGCAGGGTGGTCGGCATTTATTTGCGTTGTCACCAAAGCGCTTGTGGTAGAAACAGAGATTTTCCTGTGCACCTGAAGTCTGTTGACCGGAATTGTCCGCTGGTCTGGCACCACGAGATGAACTACGTGATCGGTTGCGTGATTGGATGCGCTTGACATCCTTTTTCAATGCCGTGACATCTTGTAAGAGCGAACGTAAGTTGTCGGAAAGTTCTTTCAACGGATCTGCAGGTGAAACTGCGCAGATAACCGGACTTGCAGGAGGAACGAGAGATGGAGATGTGCCGATGGCAAACGAGGCGTTCGTGTTAACGGCTTCGAGCATTTTGTCTGCGATTTTCGCAAGCTTGTCCAAGTCTGTCTCCTCCCATACGGTGAGCAACGGACGTATGGAGGCTGGCATCTCGGCGAGGAATAGGGTGTGAATGATGCTTTCGCTGCCAGGATCCGGGGCCAAGCGTCGCATATTTGCCAAGATTTCCGAAGGCTTTAATCCGGTAGCACCTCCTCCTTGTAGTAGTCGTCGCAGTTTCGATTCGGGCGACTCAGCGAACTTCTGCAGCAAACGAGTTTTGATTGCTGCGTACTTGTTATCTGCCGGTGGACGAGTGACCAAATCCTCCACAGCCAAAACCACATCTTCTTCCAAATGCAGTGTCACCAAGTCGAACTTGTCAGTGTCGTCGACAATGTGGTGCAAACGGAATGATCGCTCCACTTGAGCAAACCACACGTGCGGATTGCTGAGTGTGAATTTTGGCAAATGCACGGAAACACGTGTGTGCGTGCGTGGCGACTCATCTCTGTCCGCAGGAACGTTTGTCCGAAGTGCCTCAAGCTGTTGTTGTAGTTCTCGAATTTGATCGGAGAAATCTGGGTTCGGGTCCGGCATGGCGATAGACAGATTCACTTGATCGCTTTCGTCGTTAAAGTTTAGGCGTCTTCTTTATAAATTTCGCAAATTGTAACGGTTGTTGTGCATTGACTTGAGTCAACGTATATGTGTGAGTGTGCGTGCACTTGAATTTCACAATTGTACGAAAAATTGTTTTCAGTGAATGTTTTTGATTTTTGCACAATTTGCACTAGTCGGGGTCACCACTATAGCGATAGTGTATTTCGCCATTAAGTTTATTAGTTTATATATATAGTTTGGGTTACAATTAATTTGGGAAATAGGGCACAGAATGTGAGACGCGCGATTTTGCCTGTGTCGCTTCGAATCCAGACGCTTAATTATTAAGTGTTGCCGTATCGCTTATATCTAGTATTATTTAGGGTTGCCAGATGTAGGTGACGCTGCCGATATATCGGTGCCGCCACATATTCATGTTCAAAAGCGCCATCTAAGATCGAACGTATGATTTCTTATTTTTGATCGGCTAGTAGCGCCATCTATTGATATAGCAGTCCCAATAAATAAATGCTATTAATTGCAATCGAAGTGCATCCGTGCATATATAATTAGGTTAAGAGCAATCGACATGTCGATTACCGCGACTGGCTTCGATCTCTTTCTCTTTGACCAGACCAAGACGTCGGACGTGCGCTCTCGTAGAAAAAAAGAAAAAAAAGGAAACAAAATTTTTTTTTCCACACGTGGCCCAAAAATTTTTAGCTTTTTACCCCAAAGCTTTCAGTTGGGAAACGTAATATATTGATGCCGCAAATTTTCATGGATTAGTATCACAAGCGTGACATAACTAGAACCCCCAACTTTGGTGCCAGACCAAATTCTGGCTGTTTATATATATCTACACGACGCGTCATAACCTCGTGGCCCAAATTTCATACAAGGCCCAAATTTCATACACGTGCCGTTAGGTGTCCGGCGAAGCCGCCCTAATTCTCTTTCCAGAATTATGGAAGTGATACATACAAAAATATTGGATTAAAAAGAAAAAAACAAGGAAAAAGAAAAACATTTATTACCAAATCACATTGACTCCGTCGTAAAGAAAAAAAAAAAAAAAAAAAAAAAAATCACTGCGATCTAAAATAGCGTGTCTCGTAAATCACCGCGATCTTACGTTATAAATCCTTAAAACAACAATATTTTAAAGCTTCATATACTCGCGAAATTGGAAATTAAATTTAAAAACTAAAACTATATTACGCTCAGCAACGTTTTATACTCGTGAAATTAAATTAAATTTTAAATCAAACTTACTTTTGTGAAACGGAAGCGAACATACATATATATATTTATAGAGTGGGCTTTTAGCTCGTTAACTAATTTGTGCCGTAGCACCAACGTACATTTAAATCAACCCCCAAAATATTATTTTAATTTAATAATTTTAAATATGACCTAAGTGCCCAACAAAATGAAACTTTTAAATAGAAATTAATTAACTACATACACCAACTGCTAAGCCACATCTCGGAAGATCTTTCGTCGATGGAGTTTTACCAACAAAATTTGTGAGTGATTTTATGATGTTTTGTTTATAATTTTGTTATTTTTAAGTTTGATTTTGCACTTGTGTTAATTTGGCTCTTCAAGCCATGGCTCTCCTTTATAGTGCTAGCATTTCTTTTGCTTTCTTATATAAATAATCGCTGAATTATTTATAACTTAATTTTCTGAAGTTCTTCTTGTTGAACTTACATTCAATATATGAAGAAAAGAAAATCTTCCAATTTAAATTCAATTACCATTCAATTTAACTAACTATATATATTAAAATAATATTTTGCTAATGACATAAATTACTATATTTTCGAATTATCGATATTATTTTTTATTACAGCCCATATACTATTATATATATATAGATATATTCGCACTCGTTGATTAAAATAGTTTTTTTTTTGTATGTCGTAAAGTTCGGTTTTGCCCATAATTTTCTTTTGCTTAAATTTGTTTAAATTCACGTGGTAAAATATAACGAACCCCTCGTTCTTGAATACTGCTTACACAACTTCAATGAAGTAATACCCTTAATTTCTTTAAAATGTTCGGTTATACCATTATGTTAGTTAATAAACATAACAAAATGAACTTCGCTTAAATTTTTAATTATTTTCCGGGAGTCATGAGTGACGGAAGCGAGGAAATGACTGTACGTTAGGTAGCCACAAGGGATCGCCGAATATAATGTGGCAACTGGCGATCATGGAAGGGTGGGGATCTGGTTTCTCCAAGTATTGGAGAGAGCCAAAAAGGCTGCCGTAATTTTGTTAACAGGGTGACTGACTGACTTCCCTCTTCTACCTTTTCTTCTTCAGATCTTATTTAGTTGACCGGCGATATAGCACGCGAATTTCTTTTATTTGTATTTGTATTAATGTCTTGAGCACCTCTTGTTGCGGTTTTCATTTGGACCCCCCCATTGCCGACACATCTGAGCCGGATACCAGCGCGTGCTAGCGACCCAACAATACTCTAACATCTGCTCTACAGTAAGGCAAGGAATTCCGATTCGTTGTATGTTACAGAAGCGACGCCACATTAGTATTTAAATAAAAATAAGATATCTCTAAGTCTAACATACCCAGCAGTAGGTTTTGAAATCAAGACAGAAGCACAGGCAACGGTACCTCGGTACCCAGAGCTCGCGCGCAGTCGAACACTTGCACTAGCAACGGTACCTCGGTACCCAGGCAAGCAATCGAACACTTGCACAAGTAACGGTGCCTCGGTACCCAGAGCTTGTGCACAGACGGCTCGCGACCAATTTTTGGGCAGCGACGCTAAGACAGGCAGCGACGCTAAGCCAGCAGCAGCGCTAGGCAAGCAGCGACGCCGTGCAGGCAGCGAAGTGCGAGCCGAGCCGCAGCAGCCAGGCAAGATCGGCCGAAGGCAGCGGCGACAGGCAAACAGCGACGACAGGCAAGCAGCGGCGACATGTACGCAGCAGCGGCGACATGTTCGCAGCAGCGAAATGGAAAGTCGCAAAATGAGGCCAAGGCACTTGATCCAGAGCAGCCGAAGAAGCCAGTTGTACAATTCTCCCGCGGAGAATTAAGTAAAATAAAAGTGAAAAGTTTGATTAAAAGTGCCAGCCGAAAGATGAATCCTGTCGCAGGAGGTTCCAGGTGAGCCTTATAAAATAAGTAGCGAAGTCAAGACTAGAGTTAGACGTAATGGTGCGAAGTAGGCAGGGACTAGCTAGGATAAAAGTTAATACGAATGAACCGTGAAATAAAGAAAACCCTGTTGTTAACTATTTTAAAATAAAACCAACCCGCGTGATTATTAAAACATAAATCAGTGATACAGCCTTTTCCCCCCCCCCGAGATAATTTGTGGTGTCGTGTACGTGTGTGAATGTGTATGTGCAGAAATCGAGCTTTCTGATCTGCCGGTGCTCCGCTGACCAGTAAGCAACTTCTGTACACACACTCGTGAGTTGCATCGTGAGTGAAGCGCCAGTTGGCAAGCGGGTGTGAGCGCGTACTCTAACGAGTTTGCGGCGTGGTGCAATACACCACGGAGCGACTTGTGGGAGTACAGGCGAAATACCTGCGGCCACGGGCACTTCTGCACGGCCAACGGCCACTCGTGAGTTGCGTCGTGAGCGAAGCGCCAGTTGGCAAGCGGGTACATGAGCGGGTACTCCAACAAGTTTGCAGTGTGGTGCAATACACCACGGAGCGACTCGTGGAAGTACCAGCGCAGACACCTGCGGCCACGGGAATTTCTGCGCGACCAACGGCCGACCGTGAGTCGTGTCACGAGCGGGACGCTAGTTGGCAAGCGGGTGCGATCGTGTATTCTAGCGAGTTTGCGGTGTGGTGCAATACACCACTGAGCGGCTTGCGGGGTACAGACGAGAATACCTGCGGTCACGGGCGATCTGGGCGACACACGATCGATCGAGCGAGGGGCGTCGTGAGTGGACGATAGCTGGCGAGTGAGGTGCAGGAGCGTGCTCACTGCCCAGTTGCGGATGGTGGAATACACCGGCGAGCAACCTGGGGAGTGCAAGCGGGAAGCGCCTGCGGCCACGTGCGTCTCTCACGAAATAGGCCGCCAGCCGAGCACGCGTGACACGCGACACGTGCACGTAGATATCGCCTATACCCTGTACATACCCCAGTAAGGTATGGTCTGCTAGTAGCCTCTCTTTACTAAAGTCGTAGTAGTCCTAGTATTTACAAATGTTCTGTAAAGACCCTGGCGGGACTGAGATATGTACCCCGGCCTGAGAAAACATCCTTACAGATGGCGCCCGAGCAGGGACTACTATGACTAGACATTTAGTTTTTGAGAGTTTTTAACATCTTTCCGTGGCCTAAAGACCCACACTAATTCATACAGGGTATAGCAGAGGCACACGACCCACATTGCAAGTTTCACACAGAGCATTAGTAGCAAAGAATATACATAGACATCAATGCACGCATAAGAATCATAGTTTTCATAGAAGTCGTAGGACAGGTTCCACACATGTCTACGACTATGCACAAGTAGCAAAGAATATACATAGACATCGATGCATGCATACGAATCATAGTTTTCATAGAAATCGCAGGACAGGTTCCACACATGTCTACGACTACTGCGCACACTGACGTATGCGCAAAATTTTGAACTTCTGACTTTATTTTACACGGCCTAACCTAACCTTTCTCTGCGCCGGCGCAGCCTGAGCGGCGACGTCGCTCAGGCAACTTGTATATAAGACTCGGTCCCGAATACTGAGGAAGTCAGTCGCGTCCGGACCCTCAAGTTGTCAACATCGGTGACAAACATTTATACCCTGTGCACATCCTTCGTCAACAATTATTTCGCGAGCAGATTTTTGGTCCTATTATTTCGAGGACATTTACAAACATTTCCAGTGTGATTTACAAGTGAACTTTTATAAAACCGAGCCGCGTCCGGATCCTCGAACCAACATCGTGATATCCTTGGAGTTTTCTTAAAGCAAAAGATCGTGTCCTGGTAATAAGCCACGGCGGCGAAATACCCAGCAGTGAATCGTGAAGGCTTCGTGAGCCATTTAACTTTTTCTTCGTCGTCGAGAAGCAAAGCCAGTTACAACCAACTCGCCCAACATGGGAACCCGCTGGATCGCGTTCCGTAGGAAGAGCGAGTTGCAACTCATCCTCAAGGAGTTCGGACTGGACACGAGTGGTACAGTGGAGGAAATGCGGAGCCGCCTGGTAGCTTTCTCCTTTCAAGGAGACCTGTCGAAGGAACAGCTGCAACGACTGATGGAGCTGGAGGCCAGCTTAGGCAACGCTGTCACACCGGAGCTGAAACACCCTGGAGCATGCTCACGCGACACTTCGCCGGCACCGATGGAAGACGAAGCAGAGATCGTCATCCCCATACCGAGTCTGGGAGGTAGACGGGCAGCGAGTCCTTCGAGGAGCGTTGCTAGCCGACACATCCAACCCGCCCCCGCGTCCAATTCGGCACCTCCAGCCAGCAGTAGGACCAGCGAACCAAGCCACCGATGGATACCCCCATACGAGCTGGCCGATCGACTACGGAAATGGGGCGTAGCTTTCAACGGCGACGCTACAGATCCGTGGGGATTCATCGAGCAGCTGGAAGAGAAGGCGTCACTATACAGCATCGACCCACAACAGTTACCACAAGCGGTAGCAAATGTACTGACGGGCCAAGCAGAGGACTGGTTCAGGGTCAACACCCTTTACCAAGTGACCTGGGAGGAGTTCAAGCAGGAGTTTATGGAGTTCTTCCTCCCCCCGCGCTATTTTCAACGACTGGAGGACGAGATCAGAAGCCGAACCCAACGCCGAGGTGAGCGATTTCGGGACTACGCCTTGGCACTACGGTTGATGATGCGACGTGCGAAGTACACCCAGGAGCAGGAGCTGGACAGGATCTACGACAATATGATGCCGGAGTATCAATTGTTCACCCGTCGTCACGAGTTCCGAACGCTGGCTCAGCTGAGCAAACTTGTGACCACGTACGAGACCACGAAGGAGCTGCAACGCCAAGCGACGAGCCAAGTTGATCGACGGAGAGAGAATGCGAAGCCACCGAACCCGCCAGTGACAACCAGTGCACCGCCAACCACATTGACCCCCACAGCAGCGACAGCCATCCCCCACCCACAGGGGCTACAAAGGGCGACCTGCAGCGTTTGTGCCACAACTGCGCTCAACCCGGACATTTTCAGGCGGACTGCCGAAACAGCCGCGTGTTGTTCTGTTGGGACTGCGGTCGACACGGTGTACGCACAGTGGACTGTTGTCGACGACCCACGTCGGGAAATGCTGCGCGTCTTCAGCCGATGGGGAACAACTTGGAGACGCCGCACCGCAGTTCCCAGGAGTAGCACCTCTGAGGTGCGGGACGTGTCATCGCGAATGTTCGGATCGAGGGAGTAACAACTGACGCCACGATCGACACGGGAGCCACACGCAGCTTCGTCAGCGAGCGTATGGCAGCCAGGCTGAGTACACCGGAGAACGAGCGAGCAGCACTGATCCGGATCACGCTGGCGGATGGATCATCACGAGCCGTGACCCGAGCTTTCCGGGTGAGGATCCAGCTGGGAGAGAGAGAGACGACAATACCAATGCTGGTACTGCCCGTCATTCTGGACGACGTGATTCTGGGAATGGACTTCCTGTGCGGCATCGAAGCGACTCTCAAGTGCGGCAGAGCAAAACTACGCCTGCAAAGCACGCTTGAGGAGGCAGTACCGACGCCCGGGACATCCCAACAAGCGAAGGAGGACGCGGTGGTTCAAGTCGACAACAAGGTCACGGGCTTACCACCGATCTGTCCCGTCGCACGGCAGAAGAATCCGTTTAGGCGGCCCAGAGCACGAGACGACACTAGAGAAGGACAACGAGACACCGAGGGACAGCGCAGGATGCACGAAGAAGGACAACGAGACACCGAGGGACAGCGCAGGATGCAAGAGGAAGGACAACGAGACACCGAGGGACAGCGCGGGATGCACGAGGAAGGACAACGAGACACCGAGGGACAAGAGGAAGGACAAGGAGACAGAGAGGGACAACCCCGGACATCGGAGAAGGCACAACGAGGCACCGAGCACCGGCGAAGCACAGAGGAACCAACAGGAGCACGAGCAGAAATGCACCAACGAGACACAGAGAATCAGGCCAGCGCGAGTGGCCCGACCAAGCGGAGACGCCGTGGGAGACGGCCCAAGACCAGCCACGCCGCCTTGCGGGGCGTCGAGGCACCTGGAACAAGTTTAGCTACGGGCGAAGAACAGGTGGAGGCCTTTCTACAGTCCGAGCTAGCCAAGTTTGACGGATTGATGGGGGTGTCGCCCATTGCGGAGCACACCATCACCTTGCGGGATGAGTACCCTATCAAGCAGAGGTACTACCCGAAGAATCCGGCCATGCAGAAGATCATCAACGAACAAGTTGATGAACTTTTGCGAGACGGTAGGATCGAGCCATCCAGGAGCCCATACAGTGCACCGATTGTGCTTGTACGGAAGAAGACCGGAGAGATGCGGATGTGCGTGGATTATCGCCAGCTCAACGCGAAGTCCATTCCGGATGCCTACCCGTTGCCACGGATCAGCACATCCTGGAGAAACTCAAGGACGCGAAGTACATATCTTCGCTGGACTTGAAGAGCGGGTATTGGCAAATACCTATGGCCCAGGCCAGCAAGGAGTACACCGCGTTCACAGTGCCTGGCAGAGGTCTTTTCCACTGGAAGGTGATGCCATTCGGATTACATTCGGCCCCAGCTACGTTTCAGCGCGCTTTGGATGGAGTCATCGGACCAGACATGGAGCCACACGCATTTGCGTACCTCGACGATATCATCGTAGTAGGACGCACCCTCCAAGAGCATCTGGATAACCTACGGGAGGTGTTCCGGAGACTTCGGAACGCGAACTTGCGCCTGAATAAGGCTAAGTGCAGTTTCTTTCAGAAGACTATCATTTACCTGGGGCACCAGGTCAGCGAAGGTGGAATCCACACCGATCCCAGCAAGATCGCCGCGATAGAAGAACTCCAGCCGCCAAAGACTGTCAGGGAGTTAAGGAGATGCTTAGGTATCGCTTCCTGGTACCGGAGATTTGTGCCTAACTTCGCCACCCTGGTACAACCTATGTCGTCGCTGTTGAAGAAGGGCCAACGATGGGTTTGGAGCGAGGAACAACAGCTAGCGTTCGAGGCACTAAAGACGAGTCTCACGCAAGCGCCAGTCCTAGCTTGCCCGGATTTCGCTGAGCGCTTCACACTCCAGACAGATGCGAGCGACGTCGGACTAGGAGCCGTGCTGACACAACAGATCCAGGGAACGGAACGCGTCATCGCATACGCAAGCCGACGCCTCTCAGTAGCCGAAAGCCGTTATTCGACTACGGAGAAGGAGTGCCTGGCCATTGTGTGGGCGATAAGGAAACTGCGATGCTACCTGGAAGGTTACGAGTTCGATGTAGTCACGGACCACTTGGCATTGAAGTGGTTAAACAGCATAGCGAACCCTACTGGAAGGATTGCGCGCTGGGCGTTAGAGCTGCAACAGTTCCGCTTCAACGTGCATTACCGCCGCGGGGACCAAAACATCGTAGCCGATGCTTTGTCCAGACAGCCCTTGGAGACGCTACAACAGGTCACTCGGGAGAGCCCACCTTGTGAGTGGACAACCCGGATGCTGGAATTGACTCAAAGGGAGCCCGAGAAGTATCCAGAATACCTCAGGGAAAACGATCAGCTTTATCGACGAGGAGGCTTTCGACCGGACGACGAAGACTACACACCTTGGATGTTGTGCGTGCCAAAACCACAACGCCAACGGGTACTCCAGGAATGCCACGACCAGCCGACGGCCGGACATCAGGGTGTACGAAAAACCCTAAATCGGATTCGCCAGTGATATTTCTGGCCAGGCCTCTTCCGGGACGTAGCGCGATACGTACGGAAGTGCGAGACCTGCCAGAAGTTCAAGATCAGCCAATTAAAACCCCCGGGACAGATGCACACCCGACAAGTACACGCACCATTCGATGTACTCTGTGCCGACTTCGTAGGACCACTCCCGCGCTCTACCCACGGGAATACCATGTTACTGGTGTTCTTCGACGCTTTTTCAAAGTGGGTAGAGCTGGTACCTTTGCGTAAAGCGACGGCAGCACACCTGATGCGCTCGTTCAGAGAACGGATTCTGGCCAGGTTTGGAGTACCGAAGATGCTAGTCTGCGACAATGGGACGCAGTTCACGAGCCGAGCATTCGCCACGTTTTGCAAACAGTTGGGCATGACTCTGCAGCACACCGCGCCGTACACCCCGCAACATAACCCCACGGAGGGGGTAAACAGGAGCGTGAAGACCATGGTGGCACAGTACCTGGATGACCAGCAGCGAACTTGGGATGAACGCCTCCCCGAGATCAGCCTAGCGATCAACACCAGCGCCTCGGACACCACCGGATTTAGCCCAGCGTACCTCGTACAAGGGCGCGAGCCTCGTTTGCCGGGAGCCCTTTACGAGGAGGTGACTCCTGTCATACGGACGGAATCACGGATGCCCGAGGAGCAGGAGCGTCACCTGAAGGACGTATTCAAGATCGTCGCCGAGAATACGCAACAAGCAAGCGCGGACCAGGGGAAGTATTATAATTTACGCCGCCGAGAGTGGAAGCCGGCCATCGGCGACTTCGTGCTACTGAGACAACATCATTTGTCGAAGGCAGCCGATGGGTTCGCCGCCAAGCTGGCACCCCGCTACGATGGACCTTACCGGGTCGTGGGTTTCATCTCGCCCGCGATTCTACGCCTCCAAGACGTCGGGACGAAGAAGAGACGCCGTGCAGGACTGGCCGATTTGAAGCCCTTCCATGGAGAGGAATCGGCCAGCGAAGGTTAACAGGTACCGAGCGGGGTAGGCTAAGCTTCTAAACATTGTAACCATTGTGACCTTGACATACACGTAGTTTTAAGATATCAGTAGAGTTTCACGTTTCGTACCATTAGGACCCGATAGAAGTTAGAAAGAACAAGTATTATACGCGTCCAACTTTATCCCCGGTGAAGTATGGGGGGGTTTAACGCCGCATGAAGCGACGCCACATTAGTATTTAAATAAAAATAAGATATCTCTTAGTCTAACATACCCAGCAGTAGGTTTTGAAATCAAGACAGAAGCACAGGAAACGGTACCTCGGTACCCAGAGCTCGCGCATTTGGGCAATCGAACACTTGCACAAGCAACGGTACCTCGGTACCCAGAGCTCGCGCACAGTCGAAACACTTGCACTGGCAACGGTACCTCGGTACCCAGAGCTCGCGCACAGTCGAACACTTGCACTAGCAACGGTACCTTGGTACCCAGAGCTCGCGCATTTAGGCAAGCAATCGAACACTTGCACAAGTAACGGTGCCCAGGTACCCAGAGCTTGTGCACAGACGGCTCGCGACCAATTTTTGGGCAGCGACGCTAAGACAGGCAGCGACGCTAAGCCAGCAGCGATGCTATGCCGGCAGCAGCGCTAGGCAAGCAGCGACGCCGTGCAGGCAGCGAAGTGCGAGCCGAGCCGCAGCAGCCAGGCAAGATCGGCCGAAGGCAGCGGCGACAGGCAAACAGCGACGACAGGCAAGCAGCGGCGACATGTACGCAGCAGCGGCGATATGTTCGCAGCAGCGAAATGGAAAGTCGCAAAATAAGGCCAAGGCACTTGATCCAGAGCAGCCGAAGAAGCCAGTTGTACAATTCTCCCGCGGAGAATTAAGTAAAATAAAAGTGAAAAGTTTGATTAAAAGTGCCAACCGAAAGATGAATCCTGTCGCAGGAGGTTCCAGGTGAGCCTTATAAAATAAGTAGCGAAGTCAAGACTAGAGTTAGACGTAATGGTGCGAAGTAGGCAGGGACTAGCTAGGATAAAAGTTAATACGAATGAACCGTGAAATAAAGAAAACCCTGTTGTTAACTATTTTGAATGAAACCAAACCCGCGTAATTATTAAAACATAAATCAGTGATACATCCTTTCCCCCCCCGAGATAATTTGTGGTGTCGTGTACGTGTGTGAATGTGTATGTGCAGAAATCGAGCTTTCTGGTATGCCAGTGCTCCGCTGACCAGTAAGCGACTTCTGTACACACACTCGTGAGTTGCATCGTGAGTGAAGCGCCAGTTGGCAAGCGGGTGTGAGCGCGTACTCTTACGAGTTTGCGGCGTGGTGCAATACACCACGGAGCGACTTGTGGGAGTACAGGCGAAATACCTGCGGCCACGGGCACTTCTGCACGGCCAACGGCCACTCGTGAGTTGCGTCGTGAGCGAAGCGCCAGTTGGCAAGCGGGTGCATGTGAGCGGGTACTCCAACAAGTTTGCGGTGTGGTGCAATACACCACGGAGCGACTCGTGGAAGTACCAGCGCAGACACCTGCGGCCACGGGCATTTCTGCGCGACCAACGGCCGATCGTGAGTCGTGTCACGAGCGGGACGCTAGTTGGCAAGCGGGTGCGATCGTGTACTCTAGCGAGTTTGCGGTGTGGTGCAATACACCACTGAGCGGCTTGCGGGGTACAGACGAGAATACCTGCGGTCACGGGCGATCTGGGCGACACACGATCGATCGAGCGAGGGGCGTCGTGAGTGGACGATAGCTGGCGAGCGAGGTGCGTGAGCGTGCTCACTGCCCAGTTGCGGATGGTGGAATACACCGACGAGCAACCTGGGGAGTGCGAGCGGGAAGCGCCTGCGGCCACGTGCGTCTCTCTCACGAAATAGGCCGCCAGCCGAGCACGCGTGACACGCGACACGACGTGGTAAAGGCACCGTACGCAACCATAGATATCGCCTATACCCTGTACATACCCCAGTAAGGTATGATCTGCTAGTAGCCTCTCTTTACTAAAGTCGTAGTAGTCCTAGTATTTACAAATGTTCTGTAAAGACCCTGGCGGGACTGAGATATGTACCCCGGCCTGAGAAAACATCCTTACAGATGGCGCCCGAGCAGGGACTACTATGACTAGACATTTAGTTTTGAGAATTTTAACATCTTTCCGTGGACTAAAGACCCACGTAGCTAATTCATACAGGGTATAGCAGAGGCACACGACCCACATTGCAAGTTTCACACAGGGCATTAGTAGCAAAGAATATACATAGACATCAATGCATGCATAAGAATCATAGTTTTCATAGAAGTCGTAGGACAGGTTCCACACGTGTCTACGACTATGCACTAGTAGCAAAGAATATACATAGACATCGATGCATGCATACGAATCATAGTTTTCATAGAAATCGTAGGACAGGTTCCACACATGTCTACGACTACTGCGCACACTGACGTATGCGCAAAATTTTGACCTTCTGACTTTATTTTACACGGCCTAACCTAACCTTTCTCTGCGCCGGCGCAGCCTGAGCGGCGACGTCGCTCAGGCAACTTGTATATAAGACTCGAATACCGAGGAAGTCACTCGCGTCCGGACCCTCAAGTTGTCAACATCGGTGACAAACATTTATACCCTGTGCGTATCCTTCGTAAAACAATTATTTCGCGAGCAGATTTTTGGTCCTGCTATTTCGAGGACATTTATTTCAAACATTTACAAACAGTGTGACTTACAAGTGAACTTTTATAAAACCGAGCCGCGTCCGGATCCTCGAACCAACATCGTGATATCCTTGGAGTTTTCTTAAAGCAAAAGATCGTGTCCTGGTAATAAGCCACGGCGGCGAAATACCCAGCAGTGAATCGTGAAGGCTTCGTGAGCCATTTAACTTTTTCTTCGTCGTCGAGAAGCAAAGCCAGTTACAACCAACTCGCCCAACATGGGAACCCGCTGGATCGCGTTCCGTAGGAAGAGCGAGTTGCAACTCATCCTCAAGGAGTTCGGACTGGACACGAGTGGTACAGTGGAGGAAATGCGGAGCCGCCTGGTAGCTTTCTCCATTCAAGGAGACCTGTCGAAGGAACAGCTGCAACGACTGATGGAGCTGGAGGCCAGCTTAGGCAACGCTGTTACACCGGAGCTGAAACACCCTGGAGCATGCTCACGCGACACTTCGCCGGCGCCGATGGAAGACGAAGCAGAGATTGTCATCCCCATACCGAGTCTGGAAGGTAGACGGGCAGCGAGTCCTTCGAGGAGCGTTGCTAGCCGACACATCCAACCCGCCCCCGCGTCCAATTCGGCACCTCCAGCCAGCAGTAGGACCAGCGAACCAAGCCACCGATGGATACCCCCATACGAACTGGCCGCTCGAGTACGGAAATGGGGCGTAGCTTTCAACGGCGACGCTACAGATCCGTGGGGATTCATCGAGCAGCTGGAAGAGAAGGCGTCACTATACAGCATCGACCCACAACAGTTACCACAAGCGGTAGCAAATGTCAAATGCCAAGCAGAGGACTGGTTCAGGGTCAATACCCTTTACCAAGTGACCTGGGAGGAGTTCAAGCAGGAGTTTATGGAGTTCTTCCTCCCGCCGCGCTATTTTCAACGACTGGAGGACGAGATCAGAAGCCGAACCCAATGCCGAGGTGAGCAATTTCGAGACTACGATTTGGCACTACGGTTGATGATGCGACGTGCCAAGTACACCCAGGAGCAGGAGCTGGAAACGATCTACGACAATATGATGCCGGAGTATCAATTGTTCACCCGCCGTCACGAGTTTCGAACGCTGGCTCAACTGAGCAAACTTGTGACCACGAAGGAACTGCAACGCCAAGCGACGAGCCAAGTTGATCGACGGAGAGAGAATCCGAAGCCACCGAACCCGCCAGTGACAACCAGTGCACCGCCAACCACACTGACCCCCACAGCAGCGACAGCCATCCCCCACACAACACCCATAGGGGCTACAAAGGGCGACCTGCAGCGCGTGTGCCACAACTGCGCTCAACGCGGATATTTTCAGGCGGACTGCCGAAATAGCCGCGTGTTGTTCTGTTGGGACTGCGGTCGACACGGTGTACGCACAGTGGACTGTTGTCGACGACCCACGTCGGGAAATGCTGCGCGTCTTCAGCCGATGGGGAACAACTTGGAGACGCCGCACCACAGTTCCCAGGAGTAGCACCTCTGAGGTGCGGTAGTGGACGTGTCATCGCGAATGTTCGGATCGAGGGAGTAACAACGGACGCCACGATCGACACGGGAGCCACACGCAGCTTCGTCAGCGAGCGTATGGCAGCCAGGCTGAGTACACCGGAGAACGAGCGAGCAGCACTGATCCGGATCACGCTGGCGGATGGATCATCACGAGCCGTGACCCGAGCTTTGCGGGTGAGGATCCAGCTGGGAGAGAGAGAGACGACAATACCAATGCTGGTACTGCCCGTCATTTTGGACGACGTGATTCTGGGTGTGGACTTCCTGTGCGGCATCGAAGCGACTCTCAAGTGCGGTAGAGCAAAACTACGCCGACGCCCGGGCATCCCACCAAGCGAAGGAGGACGCGGTGGTTCAAGTCGACGACAAGGTCACGGGCTTACCACCGATCTGTCCCGTCGCACGGCAGAAGAATCCGTTTAGGTGGCCCAGAACACGAGACGACACGAGAGAAGGACAACGAGACACCGAGGGACAGCGCAGGATGCAAGAAGAAGGACAACGAGACACCGAGGGACAGCGCAGGATGCAAGAGG
This sequence comes from Zaprionus tsacasi, assembly GCA_018904105.1. Classification (NCBI taxonomy): domain Eukaryota; kingdom Metazoa; phylum Arthropoda; class Insecta; order Diptera; family Drosophilidae; genus Zaprionus; species Zaprionus tsacasi. The sequence continues at coordinate 1,084,900 of JAEIFR010000176.1, read as the reverse complement.
AAGGACAACGAGACACCGAGGGACAGCGCGGATGCAGAGGAAGGACAACGAGACACCAGGACAAGAGGAAGGACAAGGAGACAGAGAGGGACAATCCCGGACACCGGAGAAGGCACAACGAGGCACCGAGCACCGGCGAAGCATAGAGGAACCAACAGGAGCACGAGCAGAAATGCACCAACGAGACACGGAGAATCAGACCAGCGCAAGTGGCCCGACCAAGCGGAGACGCCGTGGGAGACGGCCCAAGACCAGCCACGCCGCCTTGCGGGGCGTCGAGGCACCTGGAACAAGTTTAGCTACGGGCGAAGAACAGGTGGAGGCCTTTCTACAGTCCGAGCTAGCCAAGTTTGACGGATTGATGGGGGTGTCGCTCATTGCGGAGCACACCATCACCATGCGGGATGAGTACCCTATCAAGCAGAGGTACTACCCGAAGAATCCGGCCATGCAGAAGATCATCAACGAGCAAGTTGATGAACTTCTTGCGAGACGGTAGGATCGAGCCATCCAGGAGCCCATACAGTGCACCGATTGTACTTTTTGCGAAGAAGACCGGAGAGATGCGGATGTGCGTGGATTATCGACAGCTCCACGCGAAATCCATTCCGGACGCGTACCCGTTGCCACGGATCAACCACATCCTGGAGAAACTCAAGGACGCGAAGTACATATCTTCCAGCAGCAAGGAGTACACCGCGTTCACAGTGCCTGGCAGAGGCCTTTTCCACTGGAAGGTAATGTCGTTCGGATTACATTCGGCCACGGCTACATTTCAGCGGGCTTTGGATGGAGTCATCGGACCAGACATAGAGCCGCATGCGTGTGCGTACCTCGACGATATCATCGTAGTGGGACGCACCCTCCAAGAGCATCTGGATAACCTACGAGAGGTGTTCCGGAGGCTGCGGAACGCGAACTTGCGCCTGAATAAGGCCAAGTGCAGCTTCTTCCAGAAGACTATCATTTATTTGGGGCACCAGGTCAGCGAAGGTGGAATCCACACCGATCCCAGCAAGATCGCCGCGATAGAAGAACTCCAGCCGCCAAAGACTGTCAGGGAGTTAAGGAGATGCTTAGGTATCGCTTCCTGGTACCGGAGATTTGTGCCTAACTTCGCCACCCTGGTACAACCTATGTCGTCGCTGTTGAAGAAGGGCCAACGATGGGTTTGGAGCGAGGAACAACAGCTAGCGTTCGAGGCACTAAAGACGAGTCTCACGCAAGCGCCAGTCCTAGCTTGCCCGGATTTCGCTGAGCGCTTCACACTCCAGACAGATGCGAGCGACGTCGGACTAGGAGCCGTGCTGACACAACAGATCCAGGGAACGGAACGCGTCATCGCATACGCAAGCCGACGCCTCTCAGTAGCCGAAAGCCGTTATTCGACTACGGAGAAGGAGTGCCTGGCCATTGTGTGGGCGATAAGGAAACTGCGATGCTACCTGGAAGGTTACGAGTTCGACGTAGTCACGGACCACTTGGCGTTGAAGTGGTTAAACAGCATAGCGAACCCTACTGGAAGGATTGCGCGCTGGGCGTTAGAGCTGCAACAGTTCCGCTTCAACGTGCATTACCGCCGCGGGGACCAAAACATCGTAGCCGACGCTTTGTCCAGACAGCCCTTGGAGACGCTACAACAGGTCACTCAGGAGAGCCCACCTTGTGAGTGGACAACCCGGATGCTGGAGTTGACTCAAAGGGAGCCCGAGAAGTATCCAGAATACCTCAGGGAGAACGATCAGCTTTATCGACGAGGAGGATTTCGACCGGACGACGAAGACTACACACCTTGGAAGTTGTGCGTGCCAAAACCACAACGCCAACGGGTACTCCAGGAATGCCACGACCAGCCGACAGCCGGACTTCAGGGGGTACGAAAAACCCTAAATCGGATTCGCCAGCGATATTTCTGGCCAGGCCTCTTCCGGGACGTAGCGCGATACGTACGGAAGTGCGAGACCTGCCAGAAGTTCAAGATCAGCCAATTAAAACCCCCGGGACAGATGCACACCCGACAAGTACACGCACCATTCGATGTACTCTGTGCCGACTTCGTAGGACCACTCCCGCGCTCTACCCACGGGAATACCATGTTACTGGTGTTCTTCGACGCTTTTTCAAAGTGGGTAGAGCTGGTACCTTTGCGTAAAGCGACGGCAGCACACCTGATGCGCTCGTTCAGAGAACGGATTCTGGCCAGGTTTGGAGTACCGAAGATGCTAGTCTGCGACAATGGGACGCAGTTCACGAGCCGAGCTTTCGCCACGTTTTGCAAACAGTTGGGCATGACTCTGCAGCACACCGCGCCGTACACCCCGCAACAGAACCACGGAGAGGGTAAACAGGACCGTGAAGACCATGGTGGCACAGTACCTGGATGACCAGCAGCGAACTTGGGATGAACGCCTCCCCGAGATCAGCCTAGCGATCAACACCAGCGCCTCGGACACCACCGGATTTAGCCCAGCGTACCTCGTACAAGGGCGCGAGCCTCGTTTGCCGGGAGCCCTTTACGAGGAGGTGACTCCTGTCATACGGACGGAATCACGGATGCCCGAGGAGCAGGAGCGACACCTACAGGACGTATTCAAGATCGTCGCCGAGAATACGCAACAAGCAAGCGCGGACCAGGGAAAGTATTATAATTTACGCCGCCGAGAGTGGAAGCCGGCCATCGGCGACTTCGTGCTACTGAGACAACATCATTTGTCGAAGGCAGCCGATGGTTTCGCCGCCAAGCTGGCACCCCGCTACGATGGACCTTACCGGGTCGTGGGTTTCATCTCGCCCGCGATTCTACGCCTCCAAGACGTCGGGACGAAGAAGAGACGCCGTGCAGGACTGGCCGATTTGAAGCCCTTCCATGGAGAGGAATCGGCCAGCGAAGGTTAACAGGTACCGAGCGGGGTAGGCTAAGCTTCTAAACATTGTAACCATTGTGACCTTGACATACACGTAGTTTTAAGATATCAGTAGAGTTTCACGTTTCGTACCATTAGGACCCGATAGAAGTTAGAAAGAACAAGTATTATACGCGTCCAACTTTATCCCCGGTGAAGTATGGGGGGGTTTAACGCCGCATGAAGCGACGCCACATTAGTATTTAAATAAAAATAAGATATCTCTTAGTCTAACATACCCAGCAGTAGGTTTTGAAATCAAGACAGAAGCACAGGAAACGGTACCTCGGTACCCAGAGCTCGCGCATTTGGGCAATCGAACACTTGCACAAGCAACGGTACCTCGGTACCCAGAGCTCGCGCACAGTCGAAACACTTGCACTGGCAACGGTACCTCGGTACCCAGAGCTCGCGCGCAGTCGAACACTTGCACTAGCAACGGTACCTTGGTACCCAGAGCTCGCGCATTTAGGCAAGCAATCGAACACTTGCACAAGTAACGGTGCCTAGGTACCCAGAGCTTGTGCACAGACGGCTCGCGACCAATTTTTGGGCAGCGACGCTAAGACAGGCAGCGACGCTAAGCCAGCAGCGATGCTATGCCGGCAGCAGCGCTAGGCAAGCAGCGACGCCGTGCAGGCAGCGAAGTGCGAGCCGAGCCGCAGCAGCCAGGCAAGATCGGCCGAAGGCAGCGGCGACAGGCAAACAGCGACGACAGGCAAGCAGCGGCGACATGTACGCAGCAGCGGCGACATGTTCGCAGCAGCGAAATGGAAAGTCGCAAAATGAGGCCAAGGGCACTTGATCCAGAGCAGCCGAAGAAGCCAGTTGTACAATTCTCCCGCGGAGAATTAAGTAAAATAAAAGTGAAAAGTTTGATTAAAAGTGCCAACCGAAAGATGAATCCTGTCGCAGGAGGTTCCAGGTGAGCCTTATAAAATAAGTAGCGAAGTCAAGACTAGAGTTAGACGTAATGGTGCGAAGTAGGCAGGGACTAGCTAGGATAAAAGTTAATACGAATGAACCGTGAAATAAAGAAAACCCTGTTGTTAACTATTTTAAAATAAAACCAACCCGCGTGATTATTAAAACATAAATCAGTGATACAGCCTTTCCCCCCCCGAGATAATTTGTGGTGTCGTGTACGTGTGTGAATGTGTATGTGCAGAAATCGAGCTTTCTGGTCTGCCGGTGCTCCGCTGACCAGTAAGCGACTTCTGTACACACACTCGTGAGTTGCATCGTGAGTGAAGCGCCAGTTGGCAAACGGGTGTGAGTGCGTACTCTAACGAGTTTGCGGCGTGGTGCAATACACCACGGAGCGACTTGTGGGAGTACAGGCGAAATACCTGCGGCCACGGGCACTTCTGCACGGCCAACGGCCACTCGTGAGTTGCGTCGTGAGCGAAGCGCCAGTTGGCAAGCGGGTACATGAGCGGGTACTCCAACAAGTTTGCAGTGTGGTGCAATACACCACGGAGCGACTCGTGGAAGTACCAGCGCAGACACCTGCGGCCACGGGCATTTCTGCGCGACCAACGGCCGACCGTGAGTCGTGTCACGAGCGGGACGCTAGTTGGCAAGCGGGTGCGATCGTGTATTCTAGCGAGTTTGCGGTGTGGTGCAATACACCACTGAGCGGCTTGCGGGGTACAGACGAGAATACCTGCGGTCACGGGCGATCTGGGCGACACACGATCGATCGAGCGAGGGGCGTCGTGAGTGGACGATAGCTGGCGAGTGAGGTGCGGGAGCGTGCTCACTGCCCAGTTGCGGATGGTGGAATACACCGGCGAGCAACCTGGGGAGTGCGAGCGGGAAGCGCCTGCGGCCACGTGCGTCTCTCACGAAATAGGCCGCCAGCCGAGCACGCGTGACACGCGACACGTGCACGTAAATATCGCCTATACCCTGTACATACCCCAGTAAGGTATGGTCTGCTAGTAGCCTCTCTTTACTAAAGTCGTAGTAGTCCTAGTATTTACAAATGTTCTGTAAAGACCCTGGCGGGACTGAGATATGTACCCCGGCCTGAGAAAACATCCTTATAGTACATAAGTTTTTATATAATTTCATTTTCATTTCATAACTTTCATTTTTATACCCTTGCAGAGGGTATATTAATTTTAGCCAGAAGTTTGCAACGCACCTTAGGAGACATCTCCGACCCTATAAAGTATATATATTCTGAATCAGCATAAACAGAGGAGTCCAAAAATGGAGGTTCGTCTGTCCGTCCGTCCGTCCGTCTGTTGCAACGCAAACTAGTCTCTCAGTTTTTGAGCTATCTTCATGAAACTTGGCATATAAGCTTCTTATTGCTGCGCGCTGTAAATAAGTCGGAACGAGCCAGATCGGACCGATATATCGTATAGCTGTCATAGAAACTATCGGCCGATTTTTGTTGTTTTTCAAGATATTGCAACAAGATTTGGCAAATCTTATTCTTATTACGTTCCTAATGTGCTGTCAAAATTGTATCAAAATCGGACCACTATAACATATAGCTGCCATAGGAACAATCGGCTGAAATTAGGGTTTTTGTATGCAAACCTGTTTTGTTCTTGGAATTACAGCACATTATCAATACTTTTTAATGTTATACAGTAACCCGCCCTTATTTTTTCCATTTAAATATCTCAGACGTTTATATTCTATAGCTGTTATAGGAACAATCAGTCAGTCCGTCTCTCTGTTGCAACGCAAATTAGTCCCCCAGTTATTGAGCTATCTTCATAAGTTGGCTCACAAGCTTCTTAATTCTGCCTTCATTAAATAAGTCGGAACGGCCAGATCGGACTGATATATCGTACAGCTGTCATGGAGCCTATCGGTCGATTTTCGTTATATTTCAAGATATAGCTATCAGGCTTACCACATCCAAATCTAAGTATGTCCTTAATAATAAAGTTTTATCAAAATCGAAGTTTTATAACTTATAACGATCAACGATCGGCCTAATGAAAGTGCCTCTTGCAATTTTATGAAAATCTGAGTACTATCACATATAGCTGTGTACAACTGCAAGGGTATAAAACCTTCGGCAAGCTGAAGGTAGCCTTGCTTTCTTGTTCTTTTAAATTTTAATTTATTTTAAAATGCTGCCTTTCTGTGCATCAAACTGCAAATGCGCTGCTGATCCCAATGCCGATTATATTGGCTGCTGGCTGTGTGATAATTTTATACGTAAAATCCGCTGGCCTCTCTTTAAAGATCAGAGATGCAATTAATAAAAACATCGGCCTTAAATGGTCGGGCGAAAACTGTCGGGTGGGCGAATTAGAGCTTCGAAAAGTTTTTACAAAAACTTCTCTCGGTGATAAACCGAGATACCGTATTCGCTCTCTTTTCACGAGTCTCATGTCCGAGTTTGTGGATCTTGAGACTCATCATAACGCCTTAAATGCCACAAAGAAGCATTCTCCTACACCATTGGTAGTTGATCACTCAAATGGTCCTCTTCCAGTAGCATCTGAAACAACTTCAACCCTTATTGTTCCCAGAAACGACCCTCCTTTGATGAGTTTTAACTCTCCAGTCCCGTCCTGCTCTGAGAAAATCATTGTAAGGGATATTTCTGTCTTTCCAACTTCTAGCAAACGAAAAGACAAGACAACTTTAGGAGTTGACCCTCTTCCGTTGTCTATCTTGCCTAGCTCCAGTCAGAGTAAAAACAAGATAACCACGACCAATCTACCGGCAAACATTGTACAGAGTGTAAAACCTCTTGTTGCCGTGAAGCCGAAGAAATTAGTGTTTCTCTCTCGATTGGCCCCTGACACTACTAGTGAGGATGTACAATCGTATATCCTCTCAAAATTACATATACCTAATATGTTGATTGAGAAATTTAATTTCAAATTTTCGCGGGACATATCTTCATTCAAGATAAGTCTCCCAGCAGAGCATTTCCCAGCTGTATGCTGTGGATCTATTTGGCCGCCAGATCTAATTGTTAAGGAGTTCACTCCAAAACAAAGAAGTCAAACCGCCGTAACCCTGCCATCGTTAACAGTTTCGTCACCAACTAAGACCTCCAGAACTCCAAAAGATGCAATGCATGCAAAAAACTAATTTCGCATCTTTCTATTGCATATCAAAACGTTAGAGGTCTTAACACTAAGATCTCTAATCTTTTTGTTGATAACTCATCTTTTGATTTTAAAATACTAATATTTACTGAAACCTGGTTAAAGCCTACCATAAGTAACTTAGAATTTTTTTCCAATAAATACACTACTTTCTGATGTGACAGTCTATCACGATCCGGTGGTGGTGTTCTTATTGCTGCCGAATCAGACATGTCGTCAGAAATTGTTTTGACACATTGTCCACCTCACGTTGAATTTGTGTGTGTGAAAATATGCGTAAATCAAATTTCAATTTATATTACTCTCTCCTATATGCCTCCTTCTTCTGAACTTTTTTTGTACGCAGAACATCTTTCCTGCATTCAATCTATTGAATCTAAACTTTTGGACAGAGATTACCTCTTGGTTTTTGGCGATTTTAACTTGCCCCAAGTCTTATGGTCCACTCAAGCCAATTGTTTAATTCCCTCAGTTTATAATTCATTTATTAATAGCCTTTACGAATTATGCTTATCTCAAATTAACCCCTTTCGTAACATCTGTGACAATACTCTTGACTTAATTTTTGTCTCTGATTCTTTATCTAACACGATTTTTAGAATTGATCCTCTAGTTCTTCCTGAAGATCCATATCATCCAACGCTTAATATTTCACTAGAATTGTTTACTCCAGTGCAAACGTCAATAGTTATGCCTTACTTAAAATCGCGTTGTTTTCGCAAAATTGATTTTGTTAAGCTTAACTATCTTATTTCTAATTATGATTGGTCTTTATTTTATTCGTGTTTTGATTTAAATTCTTTCATTGCATATTTTTATTAATCCTTAAATGCATTTTTTGATGTTTGCGTTCCGTGTGCATATCCGGCAAAGTCTAACTGGCTTCCGTGGTATACACGTGAACTAACCTACTAAGGTTAAAAAATGTAAAGTCTCGGCTTTATAAAAAATTTACTTCTTCGGGTAATCCCTCTGATTATACCCGATACATAGTTGCAAAGACAAATTTTATTACTTGCAACAGTTTATCTTAAAAAAAATATTTGAATCGTTGTCGACTTAAATTTGCACGTAACCCTAAACAATTCTATAACTTTGTTAACATTAAACGCAAATCTAATAGTTTCCCACCTTATTTTTTATATGAAAACAAGAAAGCAACCAGTGATCAAGACGCTGCTGATCTGTTTGCGGACTTTTTTCAATCTACCTATTCCTCTACTAACTATGACAATAATCTTCCATATCCGTATTTAACTCAGAGATCAAATTCCGTTTCTTGTGATATGATCGATGAGGAATCATTACGGACTAATCTCTGCTCTATTAATCCAATCTTCTCTCCCGGCCCTGACGGAGTTCCAGGATGCGTACTTAGATATTGTGCCAATAGCTTATATAGACCCATTTTCAAGTTATTTAACTTATCTTTAGCAACTTCTGCGTTTCCTTCAATCTGGAAAGAATCTTTTTCTATCCCTCTTCATAAAAATGGGTCTAAGTCGGAAGTAAAGAATTATAGGTGTATTTCCAAATTATCTTCTATTCCAAAATTGTTGGAAAAAATTATTACCGTGGAGTTAACACATAAGTGCAAGTCACTTATTTCGCCACATCAACATGGCTTTGTATCTTCTGGAATTCACCTCACTAATTAATAAAGGTTTTCAGAAAAAAATGCAAACTGATGTGGTCTACACAGATTTCAGCAAAGCATTTGATTCAGTAAATCACTTACTTATTCTTCATAAGCTTAATCTTATTGGTTTTTCCTACCCATTGCTTCTTTGGATCTCCAATTACTTAACTTGTAGGTCCCAATGGGTGTTATTCAAATGTTTGCTATCTAAGCCTATTTCTGTATCCTCTGGTGTTCCTGAGGGCAGTCATCTGGGCCCTTTACTCTTTAACCTATTTATAAATGATCTTCCCTCTGTTCTACACTATTCTAATGTATGCTGATGATGTGAAACTTTGCTTAACATACAATGAACTGACCGCTAATTCACTTCAAGTCGATATTGACTCATTTTTTACTTGGTGTAGCCGTAATTTGCTATATTTAAATTGTTCGAAGTGTTAGGTCATGTCTTTTTATAGAAGTAATTTTCACGTTGTCAACTATACCCTTGATCAATTTCCACTTCACAGAATTTTTGCAGTAATAGATTTTGGAATTCTTTTTGATCAAAAGTTGAAATTTGATTGCCATATAACACACATTGTCAATAAGGCGTATCGGGCTCTTGGCTTCATTAAAAGATGGGCTAAAGAATTCGAAGACCCTTATACGACAAAATTGTTATACACATCTCTTGTTCGCCCGATTTTGGAATATGGATCCTGTGTATAGTCTCCTCAATACCAGGTCCATCAAGACAGAATTGAGTCTGTCCAAAAACAATTTTTGCTCTTTGCTTTGCGTCGCTTTAACTGGGTTTCTAACATAGATTTACCACCTTACTCAAGCCGACTCCTGCTAATTAACCTACCTTCCTTAACTAACCGTCGTATTATGCTAGGTGTTATGGTTATAATAAAACTAATAAAATACGACATTGACTCTCCTTTCCTGCTTAACCAACTAAACTTCTGTGTTCCTTTTAGGGTCACACGGAATTTTGTACCACTTTCGTTGGGTTTCTGTAATAATAACTATAGCTTGCATGATTCTTATAGAGTTCTCTGTGCTGATTATAATAAGCTTTTTAGAGTAATCAACACGGAATCCTCCCTTTCATCTATTAAATTATCTATATTAAACCACCTAACAACAATTAATATACATCCTAACAATTAATACTAATTTACCGATCTGATTGGGTTTTACTGGGTTTTCCCCAATCCTTTGCAGCAAATGCTGGATCGGAAGATCTTGTTTTATATTTCCCAGCTTAAATTTAAATTTAAACTTAAATTTTAAAAATATATATATATTCTTGATAATTTTAAATTTTTTATGAAATTCAATTTTAATATCATAATTTTTAATTTTTATTGTTTCCGTTTTTTTTAATTTTAATTATATCATAATTTAAAAATAAAAACTAATCTTAATTTCTAGTCGACCTTTTTTGAGGGAGATGGGGTGGCCTAGTACGCTAGGACGAACTCCGCGATTTTGGGTGATGCTCCGAAACTCCTGAGCATGAACATCCCATGGTTGGGTGGGTGCGCGGCGACTTGGCTGTCACCAATGGCAATCGTTGTAACGAAACAAATGTAAAATATGTATAACACCTGTTTCTGCTATGTTTGGTTTCCAGCCTGCAGGGCTGAAGAAAAGACCCCTCACCAAGTGCTGCTGAGTTAGCCTGCCTAGTGTCTAGTGACGGGGCTTATGGTTAATCGCGACGTAAAAAATTCGGGATTTAAACTATAAAATGTAAAAAATTCACGTCAATCCAAATCCGTTCACGCTAAAGTGCTAAGTTAAGTTTAACCCCTTCGCGCCCAACGTTGCTTATGAGCAATTTCTATATTTTTAGAGCTAACTGTTAGCGTGCCTTTTGTTTTTATCTTCTCGTTCTTTATGATAACGGTGCTTTTATGTGTCTACTCTAAATATGAAAAGCAAAAAACGCATTTGGAGATTAGTTGCAGAAAATATTTGCAATAAACAGCACGCGAATCACAATAATTATTGTTTCGATATTCGGTGGAACTTTTATAATTAGTAATTTTTTTTTTATAATACTTTAAAAAGAACCTAAAGTATTGTAGTATGCATACATATTGAATAACTACTGTACGCACCGTTAGAATATTTACATAAAGAGAGTCGATCGGCGCTCTCACAGAATCTGCACGTGGGTGCATTCTGTTGCATAGCGTTCCAGCTTAAGAGAGCATAATTACATATGTAACTTTTAGCATAATATTTAGCATAACGTTTAGCATAAGCATAACCGTCTCTCTCCGCGATAAGCTTTAGGCTTACTTAGACACTAAGAAATCAATGTAAAAATCAGATTCAACTGAACGTTGGAAGCGGCACCTTCGCTGCCTCCAACTTCCAATCAAATAAAATAAAAAGTAAATTTTACCATTCACATGGCTTCACCATTTACAGTATAAACAAATAATTATTTAGCAAAGAGTTAACTAGACAGTGATATAGTCAAACTTAGTTAATAGTGAACAATATGTAAGTAAATAATTTGCTAAGTTGCTTGTGAGCAACCTTGGGCATTCGTGGTAATAATTTTTGTATGCATTTAGATACGAGACCGAAAGTGAAAGGTTTGTCCAACGAAGAAATTGAACGGGCTTTAAACTTCGATTGGGATGTTTCTACTGACGAAGAAAGTGGTGATGAGATGAAAGACATTTCTACGGTACTGGAGAAGAATTTAGAAGGAATTCTTGAAAGGGGAGAAAGTATCGAGATTGACCTTCTGGAAAATACAGTGATTGAAGGATGTGAACCTGACTCTTGCGTTGTTGTTGACAGTTGCTTGGAGAAAATTGATCCAAAGACGCTAAAGTGGAGAACAAGGCCGTTTGTAGCTCCAGAGAGTATTTGGGAAGATGACAAATTTTTTGATGTCGGGGAGATAAAGACGCCAGTGGAGTTCTTCCACACATTTTTTGATACTCAGCTAATTCATTTAATGGTAAGGCAAACTGATATATATAGTTTGCAGGAGCACGGTATTGAACTTAAATGTACTGATGAGGAAATCAAACGCTACATTGGCATTTTATTGTACTTGGGTGTTTTAAAACTACCGTCTTTTGTCAATAACAATAAAAACTGTTTTTTGTCCTCCCACACTTAAATTGTCACTATAAAGAAAAATATTTCATACTCTGTGAATTATAAAAAAACAAAAAAAAAAACTGCCCAACGTTGCTCACAAGCAACTTTCGCTACCGCCCAAACTAATGGGCGTTGCATACTAAAATTTGTTGCTAAATTTTTCTATGATGAACAAGAATTGCATGTGTGTGTGCTTGCAAACAGCTGTGTGGCATTTTTGGCGGCAAAAACCAGGCAGACAAAATAAATTTAAAATATAAAAGAAAATATCGCCGTGAGGCTAAAAAAATTAAAAAAAAAAAAAAGAAAATCGCGCAAAGAAGCTGCAAATATAAATAAATATGTCTTATTAGTGTAATCGATAATTTTGTTAGTAGAAAATAAGTTTTTTGTTGGTAGCGTTCAGTTTCCCACGTCGGGGTTAGTCATGAAAGTGAGGATTAGTGTTAAATAAAGGAGCAAAGATGAGGGCCAGTTAATTCTGTGCCGAAATCTTTGCTAAAAATCGACTGACAGCGGTATTTAGACACCTCACTACAGCTTGGCTGATGTACCTTAGTCTACAACAAACTGCGGCACGTTGAATTTGAATTCACGTTTGCGCAGGGAGTTGTAGACTGAGAAACATCAGTAAGTAGAGGTATTTGGATGTTGAGGCATGTTGCCAGGCAGGCCGCGAGTCGTGTTCTACCAGTGGTGGTGAAAACACTGTGCCGCGGACTTGGTCTGGGCCGTGTCCAATATCCAGATGTGTTGCATGTAAATGTGAGTTTTTCGTTATTTTTCTTTCTTTATAACGTAGTAGATCGCCTGCCTTCGCTAGGTGCCCAGTCCCTTTAGTTCGGCCAACGTGGCTTCATGAGGGCTGCACCGCCTCACGGATTAATGAGACGCACGCCCAGTGAAAGCAGAGCCGATCGAACACCAGCCGCGTCCTTAACTGGCAACTGTCAACATGCGTGACAGTTAGACCAGTTGACGAACGGCAGTGTGTTTTGTTTTGTCCAACACAGCAAAGCCAAGAAGCGCAAATAATCGTTATTGAGTCCACCGGCGACAAGTCGTTCCATCTCCCTATTTTTTTTTTGATCTGTCGGAAAACATTGATTACATTATATACATACATTATATTTTTGGCATTTATTTATTTAAATTATTTTTTTTTGTTTCATGTTTTTTATATATTTTATATTTATATTCTAATAATAAATTTAGGTCGACATATAATATTTATTATTTAATTATAGTAATTCTTAGATGAACATCGAAATTACAAATTATTAATATTAAGATACAACCTATACATTTTTTGCATATACACACACACACAAGTATTACAAATTTAAATTAAATTAAATTTTAAATTATTAATTAATTAAATTAAAAGGATAAAATGAGTACAAATGAAGAGAGAGATGTTGGCGGGCATCACCTGCGGTCTAGAGGGCCAGTGCCAGAGGCGTGGGACGTGACATAGTCCACTGATGGAGACGGGGCAGTTGATCCTCAGATGGCGTTGGCAACAGGAGGGCTCAGTCGGACACCAAGCAGGATAGCCCAAATCCAGAGCCAATTGCGCACAGAGTTTCCAACAGAGAGCAAGGAGGGCGCAGTTTGTAAGGATGTTTTCTCAGGCCGGGGTACATATCTCAGTCCCGCCAGGGTCTTTACAGAACATTTGTAAATACTAGGACTACTACGACTTTAGTAAAGAGAGGCTACTAGCAGATCATACCTTACTGGGGTATGTACAGGGTATAGGCGATATCTACGTGCACGTGTCGCGTGTCGCGTGTCACGCGTGCTCGGCTGGCGGCCTATTTCGTGAGAGACGCACGTGGCCGCAGGCGCTTCCCGCGGCTGTATCACTGATTTATGTTTTAATAATCACGCGGGTTTGGTTTTATTTTAAAATAGTTAACAACAGGGTTTTCTTTATTTTCACGGTTCATTCGTATTAACTTTTTATCCTAGCTAGTCCCTGCCTACTTCGCACCATTACGTCTAGCTAGTCTTGACTTCGCTAATTATTTTATAAGGCTCACCTGGAACCTCCTGCGACAGGATTCATCTTCTCGGCTGGCACTTGTAATCAAACTTTTCACTTTTATTTTTACTTAATTCTCCGCGGGAGAATTGCACAACTGGCTTCTTCGGCTGCTCTGGATCAAGTGCCCTTGGCCTCATTTTGCGACTTTCCATTTCGCTGCTGCGAACATGTCGCCGCTGCTGCGTACATGTCGCCGCTGCTTGCCTGTCGTCGCTGCTTGCCTGTCGCCGCTGATTTCGGCCGATCTTGCCTGGCTGCTGCGGCTCTGCTCGCGCTTCGCTGCCTGCACGGCGTCGCTGCTAACCTAGCGCTGCTGCCGGCAAAGTGTCGCTGCTGGCTAAGCGTCGCTGATTGGCTGGCGCCGCTGCCCAAAATTGGTCGCGAGCCATCTATGCACAAGCTCTGGGTACCGAGGTACCGTTGCCTGTGCAAGTGTTCGACTTGTGCGCGAGCTCTGGGTAGCGAGGTACCGTTTGCCAGTGCGAGTGTCTCGACTGTGCGCGAGCTCTGGGTGCCCAAATGCGTGAGCTCTGGGAACCGAGGTACCGTTGCCTGTGCAAGTGTTCGACTTGCGCGCGAGCTCTGGGTACCGAGGTACCGTTGCTAGTGCACGTGTTCGCCTGTGCGCTAGCTCTGGGTACCGAGGTACCGTTTCTAATGCAAGTGTTCGACTGCTCTGCATACGTCCCTTGCCTATGCAAATGCTTCGCCTTGATTTTTAAAAACTACGACTGGGTATATTAGACTAGGAGGTATCTTATTTTATTCTATAAACAAAATGTGGCGTCGCTTCATGCGGCGTTACAAGTTCCAGAATTATCCGGGAAACAGCCAGACGCCCTGAAAATTTGGACAGTGCGGTGAAATCAGCAGTCAATGTGGCATTTTTGGCAATTTTTGGACGCGGAAATCGGGCAAGCTTTGCGGGATCATCTCCGTCAGAGCAATCTTGACCTAATGAAAATGGTGAACGACACCATTAGGCCATTGCTTGCCGCGACGGCGCCAGTTGAGCGACTTGTGGAGCGGGACTCGATATGGGATATGCACAAATCATCCAGAGAGGGAGCGCAAAGCCTCCAAGGAGCCATTCCCAAGCGCAATGCACCCCAAGACGCACGTGCACCGATGTGGCCACCCAAGGTTCCGCCAAAAGAGTTGGCAAGAGACAGCGGCAGCCCGGAACCGTGGCCAAGATACCCGGATAGACACCGAGAGAGACCAAATGAAAGGATAGCGCCAGACTATCCACGCGGCGAACCAACGTACGCTAATGTTCCGCATCCGATGCCCTACGCCCGAGTGGAGCAGTGGGGATTATCCTTCGACGCGGAGGACCGATTCAACTCCGTGGAAGACTTCATCTTCCGTCTGGAGTTCCTGCGCACGTTCCACATTCTGCTGGCAGGGAGGGCGAGAGAGTGGTATTGGGTCCACATCAGACACTCCACCATCACCAGCTGGACACAACTGCGTCAGGCTCTGCTTGACCGATTCCGCAGCCACCAAACAGAACATGATCGGATGCACGAGCTCCTGCAACGGGAACAGCAGGCCGGGGAGAGTGTAGAGGACTACATCCATCACATGCGGAGACTGGCGTCGAGACTTAACAAGCCCATGGCGGAGAGACACCTGGTAAAGGTAATAAAGAAGGGTCTCAAAGAGAGTGTCGCACGTTATGTCTACGCTATGGACATATTTACCGTAGATGAGCTGCGGGATGAGGCAGCAGAAGTAGAGCGCAGTTTCGGGCGACGAGGACGCACTCCTTATGCGCAACAGCCAGTGCCTCCCACCCCTTTCAAGCCCCGTGTCCATGAGGTGATCGTGCCAGATACCGAGGTGAAGCCAATCCAGGATGTGGAGGAGCTGCACAAATGGCAGCCGAAGGCTCCAGATAGCCCGGTGTGCTGGAATTATGGCGTGACTGGCCACATGTTCCGGGAATGCGAATCGGCGAATCGGTTAAGAAGCCTGGAATGTACACACAAACAATAAGTTAGAACATAGAAAAAAGTATAATACCTCTAGAATTAAGGATGAGCCAATACCTCGAGGTTAAGAACAGGACCAGGCAACACCACCAATTGTCCTGGAAGCGACGCGTGTCCGTTGGCGTCTAGAAGGCGAGGCTACGCCTCAAGCAGAGGCAAACGACGCGTCGAGAGGTGGCTGCTGCCGTGTTGCGCCACACCACGAACAATCCCAGACCATTTGCCGAAATCTCGGTGCTTGGCGAGCGCATCGTCGGGCTTCTGGACCTTGGAGCATCCGTTAGCATCCTTGGACGCGGAAGTCGGGAACTGGTAGATAAATTGCAAGTGCCAATGACGCATTACTTTTCCAAGGTGCGTACAGCAGGAGGAGAGGACCGGTCCATAATCGGACGTGTTAAGCTGCCTGTGGAGTACAAGGGGACGATTAAAACAATAACATTTTATATATGCCCATACTTGTACCAACACGCATACCTCGGCATTGACTTTTGGCGAACATTCCAGTTGGCCCGGGACTGTACCGACCCAAGGCCGAAAGGAGGCCAAGAGAAGATCGCAGCAGGACGGCAAGCCAAAGACCTCAGGCAAATTCCACCGGAACAGCATATACTTGGCGGAGTCTAATTAAGAGCGTGGGCCCCGCGTTGGACTGCTTGGGATGAGTATGAGCCGCGCAACAAGACGATCGAATGCCCCAATCATTTCGTCGCTCTGCAGGATTGACCGCGCCGCTCGAAATGTTAGGTGCTGTTGCATTCGGCGGAACAGCTGTGTTCATTTGGAGGGTCGATAGGCATGTATCGATGAACACAGCTGCCCTGGTACAAAAACATTGTACAAAAACATTGGTTGGCGGAGCAAGCAGTGCGAGCCTTGACGAGGCCTTGGGCCTGTTAACAGCCAAGAATGTCACTGACCCAAGGTTCCCGTTAGGTCAAGCGCCGTTAGAACCGTCGGTAGATGCCCGAATGCCCAGGCATATGACCGCCAATATCTCTTTCAAGGGCGGTAGACTCTTCAGTTGCCTTTGAGCGAGCGGTCGGCGCAGCTAGAATCTGCAATAATTAAGTGCGTGTTACATTTTTGTTCAAAATTATAAATCTTTAATAAATTAATATTTTTGTGTGTGTGCAGAAGCGATTCCTGGATCTCTCGGCAACGAACGCCTACCTCCCCTGGTGATTCTGTTCCTTGCGGGGATCCGCCAGGGCCTATATTGTCCCGGTCGTACGACAAGACGAGCAGCATCAGCTGCAACGGCTGCCGCAGTAATCCTGCCTGTAGCTGGTTAAATTTCCCCGGCGTGAGCGCCAAACTTCTGCCTCAGCGGCTCGCTAACGACAGCGTGACATCTAATTTTGCTGCGACTTCAGCAGCGTTAGTAACCGGCACCTTCAGCGCCCTACACCGCTAGCATGCCGAATTTGCGGCGAAGAAGCTGCAAATATAAATGAATATGTCTCAGTAGTGTAATCGAAAATTTTGTTAGTAGAAAATAAGTTTTCCGTTGTTAGCGTTCAGTTTCCCACGTGGGGGCTAGTCATGAAAGTGAGGATTAGTGTTAAATAAATGTTTAAATTGACGATAATGTGACGGACTCCGCGATTTGGGTGATGCTCCGAAACTCCTGAGCAGGAGCATCACAAGGTTGGGTGGGTGCGCGGTGACTTGGCAGTCACCAATGGCCGTTGTTGTGTGTCGTTGTCCCACGTAAAGTAGTTATATCTGCAAGTAAACGAATCAAAATGATTGTTTACCTTTTGTTAGTGATGTGTGTTATGTGTAAAATAGCGATGTTAGTCGATATTTGGGGCGGACTGCAAGGCTGGAGGAAAAGCCCCTCACCAAGTGTTGCTAATCTAGCTGGCGCGGTCCTGTCGACAAAAAGCAGACCGTTTTTATTTTTTTAAACAAAAAAAATTTATTGAAAAAAAAAATCTGCGCTTAATTTTCTTAATAGGTAAATGTCTAGTAACGGGGCTTTGGGTTAATCGCGACGTCAGAATTTTTTGATTTTTGCTAAGATATGTAAAAAATCACCTGAATCCAAATCCGCTTTAGTGCTAAGTTAATTGGTTTAATTGTTATTTGTTACGGACTGCTTTTTTTTTGTCAGGGCAGCGCCAGCTAGCTCAGCAGCACTTGAGGAGGGGTTTTTCCTCCAGCTATGCAGTCCGCACCAAATATCGACTAAACATCGGTATTTAACACGAAAGACACATCACTAACAAAAAAGGTAAACAAACCAAACGTGTAAAACAGATATTGCACAAATATTTTACATTTTGTTTTGTTTACTTTCAGGTAAACTACTCTACGTGGGACAACGACACACAACAACGACCATTGGTGACTGCCAAGTCACCGCGCACCCACCCAACCATGTGATGCTCCTGCTCAGGAGTTTCGGAGCATCACCCTAAAATCGCGGGGTCCGTCCTGGCCTACTAAGGCCGCCCCATCTCCCTCAAAAAGGTAATTTAGTACATTACAATAACTTTAAACATTTATTTAATACTAACAGACCTCACTCTCATGAGTCATGACTAACCCCCACGTGGGAAACTGAACACTAAAACACTAACAAAAAAATTAAGGCTAATAACAATAATGATTTAAATTTAATGGGACATTTTCTATTTTAGGTGGTGCTCTTCGCCGCAAATTCGGCCTGCTAGCGGCGGATGGTGTTGGCGGCTAGCGCAGGCGAGGATTTAGGCCAGTTTTTGGCGCTGCAGCAGTCGGCTGTCCTCTAGCGCCGCTGGAGTTGCCGCAGATTTAGGTGCTAAGCTGCCGAGGCGTTAGCGCACCGTCAAGGCTGCAATTTGGCGGTCACGCCAGGGGAAATGTAGCCAGCTATAGGCAGGATTACTGCGGCAGCCGTTGCTGGTGCTGCAGTGGCAGAGTTCTTGCACGGTGGAGAAAATGGGCCCTGACAGATCCCCGCAAAGGAACAGACTCACCAGGGCAGATAGGCGTTAGTTGCCGAGAGATCCAAGCACCGCTTCTGTACACACACACAAAATATTAATTTAATAAGTAAATTAAATTTAATTAATAAAATAAATTTTCAACAAAAATGTACACGCACTTAGTTATTATTGCAGATTCTATCTGCGCTGACCGCTCGCTCAAAGGCAACTGAAAAGTCGGCCGCCCTTGAAGAGAGATATTGGCGGTCATATGCCTGGGCATTCGGCAGCTACCGACGGTTCAAACGGCGCTTGGCCCAACGGGAACATTAGGTCAGTGACCGTCTTGGCTGTTAACAGGCCAGTGGTCTCGTAAAGGCTCGCACTGCTTGCTCCGCCAATCGATGTTTTGTACCAGGGCAGCTGTGTTCATCGATACACACCTATCGCAGAATGCAACATATTAACAAAAGAAAATGCACAAAACTGCATTAAGCAACACTGATTATCGATAAATTCGATACTTTTTCCATGAATTTCATGTGTCTGTGTTTACACACACATGTATGACAGTGAAAAAGATCGTTGAACAGCACTACTTTACCGATGTTCCAACACTTGTTTTGTTTGCAATTCTAAAAATAAAATGTATAAGCGAAATGATACAATAAAACAACGGGCTGCAGACAAAAAGAAATTTATAAAAATAAGAGAATATATCGCGCGATTTTTTTTTCAAAAATTTTTCGCCTCACTGCGATATTTTCTTTTATATTTTAAATTTATTTTGTCTGCCTGGTTTTTGCCGCCAAAAATGCCAAACAGCTGTTTGCAAGCACACACACATGAAATTCGTGTTCATTGTTTTGGTTGTATTAGTAAGCAGTGATATTCAACGCATTAATATATTGTTTTTTGTTAATAACAATTAAACCACTTAACTTAGCACTTAAGCGTAAACGGATTTGGATTCAGGTGAATTTTTTACATTTTATAGGTCAAATCCCGAATTTTTTACGTCGCGATTAACCTAAAGCCCCGTCACTAGACAATACCAAAAAAAATAATATTGAAAATTGTGCAATTTCGGAGAAGGCAGACTTATTTGCTGTTGACAATGTGCTGTGATCACAAAAATGATATTTTTTCAAATCGATATATTTATATCGCGATATTGTCTTTGCGATATATCAATTATCTGATATATATTTTGGATATATACATAATACATATTTACATAATAAGTCATTATTAAAAGGCTTGTCAGCGCACGAGGGGTTTGAAAATAGCGAACTTATATTTTATCTAAGCTTCCGAAATCTCCTTGCGAGACCGATCCTTTATCGTTCTGCAACTCACATAAGGGAAAGCTGTATCACTGATTTATGTTTTAATAATCACGCGGGTTTGGTTTTATTTTAAAATAGTTAACAACAGGGTTTTCTTTATTTTCACGGTTCATTCGTATTAACTTTTTATCCTAGCTAGTCCCTGCCTACTTCGCACCATTACGTCTAGCTAGTCTTGACTTCGCTACTTATTTTATAAGGCAAGCTTTGCAGGATCATCTCCGTCAGAGCAATCTTGACCTAATGAAAATGGTGAACGACACCATTAGGCCATTGCTTGCCGCGACGGCGCCAGTTGAGCGACTTGTGGAGCGGGACTCGATATGGGATATGCACAAATCATCCAGAGAGGGAGCGCAAAGCCTCCAAGGAGCCATTCCCAAGCGCAATGCACCCCAAGACGCACGTGCACCGATGTGGCCACCCAAGGTTCCGCCAAAAGAGTTGGCAAGAGACAGCGGCAGCCCGGAACCGTGGCCAAGATACCCGGATAGACACCGAGAGAGACCAAATGAAAGGATAGCGCCAGACTATCCACGCGGCGAACCAACGTACGCTAATGTTCCGCATCCGATGCCCTACGCCCGAGTGGAGCAGTGGGGATTATCCTTCGACGCGGAGGACCGATTCAACTCCGTGGAAGACTTCATCTTCCGTCTGGAGTTCCTGCGCACGTTCCACATTCTGCTGGCAGGGAGGGCGAGAGAGTGGTATTGGGTCCACATCAGACACTCCACCATCACCAGCTGGACACAACTGCGTCAGGCTCTGCTTGACCGATTCCGCAGCCACCAAACAGAACATGATCGGATGCACGAGCTCCTGCAACGGGAACAGCAGGCCGGGGAGAGTGTAGAGGACTACATCCATCACATGCGGAGACTGGCGTCGAGACTTAACAAGCCCATGGCGGAGAGACACCTGGTAAAGGTAATAAAGAAGGGTCTCAAAGAGAGTGTCGCACGTTATGTCTACGCTATGGACATATTTACCGTAGATGAGCTGCGGGATGAGGCAGCAGAAGTAGAGCGCAGTTTCGGGCGACGAGGACGCACTCCTTATGCGCAACAGCCAGTGCCTCCCACCCCTTTCAAGCCCCGTGTCCATGAGGTGATCGTGCCAGATACCGAGGTGAAGCCAATCCAGGATGTGGAGGAGCTGCACAAATGGCAGCCGAAGGCTCCAGATAGCCCGGTGTGCTGGAATTATGGCGTGACTGGCCACATGTTCCGGGAATGCGAATCGGCGAATCGGTTAAGAAGCCTGGAATGTACACACAAACAATAAGTTAGAACATAGAAAAAAGTATAATACCTCTAGAATTAAGGATGAGCCAATACCTCGAGGTTAAGAACAGGACCAGGCAACACCACCAATTGTCCTGGAAGCGACGCGTGTCCGTTGGCGTCCAGAAGGCGAGGCTACGCCTCAAGCAGAGGCAAACGACGCGTCGAGAGGTGGCTGCTGCCGTGTTGCGCCACACCACGAACAATCCCAGACCATTTGCCGAAATCTCGGTGCTTGGCGAGCGCATCGTCGGGCTTCTGGACCTTGGAGCATCCGTTAGCATCCTTGGACGCGGAAGTCGGGAACTGGTAGATAAATTGCAAGTGCCAATGACGCATTACTTTTCCAAGGTGCGTACAGCAGGAGGAGAGGACCGGTCCATAATCGGACGTGTTAAGCTGCCTGTGGAGTACAAGGGGACGATTAAAACAATAACATTTTATATATGCCCATACTTGTACCAACACGCATACCTCGGCATTGACTTTTGGCGAACATTCCAGTTGGCCCGGGACTGTACCGACCCAAGGCCGAAAGGAGGCCAAGAGAAGATCGCAGCAGGACGGCAAGCCAAAGACCTCAGGCAAATTCCACCGGAACAGCATATACTTGGCGGAGTCTAATTAAGAGCGTGGGCCCCGCGTTGGACTGCTTGGGATGAGTATGAGCCGCGCAACAAGACGATCGAATGCCCCAATCATTTCGTCGCTCTGCAGGATTGACCGCGCCGCTCGAAATGTTAGGTGCTGTTGCATTCGGCGGAACAGCTGTGTTCATTTGGAGGGTCGATAGGCATGTATCGATGAACACAGCTGCCCTGGTACAAAAACATTGTACAACAAGTGAATATGGCTACAGTCGAACGCCCGACAGTAGGATACCCTTCTCCCAATTTTCTAAATCTGTTACAAACGTGTAACTACACTGATAATTTCAAACAGAAATTCTGCACAAATTCTTCTCTATATATACATAGCTTTCTCGCTCGCACTCACACAGCGACGCGCGTAAAGCGTAAAGCGGCGAGACGCAACGTCGAAGTCGACGTCAACTCCAAGCAGCGCGCCGGCTGCTGCTCGTACATTTGTATTGAAAACGTTGACTTGAATAACTCCTGTGTTATTGGTCCGATCGGATTGTAATTTGGAGAATACATTTATATGGTATTAAGCATTATACATACCAAAGCACAACTTCATAAGTTTAATACTTTGCTTAATAATCGTAAATTACCGATTTGCGGGGGCGGTGGGCGTGGCATCAAACATTTGAAATAAACTTTGTCTGCCTCTTATATATAGGAACCTCCATACCAAATTTGGTGTCTCTAGCTTTTTTAATAGCTGAGATCCGTTGTCTCATACAGACGGACAGACGGACAGACGGACAGACGGACAGACGGACAGACAGACGGACATGGCTCAATCGACTCGGCTAGTGATCCTGAGCAAGAATATATATACTTTATGGGGTCTGCCACGCCTCCTTATACCTGTTACATACATTTCACAAAGTTAGTATACCCTTTTTTGACCATTTTCAATGGTCGAAGGGTATAAAAACATTGGTTGGCGGAGCAAGCAGTGCGAGCCTTGACGAGGCCTTGGGCCTGTTAACAGCCAAGAATGTCACTGACCCAAGGTTCCCGTTAGGTCAAGCGCCGTTAGAACCGTCGGTAGATGCCCGAATGCCCAGGCATATGACCGCCAATATCTCTTTCAAGGGCGGTAGACTCTTCAGTTGCCTTTGAGCGAGCGGTCGGCGCAGCTAGAATCTGCAATAATTAAGTGCGTGTTACATTTTTGTTCAAAATTATAAATCTTTAATAAATTAATATTTTTGTGTGTGTGCAGAAGCGATTCCTGGATCTCTCGGCAACGAACGCCTACCTCCCCTGGTGATTCTGTTCCTTGCGGGGATCCGCCAGGGCCTATATTGTCCCGGTCGTACGACAAGACGAGCAGCATCAGCTGCAACGGCTGCCGCAGTAATCCTGCCTGTAGCTGGTTAAATTTCCCCGGCGTGAGCGCCAAACTTCTGCCTCAGCGGCTCGCTAACGACAGCGTGACATCTAAATTTGCTGCGACTTCAGCAGCGTTAGTAACCGGCACCTTCAGCGCCCTACACCGCTAGCATGCCGAATTTGCGGCGAAGAAGCTGCAAATATAAATGAATATGTCTCAGTAGTGTAATCGAAAATTTTGTTAGTAGAAAATAAGTTTTCCGTTGTTAGCGTTCAGTTTCCCACGTGGGGGCTAGTCATGAAAGTGAGGATTAGTGTTAAATAAATGTTTAAATTGACGATAATGTGACGGACTCCGCGATTTGGGTGATGCTCCGAAACTCCTGAGCAGGAGCATCACAAGGTTGGGTGGGTGCGCGGTGACTTGGCAGTCACCAATGGCCGTTGTTGTGTGTCGTTGTCCCACGTAAAGTAGTTATATCTGCAAGTAAACGAATCAAAATGATTGTTTACCTTTTGTTAGTGATGTGTGTTATGTGTAAAATAGCGATGTTAGTCGATATTTGGGGCGGACTGCAAGGCTGGAGGAAAAGCCCCTCACCAAGTGTTGCTAATCTAGCTGGCGCGGTCCTGTCGACAAAAAGCAGACCGTTTTTATTTTTTTAAACAAAAAAAATTTATTGAAAAAAAAAATCTGCGCTTAATTTTCTTAATAGGTAAATGTCTAGTAACGGGGCTTTGGGTTAATCGCGACGTCAGAATTTTTTGATTTTTGCTAAGATATGTAAAAAATCACCTGAATCCAAATCCGCTTTAGTGCTAAGTTAATTGGTTTAATTGTTATTTGTTACGGACTGCTTTTTTTTGTCAGGGCGGCGCCAGCTAGCTCAGCAGCACTTGAGGAGGGGTTTTTCCTCCAGCTATGCAGTCCGCACCAAATATCGACTAAACATCGCTATTTAACACGAAAGACACATCACTAACAAAAAAGGTAAACAAACCAAACGTGTAAAACAGATATTGCACAAATATTTTACATTTTGTTTTGTTTACTTTCAGGTAAACTACTCTACGTGGGACAACGACACACAACAACGACCATTGGTGACTGCCAAGTCACCGCGCACCCACCCAACCATGTGATGCTCCTGCTCAGGAGTTTTGGAGCATCACCCTAAAATCGCGGGGTCCGTCCTGGCCTACTAAGGCCATCTCCCTCAAAAAGGTAATTTAGTACATTACAATAACTTTAAACATTTATTTAATACTAACAGACCTCACTCTCATGAGTCATGACTAACCCCCACGTGGGAAACTGAACACTAAAACACTAACAAAAAAACAAGTGGATATGGCTACAGTCGAGCGCTCGACAGTAAGATACCCTTCTCCCAATTTTTAAAATCCGTTACAAACGTGCAACCACGCTCATAATTTCAAACAGAAATTTTGCACAAATACTTCTACTACATATAGCTTTCTCGCTCACACTCACACATCGACGCACGTTAAGAGTGTCGCCGACGTTGACGTCAACTACTGAAAACAGCGCGCAGGCTGCTGCTCGTGCATTTGTACTGAAAACGTTGACTTCAATAACTTCTGTGCTATTGGTCCGATCGGATTGTAATTTGGAGAATATGTTCGTATGGTATATAGCTTTATACATACCAAAGCACAACTTTATAAGTTTAATAGTTTGCTTAATAATCACAAATTACCGATTTGCGGGGGCGGTGGGCGTGGTATCAAACATTTAACATAAACTTCATCTGCTTGCGAAATTTAGGAACCTCTATACCAAATTTGGTGTCTCTAGCTTTTTTAATAGCTGAGATCCGTTGTCTCAAACAGACAGACGGACAGACGGACAGACAGACGGACATGGCTCAATCGACTCGGCTAGTGATCCTGAGTAAGAATATATATACTTTATGGGGTCTGCCACGCCTCCTTATGCCTGTTACATACATTTCACAAAGTTAGTATACCCTTTTTTGACCATTTTCAATGGTCGAAGGGTATAATTAAGGCTAATAACAATAATGATTTAAATTTAATGGGACATTTTATATTTTAGGTGGTGCTCTTCGCCGCAAATTCGGCCTGCTAGCGGCGGATGGTGTTGGCGGCTAGCGCAGGCGAGGATTTAGGCCAGTTTTTGGCGCTGCAGCAGTCGGAGTTGCCGCAGATTTAGGTGCTAAGCTGCCGAGGCGTTAGCGCACCGTCAAGGCTGCAATTTGGCGGTCACGCCAGGGGAAATGTAGCCAGCTATAGGCAGGATTACTGCGGCAGCCGTTGCTGGTGCTGCAGTGGCAGAGTTCTTGCACGGTGGAGAAAATGGGCCCTGACAGATCCCCGCAAAGGAACAGACTCACCAGGGCAGATAGGCGTTAGTTGCCGAGAGATCCAAGCACCGCTTCTGTACACACACACAAAATATTAATTTAATAAGTAAATTAAATTTAATTAATAAAATAAATTTTCAACAAAAATGTACACGCACTTAGTTATTATTGCAGATTCTATCTGCGCTGACCGCTCGCTCAAAGGCAACTGAAAAGTCGGCCGCCCTTGAAGAGAGATATTGGCGGTCATATGCCTGGGCATTCGGCAGCTACCGACGGTTCAAACGGCGCTTGCCCCAACGGGAACATTAGGTCAGTGACCGTCTTGGCTGTTAACAGGCCAGTGGTCTCGTAAAGGCTCGCACTGCTTGCTCCGCCAATCGATGTTTTGTACCAGGGCAGCTGTGTTCATCGATACACACCTATCGCAGAATGCAACATATTAACAAAAGAAAATGCACAAAACTGCATTAAGCAACACTGATTATCGATAAATTCGATACTTTTTCCATGAATTTCATGTGTCTGTGTTTACACACACATGTATGACAGTGAAAAAGATCGTTGAACAGCACTACTTTACCGATGTTCCAACACTTGTTTTGTTTGCAATTCTAAAAATAAAATTTATAAGCGAAATGATACAATAAAACAACGGGCTGCAGACAAAAAGAAATTTATAAAAATAAGAGAATATATCGCGCGATTTTTTTTTCAAAAATTTTTTCGCCTCACTGCGATATTTTCTTTTATATTTTAAATTTATTTTGTCTGCCTGGTTTTTGCCGCCAAAAATGCCAAACAGCTGTTTGCAAGCACACACACATGAAATTCGTGTTCATTGTTTTGGTTGTATTAGTAAGCAGTGATATTCAACGCATTAATATATTGTTTTTTGTTAATAACAATTAAACCACTTAACTTAGCACTTAATCCCGAATTTTTTACGTCGCGATTAACCTAAAGCCCCGTCACTAGACAATACCAAAAAAAATAATATTGAAAATTGTGCAATTTCGGAGAAGGCAGACTTATTTGCTGTTGACAATGTGCTGTGATCACAAAAATGATATTTTTTCAAATCGATATATTTATATCGCGATATTGTCTTTGCGATATATCAATTATCTGATATATATTTTGGATATATACATAATACATATTTACATAATAAGTCATTATTAAAAGGCTTGTCAGCGCACGAGGGGTTTGAAAATAGCGAACTTATATTTTATCTAAGCTTCCGAAATCTCCTTGCGAGACCGATCCTTTATCGTTCTGCAACTCACATAAGGCTTCTATGCCAGAATAATCAATGGTCTCCGCAAAGTATCTGATATCTGCGGGAAGTTCGGTACCTTCGGAGCGACTTGCTTCGGCAATCAAATGTGTTGTATGTGACACACGTATTCGTATGATGGATTCTCACATCATGCAACGTGTATTTTTAAAGTCTTTAAAATCGAAGTATGGAATTTTAATTTAATTAAGCATATAACTAAGTTTGAAATGAAATTTAAAACATACTTATTTTGTGTAAATTACATACACACTACTTTTATTTTGATCTTGTCAATAATTATAATTATAATTAGACTAAACTTTAATGTTTAAAATGAAATTAAAAATAAATTTAGTTTGTTATTTACAAATATATGACATATGTACATCTGTTTATCGTGTGACGGACACATTTTTAGTAGAATTACGGGAAAATTTCAAAATATCGGAAATATGATAAATTGATATGTCAAAATGATTTAAATTATATCATATAGATGTTTTGTAATATCGAAAATATCGATACGATATTTTAAAATTATTTGACAACCATAGAATGAAATCCAGGACACCGAAAAGTTTTAGAATTTCGGAATTACTATCAAATCAACATGCATGAGGTGAACATCACCTTGGTCAAATGAACGTCTTAAAGACGAAGCCGAGGAAAAACACTTTATATGCACTTTATTTTTATTTCTAGTATATTATTAGCAACATTTTTCAGCAGATCATATATTTGTACAAATGTAGGCTTTGCATGAAAAACCATACCTTTTAATTAAATATATGTCAAAAATAATTCATTACTATTCAAAACCCCTTTACAATGCAAGTGCCCTTTAAAATATTAGTAGTACCGGTATAAAAGTCTTTAATATTACGTCAATTGAGAAATCCCTGCAAGGGCATATAATCATCGGGGGTACTCTTACTTTTTCCTGATATACACATATTGCTAGTCTGTTATTGTTTTTAATTCCATCATTGTAATGGCTTAAAACTTTTGACAAGATGAAAATATCTCTTCTTTCTGTTTTTAAGATACGCGTATAGATTGATATATGCAAATAATTTGGTGTATTATTATAATTAAAATATTTTTCGACATTAGCTGTGTAATTAATATAGCAATTGTTTTGCAGTATATGTATAAACAGATTATATGTTTGAATTTTAAGTTAATTTCACACCATAAAGGGTTACAATTTACAATTTGTAATTTTACCCAGCTTACCTACGCTTATAAAATAGTATGTGCATTTAATATTAAAATGATATTATATGCTTGAAATATTAATAGAATATATCAAGGGTGCTCTTCTTTGTATGGTGCGCCCTCGTTAACCTCAAAAAAACGTATATATTTTGTTCAACGTTTTTGTTCGTTGAATCATTTCATGAATATTAAAGGAAGTGCATGTATAAACACCAAATACGTGCATTCGCTAACCCATGAGTTTGCTTAGCCTCTTAAATTAAGAATTAAACCATGTCAGTAAAAACAAAATCACCCAGTTGTGGTTAGTAAATAACAAAGCGATATTTACACAAGTAATAATATAGCAATATACGTGTTTTCCCCTATTAAAAAGCTGACTAGATATATCATGATGATATCGTGTTTTTGTTCTATTTTAGTATTCCGCTAACGACGCCCTGGGCTGATTTCTTTATTCATAATCAATTACTCCGTAATATTTTTTTATAAGTCTGGTAACCTTAAAGAAGTTTCGCGGCATTTTTCTGTGAAATTTAGTTGGAATGCTATGGAAGATTTTGAAAAAATAGAAAAAATTGGTGAGGGCACTTATGGTGTCGTCTACAAAGGCCGTAATCGGTTAACTGGACAAATTGTAGCCATGAAAAAAATTAGGCTGGAGTCGGATGATGAAGGCGTTCCATCTACTGCTATAAGGTATAAACTAAATATTTAATTCATATATGTACCTTTAAAAGTTACAAACGCATTTTTTGCTTGTTTGTAAATTACAGAGAAATATCTCTATTAAAGGAGTTGAAACATCCAAATATTGTGTGCTTAGAAGACGTTTTAATGGAAGAAAATCGAATATACTTAATTTTTGAATTCTTGTCAATGGACCTTAAAAAATATATGGATTCACTGCCACCAGAAAAACATCTTGATGGTCACCTAGTGAGAAGTTATCTCTACCAAATAACAAATGCGATTTTATTTTGTCATCGCCGACGAGTTCTTCATCGTGACTTAAAACCTCAAAATCTTCTAATTGATAAAAATGGTATAATCAAAGTGGCAGACTTCGGACTTGGAAGATCCTTTGGAATACCAGTACGAATATATACTCATGAAATTGTTACTCTTTGGTATAGAGCACCAGAGGTCCTTTTGGGGTCTCCTAGATATTCTTGCCCTGTTGATATTTGGTCAATTGGGTGTATATTCGCAGAAATGGCTACTCGGAAACCACTATTTCAAGGCGACTCTGAAATAGACCAATTGTTTCGCATGTTCAGGTAATCGTATATATATTAATTGCTGAAAATCGAAGCAACCTTTGATAACATAAGTATATCATTTTAATTACCAACTATGGCGATTTCAAAATAATTTAAAGTTTGGAACACCCCTGTTTGTTGGAACGAAATGGGGTTATTGTCTAGAGACAGGGCTCATTGTTAATCGCAACATAAAAAATGTATCTTATACCATATACATAAATTCCCCGGAATCCGAATACGTATGCGGAGAAGTGATTAGTTAAGTGATTATTGTTATTGGCAGAACTAGGGAAAAACTGTGCGAAATTTCATTGAACAACACTTTTTACATATGTACATTTCGTAGTGTTCCTGTATGTGTGTTTGTTTGGTTGGTTAATAGAAAAGTATAACCTTGCTGCAAAATTTATTAAAGATCTATGCGGTTGAATGGACAAACGGACATGGCTCAATTGAATCGGCTAGTGATCCTGAGCAAGACTATACAGTTGCGGTCAAACTATAGTAGTGCCGGCCAACTTTCTGGGTTTCCATCATTTTTAAACCTTTGACCATTTAAAATGGTCAAAAAAGGGTATACTAACTTTGTGCAAATGTATGAAACAGGCATAAATCGTTTATTTTGGATTTTTTTGGACTCTAAATCACAATCCGATCGTACAAATAACACAGAAGTTATTCAAATCAACGTCGCTTTACTTTTTATGCGCGTCGATGTGTGAGTGCAAGTGAGTAAGCATGCTGCAGAG
Organism: Zaprionus tsacasi; assembly: GCA_018904105.1. Classification (NCBI taxonomy): domain Eukaryota; kingdom Metazoa; phylum Arthropoda; class Insecta; order Diptera; family Drosophilidae; genus Zaprionus; species Zaprionus tsacasi. The sequence continues at coordinate 1,054,721 of JAEIFR010000176.1, read as the reverse complement.
AGTTTTTACTTGAAGGGCGCTTTTAGCTTGTCTATTACATCATTTACTGCGTGAACGCCGAGGTCCCTGTGGATGTTTTGATTTCGAATATACCATGGTGCCCCAGTGATAGTTCGCAGGATCTTTGTTTGTGCGCGATGTATGACGTCTATGTTTGTTCTCGTGTTCCCCCAAAGATGGGAGCCATACGTCCAGATTGGCTTAAGAGTGGAGTTGTAGAGCAGAACCGTGTATTCCAGACACAAGGGCGACCGGGCGTTTATAATCTAGTTCAGGCTGCTGGCTTCTAGTTGTAGGTGTAGTTTCGCATTCGATATGTCTACGCCATTTTAGACGTCTGTCGAGGTGGATGCCGAGATACGTTATTTCATTAACTTGGCAATTCTTGCATAGCGGAGGGCAAGTTTGTCTGAGAAGAGTAAACATTATGTTTACATTTTTGTTCGTTTATTTGAATACATATAGCAATTGAATACATATACCAGAAGGTGGTTGGTGAGTTGGGTTGTTGCACGGACTAGGCATCTGGAGCGGCTGGGAATCGCAGTGTCGTCAGCTAAGCTGGACCCAATAAAGTATATATATTCTTGCTCAGAAGAATCGCAGTGTCCTCTGCGAAGGTGGATGTTGTTAGTCAGTCCCTCGTGGGAATATCCGCTGTGTAAAGGACGCGAATTTTTTGGACAATATATAAATATATTCTACAAATTCAATCGCAGTATGTTAGCTACTGGAACAAGACTCATTTTCGAATCCTGCCACATGTACAGAAATATAATAAAAATGGTCTGATACTGCTACAATGACAACCGTCGCAGATGTTTAGCTGTCTAGTGTTAAATTCAAAGGTCCCAGGTTTAATTTCCAGTATACGTTAAGTGAAATTTTTAAATATGTTAGAATACGAATAAGTTAACTATTGACCTTTTATCTATTTTTGAATCATTCAATTTTACAAATGGTTAGGACATAAAATAAACACATTAAACATAAAAGCATTCTTTATGCTGCAATGATTTTGTCCATCCTGTTTATATGAAATCAAACATCCTTTTCATAGTGCAACTTCAGAATCCATGTGAAACCAATATCGAATCAAAATCCAAAAAGCAAAGCTATCTCCTTCATGCTGAAGATTACATACCCTTGCAGTAATTTCTCGTTTAAAGTTAAATGTATGTATTTTATTCTTGTATTACAAACACCTTGTTTAGATTTGAATTTATATCATTCAACGTCGGAGTAATATCAACTGTATTTTATTGTGTTATTATTAATTTTGCTTGGCCCAGGTGCATAACCATGTGGCAGACGTAGCCACAAAAAGTACAAAAACAAATTGGGCTGCGGAGTAAGAACGAGTAATCAAGTGAGAGTTACTTTTCATACTAATTTAATTTAATTTTCCTCGTTGTGGAGTTTATATACACGTTTCTTACAAGCTAGATATTTACTTAGTTTCTAAATACATGATAAAAGACAAATGTTAATTATCTAAATCTAATGATATCTGCTGATTTATGGCATGCAGATGGTGCGAAATTGTGCATCTGCATGAATAACTATATAAAGTCCTTATATACTAAGTCCGCCTGCATATCAGCGAATGGTCAGTATTTATTGTGTTTGTATGCCTACCAGCGACGGTGAGTGCATATCAGTAAAGGGTCACTGTTGATTTAGGTACGTGCGAAACGTACCCTGTTGCCTATCTGCTTAAGATAGCAGTGTGCCTCCGTATCATCAGATATGTAAAATCGTACACACCTGTTAAAGGGTGGTTGCATTGTTAAAGAGTTGGGTAATAGTAATGAACAATTTTTAACAAATAAATAATTTTAAATTTCATGCAGATACCTTTTTGACCGATTACTCCTAAGGCAGCTATATGTTAAACTGTTTCGATTCGGAGGCAGGCATAACATTTAAATAACGCTGTCTTGAAAACTTACATACATCGGACGATAGGCAGATATACGATTATCAATCCGACTTATATACAGCCTGAAGCTTAATGAAGCTATCTTCCGCACATTCGTACTATGATACCTGAACTATCATACCTGAACTCAACAAATACTGTCTTGAGAAAACTACATTTATAGAGATTAATGTTGAAACCCGCCTTTGTAAGCATGTTTAGCTTTTCTAAACTCTATTCCTCGGTTGGCCATACCACCATTATATCGTCCATGTAAACAATTACAAATGAATAAACAAGATCACCATGGTCCGTGGTTATGACTGCGCGCTGGAAAACAGATGACGCCTTTTTTAGGCCAAAAGGCATTGTGTGAAACTCAAATCGACCATCAAATGCGGTATATTCCACGGATTAAAGATGAATCGGAATTTGGTGGAAACCACCAGACATGTAAAGTAATTTGCGATTTAATCAGTCAGTCGGCAGTCGGTATTTATCCGAAATCGTATTCGAGTTTAACTCTCTAAAATAAACGTAAAGATGGTCGCTTCCGTTCTTTTTAACAAGCAACAATGTTCTAGCAAAGGGCGAACAGCTTGGCCGAACAATATTATTTATTTATTTAACGTCAACTAAGAGCAGTCTACTTAAAGACTAAAATAAAATAAAATTACAAATATAAATTTAAATTAAAAATATAAGTATGATTTAAGTTGAAAGTAAGGATATTATTTGAATATTTTTTTTAGTTATTTTATTATTATTTAATCATTTAATTATTTATTTTATTAATTAGTTAATCTGGGAATAAAAAGATGATTTTAGTTGATCCAACATTTGTTGCAAAGGATTGGGGAAACCCAATCAGATCAAAAGTAGTGTGTTAATGGATTAAAGCGCTCGTAACGCCCGAGGAGCGCAGTTAACGAATAGGAAGGTTCGAGATCGCTAACATCTAGCTAGGTGAGAAAGTAGTGAAAGTTTAAGGTTATTAGTCGATTGGCTGTTAAATATAATAAAATAGTATTTGTTGTAGTCCGAACATAATACCCTGAAAGGTTCGTGCAAGGCATAGCTCGACCTACAACTAGGAAGAGTTAGTGGAATATAATTTCTCGTTAGTCGGCAAGGGACAGAGAAGTGTAACCGGCTAACCAAGTCATCACTGTCAATGTCGCCTTTAATAAGGTTATTAATAAAAACCACACCAAGCATAGTACGCCGATTGGCTAAGGAAGGTAGATTTAGTAGAAGAAGTCTGTTAGTATAGGAAGGTAGTCTTAAGTTTGAATCCCAATTTAGTCCACGCAATGCGAAAATCAAAAAGTTCTTTTGTACGGATTCAATGCGGTCCTTGTAGGTTGAAAACTGAGGACACCAAACACATGATCCATACTCGAGAATAGGACGCACAAGTGAGGTATAAAGGGTCTTAGTTATATAAGGATCATTAAATTCCTTAGCCCACCTCTTAATAAATCCGAGTACACTCATAGCCTTATTGACTATGGAAGAAATGTGCTCGGAGAACTTGAGTTTAGCGTCCAGGCCTACTCCAAGGTCGTCCACAGAGATAATTCTTTCCAGAGGACAACCACATAAAGTGTAAGATTCGTACTTAGGACTGGCACGAGAGAATATCATCAACTTGCATTTTGGGCTGTTCAGATTTAATAGGTTTGCACCAAACCAACTGTTAAAGTCGGCTTGAAGGGATGAATGACAGGAGGCATCTTTAAATTGAAAACAAAGCTTTACATCATCTGCATACATAAGAGTACGCGAGTTATGTATGGCCGAAGGATAAAAAGCGTAAAAAGAAGGGGACCTAAATGGCTTCCCTGAGGAACACCAGAGGTAACTTGAATAGGGTCAGAAAGAACATTTTTAAAGAAGACTCTTTGTGTTCTGTTGGCCAAATAACTTATAAGCCAGCTTAAAAGATTTGGTGAGAAACCAATAATATTTAGTTTATGTGCAAGAAGGGAGTGATTTACTGAGTCAAATGCTTTACTGAAATTTACTGAAAAATTTTTCTGAAAGCCCTTTATTATAAAGGATGTAAGCTCAAGTAAATTTGTCGTGGAGGAACGACGTTTTAAAAATCCGTGCTGACAAGGAGATATGACGGATCTACAGAAATGCTGCAAGTGAGGAGTTATGAAATTCTCGAAGAGTTTTGGAATAGCCGATAATTTTGAGATAACTCTTTAGTTTAAGGCATCAGACTTGCTGCCCTTCTTGTGAAGCGGTAAAATGAAAGATTCCTTCCATATGGAAGGAAAGGTGGAAGTTTTCAGGGACAGCGAGAAAAGTTTGAGCAATAGCTTAGATAGAGGATCGGCACAGTATCGAAGTACGCAACTAGGAATTCCGTCAGGACCAGGTGAGAAAATTGGTTTTAACAAACATAAATCCCTGAAAATCGAACTTTCGTTTAATTGTGGGGCGAAAATGCCATTTGAACTGGGAATGGTGAAAGGATAAGAATTTACATCGCGTGTTGAAGTTGAGTAGAATTGAAGAATAGAATTGAATTATAAAATAAATTAAGAGCCATATCCATATTGTTACATTTATGAAAATTAGACCAGTCATAACTTGAAATTAAGTAATTAATTTTATCAAAATGAGCTTTACGAAAACAACGTGCTCTCTTACACGGCGTAACTTTTTTATCCAAAAAGTTCAAACCAGTTTTAAAAACAACCTCGAACGTAGGATGATAGGGATCTTCTGGTTGGGTAAGTGGGTGGACTCTAGTCAGAGTTACCATACTCTGATCGGAGACAAAGCATAAATCGAGTGTTCGATTAAGTGAATTATGTATGTGGTTGACCTGCAGCAGAGAAATGTCATGCAGGCCGTCAATAAGATCGTGTTCTTGTGAGGGCAACAGGAAATTTGCCTCATCACTTGGTGTCCAATTACAGTCAGGTATGTTAAAGTCGCCGAGGACTATGAGGTGGTCTTTGTTAGATAACAAATTGAAGATATACTTTATTGCAAGCAAATGTTGAGTGTAGATAAGAATATCAGACGAAGGTGGGATGTACGAGCAGGTTATAAAAACCTGGAGGCCGGGAAGGTGTAATTTTACACAAATGAATTCAATATCATATTGAATATCCGGATGTATATGTTCTGACGCGATATCAGAATTTACGGCAATAAGAACACCGCCGCCCCGCCGATCATGACGATCAAACCTATAAGTTGTGAACATGCTTGGAAAAATTTCAGAGCATAAAATCTCAGGTTTTAACCAAGTCTCAGTGAACACAAGCACATGGGATTCAAACGTAAGGCTATTTAAGAATAACGTAGGTAGCTTGCTACGCAGGCCCCTTACGTTTTGGAAGGTTAATGTAAAACATTTTATTAGTTTTTTGAAGTCGCATTTTTGGAAGTGGTGGCCTGGTTTGGCAAAGGTAGTCTAATCGGTTGACGATTCTTTTTTTTCTTTGCTTCGGATTCTTTAACCACGATATGATCAGGCCAAAAGTTAGCTGAGCATATCTGGTTAAATAAATCGTTCGAGACACTAATTTTAAAGGAGGATATATCCCTTTCATATGAAAACTTGAATTATTCCACCTTTAAATCTTGGGCTTGAGAGCTGACTTGGATATAAGCCATGACATCTGAAGATGTGAGATCAGGGGCTAGCCTCGAAACAAATATGTGCCTCTTCGGTGGAATTCCAGTGACAGGCTCAGGTCCCACAGATATAGGACCAGTGGGAACAGGTTGTGCCGATAATCCCAAAGGCAAGCTTGCCTTAGAGACTATCGGTTGGGTAATTAGTATTTGCGGTCTCACAGGAATAGAAATCGCAGATGGAGGATCGGGCTAAGGCGAAATGAGCTCCACGGGCTTAACAGAGACACTTTTTTGTGCTGCTGATCTCGTAACTACAGGTGAAGTAAACTATAGCAGCGGCAATGTCACTGGTGTGTTGAGTCCTGAGGCTGATAGGCACTAGTAGACGGTTGCTCCTTTTGAGCTGAATTTTTGCGCTTGGGAGACTCATTTAGTAGCTTAAGGCTATTCAATGAAGTGTCCAGCGCGGAGAACTGATCGGCAAGTTTGAGAAAACTACCAAACAGTTCCCTAAATCCCTTCCTAGTTTGGCGCATGAACGATACAAAATCATTCTCAACCTCACGACACGCATCGCAACAATAGTGCAACCCGTTTCGCTTGGCTACAGCATCGGTCGTTGGGCCACTGTAGCCCGCATATTTTGCGTGTGCAATGTTGTTGCAGATCCAACAAGAAATACTTGCCTGAGCAGATTTGATCTGCTTTTGGCAGGTTTTCTTAAAACAGATAATTCCTCCTTCCATTATTAGGGGTGCCCACTATAAAAAATGCACACAACAGAAATAGAGAGAGAGAGAGGAAGTGTTAGGCACACTCAAAAACTGTGATAAAAAGAGCGCGGTAAAAGAGTTTGTGCTGCAGTGCACAACAACAAAGATGTAAGAAAGAGTTAGTGAGAGCCCGAGAAAGACGAAATCGCTCACAAAAGTCGAAATAAAAGAATATTTTGCAGAAGCAATAACAACGTTTCTAAAAATAGAAACATAAACAAATGATGTTGAAAGCAGAAATCGAACAAACTCTTTTGCAAACAAGATTTGTTGGCAAATTAAAAGAGTGCACTCGCGTGGTAAACGTATTTCTGGTTAAGTGATAATGTTAGTAATTTTTAGAGTTATAAAACACAGATTGCTTTATAAATTAGCTAAGCTTCGGAGAGCAAGAAAAAACAGGTCCGTTCACTTTGCAAGAAAATGAATTGGTTATTAGAAATAAAGAACTAAAATTGGAAATCCCCTGAATATACAATATACCTATATTGCAAATCCGTTGCTTTGAATCCTGTTCAATTATAAATGTATATATATACCTTATGTGGCCTGCCACACCCCTCCTGTTTTAGAGTTTAAATTTAAAAATCATCATAAAATCTTATGAGCACTTTTAATTACTATTTACAGAATTTTAAAAACGCCCACTGAAGACATATGGCCAGGCGTAACTTCGCTTCCCGATTACAAAAACACATTTCCTTGTTGGTCAACGAATCAACTAACTAACCAGCTGAAAAATCTTGATGCCAACGGCGTGGACCTTATTCAAAGAATGCTTGTTTATGATCCGGTTCATCGTATTTCGGCAAAGGATATTTTGGAACATGATTATTTTAGTGGGTTCAAATTTGACATAGCCATATCAGAATAATATTATATATTTGATAATTTCATTTGAAAAAATATATTAATCTTTTTAAAAATAAAGTATAAATAATTGTATTCTATATTAACAACAGAACAGACAAGAATGGGAATGGTTAAACTTTGGCTGTAAAAGACGAAATCCATACCAATTTAATTGTGTAATAAGTAGAAGTAGAATAAAAGAGGCTACTCATTTGGCGCATAAAAACATGCAAGACAGCTACAGTTTAGTGCGTTAAGCATTCACATAGTGTAAGAGCGTTAACATAAATAGCATAAAATGCTTTTGAGTATTCATAACGATTTGTAGGAATACTATGGCCGTGTAAGTGCAATGCATCGCACTACTGGCCACTTTGTCTGGCACGCACAGGACAGACAAACTTTACATACAACGCGTAGAAAGCTTTGCGATTATGTGCATACCTAGTACACAATGAACCGACGCGACAGCTCGTTATAATACGCAAGTTCTTATAATTCCGTTGTTGTGTGACTGAGCTGATGTCATCACGTTCAATGTCATCCACGCTCGATAGACTTTTGAAGAACAAAATGGACCAACGATTGCTTGTTGCCAAATTTCACATGCACGCAAGGCATTGATTTGTTGTGCTGGCAAAGGGTGACGGTCCGTGTGTGCACTGTTTTGTTTTGGGATTTCCTATTCACCCCTTTTGAACAAAAATCATTTATTCGATTTAAACAAAACGATTATTATTCCATTCGACCATTGAAAATTGTCAAAAAACGGTATACTAACTTTGTGCAAATATATGTATCAGGCATAAGGAGGCATGGCAGACCCCATAAAGTAGATATATACTTGCTCAGGATCGCTAGCCGAGTCGATTGAACCATGTCTGTCCATCTGTCTGTCTATCCGTCTGTATGAGACAACAGATCTCAGTTATTACAAAAGCTAGAGACACCAAATTTGGTATGGAGTTTCCTATATTTAATAGACAGATCAAGTCCATGTCAAATGTTTGGTGCCACGCCCACCTCTCCCGCAAGTCGGTAATTTACGATTATTAAGCAAAGTATTAAACTTGTAAAGTTCTGCTTTGGTATGTATAAAGCTGAATGCCATATGAATATATTCTCCAAATTACATTCCATCGGATCAATAACACAGGAGTTATTCAAGTCAACGTTTTCAATACAAATATACGAGCCTGTGCGCTGCTACGAGCAGTTGACGTCGACGTTGCGTCGTGCCGCTTTTCTCTTTTCGCTCGTGTGTGTGTGAGTGCGAGCGAGTAAGCTATATATGGTGTGGTTACACGTTTGTAACAGATTTAGAAAATTGGGGTAAGGGTAAGGGTAAGTAAGATTACTGTCAAGCGCTCGACTGTAGCCTTACCCACTTGTTTAGTATATCATTTTGGTTATTGTCTAGAAGACGGATTATTCGCAACACTTAAATAATAAGTTGCTGCACACTGTAAATTGTCAGCTTAACACACATACACATACACAATTTCGTGTAAAATGCGTCGTTTTGTGTACATATCGAAGTATCGAACAGTGTAGAAAAACAGTGAATTGCCAATTTTCTTTCGCTTATGTATATCTTCTAAAATACATAAAATTTCCGTCCTCCGCCTCGGATTTCTAAAACTAACATCGTCTAACGTCTTTGGCTGGTACGAGGAATGCCCCTCAGTACCAAGTCATTTGCCCATCTCCGACCCCATAAAGTATATATATTCTTAATCAGTATCAACAGCCGAGTCGATATAGCCATGTCCGTCTGTCCGTCTGTCTCATCTCAATTGTTATAAGAGCTAGAGCTACCAAATTTTGTAACAATATGTGTTGTTACTGCACGCTTATCAAGTTTATTTTAGATTTTTGCCACGCCTCCACCCGCCCCTATAAATTGAAAAAAAATGGACTACAACTGCAATATTAGCTCTACAGTAACCGTTTTTTATATACGTCATAAATACCATATTGCGGACGTTTCGTGAAAATTTCAGTAAGATTGGACTATAAATATGGAAGATATTAAAGAAATAGTAGTGCCATGTGACCACGTGTTTTGTCTGTTTTATTATGTTAGATATGCAAAATATGCAGGTTCAACTCCGGCGGCAAGCACTTTTTTTTCAATTATATGTACTAAAGTTATTTGCACTGATCATTATTGCAATTTTATAGTAGATTCATAGAAGGCGCAGTGGCCGAGTGGATGTGGTCGTTGACTGTGAAGCGAATGGGTACGGGTTCGAATCCTACTCGGTCCGTTTCGATTCTAGTGGGTTTTTTGAAATTTTCTTTTTTCAAGTATTTAAAATATTTTAAGTTTAGTATTTAATGCATTTGATTAAAAGGAATTTTATGGGAAGTAAGTTGTAAGTTGGTATTAGTTTTTGTCTTGTACGACAAGCTGAATGGTCTCATAATGCAACTTTGCCGGTCCAAATAATAATGTGCTAATGGCGGAGTGGTTATAGTTGCAAACTACGTTTTACAAGCTTTGTGAGGTTCCACGGTTCGAACCCCATCAGGGGCATAATTTTTTTTTGTTTTTTTTTTTTAGCATTATGCTACATGTTCTTTTAAAATCGATGATAACGATAAGGCGAGTTAGAAAAACAAATTTGAGACTGTGAGATGTGTTTTTTCGCAATGTTGTAGCGGGTATACCACAGTCGGGCGCGCTCGACTGTAGCCTTTCCGACTTGTTTTTTTTGTGTTTACGGTTCTTTATTTTATATTTTTTTTTTTATTATTTATAAGTTTTAAAATCTTAATACTAGTTTATTTTGTCAACAATTTATTTTAAACCGTCCTTCGATGAGACGTCCCTAAAAAGATTATTCGCTGGACAGGTAGGTCATTACGGCGAAGACGGGATTGACTGCTGAGATGCGTCAGACTTCTCGCTAGGTGGGTGTGGTGCGATGTAATCTTGACGTAGTATTTCCTCTTGATTTCGTCTATTGCATCTTTGACTGGAGGGATGTTCAAGTCTCGTTGAATGTTTTCGTTTCGAACATACCACGGAGCTTCGGTGATGGTTCTGAGGATCTTTAATTGAGCTCGTTGGACGATGTCAATGTTGCTATTGTAGGTCTTTTCCCATAGCTGAGAGCCATAGGTCCAAATAGGTTTTAGTACAGAATTGTTAAGTAATACTTTGTGGTCCAGACTTAAGCGGGGAGTGTTCGTTGACTTTGTTGTTGTCTGTGAGTTCTAAATAGGTTTTCTTTATCTTCAATGTGCTTCCGCCAAGTGAGACGTCTGTCAAGGTATACTACCAGGTATACTACCTCTTGTGCTTTCGGTATCACTGTGTTGTTAAGCGAAGGTGATGGGCAATCCTGCTTGTTTAGAGTAAAGGTCACGTACTTGCTTTTTTGTTCGGTGACTTTTATTCTCCAATCTGAGAGTCACTTCCCAACGTCCACCAGGTGAAAGCTAATTTCGCTGATGCTTGGATCGTGCATCTGGAGCGGCTAAGAAGGGCGGTGTCGTCGGCAAAAGTGGATGTTGTCAGACTTCTGCTTGTTGGTAGGTCAGCTGAGTATAAGAGGTATAGATTTGGCCCAAGAACGCTGCCTTGGGGGACCCCTGCTCCAATTGGATGGTCATTGGATGTAACAGTATTGCTTCTCACTGCAAACTTCCTTACGTAAAGGTATGACTCGAGAAGTTTGTAAGTGTATTTAGGTTGTTTCAGCTTGATCTTGTACATAAGTCCGTCTAGCCAAACTCATGGGATACACTCATAAAAAGAGCTGTACAGTATTGTCGGTTCCCGAATGCGGTTCTTATTTCTGTTTTTATTCGGTTAACCTGTTCTATGATGTGCTGGTATTATGTTGTGAGCTCTAAGGTACGGGTTGAGTCGGATCAGTCATTTTCAGACATTTTTCAAAAAGCTTTGAGAGACATGAAAGTAAGCTCATGGATCTGTACGACGAATCAGATGTAGGATCCTTTTCGGGTTTAGGAATCATTATGATGATTGATTTTTCCATCTGTCTGGGAAGTAACCAACTTTAGTTATGACGTTGAAGAGCTGGGTTATGTAAGGTAGTTCAATTATAGTTTTTGGGGTTATGAGGTCACAGCCGGTGGATTTCTTTGGATTAGTGTTCTCATTTATGAGTTTTACAATTTTTTTTGGATGAAATACATTTGGCTCATGCTGGGCATTGGGGTCATTTATTAATGTTGATAGTGTGAATGCGTTAGTAGCCTGGTTTGGTTGGAAAACTTTTTCAAGGTGAGCGGCAAACGTGCTGGCCCTGTCTGCGTCACTGCGAGCCCAGCCCTCTCTGGAATTTCTTATTGGCGATACGGTGATAGTCGTTGGACAAAGAATTGGGTGAGCTCTTCACAGTGAATGCTTTGTGATTGTTGTTGATATTTTCTCTTTGTATCGCCGTTTGGCATGCTCTTCTTCTTGTTTCAGGGCTTAGGTTATCTTCTTTGTGGCATCTTTTAGTTTCTGTTTAGCTGGAGGGGGATCTGTAAGTTTGCCATTCACGGACTAAGCGTCGTTTTTCGTGGACTAATTGCTCGATTTGTTTATTTGTCCTTTTTGGATAGGGATCTTATGTGAAAGAATGGATTCCAGTGTTGAGGTTGATCTGTCAATGTTGGATTGGCTGTTGAGTTGTGGGCTTAGAATAATGTGTAAACTGTAATGTGTACACTGTAAACTAATATATTTTCTATACTTAAGCCAATTTGTTTTGTGTGACGTCAATCGGTCAAGTTTTTAAACCGTTTCGGTGAGTCGAACAACATGGATGAGAACAAAGGAGTGATCTGATTATAGCTCTGGCAGGCATTGAGCACTCAACAGGCTGCGAGGAATGTTTTTAGTGATTGCAAAGTCTTTAAGATCAGGCAGTTTGTTGGGGTCTGTTGGCTAGTATGTTGGACTACCAGGAGAAACATGATCGAGTTTGTTGGCGGCTTTTATTATAGTGTTGTAGAGCTGCTTTCCTTTTGGGTTCACGAGGTGAGATTCCCAATGTGTGTGCTTAGCATTATAGTCTCCTCCCGCTAAAAATCTCCTAGTGATTTAAAAAAGTAAGGAGTGTTTCTTCCTTATTTTGAAGCGGGGGGACAATATTCGGCCGCTAGAGTAAGGTTTTTATTGCCCTCCATCTGTATGGTTATAGATGTGGCCTGTAATTATCCATTGTGATAGTGATGCCTCATACTACTCCCTACAATGATCCCTGTCGCTCCATAGGCTTTACCATCGGGTTGATTCGTACCGTAGAAAACGTAGCCATTTATTTTAAAGTTGTATTTGTTTGTAAAGTGTGTTTCCGAGATAAGCATTACGTTGGTGTTTTCCTCGTAAAGGAGTTAGTTCAAGTTTACGTTGCGAAATACCATTAGTGTTCCATATAGCTATACGTAGGGTAGCCATTATTTATTTTGACTGTTGTGATACATGCATTTGTATCAGGTGGTTTTAGTTTCGCATCATTTCATGGATGGTGGTCCTCATAAACGACATAAACACCATCATGCTTTTTTGCAGGGCGTACATCATGGCTTCTATTTTCGTTTCATTTGTTCTGAAGGCTAATGGTCCGTGCTAGACTCGGTGTACGTTGTTGAAGGTTTTTGGTTGCTTGTTTGTGGCTGAGGGCGGCAGTCCAGATTATATGGCATTTGCAAACGTTACTTTGGTGTTTAAGGGGAGTGTTTAGATTTGAATTGATATCACTCAACGTCGGAGTAATATCAATTGTGTTTCATTGAATTATTATTAATTTTTCTTGACCCAGGTGCTTAACCATGTGGCAGAGGTCGCCGCAATAAGTACAAAAACAAATTGGGCTGCGGAGTAAAAATGAGTAGTCAAGTGAGAGTTACTTTTCAAACTGATTTTATTTTCCTCGTTGTGGGGTTTATGAACACGTTTCTTACAAGCTAGGTATTTACTTAGGTTACATGATACATGATAAAAGACAAATGTTAACTATCTAAGTCTAATGATTTCTGCTGATTTATGGCATGCAGATGGTGCAAAATCGTGCATCTGCATGCATAGCGATAAAGGGTCCTTATTTATTAAGTCCGCCTGCATATCAGCGAACGGTCAGTATTGATTCAGTGCATATCAGTAAAGGGTCACTGTTGATTTAGGTGCGTGTGAAAACGTACCCTGTCGCCTATCTGCTTACGATAGCAGTGTGCCTACGTATCATCTGCTGCGTACGATTTTCTGCAGTTATGTAAAATCGTACAGGGAGGAACCCCGAAGCACTTCTTGAAGCTTTCGAAAAGGAGATTTCTGGGTTTGCGTTTGATTGGTTGAATGTAGGCTTTCCTTGTTGAGTCCTTCAATTAGTGGTTCGTGGCTGGAGACGTTTCTTCAGTTCCTTGTGGATTGGGCAGCCCCTGTAGTGTGCTGTGTGGTTTCCAACACAGCTTCCGCAACTTTTCTCGCTAGGTAGGTTTTTGTTTGCTGAGCAGCGTGCAGAGGCGTGGAGATCTCTACAAACTACGCATACAGTGCGCAGTATACAGTAAGATCGGGTGTGGCCATTTTCTTGGCAGTTCGTACATTGTACAGGAGTCTTGCTCTTATGCCCCATTTCTACTGTGATTCTACGATGCTGAAGTAAGTGTAGCTTGTAGATTGGATGAAACGCGTATCTTTTTAGGGGCTTGGTTTCAGGTTCGAGATCAACCTTATAAAGTGGTTGCCGCTTCTTGTAGTTGTTTATGGTGTTAAAAACAGATTTAGCGGAAAACCCCTTTTCCTGTAGGGCCTCCGTAATTTCTTCGGCGACACCTCAGGCTCAATGCCCTTCAAAACAACTTTTAGACCCATGCTGCTTTTAAGCTGGTAGGTGTAATCATTTTTGATGTTCAACTACTTCGTGAGCTCTCTGAAGTTGTCTTCCGTTTTTGTTTGGACTTTAATTTGCAGTTATGTGGAAATTAGTCTTTCCGATGAGGTCAACCAGTTGATTCACTAGAGCGCTTGAGATCTTCACACGTGTACAAATTGATTGGGGCTTTGTCTTCTTCTTTGCAATTTCAGTAGGCTCTGATGACAGGTCGTCGGTGTTCTCTGCCAGAAGCTCGAATCTATTGGTGTTTGTTGGTACTTCGCTAGAGATGGAGTTATTATTGTCACGTGTAATTTTTGGTTTGTTGCCCGTTTTTGTATTTCCTCTTTATTGTGATGTAGCGTTCCATACCAGTTTGCAAGGCCGTCCCTAGGTTTTTGTTTGCATTTAGCTGTGGTGGTAGTGCAGCAGTTTCGTTTTGTTTATTTACATAGGTTGCGAGCGCTGACCCAGTGAGTGCGGCCGTTGACAAAATTGGGTGAGCTGTCTCTACCGTTCCCTTTGTTGTTGTAACTGCCGTTGTGGTAGTTAGTGAGGTCACTGTACTTGTCACTGTCGGTAAGCGAAGTTGTTGTAGTAGCTTTGCGTTGCTGTGGTTGGTTATTTAACGGTAGTGAGGGAGAGCAAGAGCGCGCTCTTTCTTGTATTGTTGGTAGAAGTGCATCTGAGGGGTTTAGGTTCAATGTCGTGGGTTGTGTTGATATAAATGAAAAATAAGCGTTATTCTTTTGAAGAGATTGCCGATGTTCGTCTTGTTGATTGATCTAGCTGGCACTGAGCGCGAATATCGCTTTGGCTGTTGGTTATTTTGTATGTGTTATGTATACAATTAGCTTTTCTTATTATTTGGGAGTAATTAGAAAACACAAACTATATTAGTGCTTTCATCGCACTTAGCGTCAATTTCGCGTTATTTGGAGACTCTGATTATTAAACTTTCACTGGGAAATCGATTACTTTTTGCGGAGCTCGGTTTATACACGTCTGTCACTGTTGAAGTCCTACAGAATCGGCCAATCATCTATCCAGATGTCGGTCCACGGTTATTGTAAATTAGAACAAACTGTTCGTTGACCGTCCTTGGAAGGGATGTTGGCGGTAACACAATTTGGCATTCGGGCATCTGCCGACGGCTCAAACGGCGTTTGCCCAAATTGGGTGCCTTGGGTCGGCGACCGATCTAGCTGTTAACGGCCCACCACCAAATGGTGCTGATCCGAGGTCATACCAAAGGGGACAGATTTCCGGAAGCTTTCGATATTATGAGATTTTTTCAGGCAAATTAAAAAAAAAAAAGAGATCTTTCCGAAAAAAGGCGGATCTGGCAGCTCTACTAGGGGGCTGCTGTCGTTACAGAAATATGCGCCCAATGTGATGGGTGAGATTTTTTGTGCTGGACGATTCGGTAAGAATCTTTGCATCCGATCAGAGCTTCATGCTGTTTTGTTCATTGACGTAGTTTCAGTTATCAGAACTATTTAAATTGAAGGATCTCATCACAAAAATTGCTGTTATGTAACCTAAACTAAAGTAAACCCTCTGGTCATTTATGAATATCGTATCAAATATATATACCGAATTATAATGTGTGGCATACGACAACGTTTACTAAATTCTATTCTTACATTATATACGAATGTATCTTTTTTGTATGGGGTATGTTATATTACGGAAGAAAGCACAACCGTATGCCGTGAATTTTGTTCCTACCAACACATAGTCCGATCCTTATTTGTCATCATCTTCCCTGGGGATTTGCTGATGCAGGTTTCGTTTCCTTTTTTGACTTGTTTTGGGATTCAGTAGTAGTTGATCGGGTTGATTATTAAGCTACTAAACAGAGAACAGCAATATTAGGGGACATAATAAGCATCGCGGGATTGTACCATTAGTAATGACATCAGTCAGGACCCAGACCCCATAGGGACCACTTACAGACACCATTTCCGCCGTTATAGTCTGTCTGGTTGGATTAAAACAAACAACACGTATCTGTTCTGTCGCCAGACCTGTTCCACGGCCATACTGACCGCTACAGTGGAGCCAATAGCGTCGTTGAACCCACCGACTAAGCAAGACCCTACACAAGAAAACGCGGATAGGAGATAGAATATGCATGCAATAAAAAGAATATCGAAGAAATAATATTACTAATTACGTGCTAGATAGAGAAGAATTAAAGACTTCATAGTAGCAATAGAGTAAGTGCCAGCTATGACGTGTTGAAGTTTATTGTAGTCCGAACATAATACCCTGAACGGATCGTGCAGTGCATAGTTCGATCTACAATAAGGAAGAATTAGTGGAAGATAATTACGAGTACTTCTGCATGGGACAGAGAAGTGAAGCTGTCTTACAAGGGCCTCACTGTCAATGTCACCTTGCATTAGGTTGTTAATAAATAATACCCCTAGCATGGTTCTGCGATTAGTTAGGGAAGGCAAATTTAATAATAAGAGTCTATTGTTATTGGAAGGCAGTATTAAATTTTCATCCCAACCACGTAAAGCAAAAGTAAAAAGTTCTTTTGTACGGACTCGATGCGTTCTTTATGAATAGTGTACTGGGGACACCTACGCATGAACCATGTTCAAGAATAGGACGAACAAGTGAGATGTAGAGGGTCTTTGTAAGACAAGTATCGTCAAATTCCTTAGACCATCTCTTAATAAAGCCTTGGACACCCATGGCTTTATTGACCATATTAGAAATATGATTGGAAAACTTTAGTTTTCGGTCCAAACGGACCCCCAAATCATCAACTAGGGTGATTCTTTCCAAGACACAACCACAAAGAGAATAAGAAGTATACATTGGACTGGCTCGAGAGAATGTCATCAGCTTGCATTTAGAGCTGTTCAGGTTTAAAAAATTGGCACAACACCACGAATGAAAACTACTTAGGTCGGCTTGTATGTGTGAGTGTTCCCCCATGTATTGACAAGAGAAAATGTACAAAACTTCATTAAAGAACAGTGATAATTGATAAATTCGACACTTTTCGCATGAATTTTATGTGTCTGTGTACACACACTTGTGAAGCAGTGAAAAAGTTCATTGAACAGTACTATTTGCTAATGTAACCAACACTTGTATTTTATACCCGCTACTCATAGAGTAGAAGGGTATTATAACTTTGTTCAAACCGAAATGTATGTAACAGGCAGAAGGAGACATCTCCGACCCTATAAAGAATATATATTCTTGATCAGTATCAACAGCCGAGTCGACATAGAGATGTACATCTGTCCATCCGTCCGTGTGAACACCTGGATCTCAGCTATTATAAAAGCTAGAACGTTGTGAACTTATTCTATAAATTGCAACTCGATCGGATAATAAACATAGAAGTACGCAAGTTAAAGTTTTCTATTAATTTGTGATGCTTTGCCTGCAAGCGGCTGCCAGCCATGTGCGTTTTCGATCTTTTTAATGCGAAAATGGTTATGTGAGAGTATGAGATCGAAATAGTAATTTAGCAGCACAGCCAATAGTTGCGGCGTTAGTCAAATGTGTTGAGCAGTCGAAAATCAAGGAACATCAAGCACAAGAGATGGAGGTTCAATCCCTGAGAAAGCCAGACGGCGGTTTTACGTTTATTATACCCGCTACTCATAGAGTATATATTATAACTTTGTTCAAACCGAAAATGTATGTAACAGGCAGAAGGAGACATCTCCGACCCCATAAAGTATATATATTCTTAATCAGTATCAACAGCCGAGTCGATATAGCCATGTCCGTCTGTCCGACTGTCCGTCTGTCTGTCTGTCTGTCTGTCCGTCCGTGTGAACACCTGGATCTCAGCTATTATAAGAGCTAGAGATACCAAATTTTGTGACACACACATTGTATGTGTTATTACTGCACGGTTATCAAGTTTATTTTAGATTTTTGCCACGCCTCCAGCCGCCCCTATAAATTGAAAAAAATTTACTATAGCTGCAATATTAGCTCTACAGCAACAGTTTTTTATATACATTATAAATACCATATTGCGGACGTTTCGTTAAAATTTCAGTAAGATTGGACTATAAACATGGCAGATATTAAAGAAATAGTAGTGCCATGTGACCACGTGTTTTGTCTGTTTTATTTTGTTATTTATGGAAAATATGCAGGTTCAACTCCGGCGGAAAATTTAAATTGAACTTTTATTTTGATTGATTTTTTGTAGGTTATATAATTTTGCTATTACTAAAAAATATTTATGCAGCCTTTTTTAATGGTCCGGATATTTGCAGCGTAAATCACATTCTGCCAAATATCGAGAAGTGTTCTTAATATTTTGGGTGTGTGCCTCAGTTTACGAACCCACAAAATGAATGATATGGTTAACAGCTAAATGTTTGTATTCATGTTGATCGAGATAATTATACGTTTTTTAACAGTCTGATACAATGGTGGTGCAAGAAAGAAATTATCCTTTATAATTTTAAATAGTCTCTTTTTTCATAAATCTCTTTCTATTCGCACAAACATCCACTACCCCTCCATAATCCGTCTGCGGTTATACTTCCGTTTTCCCACCTAAGTCTCGTGAACTTCCATAAATTATCCCCCTCCTTCTAACATCCCCCCACTATTCTCTACTGCCCAATCTACTAGGACTTCGCTATAGAAGCTCTGCCAGTCAAGTTGGTCAGTCTAAAATTAAGGCATATGCAACCAAGTCCGTTATTCCTATGATCGGAATCCTAGAGGTCTCAAAAAAGGTGCCGATTCGTAAACTCACTACTTCTTCTTGCGACTTTTAGTCACATACTCTCCTTGCTGACACCTCCATTGATGGTCAGCACTAAGAGTGCAAGGCTCTACTTAACTGGGACATTCATGTGTATTCTCAACAACTCCATGGTCTTGTAAAAATTGTATTTTGTCGAAATCACTCATTTTTAAAAACGGGTGATGTATATTGTAGCATGTGGAATTGCTGTTTTGTATATACCACTAGTATTGACTATATGATAGGCTAAGAAGGTTCGTGCACTTCTGGCTTCTCTCTGGTCTAAGCTCGTCGGATGGGGTGTGGGTTCTTTTCTTGCCTAAACATATACGCGCTAAGGGGAAAATAATGATCAATTGCACTACGGAAATGAAAATCGACAACTAAATTGTAATTAAATAAACCACACTGTTTACGGATGCTGTATGCTGGTTATATTGTGCTAGGATACTAAGATGTTGATCGTATCCCGCTCTGTACCCTCCCTACCATGATAGCTCGCGGACTTCTCGGCTATCCCTTGTTCAACACTATGTATAAGTATTAAATTTCACTATTATGGGCGTTCATTTGGTCGGCGATGAACCTCATTAAATTATTAAAGTGGCATGATTAGATGAACATTATAATTCGAGTTTTTATTCACTAGGTTTAAAGCATTCCAATGCGAAGATTTTTAGAGATTTCATATTCAATTTTAAGGCTAATAACAATTCGTAACGAAAAGAGTAAGAAAATATATGAATGAACGCGCAGTAGCTTAACCTCTTCTCACAACAATGGCATTTTATAATAATTTCATATGGATATACATTTATATGGACCACACCTAAACAACATAACTACATTGGCAATGCAGATGGCATACCGTAGACGATATCAATTTATATATATTTGGTTACTCACAGAAAATATCCGCTTGATCGATGGGCCCGTCGAAGTAGCTGCTGTGCTGTTTTGGAAGAATGTCAATGTAGTTATGTGTAGTTATGTGTCCATAACTATATGCCTGTATTCAGGTGCTACTGCGAGTTGTACATGTTTCAAATTGCCTTAGGAATATAAGTGTACGAAAGACGTTATTAGATAGAGTTTAATTGAAAATATTTGAAAGAAAATGTATTTATACTACTGCGATACTTTTGTTGGCATGCAGCCTTCGGGCTGCCGTCAAAGACAGAACGCCTCAGCGTTTCTCTTCGCTGCTGGGGTTTGAAAAGCCTATGCCAGGCTGTTATAATTATATGACTCCGGTCTGCAACTATATAAATCCCGATACTTGTAGCTCTCAAACTATAGTGGCGTTGCGGTCATCTAAATGACGTCGGAGTCACGTCGAATTAGGAAGTCGCATCCGTGGTCAACCGATATACATATAATTTTGGCGCGTTCCCGCGAGACTAATATACTGCAGTGTCCGAGTAATTCCACTGTTTCGCCACTCAGTGCACAGTTTTGCAGTGTCTGAGTGATTCGCCCCAGTGTACAGTTTTGCAGCCACTGGGGGCTCCTATGGACACGACCAGGCCTGGCTTGTAGCTGACAGCGTGAAAACGCTTTTCAAGGCCGGCCGTGTTTAAATCAAATGTCGTGGCTATGAATAAATATATAATTAGCATTGACTATTTGTTTAAATTTCACTTAATATCACCTTTTTGTATGTATACACAATTCCTTTCAAACTGTGCAGTCGCTCTGCTGGCAAAATTACGCAGCAATTAGCGCTGCTATTTTAGAATGATCCAGAACTTCGCTTTTAATATAAAATTTAATAACTCTCTTTAAAGTATTTTATGAATATATTATTTAAATATATTCTTTGCAAGAGGTTTGATTTTTATACAGACGTTTCGGTACAAGTCTCGCTGTGATCTGATTAAAAATGTGAATGCCGTTGAATTCGCCCTCTTTTATAGACAACGAGAGAGAACATTTGTCGTTCCAATGCACGCGGTATTTGAACGGTTGTTGCCAAAAGTAACGGTTGATCGTCTTATTTCTTTATGATCCCCTTTTCTATCTGCATTATGCGAGAGCATGGAAATGAGACGACGGCGAATTGGGAATTGTCACTTGAGTGCGGCGAATTATTTGAGTGCCTTTTGACAATTTGAGTTAAAGAGAGTTTAATGAGTGCAAGCTAGACAACGGCCACTACCCCACAGATAATACTGCGACAGATGTATCTCGAGTAGTCATTATCTGAAGAAAAACAGTGCAAGGGTCGAGCTTACATTAGACTTTGATGTCTTTTAAGTGGTAAACATCTAGCTTTTTACCTGCTTCGTTCTGTAACTCATAATATGCTGGACTAAGTTGTTTAGCTACTGAAGCCTTTACAAATACAGGGGCAAGTTTACTGCTGAAATTCTTAGCCGCGCTGCTCTGCGCGAAATTTCTGGCATAAACTGTGTCTCCTACTTTTAGTCGAAGGGATCTACTTCTTAGATTGTATCGTCGAGCGTTTATGTCATGAGTGTGGTCTATGTTAACTTTGGCCTTTGCGCGCGCCAATTGCATCACGTCTGGCCGCTTCAAGGTTGTGTCGTCGGACAACATATTCAGCTTGCGCAAAAGTTCATAATCTTGCCCATTGAGCATCATATTTTGTCCGAAGCATAGATAATACGGAGAATATCCGGTGCTTCTATGAATATTAGCTCTTATTGACGCATTAATTTCATTTAGATTTATATCCCAATTGATATGTTCTTCACCAATGTACGCTCTGATGGCAGCTAAGACTGACCGGTTCAACCGTTCGCTTGCATTCGCTTGTGGCGAATAAATGGATGTACAAATCTGGGATACTCCAAACTGAGTCAGAAATGCTTTGAAATATCCTGATTTGAATTGCGATCCATTATCTGTTAATACAGTCTCTGGGACTCCAAAGGTATAAAACACATTTTCCAAAAACTCGCAGATCTTGCTGGATGTGAATTTCTTTAATGGTTGTAGGAAGTGAAATTTAGTATTGTGATCCACCACAATCAAAAGTCCTATGTGTCCACTTTTTGATCTAGGATTTGGGCCTAAAATGTCCAAATACAACTTTTGGAAAGGTCTGTCTGATGACATTGGCTTTGCCATTGGAGGTCTAAGAATCATATTTGCACTCTTAGTAGATTTGCATATTGAACAGTTTGCTACGAAATTACGAATTTGCGTAACCATGGCCAAAATAGATAGCGTTTTAACTTAGCGATAAGTCTGGCTGTACCGCAGTGGGCTGAATCTGGAGGATCGTGTGCTCTATGAAGAACATCGTTTATCAAACCATTTGGAATCCAAAGTTTCCAAGATTCTGCTTCCTGCTTTTCTTCTCCACTAGCAAACTCTGTTCGTTTGTATAAAAAGTCATCACAAATTTTCAAATCCGGCAGTTTAGATTGATTCTGAATGACGCTTTTCAATAAATTGAGGTATTCTGGTGATTTAAATTCCTTAGATTTTAAGTCAATTATTGGAACAGCATCTGCAAATTCAGAGACTTCGTTTTCGTCTCGGCGCGATAAAGCATCGACAACGACATTATGAGAACCTTTTCTATGCTGGATTGTACATTCTAAACCGCGTAATTGCAATGACCATCTGGCCAAGCGCCCTGTAAGATCTTTTTGGTTCAACAACCATTTCAGAGAAGCATGGTCAGTGATTACTACAAACGCTTGTCCTTCTATGTATGAACGGAACTTTTGTACGCCTTTTAGGACAGCTAAACATTCTAGCTCAGTTACCGTATAGTTGCGTTGTTGTTTGGTTAATTTAACCGACATATATGCGATTGGTAACTCCAAGCCATCAACGCTCAGTTGAGCTAACACGCAGCCGAGTCCATGCAGACTGGCGTCGCACAACAATAAAAATGGCTTTGAGAAATCTGGTGGACTCAGAATGGGTGCTGATGTTAACTTGCCTTTCAAAATCTCGAATGCTTCTTGAGCTTGTGGATTCCACTTGAATTGCTTATTTTTCTTTAAAAGTTCTGTCAGTGGCAGAGTAACAGAAGCATAGCCGTCGACGAAACGTCGATACCATCCTGTCATACCGAGAAATCTTCTCAATTGTTTGACAGTAGTCGGTATCGGGAATTCGTTTATTGCCGTGAGCTTTCCTGGGTCTGTTTTTATTTTACCGTGTCCTATGATAAATCCAAGATATTTTATTTCTTGCATACAAAATTTGGACTTGGCGATATTTATAGTCAGGTTCGCATTGCGCAAGTAACCTGCTATTTCGCTTAAGAGTACCATATGGGATTCAAAATCTTCCGAGAGGACTAATATATCATCCAAGTAAACGAATACTCTCGTGCGCAAATGTGCGGGAATAACCTGATCCATTAATCGAACTAAGGTTTGTGCAGCGTTGCACAGTCCGAACGGCATCACTTTGTATTGATACAAAGGGCGATTTGGAATTGTAAACGCCGTTATTTGGCGTGATTTCTCCTCAAGAGGGATTTGCCAGAAGGCATGCTTCATGTCTAGGCCTGTAATGAAACGAGCGGGTGGTAACCTGCTAAGTATTCCATCAACGTGTGGAAGAGGATATGCATCCTTGCGGGTGCATTTATTAATCTCTCTTGAGTCCAGGCATAAGCGAACTTTGTCTCCTTTTCTCACGAGGACACAATTGCTACTCTGATTTGCTTCATCGTTCTGCATCGCACGTTGTGCAGACCTCGTGGTCATACCTCTACGTGTAGTGCCGCCTCTGCGGTTTTTATTATTACGTCTATTGCTGTTATGATCTGTGTTCTGATCAGGCGCTGGTAATATAGGGTCAGTGGCGTTGCCTGCTGCATTTAATTCAGCGGCCAAATTATTGTTTGACAATGATAACTGTCTGGCTCGGCAAGGATTTTTACATGTGGGACAAATATTTGTATGTTGCAACGCCCTCTGTATACACTCGTGATGAAACCTATGTTGGCATGGGGACGTTGCTATTAAATTGTTTGGTTGCATTGGCTGGTGGCAACAGCCGCAGAAGGGGTCTTGTTGTTGTAAAATATTACTGAGATCTTCTGTGCTGTGTCTTACTGACATATTTATAGTTTTTCTTTTTTTTTTCATATAATTATTGGTTCATCGCTTTCCAAAACAAACACTCCATAATATGTTTAAAAATATAACCTGCATACAGCTTATTGAAATCTAAAGGATACTATTGCTCTACTCAAGACTGACTGTTGCTAATATTGGTCGAGTCCCCCCAAAAATATTCTAGGTGCTCGCGGTTCCTAATATTTGCTATCGAAAGCCTTATAGTAGCTCATTATTTAAAGGAAAATTATATTTAGCAAATTTTGCCGTCACTGAATACAGGCTCAGTATGGTCGACTGACCCGAATAAAACGAGAGAGATCGCGATTCCGATATATGAGATTCTGTAACCTTGATGCCATATTGCTATACACATTCTCCCATTTCTAAAAATGGAGATTTCCAAACATGAAAATTATTCGGCAACTTCCAGACTTATCTCAGTCGATTCATCCAAATTTATGAATTAAAATCGCAATTCGCGAAAATAAGTTGCTGGACTGCATAACATCAAATCTGAAAAAAATCATTTCGTTTTGAATTTTCTAAAAGATGAAATTTTTAATGGCTGCATTCAAAGAGCTTTTTGAAAGGTCGAACGCGATGTTATGTCGATATTAAAGGATTCCTATTTCGATTCTTTAAGGCTATTCTTGGGCTTGTATACATATTGCAGCCTGAAGACCATGCCCCGTCTCTTGATTAAGATTAACACAACAAAGAATTCCGAAATTTTGACTGTACTGATCAAACCTTTCGGGTTGGGCCTCAATTACTTTTATAATTGATGAGAAGTAAGGTCTGTAAATTTTGATAACCCTCGAGCTTCACGCTTAAAAGCCAATTATTTCTAAAAATAAATATTTTCAACAAATACTTGGCTAAAAGGAAATCCTCCCTTGCTCTAATTACTGTCTGTAATTGATAAAGGAATAGGATCTGAAACTTTTCCATACCTCTCGGGCCAATTATTTTTCTGTAATTTTCGGGCCCCCATGTTGGGCGCCAATTATTTTTCTGTAATTCTCGGGCCCCCATGTTGTGCGCCAATTATTTTTCTACCCTATGTAGCGTGTGGAATTGCTGTTTTGTATATACCACTAGTATTGACTATATGATAGGCTAAGAAGGTTCGTGCACTTCTGGCTTCTCTCTGGTCTAAGCTCGTCGGATGGGGTGTGGGTTCTTTTCTTGCCTAAACATATACGCGCTAAGGGGAAAATAATGATCAAGTGCACTACGGAAATGAAAATCGACAACTAAATTGTAATTAAATAAACCACACTGTTTACGGATGCTGTATGCTGGTTATATTGTGCTAGGATACTAAGATGTTGATCGTATCCCGCTCTGTACCCTCCCTACCATGATAGCTCGCGGACTTCTCGGCTATCCCTTGTTCAACACTATGTATAAGTATTAAATTTCACTATTATGGGCGTTCATTTGGTCGGCGATGAACCTCATTAAATTATTAAAGTGGCATGATTAGATGAACATTATAATTCGAGTTTTTATTCACTAGGTTTAAAGCATTCCAATGCGAAGATTTTTAGAGATTTCATATTCAATTTTAAGGCTAATAACAATTCGTAACGAAAAGAGTAAGAAAATATATGAATGAACGCGCAGTAGCTTAACCTCTTCTCACAACAATGGCATTTTATAATAATTTCATATGGATATACATTTATATGGACCACACCTAAACAACATAACTACATTGGCAATGCAGATGGCATACCGTAGACGATATCAATTTATATATATTTGGTTACTCACAGAAAATATCCGCTTGATCGATGGGCCCGTCGAAGTAGCTGCTGTGCTGTTTTGGAAGAATGTCAATGTAGTTATGTGTAGTTATGTGTCCATAACTATATGCCTGTATTCAGGTGCTACTGCGAGTTGTACATGTTTCAAATTGCCTTAGGAATATAAGTGTACGAAAGACGTTATTAGATAGAGTTTAATTGAAAATATTTGAAAGAAAATGTATTTATACTACTGCGATACTTTTGTTGGCATGCAGCCTTCGGGCTGCCGTCAAAGACAGAACGCCTCAGCGTTTCTCTTCGCTGCTGGGGTTTGAAAAGCCTATGCCAGGCTGTTATAATTATATGACTCCGGTCTGCAACTATATAAATCCCGATACTTGTAGCTCTCAAACTATAGTGGCGTTGCGGTCATCTAAATGACGTCGGAGTCACGTCGAATTAGGAAGTCGCATCCGTGGTCAACCGATATACATATAATTTTGGCGCGTTCCCGCGAGACTAATATACTGCAGTGTCCGAGTAATTCCACTGTTTCGCCACTCAGTGCACAGTTTTGCAGTGTCTGAGTGATTCGCCCCAGTGTACAGTTTTGCAGCCACTGGGGGCTCCTATGGACACGACCAGGCCTGGCTTGTAGCTGACAGCGTGAAAACGCTTTTCAAGGCCGGCCGTGTTTAAATCAAATGTCGTGGCTATGAATAAATATATAATTAGCATTGACTATTTGTTTAAATTTCACTTAATATCACCTTTTTGTATGTATACACAATTCCTTTCAAACTGTGCAGTCGCTCTGCTGGCAAAATTACGCAGCAATTAGCGCTGCTATTTTAGAATGATCCAGAACTTCGCTTTTAATATAAAATTTAATAAATCTCTTTAAAGTATTTTATGAATATATTATATATATTATTTAAATATATTCTTTGCAAGAGGTTTGATTTTTATACAGACGTTTCGGTACAAGTCTCGCTGTGATCTGATTAAAAATGTGAATGCCGTTGAATTCGCCCTCTTTTATAGACAACGAGAGAGAACATTTGTCGTTCCAATGCACGCGGTATTTGAACGGTTGTTGCCAAAAGTAACGGTTGATCGTCTTATTTCTTTATGTTCCCCTTTTCTATCTGCATTATGCGAGAGCATGGAAATGAGACGACGGCGAATTGGGAATTGTCACTTGAGTGCGGCGAATTATTTGAGTGCCTTTTGACAATTTGAGTTAAAGAGAGTTTAATGAGTGCAAGCTAGACAACGGCCACTACAATATGGACACGTCCTTTCCATGTCTTTAAACTTAAAACATTATTCTTAAAAAGATAAGGAAAATAAATATATTTATTAATTTACCTTGTTCTCAATAAGTAGAAATTAAGAATAATTAATTAAGATAATAATTGTAAAGAATGTGATGAAACGTTCCAGACAATAATAGTTCTCTAAACACGATAGCAGTCAAAAGTAAAAAGCAACAAATACACGGTTTTTCTCAGAATTTCCATTCAAAAAACAAAGGCGTGACGATACGCCAAATACTCGCTGGGGGGACGACCGAGCCGTTTCCCGTCGTACAAGCCCGACATTTAATCGGCCACTCCTGCGCTGGCGGCGAACCCGACTCAGTAATGGGGTGTTGACGGCTCGTCTCCTCCTTAGCCAACGGCGTCATGGGCAGGAGTCCCACACTCTGAGTCTCCCTGATTGCTGTAGTGGCCCGACTATTTGGGGAAAGTTTCACACCCTGCGCAACAAAATCTGCCACGGCAGGAAGCCACTCCTCCGTCTCCGTTTAATAGTTGGCGGTGTCGATGGGTCGGTCATCGGCGGCAGAAACGGACCTTCCTGGGAGGCACTCAACCGTCTCCGTGGAGTCATCGTTGATATCAACGGGTCGGGGCTCTTATCGCGGTACCAAGGGAGGCATTCCATCGAATCTTACTTTCCAATCGTGGGCTAGAGACAACTGATGACTCGATGACTGACGACTCGTAAACTGGGTCCCATTGTCACAGACTAGCATTTTTTCCACTCCAAACCTGACCAAATTACGTTTCCGGAACGAGCGCAGCAGGTATACTGGCCCTACGAAGTCCGCACAGAGTACGTCAAATGGCGCGTGTACCTGTCGTGTGTGCATTCGCCTGGAAGGAACTTTTGGCAGGTCTCGCATTTCTTACAACGTCGCGAAAAAAGCCCGGTCAGTAATATCGCTGGCGGATCATGTTCAGTGTCTTCCGCACTGCCAAATGTGCTGCTGTTGGTTGATTGTGACATTCGTAAAGTACTCGTTGGCGTAATGGCTTCGGTACGCATAACTTCCATGGCGTGCAATCCTCGTCATCCGGCCGAAATCCTCCTTGTCGATATAACTGCTCGTTCTCCCTCTGGTTATCTGGGTACTTGTCTGGTTCTTTGTCGATCAGCGCCAGTTTCCGGGCTATCCACGCACATGGTGTGTTTTCCTGTGTGACCTGTTGTAACGTCCTCAAGGGTCGTCTCGACAAAGCGTCGGCTACCACGTTCTGGTCCACGCGACGGTAGTGTATGGTGAAACAGAATTTTTGGAGCTATAACGCCCAGCGTGCAATCCTTCCAGTGGGGTTATCGATGCTTTTCAGCCATTTTGACGCCAGATGATCAGTGATTACGTCGAACTCGTATCCTTCCAGATAGTAACGCAACTTTCTTGTGGCCAGTACAATGGCCAAACATTCCTTCTCCGCAGTCAAGTACCGACTCTGGGCGACGGAAAGATGCCGGCTTGTGTACGCGATGACTTGTTCGGTTCCATGGATCTGTTTCCTCAGGACCGCTCCTAGGCTGATGTCGCTCGCATTCGTCTGAAGGGTGATCTGCTTGTCAAAGTCTGTGCAGGCTACTACTGGTGTTCGCGTGTGATAGCGGCGTTCTTGCAAGGATCAGTGTGGATTCCACCTTTGCTTACCTGATGCCCCAAGTAATTTATATTCCGGAATAAACTGCACTTGGCCTTATTCGGGCGCAAGTTTGCGGGAGCGCCCCACCACGATAATATCATCGAGGTACGCGAACGCGTGTAGTTCCATGTCTGGTCCGATGACTCCTTCCAATGCCCTCTGAAATGTAGCCGGAGCCGAGTGTAGTCTAAACGGCATTACCTTCCAGTAGAAAAGAACTCTGTCAGGTACCGTGAATGCGGTGTATTGTCTGTAGCTCCGGGCCAAAGGTATTTGTCAACACCAACTCTTCAAGTCCAACGTGGAATTGTACTTCACGTCCTTGAGTTTTTCCAAGATGTTCCCGTCTTTTTATACCCTTCGACCATTGAAAATGGTCAAAAAAGGGTATACTAACTTTGTGCAATGTATGTAACAGGCATAAGGAGGCGTGGCAGACCCCATAAAGTATATATATTCTTGCTCAGGATCACTAGCCGAGTCGATTGAGCCATGTCCGTCTGTCTGTCCGTCTGTCCGTCTGTCCGTCTGTCCTGCTGTCCGTCTGTCCGTCTGTCTGTTTGAGACAACGGATCTTAGCTATTAAAAGAGCTAGAGACACCAAATTTGGCATGGAGGTTCCCATATTTCCCAAGCAGATGAAGTTTATTTCAAATGTTTGATGCCACGCCCACCGCCCCCGCAAATCGGTAATTTGTGATTATTAAGCAAAGTATTTAACTTATAAAGTTCTGCTTTGGTATGTATAATGGTAAATGTCATATGAACATATTCTCCAAATTACAATCCGATCGGACCAATAACACAGGAGTTATTCTAGTCAACGTTTTCAATACAAATGTACGAGCAGCAGCCTGCGCGCTGCTTTGAGCAATTGACGTCGACGTCGACGTTGCGTCGTGTCGCTTTACTCTTTACGCGCGTCGCTGTATGTGTGCGAGCGAGTAAGCTATATGTAGTGTAGTTACACATTTATAACAGATTTAGAAAATTGGGAGAAGGGTATCTTACTGTCGAGCGCTCGACTGTAGCCATATCCACTTGTTTCCCCTAAGTTCAATGGGTGCACTGTATGGGCTCCTGGAAGGCTCGATCCTACCATCTCGCAAAAATTCATCAACTTGCTCGTTTATGATCTTCTGCATGACCTGGTTTATAGGAAAGTATTTCTGTTGAAGAGGATACTCATCCTGCATCATGATGGTGTAATCCGCAATGGTTGATACCCCCACCAAACGATCGAATTAAGCTAGCTCAGACTGTAGAAGGGCCTCCACCTGTTTTTCGTCTGTCCTGCTTCTGTCTCCCGTGTCTTGACGCCTCTCAACGCGGCATGGTTGGTCGTATACCTTTTCTTTTGGCTTCGCCGCTTAGTCTGGGCACCTATGGTGGTTCGGTCCTCTACGTCTGTTTGGTGTGCTCATCCGGGTAGCCATACGCTCGCTTTTGAAACTGAGTGTAGTTCCGGTGTCGATCGTGGCATTCGTCGCTGTCTCCTCGATTAAGACATGCGATGACACGGCCATTTCTGCACCTCAGAGGTGTTTTTTCTGGGAACTTTGATGTGGCTTCTCCAAAGTGTTCCCCAGTGGTTGAAGACGCGCAGCATTTCGCGACGTACATATGCGGCAACAGTCCACCGTGCGTACGTTACGTCATCCACAGTCCCAGCAGAAGAGGACTCTTTCGTTGTTGCAATCCGTCTTCATGTGCCCGGTGTGAGACCCGTGTATAAATTTCAATTTATTGTGAGACCCGTGTATAAATTTTAATTTTGGTGAGCGAATTGCTTATACATCACAAGATAGGATTTGAATTAAAGGAATGCAAATTCAAATTTAAATTCAATTTATGGTTATCACCACACCCGATCTGGCAATTCTGAATTGAAACGAGTCTGGCAACTCAATTATCGGCCGACCTGCTCGATCAGTGTTGGCAAGTGGAGTGGCGATATATCATATCATATATATCGATATATGTTCACCTATCGTGTTCGATATTATTTTTTCTCTTCTCTAATTGAGAAAAACTTGGAGAACACGCGTCGGTGCAAAATTTTCAAATCCAAAGCAACTAAAGTGATCAGTCAAAAAGTGTATAAGTCTACTCAAAAATTGTTGAGTGTGTACATCATAGCTTTTACTGTTTATATTGTGGGTGTTCGAGGCTGGACATGAGTATAAGCTTTCCAAAGCATTGTTTTGCAGCTTCTAACCTCGTCTTGCTTTCCAGCGAGACACCGCTTGTGCCCAGAGGAGCGCTGGCGCTCACGCGCCTTTTTCCTGGTAGGCTAGCTATAGTTGTTGTTTGCTGTTTTTGGTTAGTGGTAAAAAAAAAAGTTGTGCTTAGGCAACCACCTGATGTGCATATTTTTTCTCCTCATAGGCTGTATGGTTTCCGAAGCTGAACTTCGGGTAATAGGGAACCGGTAAGGTCGGATTATAGAACAGCGTGTAAAATTCCGGGGACTTCCGGAAGGAGTATCGGACACATCTACAAAATTTTATTGTTACAAACACGCACACATTGACTAATTGTACACCAATACATTCAATTTCATACACAAATACGTACTTGACGAAGTAAGAGAGTTTTTTCTGATACGGATGTGATTTAGAGCGCTGCGCGCAATTCCTCTATAATTGAAGTGAGCTTGGCCAGAACAATTTGCTCCCGTGCAGATCCAAATAGTGGTGATGTGCGGAACATACTAACCAGGATGTGTGGCAGAATAAATGTGCTGCTATCTGCGTTCGAAACCCAGCGTCATGTCAGCAGAGAGACTAAAGGCGCACTTATTCAGCTCGCGGTTCTCAGTAATAGGGCAATCGAACTGCATGAAAGCAACGTAAAGGAGGTACGATCTACGACCATTTCTACGCAGACAGAGGCGCAAAAGACGAGCAAAAAGGCCACACACGCAGTGCAGGTGCCAAAGGTCCAGGTGCCCAAGGAACAGGCGCCCAAATTGGGTAACCATACGGGAGGCAGCATAAAAGAAGCAATGACCAAAACCAGTGCAAAGGTGTTCAAGTCGGAAAGCTATGCATCTGTCGCCAAGGATGCTAGCTCGGGAGGTAAGTGGTCCAAGGTGAACCCTAAGCGCCTGCGGAAAAAGACAGAGGCACTGATTGTAAATAAAACGGGAGAGGCTTCCTATGCAGAGATGCTCCACAAATTAAAATTGGACCCTTGCTTTAGCGAATTGGGCAAACATGTCCGAAAAATACGCAGAACACAGCAAGGGGAGCTGTTACTGGAAGTAGTGAGGAAAGCCTTTGAAAGCATACCAAAGTTCAAAAGTGAGCTAGAAACGACGCTCAAGGAGATGGCTTCTGTGCGTACGGGTGCACACAAAAAAGCGCTACATGTAGTGGAATAGACGAGGCCACGACAGCAGCTGAATTTCAAAGCTGCCTGGTCAACCAATTCCAGGGCATCCATTTAAATCCAGAGGATGTCAAGAGTCTTCGCAGAATGCGGGATGGGCAGTCCTAATGAACGCGAAGGATGCGATTTCTGTCCTTGAACAGGGCACGGTTGGATGGTCAAGGTGCCGCATTATCCAGGACGTCCGGCCCACGAGATGCTACAGGTGCCTGGGTTACGGACACCGAGCAACCACCTGCAAGGCGACCGATCGGGCAGACAGCTGTTTGTGATGTGGTGAGCGAGGTCATAAGGCAGAGGGGTGTGTTGCACTACCAAAACGCCTTATTTGCAGCAACGAGGTGGATAGGAACCACCCGACGGGTAGTTTAGCATGCCCGACTTACAGAGCGTGCCTAAAGGAAGCTAAAGGCCATCAAAATGCAGGACGAAATTATGTTTATACAGCTCAATGTGAACCATTGCGCAGCTGCTCAGAGCCTACTGGCTCAAACTGCGGCGGAGCGCAATGTAGATATCATGCTGCTGAGTGAACCCTACTCTCCTGCTGGGGGAAATTCCTCGATGATTATGGACGAGACAGGCAAAGCAGCTATCAAATGTTGCAGCCCTCTACACGTGCAGGAACTGGCTGCCTCGCCGATGCGTGGAATTGCATATGCGAGGATAAAAGGCGTGCACATGTACAGCTGCTATGCTCCGTCTAGCGACAGCCCGGACCAGTTTGAGGAGATGCTTGAGCTGATCAGTCATGCGAGAGGGCGCAGTCCGAAGATAATCGCTGGATGCCTGGGCAGTAGAATGGGGCAGCAGGGTATCCAATCCCAGAGGCCGAGCTGTGATATACGCTATTGAAATGTTGGACCTGATACTGCTGAATGACGGCCGCAAGCCTACGTTAAACAATGATAGGGGTATGGCGTTTATCGACATTACGTTTATTAGCAGAGGGCTAGTGGCTAACGCTAACTCTAGTTGGATGGTCCATGACACGGTAACGCTAAGCGACCTCGCACTGATTTCCTTCAGCTTGTTACCGGTGGCCATGACTTGGAGACGGCAGACAAGAACAGTTGAGCAAGCTTGGGATACCAGGAAGATCGATGAAGACATGCTAGCACACCAAATCGACTCCATGGAATTCTCAAATGGTCACGCAGAGACAATGGCGGCTGACCTCATGAAGAAGCTTACAGCAACGTGCGACGCTATCATGACAAGGAGAGCAAAGGCGCAGCGCAAGCCACCTGTATATTGGTGGAGCGCCACCTTAAGTCAACTATGATCTGAATGCCTTAGGGCAAGAAGAAAAGCGTAATGAGCCAGAGGTAGCAGCCATTATGCGGAAAGCATGGAGGGTTATAGAAGCAAACACTTAAAATTCAATCATGGCATATCGGCGATAAAGTCGCATGCCTATAGCGAACTGCTGGATAGCGTTGATAAATAAACCTGGGGTCTGGCATAGAGAGAGGCAACGTCATCGGACCCTGAAGTCCTGACTAGCATTGTAGCGGAACTATTCCTAATGTAGACTACTTCATGGCGGCCAGCAGCAGTGGAGGGGCTACTGATACGTGCATTACAGAATTCAAAGTTGTCGAGGCAGCCAAGCGAATCAAGTCCAATAAAGCTCCTGGCCTGGATGGAATTTCTGGAGCAGAGGTCAAGGCAGTGGTGTTGGCTAGACCTGACATATTCAGGGACACGTTCCAGCAGTGCTTCACGGACGGGGTCTTCTCAAAGAGGTGGAAAAGCCAGAAATTAGTGCTATTGCCAAAAGGCAAGGGACCAGACATGCCGCAAACAGCTACCGCCCATTATATCTACTTGATATTGTGGGTTAAGTATTGGAGCGTATACTGTATTCACGAATAGAGGCTATCACCGAGAGCACCAACGGATTAGGATGTCAGCAGTATGGCTTTCGGAAGGGAAAGACCACCCAGGCCGCACTCATGGCTGTGAGAAACATTTCCAAGAACGCCGTCGAGGGTGAAAGATGGCTAGGAGGAACGAAGGAGTTTTGCGCAATCGTCACTCTGGACGTAAAAAACTCCTTTAATACCACTAGATGGCCCGTACTCCTCGTAGCCATGCAGATAATGGGTATCCCGGAGTACTTGAGGATAGTCGGTGGCTGTTATTTCAGGGATTGCGTCCTTTGGACGATATGGAGGCTGGCCCAAAAAGTTATCATGTGCAGGTGTTCCCAAGGATCTGTGCTGGGACCGATCCTGTGGAACATTATGTACGATGGGATCCTGGGCATCAACAGGCCCTTTGGAGATGAAGTGCATTGCTTTGCTGACGACGTGGCCATAACAGAAGCCGCCAAAACCAAGTCAAATGCAACGCGACAATTAGTGCGGCCATTGGCTGGCTGAAGAAAGCTTGCTTGTCAATTGCGGCACACAAGACCGAGGGTGTTCTGCTAAGCAGCAGGAAAAATGTGGAGAGAATGCTGGTCACTGTCAACGGGATACAGGTGGGCTCTCTGAAGTACTTGAGGGTGCTGATTGACCACAGGCTAACATTTAAAGACCATGCGCAAGCAGGAAGGCAGCAATCAAATCTGCTACCTTGTCTAGACTTATGCCCAACGTTGGAAGTCCCAGAAATCCGGCAAGGAAACTTTTGGTGGCGGTTGCAAAATTAACACTACTTTATGGTGCACCGATCTGGGCCAACGCCATCATTGCCATGCATGACAGGAGTGCCCTCAGTTATACGGTATATGGCCCTTAGATTTACTAGAGGCTTAAGGACGCATCTTTAGTTCTGGCAGGCATGCCACCAATCGACCTGGAGATTAAGGCACTTTGCCAAATTCGTAAGGTGCCACCCATCTAGTGGCTCACGAACGGCTGATGGAAGAGTGGCAGTGCAGTTGGCAAATGTCGCTTCGAGGTAGGTGGTCTTACCAGCTCATCCCTAATTTAGCGGTATGGAGAGGATGCCAACACAAAAGCTTGGACTACCACCTAGCCCAGTTCGTCACGAAACACGGCTGCTTTCGGGCATACCTACATCGGTTCCGCCACGTGGAGTCGGCTCAATGCCTCTTCTGCCCCGAGGCGTTGGAAACAGCAGAGCATGTGCTAATGAACTGTTCTAGGTTCACGGCGGAGAGAGAGCAGCTAAGAGCACTGACGGGAGATCCGCTCAACCCAAGTGGCCTGTTTGCGGCTATGATGGCAAATAGTGATGCATGGGAGCGGTGTCATAGGATCATCACTATCATAATGAAACGGATCCGAGCTGATGAGATGGCCAACAGAGTTGGAGGCTTAAGAAGCAGACGTGTTCCCATGTGGTGGCAGGAGAAGAATACCTCCTCAGCTTACCCGGCTTGTCGTACAATGCGACTAAGGGGCGGAAGGACTGGCGCCTCAAGGCAAACATTCTAAGGCTGCAAACATAGTGCGCGCTGAGACGAAGACGAAGATGAAGACGAAGCTGAAGACGAATTGCTTGCGTTGCGAGTAAGCTAATAGGTTGCATAATGCAAGATGAATTGGATGCGCTTTTGTTGTGTTAGTCGCAATGGATTTCTCATCGGATGATGATCTGCTAATTGAGCAGTTTATTTTTTAAATTAAAATTTAAAAAAGCAAATAAAAAAATTCATCTCATTAATTTGGGAAGAAAAGCATTTGGCGAATTTCATCATTTGTTTGATGAGCTGCGCCAAGATGAGAAAAAATTTGTGGAGTACACCAGAATGAAAATGAGCACGTTTGATTATATTTTAAAAAAAATTGAACCATTAATCATTAAAAATTGGACGAATTTTAATAAAACTCCAATTATGCCTGCTGAAAGGCTAATTGTGACGTTAAGGTAAGAAATTATTTTAAATATAGCAAGCGATTCGTCTTCAAAATCAGTACAGCAGCATTTGAAGCTGATTGCTTGCGTTTCGTCTTCGTCTCAGCACGCACTATGCTTGCGGGCGAGCGAATTCATATGATTTGTTCTGCACTGTTTTTCGTCTTCAGCTTCGTCTTCATCTTCGTCTTCGTCTCAGCGCGCACTATGTTTGCAGCCTAAGAAGGGAGTGCGAGTGGCTTCACATCCTGCTCATCGCAGTCATACCTTGACTGGCAGTCCCGGTGAGCGAGCAAAGGACAGAAGAGCATACGGAGGCTTTTGTTTTAGTACGTAGGCATAACTCTACATGGAGAGTTATGAATCGTGCATGCCACTTACGGACGGTTGGTGGTATCTTTAGAAGATTTTAATTTTCCTACCGTAATGCGTTATAGCAAAAAAAATAAGAAAGCAAGGCTACCTTAGGCTTGCCGAAGGTTTTATACCCTTGCAGTTGTATACCGCTATATGTATAGTGCCGATCGTTGATCGTTATAAGTTATAAAAGTTCGATATTGATGAAACTTTATTATTAAGGACACACTTAGATTTGGATGTGTTAACCCTGATAGCTATAACTTGAAATATAACGAAAATCGGCCGATAGGTTCCATGAAGCTATACGATATATCAGTCCGATCTTGCCCGTTCCGATTTAAAGAGGCCAGAAATAGAAATCTTGTGAGCCAAGTTTCATGAGGATGTGCCTATTTTGGGTTTCATAAAACAAACGGACTGACTGATTAGTCCTATAACAGCCATATAAAATAAACGTCTGAAATATTTAAATGGAAAAACTAAAGGTGGGTTACTATATAACATTAAAAAGTATTGATAATGTGCGGTATTTCCAAAAACAAAACATGCTTACATACAAAAACCCTGATTTCAGCCGATTGTTCCTATAGCAGCTATATGTTATAGTGGTCCGATTTTGATACAATTTTGACAGCACGTTAGGAACGAAATAAAAATAAGAAATGCCAAATCTTGCTGCAATATCTTGAAAAACAACAAAAATCGGCCGATTGTTTTATGGCAGCTATACGATGTATCGCTCCGATCTGGCTCGTTCCGACTCATTTACAGCGTATAGCAATAAGAAGCTTGTGTGCCAAGTTTCGTGAAGAAAGCTCAAAAACTGAGAAACTAGTTTGCGTTGCAACAGACGGACGGACGGACTGACGGACATCGATTTTTCGACTCCTCTGTTGATGCTGGTTCAGAATATATATATATATGTCTTGGTTATTGTTGTCATTATTATTATTATTCCTCAGATGTTTCGTCGGCGCCCCAACGGATCACGGATGAGTGGATAACAATTTCAAAACATCGAAACCAAATAATATTTAAACTATCGAAATGAAATAATAAAACTATTGTCTTTCTATTGTTTGCAAAAATATTCCATCTCTTTCATATATCGAAACCAAATAAAATAGAACTATCGACACCCAACTAAGAAAAAAAATATTTATTCAAAAAGGCATAAAAATTAGGGAAGTAAAGTTAGAGTACTTGAATTCGTTATACAGCACGAAGCTGCATGCGCTTATATTGTTTGTCATTAAATAACATTAAAGAAATTTAAAATGGAATAATAACTTTTCTTTTTTGAGGCACTTAGGGCGGTAGCATAACAGCAACATGGGTAGGATCGGTATTCCGATATCGATAGTACACGGCTGGGTGGGTGAAGAAAGACAGCAGACCATCGAGCTCTCCGACTGATCGTTCGTTAGGTGCAGTCCGTCCGCTTATTTTGGTCTCCCTCTTCTGTCATTCCCCTTCTAGTTAGTCCTATAACCTGTCGATTTTTTTTTCTAGTAACATCGATAACCGAGCCTGCACACAAAACCCCGCCCATTTTCCCTGAGCTTAGCCGGCTTACTTTAGACAGGGTGTGCAGTGGACGTTACTGGACTTCGATCGTTACACCGGGCTGTGCGCAATTGTAGCACAGGCACTTTCCGTTGCTCCTAGTTCCGCTGGGTGATATCGTCTCGGCAGTTCCGCTGGAGTTCCCGCCACCTCGTTAGTGGCCAAAGTCATGGCGGGCCTCGGGTTACCCCTCCTTTGCTCCCTTTGTTCCTCGGTCTGGCTGTAACTTCTTTGTCGTTTCGTAGGTCGTCACCAGCTTATTCAGCTGTACCAGGGTGTCAAATTCGTGGCGTCGTGTGAACAATTGGTATTCCGGGAGAAAATTGTCATAAATTCTCTCCGACTCTTGTTCCCTGTTATATCCTGTGTGTTGCATCATCGTCCACAATCCTAAAAATCCCGGAATGGTTCACCGGCCGTTGTAACCGACTCCGAATTTCGTCCTCAAGCCGTTGAAAACGGTGGTAGGAAGAAGTCCATAAATTCCTGCATGAACTCCTTCCATGTTGCCTGGTAGAGCTTGTTCACTCGGAACCAGTCCTCGGCTCGACCGGACAGAGTGTTCGAGATCGCCTGGGGTACCTGCTGCACGTTGGTCTGGTCCATCAATGTCTTCTCATCCAGATGCTCGATAAAGCGGTCTGCCAGTTCGTACGGCTCCAACCG
Source organism: Zaprionus tsacasi (assembly GCA_018904105.1). Taxonomy (NCBI): domain Eukaryota; kingdom Metazoa; phylum Arthropoda; class Insecta; order Diptera; family Drosophilidae; genus Zaprionus; species Zaprionus tsacasi. The sequence goes on along the minus strand of JAEIFR010000176.1, from coordinate 1,016,402 downwards.
TTTGGACCCACATCCTAAAGGCGGGTACTTTTACCGCTGGAGTCAGAACGGCTACGGTGTTCATCGTGGCTGGGTTGGTTACACGGTGATTGTTCATTAACGATCGAATCCTTACAGACAGGTTGTGAGCCACGTGCCCAGGCTGGTTTCCAGGTCAAGCACGCGTTGCAGCTGCTCCTTTGATAATTCGCCCTGATTAATGAAGGTCATCAGATGACTCTGCACTTCCTCCATGGCACCACTGGTGTCCAAGCGAAACTCCTTCAAGATCGCGTGTAGTTCGGTCTTACGGCGAAGAGCGATCCAATGAGCTCTCATATTTTATTCTATTTTTGTTTTTTTTTTACTCGTTAGCTAAGTTATCCTCAAAAAGTTTTGAAGACGGAAAACGTATGCCCTTCTGTTGACTTTCCGCGACTTATTATTCTTGATGTTGCTTGCTTGAGTGCCCGATCTCAAATGCCTAACTCGATATTCGGCACCGAATCTTAAATGACTTGGCCTGGGCGGTGTCACCACTCAGGCTGCATCAGCGCAAGGAATTATGTTAAGCAATGAAAAAAATAAGTGTCGCGATCGACAGTATACCCTTTTATGACAAATTTCAATGGTCGAAGGGTATAAACATATAGGCTGTTAGCTAACTCAACTGTGTGGGTCTTTAATCCACTAAATTATGTAAATTTTCTCAGTTGAAATGTCTAGTCTTAGTAGTTCCTGCTCGAGCGCCATCTTTAAGGATGATGCCGGGGTACAGATCTCAGTCTTTACTGAAAAATGTATAAATCACGAGGACCACTAAGACATTTTAGAAAGAAGGAGCTAGCTTATGGTTGCGTACACACAGAGTCTGTTCCTAGACAGCGGAGCACTGGTGCACCAGGAAAACCTGACACTGTAAACACACACCCACTCAGGCACACACACGACATTCTTTACATACGCACGTGATGGGGGAACCAAGTCACTACTAAATGTTCACCCCGAATTTATTTTAAATGCTTAAGCATTGTTTTATTCTTTCACTATTTCTTTTCACAAATTCTTATTTCTATAACAATTTCACTTCGAACTTGCACTTATTATCTAGCCAATCCTTTCTATCTGCCTGCTGTGGCTTTGATCATAGCTTTGTAGCTAGCCTAGCTCAGTTCATAGCTTACTGCTTGCCTGGCTCGGCTCGTATTTCGCTACTTGCATGGCTCTGCTCGTGTCTCGCTACTTTCATGGCTCTGCTCGCTTCGTGCTGCTTCTGCTCAGAATTTGTCGGGATGCCGTTACCCATGCGCTGCGTACTGAAGCGCCGTTGCTTGTGCGTATACTAGGCATGGGCGCCGAAGGACGAGCATTTGCTTGCATCTCGTACCCTGCGTGGTTGAAGTTGCCAATGCTTCTGCCTATGTCTCGCTGCCTATGTCTAACTGTCTGTGTCTTGCTACTTATTATATGCAAGACTATACAGGTATTTATCGAGTATAGCAAGCTTAGTTTTATTTTAAATTTAGATTACTTAAAAATATAAAATACACGAACCGCGCTTCATGCAGCATCACATAATCAACGTATTAAACTCATAAACTAGTTCGGTACAAATCAAGCTGAATAACAATAATATTGTTACAATATGAATTTATGCTCCAAATTACAATTCGATCGGACCAATAACACAAAAGTTATTCAAGTCAACGTTTTCCGTAGATACATTCGGTACGAGCAGCAGCCTGCGCACTGCTTTGAGGAGATGACGTCGACATAGCGTCGTGTCGCTTTGCTCTTAACGCGTGTGTCTGTGTGTGTAAGAGCGAGTAAGACATATACATATGTATATCTGACAGAAATCATGAGTGTGTTTACATGTTTGGATGATACGAATTTGGAGAAGGGTATCTTACTGTCGGGCACGCCCAACTGTAGCCTTACCCACTAGTTTTCTTTATTTATTTATAAATTTAAATTTTATACCTGTCCACTACACCCACTATTTCGTTCATAGGTTTCCGAAGGGAACGAAACAGAAATGGGCAATAAGAAAGCTCTACCCCACAACTCACTCAGCAAATATAAAACACATTAACGAAACTTTAATTCAAAAACCACAATCTCCCAAGCCTTTGCCGAAAAAGCCGGACGTCTGCCCAAACGACTGCCCTGGACCATTGTACGCTACAACATGTGTATCCACATGCTTAGGACTAAAGACCAGTGCGAGGACCAGCAGTAACAACAACAGCGAGAGTGGCACTCCACACACCGCTACGAGGGAAGAAAAAGGCGCTAAAATTTTTTTTTATATAGCACTGCGATGCAAAATTTTTTGGATTGCACTGCGATGCATATTTTTTTCCCCTATCTATAAAAAATTTATAAAATTGTGCGGAACCATCTCCGCTCGATTAGAAGTATAGCCCGTAAAGCTATACAAAACACTAGGCAGGAAAAAATGTTAAAAAAAAATATAAAAGCAAGTAATTAGAAAAAATGTACATAAATAGTTATAAAATACAAGTTAAAAATATAAATATGCTCAAATACACAAAAATACGTACACTGTTAATAATAATTGCACAAATTGTCCTTAAAAATTATATAAAAAATTAAAAACATAAAAATTAACACAAAAAAAAGAGAGCACAAACAACATTGAAACAAATAATAACATATTTAGTTTGTTACCTTATTAAAATGAAATAAATTGAATATAATGATTTTAAAAAACGAAACAAAAAAATTGGCAAAATTTTAAAATCAAACTAAAGTATGGCTACACTAAAAGCAATTAGAGAAAAACATGATAGAGTTGAGTTTAGCATTATCTTAAAGAAAAAATTCATATCCACAATAGAATGGAATGGCATGAAATATGCATATTGATTAAAAATATAGAAATTCAATTCGATAAGTCTTATAAGTGCTTATCGCCGAATAGGCCTATACAGGCAGATACTATACAAAAACATGCGTCAATATTAGTCGACTGCTTTAATGAAGCACGAAAACTAATATATGAACATAGGAAAATAGTCAATTCAGAAAACTGGTCTAAGCTATCAAGATTATTAACCAAACTTCGATTAAACTTAATAACAGTTAAAAGGAAATTTAGTTTAGAAATATTAATTCCAAAAATACTAAATACCCCTTTAACGATTGATGCAGACGAACAATCTGAATCAACAGAAACAGAAGAAATTGATTTAGAAGACACCAAGCTTGATGAAAAATATACCGATATCGAGGAAAAAGATCTATTAAACTTAACTATTCCAGTTATATTAACATTAGCTGAACTATCAGATCAAGAACTGTCCGATAATATAAAAACAGAAAATACAATGGCGCAAACCAGTATTGATTTCCTAAATACAGCATCAAAGCTTATACCTGACTTTGATGGTAAAGCTTAAAACTTGACAAGTTTTATAGATGCTTTAAATATAATAAACTTAATTAAAGGAGAACATGAATCTCTAGCTGTTTCGGTTCTAAAAACCAAATTAAAAGGCACAGCGAGAAATTTGATAAGCAGTGAAACTACAATAACACAGGTAATTTCAAGTCTTAGAAGAAACGTAAAGGGTGAATCAGTTGAAGTGATAACAGCAAAGCTGATGAACCTTCAACAGAAGAATAAAACTGCCAACCAATACACAAAAGAGGTTGAACATATGACTAAGGCTCTTGAAAGTGCATATATTAGTGATGGACTTCCACACGGTCTAGTCAATAAATATAGCACACAAATTGCTATCAAGGCTATGACCACAAATTGTTCCATAGAGAAAGTAAAGCTTATAATGCAAGCTGGTACTTTCAACACAATGAATGACGCTATCTCAAAGTTCGTTGGTAGCTGTACCGACGCAATTGGGAAAAGCGACGCAGTATTGTTCTGTCGTCATAATAGAGGCAACCGTAATGGCAATTCAAATAGTGGCAGAAACAATAATGGAAATTTTAACAATTATAACAATTACAACTGGAACAGAAACAATAACCGAGGTAACCGAGGAAGCGGTAACCGCGGTAATAACAATTCCAATCGAGGTAGAAGTTATAACAACACAAATAACAATAACAACAATGTCCGAAGTACACAAGGCTCTTCGGAAAACCAACAAGGACCTTTAGATACACAAAACCAGTTTATTCGATCAATCTCAATCTAAATATATATGCAAATTTTTCAAATGTAGAAACAAACAAAAACTTGACATTCCTAATAGACACTGGAGCAGACATTTCACTTTTAAAAGAAAATGTCATAGAATCCACGAACGTTGATAATAATCAACAGATAAATATTCAAGGCATAGGCCAAGGAGTCGAACACTCCATAGGAATGATCAATACAGAAATTCAAACAGGAAAATTCATAATAATATAATTTTAAATTTCCAATACCAAGTGATGGTATACTAGGCATTGACTTTATTTAGAAGTACAATTGCCAACTTGACTTCAAAACGAATGAAGACTGGTTTATAATTAGACCCAATAACTTAAAATATCCGATTTATGTACCAATTACATATAATGTTGGAAATAACACAACTCTTCTACCAGCAAGATCTGAAGTAATACGTAGAATTTCAATAAGTCCGTCAGATATTGATATCAAAACGAATGAAGACTGGTTTATAATCAGACCCAATAACTTAAAATATCCGATTTATGTACCAATTACATATAATGCTGGAAATAACACAACTCTTCTACCAGCAAGATCTGAAGTAATACGTAGAATTTCAATAAGTCCGTCAGATATTGATATATGTATATATACCTAATCAAGAAATTCAACCTGGTATTTTTATAGCAAATATGCTAGCAAAAGCTAACATAGCTATTGTCCGACTACTAAATACAACAGCAAATAATCAAATGGTGAACCTAAATAAAATAGAATATGAATCATTAGAAAATTACAACGTCATTAGATCCGATAAAACAGAAAGAACGGAAAATGTATTGGCAAAGCTAAAAAAAAATTTTACGCCACCTTTCAAAAACACACTTGAAAAATTATGCATACAATACAGTGATGTATTCGGACTTGAAACCGAATCAATTACAACAAATAATTTTTATAAGCAAAAATTAAGATTGAAAGACAATGAACCAGTTTATATAAAAAAAAACTACAGAAACCCTCATAACCACATAGAAGAAATAAAGTCCCAAGTACAAAAACTAATTGTAGACAAAATAGTAGAACCATCTGTATCAGAATACAACAGCCCACTGCTACTTGTTCCATAAAAAGCTCTACCGGATTCTAATAATAAAAAATGGCGATTAGTAATTGACTATCGTCAAATTAATAAAAAAACAAGTGGATATGGCTACAGTCGAGCGCTCGACAGTAAGATACCCTTCTCCCAATTTTCTAAATCTGTTATAAATGTGTAACTACACTACATATAGCTTACTCGCTCGCACACATACAGCGACGCGCGTAAAGAGTAAAGCGACACGACGCAACGTCGACGTCGACGTCAATTGCTCAAAGCAGCGCGCAGGCTGCTGCTCGTACATTTGTATTGAAAACGTTGACTAGAATAACTCCTGTGTTATTGGTCCGATCGGATTGTAATTTGGAGAATATGTTCATATGACATTTACCATTATACATACCAAAGCAGAACTTTATAAGTTAAATACTTTGCTTAATAATCACAAATTACCGATTTGCGGGGGCGGTGGGCGTGGCATCAAACATTTGAAATAAACTTCATCTGCTTGGGAAATATGGGAACCTCCATGCCAAATTTGGTGTCTCTAGCTCTTTTAATAGCTAAGATCCGTTGTCTCAAACAGACAGACGGACAGACGGACAGCAGGACAGACGGACAGACGGACAGACGGACAGACGGACAGACAGACGGACATGGCTCAATCGACTCGGCTAGTGATCCTGAGCAAGAATATATATACTTTATGGGGTCTGCCACGCCTCCTTATGCCTGTTACATACATTGCACAAAGTTAGTATACCCTTTTTTGACCATTTTCAATGGTCGAAGGGTATAACTACTGTCCGATAAATTTCCGCTCCCTAGAATAGACGATATACTCGATCAATTAGGAAGAGCAAAATATTTCTCATGTCTAGACTTAATGTCTGGTTTTCATCAAATAGAACTTGATGAAAATTCTGGAAATATAACGTCATTTTCAACGAGTACTGGCTCATATCGCTTCACGCGACTGCCAAACGGCTTAAAAATAGCGCCCAATTCATTCCAAGGAATGATGACTATAGCTTTCTCTGGCTTAGAACCTTCGCAGGCTTTCCTATACATGGACGACTTGGTTGTAATTGGTTGCTCCGAAAAACATATGGTTAAAAATTTAACAAACGTCTTTGACATATGTAGGAAGTATAACCTGAAATTACACCCAGAAAAATGTTCGTTCTTCATGCATGAAGTAACCTTTTTAGGCCATAAATGCACTGATAAAGGAATCCTGCCTGATGACAAGAAATATGACGTCATCCAAAAGTATCCAATTCCCACAAAAATTTCAATGGACTCTTTTAAAAGAATGGGCAATAAATTATTTAAAGTATTAAGAGTAGCGCTACTCAAGCCGGTGACCCAAATATATGATCAAAAAGAATAAGAAGCGATACTGTTTACATACCATGACGATCCAATTCAAGGAGATCATACAGGCATAACAAAAACGCTAGCGAAAATTAAAAGATATTTTTATTGGAAAAATATGACACGTCATATAAAAGAGTACATAAAAAAATGTCAAAAATGCCTGACGTTTAAAACAACGACACATACAAAAACACCCCTTACACTAACAGAGACACCCACTTACGCTTTTGACAGAGTAATAGTAGACACTATTGGTCCACTACCTAAATCTGAAAATGGTAATGAACATGCAGTCACTCTAATCAGTTACTTAACAAAATAATTAGTTGCCATACCAATTCCCAATAAAAATGCAAATACAGTCGCAAAAGCTATATTTGAATCTTTCATTCTGAAGTACGGTCCAATGAAGACGTTCATTACGGACATGGGAACAGAATATAAAAATAGCATTATAGCCGACTTGTGCAAATACTTAAAAATAGACAACATAACGTCTACAGCTCATCACCACCAGACATTAGGTACCGTTGAAAGAAGTCATAGAACCTTCAACGAATACATACGTTCATATATATCAGTAGATAAAACTGACTGGGACATATGGTTACAATATTTTTTTTATTGTTTTAACACTACACCATCCGTAACACATAATTACTGTCCATATGAACTTGTTTTTGGTAAAACTAGTAACTTAGCAAAACAACTTAGTAGCATAGATAATATAGACCCTATATATAACATAGATGACTACGCTAAAGAAGTTAAATTTAGACTAGAAAACGCGTACAAGAGGGCACGCATATTATTAGAAAGCAACAAAATAAAACAAAAAAATAATTATGATAAGAAAGCTAGCTAGGTTAAAAATGTTTATTTCATAATTGTAATTAGTATGACCATGCTAAGACAAAAATACTTCATCTACGCTTCTATACTTCTTTACATTCAAATATTATTTGTAAATCAATATATTAAAAAAAAAAAAAAACAAAATGAAAAGAAAATCTTCCTTTGTTAATTAAAAATTAATCTTTTAAAATAACTTCATATATTACGTTATTTTCCAAAAGGAGTATCCATACATATTGAATAACTACTTTACGTTAGAATGTTTACATAAAGAGAGTCGATCGGCGCTCTCACAGAATCTGCACGTGGGTGCATTCTGTTACATAGCGCTCCAGCTTAAGAGAGCTTAAGAGAGCATAACAACATATGTAACATTTAGCATAACATTTAACAGAATGTGCAAGTGTCTGCATTCTGCATGCGCATGCTTTTTGGTAAATTTGTTCATTTAACGAGCATCAAAGGATAGACGCGCTTTACCCGGTTTAACTACAAGCCGCATTGGAGAGCTCCATACACTGTTGGATTTCTCGATTACTCCCAGCTCTAGCATTTGGTCAATCTCATCGAACATTAGTTTTTCAATAGCTAGGGATACTGGGTAATATCCCTGTTCGACTGGTGTTGCATATTCCACCTCGATTTCGTGCTCAAAGAGTGACGACTTACCCAGACCTTCTTTGGCGAACGAGGGCAATAATGTTTTAACCATCTTCAGCTGCTGTCGTTTCCCTGTGTCTAATAAATATTGATGTGTTTCTACTGCTTTACCTATTACCCCCTCTATCTCTATCGCTGATATAAGACCAGGTACTGATTTGAACTCCTTCTTAAAGTCAATTTTTTATATCAGGGGTTTCTCTATAGATGGAATTATGAACATTTTCTCTTGAAACGTATGTTTAAAAGTTGTATTTGATCTACCGTTGCAGTACTTACTACGGAGTTAATTATACCCTTCGACCATTGAAAATGGTATGTAACAGGCATAAGTAGGCGTGGCAGGATTCATAAAGTGTACATATTCTTGCTCAGGATCACTAGCCAAGTCGAGTCATGTCCGTCTGTATAAGACACCAAATTTGCTATGGAGGTTCATATATATAATAGGCAAATCAAGCTATGTCAAATGTCTGATGCCACGCCCTACTCCCCCGCAAATCGGTAATTTGTGAATATTAAGTAAAGTAGTAATTCAAGTCAACGTTTTCAGGACGAATGTTCGGTAAGGGCAGCAGCCGTTTCTCTGTTTTGATCAATTCACGTTTACGTCGATGTCGCGTCGCGTCGTTTTACTCTTTACGCGTGTGTGTGTAAGTGCAAGCGAGTAAGCAGTAAAATTGTCTGTGCACAACTCTCTGTTTGAAATAATTAGTGTTTATAACGGATTTTCAAAATTGGGCGAAGGTACTTTACTGTCGGGCGTGCTCGACTGTAGCCTTACCGACTTGTTATACCCGCTACTCATAGAGTAGAAAGGTATTATAACTTTGTTCCAACCGAAAATGTATGTATAGCCATGTCCGTCCGTCTGTCCGTCCGTCCGTGTAAACTCCTGGATCTCAGCTATTATAAAAGCTAGAGCTTCCAAATTTGGTAACAATATCTGTTATTACTGCAGGCTGATCAAGTTTATTTTTGATTTGCCACGCCTCCATCTGCTCCAATAAACTGAAAAAAATGGACTACAGCCGCAATATAAGCTCTACAGCAACAGTTTCATCCCTTATAAAGACCATCTTGCGGACGTTTCGTGAAAATTTCGTGTGATTTGTCTGTTTTATTATGTATGTTAGATATGCAAGATATACAGGTTCAACTCCGGCGGCAAGCACTTTATTTTCAATTGTACCTATGTTATTTGCACTGCTCATCCTTGCAATTTAAAGTAGATGCATAAAAGATGCGGTGGCTGAGCAGATGTGGTCGTTGACTGTGGTGAAAGGGTACGGGCTCGAATCCTATCCAATGCAATGGGGTTTTTATACCCTGCGACCATTGAAAATGGTCATAAAAGGGTATACTAACTTTGTGCAAAATGTATGTAAAAGGCATAAGGAGGCGTGGCAGACCCCATATATATATTCTTGCTCAGGATCACTAGCCGAGTCGATTGAGACATGTCCGTCTGTCTGTCCGTCTGTATGAGGGAACATATCTCAGCTATTAAAAAAGCTAGAGACACCAAATTTGGTATGGAAGTTCCTATATATAATACGCAGGTGAAGTTATGTTAAATATTTGATGCCACGCCCACCGCCCCCGCAAATCGGTAATTTAAGATTATTAAGCAAAGTATTAAATTTAGAAAGTTCTGCTTTGGTATGTATAATGCCAAATGCCATATGAACATATCCCCCGAATTACAATCCGATCGGACCAATAACACAGAAGTTATTCAAGTCAACGTTTTCAGTACAAATGTACGAGCAGCAGCCTGCGCGCTACTTTAGCAGTTGACGTCAACGTCGACGTGACTCTTAACGTGCGTCGCTGTGTGAGTGTGAGCGAGAAAGCTATATGTAGTAGAAGTATTTGTGCAAAAGTTCTGTTTGAAATTATGAGTGTGGTTACACGTTTGTAACGGATTTTAAAAATTGGGAGAAGGGTATCCTACTGTCGGGCGTTCGACTGTAGCCCTACCCACTAGTTTTTATACCCTTGCAGAGGGTATATTAATTTTAGCCAGAAGTTTGCAACGCACCTTAGGAGACATCTCCGACCCTATAAAGTATATATATTCTGAATCAGCATAAACAGAGGAGTCCAAAAATGGATGTCCGTCTGTCCGTCCGTCCGTCTGTCCGTCCGTCCGTCTATTGCAACGCAAACTAGTCTCTCAGTTTTTGAGCTATCTTCATCAAACTTGGCATACAAGCTTCTTATTGCTGCGCGCTGTAAATAAGTCGGAACGAGCCAGATCGGACCGATATATCGTATAGCTGTCATAGAAACTATCGGCCGTTTTTTGTTGTTTTTCAAGATATTGCAACAAGATTTGGCAAATCTTATTCTTATTACGTTCCTAATGTGCTGTCAAAATTGTATCAAAATCGGACAGCTATAACATATAGCTGCCATAGGAATCGGCTGAAATTAGGGTTTTTGTATGCAAACCTGTTTTGTTCTTGGAAATACAGCACATTATCAATACTTTTTAATGTTATACAGTAACCCGTCCTTAGTTTTTCCATTTAAATATCTCAGACGTTTATATTCTATAGCTGTTATAGGAACAATCAGTCAGTCCGTCTGTCTGTTGCAACGCAAATTAGTCCCCCAGTTATTGAGCTATCTTCATAAAAGTTGGCTCACAAGCTTCTTATTTCTGCCTTCATTAAATAAGTCGGAACGGGCCAGATCGGACTGATATATCGTACAGCTGTCATGGAGCCTATCGGTTGATTTTCGTTATATTTCAAGATATAGCTATCAGGCTTACCACATCCAAATCTAAGTATGTCCTTAATAATAAAGTTTTATCAAAATCGAAGTTTTATAACTTATAACGATCAACGATCGGCCGAATGAAGGTACCTGTTGCAATTTCTTGAAAATCTGAGTACTATTACATATAGCTGTGTACAACTGCAAGGGTATAAAACCTTCGGCAAGCCGAAGGTAGCCTTGCTTTCTTGTTTTTTTTTCTGTTTGGTGCATCGGTTCTACATAGTTGTGCATTTTGTTCTATCTATTCTCTTTTCGGTAAGCGACGTAATTGTTAGTGTTGTTTGTCACCGCTAATTTTTGTCTCTCCTTACCTCTCCTAATTCTTTGAGCGTGTCTAAGCTGCTCTCACGCTTTGCCGCTCTAGCACATGTCTTTTTCTCTGCTCTCTGCCCTTTACGCGCGTTAATTTCTCTCTCTTGCGCTCATTCCTTTTCTTGTGGCTGATTTTGTTTTTACAGTAGGTGTTCCCTATAATGGACGTTTTGATTTGTTATAAGAAATCCTGCCTTAAGCAGGTGACTGCCGCCCAGGCAAGCATCTCGTGTTGGCTATGTGACAACGTAGTACACGCGAAATGTGCTGGATATACTGGCCCGACGGCTGACGCCGTAGCCAAGCGCACTGCGTTATTGCTGTGATGTGTGTAGGGAGGTGGAGAACGAAATGTGTTCGGTTATGCGTCAAACGAAGACTGGATTTAGGGAACTGTTTGGAAGTTTTCGCAAACTTTCTGACCAGTTCTCTGCACTTGGTTCGTCTTTCAATAACCATAAGTTATTGAATGAATCAGCAAAGCGTAAGAAATCCGCACGAAACCAAAAGGATTTAGTTAGCGCCACCCATCTCCCTCTAATTGACCAGCCAAGCACGCCAGTGACCCAGCCGTTAATTTCGTTTACCAATCCCCCAATAGTAACGAGGTCTTCGGCTCAATCGCTTCCTGATAATGTCATTGAGTGTGTGCAACCTGTGACGCCCATAATTTCCGACAAGTCCGCTGTGGTATCGTTGCCCGTGCCACAGTTAATAGTCTTACCGAAGGCGTGTTCAAGTTCTGGTTTACCAGAAGAGAACCTATGCTCTGGAGTTATACCTGAGGCGCCTAAAAAGATTCTAGGTGTTCCACAAAGGAAACAAATTTTTGTTTCCAGGCTTGCCCCTTACCTCACATCAAATGATGTAACAGCCTATATTCAAGGCAAAATTCATTCCTTGGATATTAAAGTGGAAAAATTTAAGTTTTCTTATGAGAGGGACATATCATCCTTCAAAATAATTCGGAACTTTTACTGCCGGAGATTCAACTTGGTATTGAATTCCTCTGTGTAAAATTACACTTTCCCGGTTTTTCTCATTATATAACCTGTTCCTATATTCCGCCGTCATCGGATGTATCTGTCTATTTGCAACATTTGTCTGCAATAAAGACTATATTTAATCTGTTATCAGACAGATATGATCTTTCAGTTCTTGGGGACTTTAATATCCCTGATTGTAATTGGACAACAAGTGTTGATTTAAATTCTCTGCTGCCCTCACGGCACCATGACCTTTTTGACGGTCTGTTTGATATGTCATTGTCGCAGGTCAATCATATCTTAAACTGTAGTAACAGATCGTTAGACTTATGCTTTGTCTTCGATCCATCTAGAGTGAATTTAGTCAAGACTCAACCACTTTCTTTCCCAGAAGATCCTTACCATCCTACTCTGGAAGTGTAGGGGCTTGTATGGATAAACCTGAAAAACTGTGTAAACGCGTACGCTGCTTTAGAAAAGCAGATTTTAGTTTATTAAATTCCTTAATTTCCCAATTTGATTGGTCGGAATTGTATGTGTCTACTGATATATCAGTAGCGACCAATATTTTTTATAAAATTATTCATTCATTCTTTGATATTTGCGTTCCGTGCTTTTATTCATCATCCTCGAGTAAGCCGCCATGGTTGACAAGAGAGTTGTCACGGTTAAAAAATTTAAAGTCAAGCCTTTATAAAAAATTTAAATGTAGTAACTCGCCCTTAGCCTTTTCACGCTACTTAAGCGCGCGGTCAGACTTTACAGTCTTAAACGCGAAATGTTATAAAAACTATTTAGCTCGTTGTAAGGTTCAGTTCATTCAGAACCCCAAACAGTTTTATAGTTTTGTTAACACGAAGCGTAAGTCTTCCGCTTTTCCTACTAACTTAACGTTTGAAAATGCTAATGCAAATACCGACCAAACCATGGCCGATCTGTTTGCAAAGTTTTTTCAAACGACTTATTCACCTTCTACACATACTACTCAATTTTACCCATACAACATTCCAGGTTCGAATGGTATCTAAACGAAACCTCCCTTGTCAAGGATCTTCATTTAGTTAAGCCAGTTTTTTCACCAGGCCCTGACGGTGTTCCCGCTTGTATACTTCGTTTCTGTGCCAACTCCTTAAGTAAGCCTTTGCTCAAACTATTTTCGCTGTCCTTAGAAACTTCACTCTTTCCTTCCATTTGAAAGGAATCTTTTATTATCCCCTTATTGAAAAAGGGCAGCAAGTCTGAAGCAAGCAATTATAGAGGTATCTCTAAATTGTCGGCCATACCTAAATTTTTCGAGATTGTTATAACTCCTCACTTGCAACATTTATGCAGATCCGTTATTTCACCTTTTCAACACGGATTTATTAAACGTCGTTCAACTACGACAAATTTGCTGGAGCTGACATCCTTTGTGGTAAAAGGATTTCAGGAAAATCTTCAAACTGATGTCATTTATACTGATTTCAGTAAAGCCTTTGACTCAGTGAATCATTCCCTTCTGGCACATAAGCTTGACCTTCTAGGTTTCTCACCTAAATTACTCAGTTGGATTGTAAGCTATCTGACTGACAGAACTCAAAGAGTCCTCTTTAAAAACAGCCTCTCAATTCCACTTCATGCCACATCTGGCGTTCCTCAAGGGAGTCATCTCGGCCGCCTACTTTTTACGCTTTTCATCAATGACCTGCCTTTGGTCATACGTAACTCTCGTACTCTCAAGTACGCAGATGATGTAAAGCTTTGTTATCAATTTAAAGAAGACCACTGTCACTCACACTTACAAGCCGACCTAAATAGTTTTCATTCGTGGTGTTGTGCCAATTTTTTAAACCTGAACAGCTCTAAATGCAAGCTGATGACATTCTCTCGAGCCAGTCCAATGTATACTTCTTATTCTCTTTGTGGTTGTGTCTTGAAAAGAATTACCCTAGTTGATGATTTGGGGGTCCGTTTGGACCGAAAACTAAAGTTTTCCAATCATATTTCTAATATGGTCAATAAAGCCATGGGTGTCCTTGGTTTTATTAAGAGATGGTCTAAGGAATTTGACGATCTTTATCTTATAAAGACCCTCTACATCTCACTTGTTCGTCCTATTCTTGAACACGGTTCATGCGTATGGTGTCCCCAGTACACTATTCATAAAGAACGCATCGAGTCCGTACAAAAGAACTTTTTACTTTTTGCTTTACGTGGCCTTAACTGGGATGAAAATTTAAGACTGCCTTCCTATAACAATAGACTCTTATTATTAAATTTGCCTTCCCTAACTAATCGCAGAACCATGCTAGGGGTATTATTTATTAACAACCTTCTGCAAGGTGACATTGACAGTCAAGCCCTTGTAAGACAGCTTTACTTCTCTGTCCCATGCAGAAGTACTCGTAATTATCTTCCACTAATTCTTCCTTATTGTAGATCGAACTATGCACTGCACGATCCGTTCAGGGTATTATGTTCGGACTACAATAAACTACAATAAACACGTCATAGCTAGCACTAACTCTATTGCTGCTATGAAGTCTTTAGTTCTTCTCTATCTAGTGCGTAATTAGTAATATTATTTCCTCGATATTCTTTTTACTGCATGCATATTCTATCTTCTATCCGCGTTTTCTATGTTTATCGCGTTATTTCCTTACGCGTGTCTACTCGCATTTTTTACCGCGTTTCCGTGTCGTCCGTTATGCGACGGTGCCTCTCGGTCGGTTAGGCGGGAGGTGGACTTCGTCTGGGTTCCGCGCGCAACAAGCATCGGCTTGGTGTCGTTGGACCACTTGTTAATACATTCATTGTATTCAACGTCCAAAAAAAAAAAAAATATGTACACTGAAAATTCATGGCCTCTTACAGTTACCGCGTGACTGTAGCCTTTCCGACTTGTTTTAAAATAAAAATAAAAAAATTTTTAATTCATAGAAAATTGGGAAAATGAACACCCCCAGATAATCCTGAATACCTGGTTTACATCTTATTCATGAAAAACGCCTTGCTTATTGATGCAAATAACCCCTTCTTAGGGACATTCCCAAAAAATAGCTGAGTTACAAATTTTTGGAAAATACCAAGAGTAGGTACGCAAACAATTGCAGCTGCATTTACGTAGAGGAAAAAGGGTCATCTAGACGCCGCGGCGCCACAGTAATTGCATAGGCAAAAATAACAAAACCAAAATACACACGAGACCATACGCACAAGCGGGCAGTTACAAAAACAAAATACATACACACTGCCCGCTGCTCGAGTGCGACCTCGCTCGACCGAAAAAAAGTGTATCTATAACCCAAATGCCAATGTGTGTAAATCGTCGATTTACCCAGACCAATTATTTGGGCAAACGGACCGGCGCGTCAGCTGATAGACATTGATTCGTAAATTCGTTGATACGACACGACACGATACAAAAATATTGGATCGAATTGGATCGACTGACACGCGACTGAAGCGAGTTGTGGGTCAATTCGTTTCGTTTCACCGCCGCTGTTCGATTTAGTGAATTGATATGACACTGAAATTTCGTGTTTGATGGGATTAAAGACTATCCACACTTCAAACCAATTGCTTCGCATATTAAAACCGCAGATGGGAAAAGCCACTCAGTTACAGGCGTTCTCTGCGTGGATGTGAACTACAACGGCATTTGTAAAACGATAGATTTTTATTTCATTCCATCCATTAGTAAACATGTTATTTTAGGCATAAACTTCTGAAGAATTCTCAACCTTGCTCCCGGAGTTATCTCTGCCATTGGTCCTCCGAGCTTATTAAGCGAGCTTAATAAGGAAGAGGAGAAGCAATACCCTTTGACTGAATCCCAAAAAGCTCGTCTTGCTGCAGTCATCAATTTGTTTCCAAATTATGCTGAGCAAGGGCTGGAAAAACGTCACTTTTGAGTAATGACATTGGTGTCGTCACTTCAAAGCCCACCAAACAGCGTTTTTATCCAGTTTCGATCGCCGACGTGTGAAGGCGTGTTTTTATCGAGCTCCGCACAAAATCGGTTGTTTTGAGTGAAGTGAACGCCTAATAAATTAAACTAAATAAATAGTCCGAAAGCGATAGAGACGCTCTATGCGATGCAAGATCGCTTAAATATATATAGTGATTTGTTATCTTAAATAATAAAACTATGAGTCAGAACGACACTCGCGCTCAGCGTCAGCGTAAGCAAGACGAACGCCGGCTCTCAATTCAACGCAACAACGCGTACTTCTCCTACGTCTCACCGACAACCCCAAACGCAGACATCGAGTGGTCAATAACCCATAGCCCAAGAAACCTTCTTCTACCAACAAATCAAGAAAGATCACGCTCTTGCTCTCCCGCTCTCTAAGCTCCGACAGAAGTCCCGTTCCTCCAACAACAACAGCTTGAGATATACCGACAGCCCGGTAAGGAAAAGGGATTTTACGCCAAAAGCGTGTTCAATATAAAAAACAGAAACAGGCAGCCCCAACCACTCTTCAAGATTGAGCTTGAACCAGAAAACAAGCCTCCTACAAAAAACGAGGTTCACCCAATTTACAAACTCCAGCTCCTTCTACACCGTAAGATCACAGTAGAAGAGCCGCATAAACGTAACGCTCTTGTACAATGTACAATTTGTCAAGAGTATGGCCACACGACGTCGTATTGTACACTTCGCCCGGTGTGCGTAGTTTGTGGAGATCTCCACGACTCCAAAAACTGTCAAACTAACAAAGAAAATGCATGCGAGAAAAAATGCGTATTACAACGGAAATAAGAACCGCATTTGAATATCGCGAATACTGTACAGCAGTATTTTTAGACGTATCCCAACCATTCGACAGAGTCTGGCTCGACGGCCTAATGTTTGAAATTAAAGCAGCCCTACCCGAAAGCACACACAAACTTCTAAAGTCTTACCTCTATGACAGAAAGTTTGCAGTGCGGTGCAACACTGCCACTTCCACTGATCATACAATTGAGGCTGGAGTCCCCCAAGGCAGCATTCTTAGGCCAACCTTATACCTCATCTATACAGTCGACATCCCTACAAATTTTTGCTTAACGGTATCCACATTTGCCGACGATACAGCTATCCTTAGCCGTTGAAGGTCTCCTATCCAAGCTACAGCACAGCTGGCACTGCACCTCATCGACATTGAGAAGTGGCACTCTGACAGGCGAATAAATGTAAACGAGCAAAAATGCAAGCACGTGACGTTTACGCTAAACAGACAAGACTGCCCACCGCTCTTGTTAAACAACATACCACTCCCGAAAGCAGATGAGGTAGCGTATCTAGGAGTACACCTTGACAGAAGACTCACATGGCGCAGGCACATGGAAGCCAAAAAAACCCAATTTAAACTCAAAGCCAACAACTTACACCGGCTCATCAACAAACCTTGGTTCTCCGCTCAGCCTAGATCACAAGGTCTTACTCTACAATTCTATATTGAAACCTATCTGGACCTATGGCTCACAGTTATGGGGCAATGCCAGCAATAGCAATATTGACATTATACAGCGAGCCCAATCAAAGATTCTGAGAACCATCACTGGGGCACCGTGGTACGTTCGGAGTGAAAACATCCAAAGAGACTTAAATATCCCATCAGTTACCAATGCAATCACGGAACTTATGGAAAAATACAATAGCAAGCTTTACACGCACCCCAACCACCTAGCGAGAGGTCTAATCGAGCTCAGCAGTCGTTCCCGTCTCCGGCGAAAGGCCCTACCAACCCAGCGAATAAATTATTAGGGCCGTTTAATCATAAAACAGTTGGAAAAATAATACAACTGTTCAAAAAATACTTGTTATACAGAATTCGATTTATGGCATTAGGTCGAATTTTCGAAGTTAGTTAATATATCGTTGTTTAATTCTAAAGTAAATACACCATACATTAAAGAAATTTTAATTAAAAGCTTTAAAAGCGACACCAAAGCTTTATGAGAATTTTTTTTTAAAAGTTAGCTAGCGGTCATCTGATTTCTGAATAGAAATTTGCGACGAAATATTAATTGCTTTATGTTGTGCCACACGTGTAAAATTGGTTCAGAAAATTTAACTAAATCATGGAAAATAATCTTCAATGTTATACACTTTTTAATGTATATTGTTATTTTGTGTATAGTTCTAGGAATTTAGTGTAGTGTTATGTCCAATTTAGGCCGTCAGCCGTCAGAGACAGTAAGGGGAACACACATGGAACCCTAGCTTTGGCTGAGGTACATGCCGTCCTTGCTTCTACTGTCGGAAGTGCGGCTATACTCTCCACGTGAGGGCGGCTGGAAGCAGGCCCCTAGCACGGTCATGTCTCTGCTAGAGGTGCTGACTAATTGTAGTCGGGCGAAGATTGTGATTCTATAAATCACCCCAATCCAAGGCGGAACAGCATACGCCAAGGGATGCATGGCCGGGGGGTAGCCCGGTCGTTAGTATGCGGACTCTGGATACCTGTCGCCCTCCAGTTTCATCTAGACTTCCCACGGCACGCGGGCTATGCCGTGGGCGACCTTCCCTTCCCGCCTACTCGTGGGTCCAAAAGCATGGAATCTAATTTTAAAAAAGATAAGTCGGATGCGACTTCAACAGCATCAACCCAGGGCGAGGCCTTAACGGCCGACCGCAACAACAGCACTGCAGCCAGTGGGCTGCTGGCTTCCACCCCCAATACCACGGGTCTTGGCCCTGGTACTTTAGGGGACCCGGACAGGCCACGGACTCCCTCGGACGATGAGTTCGCAAGTGCTGACTGCTCGTCCAATAGCTGCTCAGGCCGGCAGCAGCTCGTCGAGGTGATGTCCTCTGACGCTGAAGCTGACGCTGACCTGATCAGTCTCGCTGACGACGCTTCCGTGGCCTCGCAGAGGTCAGGTCTCACGGAAGCAGGCTCTCAGATACAGAAGCTGCGACTGGACTCTGAGAACGCCTTTGTTAAACTGAAGACCCGTGAGAAGAGGCTTTTTAAAGCTGCACTCGCTAAGGGTTCGAGCAGAGCAGAAGCTCTAGTTATCGCCACCGCGCCCCCCGTTGGAACCAAGGCCAAACGGACGCGTAAAATTACTGTGTAAAATTACACTTTCCCGGTTTTTCTCATTATATAACCTGTTCCTATATTCCGCCGTCATCGGATGTATCTGTCTATTTACAACATTTGTCTGCAATAAAGACTATATTTAATCTGTTATCAGACAGAGATCATCTTTCAGTTCTTGGGGACTTTAATATCCCTGATTGTAATTGGACAACAAGTGTTGATTTAAATTCTCTGCTGCCCTCACGGCACCATGACCTTTTTGACGGTCTGTTTGATATGTCATTGTCGCAGGTCAATCATATCTTAAACTGTAGTAACAGATCGTTAGACTTATGCTTTGTCTTCGATCCATCTAGAGTGAATTTAGTCAAGACTCAACCACTTTCTTTCCCAGAAGATCCTTACCATCCTACTCTGGAAGTGTAGGGGCTTGTATGGATAAACCTGAAAAACTGTGTAAACGCGTACGCTGCTTTAGAAAAGCAGATTTTAGTTTATTAAATTCCTTAATTTCCCAATTTGATTGGTCGGAATTGTATGTGTCTACTGATATATCAGTAGCGACCAATATTTTTTATAAAATTATTCATTCATTCTTTGATATTTGCGTTCCGTGCTTTTATTCATCATCCTCGAGTAAGCCGCCATGGTTGACAAGAGAGTTGTCACGGTTAAAAAATTTAAAGTCAAGCCTTTATAAAAAATTTAAATGTAGTAACTCGCCCTTAGCCTTTTCACGCTACTTAAGCGCGCGGTCAGACTTTACAGTCTTAAACGCGAAATGTTTTAAAAACTATTCAGCTCGTTGTAAGGTTCAGTTCATTCAGAACCCCAAACAGTTTTATAATTTTGTTAACACGAAGCGTAAGTCTTCCGCTTTTCCTACTAACTTAACGTTTGAAAATGCTAATGCAAACACCGACCAATCCATGGCCGATCTGTTTGCAAAGTTTTTTTAAACGACTTACTTATTCACCTTCTACACATACTACTCACTTTTACCCATACAACATTCCAAGTTCGAATGGTATCTTCTCCCCCTTTCTAAACGAAAGCTCCCTTGTCAAGGATCTTCATTTAGTTAAGCCAGTTTTTTCACCAGGCCCTGACGGTGTTCCCGCTTGTATACTTCGTTTCTGTGCCAACTCCTTAAGTAAGCCTTTGCTCAAACTATTTTCGCTGTCCTTAGAAACTTCACTCTTTCCTTCCATTTGGAAGGAATCTTTTATTATCCCCTTATTGAAAAAGGGCAGCAAGTTTGAAGCAAGCAATAATAGAGGTATCTCTAAATTGTCGGCCATACCTAAATTTTTCGAGAATGTTATAACTCCTCACTTGCAACATTTATGCAGATCCGTTATTTCACCTTTTCAACACGGATTTATTAAACGTCGTTCAACTACGACAAATTTGCTGGAGCTGACATCCTTTGTGGTAAAAGGATTTCAGGAAAATCTTCAAACTGATGTCATTTATACTGATTTCAGTAAAGCCTTTGACTCAGTGAATCATTCCCTTCTGGCACATAAGCTTGACCTTCTAGGTTTCTCACCTAAATTACTCAGTTGGATTGTAAGCTATCTGACTGACAGAACTCAAAGAGTCCTCTTTAAAAACAGCCTCTCAATTCCACTTCATGCCACATCTGGCGTTCCTCAAGGGAGTCATCACGGCCGCCTACTTTTTACGCTTTTCATCAATGACCTGCCTTTGGTCATACGTAACTCTCGTACTCTCAAGTACGCAGATGATGTAAAGCTTTGTTATCAATTTAAAGAAGACCACTGTCACTCACACTTACAAGCCGACCTAAATAGTTTTCATTCGTGGTGTTGTGCCAATTTTTTAAACCTGAACAGCTCTAAATGCAAGCTGATGACATTCTCTCGAGCCAGTCCAATGTATACTTCTTATTCTCTTTGTGGTTGTGTCTTGAAAAGAATTACCCTAGTTGATGATTTGGGGGTCCGTTTGGACCGAAAACTAAAGTTTTCCAATCATATTTCTAATATGGTCAATAAAGCCATGGGTGTCCTTGGTTTTATTAAGAGATGGTCTAAGGAATTTGACGATCTTTATCTTATAAAGACCCTCTACATCTCACTTGTTCGTCCTATTCTTGAACACGGTTCATGCGTATGGTGTCCCCAGTACACTATTCATAAAGAACGCATCGAGTCCGTACAAAAGAACTTTTTACTTTTTGCTTTACGTGGCCTTAACTGGGATGAAAATTTAAGACTTCCTTCCTATAACAATAGACTCTTATTATTAAATTTGCCTTCCCTAACTAATCGCAGAACCATGCTAGGGGTATTATTTATTAACAACCTTCTGCAAGGTGACATTGACAGTCAAGCCCTTGTAAGACAGCTTTACTTCTCTGTCCCATGCAGAAGTACTCGTAATTATCTTCCACTAATTCTTCCTTATTGTAGATCGAACTATGCACTGCACGATCCGTTCAGGGTATTATGTTCGGACTACAATAAACTACAATAAACACGTCATAGCTAGCACTAACTCTATTGCTGCTATGAAGTCTTTAGTTCTTCTCTATCTAGTGCGTAATTAGTAATATTATTTCCTCGATATTCTTTTTACTGCATGCATATTCTATCTTCTATCCGCGTTTTCTATGTTTATCGCGTTATTTCCTTACGCGTGTCTATTCGCATTTTTTACCGCGTTTCCGTGTCGTCCGTTATGCGACGGTGCCTCTCGGTCGGTTAGGCGGGAGGTGGACTTCGTCTGGGTTCCGCGCGCAACAAGCATCGGCTTGGTGTCGTTGGACCACTTGTTAATACATTCATTGTATTCAACGTCCAAAAAAAAAAAATATGTACACTGAAAATTCATGGCCTCTTACAGTTACCGCGTGACTGTAGCCTTTCCGACTTGTTTTAAAATAAAAATAAAAAAATTTTTAATTCATAGAAAATTGGGAAAATGAACACCCCCAGATAATCCTGAATACCTGGTTTACATCTTATTCATGAAAAACGCCTTGCTTATTGATGCAAATAACCCCTTCTTAGGGACATTCCCAAAAAATAGCTGAGTTACAAATTTTTGGAAAATACCAAGAGTAGGTACGCAAACAATTGCAGCTGCATTTACGTAGAGGAAAAAGGGTCATCTAGACGCCGCGGCGCCACAGTAATTGCATAGGCAAAAATAACAAAACCAAAATACACACGAGACCATACGCACAAGCGGGCAGTTACAAAAACAAAATACATACACACTGCCCGCTGCTCGAGTGCGACCTCGCTCGACCGAAAAAAAGTGTATCTATAACCCAAATGCCAATGTGTGTAAATCGTCGATTTACCCAGACCAATTATTTGGGCAAACGGACCGGCGCGTCAGCTGATAGACATTGATTCGTAAATTCGTTGATACGACACGACACGATACAAAAATATTGGATCGAATTGGATCGACTGACACGCGACTGAAGCGAGTTGTGGGTCAATTCGTTTCGTTTCACCGCCGCTGTTCGATTTAGTGAATTGATATGACACTGAAATTTCGTGTTTGATGGGATTAAAGACTATCCACACTTCAAACCAATTGCTTCGCATATTAAAACCGCAGATGGGAAAAGCCACTCAGTTACAGGCGTTCTCTGCGTGGATGTGAACTACAACGGCATTTGTAAAACGATAGATTTTTATTTCATTCCATCCATTAGTAAACATGTTATTTTAGGCATAAACTTCTGAAGAATTCTCAACCTTGCTCCCGGAGTTATCTCTGCCATTGGTCCTCCGAGCTTATTAAGCGAGCTTAATAAGGAAGAGGAGAAGCAATACCCTTTGACTGAATCCCAAAAAGCTCGTCTTGCTGCAGTCATCAATTTGTTTCCAAATTATGCTGAGCAAGGGCTGGAAAAACGTCACTTTTGAGTAATGACATTGGTGTCGTCACTTCAAAGCCCACCAAACAGCGTTTTTATCCAGTTTCATCGAGCTCCGCACAAAATCGGTTGTTTTGAGTGAAGTGAACGCCTAATAAATTAAACTAAATAAATAGTCCGAAAGCGATAGAGACGCTCTATGCGATGCAAGATCGCTTAAATATATATAGTGATTTGTTATCTTAAATAATAAAACTATGAGTCAGAACGACACTCGCGCTCAGCGTCAGCGTAAGCAAGACGAACGCCGGCTCTCAATTCAACGCAACAACGCGTACTTCTCCTACGTCTCACCGACAACCCCAAACGCAGACATCGAGTGGTCAATAACCCATAGCCCAAGAAACCTTCTTCTACCAACAAATCAAGAAAGATCACGCTCTTGCTCTCCCGCTCTCTAAGCTCCGACAGAAGTCCCGTTCCTCCAACAACAACAGCTTGAGATATACCGACAGCCCGGTAAGGAAAAGGGATTTTACGCCAAAAGCGTGTTCAATATAAAAAACAGAAACAGGCAGCCCCAACCACTCTTCAAGATTGAGCTTGAACCAGAAAACAAGCCTCCTACAAAAAACGAGGTTCACCCAATTTACAAACTCCAGCTCCTTCTACACCGTAAGATCACAGTAGAAGAGCCGCATAAACGTAACGCTCTTGTACAATGTACAATTTGTCAAGAGTATGGCCACACGACGTCGTATTGTACACTTCGCCCAGTGTGCGTAGTTTGTGGAGATCTCCACGACTCCAAAAACTGTCAAACTAACAAAGAAAATGCATGCGAGAAAAAATGCGTATTACAACGGAAATAAGAACCGCATTTGAATATCGCGAATACTGTACAGCAGTATTTTTAGACGTATCCCAACCATTCGACAGAGTCTGGCTCGACGGCCTAATGTTTGAAATTAAAGCAGCCCTACCCGAAAGCACACACAAACTTCTAAAGTCTTACCTCTATGACAGAAAGTTTGCAGTGCGGTGCAACACTGCCACTTCCACTGATCATACAATTGAGGCTGGAGTCCCCCAAGGCAGCATTCTTAGGCCAACCTTATACCTCATCTATACAGTCGACATCCCTACAAATTTTTGCTTAACGGTATCCACATTTGCCGACGATACAGCTATCCTTAGCCGTTCAAGGTCTCCTATCCAAGCTACAGCACAGCTGGCACTGCACCTCATCGACATTGAGAAGTGGCACTCTGACAGGCGAATAAATGTAAACGAGCAAAAATGCAAGCACGTGCCGTTCAAGGTCTCCTATCCAAGCTACAGCACAGCTGGCACTGCACCTCATCGACATTGAGAAGTGGCACTCTGACAGGCGAATAAATGTAAACGAGCAAAAATGCAAGCACGTGACGTTTACGCTAAACAGACAAGACTGCCCACCGCTCTTGTTAAACAACATACCACTCCCGAAAGCAGATGAGGTAGCGTATCTAGGAGTACACCTTGACAGAAGACTCACATGGCGCAGGCACATGGAAGCCAAAAAAACCCAATTTAAACTCAAAGCCAACAACTTACACCGGCTCATCAACTCTGGTTCTCCGCTCAGCCTAGATCACAAGGTCTTACTCTACAATTTTATATTGAAACCTATCTGGACCTATGGCTCACAGTTATGGGGCAATGCCAGCAATAGCAATATTGACATTATACAGCGAGCCCAATCAAAGATTCTGAGAACCATCACTGGGGCACCGTGGTACGTTCGGAGTGAAAACATCCAAAGAGACTTAAATATCCCATCAGTTACCAATGCAATCACGGAACTTATGGAAAAATACAATAGCAAGCTTTACACGCACCCCAACCACCTAGCGAGAGGTCTAATCGAGCTCAGCAGTCGTTCCCGTCTCCGGCGAAAGGCCCTACCAACCCAGCGAATAAATTATTAGGGCCGTTTAATCATAAAACAGTTGGAAAAATAATATATCTGTTCAAAAAATACTTGTTATACAGAATTCGATTTATGGCATTAGGTCGAATTTTCGAAGTTAGTTAATATATCGTTGTTTAATTCTAAAGTAAATACACCATACATTAAAGAAATTTTAATTAAAAGCTTTAAAAGCGACACCAAAGCTTTATGAGAATTTTTTTTAAAAGTTAGCTAGCGGTCATCTGATTTCTGAATAGAAATTTGCGACGAAATATTAATTGCTTTATGTTGTGCCACACGTGTAAAATTGGTTCAGAAAATTTAACTAAATCATGGAAAATAATCTTCAATGTTATACACTTTTTAATGTATATTGTTATTTTGTGTATAGTTCTAGGAATTTAGTGTAGTGTTATGTCCAATTTAGGCCGTCAGCCGTCAGAGACAGTAAGGGGAAACACATGGAACCCTAGCTTTGGCTGAGGTACATGCCGTCCTTGCTTCTACTGTCGGAAGTGCGGCTATACTCTCCACGTGAGGGCGGCTGGAAGCAGGCCCCTAGCACGGTCATGTCTCTGCTAGAGGTGCTGACTAATTGTAGTCGGGCGAAGATTGTGATTCTATAAATCACCCCAATCCAAGGCGGAACAGCATACGCCAAGGGATGCATGGCCGGGGGGTAGCCCGGTCGTTAGTATGCGGACTCTGGATACCTGTCGCCCTCCAGTTTCATCTAGACTTCCCACGGCACGCGGGCTATGCCGTGGGCGACCTTCCCTTCCCGCCTACTCGTGGGTCCAAAAGCATGGAATCTAATTTTAAAAAGATAAGTCGGATGCGACTTCAACAGCATCAACCCAGGGCGAGGCCTTAACGGCCGACCGCAACAACAGCACTGCAGCCAGTGGGCTGCTGGCTTCCACCCCCAATACCACGGGTCTTGGCCCTGGTACTTTAGGGGACCCGGACAGGCCACGGACTCCCTCGGACGATGAGTTCGCAAGTGCTGACTGCTCGTCCAATAGCTGCTCAGGCCGGCAGCAGCTCGTCGAGGTGATGTCCTCTGACGCTGAAGCTGACGCTGACCTGATCAGTCTCGCTGACGACGCTTCCGTGGCCTCGCAGAGGTCAGGTCTCACGGAAGCAGGCTCTCAGATACAGAAGCTGCGACTGGACTCTGAGAACGCCTTTGTTAAACTGAAGACCCGTGAGAAGAGGCTTTTTAAAGCTGCACTCGCTAAGGGTTCGAGCAGAGCAGAAGCTCTAGTTATCGCCACCGCGCCCCCCGTTGGAACCAAGGCCAAACGGACGCGCGCTGACGATACCGTTCTCGAACCGCAAGGGTCCTCAAAGAAGCCCAAAAAGACTCATGTGGAGTCCTCAAAGCCACCTCTCAGCCAGGTGTCGAGCAGCGTGAAATTGGGCTTCACTTCGGCTGATTCCAAAAACCCGCTTTCACCGGAGCAAGTGGCCACGGTGAAAGCTAGCATTGCCAAGGCTCTGCTTCTTCATCCCACATCGGGTGCCAGTCCAGGTTTCGACGGTTGCATACCTCGGAATGAATGGCTGCTCCTGGTGTGCGAGGATAGCCGCACTGCCGATTGGGTCAGGGGAGCCGTTGGACACATCAAGTCCATCAGCTCCCTTAACATCAAACTACTGGAGGAGTCCGAGTTCCCCAAAGCTCACCTCATTAGAGGCTACTTCCCCAGTAGTGCTGGAATCACACCCGCCGATATCTTGCGATATCTTGGTATACAAAACGAGGATTTGTTCTCGACCAAGCAGTGGCGGGTGGTCCAGCATACCCTCACTGGCACTACGACACACCTCGCGATGTTGGTCGACGAGGAGTCGTATAAGGCTCTGACGGAGTGCAACGGGAAGGTGAAATTCGTCTTTGGACGAATCAAACTTCTCCTGAAGAACTCCGTCCCCAGAGCCTCTTCCTCCCCGGCCCGTCCCCCATCCCCCTCTCCAACCATTCCACCCCCTTCCAGCGCCCCTCTGGACCCAACCAATGCGGCAGCAGTAGCTTCCGCCCCGGTACCGTCCACCAGTGCCGCGGCCGCAGTGGCGGTGAAAGCCCCCATCTCCAAACCCCCGACCATTGTGGTCTCCGCCCCCAACCCCTCAACGGGCCGCACCAGGCCGGTGGCTGGCAGCGGGCGCCTCCTGGCCCCTGCCAGACCCTCAGTCAGTTATGGGGCAATGCCAGCAATAGCAATATTGACATTATACAGCGAGCCCAATCAAAGATTCTGAGAACCATCACTGGGGCACCGTGGTACGTTCGGAGTGAAAACATCCAAAGAGACTTAAATATCCCATCAGTTACCAATGCAATCACGGAACTTATGGAAAAATACAATAGCAAGCTTTACACGCACCCCAACCACCTAGCGAGAGGTCTAATCGAGCTCAGCAGTCGTTCCCGTCTCCGGCGAAAGGCCCTACCAACCCAGCGAATAAATTATTAGGGCCGTTTAATCATAAAACAGTTGGAAAAATAATATATCTGTTCAAAAAATACTTGTTATACAGAATTCGATTTATGGCATTAGGTCGAATTTTCGAAGTTAGTTAATATATCGTTGTTTAATTCTAAAGTAAATACACCATACATTAAAGAAATTTTAATTAAAAGCTTTAAAAGCGACACCAAAGCTTTATGAGAATTTTTTTTTAAAAGTTAGCTAGCGGTCATCTGATTTCTGAATAGAAATTTGCGACGAAATATTAATTGCTTTATGTTGTGCCACACGTGTAAAATTGGTTCAGAAAATTTAACTAAATCATGGAAAATAATCTTCAATGTTATACACTTTTTAATGTATATTGTTATTTTGTGTATAGTTCTAGGAATTTAGTGTAGTGTTATGTCCAATTTAGGCCGTCAGCCGTCAGAGACAGTAAGGGGAAACACATGGAACCCTAGCTTTGGCTGAGGTACATGCCGTCCTTGCTTCTACTGTCGGAAGTGCGGCTATACTCTCCACGTGAGGGCGGCTGGAAGCAGGCCCCTAGCACGGTCATGTCTCTGCTAGAGGTGCTGACTAATTGTAGTCGGGCGAAGATTGTGATTCTATAAATCACCCCAATCCAAGGCGGAACAGCATACGCCAAGGGATGCATGGCCGGGGGGTAGCCCGGTCGTTAGTATGCGGACTCTGGATACCTGTCGCCCTCCAGTTTCATCTAGACTTCCCACGGCACGCGGGCTATGCCGTGGGCGACCTTCCCTTCCCGCCTACTCGTGGGTCCAAAAGCATGGAATCTAATTTTAAAAAAGATAAGTCGGATGCGACTTCAACAGCATCAACCCAGGGCGAGGCCTTAACGGCCGACCGCAACAACAGCACTGCAGCCAGTGGGCTGCTGGCTTCCACCCCCAATACCACGGGTCTTGGCCCTGGTACTTTAGGGGACCCGGACAGGCCACGGACTCCCTCGGACGATGAGTTCGCAAGTGCTGACTGCTCGTCCAATAGCTGCTCAGGCCGGCAGCAGCTCGTCGAGGTGATGTCCTCTGACGCTGAAGCTGACGCTGACCTGATCAGTCTCGCTGACGACGCTTCCGTGGCCTCGCAGAGGTCAGGTCTCACGGAAGCAGGCTCTCAGATACAGAAGCTGCGACTGGACTCTGAGAACGCCTTTGTTAAACTGAAGACCCGTGAGAAGAGGCTTTTTAAAGCTGCACTCGCTAAGGGTTCGAGCAGAGCAGAAGCTCTAGTTAACGCCCCCCGTTGGAACCAAGGCCAAACGGACGCGCGCTGACGATACCGTTCTCGAACCGCAAGGGTCCTCAAAGAAGCCCAAAAAGACTCATGTGGAGTCCTCAAAGCCACCTCTCAGCCAGGTGTCGAGCAGCGTGAAATTGGGCTTCACTTCGGCTGATTCCAAAAACCCGCTTTCACCGGAGCAAGTGGCCACGGTGAAAGCTAGCATTGCCAAGGCTCTGCTTCTTCATCCCACATCGGGTGCCAGTCCAGGTTTCGACGGTTGCATACCTCGGAATGAATGGCTGCTCCTGGTGTGCGAGGATAGCCGCACTGCCGATTGGGTCAGGGGAGCCGTTGGACACATCAAGTCCATCAGCTCCCTTAACATCAAACTACTGGAGGAGTCCGAGTTCCCCAAAGCTCACCTCATTAGAGGCTACTTCCCCAGTAGTGCTGGAATCACACCCGCCGATATCTTGCGATATCTTGGTATACAAAACGAGGATTTGTTCTCGACCAAGCAGTGGCGGGTGGTCCAGCATACCCTCACTGGCACTACGACCCACCTCGCGATGTTGGTCGACGAGGAGTCGTATAAGGCTCTGACGGAGTGCAACGGGAAGGTGAAATTCGTCTTTGGACGAATCAAACTTCTCCTGAAGAACTCCGTCCCCAGAGCCTCTTCCTCCCCGGCCCGTCCCCCATCCCCCTCTCCAACCATTCCACCCCCTTCCAGCGCCCCTCTGGACCCTACCAATGCGGCAGCAGTAGCTTCCGCCCCGGTACCGTCCACCAGTGCCGCGGCCGCAGTGGCGGTGAAAGCCCCCATCTCCAAACCCCCGACCATTGTGGTCTCCGCCCCCAACCCCTCAACGGGCCGCACCAGGCCGGTGGCTGGCAGCGGGCGCCTCCTGGCCCCTGCCAGACCCTCAGTCAGCGCTGGGCGCAAACAACCCGCAAGGGCACCTCCTGCGACTGGGATCGCTAGGCGACCTCTCCCTAGCAGCGCAGCCAGACTGCCGAAGGGCATCCGAGGCAACGACTCTCGGGGGGGCAAGGCATGTGGCCTTGTCTCTAAGGCGCTGAAGGAGGATGCGGAGCGCAATTAAAGTGCTCCAGGCGAACCTGCAACACGCCAGAGGAGCGTCAGCCACCCTGTGCAGGGTCGTCTGTAAAGATGAGATTGACCTGGCTCTCGTCCAAGAGCCATGGTTAATAGGTGGCCTCGTCCGTGGACTATCATGCGGATCATGTAAGTTACTATATGACCGTATGGGAGGTGCCCCTCGCACTGCTATACTGATCAATAACAGTGTGAGACACTTTCCTTTAACCAACTTCATTCACAGAGACCTGGTGGCAACGGCTATAGAGGTAGCCACTGCTGATGGCGTCCGGGAAGTGGTGATCGCCTCTGCTTACTTCCCGGGCGATGTGGACGACGTACCCCCCGCAGAGGTTCAGCGGCTTGTGGGATTCTGCCGCCATCACAACAAGCCGCTCGTGATTGGCTGTGATGCCAACGCCCATCACACAATCTGGGGGAGCAGCGACGTCAACAAACGTGGTGAGTCTCTCCTTGATTATCTATTGTGTTGTCATTTAGATATAGCGAACGTCGGGTGTAAACCGACGTTTATTAATTCCATTAGGGAAGAGGTATTAGATCTCACCCTAATAAGCAGCTCAATTGCGAGTTCGCTCATAAACTGGTGGGTCACAGACGAAGCTACTTTGTCGGACCATCAGCACATCAGGTTCGACCTCCCTGGCCAAGTCGAGATCCGCCAGAACTCCTTCTGTCCTAAAAAGACAAACTGGGAACTCTTCAAAGCCTCTGTGGCTTTGAAAGCAGACATGTTGATCAGCAATCCTAACTCTGTCAGTGAGATAGAACTTGCTGCCAACCTGCTCCAAGATGTGCTTATGACGTCCTTCGAAGCCAGCTCAGTTCGGAAGACACTAACGGTCAACCGTAAAGTTCCTTGGTGGAACGAAGAGTTGGCTGCTCAAAGAAGGAAGGTTAGAAGCCTTTTCAACAAGGCCAGATCTAGCCGTATAAGTTGGGACGTCTATAAGGACGCTCTCACAAACTATAATAAGAACATTAGACGCTCCAAACGCGATACGTGGCGCAGCTACTGTGGTAGCTTAGAATCTCTGCCAGAGGCAGCGAGACTCCACAAAGTATTAGCCAAAGGATCGTCTAATGGTATAGGGCTTCTAAAAAGAGCAGATGGCTCTTTCACTCAAGATCGTAGGGAAGCACTTGAACTTTTACTACAAGTTCACTTCCCAGGTTCCGTGGCCAACCCAGATCTCTCCAGTCACGTTGACGCCACCTGGTCACCTGACTCACGTGGTACCAGCTTATCTGGTACCATCTTCGATCCTGAAAAGGTCAAATGGGCTGTTGATTCCTTCGCCCCCTTTAAAGCCCCAGGGGGTGATCAAATCTTTCCAGCCCTTCTCCAAAATAGTCTGGATCATATCCTCGGTCCACTGGTCGGCCTTCTTAGAGCTAGTCTCACTTGGGGATACATACCAAACTCTTGGAGGAGAGTAAATGTGGTATTCATCCCCAAACAGGGGAATCGTCCTCTTGACCAGCCTAAGTCCTACCGGCCGATCAGCCTTACCTCCTTTCTGCTCAAGACTGCGGAAAGGCTCCTAGACTTGCACATTCGGTGCTCTCTGCAGGGAAACAACCCTCTGCACCCCACGCAGTTCGCGTATATAGCCGGTAGATCGACAGAGGTCGCTCTCCACAAATTAGTGAGTAAGATCGAAAGGGCCTTCGTATCAAAGAACATTGCTCTGTGCTCTTTTCTTGATATAGAGGGTGCTTTCGATAATACCGGCTACGGGACTATCTCTACTGCGCTTGAGCGCAGGAACATTGCCCGTCCCATAATCCGGTGGATTGACGCCATGCTCAAACACCGGATTATCTCCTCGACCCTGGACACGACGACCGCCCTTATTAGTGCGGTAAAAGGGTGTCCCCAGGGAGGGGTTTTATCCCCCTTGCTCTGGTCCCTAGTAGTTGACGAACTACTTATCATACTCGCAGAACAGGGCGTGGAAGCGATTGGCTATGCCGACGACCTGGCTCTCGTAGTGAACGGGAACTATGCCAACACCGTGACAGAGCTGATGCAATCAGCTCTGAACACGGTCAGTAGATGGTGCGTTGATGTAGGTCTTAGCATCAATCCTCAAAAGGCAATCATTGTTCCCTTCACTAAGCGGTATTCTATTGACATTGGTCAATTACATATTGGCGGCTCTCCTGTGGAACTTTCCAACGAAGTCAAATATCTAGGGGTAACCCTTGATAAGCGACTAAACTGGAACTCCCACCTGCATAACACTCTATCAAAGGCCACTTATGCCATGTGGGCATGTAGAAGGCTTTTCGGTAGAATATGGGGTCTCAAATCCTGCACCATTAGGTGGCTTTTTGAGATGATGGTAAGACCGATCGTAACCTACGCTGCTATTGTGTGGTGGCCAAAGGTTACGCAGGTCACTGCCATCAAAAAATGCACGAAACTGCATAGGCTGCTCTGCCTTTCCTTGACGGGTGCACTCCGCACCTGTCCCACTGCAGCAATGGAATCGATTTTGAATCTGACTCCGCTGCATATCCGTATAAAAGAAGTTGCTGCTATGAGCCTTCTTAGAATCAAGCTCCAATCTGGGCTTCTAGCTACCGAATCTGGACATGCTAGCCTACTCAAAGATATTCCTGGCTTAGAGATCTGCACTAGATCAGATTCTATGACCAAGGAACTCTTCTTTGGTGCAAAATTTAGAACCCTCATCCCGGACCGCAGGGTTTGGGATGCTGGCAACCCCATCAGAGACCCAAATTGTATACATTGGTATACCGACGGGTCAAAGACTGAACAGGGGGTTGGAGCTGGGATACA
This sequence comes from Zaprionus tsacasi, assembly GCA_018904105.1. Taxonomy (NCBI): domain Eukaryota; kingdom Metazoa; phylum Arthropoda; class Insecta; order Diptera; family Drosophilidae; genus Zaprionus; species Zaprionus tsacasi. Next base: position 983,702 of record JAEIFR010000176.1, on the reverse strand, counting down.
TGGTCCCAACTCCAGGACCTCGATCGCTATGGGCAACTGGCCCACAGTTTTCCAATCAGAGGTTCACGCCATTGAGTTCTGCTGCCATCTTATCCTTGAGAAGGGGACTAGAGGAGCGAAAATCTACATCTTCTCGGACAGCCAAGCGGCCATACAAGCCCTCTCCTCAAAGAGAGTAGGATCGCGTATGGTGGCTGACTGCTGGAAGTGTCTCCAGAGGCTGTCATTAAGAAATAAAGTTACCCTAATTTGGGTACCTGGGCACTCTGGCTTCCAGGGCAATGAGGTGGCGGACGAACCGGCGAGGGCTGGGTCATCAGCCACCTTGATCGGCCCCGAACCCTTCTGTGGCGTGGGGTGGTCTACTATCTCCTCCCTTGTGAAATCCTGGGCTGGAAGATTAACTGAACGCTACTGGTTCTTCCAACCAGGGATGCGGCAGGCTAAAGAGCTTACCAATCCCAAAGTTGATAGGAGGACCAAGCAACTCTCAAGGAGAGACCTCTATCTCCTTGTTGGTTACTTAAGTGGCCATCACTTGGTGAACTATCACCTCAATAAAATGCGTTTGTCCTCGGACGCGGAGTGCAGGCTCTGCAAAGAGGACGATGAAAGTAACAAGCACATTCTATGTGACTGTCCGGCCTTGGTATAGACAAGGAGGAAACATTTTCTCCGCTGGGAGACTCCCTCTTATATAATAATAATAATAAAATGTCCAATTTATGTGTATTTTTTTAGAAAACTAAAATGCGTTCGCCGTCTTTCGTGAAATATAACTAATAAGCTGTTCCATGCTGAAAGCAACAACAACAATTAGTCCAGATTGTAACTGTGACTGTTGTCTTTAGCCATATATCAAAAACTCATCCCCATTCCTCCCCCTTTTCTCACATTTTGGTAATATATAGGCAAGGTTAATTTAAGTCACAGCGAACTTTTCCAAATATGGCGCAGCAACAATCGAAAAATACAATGTGTATCGGATTGGATATACTCCAAAATAAATAAAAACGCTTTGAAATCCAACATTTTAAAGGAAATAGTTAAAAACAAGTCGGCAAGGCTACAGTCGAGCTCGCTCGATAGTAAGATACCCTTCTCCCAATTTTCTATATCCGTTACAAACGTGTAACTACTACACTGATAATTTCAAACAGAAATTCTGCTCAAATACTTCTCTACATATAGCTTACTCGCTCGCACTCACACAGCGACGCGCGTAAAAGGTAAAGCGACTCGACGCAAAGTCGACGTCGACGTCAAATGCTCGTAGCTGCGCGCTGGCTCCTAGTACATTTGTATTGAAAACGTTGAATAACTCCAGTGTTATTAGTCCGATCGGATTGTAATTTGGAGGATATGTTCATACTACATTAAACTTTATATATACCAAAGCAGAACTTTATAAGTTTAATATTTTGCTTAATAATCACAAATTACCGATTTACGGAGGCGGTGGGCGTGGCATCAAACATTTAACATAAACTTCATCTGCCTATTATATATAGGAACCTCCATACCAAATTTCGTGTCTCTAGCTTTTTTAATAGCTGAGATCTGTTGTCTCATACAGACGGACAGACTCGGCTAGTGATCCTGAGCAAGAATATATATACTTTAAGGGGTCTGCCACGCCTCCTTATGCCTATTACATACATTGCACAAAGTTAGTATACCCTTTTTTGACCATTTGACCATGGTCGAAGGGTATAAAAATCAGTAATTTTAAAAGTTACATACATAAATATCTTCCTAAATGTACCTACTTGCTTGAGCGGTTCATGTCTAAGGATACTGTATGGCTGGCGTCTAAAATACCAATTACACTCGATGAAACCTGAAAAACACAACAGCAAATGGGACATCTAAGCTTATGGTATACAAATGCGAGTACATTAGAATGGAAATTGGCATCTGAGCTTGCAAATGAAAATAATTGTAAATGTAAAATGTACGTCCAAAACAATTTTCATAAAGCTTTTCTATTTCGACATCAATCTTTTTCCTCAAAGAACTCAATTCATATTTGATACAAATATAAAAAAATATTTTAAAAACAATCTGCATTTTTTTGGCAATTGTGCAAATTGTAGGAATCATTGCCATTATTTATTGTAGCAAAACCCTCTACATTAACCAAGTTATCCATTAATGGAGAGCTGTGGTTGCTGGATGACAACATCGGCGAGCCCGCTTTCTCACCCTGACCAGACGACGATACTGGGTTTCCGAATCCCTGCATCGTAAAACATTAACTTGTGCTTGCATAAAAACCATTTACCTAGGGACTTAGCCAGCATGGAAAAGCATTTAGAAATATATATTTAATAGGCATCATCCTTTGCATAGTTAATTTAAAGAAAAAGAACACATAGTTAATATGAGTGTTCAAAAGAAAAATACTCCGCAAGATCTTTGGTCCTGCTCGCACCGGGGACGACTTTCATAGTATGACAACATTGACATAGTCCGGCACATTACAATACAAAGTATGCGCTGGTTCGGACACGTCATACGTATGGATCAAGAAACTCCAGTAAAAATATGTTTTCGAGGCAAAAGTCAGCGTTGGACGGCGAAGGTGACGATCACGGCTCCGATGGATGGACCAAGTGCGCTTGCTGTAACCAATTGGAAGTGGCGCGCAAGAAGCAGCTAGTTTCCTTTGGGGATACATATACAACACTTGGAGAACAGTTAATGTGGTTTTAATTCCTAAGCAGGTGAATCGTCCTCTTGACCAACCTTATTTGTATCGTCAAATCGACTACAGGTCCGCTTCTAGTGCGGTAGATTTATGTCATGCTCAAACACAGGTCTATCACTTCTAGTCTAGATTCCTCGACTACATGCATCAATTAAGTCGGGGGATATTCTCATGGTGGGGTTCTATCCCCTCTACTGTGGTGCCTGGTGGTTGACGAGTTGCTAATGACTGCTGCCGAGCAGGGCGTCGAAGCAATTGGCTAAGCCGACGACCTAAACATTTAAGTGACCGCCAGCTTGACACTCTGGTATCCATTGCAATGAGCGGACGAACCAGCGAGGGCGCACAGTGGGCCAGATGATTTTTCTAGCGGGACAAAAGTCACTTTTTTAAATATTTAAATATAGTATTTTTTTTGGTTTTTTTAACTGACAATATCCGTCTGAGCATATACGAGTTTGTATAAGAGTTTTTGTTTGTTTACATCATCAGCTGTGAGCTTTCAAAGTGAACATATGTTTCGGCGCGTGGTCTGCAAATATTTGGCGCACAGTTTCGTGTTTGTTGATCAACTTTTAATTGAAACGAAGTAAAATAAATTGATTCATCAAGTTGTTGATAACTTTAAGAAAAGGTATGTTCTAAATAAAAACAATGTGTTTGTGACCCGTATTTTTATGTTTAGTAAAAAAAAAAAGTGTGCGAAGTTTGTTATTTTATCAGGTATGGCATTATGCTTGATACTCGCTAATTTGGACTATAACTAACCTTGTTCACTCTTGTTCAAGCTGATTTTAGCAATTATGTATCGTGTGAGTCTTTGTGTCGTTAATATGTTCAGAATTATGTCCAACTTCGACCAACTGTTAAGTCTGTGTCACTTTTTAGGTGAAATGTCAGCCCAAAAGCGCGTGCTTTATTCCACTTGGCTAAGCCAAAATGATCCCGCAAAGAGACTTTTCGTTTTAAAAGAATTTGTATTTGGAACAATTTTAAAGAACCGCCAGCTTTCTGAAATGGAATCTGAAAGTATTACTAGGAAATTAACTAGTTTTATGAGACGACTTACTGAAAAATGGAAATCATGTCATTATAACAAAACGTATTTCAAGAAAAAAAAACAGAAATGGCTTGATGAGCCACTGCTAATATATAATGTACCATTAAATTCAGATCTGGGTCTGCCCAAGAAGGATTTTGGTTACCTATGCCACAAAGTTCAGGCCAGAACAAGTGGATATGGCTACAGTCGAGCGCCCGACAGTAGGATACCCTTCTCCCAATTTTTAAAATCCGTTACAAACGTGTAACCACACTCATAATTTCAAACACAAATACTTCTACTACATATAGCTTTCTCGCTCACACTCACACAGCGACGCACGTTAAGAGTGACGTCGACGTCGACGTCAACTGCTAAAGTGGCGCGCAGGCTGCTGCTCGTACATTTGTACTGAAAACGTTGACTTGAATAACTTCTGTGTTATTGGTCCGATCGAATTGTTATTTGGAGAATATGTTCGTATGGCATATAGATTTATACATACCAAAGCAGAACTTTATAAGTTTAATAGTTTGCCTAATAATCACAAATTACCGATTTGCGGGGGCGGTGGGCGTGGCATCAAACATTTAACATAAACTTTATCTGCTTGGGAAATTTAGGAACCTACATACCAAATTTGGTGTCTCTAGCTTTTTTAATAGCTAAGATCCGTTGTCTCAAACAGACAGACGGACAGCCGGACAGACGGACAGACGGACAGACAGACGGACATGTCTCAATCGACTCGGCTAGTGATCCTGAGCAAAAATATATATACTTTGTGGGGTCTGCCACGCCTCCTTATGCCTGTTACATACATTGCACAAAGTTAGTATACCCTTTTTTGACCATTTTCAATGGTCGAAAGGTATAAAAATATCTAATCTTGTAAAGGAAACCACATGTGATGAATTAATGGTGGCAGCGAGCTCCAGCCTATACAAATCGGGAATGCGACGCGCATCAAAAGTTGTTTGTGCATTGAATGCTGACAATACTGCTGGAAAAAAAAATTAAAAGTTCACTGGACACACAAGTGAAGTTACCTAGTCCTTATTCACCAGAAGAAGCCCTGGCTCTGTATATAGATCTAGGCCTCAGTAAACAAAAATATAAGCTAAGCGATGTAGTGCTAAGGAAAGAGATGCTGATATATATCCAAGTTACCAGAAGTTGCATTCAGCAAAGGTTATGTGCTACCCAAATGAGATGAAATATTCTGATTATTCAGCGGAAACAACACTACAGAGCTTAGTCGATCATACTGTTAGTCGAGTTATACAGGTGGACTCCCTGATTTTTGAAAATCAATTTGCGGAAAACAATAATCGCATAAGTTTAACCGCAATACATAAATGGGGCTGTGATGGAAGCAGTGGACACGCAACATATCGCCAAAAGTTTCAAAATGGTGAAACGGAAATGCTAGATCAACACTTTTTTGCAGTTTGTCTTGTACCATTACAAGTTCAGCTTGGATCAAAGGTTTTGTGGAAAAATCCGCGACCTTCATCAGGTCATTCATTCATGTAGGCCTTTAAAACTGATTTGCGAAAAGGAAACAATTGAATTGATTCGATCAGAGTCGGATATAGTGAAAAGACAAATACTGGACATTCAACCAACAATTACACCCTTATTTACCATTTCCCACGAATTTCATATGACCATGATAGATGGCAAAACATGTAGCGCTCTTGCTGAAGCATCTACTCAGACATGTGGAATTTGTAGAGCACTACCAAAAAATATGAATAATATTAGATTGGTAAAAAGCTATCCAATTGATCTTTTGAAATATGGACTATCAACTCTGCATGCATGGATATGGTTTTTTGAGTGTATCTTACATATTGCTTACAGACTGCCAATAGAGAAATGGCAAGTTCGTAACGAAGACAAGGACAATGTAGAAGCAAAAAAATCAGAAATCCAATTGCAGCTAAGAAATCAGATGGGATTATTGGTAGACATTCCTATGGCGGGTAGTGGAAATACCAACAATGGGAATACTGCTAGACGTTTTTTTAGTCAACCGAGTTTGGTTGCTGGCATTACTGGAGTTTCTGAAGAACTTATTTACCGATTCAGTGTGATCTTAAGGGTGATGGCTAGTGGACACCAAGTCAATACAAATTTATTCAACTAATATGCAAACGAAACAGCTGAAATCTTTGTAGAAAAATATCCTTGGTATTATATGCCGTCATCTGTGCACAAAGTTTTAATACACGGAGCAGACATCATCAACAGTGTTGCACTTCCTATTGGTATAATGTCTGAAGAAGCACTTGAAGCTAGGAATAAAGATTTCAGAAACACTCGACTAAACCATTCCCGTAAGGACAAAAGGAGTAATACAATGGAGGATGTTATGAACGGCTTACTTGTTTCATCGGATCCGTATGTAACGGCTATGTCGAAAACTTCTAACACTAATTGTAAAGAATTAAATTTTGATAGAACCGTGGCTGGGCTTTTGCTTGATTTCGAAAACAATTTAATTAAATCAGATTCGTCAGATTCTTCCGATTCCGATTAATTTTTTCATGAGAATTATATAATAAATTTATTAAAAGTCTAAAATATAAATTTTCAGTCAAATCTGTTTTTGTTTACTTGAGTTATTTCTAAAGTTCCGCTAGCTGGGCAGCTGCTCGGCCCCGAGCTTTAGTGTGGCTTGAGGTGGTCAATCCATTGTAAAAACATGGGATGACAGGATGACCAAACACTACTGGCTCTTCCGACAATGGATGGGACAAGCCAAGTAGTCAATCGTAGAACCAACGACATGCGCCTTATGTTACCTTGATTTGCTTTACTATAATAAATTCAAATGTTAATGACAACTTTTGAATCGAGCTACCCCAGTAAAGTGCGTGTTCAGGTATTCATACCGATGGTCAGAAGCATAAGCACCGGCGAATAGTCTTAAAGCGTATTTCTAAATACATATATGTAAATATGTGAACAACCAGTCCACCCTCAGCTTCACTGTAGCCCGTTCACTTCGTTCACTCGGCCCGGTTTTATAAATGTTAAGATAAGGGTTAAAGGGTAGTTGCATTGTTAAAAAGTTGGGTAATAGTAATGAACAATTTTAACAGTCGAGCGCTCGACAGTAAGATACCCTTCTCCATATTTCCTAAGTCCGTTACAAACGTGTAACCACACTCATAATCTCAAACAGAAATTCTACTACATATAGCTTACTCGCTCGCACTTACACAGCGACGCGCGTAAAGAGTAAAGCGACACGACGCAACGTCGACGTCGACGTAAACTGCTCAAAGTAGCGCTACTGGCTTCTGCTCGTTGCGAAAACGTTAACTAGAAGAACTTCTGTGTTATTGGTCCGATCGAGGATATGTTTATATTGCATTCAGCTTTGTGTACCAAAGCAGAATTTTATGAGTTTAATAGTCTGCTTAATAATTTGATACATTTGATAAAACTTCATCTGCTTGGGATATATAGGAACCTCCATGCCAAATTTGGTGACTCTAGCTCTTTTAATAGCTGACATATGTTGGTTCAAACAAATAGACGGACAGACGGACATGGCTCAATAGACTCAGCAAGTGATCCTGAGCAAGAATATATATGTTACATACATTTGCACTAAGTTAGTATACCCTTTTTTGACCATTTTCTTAGTCGAAGGGTATAAGTATAGGCTTTCATAGCGCTATATGTTATAGTGGTCCGATTCAGACGAAATTTTGCACGTATTTTATATTGATTAATGAAAATCGATGTATTCAATTTTAAAAGGCTACACCGAAAACTAAAAAAAATCGGCCGACAGTTTGCATGGCAGCTATACTATATATCGGTCCGAACTGGCTCGTTCTGACTTATATACAGCCTGCAGCAATAAGTAGCATGTCTACCAAGTTTCATTAATTAGCTCTAAAGCTGTTGCATTTTCCTCTATACCCACCAATGAAAATGGTCTGAAATAGGTATACTAACTTTGTGCAACAGGCATATCTATGTAACATAAGGCATGAGGGGGCATGGCAGACACCATTAATTTGCAATTATTAAACAAAGTATTGAACGTTCGGTATACATAAAGCTGATTACAATATACACAAGTCCTCAAGTTTATAATCTGATCGGACCAATAACACAAAAGTTATTGAAGTCAAGGTGTTCATTACAAATGTTAAGTGCAAGCAGCAGCCTGTGCGCTGCAGTTGAGCAGTTGACGTAGACGTCAACGTTGCGTCGTGTCGCTTTACTCTTTATGCGCGAGGCTGTGTGTGTGCGAAAATCAAGTCTATGTAAATTTAGTTCAGAATTAACCAATCTACACAGTTATAGATTTAAAACAAACACATCCTACCCACTTTGTTGTTAACAAAGATACGGCATGAATTGCCGTGGTAAGCTTTGTAGGCCATGCCACTTTCCACAGCACCGTGTCCCTTGATGTCAACAAAGTCACTGTTCTTAAGGATGCGCATTTATGTGGACATTGGGATGATACCCTGCTTGCGAAAGGGTCACGAAACAATATTTTGGGTGCCGCGGCGATAACCCTTTGAGTTGGACATTTTGTTAGTGCTTCCCTTGTACGTATCGACGTCCATGCGGTCGTAAAGTTGGGTAAATACTGCCACGCCCACCTCCCCCGCAAATCGATTATAAGCGATTATTGAGGAATGTATTAAGCTCATAACGTTCTGCTTCGGTGTATATACAAAAAGCTAAAAGTAGTAGCTAACATATCCTCGTAATTAATCCGATCGGACCAATAACACAGAAGTTATTCAAGTCAATGTTCGGCAGCCTGCACGATGCTTTGAGCAGTTGACGTCGTGTCGACTTACTCTTTACGCGCGTCGCTGTGTGAGTGCGAGCGAGTAAGCTATATGTAATAGAAGTATTTGTGCCGAATTCTCTGTTTCAAATTATGAGTGTGGTTACACGTTTGTAACGGATTTAGAAAATTGGGAGAAGGGTATATTACAGTCGAGCGCTCGACTGTAGCCTTACCCACTTGTTTTTAATGTAGATTTAACGTTAGTCAATTAATAATTACCATCCAGAACTGAAAAATTCAATTTTTATACCCTTCGACCATTAAAAAATGTTCAAAAAAGGGTATACTAACTTTATGCAATGTATGTAACAGGCAGAAGGAGGCGTGGCAGACCCCATAAAGTATATATATTCTTGCTCAGGATCACTAGCCGAGTCGACAGAGCTATGTCCGTCTGTCTGTCCGTCTGTCTGTCCGTCTGTCTGTCCGTCTGTCTGTGATGAGACAACAGATCTCAGCTATTAAAAAAGCTAGGCAGATACAGTTTATTTCAAATGTTTGATGCCACGCCCACCGCCCCCGCAAATTGGTAATTTACGATTATTAAGCAAAGTATTAACCCTATAAAGTTCTGCTTTGGTAGGTAAAAAGTTTAATGTAATATGAACATATCCTCCAAATTACAATCCGATCGGACTAATAACACTGGAGTTATTCAAGTCAACGTTTTCAATACAAATGTACGAGCAGCCTGCGCGCATCTACGAGCATTTGACGTCGACGTCGACTTTGCGTCGAGTCACTTTACTTTTTACGCGCGTCGCTGTAAGGCCGCGCCAGCTAGCTCAGCAGCACTAAGGGAGGGGTTTTTCCTCCAGATATCGACTTACATTGGTATTTAACACATAAAACACTTCACTAACAAAAGGTAAACAAACTAAACGTGTAAAAACAGATATTACATCACCGTCCTGGCCTACTCAGGCCGCCCCATCTCCCCAAAAGGTAAATTTAGCACATCATCTTAATTTAAACATTTATTTAACATTAATAAACCTGACTTTCATGACTAACCCCCACGTGGGAAACTGAACTTTTACTATTAACGTAAAAAATTACGACTAATAACAACGATGATTTAAATAATTACAACTAATGGGACATTTTCTTTCTTTGATAGCTCTCCCGGATGTGGATATGCCGCCTAGCAGGAAAAATATGTGGCCCGCAGCCAAGGGAGACGCCCACGGCAGCCGTTGCTGGTGCTGCAGTGTCAGAGCAGGATAACTGCGGCAGCCGTTGCTGGTGCTGCACGTCTTGTATAGAATATGCACGGGGGACAATATGGGTCCTGGCGGATCCCCGCAAGGAACAGACTCACCAGGGCAGGTAGGCGTTCGTTGCCGAGAGGTCCAGGGATTGCTTCTGCTGTGGTATGCACCTATATATATTAATAACTGTACTCGTATGTAATCATAACATACGATCATATTGTAGCACTTTGTTGCAATATGTACATAAACAGTCTGGCCCAAGTGTATGCGTAATATGAGCATCCACTTGAAGGGGCTAACGTATATACATACATACATAAATGCATAGTCAGCATTCTCACGCTGGCTATGCGCTGACCGCTTACCATGTGTGCCTATAGCACCTCCTCCTCCTCCAGAGTCGTCGTTTGGCGACAATACATATATATACATAAGATACATAAATTAACTAAAGGTTTGGTTAATTTGAGAAAAAAAACAAACCGTTTATTTTGAGTGCTTCTTTAGGACTAACTTAATACAATTCTACAATTAGCCTATGGACTGCTACCGCTGCTGTCGCTGCCACTGCCGCTGTTGTCGTCGCTGCCGCTTGTAGCTTTGGGTGTCATCTTGCTGGATCGGTCCCACGGTGGTGCTTCTTACGTAAAGTGTTCTGGAATGGGTCCCACGGTGGAGAAATGCTGACATAGCGCACGTGGCAGGTGTCTTGCATTCGTAGCGCTCGTGATCGAGTTTGGCGCTTGTGGGGGTATTGCACCCTGAGTGCAATTGTACCGGCAATGCAGTCTTGAGAACGTTTGTTGTTGTTCTCTCGAGTGCGTTGCATTCTGAGTTTGGCTCGTAGTAGAACTGTTGTTAACTCCTCCCCCTTTAAATGCGGACGTCCTCGGTCGCAATGTAGAACCGTTGCTGGACTCCGTTGTTGACTGGGTCTGCTTCTACTTCTGCCGGCATATTTCTAGATGACCTTTGTTTCCATACCCATGCTCCCGTTGTGGCCAGTACCATCATCAGGATTCCGGAGAGAGACAAACTGATGGTTGTTGTTTTGAAATTTGTCGCCCTCAACATCTCCAACTTTCTTGTGTTGTTGATGTTTATCTCCTTTAGCATTTGTAGAGATAGTACTTCATCGGATTTTGTCTTCTTTGCCATCATTTGGAAGAGTGGGGGGGTAGCTTCAGCATACGTCACCTCTCTGACTTCATATTTGTCCTCGCCAATTTCCACTGTTGTGTTCTCGAATTGTATGAGGTATGTTCCTTCTAGGTCTATTTCTTCTTTGTCTATTTTAATGGTACCAATGTAGTCATTTAGCATAATGGTGCCTGTCAGGATTTCTTCATGGTCCGGTATGTGGTGATTATTTATGATTTTACAATAAGGTTTTTTATTCTGGAGTAGTCGGGTTATACAAATGTTGTTACTTATGTCTAAAATATTGTTTTTATTGCATATGGTTTTATCGCTATGGGTTTCGTATTTATTTGTTACGGCGTACAATGTTTTGTTGCACTTTATAATATTGTCGTACTTAATTTCGATTAACGAGTTATTTTGTTTAACTGGCTTAATTATTATCGTCGTGCATGGTTCTTTTCCGATAAGGGGTATGTTTATCATGTAGAGTAAGTTTTTGCCATTGGTGGCTATTTTGATTTTTGTAAATTCCAAAAGTTCTTCTACATTAGTAAATATACCTTCCTCGTTTTCTAATATTTCTTCTACTTTATTCACCTCTGCTTCGGACAATATTATAGAATTTACAGTATTAGTTTTTGCCCAATTTAATGCATGAATTAGGTTTGTTACATCTTCTTTTAAAACTTGAACTTTGTATTTTAACAGGGTTATTTTTTCGGTTTCAGTGACTTTGTTTTCATTTACTATTTTTATACCCTTCGACCATTGAAAATGGTCAAAAAAGGGTATACTAACTTTGTGCAATGTATGTAACAGGCATAAGGACGCGTGGCAGACCCCACAAAGTATATATATTTTTGCTCAGGATCACTAGCCGAGTCGATTGAGACATGTCCGTCTGTCTGTCCGTCTGTCCGTCTGTCCGGCTGTCCGTCTGTCTGTTTGAGACAACGGATCTTAGCTATTAAAAAAGCTAGAGACACCAAATTTGGTATGTAGGTTCCTAAATTTCCCAAGCAGATAAAGTTTATGTTAAATGTTTGATGCCACGCCCACCGCCCCCGCAAATCGGTAATTTGTGATTATTAGGCAAACTATTAAACTTATAAAGTTCTGCTTTGGTATGTATGTATAAAGCTATATGCCATACGAACATATTCTCCAAATAACAATTCAATCGGACCAATAACACAGAAGTTATTCAAGTCAACGTTTTCAGTACAAATGTACGAGCAGCAGCCTGCGCGCCACTTTAGCAGTTGACGTCGACGTCGACGTCACTCTTAACGTGCGTCGCTGTGTGAGTGTGAGCGAGAAAGCTATATGTAGTAGAAGTATTTGTGTTTGAAATTATGAGCGTGGTTACACGTTTGTAACGGATTTTAAAAATTGGGAGAAGGGTATCCTACTGTCGGGCGCTCGACTGTAGCCATATCCACTTGTTAGAATTGAATTTGTTCTTTCTGTTAACTCGTTTATTCTAGTACTTAGTGCCCTATTTATGATTACTTGTCTATTGTTATTTTCGAGCTGATCGTTGACTTTGGCTATTATTATTTCGTGATCGTTTCGGTCCGGCGTGCCGGCCAACCATTTCCATGCTGTCCCTAAAGCGTCTATGGACCTACCCGACCTTTTAGTAGGCTGAAGTCTACGTAGATCGCTTTTGAGTGTATTTATTTGGTATTCCAAATAAGGGTACAGTTGGTTTGAATGGCTCACATTCCCTAAGTCTTCCTCTAGCTTCCATGTGGCATTTTCATACTCATCTAGATTGAAGACATGAATGATTCTGAATGCGCCGTTCTGGACTGCGGCTACTCCGGTTTTTATTGGTATCAGTTGTGAATGGGAATAGTCTAGAATTGTTGCCAGCCCGTGGCATAGTGGCAAGAAAAACCTGTGGAATGATCATTATGTTTTAATATTGTTTTTGTGGACTATTTTGCCTGACTGTGTTTTAATTGTTGTGTTGTTGTCTGCTTGAACTATTTCCTTCTTGTATTTTGGTGTGAGTTTTGATCCTAGCCTTTTGTCTATTCTTACGTAGATGGTTTCGCCTGTTTTGTAGGTCCTGATATAGTATCTAACTTTGTTGTGGTGTGCTATATCCATTTCTTGTTTTTTGATTATATCCCTGCTAATCTGTTCTCTGTCTTCTTTTAGCTTTTGTGGGTCTGATACTAACTGGTGTCCAAAAAAAATTTCTATGGGTTTTTTCTTTGTTGTGGAGTGGATTGTTTGATTATATTCCTGTACCGCTTTAAATATCAGGTCTTCAAAACTAATTGTGTCATCGTCTCTTCTGAGGCATCTCATGATTTCCGTCATTGTTGAATGGAATCGTTCAACTTGGCCGTTGCTCGTGGAAGCATAGGGCGGTGTCGTGTAGACTGATGCCTTGAGTTGGTTTTGCAAGAGAAATTTGATAGAAGCTGAGTTCATTGCCTTTTCGTTATCCATGACGACTGTTTTCGGCATGCCGAAAGCTATCATAATTTCCCTAAGAGGTGTCCTTAGCTCTTCTGCTGCTTTTGATTTTACCAACTTTATTTGTGCGTATTTTGAGAATTTGTCTATTGCCGTCAGAATTAACTTTTTTTCTGTAGTATACAAGTCTATGTGTACGATTTGTCCAGGGTATGTCGGAATCGGTGTTGGTTGAATTTCGCCTAATTGAGGGTGTCTGTCGTATTTTGCAAGCTTGCATGTTTCACATTGTTTGGCTATTGCAGTTATTTTCTTTGTCATGCCGGGGAAGAAATATTTTCTGATAATTTGTTCTTTGTTTTCTTTATAGTTTTTGAAATGGGTAGGATATATATTTTGTATTTTTCCCATTATTCTTTCTGACGTGAGTAAACCATTTGTTAGTTTAGGATCTAATCTTTGTTTCAGTATTTTTATTAGGTCGTCTTCAGAATAATTGCTCTTCTTCACAATATGCCTATGATATTTAGGGAAGGGCAATTCAAATTTGTAAGATTCTTCTTCCGATGTTAGCAAGAAAACTTGGTCTTGAAAACATTAATCGGTACTTCTATGCAAGGTATTAAATTATGGGATGAACTTTCGTCGCTATGTATTGAAGCTGTTGTGCTATTAATTTGTGGGGCTGGTGGATTCCTGGAAAGGGCATCGGCCACTACATTGGCTGTACCTGGCTTATAGTGAAGCTCGTGGTTATACTCTTCAAGGTAGCTTTTCCACCTTTTGAGTTTACCGTTGTGGTTCTTGTTGCTTAAGGCGAATGTAAGTGGTTGGTGGTCGGTATGGATTATTACTTTGGAGGTGCCGTAGAGATACATACGTAGGTTTTGAAGTGCCCATACTATTGCGAGCATCTCGTTCTCGTTGGTTGCGTAGTTTTCCTCTGTTTTTGACAATGTGCGTGAAATGAACGTGATAGGTCTTCCATTTTGTTCTAGAACTGCGCCTATAACGTAGTTGGAAGCATCTGTTGTGAGATGGAACTCTTTATTAAAGTCTGGGTATGCAAGTATAACGTCTTGCGAGGCTAAGGTATTCTTGATTTTCTGGAATGCTTCTGTGGCATTATCGTCTAGTGAAATTGTGATTTCATTTGAAATATTCTTTGAGAGTCGGCCGTGCTCACCTCTGAGTAAGCTGGTCAGTGGTTTCGCTAGCTTAGCGTAATCACGGATGAAGCGTCTATAATAACTGGATAAGCCTAGGAAAGATCTTAGGTCTTTCAATGTTTTAGGCTCCGGGAAATTTTTGATGGCTTTTACTTTGTCGCTATTGGTTTTCACACCATTAGCAGAAATAGTGAAACCAAGAAAGTCGACCTCGGTTTTGAAAAACTCGCATTTGTCGATTTGTAACTTCATGTTGGCCTTGGATAGTGTTGAGAAAATGTTCCCCAGATCTTGGGCGTGTTCGCCCTCTGATTTGCTAAAGATGATAATATCGTCTATATAGACGTAGCATCTCTTCCCAACATGCTCTCGTAGAATGTCGTCCAGAGCCCTTTGGAAAATTGATGGGGAGTTCTTCAAACCGAAGGGTAGTCTTGTGAACTCGAATTTCCCACCATTCACTGAGAATGCTGTTTTCTCTATATCTTTTTCCTGGAGTGGGATCTGGTAAAAACCGCTTTTGAGATCGAGAACGGAAAAAACCTATTATCGCCCAATTGTGCGATTATTTCTCCGATCTCCGGAATAGGGTATCTATCTGATACGGTGACCGTGTTTAGCTTTCTGTAATCTATCACTAATCTATGTTTTTTCTCCCCTGAAGCATCGTTCTTTTTCGGGACGACCCATACGGGTGCGTTGTAGGGTGACCGTGAGGGTCTTATTATGCCATCGTGCAATAACTGGCTTATTTGTTTCTCTACCTCAGCTTTTAACGAGGCAGGATACGGATAATGCTTAGAATATATGGGTGTTTCTGAGGTGGTTCTAATTTTTCCCTGTACGGCTGTTGTGTATGTCAGTTTTTCGTCGGGGTCGGCAAAAAGCTCGGTGTGTGCATTTATTAGTTTGTTTATTTTTTCTTTTTGTTGTGCTGTCATGTGGTCTACTCTAACCTTGATATTGTTTACGGCTTGTGAGGCTAGCTGCTTGATTCTTAGCTTGTGACTTCCGTTTATTTTTAATATATTATTTTTAACATCTATTACAGCGTTAAGCTGTTTAAGGGTATCATTACCCAATATGCATGAAAGGTTTTGAGGCTTGGAAGTAGAAAAAATCTAATTGCGTTAACTTCCTTACTGAATAAATTGATATAAGTGTGGTGTGTGATTTTCGTCTGTCCACCAACTGAATTTGCAAAAAACGGTTTTGCGTTAGGTTTTGGATTTGGGACTAAGTGAGACTGTATATAGTTCTGATTTGAACCTGTATCTATTAAAAATTTAAATATTCTGCCGTCCCTCGAAACGCAATTAAAGTATGGCAACGAGGAACTGTTTAGCCTAAAAAATTAATATCTGCAGCGTCTACTAGTTCGGTGTCGTTTTCCTCCTCACTTTCGTATGTTTGTGGTAGTTCGTATATTCCTTCTCGTTCCAAGCTCGTATAGTAAGCTTGTTCGGAGCTCTCAGCTGAGTATGCTGGTTCATACTCCGGCTGCTCTATACCATATTCCGTCTCGCCGGTCGTTACGTGGAATTGTCTCTGATGTTTCAGTACAGGTCCCTCTAACGCTCTGGGCGGCGGTCGTTTGCCCGTAAGGTCACTGGCTTGTGGCCTATTCATATAGTTTATACGTCTAGATCGTATAAATGGGTCTAGATCGATGGGTCAATGTCCATCGGCTCGGGTTTTGGCTCTGGTTTTGGGCCTGATGGACGAGGGGGCACAACCAACTGTTGTCCTTGAACAGGCAACTGTTGTTGGTATGGCCTATATGCCATTTGCTGTGGTTGGAATGCCAAAGGTTGTGGTTGACTATTCGGCGGGTGGTACAACCTAGGATCGAAAATTCTCCACTGACTTGCTGTGGCATTTTGTGGAAGCCTTTGTGCGAAAACCCTCCCGGACGTTTGCCTAGGTGGTAAAGGTGGTGGTTGTGTTCTTCTTATTGGCACAAATGCGTTTCGGTGCTCTTGGTTTTCTACCAGACTGCACAAATGGAGGGCGTGGCTTAAATCTCTTGGCTCTTTGATGGCCAACAGCCGTGGGAGATCGCCGTTTAAACCTCTTATGAAAGTGTCTAGGGCTTTGCCGCGATAGTTGTCGGTTAAGGCCCTTATTGTCTCTGGAACTTCTTCTTGTGCCCCAATTTGGTTTAAAATCAGGGATAACTGGTGGTAAACTGTTTGGTAGAATTCGTTCACCGTTTTTTGGCCCTGTTTCAGCGAAAACATCTGATACTCGAGAGTTTTTAGGTCTCGTTTATCAGCGTAGTGTGCCGTGAGGCATTTCGAAATGGCCTTCCAGTTCATTGGGGTATTATACGATTCTAAAACCGCATCTGCTTCCCCAATGACCTTGTTGCGTACAGCTAGTGTCATGAGGTAGTATTTGTACGATTGTTCTTGGCCTGAATATATCGCCATAATGCGTTCTACATTTTTTTTCCATGAATTGAATGCCGTCCTGTCTCCTGAAAAGTCCCTAATTAGCCTAGCTATCTCAGGCACCTTTTCCTGGTCCTCGCCCAGCCTGGGTCTTACTAATGTTATGTCCTGGAAATTCTCTTGACCAGGATCTGTATCATTCTGCAAAGTTTCCTTGACTATATTTTCTATTACGGACCTAAGTGCTTGACTTGTAACTGGAGAACTGCTTGTTCTCGTAGCTTGGCTTAAGCCAGCTAAGCCTAAGCCTGCCATGGCGTCTGCTATTTCGTCTGGCATCTTGAACTCGGACTGACTGAAAATCGGATTGTGTAATTTATTTATAAAATGGGATTTTTCGATTTTTTTTTCCTTTTATTTATTTAATATGCTCTTTTTTTTGTTAAAACCAGTTGCTGGTTTGTTCCTTCTACTTTGGAGGGTCCCTTGGGAATCGCAAAGTTGGAATTGGTTATACTGCGTTAGCAGTCGGGCTTTCTGTTTTATGGTTTTACTCTTGTTTATAGAAATATTTTTTTATTTATCTCACTTATTCTCTATATAGTTTTTTCGTTTTAAAAGTTTTTTCTTATTCACTATGTTTAATTTTTTGATTGGATATTTGCGTTCTTTTTTTGTTAAAAAATTTTCGCTTAATCGCTGCTTACAAGTAAATCATCCGGCGAATCTACCGTGCTGGTACTTTGGATAGCTCCTTTTCCTCCTGCGGCGATGCGGCAGGCTACTGGGGATCCTGGGGTACACCTTCTTTTTTTTTTCACGGCTGTCTGCGAACGGGTCACTACAGACTTGTCGGCGGTTAGTGTTTAACGGTTGGACACGATGTGGCTACTTTAGGCACTTATTCGTTATGTTCAACGCGCTTGTGCGGTCGTGCACGATGTGGCTATTTTAGGCACTTGTTCGTTATGTTCGACACGCTTTGACCAGCGCAGTGTTTTCCTAGGGAATATCGCGAGGAAGTCTTGCTTTCCTTGAATCGCACTCACGATGCGGCTGCTTGAGGCGCTTATTCGCGGTATAGGGCGTGGCTACTTGAGGCACTACACGACACGATATCCTTTTACTAGGACACAGACACTGGTCCCTGCTCGGGCGCCAATTAACTAAAGGTTTGGTTAATTTGAGAAAAAAAACAAGTGGATATGGCTACAGTCGAGCGCCCGACAGTAGGATACCCTTCTCCCAATTTTTAAAATCCGTTACAAACGTGTAACCACACTCATAATTTCAAACACAAATACTTCTACTACATATAGCTTTCTCGCTCACACTCACACAGCGACGCACGTTAAGAGTGACGTCGACGTCGACGTCAACTGCTAAAGTGGCGCGCAGGCTGCTGCTCGTACATTTGTACTGAAAACGTTGACTTGAATAACTTCTGTGTTATTGGTCCGATCGAATTGTTATTTGGAGAATATGTTCGTATGGCATATAGCTTTATGCAGAACTTTATAAGTTTAATAGTTTGCCTAATAATCACAAATTACCGATTTGCGGGGGCGGTGGGCGTGGCATCAAACATTTAACATAAACTTTATCTGCTTGGGAAATTTAGGAACCTACATACCAAATTTGGTGTCTCTAGCTTTTTTAATAGCTAAGATCCGTTGTCTCAAACAGACAGACGGACAGCCGGACAGACGGACAGACAGACAGACATGTCTCAATCGACTCGGCTAGTGATCCAGAGCAAAAATATATATACTTTGTGGGGTCTGCCACGCCTCCTTATGCCTGTTACATACATTGCACAAAGTTAGTATACCCTTTTTTGACCATTTTCAATGGTCGAAGGGTATAACAAACCGTTTATTTTGAGTGCTTCTTTAGGACTAACTTAATACAATTCTACAATTAGCCTATGGACTGCTACCGCTGCTGTCGCTGCCGCTGCCGCTGTTGTCGTCGCTGCCGCTGGTGTAGCCGCTGCCGCTGTTGTCGCTGCCGCTTGTAGCTTTGGGTGTCATCTTGCTGGATCGGTCCCACGGTGGTGCTTCTTACGTAAAGTGTTCTGGAATGGGTCCCACGGTGGAGAAATGCTGACATAGCGCACGTGGCAGGTGTCTTACATTCGTAGCGCTCGTGATCGAGTTTGGCGCTTGTGGGGGTATTGCACCCTGAGTGCAATTGTACCGGCAATGCAGTCTTGAGAACGTTTGTTGTTGTTCTCTCGAGTGCGTTGCATTCTGAGTTTGGCTCGTAGTAGAACTGTTGTTAACTCATATAAGCGTCACTGCGCTGCAGCCTACGCTGACAGCGCTGCTCGAAGCGGAACCCTCTCCGCTTCATAAATAAACGCCCATAAAACCAAAATATCTTCAGTGTTTTAACTAAACAATTACATGGCGACCGCAAAACCAAAAAACCTCCAGTGTTTTAAATAAACAATTACATGGCGACCGTGACAAGTTGACACGAGTCTGGCCTGCAACACCAAAAAAAAAAAAAAAGAGATAACTTCCGGATATACATATGTGCAGCACAGGAATCATGACGGTGGCAAGGCGGAGGAATATAAAACAATCTGAGTGAGTAGAGTGTGAGTGTGATGGGTAAGAATAGGGGCGGAGTTCGAAATAAAGTGAAAAAGAGAATAGCACACCTAAAGTGGCTATTATATACGAACACTCCAGCACCCGAATGGTCGAAAGCTCAAAAGCTACAAGCTAGACCACTACGTAAAATTTCTCGAAGAGACAAACAAGAAAAACCCCACCACACCCGCTCACTCAATACAAATAACATCTTCAGCAAATATTAACAAAACTCAACCTCCCAAGCCCAAAAGCCTGCCGAAATATAAGAAGACATGCCCACCGGACTGCGAAGGAGTCTGGAGTCCTCACTGCCTGGGGACTTGTAAGCAGCCAGCAACATCGTCAGCAGCCCAAAAATAAACAGCAGCGAGGGAGTGTCAGCGTGCCAAGACCGGCGACGCCCAGCTGACACGGAGCAGAATCATTGTGTGGTCAGCAGCCCGCTTACAACGTCAACGAGGGAGTGTCAGCGTGCCAAGACCGGCGACGCCCAGCTGACACAGGTTAACAGCAGCATCGACAGCGCTACCAAGAGCGAAATTTTTTTAACTTTGCACTGCGTTGCATATTTTTTTTAATTGCACTGCGATGCATATTTTTTCATCATAATATAATAACCCATTGTAACATTGAGCGGAATCTTTTCTGCCCGATGAGAAGTTCGGCCTGCAAAGCCAACCGAAATATTAGGAAGGGAATCTGTAAATTCACACGGGTGAATTAATTTTAAACTTCTCACCGCCGCAAGGCGTTTTACCCATATTAAATTTCTCACCGCCGCGAGGCGTTTTAGACGATGCAATAGCATCAATTAAAATGTATGTCGACTATAGGAAATAGGATCTACAAGGTAGATGTAGATAGAGATAGGGAAAGCAAAAATAATTTTATATTAAGAGAGAATATAATAAGAACGCCCAATATGGGACTAATAGATACTAAGTCGGTAGATTCTACAGCAAATGTCATAAATAAAGTAGAAGTAAGCACAAGTAATTTAGATTGGATCACTTTGATCCTGGGCATAATAGCCACTATAATGATCGTTAATGCGCTCATAAAATTGTACAAGCTCCATAATAAATGTTTAAAAAAGAAATACGAGAGCAGAGCCAACGATCTAGATAAAATTTAAAAAAGAAAAAATTGAAATTAAAAATTTTGTAAGAAAAAAAAAAAAATATACTATAATATATATATAATATTAAAAAAGAAAAAAAAAACAATTAAATCTTATAATAGTTCATATTCAAAATAAGAGAATAAGAATAGAAATAGAAATAAAAAAAAAATAAGAGCCATTAACAAAACAAAATATATTTTGAAATAGACATCATTAACATCATAGCAGAATGTTTAGATTTGTTAGATGACAGCGATTGGTACGAAATTGAAAACTTTTTGAATGATCATTCAACAATATCTACCAATGACAGCTGTGATGAGGATTCTAAAGAGAGTCTCATTTAAGGAACCATTTATTTACCTTCTGAAAGAAAAAAAATAAAAAAATATTAGTTACCATACTATATGGTATACATTCACTTAGATATGCCTATATGCATATATCTGTATAGAAATATTCGCGCTACCATTTTAGGGCGTTTTTATACACGCATTTTCATGTCCGTCAGATTTACTGCCTACTGCTGGCTTACAATAAATGCAGAAGAATTGCAGGAAATAGCTAGTTTCGACGAAGACGCCGAACTTCATTTTGAAAACGTCATAAACCCTGACGTTTAGATAAATTTCATTAAAATATTACAATATTACATATACAATTTCATAAATTACTAATAAATGAAAAAAACTATTGTTAAAAAATGGAAGAAATAGTTCAGGATATTTTAGAAAGGGAACCATTTTTTATAATAATAGAGCTCTTAAGTAAATTTCATACGTTTATCAGCGTATATGAATTCGAAGAGGAATACATCGATACGTTCGATGTATGTACAAGTCCTTTGTTTCATTTGTCGAAAGACGAAAAGGCCAAGGTATTATCTACTTTACCTTATGTAAAAGTACAATAAGTTGTTGAAGATAATATCTATTTAGGCCCAACGAGGATTTATAAAATTCTCTTGCACAGATGAATTTATATTACAATATAAATAAAGAAATTCAAAACCTATTAAAGGAAATTAAAAAGAATTTCGATAAATCATATAAGTGCATAAGCCAAAATAGAGAAATACAACTAAGTACTCTCAATAGGCATGCACAAATATTGGTAGAATGCTTTAACGAAGCAAGCCAATTGCTTAACATAAATAAAGATAGATTAACTAGGATACATTTAACGCAAGCGTTAAAATTTTTAAGCAGGTTTAGAGAAAAACTACTAATAGTAAGGAAAAAGTACAATTTAAATCTGACTGTCCCTACAATATTCAACACATAAGTTGAAATTGAAACAGGTGACAATACAGAAGTATCGGAAGACTCCGATCAAGAAGAGGACTCTGAACAGGAAGTTAAAGCAGAAGATCTACACGATCTTACAATACCGGCAACGATTAAATTGCCAGAAATAGGAGAAGAAGAGAGTTCAGAGCCTACAAACACAGACTTAGACAATATGACAGAATCAGCCGCAGCTTCAAGGGAATACGTGCGACAAATTTCGTCCACGATACCCGAGTTCGATGGCAAGAAAGTCAACTCAAATAGATTTTTGACAGCCCTCCGTTTAACAGATCTCACAAAAGGAGATCAGGAGATGTTAGCCGTCGAAGTCATCAAGACGAAAATAATTGGCCCTTTGTCATACAAAGTTGAAAATGAAAGGACCATTATGGGAATAATGAGTGTATTAAAGGCATCAGTTAAAGGCGAATCGCCTGATGTCATTAAAGCAAAATTGCTAAATACACAACAACGTGGTAAAACTGCAGCGCAGTATACCACGGAAATTGAAAGCCTACGTAGGTCGCTTGAGGCAGCCTACATAGATGACGGTCTAGATTCTAACAATGCAGACAAATTCGCTACAAAAGAAGCGATATCTGCAATGACAAAGAATTGTGAGCACGAAAAGCTCAAGACCATTCTGGAAGCAGGAAATTTCAACACGATGAATAGCGTGATTGAAAAATACATACACTGCTGTACAGAAATGACCGGCAATTCGAATAGTGTGTTATTCTATAACAATAGAGGACACTTTCGAGGTAATAATAACCGAGGAAATTACCAAAACAGAGGTAATGGCCGAGGTAATTATAACAACTATAGTAGCAATTATAGAGGCCGAGGTGGTTACCGCGGAGGAAATAGAGGACGCGGCGGTAACCAGAACAACAACAGAGGTGGAGGCTACCATAGGGGTAACCAAAACCAAAACTCGAATAGGAACAACAATACCGTCAGAAACATACAGACGGAAAACCAGCAGGCCCCCTTGAGCAACAGCCAACAGTAAGGCTGTATCGAATCAATCTCAATTTAAGTATTTTTATAAAGTTAAAAAATATGAGTACCAATTCAATGGTAACTCTATTAATAGATACAGGTGCAGAAATTTCACTGCTTAAATGCAGTAATAATAATCTAAATAATTTAAACTCAAGAAACACAACAAATTTATCAGGAATAGGGCAAGGGACAATTCAGTCTCTAGGTACTATAGATTTGGAAATGAGTATTGCAAATGCAGCAATACCACATAAATTCCATATCGTACCTGACAATTTTCCTATACCAGGGGATGGTATAATTGGTTTGGACTTCATTAAAAAATACAATTGTATTTTAGAATTCCATGACCAAGAAGATTGGTTCACTCTTAGGCCCAATAATTTCAGGAACATAAACATTCCTATAATACATTCATTAGATAATGAAATAGTTTTGCCAGCAATATCCGAAGTCATCCGAAAAATTAATATTAATTAATAACCAGGAATTGCAACCTGGAATAAAAATAGCAAGCGCTTTTGTAAATACTCAGAACGTGATGATTCGAATTATAAATACAACTAATAAAAACGCTATTGTAAACAGCGCAAACATAAGAAGCGAATCATTGAACGATTATGATATTTACAATGTCAATGTAGATAATTGTTAATCGAGCTAACAGAATTATGCACCGAATATAGTGATATTTTTGGTCTCGAAACAAAAACCATATCAGCTTATAATTTTTATAGGCAAATATTGAGATTGAACGATAATACCCCTGCATATATTAAGAATTATAGAATGCCAGAAAGTCAAAAGCCAGAAATTCAAAGGCAAGTTGACAAAATAATAAGAGACGGCATTGTTGAGCCGTTTATATCAGAATATAACAGCCCACTTCTCTTGGTACCCAAAAAATCGCTGCCTAATTCGGCGGAAAAGAGATGGCGATTAGTAATTGACTATCGTCAAATCAATAAGAAATTATTAGCAGACAAATTCCCACTTCCAAGAATAAAAGATATTCTTGATCAATTAGGATGAGCAAAATATTTATCGTGCCTAGACCAGGATTTCATCAAATTGAAAGGTCAAGAAATATAACATCAATCTCATTCTCAGGTTCGTATCGCTACTCGCGATTACCTTCTTCTTCTTCTTCTTGAATGGCCATTACAACCCGTCATCGGGTTACGGCCGACCTCAACGTCACGCGCCAGCAGTCTCTGCTTCTTGCGCGCCCCTCCAATTGGTTACACCAAGCGTAGCCAGGTCCTCCTCCATTTGGTCCATCCATCGGAGCCGTGGTCGTCCAATTCGCCGTCCAACGTCGACTCTTGCCTCGAACACCTTTTTTACTGGAGCTTCTTCGTCCATACGCACAACATGCCCGAGCTAGCGCATACGTTGTATTGTAATGCGCCGGACTACGTCAATGTCGCCGTAGAGCTCATACAGTTCGTGGTTCATTCGAATGCGAAAGTCGTTCCCGGTGCGAACAGGACCAAAGATCTTACGGAGAATTTTTCTCTCGAACACTCCAAGCGCTGCTGCATCCGTTTGTGATAGTACCCATGCTTCTGCGCCATATAAGAGCACGGGTAGGATGAGCGTCTTGTAGAGTGTCAGTTTTGTCGGTCGAGAGAGAGCTCTGCTACACATCTGCTTACTGAGCCCATAGTAACACCTGTTGGCAGATGTGATTCTCCGCTTGATCTCCATGCTGATGTTGTTGCTTGAGTTGACAGCGGTACCAAGGTATATAAAATCCTTGACAACTTCAAAGGTATAGCTGCCAGCTTCTACTTGGGATCCTAGGCGCTGGGATTCCTTGCTACTAGACAGCATATACTTTGTTTTACCCTCATTTACCTCCAAACCCACTTTTGCTGACACCTTTTCGATCGCGGAAAATGCTGCTGTAACATCTCGCTTGCAACGTCCAATGATGTCGATATCATCGGCGTATGCAAGCAGTTGGATACTTTTATAAAAAATAGTGCCATTTCGATGCACCTCAGCATTTCGCAGCACCCCTTCCATCACCAGGTTGAAGAGGTTGCACGATAGGGGATCGCCTTGTCTGAAACCTCGCACGGTATTGAAAGGTTCGGAGAGGTTCTTTCCTACCTTGACAGAGCTTGTAGTGCTGCTCAATGTCATTCTGCACAGCCGAATCAGCTTCGCAGGAATACCGAACTCAGACATGGTAGCAAATAGGCGATCTCTAATCGGGCTATCGAAAGCAGCCTTATAGTCGACAAAGAGATGGTGTGTGTCAATCTGTTTCTCGTGGGTCTTCTCCAGGATTTGGCGTAATGCAAAGATCTGGTCTATGGTGGATTTACCAGGTCTAAAGCCGCACTGATAAGGTCCAATCAGTGTGTTGGCATACGGCTTCAGTCTTTCGCAGATTACGCTGGCTAGGACCTTGTATGAGATGGCGATGAGACTGATTCCCCGGTAATTGGCACAAATCGTCGGGTCACCCTTCTTAAGGACAGGACAAAGGACACTGAGATTCCAATCGTTGGGCATGCCTTCCCTTAGCCATATTTTGCAAAGGAGCTGATGCATGCACCCTATCAGCTCGCTGCCGCCGGCCTTAAACAATTCCGCAGGTAAGCCATCTGCTCCGGCTGCTTTGTTGTTTTTGAGTCGCATTATTGCGTCTCGGACCTCGTCATGGCTAGGTGGTGAAATATCCACGTGGTCGCTGATTGGTGTCATCAGTGTCTCTTCTCCAGCGGTGTTGTTGCCATTGAGCAACTTGGCGAAGTGCTCTCTCCATATTCGCAACTTATCCTGCGTATCCGTAACCAGGTTTCCATCTCCATCTCGGCAATTCAGTGCACCGGTTTTAAAACCTTGTGTCATGCGATTGACCCGTTGATAGAATTTTCGGGCATCGTTCATGCCTCGAGACATCTCGATTTCCTCACACTCGCGTCTTTCCTGCTCCCGTTTCTTCCGTCTGAGAAGACGCTTCTCTTCCCTCCTCTTCTTTCGATAAACGTCCCGCGTTGCCCGCGTTGCGGCGGTCTGAAGTGTTTTTCTATAGGCCGCGTTCTTCGCAGCGTGTGCATTGCGACACTCCTCGTCGTACCATTGGTTTCGTGGTGTTAATCTCTTAAACCCAATGGTTTCAACTGCGGCGGTGCGCATGGAGTGGGATATATGTGCGCAGTATCCGTCTGCGTCTTCGGGTAAAGATTCAGGCTGGCGGAGCAATTCCGAGAGGTGAGTGGAGAAGGCTTCGGCTGCCCGTTGTGATCGCAGCTTAGCGACGTCCAGCTTTCGTTGTGTGCTGGGGTGTACGTTTTTTGCATTGCAGAGTCGCATGCGTATCTTGGCTGCAACAAGATAGTGGTCGGAGTCAATGTTCACTCCACGAAACGTACGAACATCCAGCACACTCGAGGCATGCCTTCCGTCGATCACAACGTGATCAATTTGGTTTTTCGTTTTTTGATCAGGGGACAGCCATGTGGCCTTGTGGATATCAAGATGCTGGAATCTGGTGCTACTAACTACCATGTTTCGCGCCGCGGCGAAGTCAATCAGCCGGAGACCGTTGTTCGAGGAGGTCTCATGGAGGCTGAACTGTCCGATGGTGGGGCCAAAGATGCGTTCCCGACCAACCTTCGCGTTGAAGTCCCCGAGGATAATCTTCACGTCATGGGCTGGGCAACGGTCATAAGCGTCCTCGAGTCTCGTGTAGAACGCATCTTTAACGGCATCATCCTTTTCTTCCGTCGGGGCGTGCGCACAAATTAGGCTGATGTTGAAATATTTAGCCTTGATACGGATTGTAGCTAGCCTTTCACTCACAGGAGTGAATCTAGAGACATGGTGGCGGAGTCTACGGCTAACTACAAATCCGCATCCGAATTCGCGCCTCTCCGCATGGCAGCTGTAGTAGATGTCACAGGTTACTGCTTTGAAGCAACCTTGTCCTGTCCATCTCATTTCCTGTATGGCGGTAATGTCAGCCTTGACTGACTTGAGGGTTTCCGCCAACTGGATAGTGGCACCTTCCCTATTAAGGGTCCGGACATTCCAGGTGCACATCCTTAAATCGTAGTCCTTTTTCGTTCGGTGGTCGTCAACATTTAGAGGTATCTCATCCGAGGCTGATGTTTTGGTTTTCATTGGTTGTATTCTTTTATGTAGCGGGTCCCAAGCCCTGCGTACAACCGTTTAGCGTCCGGATGACTCGCTGTACACATTAGCTCACTACCTAGCGGATGCTAGGATAGCTACCCAGGTGACGCCGCGAGGAGGCTGTGTATCAACTTGCACTCGTATGGAAAATCCAGAGATCGCTCTGGTGAACACCAAGTTGTCCACGGTCAGAAACTTTACTCTGTACATATGAGGCCCAGCCCACCCACACGCGATTACCATTTGGGTTAAAAATAACCCTCAACTCATTCCAGAGAATGGTGACTCTTGCTTTCACAGGCTTACAGCCAAGCAAGCATTTCTGTATATGGATGATTTAGTTGTGGTCTGTTGTTGTTCTGAAAAGCATATGCTTAAGAATTTATCTGACGTTTTCAAATTATGTAGACAACATAATTTAAAGCTACATCCAGAAAAATGTACTTTCTTTATGAAAGAGGTTACATATTTAGGCCACAAATGTACTGATAAAGGTATATTACCAGATGACTCCAAATATGAGTTAATTAAAAATTACCCACAACCAGTAACTGCAGACGAAGCTAGACGATTCATCGCATTTTGCAATTATTACAGAAGATTTATTAAGAATTTCTCTGAGAAATCACGCCACTTAAAGAGTCTTTGTAAGAAGAATGTTATATTTGAATGGACAAGCGAATGCAACTAAGCATTCGATATCTTAAAAGGGAATTAATGAAACCAAGACTTCTTCAGTACCCAGATTTCAGTAAACGATTTTGCATAACCACAGATGCCAGTAAACAGGCAGGTGGAGCGGTACTATCTCAGGACCATAACGGTCAACAGCTACCAGTGTCATACGCTTCAAGAACCTTTACACAAGGTGAAAGTAAAAAGTCCACTACAGAACAAGAACTAGCAGCTATTCATTGGACAATAAATCATTTCATACCATATATATATATGGTAGGTAAATCTTAGTACAGAATGACTATAGGCCTCTATCATATCTTTTCTCAATGAAAAATTCGAGTTCCAAGTTAAACAGAATGCGTCTGGATCTTGAAGAATACGATTTTACCGTAGAATATCTCAAGGATAGGTCGAAACGAGAGCTTCAGCAAGACAGAAAAATTCCTGCGCAGGAGAAATATTGCAAGAACCCAAATTAGAAAGAAAAGAAAATATAGAAATGCCCAATATCTATCAGGTAATCAATAACATTAATGCCAAAAAATATGCTGTTCTCAAAATAGACAAACATAAGTGTTCGTTAAAAAGAGGCAAAAATATTATAACACGTTTCGATATGACTAATTTTTATTCTAATGAAAAAATCGATTTAGATCAGTTTTTTCAAAGGCTTAATGAAGAAGCAAGAATAAATAAGATCATTCAAACGCAATTGTCACCAAGTGAACAAATCTTTGAGTTTGTCACTATTACCACTCAGGAATTTCTAGAACCCTGAAGAAAATAAAAAACTTTTATTACTGGCCACAGATGACCAAGACAATAAGTAAATATGTTAAGACATGTTTAAAATGCCAACAGGCTAAAACGTTGAAACATACGAAAATGCCAATGACCATAACTGAAACGCCAGCAACAGCATTTGATATAGTTTTGATAGATACCATTGATCCACTTCCAAGATCAGAAGATGGAAATGAGTATGCTGTCACTATAATATGTGATTTAACTAAGTATTTGGTTACGGTACCCATACCAAACAAAAGTGCAAAATCAGTTGCTAAGGCTATATTTGAAAATTTTATACTCAAGTACGGTCCAATGAAAACAATCATTACGGACATGGGAACAGAGTATAAAAATCAAATAATAGACGACTTGTGCAAATATATGAAGATAAAGAACATTACTTCAACCGCACACCATCACCAGACTTTGGGAACAATAGAACGAAGTCACAGAACATTTAACGAGTACTATATGTTCGCTCTTACATTTCTGTTGACAAAACTGATTGGGATGTTTGGATACAATATTTTACTTATTGTTTCAATACAACACCATCAGTAGTTCACGAATATTGTCCATATGAACTAGTATTTGGCAGATTACCAAGGCAGTTCGCAGATTTTAACAAGATAGACAGAATAGATCCCATTTATAACATGGATGACTATTCAAGAGAGGTAAAATTAAGACTAGAAGTAGCTTATAAAAAAGCTAGGAATATGTTAGAAAAGGCAAAAGCCGATAGAAAAGTTAAATATGATAGAAATGTTAGTAATTTTGAATTAAAGATGGGAGATAAGGTTTTATTAAAAAACGAAACAGGTCATAAGCTAGATAATAACTATTTAGGACCATATTTAGTTTCAGAGATAGGAGATAATAATAATATTACAATAGTAGGAAACAAAAATAAAAAACAGATAGTCCATAAAGATAGGTTAAAAATTTTCAATTCTTAATATATTTTGTAGGGTTGGCCACCCATAAGAAACAAAACAATTATATTAAAAATGCATTTTTCTTTATTTTTATTCCTTACAAATCATAAAATTTAATTTTGAATATTAATCAAAAAATAAAAAAAAAAAAAATATTTTTAATTACATATTAATCAAACACATTTATTTTTATTTTAACAATTGTTAATATCAATATTTTTAAATTTTCAATATTTTCTTTTATTTTAAAAAAAATCAATAAATAGATAAGATTACAAAAAAAAAAATATAATAAAAATAATATATATATATATATATATATATAAGTAAATAAAATAACTACACTAAGTTTCGTTATTTTTCAAAAGGAGGGAGATGTGGTATGCACCTATATATATTAATAACTGTACTCGTATGTAATCATAACATACGATCATATTGTAGCACTTTGTTGCAATATGTACATAAACAGTCTGGCCCAAGTGTATGCGTAATATGAGCATCCACTTGAAGGGGCTAACGTATATACATACATACATAAATGCATAGTCAGCATTCTCACGCTGGCTATGCTGCTCCTAAGCTTTAGGCTAAGAAACCCTTTATATATAGATCTTAAGATCAGAATTGAATGAATATTCAAACGAAGCGGAACCTTCTACGCTTCATAAATAAACGCCCATAAAACCAAAATATCTTCAGTGTTTTAACTAAACAATTACATGGCGACCGCAAAACCAAAAAACCTCCAGTGTTTTAAATAAACAATTACACTGCACACACACAAAAATATTAATTTATTAAATAATTATAATTTTAAACAAAAATGTAACACGCACTCAATTACTTGCAAATTCTATCTGTGCCGACCGCTCGCTCAAGGGCAACTAAAGAGTCGACCGCCCTTGAAAAAGATATTGGCGGTCATATGCCTGGGCATTCGGGCATCTACCGACGGTTTAAACGGCGCTTGGCCCAACGGGAACCTTGGGTCAGTGACCGTCTTGAATGTTAACAGCCGATGTTTTTGTACCATGGCAGCTGTGTTCATCGATACATGCCTATCGACGCTCCAAATGAACACAGCCGATTCGCAGAATGGAACAAACAAATAAATAAATCGAAAGCGAAAGACACGCTCTGTGCGATGCACCATCGCTCGAATACATATTTTGTGTTTGAAGTAGTATAAGCAAGTAGTTTTTGTTTTTAACATCTTTAAACAAAAGACCAAAAAAAAAAAAAAAAGAGCGGTCAATCGCCCCTAACCCGACGAATTTACTTTTACTAACAACTCAAGGAAGAGCGCGTTCTTGCTCTCCCTCATTACTAGCTTCGTCACAAAACGCGCAAGCTCCAAACACTTGCGAAATTTCATTACGCTTACCTACGGTGACTGGTACTGTGACAACAACAACCACTGCAACTGCAATCACAACAACTGGAACGGTATCGTCGGCTCGCTCAATTTCGTCGACGCAAGCACTTGCTCGCCCTGAGCCAGCGATCAAAACAACTTAACGGTTCCGCTGTGCTATCAGCAAACCAAAACATAAACAAGAACGCCGGGTCGACCATACAGACTGGAATGGATCGCTACATAACAATTAAAATAATAAAAATCAAAATAAAAAATCAAATTAAAATAATAAGTCTCTTAATAATAAAAATCAACAATCTGAAAATAAGGCAAAAATTACACGCGACGATGTCACTAATAAAACACCAGCAAACACCATCAGATTTGAGCTTCTGGCTAATTATACTGATGAAACTGTACAAACGACAGTCATCCAAAGAGGAACCTAAGAAGGTTAAGCCTCCTCCAATATGCATTCGCGAAAAAAGCTTAAATGCATTAGTGAGCAAAATGGCCACACTAATAGGAGAAAACTCATTCTACGTAATCCCCCTAAGAAAAGGGAACATTAATGAAACAAAAGTTCAAACTCAAACCGAGGCTAGCCATCGTCTCCGAACTAAATTCATGGACGATGCAAGAAAAAACTTTTATACATACCAACTAAAAGCGCAAGGGGCCTACAGATTGTTCTCAAAGGGATTGAGGCAACTGTTTCGACCACTGAAATCGTAGGAGCACTCAAGGAAAAGAACTTTAATGCAAAAATGGTCATGAACATACTTAACAAAAATAAGGAAGCACACCAATGTTCAAAATCAAGTTGGAGCCAGAGATCCAGATACTAAAACAAAATTAAGTTCACCCAATCTACAAGTTACAGCTCCTATTGGATCGGCGTATACAGCCGATCGGCTCTCTACAAAAGAAGGCGAAACACAATACCATCGCATCAATTTGGTTTTCGCAAAAATCATGGAACGATCGAAGAGGTCAATCGCAACACAAACGAAATTCGTACTGTTTTTGAGCACCGGGAATACTGCTCAGCTATATTCTTAGATGTCGCACAAGTATTTGACCGAGTCTGGCTGGAAAGACTAATGTATAAGAAAACAAAACTGCTTCCGCAGAATACCCACAAAGTGTTCGAATCTTATCTCTTCAAAAGAGTGTTCTCAATCAGGTGTAACAGTTTAACTTCACACGACCACGTCATCAATGCTGGAGTCCCCCAAGGAAGTGTGCTGGGCCCCTCTCTTTACACCCTATATACAGCAGACATGCCTACAAACTATCAGCTCAAAACCTCTACGTTTGCTGACGATACCGCAATACTCAGCCGATCCAATTGCCCATCAAAGGCAACAGAAAAACTTGACTGTCATCTTTAAACAGTGGAAAATAAAAGGATAGACCGACGAAAAAAAGGATAGAAAACAGGACAATAGGTTTATGATTTAAAAAAGGCTAAATTTCTTATAACTCATATCTTTATATGAATTTAAATGAGTTTTAAAGACTTTTACAGTAGGTGCAGCAGCTCCTGTCTTAATCTTTATGATCTCTGGCAACCCACTGTTGAAATCGTGCGATTTCAGCTACCGATATCCGGTAATAAATTTCTCTTGGGATATTCCACAATTAATTAAAACTCGATAGGCAGTGAATCGATAGCGGGGGAAACGATTTGTATACAATTTTTGAGGTTATATTGAAAATTCAACAAGAATACAAAAATGATGTAAAAATATGTGGGAAATTAGAGCAAATTAACAAAGATAAACCTTTGTAAATAACAATTTATTGGGCACACCAAAAAAGGACAGATTTCCGGATAGTATGATATTGAAATATTTTCAGGCTAGACGAAAATAAACAAGTGGATATGGCTACAGTCGAGCGCTCGACAGTAAGATACCCTTCTCCCAATTTTCTAAATCTGTTATAAATGTGTAACTACACTACATATAGCTTACTCGCTCGCACACATACAGCGACGCGCGTAAAGAGTAAAGCGACACGACGCAACGTCGACGTCGACGTCAATTGCTCAAAGCAGCGCGCAGGCTGCTGCTCGTACATTTGTATTGAAAACGTTGACTAGAATAACTCCTGTGTTATTGGTCCGATCGGATTGTAATTTGGAGAATATGTTCATATGACATTTACCATTATACATACCAAAGCAGAACTTTATAAGTTAAATACTTTGCTTAATAATCACAAATTACCGATTTGCGGGGGCGGTGGGCGTGGCATCAAACATTTGAAATAAACTTCATCTGCTTGGGAAATATGGGAACCTCCATGCCAAATTTGGTGTCTCTAGCTCTTTTAATAGCTAAGATCCGTTGTCTCAAACAGACAGACGGACAGACGGACAGCAGGACAGACGGACAGACGGACAGACGGACAGACGGACAGACAGACGGACATGGCTCAATCGACTCGGCTAGTGATCCTGAGCAAGAATATATATACTTTATGGGGTCTGCCACGCCTCCTTATGCCTGTTACATACATTGCACAAAGTTAGTATACCCTTTTTTGACCATTTTCAATGGTCGAAGGGTATAAAAAGGACAGATCTGTCCGGAAAAAGGCTGACCTGGCAGCCCTGATTCACACTGAATAGACAAACCTGCCCACCATTTACCCTAAACAATACATTCATTCCACAATCATACGTAGTAACATATCTCGGGGTTCACCTAGATAGACGCCTCACCTGGCAGCGACATATAGAATCTAAAAGGACTCATATGAAGCTTTAAACAGGCAATCTTCACTGCCTTATTAATTGCAACTCTCCGCTTAGTCTGGAATAAAAAGTACTTCTCTACAATACCGTGCTGAAACCCATCTGGACATACGGCTATGAACTATGGGGAAACGCGTCCAAAACCAACATTGAAATTATACAGCGAGCTCAGTTAGCGATTCTGCGAACTATCACTGGGGCACCTACGAAGTGAAAGCATCCATAGAGATCTCAACATAAGTCTCGTCAACAAGAAAATCCAGATGAGAAAGAGTAAACATCAAGCAAAGCTCGTCGCACACGAAAATCCTCTCGCGGTGTCGCTCCTGAGTGTATGTAGTCACAGCAGACTAATGCGCTAAGATTCTCCAACCCAGCAAAGAAATCCTAGGGCCGTCTCTAACTAATACAATTATTTCAAATTGTACTTAAACTAATTTATATAATAAGATTTGAATAAATATGATTAGTCTCATAATAAGAGAAGATCCAATAAATAACGAAATAAGTTTGAAAAAAAAAAACAATATATATACTAGTCATGTCATGTTATGGGGGCTTCAAAGACTTTTGAAGTTTGTTACGGACTGCTTTTTGTCGATAGGGCCGCGCCAGCCAGCTCAGCAGCACTAGGGGAGGGGTTTTTCCTCCAGCCCTGCAGTCCGCACCAAATATTGACTAACATCGGTATTTACCACATAAAACACACCACGAACAAAAAAAGGTAAGCAAACCAAGCAGTAAAAACAGATATTGCACATATTTTTATACCCTTCGACCATTGAAAATGGTCAAAAAAGGGTATACTAACTTTGTGCAATGTATGTAACAGGCAGAAGGAGGCGTGGCAGACCCCATAAAGTATATATATTCTTGCTCAGGATCACTAGCCGAGTCGATTGAGACATGTCCGTCTGTTTGTTTGAGACAACGGATCTCAGCTATTAAAAGAGCTAGAGACACCAAATTTATTTATTTCAAAGTTTATTTCAAATGTTTGATGCCACGCCCACCGCCCCCGAAAATGGGTAATTTACGATTATTAAGCAGTTTAAGTTTAATACTTAACTTAGAAAGTTGTGCTTTGGTATGTATAATGCTAAATGCCATATAAACGTATTCAAATTAAATTACAATCCGATCGGACTAATAACACAGGAGTTCTTCAAGTCAACATTTTCAATACAAATGTACGAGCAGCAGCCGGCGCGCTGCTTGGAGTTGACGTCGACGTCGACGTTGCGTCTCGCCGCTTTACGCTTTACGCGCGTCGCTGTGTGAGTGCGAGCGAGTAAGCTATATGTAGGAAGTATTTGTGCAGAACTTCTGTTTGAAATTATCAGTGTAGTTACACGTTTGAAACAGATTTAGAAAATTGGGAGAAGGGTATCCTACTGTCGGGCGTTCGACTGTAGCCATATGCACTTGTTACATTTGTTTAATTTATTTACAAGTACAGCTACTCGACGTGGGACAAACAACACACAACAACGGCCATTAGTGACTATCAAGTCACCGCGCACCCACCCAACCATGTGATGCTCCTGCTCAGAAGTTTCGGGGCATAACCCAAAATCGTGGAGTCCGACCTAACATGAAGACAAAATCACTAATGCAAAACTTAAGACTAATAACAATAATGATTTAAATAATTATAACTAATAGGACATTTTTTTTTTTATAGGTCTTACGTGGAGAGCCTGGCAAGAAAAATATATGGCCTGCAGCCAAAGAAGATGCCCGCGGCAGCCGTTGCTGGTGATGCAGGATTACTGCGGCAGCCGTTGCAGCTGTGTCTGCTCGTCTTGCACAGATTGTACACGGGTGTCGTATGACGTGGGAGACAATATGGGCCCTGGCGGATCCCCCAAGGAACAGACTCACCAGGGCAGGTAGGCGTTCGTTGCCGAGAGGTCCAGGAATCGCTGCTTCCACACACACACACAAATATTTAATTATTAAACATAATATGACACGCGCTTATTTATTTGCAGATTCTATCTGCGCCGACCGCTCGCTCAGAGGCAACTGAAGAGTCGGCCGCCCTTGAAAGAGATATTGACGGTTCAAACGGCGCTTGGCCCAAACGGGAACCCAACGGGTCGCACTGCTTGCACCGTTGGCTGGTGTTGTTCATACCAGGGCAGCTGTGTTCATCGACATATGTTGATCGGAACCCAAAATGAACACAGCCGATTCGCAGAATGCAACATGTTCTTTAGGGTTAAGTCAAAAATAAGACGTGCACGATACATTTTGATTGTAGAATCGGATTTACAAGGTCAAATACACGAGAAAACATATGTTTATGAATATAGCGGGACCAGATCAGGATTTATATAATTTGGGGGATTTTTCAATTGTGTGAGGTTAAGTCGATATTATATGTACATACATATCAAAGAACTGCAAAAATTAATTTTTTTGAATCGCTTCGAACACAAATATTCATGCACAATTTAATTCACTGAATAAACAAGTCGGAAAGGCTACAGTCGAGCGCGCCCGACTGTGGTATACCCGCTACAACTTTGCGAAAAAAAACACATCTGACAGTCCCAAATTTGTTTTTCTAACTCGCCTTACTAGTACTCGTGCTTACTAGTACAACCAAAACAATGAACATGAATTTCATGTGTGTGTGCTTCCAAACAGCTGTGTAGTATTTTTGGCGGTAAAAAAACAGGCAGACAAAATAAATTTAAAACATAAAAGAAAATATCGCCGTGAGTCAAAAAAATTTTTGAAAAAAAATCGCGCGATTTCATTGTTTTGGTTGTATTAGTAAGCAGTGTTATTCAATGCATTCATTTATTGTTTTCTGTTAATAACTATTAAACCACTTAACTTAGCACTTCAGCCTGAACGGATTTGGATTCAGGTGAATTTTTTACATTTGATAAGTCAAATCCCGAATTTAACCATGAGGGCATAGCGACATATCTCCGCCGACATATTTCCGCCGGAGCTATGTCGTTTTCAGCTCGGCGGAGCTATGTCGTTTTCATAGCGACAGAGGTCCGCGCGGAGCTATGTCGTTCTGAAAACGACATAAGTCCGCCAAGCTAAAAGCGACATAAATACGCGCAGACTTATGACGTTTTCATAGCGATAGCCGATATGTATTTGGTATTTTAATCAATTTACTGCCATAAATCACTGGCAACTATCGTTTTATATTGAATTAGAATTAACATATAATTTATTTAAATGTGTAAGCTATTGATGATTTTAACATATAGTTGTTATTAATCGTAACATATTTGGGTATTTGTCTGGTGACGGGGTTTTGGGTTAATCGCGACGTAAAAATTTCGGGATTTGGCCTATAAAATGTAAAAAATTCAATCGCGCGATTTTTTTTTCAAAATATTCGATATATTCTTTTATTTTTAAAATTTTTTTTTGTCTGCAGCCCGTTGTTTTATTGTATCATTTCCCTTATAAATTTTATTATTTGAATTACAAAAAAGCAAGTGTTAGCTACATCGGCAAAATAGTGCTGTTCAACGAACCTTTTCACTGTCTTACATGCGAGACACATGAAATTCATGGAAAAAGTATCGAACTTATCGATAATTAGTAGATGTTGTTTAATGCAGTTTTGTGCATTTTCTTTTGTTAATAACAATTTAACCACTTAACTTAACACTTCAGCGTAAACGGAATTGGATTCAGGTGATTTTTTTTACATATCATAGCAAAAATCAAAAAATTCTTACGTCGCGATTAACCCTAAGCCCCGTCACTAGACAATTACCCATATTTATAAGTCGATATTATTAACAATGTTTCGGAAAGTGGCGGCAGGCCATAGGAAGCTAACACAATAAATCGAAGTCAAGCGAGGAGACGCACTAAAAATTAATGAAACGAAGCGAATGTGTGCTTGGCCTCTCCAATAGAATAAAATAGAAGAGCTCATCCCTGAATGATTGCAAACTATTCTTTCGTTAGCTTTGGTACAACAACAAATGAGTGCAACCATGGTAGCTTTTTCCGTCCCTTGTGTTCTTGTATCATGCGTTGGCACTACCACTCGATTCCGATAATCAGAATTTGGCTACTTGAAAACTTAACGTATTTTTGTCAACGGGGTCTCTGTTTTACACTGTTTCGTACATGTTTGTTTGCGTTTGTTTTCGATATATGCAATGCCTTTTATCGGAATAATTTGTAAACTGAACGTTCACTCTCGGTGGAGCTATGTCATTTTAACAGCGACATAGCTCCGCCGAGTTAAAAAATCCGCGCGGACTTATGCAAAGAGAATTAAATATACAGAGATTGCGGTACCCCTCACCTCCCGCAAACGTGGATATTATGAGGCCTGAGCTGTTTCTCCGCTACTTCGCATTGGGATATTTCTTTGCTTTTCTTCTGAGACTCTTTTCTAAACAAGCAAACAAACAAAATTTTCCATTTTCCGTCTCTCAAAAATATCCCGCGAAAGCTATTTTGATTGCTAAACGAGAGGTCCCCAACGTGTACCACTAACTTCTCGTTCGTTCGGAGAGTCGAACGGCCTCATGCAATCTCTGTATATTTAATTCTCTTTGACTTATGTCGCTGTTAGCTCGGCGGAGTTATGTCGCGCGGACCTTTGTCGTTACCCCTAAAATACCCTTCTCCCAATTTTCTAAATCCGTTACAAATGTGTAACCACACTCATATTTTCAAACAGAGAATTCGGCACAGATACTTCTACTAAATATAGCTTACTCGCTCGCACTCACACAGCGACGTGCGTAAAGTGTAAGTCAACACAACGCAACGTCGACATCGACGTCAACTGCTCAAAACAACGCGCAGGCTGCCGAACATTTGTACTGAAAACGTTGACTTGAATAACTTCTGTGTTATTGGTCCGATCGGATAAATTACGAGGATATGTTCATACTACATTTAGATTTATGTATATATACCGAAGCAGAACGTTATGAGATTAATACATTTCTTAATAATCGCAAATAATCGATTTACGGGGGCGGTGGGCGTGGCATTAAACATTTGACATAAACTTGATCTGTCTATTATATACAGGAACCTTCATACCAAATTTGGTGTCTCTAGCTTTTTTAATAGCTGAGATCCGTTGTCTCAAACAGACAGACGGACAGACGGAAAGACAGACGGACATGGCTCAATCGAATCGGCTAGTGATCCTGAGAAAGAAAATATGTACTTCATGGGGTCTGCTACGCCTCTTTATGCCAGTACATACATTGCACAAAGTTAGCATACCCTATTTTGGCCATTTTCAATGGTCGAAGAGTATACAAATATATACCGTGTGTAACTCGTTATTCAATTCGCTTTTCCTCTTTAGCAATGTTTTCCCTTTCTGCAGTCAACATTATTGCACGCGCTCATACATACTTCTAAGACAAGAATTCAAACAATATAGCACTAAATCATAAGGAATGAAATCTAAAAAAAAAACCCGCCATTTAGGTATTTAATATATATATATTATACATACATATAGAAATTTGTTCTTCCTTTTTTTTTGCGTTCCCCTTCCACATTCCTTATTTAAAAAAAAAACGCAAGACCAGGTAGAGAAAAAAATGCATTAATGCATTTAACATATATAACTTGATGCTGTGCGCCGAAAGGCGTATTTTTTAGTGTATGAATGTGTCTAGACAATATTAGGCTCAGCCGAAACCGTTCTGATACATATGTATGTATTTATGGACCACGAAGCATGACGCAGGACGACAAGGCAACTAAAGGCCAAAATAGACGAAATAAAGATATACGAACTGAGCTCGTAGTCTGCTCGGCAGAATCAATTAGTAAGCAGTGTTGTGCAACGCATTATTTTATTGTGTTTTTGTTAGGCTGATGGAATAGTGCGCGCGAGAAGCTAAGCGAACCTTTAAACCACTTAATTCAGCAGTTCGCCACCGAATTCCGTTGAAATTTTTAAATTTAGGTCAAATATCGAATTTTTACGTCGTGAGTACCTATGGGCCCGTTCTCTAGACAATTACCGATTTATTAAACAGATAATTGTTAAGCTATTACATTATTGAACATGAGCGTCCAAATTTGTAAAACTGAAATTAAGCAGTCATCCAATTAAGGTGTAGTGTAAGACACCCATATATTTAGAAATACTAATATATTTTAAGTCGCATAAAAAATTAAAGTCCTAAATGCAATTTGATTCATTTTTTGTACAATTCCAATTGTTTCAAAACGAAAACAATGTTTTCAATTGACAATGTGAGTTGAGATGTTTTGATTTTTTAAGGAAAAAGTAAATTTGACGAAAGTAATGTAAGTGTTTGTTTATGATATTTATATTGCTAAGTTAATAAATGGAATAAATCAGTACGATTATATTATACATTAAGTGTGAAATAAACTATATAACTATTTCAGTGCGACAAATATTTTAATTTGTATTAAATAAAACCACTATTTTTTTTATTGTTTACCGTGCAAAGTAATTGCATTTTAAAATAAAACGTTCGCGGACAATTCAATTAAAGTATTCAAATGTATGTTTTTGCATTCGTTTGAATAATAAATGTGCTAAGTTAACGTGCATTGGTTGATGTGTATCAATACAAATCCTTAAGTACCTATTTGCATACATATGTACATAAATATGTTTTTATTTACAGATGTGCTTCGTAAGACTTTCACAGGGAAATTGTCTAAAATATTTGTACACACATTTATTTAAATTTAGTGTCTATATGCATGTTGATATGTAGGCAAGTATACACATATATATGTATGTACGTAATTATAAATGTATGTATACAGCTAGTAGTATATACATACATATTCCTAATGTTGACAGTAACCATAAACATACATTTGATTTACAACTGCTATAATTTTACATCTCAATAAATTTAAAAATATACCTATACTTAATTTTGATCCCTTATGAATAAATCAAATAACAAAATCTACTGTCGATCGAAGCCAAGAGCAGTATTATGACGTCCGTCTAATTTTTAATAACATACGTTATTCCTAACAGCAAATTTCAAAATATCTCTGCCACCTATTGCAACTTTCTTATACACACTAGCTTATACGCGGGGAGAAAAGAAACGGTCGTGACATCCCTGCGAGAACCAAGGAAGCGTTATTCGTAATTATGAAACGGTTAACTATAATAACTTCACCGTTTATGGTTCGAACAGTTTTTTAATTTTGAAGATACATATGTAGGTGTATTCTGCATGTGTTCATCTATATATGGATATGTTTCACTTTGATACTTAGTTTAATAATTAAAAGACACTGCTTTGCAGTGTGAGCTGGCATTTTAAATTTAAGATAGACTTCATATGATACCATAAAAAAACTTTTCCACATATTGTGACTAATACTCGGTTGATCATATATAATGGACCCATCTGAATTTTAAATAACTTTGGCAAGAAACCTCAGCAAGGATGGATAGCACATGTTTGCAGCGTTAGCCCCAGAAGATTCATTTACATCCCGTTTGAAAGTTTATATACGAAAGTGTCGCTACAAGCTAATATGGCCTGTTGATATTAATCATTGAAACTAAGATGCTCCGAAACAAAAAATTGTATTATGTAAAATTTAATGAACGTGGAACCCAGCCAAAATCCATTTTTTTGCATTTCAAGTATTGTTGCTGCCATTTTAACGAATAGTCGGCATGATAAAACTATTCTTACTTCCGGAGTTGAAAATGAGGTCACATGGTACTACAGTATAATTAATATCGTATAATGAAATTTTCAGGAATCGTCCGCAAAACATTATTTTACGACAGTAAAACTTTCGGATTAATAACACAGAAGTTATTCAAGTCAACGTTTTCAGTACAAATCTACGAGCAGCAGCCGGCGCGCTACTTTGAACCCTTGACGTCAACGTCATAACGCGTCGCTTCACTCGCTTGTGTGTGTGAGACTTATCTAGAAGAATTATTTGTGCAGAATACTCTGTTTAAAATTATGCTTTTAAGTTTGTAAAAAATGGGAGAAGGGTATCTTACAGTCGGGCGCGTTCGACTGTAGCCTATCGACTTGTTTCTTCTTATTATACCCGCTACTCATAGAGTAGAAGGGTATTATAACATTGTTCAAACCGAAAATGTATGTAACAGGAAGAGACATCTCCGACCCCATAAAGTATATATATTCTTTATTTATTTTCGTCTAGTCTGAAAAAATCTGAAAATCATACTGTCCGGAAATCTATCCTTTTTTAATGTGCCCAATTGCTATTTACAAAGGTTTTTTTTTGTTTATATGCTCTTATTTTCAACATATCTTCACATAATTCTTTTCATTCATTTTGAATTGTCCATATAATCGAAATATCGTTACATAAATTGTGTAAAAACCGTTTTCCCCCGCTATCGATTCGTTGCCTATCGAGATTCAATTAATTGTGAAATATCCCATGAAAAATGTATAAGCAAAAATTACGTGTTGAAATCGCACGATTTCAACAATGGGTTTGCAGAGATCATAGAGATAAAGATAGCGCCTGCTGTACCTACTGCAAGTGTCTTTAAAACTCGTTGAATATTGTATATAAAAATGAGTTGTAAGAAATTTAGCTTTTTTTTAAATCAAAAACCTTTTGTCCTGTTTTTGTCCTTTTTTTATGGTCTATCGTTTTATTTTCTGTTGTTTTGGTCTTGATCTATCCTTTTTTAAGAGGAGTGGCTGGCAGCACTGGTTATTAGGCTTAATGTTCTCAGTACAAATGTACAGTGCAATTGACCTCAACATCGCGTCGCTTCACTAAACCCGCGTGTGTGTGTGCGAGTGATAGCAAGTAAGCCGTATTTAGTAGGATTATTTGAATTATTTGCTTAAAATTATGAGTGTGGTTACACGTTTGTAACTGATTTTAAAAATTACGCGAAGGGTATCTTACTTTCGGGCGCGCTCGTCTCACCGTCACTTGTTTATTATTTTTTAATTTTTGAAATTTGGCGCATTGTTGTATGAATATCTGTTTACTGCAGGGCGTATTGTATTGTAATAATTTAATTATTAATAGGTTTCGGTAATTGTCTAAAGACAGGGCTTATGGTTAATCACGTGACATAACGGTAAAATGTAAAAACTTCTACTGAATCCAAATCCAGCGGAGAAATGAAAATTAAAGTGGTTTAAAAGTTAGCAAAATAAAATAACAATTACTAATATTCTTAATAACTTATTAAATCTTCTTTTCTGCTGGCACCGGTGTATTCGGAGGTCAAAATAAAAAGATTTGCCAAAATTCAAATTGTAAAAACTGAGTTTGTCGGGTATCCTTGTCTTGTAGACAAATTTGACCCAAAATAAAATGTGACAAAAGGGATTGTCCTCCATAATCTTCAGAGCCATATTTAGCAAATGCAATATTATATCGTGTATTTATGCCTTAGAGAAATGTATTTAGCGGAATACATATGGCCTCACGTTTCAGCTGTTGGAACGAATCTGAATGCTTGGATCACCCTGTTTTTGTTAAAAAGTGCATGTGTATACAAGAAGTACACTTCGATTTATATTTCGTACATTCAACCTTGAAAATTCATGATAGAGTTGTTAGCAGTGATTAGATCAGAAGGTGAAGTGAAAAATAAATATTTGAGTGTATATAGTAGATATATAAATAATGAGGTTGCTTTAAAAGTGGTTTGCAATGTAATGTATATGTATATATCTACTGCATATGTAGTGGTTGTTAGTGGAGTCCCATTGCTGACGCCATTTTTTTTTTTAAATATTTTGGATACATAGGTAAAATATATGTAAATGGAACTTGGCAAAAAAAGGTAATACACACAAAAACGAGTTTATGTGAATATTTTCATAAACAACATAGTTTAAGTGTTTAAAGAAATTTAATATAGATAGCAGAGTTAACCTTAATTGCTTAACATCGTGTCTTAAAAATAAAAATGTAAGAATATGTCAAAACTTCTTAAACATATATGTATAGTTTGGTGCTTATTTTAATAACATATAAACAAACGTACAAAACTCAGGGATGATTTTCAATGAATGTGTCCTTTAACTCCACAATTTTGAATGTACATAAATGCATACCTACCTACATACATATGTACATATCTGCATACGTATATGCATACCTGCGGCATGCATACATGCATCCAAACTTATTGTACATAAATACAAATGGTACATCAATACATATGGTACATTCATTTATATATTCCCATATTATGTCGTGCAACCGTAGGAAAGATTCTTGAAGTCGAATATTTAACCGAAAAATAAAAATTTTTACTCAATCCTGCTTTTAACTGAAAAAAAAATGCAAATAGAAATATACTCATTGAAGTAAAAGAGTTTTCTGCAAATGTTGTCTCTCTTGTTTTATTATACCCTTCAGGATCAGGATTGAGCCATGTCCATCTGTCAGTCTGTTTGTTTAAGAGGTAGAGGCACCAAAAATAGGCAGAACAAGTTTATATTAAAGTTTTGATGCCGCGCCCACCACCCCCCCAAACCGGTAATTTGTTATTATTACGCTTAGTATTAAAGTCATAACGT
The DNA here is from genome assembly GCA_018904105.1 of Zaprionus tsacasi. Classification (NCBI taxonomy): domain Eukaryota; kingdom Metazoa; phylum Arthropoda; class Insecta; order Diptera; family Drosophilidae; genus Zaprionus; species Zaprionus tsacasi. The sequence continues at coordinate 939,528 of JAEIFR010000176.1, read as the reverse complement.
TCTGCTCCGGTACACATAAAGCTGAATGCAATATAAACATATCCTCCAAATTACATCCGATTGGATCAATAACACAGAAGTTATTCAAGTCAACATTTTCAGTACAAATGTTCGGTACGAGCAGCACCCTGCGCACTGCTTTGAGCAGTTGACATCGACGTTGCGTCGTATCGCTTTTCTCTTTACGCGCGTCGCTGTGTGAGTTTAGGTGGACTGCTTATTACGCGCGGATCCCAGATAGCGAATGTCCACCTCCCGCCCAACCGAGAGAACGCGTGCATGCAGTTAATACTAAGGATAGAAAAGATTTGCGAGGAAATATAACTTAATTTCTAGAAAGATAGGACAGGATTTAAAATTTTAGGCATGCAACTGAGGAAGCGTTATAGCGTATAGATTATTGTTGTCCGAGCATAATACCCTAAACGGTTCATGAAGGGCAAAGTTCGACCTTCAATAAGGAAGAGAGTAGATTAGGATTGACCTCTCAGCATCAGCAGGGATGCTAGTCATCTCCGTCTTTGCAATCTATTGCAAAGCAAACAGCACTTAGAGTTATCTTTGTGGAACTTCTCACACATACACTTACAGTCGTGGACGTATAAATAGCACACATCAGAACAGTAACTTTAGATCGATTATTTCAGAAATATTTTGCTTTCGATTCCAAAAATTTTGATGTGAATCGATTATTGCTTTCTTCTACATGACGTACAACCCAAAAATGACCGTTATCATTTATTTCTTCTGCTTTATGCTTAATTTTCGTTCGCGAGCGATTATTTAGCATGGTCACAGAAATAGCACACTTTAATGAACTTACAGCAAATTCCGTGTAAAAAGTGGTTTTCGTAGGTTTTTTTTCATGATTTAAAAAATTTCGTCAACAAATTAATGTAATTTAATACAAAAGTTAAAAAAAAAGTGTCGAGGAAAGCATTGTTCAGTTGAAGAAAGGAGGATGATGTTCAACCTAACTGAATCTGGCAATACACCTGCTGAAATTGCCGAAATAATGAAATGTTCGAGGAAAATGGTATATAATGCACTGAAGGTGGTAAAGGAAAACACAGCATATTTGACCAATCAAAAAAAAAAAACGTAAACCAAACCCACGAAAAACTGATCCGCGTACAGATATGCTCATAGTACGGAAGAGCAAGCCGGATCCTTTCAAGTCCTCCCGCGAAATTATGGAGGAAATAAATAAAGAATGTGGCACAAATGTATCTAGGATTTTAGTGGCAAGAAGACTAATTGAAGCTTCTCTCTTTGGACGCATCAGCAGAAAAAAACCGCTCCTGTCAAAACGCAACATATCGCAACGATTAAGTTTCGCACGGGCCCACCAGAATAAGGACCTGAGTTTTTGGAAAAACATCCTTTGGAGCGATGACACAAAAATCAATAAAATAGGACCCGATGGGAAAACATTTGTTCGTCGTCCAAAAGGCCAAATTCTTAACCCCAGGTACACCATGAAGACTGTTCCTGGCGTGGTGTGGGTCCACATTACCGGATCAATGGCGTAATGGATCGCTTTATGTATGTGGACATTCTCAAAAATAAAATGGAACCATTTACGTTTGAGAACATGCCTCTGAAATGGACATTCCAGCACGACAACGACCCAAAGCACACATCTCGTGTCGTTAAAAAGTGGTTGAAGGACGAATCCATCCAAGTTCTGGAATGGCCGGCTCAAAGCCCTGATCTAAATCCAATAGAAAATCTATGGAATGATGTCAAGGTTATGATATCAAAAAAAAAAATGTTCTAATCTTGACGATTTGCCTGGAACTCCATTCCAAAAGAGAGATGTCAGAAGATTGTGGAGAGTTATGGGTCGAAGATGTAATGCAGTCATCGAAAATCATGGATACTCAACCAAATATTAAATTTGCTTTACATTAATTACTTTTAAACTTATTTTTTATGATTAATTGAAGATATTTTGAAGTTGTGCTATTTCTGTGACCACGCATTTTTCGTTGTTTTTTAGTTTTAAAATTTCCACATCTTTATTTTTAAACATTTATTCATTTTGATTAATTGGTTAATTAGTTTATAAGCTAAGCTATGAAGAACGAAAGCTGTTTTATTTCAAAGAAATATTTGTTAATTAAAAAAACTATTCAAAAAGATGAACTTCATTTTGTGCTATTTATACGTACACGGCTGTATATAAAAAAAATAATAGAAACAAGATTTACTTCTGCACGGAGAACTAAATTTTTATACACCTCTCGACCATTGAAAATTGTCAAAAAAGGCTATGCTAACTTTGTGCAGATGATATTAAACAGGGATAAGGAGGCGTGTGCAGACCTCATAAAGTATACAGCTATGGTCGGATAATTGGCACAAAAAAATTTATGTATAAAAACCAATTGAAAATGGTAAAAAAAAGGGTATACTAACTTTGTGAAAATGTATGTAACAGGCATAAGGAGGCGTGGTAGACCCCATAAAGTATATAATATATATTGCTCAGGATCACTAGCCGAGTCGGTTGAGACATGTTCGTCTGTCTGTCCGTCTGTTTGTTTGAGACAACAGATCTTGGCTATTAAAAGAGCTAGTGACACCAAATTTGATTCCACCGCCCCGCAAATCGGTAATTTGTGATTATTAAGCAAATAATAATAAATAACGGACTAATAACACAGGAGTTATACAAGTCAACGTTCTCAGTACAAATGTACGAGCAGCAGCCGGCGCGCTGCTTTAAGCAGTTGACTTCGACGTCGACGTTGCGTCTTGTCGCTTTACTCTTAACGCACGTCGCTGTGTAAGTGCGAGTAAGCTATATGTAGTATAAGTATACTATATGTGCAGAATTTCAGTTTGGTTACACGCCCTAATTTTAAAAAGAGAGATGTATTAAAGATTTGGATTGAGTTTTTTCGAAAGGAGAAAGATACATTTTTTCAGTTCGGTCGCGGAAACTATTGTACCGACGAAAAAAGAAGTTTGATCAAAACATGATCTCAGAAGAAAAAACTTCTACTGAAATTAGTAAAATTGATGGATGTTCAAATAAAATGATCCGCAATGCAATATTATTAGAAAACAAATACTTCTACTGCATATAGCTTACTCGCTCGCACTCACACAGCGACGCGCGTAATACTATATGTTAGGCGAAACGTCCCGACGTTGACGTTGACGTCAACTGCTTCATTATCGATAAATTAATTACTCGATCGTCGAATTTTTAATTATGTCAAATATTTGGTTAAAAAATAAGTTAAATATTATTATATATATGTGTATATATATTTTTTTTTCTTTTAGGTATAAAGGTGGTCGGACACCTTCAGTTAGGTCAAGTGAAAGGCGACGTCCTCAAAGTATTTCAACATCATCTACACTATCGCCGCGAGTGGTGTTATCTCGCTTGGAACCCAGGGACTTTGAAAGACTACGATTATCTTACAAAGTTGCCATTGACCAAAGAAGATCAAGAAGCTGCCGTGGCATGAACATGGGTCAAAAAATTAGTGGCGGAGTTAAAACAGTAAACCGTAATGATTCTCAGGCAACATTTAAACCAATTATACCAAGAGAGTTACAAGCCGACTTTGTAAAACCAGCTCGAATTGATATTTTACTTGACATGCCACCAGCAAGCAGGGAAGTTCAATTGAAACACTCCTGGAACTCCGAAGACCGATCACTAAATATATTTGTTAAGGAAGATGATAAACTTACATTTCATAGACATCCCGTTGCCCAAAGCACTGATTGCATTCGAGGGAAAGTAGGTCTTACAAAAGGATTACATATATGGGAAATTTACTGGCCAACTAGACAAAGGGGTACCCACGCAGTTGTTGGAGTGGCATCAGGGGACGCACCTTTGCACTCTGTAGGATACCAAAGTTTAGTGGGATCTACAGAACAAAGCTGGGGCTGGGATTTAGGCAGAAATAAATTGTATCATGACTCGAAAAATTGTGCCGGAATAACATATCCAGCGATTTTAAAAAATGACGAAGCGTTTTTGGTGCCAGACAAGTTTTTGGTAGCATTAGATATGGACGAAGGTACTTTGAGCTTCATTGTGGACCAGCAATACCTTGGTATTGCTTTTAGAGGCCTCAAAGGCAAAAAACTATATCCAGTTGTTTCTGCTGTTTGGGGGCATTGTGAGATAACAATGCGATACATCGGTGGACTGGATCGTAAGTATAACTAAAATAATTGTAAAAATATAAATTCCTTAAAACTAATATCTGAGCTTTTACATCTTGACAGCATTACAAGTTAAGTTTCCCTGTCGTCCCTGTTGTTTATTTTAATGAAAACTACTTTCTGATTTGTATACAAATGCATAGGTTATATTAATTTGGGTATTTTTGCCGATCCCATTAAGAATATCATTTCGGACTAAGCATCAACAGACGAATCAATCTAGCCAGTCATTCGTTTGTCTGTCTTTTGCAAGGCCAACTGCTCTCGCATTTTTAGAGACTTCTTGACGAAACTTGGACCTTGTACTTCCAATTAAAGAAAATTCTGAAGGCTGTATATCAGTCAGAACGAGCCGGATCAGACCGATATATGGTATATCGAAACGTATATTTTAAGTCAAGATTTTTGGGTTTATGTCAATTTTATGAAAATCGGACCAATATATTAGGTGTACATCAGAGAACTGCAACATGCATGCATGCATGCACAACAAGCCACTCAAATATGAATGAGATTTTTGCCACTTGATCTTCATTTTGCACAGGCCGTGGCATGCGCTAGCAGAAAGGCAAAAACCGAACGTTCTCGAACAAATTTGTATGCCCCCACCCTTGTGCTGCAGTCTTTACCTACCGAGCCTTTGGGCATGCATCACTTGTCTTTTTTGACAAAACGTCCATTTATTTTTTTAGAGTATGCGTTGAGTGGCAAAATGTGCCACTTGTTCAGTTCTCTGGTATATATATTCTTGATCAGTATCAACAGCAATAGCTATGTCCATCCGTCCGCGTGAACACCTGGATCTCTGCTATTATAAGAGCTAGAATTACCAAATTTAGTGACAATATGTGTTATTACTGCACGCTGATCAATTTTATTTTGCCACGACTCCACCCACCCCCATAAATAGAACAAATTGATTACAGCAGCAATATTAGATTTACAGGAACAGTTTTATATATACGTTATAAATACCATCTTGCGGATGTTTCGTTAAAATATTTGCAAGATTGGGCGATAAATATGGAAGATGTGATCACGTGTTTTTGTCTGTTTTATTATGTTCGATATGCAGATTCAACTCCGGCGGCAAGAACTTGCAGAGGGTATATTAATTTTAGCCAGAAGTTTGCAACGCACCTTAGGAGACATCTCCGACCCTATAAAGTATATATATTCTGAATCAGCATCAACAGCGGAGTCGAAAGATTGATTTTCGTCTGTCCGTCCGTCCGTCCGTCTGTCTGTTCCAACGTAAACTAGTCTCAGTTTTTGAGCTATCTTCATAAAACTTGGCACCACACAAGCTTCTTATTACAGCACGCTGTAAATAAGTCGGAGCGAGACATCGTATAGTTGCTATAGAAGCTATCGGCCGATTTTTGTTGTTTTTCAAAATATTGCAACAAGATTTGGCAAACCTTATTCTTATTACGTTCTTAATGTGCTGTCAAAATTGTATCAAAACCGAACCACTATAACATATAGCTGCCATAGGAACAATCGGCTGAAGTCAGTGTTTTTGTATGCAAACAGAAACCAGCAGCAATCCAAATGTATTTTATATTCAGTGTAAATGCAAGGGTATAAAACCTTCGGCAAGCCGAAGGAAACCTTGCTTTCTTGCTTTCAAAGTTATGTACCAAAATTATTTGAATCTATCGTGATTTAAATTTTTATATGTGCTACCTAATAGATGCAGTGGTTGAGTGGTTGTGGTTGTTGACAGTCGAGCGAAAGGGTACGGGTTCTTATCCTACCCGTTGGATGCTTGTGGGTTTTTTTTTTATACTATCTTTATTTCAAGCGTTTAAAATATTTTAAATGCATTTGATTAAACAGAATTTTAAGAGGAGTGAAATGGTATTGTCTTACACACACGCGACACAATAATAATTTGTTTTTGTCCTGTGCGACAATGCAACATTAATGAATATATTTAAGTATGCGCCAATGACAGAACGGTTATAGTTGCCACAGTCGGGCGCGCGACTGTAGCCTTTCCGATTTGTTATACCCTTCGACCATTGAAAATGGTCAAAAAAGGGTATACTAACTTTGTGCAATGTATGTAACAGGCATAAGGAGGCGTGGCAGACCCCATAAAGTATATATATATATTCTTGCTCAGGATCACTAGCCGAGTCGATTAAGCCATGTCCGTCTGTCTGTCCGTCTGTCCTGTTGTCCGTCTGTCTGTTTGAGACAACGGATCTTAGCTATTAAAAGAGCTAGAGACACCAAATTTGGCATGGAGGTTCCCATATTTCCCAAGCAGATGAAGTTTATTTCAAATGTTTGATGCCACGCCCACCGCCCCCGCAAATCGGTAATTTGTGATTATTAAGCAAAGTATTCAACTTATAAAGTTCTGCTTTGGTATGTATAATGGTAAATGTCATATGAACATATTCTCCAAATTACAATCCGATCCGATCCGGACCAATAACACAGGAGTTATTCTAGTCAACGTTTTCAATACAAATGTACGAGCAGCAGCCTGCGCGCTGCTTTGAGCAATTGACGTCGACGTCGACGTTGCGTCGTGTCGCTTTACTCTTTACGCGCGTCGCTGTATGTGTGCGAGCGAGTAAGCTATATGTAGTGTAGTTACACATTTATAACAGATTTAGAAAATTGGGAGAAGGGTATCTTACTGTCGAGCGCTCGACTGTAGCCATATCCACTTGTTTTTTTATAATAAAGTTAAATTTTCATAAAAAACAGCGAGAAAATAATGTGCGGACCTAATAACATGTACAAATACGGTCAATATAATAGTAGAGCACAATGCTACCTGTCTAGACTTACTCAATTAGAGTGTAGAATTACATTGACCTATCCCATCGCATTATATTATTTTTCACCTTTATTCGCCATCCACCGTGTTTGGGACAATTCCTTTACAGGGTTGGCCATATTAGCTGATCCCTTGTGAATGCTCAATAACTTGATGTAAAACATTGATTGTTATAACTCGTTTGAAGCTTTGGTTCAAGGAGATTTTTTGTATGAAGTAGTAGACGCCAAAAATGATTATAGAGGTACCTTTGAATGACGCAGAAGTGATAATGTGACATGGAATTTTTGATCTGACCGATCGTGTTTTGAGATAATCTGGTATCAGTAAGACAGTCTACCACCTTGTACCTCGAGCTACAAGGATTTTTTTGTAGTCATTGATCTATTAACGGTTGAAATGCAGAAAAAGAAATTTTGACTGGGTACCGCCTCCTACATCAGACCGTAGGAATTCTTTCTTCGGCACAAATTGGATGCAATGATTAATGTCCACAACAAAGGTCTCTAGGCGTACATAAAGCTTAAGTTCTCGAAAAATAGCCGTCATATCGGTCCAAAAATTGGTAAATACGAAGGAAAATATCGAAAAACAGGTAGATTATGATAATTGATTTGGTAGCGATACTTGCGTAATATCGTTTTTTAAAAAAAGATGTTATCAAATTTTCTAAAGCCAAAGCTTCAAACAAGTCCTATTAATCCTTATCTGAAGTTTCTTACCAAAGTTATAGAGTATTCACATAGGTCCATCTAAAATGGCCAACCCTATATAAATTTATTTCATCGCAAAAGATATTAAAAAAGGAAATTACAAATATAAATATAATATAATTGAAGTGAGAACTAATAAAAGCTAAAATATTAAAATTATCTATTTTAAATTTAAATTATTTTAGTTATTTAGATTATTTATTGCTAATAATTTTTTTAATTTAAATCTGGAAGGAATTTTTTTTACAAATAATTGGGGAAACCTAGAAATCCCCAATCAGATAAGAAGTAAGGTTAACGATTATAGCGCCCATATAGTATTCACCTTGAAGCGCAGTTGACGAGTAGGAAGGTCGCATGAGGTCGCAAGGTAACGAGAATCCGGATAGAAAAATTTACGGAGAAGACCGTAGGCACCAGCAAACTGAGAAAGTTTAGAAAATCAAACGATATGAGTTGGAAATTATATAAAAGACAATTTGTTGTAGTCCGGTTTGTTCAAACCAAAGTTCGACCTACAACGATGAAGCATTAGAGGAATATAATTTCTGGTTAGTCGGCAAGGCACAGAGAAGTGTAATAGGCTAATCAAGTCATAACGATTTTAGTTTTTAGCTTTTCTGTTTTATCTGACACTTTTTGATTATTTTCTTTTCTAAAATTCAATGATACAATGCTTTTCAATGAATTTCAACGAAAAAAGTTAGCAGATCTTATTGGTAGTTTTTAGGATAATTGCAAAAACAACACCTTCGAATTGCGCCGGTAACAAAAATAGCAAAGTTGGTTAAAACAAAATATTTATTTAGGAAATTAATTATATCTATAGCGTCGCCTTTGTTGGCGATCACAGCCGCACATTGTACCGTTATTTAGGAATTTTGTCCAACGAATCCTTCACAACAGCCCATAGGTCTTTTTTATTTTTGGGAATAGCTTCGGAAATCTTTTTTTTTGAACGTCCACCCGAAGGTTATCAATAGGATTCGAATCCGATGACTGAGCAAGCCATTTCATAAGGTTAGTATGTTTAGGATTATTTTCCTGCTGGAATCCCCAAATCAAAGGTATTTCGTATTCGGCATATGGCAACATAATACTTTTTAATATGTCCGTGTAAACATGTAGATCCATGATCGTTTTAATCCAGTGTATCGGACCTACTCCTACTCCTATGAAAAACAAGCCCACTCCATGATATTTAAGCCACAATATTATATTTTACCGGCTTCCACGTGTTTCTTCCTTTTTATACCCTTCGACCATTGAAAATGGTCAAAAAAGGGATAATAAATTTGTGAAATGTATGTAACAGGCATAAGAATGCGTGGCAGACCCCGTAAACTATATATATTTTGGCTCAGAATCACTAGCCGAATCGATGTCCGTCTGTGTGAGACAACACATCTCAGCTATTATAAATGAAAGAGACACCAAATTTGGCATTAAGGTTCCTGTGCAGAATCTCTGTTTGAAATTACGAGTGTGGTTACATGTTAGGTTCGGTTATATCGGCAGGCCTCCAAGTGGGGGCCTCACATAGATCAGTATGATTCTTAGTGTTGCCGGATAAGTGATGAGGCTGTTAATTTCTCGATTTAATTATCCCAGTCTAGTGTGCTGGTTAGTTTGGCAAAAGCCAGGAGTTTTTGGGGTGCCAGGCCCGCTGCTTCTTTCAGTGATGCAAGCAGGGGGCTTCCAAGGCATTTCGCTCTCGAGGTCATGAGTGCGGGGCAGTCGCAGATGAGGTGCTCCAGAGTTTCTTTTACTTCTGGTACCTTGCATTTTCTGCATTCTTCATTGTCGGTAATGCCCAACTTCTTAGCGTGCGTTGCGGTCAGTCAGTGACCCGTGAGTATACCCATCATTATTCTGCACTCTGTTCTCGGGAGCTGAATGACATATTGGGCTAATTTCGCGTTTGTATGGTTGCACATAGTGCGGGCTATCTTGCAGTTTATTGTGCTGTGCCACCTTCTTCCTGCTATTACTGCAGCGCTTTCTTCTAAGCTGTAGCTTATAGATCGTAGCGGTATCTTCAAGTCTTCAACTGTCAGTTGTCTAGATTCGGCACCCTCCTTCGCTAGCCTGTCTGCCATCTCGTTTCCGTCGATGCCCTGGTGGCTGGAAACCCAAAAGATGCGCACCTTCGAGCGGTTGCTTAGTGCATCTAATCTGCACAGTAGACCGCGGCGCCCACGCCGGTCTCCATTTTAGATCCATCCGTAAATAGCTTTGTTGCGTTTTCGTCCATGCCGATTTTCCAATCTTCATGTCCCATTAGAGCGGGCGTTTTAGAGATGTTGTTTATAGGCTATATAGTCCGTGCTATTGAGTGACTCTCCTCCTACTTCACTGTGGGCCATATTTCCTTTATTTTTGTGCTAGTAGTTTGGCCTGTATGTCGATGGGGAGAACTCCAAGTATCACTTCCAAAGCCTTTGTTGGAGTAGATCTCAGTGCCCCAGTAATGCACATCAGGGCACGTCTTTGTACCCTTTCTATTGTTAGGAAGTATGTGGATTTCTTAGTGGCTTTCCACCATACTAGGACACCGTAGAGTAGTATTGGACGAAAAATTGAGATGAAGATACAGTGCATCAGTCTAGGAAACAGATCCCACGTGCTACTTAGCATCTTTTGCGATGCATATAGTGCACTTTTGGCTTTCTTTACCCTTTCCTCGACATTGGTTTTCCAGCTCAACTTGCTGTCCAGTACTATTCCTAGATACTTCGCGCTCTTTTTTGGCTCGAGCATTGCACCGTTTATAGACGGCGGAATCCATTGCGGTATCTTGTATCTCCATCGCCCATATCAGTACTTCTTTAAGTGTACTGTCCATGACAGAGCTGATCGTCGTTGGACATTTGCCCACGATAATTATGGCTATGTCATCTGCGTAGGCGGTTATCTTTGGGGCTTTCCGTTTAAATTTCCGTAAGACTTCGTTTACCACTAAGTTCCACAGCAGCGGTGACAACACTCCGCCTTGTGGCGTGCCTCTGTGCGCTGCTTCGGTTTTGGTGGTGGTTCTCCATTCAGCTCTTACTCTTCTGCAGCTCAATAGATTTCATATCCAAGAGTTTACGGCCTCATGGGTTTCTGCAGCTCTCATGATCGCTTTCATAGATACATTATTAAATGCACCTGAGATGTCCAGGAAAGCTCCTAAGGCAAATTCCTTGTGGTGTAGGGCTTTTTCGATGGTGGCTACTAGGGAGTGTAACGCTTGAGTAGGCGTGTTGGTTGGATTCTACGAGTCGGTTCGTGTCTCCTCTTATGTGCAAATCCAGGAGTTTTTCAAAGGTTTTAAGCAGGAAGGAGGTGAGACTTATCGGTCTGTAGTCTTTCGGTTGCATATGACTGCATTTTCCTGCTTTTGGCAGGAACACAACACGTGCTGTCCTCCAGGATACAGGTACATATCCCTGTCTCAGACATGGTTTGAATATTGATTCATACACACCAGCCTATACGCACAAGCAGACAATTACAAAAACAAGTGGGTAAGGCTACAGTCGAGCGCTCGACACTTGGAAAAACCTTTTCCACTTGGAAAAACCTTTTTCATGCTCAATTTTTCATGAAGGACAGTAAATACACTTCCATGTGATATCTGTGTCATCTCAACAATCTCACGAAGCTTAACTTAACGATCTTTCATTATAATTCTTGTCACTTCACTCAATTTTCCGGTTTAACGGCTTCCACAGGTCTACCCGAGCGTTTCGCATCATTTGTGTCGGTACGACCACGTCTAAACTCGGCAAACCACCGACAAATCGTTACTTTTGATGGACAAGAGTCCAAGTAACATTTTTCAATCCATTGTTTCGCCTGGATGGTATTTTTACCCATTAAAAAACAATGTTTTTTTCTGAACTCGAAACTTAGTTTTTTTTTTTGTTTAATTTTTTAAACAACCTACATAACGACTTTACTCCAACCTCGATGACTCAGCTGTTTCTGGTCCGATCGACTTAAAATGTTGACGCGTTTCAAGCAAAAGTTAGTACTCTAAAAAGACATGGTTACTGGTTTACTACGAACGTCATCTCTGGGTTAGTCTCGGGACTTTTTGATCCATGTGTTATCGTTCCGACTTATATATCGTACATGTCTACCAAGTTTCATTAAGATAGCTCTAAGATCGTGTTGCAAAAAAACGGACGGACAGAGAGACGGACAACGCTATATGAACTTCCATGTCGATGATGATTCAGAATATATATATTTATGGGGTCGGAGATGCCTCCTGAGGTGCGTTGCAAGGGTATTATTAAAAGTTTTGTTAATATGATATGGCGTACAGAAAGTTAAAGTTCAGACATGAAGAACACATGATCAATGTGTAAAAACATTAAACTATTATAATTAAAATAAGAACAATCCGTTTACACTAAGAATAAAAGCTGCAATTAGAGATATTGGAATAACAATTTATTAAACGCTGAAAAATATAATCTCACTTCACGAATCACATTGTTATTCACATTATATATAATTATACCCGCAACTCATAGAGTAGAATGGTATGATATTTTTGTGCCAACCGATGGTTGTGCCAGGCGGAGACCTATCCGTATATCTATTCTCAATCGGTATCAACAGCCGAGTACTGTCTGGCTGTCCGTCCGAGTGAACCTGGATCTCAGCTATTATAAGAGCTAGAACTACATTATGTGTTATTACTGCCACTCATTTATCCGCCTCCATAAATCGAAAAAAATTTATTGCAGCTGCAATCTTAGCTATACAGAGACAGATTTTTATATACGTTATAAATACTATATTACGTATGTTTCCTAAAAATTCCATACGGAAGATATTAAAGAAATAGTTGTGCCAAAAACATGTGGTAAGGTTTTTGTCAGCATTATATTGTCAGTTACTCAACCGGGGAGGTCTAGGCTCAACTCCGGGATGCCGCCAATTATACTATGTACCAATATTGTACTATGTACTGATAATGATTGCAATTTTTTCATTACCTGGATAATATATGCTGTGGTTGAGTGGTTATGGTAGCTGACTGTCGGACGAAAGGGTTTACGAGTACGAGTTGTAATTCTTCCTACCCGATGTAAACAAATGATTTCTGGAAATTATCTTTTTTTTCAAGCATTTAAGATATTTGAAGTTATGAAATGAATTTGGTTAAATATAAATATAAGGGGATAGCGTTATACACACACAAGGGGAACTGTAGTAATTTGTTTATTTTCCTGTACGACAAACTGAATGGTCTCATAATACAACTTTGCCGATCCAATGAAGTATGCGCCGATAGCAGAGAGGTTATAGTTGCAGACTGCATAGTTTGAGCTTATGGAGGTCCCACGGTTCAAGCCCTCACGTGGGTCGAAAGGGTTTTTGTTTTTTCTGTTCTTAGTTTAATTTAAGTTCCATAATGCTATATCTTTTAAAATCGATGTTAACGAAGAAGGCCAGTTAGAATAATAAGTGATATTTCGCGGCAATAACCAACAAAAACGACTAATCTGGTTGAATGTATTGAATTTCTCAATAAATATGTGAGGCATTATGTATGAATTATATAGGCGTCATTTTTACAAGTTCATCATTAAAAGCCCTCTGATAAGTTCTAACTGGAAGGCACAGAAAGGAAAGTGTCAACATACAATAAGAACCACGTGTAACTTTCATAGTCAAAACAAAATTGAGACTAAGACGTGTTTTTTTCGCATAGTTGTAGCGGGTATACCACTGTCGTGCGAGTTTGACTGTAGCCTTTCCGACTTTTTTATAGGGTATACTCACTTTGTGCAAATGTATGTAACTGGCATAAGGAGTCGTGGCAGACCCCACTAGCACTGGATCACTAGCCGAGTCGATTGAGCCATGTCCGTCCGTCTTTAAGAGAACACAAGTTTCCAATCCGATTGGGCCAATAACACGGAAGTCATTCAAGGCAACGTTTACAGTTTTCAGCAGTTGATGATGACGTCGCAACGCATTACTTTATATTTTAAGCGTTTCGGTGTGCGAGTGCGAGCGAGTAAGCCATGTGTAGCACAATAAGTTGTACAGAATGCTGTTTGAAATCATGAGTGTGATGTGAGTACGTGTTTGTAACGTAGTTTGAAAATTGGGCGACGGGTATTTTACTGTCTGGCGTTTTCGACTGTAGACTTACCGACTTGTTATACCCTTGCAGAGGGTATATTAATTTTAGCCAGAAGTTTGCAACGCACCTTAGGAGACATCTCCGACCCTATAAAGTATATATATTCTGAAACAGCTTAAACAGAGGAGTCCAAAAATGGATGTCCGTCTGTCCGTCCGTCTGTTGCAACGCAAACTAGTCTCTCAGTTTCTGAGCTATCTTCATGAAACTTGGCATACAAGCTTCTTATTGCTGTAGACTGTAAATAAGTCGGAACGAGCCAGATCAGACCGATATATCGTATAGCTGTCATAGAAGCTATCGGCCGATTTTCGTTATTTTTCAAGATATTGCAACAAGATTTGGCAAATCTTATTCTTATTACGTTCTTAATGTGCTGTCAAAATTGTATCAAAATCGGATCACTATAAAATATAGCTGCTATAGGTACAATCGGCTGAAATCTGGGTTCTTGTATGCAAACAGAAACCACCAGCAATCCAAATGTATTTTATATTTAGTATAACTGCAAGGGTATAAAAACTTCGGCAAGCCGAAGGTAGCCTTGCTTTCTTGTTTTTTATTGTAAATTCAAACGGAATAATAAAATCGTGTTTTTAACGTATTTTTGCAGCTGAACCCTTGCCATTAATGGATCTTTGTCGAAGAACTATTCGACAAAAAATTGGTAGAGATAATTTGGAAGACCGTATACAGCAACTTCAACTCCCACAGTCGATGAAAACATATTTATTGTATAAAAATCGAAGATAATATTTCTAATATTTGATAAACTAATAAATAGCGACTCTGCTTGTTATAATGCGGCAGTTATTATAAAATAGGTTAAGAATTTTAATGTCTTTAATTAAATGTTATTTTATTTAGACGTCGTAAAATAATGTTACAGTATACAAAATGAATACAACTTCATTACCTTTAATTTTTGTACTATAATTTAAGTTGAACGACAATATCGAATTATATCTTATACTCATTTATCATTTGTTTCCTCGAGCAAAAAATGTAGTTATTCTCAACTGGATTTAATATAAACACAAATTTTACTTGAAAATCTTCTCAAACAAAAATATATATATAAATTGTACCATAAATTTAGTAATAGCATTAAGTTCATACGTTCGTAGTTTTAAATTCCAAATTTTCGTGTTCAATGTATAATTTTAATTTACTGAGTAGCAATGTACATACAAGACATAAATAGTTAAGGGATTTTATCTGTAATGACTATGTATTCCTCAATTAAGAAGGCGTATGTTTTAATATTGGCTGAATAACGAATTCTTTGCTATGTGCTAAATAGGCATGTACATAAACGTTTCATGATGATACGGTTTTAAGATAAATGAAAGAATGTCATTTGTAAAGGTGCAATAACTTCAAACTAATAACATTTTATTTTTGCGTAAAGAACTGATTTGAAGAATCTCTAAGAATGCACGGTATCCACATGACAAAATTTTCAAAACATTCACAATGAAAGAGATAAATACTATCAGATAATGAACATTGAGTATTTATAGATTTTTAATAATTTTCTATTAGTGGGAACCATAAATATGTGTATTAGTTAACAACATCAATATATGTAGTTACAAAACTACATGCTTTAAGTATTTTATTGTTTATATACCCTTTTCCGTAATTATTTAATGAAATTGAGAGAATTATTAAAATAGTTACATTTAAATATATATCTACAAACATAATTAAAGTCACTAATGGATACTTTAATCATTTTCACGGACAGCTTACATTATGCCAACATATGTACTTATAATGCATTTTAGATTGTTTACTCGTAAGAAGTTTATAATTAACTTTTATGATATGAAATAAAGACTTAATTTGATTGAAATTTTTGATAAAGTATCATTATTTATTACACTTTAAGCAAACGCGACTTTGCAATAAACAAAAATGTTTTGTTGTTTTTAGGGAAGTCAGTCACAGAGTCAGATAGTAAGATATTTTAAAATCTGAAGCTTGACTCTTGAATTAGTTACAGTTCGGTTGTCAATAAAACAAATGTGAATACTCGCGATAGTAATGAAGATTGAAGACTATCAGCGTTAGCAAGGAAATAACTATTTTAATACTTAAAGTCTTTATGAAACTTCGCACAAATATGTTGTTCGGTAATTGTCTAAAAGATGGTCTTTTCAGAAAATTGACTTAATTTTTTTGTTTTGCAAATCGGTGTGTTTGACCTTTTTATGCGGTGGCAGCAGATTGAAAATCTTATTCTTAAATGAGTTTTTAACAAATGAAAATGCATGTACTTAATGTGTAGAAAAACAAAACTGCACTGTAAAAATACATATAAAATACAATTAAAATAAAAACTGCGTCTATGAGAAATAATGTGAATGATCCAAATTTGTATATATAAATATTATATAATCTAAATTGATTGATTAAATTTGTGAATTGTGAGCTAAATATACATAAAATAAATTTATTTTTTTCGGAAAAGGTCGTCTTATAATAGGAACAATCGTCCGAAATAAGAATTTGTCCAGGAAAACATGTTGGGAGCAGAACAAACTATAACATTACAGCCCTTTTTCCTTTCAGTAAACTTCTACTTAATTCATATTCAAATATCGACGAAAATCATCCCCGCCAATCATTTGTCAAGCTATTCTCAATTTATCTTGCAAACTCTTTGTCCATCAATTCTCTTGTACATTATTCTTCTTGTGTATATGCAAATGCAAGTGAGTGATCAAAACTCACATTTTACTTCACATCTTCGTTTCGTTCGTTTTGCAAGACAAGTTTTCACCCGCGCCTATTACAACACAAAATACAGAAAAAAACGCATCAATACAAACATTGAACAACAGGGCTACCAACTACCCCTCTTAAAAATGGATAGATTAAAACGAAAAAATTGAAAATAAAAGGATAGACCAGCGCAAAAAGGACAGAAAACAGGACAATACGTATGATTAAAAAGAAGGCTAAATTTCTTATACCTTATATTTATACCCTTCGACCATTGAAAATGGTCAAAAAAGAGAGTAATAACTTGTTCAAATATATGTAACAGGCATAAGGAGGCGTGGCAGAGCCCATAAAGTATATATATTCTTGATCACTAGCCGAGTCGATTGAGACATGTCCGTCTGTCTGTCAGTCCGTCTGTATGAGACAACAGATCTCAGCTCTTAGAAAAGCTTGAGACACCAAATTTGGTATGGAGGTATCTATAATAATATATATATATCTTTCTATATCTATCTATAATAGGCAGATCAAGTTTATTTCAAATGTTTAATGCCACGCCCACCGCCCCTGCAAATCGGTAATTTACGATTATTAAGCAAATTTGCTTTGGTATGTTTAAAGCTGAATGCAATGTGAACATATCCTCTAAATTACAATCCGATCGGACTAATAATTCAGGAGTTATTCAAGTCAACGTTTTCAGTAGAAATGTCGAGCAGCAGCCTGCGCGCTGTTACGAGCAGTTGACGTCGACATCGACGTTACGTCGTTTCGCTTTACTCTTTTCGCTCGTGTGTGTGTAAGTGCGATCGAGTAAGCCATATGTAATGAAAGTATCTGTCCCAAGAAAACTTTGGATGTAGGCATTCAGGTTATTTACTCTCAAAAGATTGCAGACTGTTTCCACGCTTGCAGCTATTTGAAGCTCTTTTTTAAGCTGCGTCGCCGGCTTAAAAGGCTCCTTTTTGCATTGCCGAACGAAACGATTGACCTGCACTCACTGCAGGCTTTCTTCCACGTGTTTCTTCATTTTTTTTTTTTTAATAATATTGCATTGCCTATCATTTTATTTGAACATCCATCAATTGTACTAATTTCAGTAGAAGTTTTTACTTCTGAGATCATGTTTTGATCAAACTTCTTTTTCCGTCGGTACAATAGTTTCCGCGACCCAACTGAAAGAAATGAATCTTTCTCCTTTCGAATAAACTCAATCCAAATCTTTAATACAACTCTTTTTAAAATTAGGGCGCAATAAACCGAAAGCAATCACTTCTATCGATTTTATTCAGCAAACAAGTGATTAGTGCTATTTTTGTTACCGCCTGATTTCGCGCGCTTTTGCACTGAATGCCCAAAACAGAAAGAAAGATGACATATTGTTTAAAAAATAGTTGAAACAAGTCGGAAAGGCTACAGTCACGCGTTGACTGTAAGAGGCCATGGATTTTCAGTGTACATTCAGGATTATCTAGGGGTGTTAATATTCCCAATTTTCTATGAATTAAAAATTTTTTTTATTTTTATTTTAAAAATAGTTAGTAAATAAATCGTATAATATTACATAATAATTTATTTCATGTTTTTTTTTTGTATATTAAATTGCTAGCAATTATCAATTATTCAATTCGAATTCCTTTTTCAGTTTAATTACTTCCCCTTCCACCATTTACCAGCATTGCACATGCTCATGCATACATACAAAACCCTAAATACACACTGTTGAAGCGCTTCATTAGGGATGATTTGTGTAGAGGCGCGTTATTTGTGTGTCAAAGCGAATCTTAGTATACATGTCCAAATAGCCCAAATGGGTCAAGACGAAAATGATACACACGAGCAACGAATCGGCAAGCGAGAAACGAAGCGAAACGAACAGTGGAAGGGGGAAATTCAGTCTCGCTGTCGCTTCAGCAGCGAATTTCTTGATACATACACACTTTGACACTGTGGCCGAATAGCGTGATTTTTCATATGAATGATTGTGTCCTACACACATTTGGATGAAGCGAAGCCGTTCTCTGGTATATGCTTTATAAATATAAATGTAAACAAATATAAAATACAACAAAACATAAAAAAATTAATATGGGTAAATTTTTTTTCGCCGTGAGGATTCGAGCCCTGGCCGATTGCATAGGAGTCCGTCATCCAAAACAACTAGACCACCGTCGCTGCGCTTCGCGCACGCTAAAATTGCATATTTAGACCATTAGCTCAAATGTGTCATATTGTCTTGTACAACAATAACACTTCTATTGGATTGAATGAGATAATTTGTTGAAATATGATAAATGAAACTAAATGTTACGAGTATTATTATTACCTTCTCCTGTTACATTATAAATTATACACACTTCACTTGTAAATAGCATAAGGCCATTGCAACCAAAGCTACATCTAAGGTCTAGTTGTAAGTTATACTTATAACTATGTACATATTAAATAAATAATAAATAAATAAGCCAGATCCTCGTAAACTCTTTCTGTTTTATCTCAGCCAACCTCAGCATCGCAGTTAAGGCAGTTTATAGGTCGTACTTCAGACAATTCGTTCCACGATTCTCAGAGAAGATGAAGCCACTGTATAATTTAATCTATTAGCTGAATGCTTTTGTTTGGAAGAAGGAACACGAGAAGATACGGCAGAATACTCGTAATAACAGTTTGCAATTATACTAAATTTTGTGAAATATGTTTAAGGAAAGATATAATAAGTTTTGCATTGTATATGCCCGGATTCTGAAGTAATGTGATAGGGTTTTGATTTGAGAATATGTTTAATCTGTGTTGTGTTAAAGCGGGGCAGGAAGTTAGGATATGTTTGATTTTAGACGAAAGGGGCTCGTTGCATAGTTGGCAATTGCTAGTGAGATTGCGATTGAGGTAATGATCGTGGGTTAATTTAGAATGTCCAATACGCAATCGGGTTATTTTTATTTGTTCAGTTCTATTTAGTTTTTGTAAAAACAATTGCGGAGTGTTAGTTTGGGAAGATATTGTGTTGTACCAGTCCGTAGTAAGGTTATTAAGTTGGTTTTTATTTTTTAAATATTTCATTTTTAAGTATTGATTTATATCTCTTTTATTGTAATTCGTTGTGCTAATCAATGGTAATGAATGGGCCAATTTCATTTCATTGCCCTTGATCCTTGCATGTCCTGGTACCCATATGAGTTTTATTTTATTATACCCTTCGACCATTGAAAATGGTCAAAAAAGGGTATACTAACTTTGTGAAATGTATGTAACAGGCATAAGGAGGCGTGGCAGACCCCATAAAGTATATATATTCTTACTCAGGATCACTAGCCGAGTCGATTGAGCCATGTCCGTCTGTATGTCCGTCTGTCTGTCCGTCTGTCTGTTTGAGACAACGGATCTCAGCTATTAAAAAAGCTAGAGACACCAAATTTGGTGTGGAGATTCCTAAATTTCCCAAGCAGATGAAGTTTATGTTAAATGTTTGATGCCACGCCCACCGCCCCCGCAAATCGGAAATTTGTGATTATTAAGCAAACTATTAAACTTATAAAGTTCTACTTTGGTATGTATAAAGCTATATACCATACGAACATATTCTTCAAATTACAATCTGATCGGACCAACAACACAGAAGTTATTGAAGTCAACGTTTTCAGTACAAATGCACGAGCAGCAGCCTGCGCGCTGTTTTCAGTAGTTGACGCCGACGTCGACGTCACTCTTAACATGCGTCGATGTGTGAGTGTGAGCGAGAAAGCTATATGTAGAAGAAGTATTTGTGCAAAATTTCTGTTTGAAATTATGAGCGTGGTTGCACGTTTGTAACGGATTTTAAAAATTGGGAGAAGGGTATCTTACTGTCGAGCGCTCGACTGTAGCCATATCCACTTGTTTTTGTTTTGTGTGAGAAGGCTTCTTATATATCCCTATTGTTAGTATTGGATATTGCATCCAATGAGGATAGGGACTCAGAACATATTATAAATTTGCCTGGCGTTTTTATGATTATCTCTAGAGCTTCCTTGATGGCTATTATCTCTGCCGAGAATTTACTAGAATAGCAAGGTATAATCTACCAAACCGCATGATTGATGTTTCAGTGGATATTGCGAACGTGGTTGAGGTATCAGTACCTGAGCCATCAGTGTATATAAATGAGTAGTTTGGGTAAGATTCTTTAATAGATAGGAAGTTTGCTTGGTATATTTCATTGCTTGTATTGTTTTTAGTGTATTGTCTCAATGTTAGATCTGCTAAGTTGCTATTAATTAACCAGTAGGGTGTTTCTTTCTTTCATTTAATTGGACGTATAGTATTTCTAGTTCAATGCAACTTTCAATCAGGGAATCCAACATGGAGTTTGTAGCTCTACGTCTCTTTTTCAATGCAGCCGACGTTAAAAACTTTGCAAGTGGAGTATCTGAGCTGTTGTGCAGGGATTAAAATAGTTTGTCTTTCAACAACAAGTAACGTTCTTGAAGTGGCGCGATATTGCCTTCCATCATAAGATTCTTTGTTGGTGAAGTTCGGTAAGCGCCAAAGCAGGCTCTTAAGGAGGAGTTTATTATAGTATTCAATTTGTTTAGAAGGGATTTTGGAGCACGACCGTAGAGGAAGATGCCAAAGTCGATTTTGGAAATAATGATTGCTTTTATAATTATTATTAAAGTGAGAGTATCGCATTGGTATTTTGGATTGAAAAGGCATTTGATTATGTTAAGTTTTTAACTTAAGGATGTTATCAGTTCTGTAATGTGATCGTTCCATTTGTATTTACAGTTGATAGTGATACCTAGGATTTTCAAATATTTTACAGAGGGAATAACTATTTTATTAGAATATATTGTACATATGCAGTTGTGTTTGTTGCATATGTGGATGTGTTAACATTTATCCAATGATAATGTTGAACCAGAGTATTCTCCCCAATTTTGGATATTTTGGAAAAGAGAATCAATGTGTTTTGTATAGTTTTTCTTTTTGTTGAAATTTATTATCAGTTGAAAGTCATCAGCATAACTACAAAATGATATGTTTTTTGAATTTCTATTATTTTAGAAAGTTTATTGTACGCAATTAGGAACACCATTTCAGACAATGGAGAGCCTTGTGCCACACCATTATTAATAGGAACAGAATCTGAGAGATACGAACCATTTTTTACAAAGATTTTCCTATTTGTCATAAAATTTTTGATGTAATTTAGCATTTTAGGTCCTGCATTCCATTCAATTAATTGCTCTATAACGGCATGTACACCAATGCGGTCGAAAGCCTTGGAAACATCAAGGGAGACGATGGATGTGTGTTTGTTAATGGAATTTGTAATCAGATGAACTGCGTAAATCAGACAGTCGATTACAGATTTATTTCTTTTAAATCCAAATTGGTTCTTTGAGATAAGGATGTTGTATTCCACAAACCACCATAAGCGCTTAGCAATGATTTTATCTAGTACCTTGGCGATACATTGAGATATGGGTCGATAAGATTCGGGCCTAGTTTTATCCTGATTATTTTTATAGATAGGAATAACTATGCTTGTTTTATATTGTTGTGGTAAATATGAATTGAAGATATTATTGAAGTGTTTGGTTAATCTGTTTTTTAAGATTGGCATTGCATGCTTAATCATCGGATATGATATCCTATCCATTCTTGGTGTGTGTCCTTAAGGGAGTTAACAGAGCTAAGTAGTTCGATTGGACGGTTGACTAGAATTAGAGTGTGTTGCTGTTGTATTTATATTTGCTTTGGAAGTAACAAAGGTGTGCGAGAAATTGGCATCACTTGATGATTCGCACCAGAATTCGGCGAATGTATTGGCCATAGAGTATGGATGATTACTTATTGTCATAGAGTAGGGGTTGTATATAGCATGAATTGATTTTGATGGATTAACCCCACAAAACGATCTGATGTTAGTCCAGATAGAACTAGTTGTTTTTGGGTTTATTTGTGATGTGAATTCTGCTATTGCTAATCGTTTTGCTTCCCTAATGTTGCGTCTGAAGATAGCATTTTTTTTCCTGAAGTTAATTGTGTTTTCAGTAGTTATCAACCTATTAAGCTTGTTCCATGCTTTGTTTTTTTTCTTTTTTGAGTGTCTCTAATGTGCTATTCCACCAAGGAACTTTACGAGGTTGCTTTCGAAGCGACGTTTTAGGGATAGCTTTATGAGCAGATTGTAGAATGATTTAATTTAAATTTGCAGCTTCTTTGTTAACTTCAAGAGCAACTGGGATTGTATTGCCTAAGGTTGGAAGAAGCTTTACATATAGTTCCCAATTGGCTTTATTTAATTTAAAGTTGCTTCTTGGTGAAGCGGGGTGTTGGCGTTTTCCAAAAATGTCCAAATTAACGGAAAATGGTCACTACCCGATAGGTCGTCGGATCGTGTCCATTTTGTATAAGGAACTAAGCTTGATGAGCAAAGTGATAAGTCAATGTGTATAAATGTGTTGTGTGTAGTGAAAAGAGTCGGAGTTTTATCATTTAAGAGAACAAGGTTATTAGTGGTAATGTATTTGTGTATAATTGTACCTCGTTTGTTGTTTCTTGCCTAGCCCCATGTGGGATGCCAGCTATTGAAGTCGCCAGTAATAATTATTTGTGAGTTGGGTAAATTAAAAACGTTATTTTAATTATTGTAAGTAAAAGGAGTGGATGGAGATATATATGATGAGAAAATTGTTATTTTGTTTAATGAATCTATTTCTATTGCAACTGTTTCGAAGTCAGAGTTAGTATAAATTTGTATATGTTGAATTGATTTATGCACTAATAGAGCAACACCTCCGAACCTGTTTGTCGATGTGTTGCTTATCATATTATAATTAACTGGGATTGGTATGTTCTTATTTGTACAAATATGAGTTTCTTGTAATGATATTACTTTATGTGAATATTTAACAATAAGTAGTAAAAGTTCACTGTAGTTGTTTAAGTAGCCTTTGATTTTCCATTGTAGAATTAATAAAGTCATTTAATATACTAAACAAGAAAGCAAGGCTACCTTCGGCTCGCCGAAGGTTTTATACCCTTGCAGTTATACTAAATATAAAATACATTTGGATTGCTTGCTGGTTTCTGTTTGCATACAAAAACCCTGAATTCAGCCAATTGTTCCTCTGGCAGCTATATGTTATAGAGGTCCGATTGAAATAATTTTGACAGCACATTAAGAACGTAATAAGAATAAAATTTGCAACATCTTGTTGCAATATCTTGAAAAGCAACAAAAAGCGACCGATAGCTTCTATGGCTATACGATGTATCGCTCCGATCTGCCTCATTCCGTCTTATTTACAGCGTGCAGCAATAAGAAGCTTTATTATTATGCCAAGTTTCATGTAGATAGCTCAAAAACTAAGAGACTAGTTTGCGTTGCAAGAGACAGACGGACGGATGGATGGACGGACAGACGGACTTCCATTTTTGGACTCCTCTGTTTATGCTGATTCAGAATATATATACTTTATAGGGTCTGAGATGTCTCCTAAGGTGCGTTGCAAACTTTTGGTTAAAATTAATATACCCTCTTCACGGGCACACAAATAAATGTACCTTTTTAATGCTTTTGTTTATACTTGGATTTCTTATATAATTAATACAAAATGTTATGAGGAAATGTGAAATGTGAAATGAAATTATGTTTGTAAAGGATCTGTTGGTCATAAAATCTTAAATTGGAAAGTTCTCATTCAAAAATGCGTTTGAATAACAGCTATATGATTTTTTGTTTAACAGCTACGTGTAATGGTACTCAGATTTCCATAAAATTGCAACAAGGACCTTCTTTAGGCCGATCGTTGATTGTTATAAGTTATAAAAGTTCGATTTTGATAAGACTTTATTATTAAGGACACACTAAGATTTGGATGTGGTAAGCCTCATAGCTGTATCTTGAAATATAACGAAACTCGGCCGATAGGCTCCATGACAGCTATACGATATATCAGTCCGATCTGGCCCGTTTCGACTTATTTCAAACTTCTTTTTCCGTCGGTACAATAGTTTCCGCGACCCAACTGAAAGAAATGAATCTTTCTCCTTTCGAATAAACTCAATCCAAATCTTTAATACAACTCTTTTTAAAATTAGGGCGCAATAAACCGAAAGCAATCACTTCTATCGATTTTATTCAGCAAACAAGTGATTAGTGCTATTTTTGTTACCGCCTGATTTCGCGCGCTTTTGCACTGAATGCCCAAAACAGAAAGAAAGATGACATATTGTTTAAAAAATAGTTGAAACAAGTCGGAAAGGCTACAGTCACGCGTTGACTGTAAGAGGCCATGGATTTTCAGTGTACATTCAGGATTATCTAGGGGTGTTAATATTCCCAATTTTCTATGAATTAAAAATTTTTTTTATTTTTATTTTAAAAATAGTTAGTAAATAAATCGTATAATATTACATAATAATTTATTTCATGTTTTTTTTTTGTATATTAAATTGCTAGCAATTATCAATTATTCAATTCGAATTCCTTTTTCAGTTTAATTACTTCCCCTTCCACCATTTACCAGCATTGCACATGCTCATGCATACATACAAAACCCTAAATACACACTGTTGAAGCGCTTCATTAGGGATGATTTGTGTAGAGGCGCGTTATTTGTGTGTCAAAGCGAATCTTAGTATACATGTCCAAATAGCCCAAATGGGTCAAGACGAAAATGATACACACGAGCAACGAATCGGCAAGCGAGAAACGAAGCGAAACGAACAGTGGAAGGGGGAAATTCAGTCTCGCTGTCGCTTCAGCAGCGAATTTCTTGATACATACACACTTTGACACTGTGGCCGAATAGCGTGATTTTTCATATGAATGATTGTGTCCTACACACATTTGGATGAAGCGAAGCCGTTCTCTGGTATATGCTTTATAAATATAAATGTAAACAAATATAAAATACAACAAAACATAAAAAAATTAATATGGGTAAATTTTTTTTTCGCCGTGAGGATTCGAGCCCTGGCCGATTGCATAGGAGTCCGTCATCCAAAACAACTAGACCACCGTCGCTGCGCTTCGCGCACGCTAAAATTGCATATTTAGACCATTAGCTCAAATGTGTCATATTGTCTTGTACAACAATAACACTTCTATTGGATTGAATGAGATAATTTGTTGAAATATGATAAATGAAACTAAATGTTACGAGTATTATTATTACCTTCTCCTGTTACATTATAAATTATACACACTTCACTTGTAAATAGCATAAGGCCATTGCAACCAAAGCTACATCTAAGGTCTAGTTGTAAGTTATACTTATAACTATGTACATATTAAATAAATAATAAATAAATAAGCCAGATCCTCGTAAACTCTTTCTGTTTTATCTCAGCCAACCTCAGCATCGCAGTTAAGGCAGTTTATAGGTCGTACTTCAGACAATTCGTTCCACGATTCTCAGAGAAGATGAAGCCACTGTATAATTTAATCTATTAGCTGAATGCTTTTGTTTGGAAGAAGGAACACGAGAAGATACGGCAGAATACTCGTAATAACAGTTTGCAATTATACTAAATTTTGTGAAATATGTTTAAGGAAAGATATAATAAGTTTTGCATTGTATATGCCCGGATTCTGAAGTAATGTGATAGGGTTTTGATTTGAGAATATGTTTAATCTGTGTTGTGTTAAAGCGGGGCAGGAAGTTAGGATATGTTTGATTTTAGACGAAAGGGGCTCGTTGCATAGTTGGCAATTGCTAGTGAGATTGCGATTGAGGTAATGATCGTGGGTTAATTTAGAATGTCCAATACGCAATCGGGTTATTTTTATTTGTTCAGTTCTATTTAGTTTTTGTAAAAACAATTGCGGAGTGTTAGTTTGGGAAGATATTGTGTTGTACCAGTCCGTAGTAAGGTTATTAAGTTGGTTTTTATTTTTTAAATATTTCATTTTTAAGTATTGATTTATATCTCTTTTATTGTAATTCGTTGTGCTAATCAATGGTAATGAATGGGCCAATTTCATTTCATTGCCCTTGATCCTTGCATGTCCTGGTACCCATATGAGTTTTATTTTATTATACCCTTCGACCATTGAAAATGGTCAAAAAGGGTATACTAACTTTGTGAAATGTATGTAACAGGCATAAGGAGGCGTGGCAGACCCCATAAAGTATATATATTCTTACTCAGGATCACTAGCCGAGTCGATTGAGCCATGTCCGTCTGTATGTCCGTCTGTCTGTCCGTCTGTCTGTTTGAGACAACGGATCTCAGCTATTAAAAAAGCTAGAGACACCAAATTTGGTGTGGAGATTCCTAAATTTCCCAAGCAGATGAAGTTTATGTTAAATGTTTGATGCCACGCCCACCGCCCCCGCAAATCGGAAATTTGTGATTATTAAGCAAACTATTAAACTTATAAAGTTCTACTTTGGTATGTATAAAGCTATATACCATACGAACATATTCTTCAAATTACAATCTGATCGGACCAACAACACAGAAGTTATTGAAGTCAACGTTTTCAGTACAAATGCACGAGCAGCAGCCTGCGCGCTGTTTTCAGTAGTTGACGCCGACGTCGACGTCACTCTTAACATGCGTCGATGTGTGAGTGTGAGCGAGAAAGCTATATGTAGAAGAAGTATTTGTGCAAAATTTCTGTTTGAAATTATGAGCGTGGTTGCACGTTTGTAACGGATTTTAAAAATTGGGAGAAGGGTATCTTACTGTCGAGCGCTCGACTGTAGCCATATCCACTTGTTTTTGTTTTGTGTGAGAAGGCTTCTTATATATCCCTATTGTTAGTATTGGATATTGCATCCAATGAGGATAGGGACTCAGAACATATTATAAATTTGCCTGGCGTTTTTATGATTATCTCTAGAGCTTCCTTGATGGCTATTATCTCTGCCGAGAATTTACTAGAATAGCAAGGTATAATCTACCAAACCGCATGATTGATGTTTCAGTGGATATTGCGAACGTGGTTGAGGTATCAGTACCTGAGCCATCAGTGTATATAAATGAGTAGTTTGGGTAAGATTCTTTAATAGATAGGAAGTTTGCTTGGTATATTTCATTGCTTGTATTGTTTTTAGTGTATTGTCTCAATGTTAGATCTGCTAAGTTGCTATTAATTAACCAGTAGGGTGTTTCTTTCTTTCATTTAATTGGACGTATAGTATTTCTAGTTCAATGCAACTTTCAATCAGGGAATCCAACATGGAGTTTGTAGCTCTACGTCTCTTTTTCAATGCAGCCGACGTTAAAAACTTTGCAAGTGGAGTATCTGAGCTGTTGTGCAGGGATTAAAATAGTTTGTCTTTCAACAACAAGTAACGTTCTTGAAGTGGCGCGATATTGCCTTCCATCATAAGATTCTTTGTTGGTGAAGTTCGGTAAGCGCCAAAGCAGGCTCTTAAGGAGGAGTTTATTATAGTATTCAATTTGTTTAGAAGGGATTTTGGAGCACGACCGTAGAGGAAGATGCCAAAGTCGATTTTGGAAATAATGATTGCTTTTATAATTATTATTAAAGTGAGAGTATCGCATTGGTATTTTGGATTGAAAAGGCATTTGATTATGTTAAGTTTTTAACTTAAGGATGTTATCAGTTCTGTAATGTGATCGTTCCATTTGTATTTACAGTTGATAGTGATACCTAGGATTTTCAAATATTTTACAGAGGGAATAACTATTTTATTAGAATATATTGTACATATGCAGTTGTGTTTGTTGCATATGTGGATGTGTTAACATTTATCCAATGATAATGTTGAACCAGAGTATTCTCCCCAATTTTGGATATTTTGGAAAAGAGAATCAATGTGTTTTGTATAGTTTTTCTTTTTGTTGAAATTTATTATCAGTTGAAAGTCATCAGCATAACTACAAAATGATATGTTTTTTGAATTTCTATTATTTTAGAAAGTTTATTGTACGCAATTAGGAACACCATTTCAGACAATGGAGAGCCTTGTGCCACACCATTATTAATAGGAACAGAATCTGAGAGATACGAACCATTTTTTACAAAGATTTTCCTATTTGTCATAAAATTTTTGATGTAATTTAGCATTTTAGGTCCTGCATTCCATTCAATTAATTGCTCTATAACGGCATGTACACCAATGCGGTCGAAAGCCTTGGAAACATCAAGGGAGACGATGGATGTGTGTTTGTTAATGGAATTTGTAATCAGATGAACTGCGTAAATCAGACAGTCGATTACAGATTTATTTCTTTTAAATCCAAATTGGTTCTTTGAGATAAGGATGTTGTATTCCACAAACCACCATAAGCGCTTAGCAATGATTTTATCTAGTACCTTGGCGATACATTGAGATATGGGTCGATAAGATTCGGGCCTAGTTTTATCCTGATTATTTTTATAGATAGGAATAACTATGCTTGTTTTATATTGTTGTGGTAAATATGAATTGAAGATATTATTGAAGTGTTTGGTTAATCTGTTTTTTAAGATTGGCATTGCATGCTTAATCATCGGATATGATATCCTATCCATTCTTGGTGTGTGTCCTTAAGGGAGTTAACAGAGCTAAGTAGTTCGATTGGACGGTTGACTAGAATTAGAGTGTGTTGCTGTTGTATTTATATTTGCTTTGGAAGTAACAAAGGTGTGCGAGAAATTGGCATCACTTGATGATTCGCACCAGAATTCGGCGAATGTATTGGCCATAGAGTATGGATGATTACTTATTGTCATAGAGTAGGGGTTGTATATAGCATGAATTGATTTTGATGGATTAACCCCACAAAACGATCTGATGTTAGTCCAGATAGAACTAGTTGTTTTTGGGTTTATTTGTGATGTGAATTCTGCTATTGCTAATCGTTTTGCTTCCCTAATGTTGCGTCTGAAGATAGCATTTTTTTTCCTGAAGTTAATTGTGTTTTCAGTAGTTATCAACCTATTAAGCTTGTTCCATGCTTTGTTTTTTTTCTTTTTTGAGTGTCTCTAATGTGCTATTCCACCAAGGAACTTTACGAGGTTGCTTTCGAAGCGACGTTTTAGGGATAGCTTTATGAGCAGATTGTAGAATGATTTAATTTAAATTTGCAGCTTCTTTGTTAACTTCAAGAGCAACTGGGATTGTATTGCCTAAGGTTGGAAGAAGCTTTACATATAGTTCCCAATTGGCTTTATTTAATTTAAAGTTGCTTCTTGGTGAAGCGGGGTGTTGGCGTTTTCCAAAAATGTCCAAATTAACGGAAAATGGTCACTACCCGATAGGTCGTCGGATCGTGTCCATTTTGTATAAGGAACTAAGCTTGATGAGCAAAGTGATAAGTCAATGTGTATAAATGTGTTGTGTGTAGTGAAAAGAGTCGGAGTTTTATCATTTAAGAGAACAAGGTTATTAGTGGTAATGTATTTGTGTATAATTGTACCTCGTTTGTTGTTTCTTGCCTAGCCCCATGTGGGATGCCAGCTATTGAAGTCGCCAGTAATAATTATTTGTGAGTTGGGTAAATTAAAAACGTTATTTTAATTATTGTAAGTAAAAGGAGTGGATGGAGATATATATGATGAGAAAATTGTTATTTTGTTTAATGAATCTATTTCTATTGCAACTGTTTCGAAGTCAGAGTTAGTATAAATTTGTATATGTTGAATTGATTTATGCACTAATAGAGCAACACCTCCGAACCTGTTTGTCGATGTGTTGCTTATCATATTATAATTAACTGGGATTGGTATGTTCTTATTTGTACAAATATGAGTTTCTTGTAATGATATTACTTTATGTGAATATTTAACAATAAGTAGTAAAAGTTCACTGTAGTTGTTTAAGTAGCCTTTGATTTTCCATTGTAGAATTAATAAAGTCATTTAATATACTAAACAAGAAAGCAAGGCTACCTTCGGCTCGCCGAAGGTTTTATACCCTTGCAGTTATACTAAATATAAAATACATTTGGATTGCTTGCTGGTTTCTGTTTGCATACAAAAACCCTGAATTCAGCCAATTGTTCCTCTGGCAGCTATATGTTATAGAGGTCCGATTGAAATAATTTTGACAGCACATTAAGAACGTAATAAGAATAAAATTTGCAACATCTTGTTGCAATATCTTGAAAAGCAACAAAAAGCGACCGATAGCTTCTATGGCTATACGATGTATCGCTCCGATCTGCCTCATTCCGTCTTATTTACAGCGTGCAGCAATAAGAAGCTTTATTATTATGCCAAGTTTCATGTAGATAGCTCAAAAACTAAGAGACTAGTTTGCGTTGCAAGAGACAGACGGACGGATGGATGGACGGACAGACGGACTTCCATTTTTGGACTCCTCTGTTTATGCTGATTCAGAATATATATACTTTATAGGGTCTGAGATGTCTCCTAAGGTGCGTTGCAAACTTTTGGTTAAAATTAATATACCCTCTTCACGGGCACACAAATAAATGTACCTTTTTAATGCTTTTGTTTATACTTGGATTTCTTATATAATTAATACAAAATGTTATGAGGAAATGTGAAATGTGAAATGAAATTATGTTTGTAAAGGATCTGTTGGTCATAAAATCTTAAATTGGAAAGTTCTCATTCAAAAATGCGTTTGAATAACAGCTATATGATTTTTTGTTTAACAGCTACGTGTAATGGTACTCAGATTTCCATAAAATTGCAACAAGGACCTTCTTTAGGCCGATCGTTGATTGTTATAAGTTATAAAAGTTCGATTTTGATAAGACTTTATTATTAAGGACACACTAAGATTTGGATGTGGTAAGCCTCATAGCTGTATCTTGAAATATAACGAAACTCGGCCGATAGGCTCCATGACAGCTATACGATATATCAGTCCGATCTGGCCCGTTTCGACTTATTTAAAGAGTGCAGAAATAAGAAGGGGTGGGGGGGGGGGAATAATTTGCGATGTAACAGACCGGTAAACTTGCATTATGAGACCATTCAGCTTGTCGTACAGGACAAAAACTAATACCAACTCACTTCCCATAAAATTATTTTACTCAAATGCATTTAATACTAAACTTAAAATATTTTAAGTGCTTGAAAAAAAAGTAAATTTCAGAAAACCCACTTGCGCCAGATCGGGTAGGATTCAAACCCGTACCCTTTCGCTTCACAGTCAACGACTACATCCAGTCAGCCACTGCATCTTTTATGCAGCAACTATAAAACTGCAATCATGATCAGTGCAAATAATGTTGGTACATATAATTGAAAAAAAAATTCTTGCCGCCGGAGTTGAACTTGCATATTATGCATATCTAACATAATAAAACAGACAAAACACGTGGTCACATAGCACTACTATTTCTTTAACATCTTCCGTATTTATCGTCCAATCCTACATCAAGATGGTATTTATAACGTGAATTCAAAACTGTTGCTGTAGAGCTTATATTGCGGCTGTAGTCAATTTTTTTTCAATTGATCAGCCTGCAGTAATAACACATTTTGTCACCAAATTTGGAAGTTCTAGCTTTTATAATAGCTGAGATCCAGGTGTTCATACGGATGGACGGACAGCCAGACGGACATGGCTATATCGACTCGGCTGTTGATACTGATCAAGAATATATATACTTTATGGGGTTGGAGATGTCTTCTTCTGCCTGTTACATACATTTTCTGTTTGAACAAATTTATAATACCCTTCTACTCTATGAGTAGCGGGTATAATAAGCCGATTATATACTCTCAAACTATCGCCTGCCTAACGTTGAGCCTATTCCTATCTCTTGTACAAACAACTATAATATAAATAGCGAACCCAATTTAAGAAAATAATACAAAGGTGACAGAAATTCAAATTTAGTGAAATTAATTAAAGAAAAAATAAAGAGAATATTCAAAAAGGATATATAATGCTGACTTTTTGAAATTGTCATGCAGTGTGAAGCTGCATGCGCTTTATATGAATGTTTAAACAGAACAATAAAGAAACTAATTATGGAATAAATTTATCTTTTTTTGAGGCACTAAGGACGGTAGCATAACAGCAACATGGGTAATATCGGTATTTCGATATCGGTAGCACATGGCTGTGTGGGTGAAGAAGGAGAGCATTACATCTAGCTCCCCGAATAAATCGTTCCTTAGGGGTAGTCCGTCCATTTTTTTTGGCCTTCTCTCTCCTTGCCATTCCCCCTTCTAGTAGTTCTATAACCTGTCGATATTTTCGCGAAACATCGAATACTGAACCTGCACACAAAACCCCGCCCATTTTCCCTGAGCTTAGCCGGCTGTAACTTAGACAGGGTGTGCAGGAGACGTTACTGGACTTCGGTCGTTACAAGTGGGTAGCATCAGTTCAGAAGGAAATTGATGCTCTCGAAGCTAATCAGACATGGATACTACGGGACTTACCAGAAGGTATGAAGGCCATTGGTAGTAAATAGGTTTTTGGCATCAAAGGAGATAAGGATGGCATCGTAATGCGATTTACCTTGAAGTTGGATGCGCACAACAATACGATATCGATTTTTATGAATCGTTTTCACCAGTTTTCATATATTATTCGGTGCGACTTATTATAGCTCTGGCTGTTGAGCATTTTTACGTGTGATGGATGCATCGACAGCTTATTTAAATATGAAATTGAGAACAAGAAGATGATGTTTATACAAGGTAACCCGACGGATTTGTTGCATTCTGCGGGACTATTTTGTTCATTTTGAGTGTCGATAGGCATTTATCGATGAACACAGCTGCCCTGGTACGAAAACATTAGCTGGCGAAATAAGCAGTGCGAGCTCTTGTTTTGAGCAAGCGACGTTTGAGCCGTCGGAAGATGCCCGAATGCCAACTTCTATGACCGTCAACATCTTTTCCAAGGGTGATCAACGAACAGTTTGTTCGAGGCGACCCACCGGTGCAGTAAAGCTGCTACAGAAAATTTCAAAGTGTGTGATGTTTGTAGTTTATATTTTTATACCCTTCGACCATTGAAAATGGTCAACAAAGGGTATACTAACTTTGTGCAAAATGTATGTAACAGGCATAAGGGCAGACCCCATAAAGTATATAAATACTTGCTCAGAATCATTAGCCGAGTCGATTGAGCCATGTCCGTTTGTCTGTCTGTGTGAGACAACAGATTCCAGCTATTAAAAAAGCTAGAGACACCAAATTTGGTAAGGGGGTTTTTATATATAATAGACAGATCAAGTTTATGTCAAATGTTTGATGCCACGCCCACCGCCCCCACAAATCGACAATTTGTCCGCATCTTAGTTCTCTCTGTTTGTCAGTAGATGGCTCTAGCAGTAAGAGTTGTTCGATATTGACATATCCAAAACGTCACGAACCAAGCTTAGACATATGGTAAACAAACTGCTGCGGCACATGAGTGATTTCGTTTTCGCATTATATACTTCTGGTTAATTAAAAATGTCTAATTTTGTGCCAAACAATCTTCATTTGCGGGAAGTGTTGATTTTCTACTTCCATTCAAAAAAAACGGCAGCTGAAGCGCATCGAGAGCTCCAAAAAGTGTACGGAAATGCTGCTCTGAGCGAAACAACATGCCGTGATTGGTTTCGTCGCTTCAAAGACGGTGATTTTGATGTTGACGACCGTCCTCGTGAAAGAGGGCCCAAAACCTTCGAAGACGCTAAATTGGAGGATTTGCTCGAAGAGGATTTATGCCAAACTCAAGAAGAGCTTGCTTCAGAATTAGCAGTTACTCGTCAAGCCATTTCCAAGCGATTGCGTGCGTTGGGGATGATTCAGAAGCAAGGAACTTGGGTTCCTTATGAGTTGAAGCCAAGAAACGTTGAGCGTCATTTTTTCGCCTGTCAACAACTGCTTCAACGGCAAGAAAGGAAGGGTTTTCTTCATTGCATCGTGACAGGTGATGAAAAATGGATACATTACAGCAATCCAAAGAGGAGAAAATCTTGGGGACTACCCGGTCATGTCGGTTCTACGTCGTTGGCTCGGCCGAATATTCACGCTGCGAAGTTTATGCTCTGCATTTGGTGGTCCGCTGTGGTCTCGTTGCCCGTGCCACAGTTAATAGTTTTACCGAAGGCGTGTTTAAGTTCTAGTTTACCAGAAGAGAACCTATGCTCTGGAGTTATACCACACATATATATATTCCACAAAGGAAACAAATATTTGTTTCCAGGCTTGCTCCTAACCTTACATCAAATGATGTAACAAGCTATATTCAAGGCAAAGTTAATTCCTTGGATATTAAAGTGGAAAAATTCAAGTTTTCTTATAAGAGGGACATATCATCCTTCAAAATAAGTATATCCAACGAACTCCTGGGCATTATATGCTCGTCTCAATTTTGGCCGGAGCATGTAATGGTCAAAGAGTTCGAAACAAAGAAAAAGAAAAATCGCCCACCGATTAATCTTCCTTTGCCGTCTCTAGTTTCAAAACAATTTTAAACAAAAACAAGTGGATATGGTTACAGTCGAGCGCTCGACAGTAAGATACCCTTCTCCCAATTTTCTAAAACTTTCAACTCTATATATAAACAGTCTTTCTTTTCTTCTCAAATTGTTGTGTTTACTGAGACTTGGTTAAAACCGGATATCCTAAGCTCCGAAATCTTTCCAAGCAAGTTCACAACCTATAGGTGTGATCGACGTGACCGTCGTGGTGGGGGAGTCCTTATTGCAGTCGATTCGACTATCAATTCGGAACATTTACTGCCGGAGATTCAACTTAGTATTGAATTCCTCTATTAAAAATTACACTTTCCCGGTTTTTCTCATTATATAACCTGTTCCTATATTCCGCCGTCATCGGATGTATCTGTCTATTTGCAACATTTGTCTGCAATAAAGACTATATTTAATCTGTTATCAGACAGAGATCACCTTTCAGTCCTTGGGGACTTTAATATCCCTGATTGTAATTGGATTGGATTGATTCAAATTCTCTGCTGCCCTCACGGCACCACGACCTTTTTGACGGTCTGTTTGATATGTCACTGTCGCAGGTCAATCATATCTTAAACTGTAGTAACAGATCGTTAGACTTATGCTTACTTATCCATCTAGAGTGAATGTAGTCAAGACTCAACCACTTTCTTTCTCAGAAGATCCTTACCATCCTACTCTGGAAGTGTCTTCTGATTTTGGGGCTTGTCTGAATAAACATGAAAAATTATGTAAGGGCGTACGCTGCTTTAGAAAAGCAGATTTTAATTTATTAAACTCTTTAAGTTCCCAATTTGATTGGTCGGAATTGTATGTGTCTACTGATATATCAGTAGCGACCAATATTTTTTATAAAACTATTAATTAATTTTTTGATATTTGTGTTCCGTGCTTTTATTCATCATCCTCGAGTAAGCAGCCATGCTTTACAAGAGAGTTGTCACGGTTAAAAAATGTAAAGTCAAGCCTTTACAAAAAATTGTAATGTAGTAACTCGCCCTTAGCCTTTTCACGCTACTTAAGGGCGCGGTCAGACTTTACAGTCTTAAACGCGAAATGTTATAAAAACTATTTAGCTCGTTGTAAGGTTCAGTTCATTCAGAACCCCAAACAGTTTTATTGTTTTGTTAACACGAAACTGACGACACGGAAACGCGGTAAAAATGCGAATAGACACGCGAATGCAAATAACGCGATAAACATAGAAAACGCGGATAGGAGATAGAATATGCATGCAATAAAAAGAATATCGAGGAAATAATATTACTAATTACGTACTAGATAGAGAAGAATTAAAGACTTCATAGCAGCAATAGAGTTAGTGCTAGCTATGACGTGTTGAAGTTTATTGTAGTCCGAACATAATACCCTGAACGGATCGTGCAGTGCATAGTTCGATCTACAATAAGGAAGAATTAGTGGAAGATAATTACGAGTACTTCTGCATGGTACAGAGAAGTGAAGCTGTCTTACAAGGGCCTCACTGTCAATGTCACCTTGCAGTAGGTTGTTAATAAATAATACCCCTAGCATGGTTCTGCGATTAGTTAGGGAAGGCAAATTTAATAATAAGAGTCTATTGTTATAGGAAGGCAGTCTTAAATTTTCATTCCAGTTAAGGCCACGTAAAGCAAAAAGTAAAAAGTTCTTTTGTACGGACTCGATGCGTTCTTTATGAATAGTGTACTGGGGACACCATATGCATGAACCATATTCAAGAATAGGACAAACAAGTGAGATGTAGAGGGTCATTGTAAGATAAGGATCGTCAAATTCCTTATACCATCTCTTAATAAAGCCTAGGACACCCATGGCTTTATTGACCATATTAGAAATATGATTGGAAAACTTTATTTTTCGGTCCAAACGGACCCCCAAATCATCAACTAGGGTAATTCTTTCCAAGACACAACCACAAAGAGAATAAGAAGTATACATTGAACTGGCTCGAGAGAATGTCATCAGCTTGCATTTAGAGCTGTTCAGGTTTAAAAAATTGACACAACACCACGAATGAAAACTATTTAGGTCGGCTTGTAAGTGTGAGTGACAGTGGTCTTCTTTAAATTGATAACAAAGCTTTACATCATCTGCGTACATGAGAGTACGAGAGTTACGTATGACCAAAGGCAGGTCATTGATGAAAAGCGTAAGGAACGCCAGATGTGGCATGAAGTGGATTTGAGAGGCTGTTTTTAAAGTGGAGTTGAGTTCTGTCAGTCAGATAGCTTACAATACAACTAAGTAATTTAGGTGAGAAACCTAGAAGGTCAAGCTTATGTGCCAGAAGGGAATGATTCACTGAGTCAAAAACTTTATTGAAATCAGTATAAATAACATCAGTTTGAAGATTTTCCTGAAATCCTTTTACCACAAAGGATGTCAGCTCAAGAAAATTTGTCGTAGTTGAACGACGTTTAATAAATCCGTGTTGAAAAGGTGAAATAACGGATCTGCATAAATGTTGCAAGTGATGAGTTATAACATTCTCGAACAATTTAGGTATAGCCGACAATTTAGAGATACCTCTACAATTGCTTGCTTCAGACTTGCTGCCCTTTTTCAATAAGGGGATAATAAAAGATTCCTTCCAAATGAAAGGAAAGAGTGAAATTTCTAAGGACAGCGAAAATAGTTTAAGCAAAGGCTTACTTAAGGAGTTGTCACAGAACCGAAGTATACAAGCGGGCCTGGTGAAAAAACTGGCTTAACTAAATGAAGATCCTTGACAAGGGAGCTTTCGTTTAGAAAGGGGGAGAAGATTCCATTCGAACTTGGAATGTTGTATGGGTAAAAGTGAGTAGTATGTGTAGAAGGTGAATAAGTCGTTTGGAAAAACTTTGCAAACAGATCGGTCATGGTTTGCATTAGCATTTTCAAACGTTAAGTTAGTAGGAACAGCGGAAGACTTACGCTTCGTGTTAACAAAACTATAAAACTGTTTGGGGTTCTGAATGAACTGAACCTTACAACGAGCTAAATAGTTTTTATAACATTTCGCGTTTAAGACTGTAAAGTATGACCGCGCGCTTAAGTAGCGTGAGAAGGCTAAGGGGGAGTTACTACGAGTACATTACAATTTTTTGTAAAGGCTTGACTTTACATTTTTTAGCCGTGACAACTCTCTTGTAAAGCATGGCGGCTTACTCGAGGATAATGAATAAAAGCACGGAACGCAAATATCAAAGAATGAATAAATAGTTTTATAAAAAATATTGGTCGCTACTGATATATCAGTAGACACATACATTTCCGACCAATCAAATTGGGAAATTAAAGAGTTTAATAAATTAGAATCTGCTTCTCTAAAGCAGCGTACGCGTTTACACAGTTTTTCAGGTTTATCCATACAAGCCCCAAAATCAAAAGACACTTCCAGAGTAGGATGGTAAGGATCTGCTGGGAAAGAAAATGGTTGAGTCTTGACTAAATTCACTCTAGATGGATCGGAGACAAAGCATAAGTCTAACCATCTGTTACTACAGTTTAAGATATGATTGACCTGCGACAATGTCATATCAAACAGACCGTCAAAAAGGTCGTGGTGCCGTGAGGGCAGCAGAGAATTTGAATCAACACTTGTTGTCCAATTGCAATCAGGGATATTAAACTGAAAGGTGATCTCTGTCTGATAACAGATTAAATATAGTCTTTATTGCAGACAAATGTTGCAAATAGACAGATACATCCGATGACGGCGGAATATAGGAACAGGTTATATAATGAGAAAAACTGGGAAAGTGTAATTTTACACAGAGGAATTCAATACCAAGTTGAATCTCCGGCAGTAAAAGTTCCGAATTGATAATGGAATCGACTGCAATAAGGACTCCCCCACCACGACGGTCACGTCGATCACACCTATAGGTTGTGAACTTGCTTGGAAAGATTTCGGAGTTAAGGATATCCGGTTTTAACCAAGTCTCAGTAAACACAACATTTTGAGAAGAATAAAACAGACTGTTTATATATAGAGTTGAAAGTTTAGTACATAGACCACTAAAATTTTGATATGAAAGAGTTAAGGAGCGTGTTAGTTTTTAGGCCATGGATTTTAAAAAAATACATGGTCTATTAGGTTTGTCGGAATGTGCGTAACAGGCAGAAGGAGGCATCTGCGACCCCATAAATTATATATATTCTTACTCAGGATCACTAGCCGAGTCGATCTAGCCATGTCTGTCTGTCCGTCTGTATGAGACAACGGTTCTCAGCTATTAAGAAAGCTAGAGACGCCAAATTTGGCAGAATTATTCATGTATATCATAGGCAGTAAACGTCATTTTCAAATTTTGGTTACCACGCACACCGCCCCCGTAAATAAAAAAAATGGGTTTCTTATGCGATTATTAAGCAAAGTATTGAAGTCTTAACTTTCAGCTTTCGGCATACATCTAGATAAATACGTTGTGAACTTATCCTATAAATTGCAACCCGATCGGATAATAAACATAGAAGTTAAGCTAGTTAACGTGTTCTATTGATTTGTGATGCCTTGCCTGCAAGCTGCTGCCAGCCATGTGCGTTTTCGATCTTTTTAATGCGAAAATGGTTATGTGAGAGTATGAGATCGAAATAGTAAGTTAGCCGCACAGCTAATAGTTGCGGCGATAGTCAAATGTTTTGAGCAGCCGACCATTAAGGGCCATCATCAAGCAAAAAGACATGTGGGGGGGAGGTGTCAATCCTTGAGAAAGGCAGGCGGCGGTTTTATATTTATTTTTTTTTTCACTAAGTAGACATTTTTTTTTTCATCATTATAAAATTTAGTTTCATATATATATGATAATTTCAACAAATTATCTCATTCAATCCAGTATAAGTGTTATTGTTGTACAAGACAATATGACACATTTGAGCTAATGGTCTAAATATACAATTTTAGCGTGCGCGGAGCGCAATGACGGTGGTCTAGTTGTTCGGATGTCGGACTCTTATGCAAACGGCCAGGGTTCGAATCCGCACGGTGAAAAAATAATTTACCTATATTAATTATACCCTTGCAGAGGGTATATTAATTTTAGCCAGAAGTTTGCAACGCACCTTAGGAGACATCTCCGACCCTATAAAGTATATATATTCTGAATCAGCTTAAACAGAGGAGTCCAAAAATGGATGTCCGTCTGTCCGTCCGTCCGTCTGTTGCAACGCAAACTAGTCTCTCAGTTTTTAAGCTATCTTCATGAAACTTGGCATATAAGCTTCTTATTGCTGCGCGCTGTAAATAAGTCGGAACGAGCCAGATCGGAACGATATATCGTATAGCTGTCATAGAAGCTATCGGCCGATTTTTGTTGTTTTTCAAGATATTGCAACAAGATTTGGCAAATCTTATTCTTATTATTATTTATTCTTATTGCTTATTATTCTTATTCTTATTGCTGTTAAAATTGTATCAAAATCGGACCACTATAACATATAGCTGCCATAGGAACAATCGGCTGAAATTAGGGTTTTTGTATGCAAACCTGTTTTGTTCTTGGAAATACAGCACGTTATCAATACTTTTTAATGTTATACAGTAACCCGCCCTTATTTTTTCCATTTAAATATCTCAGACGTTTATATTCTATAGCTGTTATAGGAACAATCAGTCAGTCCGTCTGTCTGTTGCAACGCAAATTAGACCCCCAGTTATAGAGCTATCTTCATAAAAGTTGGCTCACAAGCTTCTTATTTCTGCCCTCTTTAAATAAGTCGGAACGGGCCAGATCGGACTGATATATCGTGTAGCTGTCATCGGCCGTTATATTTCAAGATATAGCTATCGGGCTTACCACATCCAAAGATAAGTTTGGTCATTCGATGTACTGTTATAATTGTTCAATAAATACCACAGAAACCAGCAGCAATCTAAATATATTTTATATTTTGTATAACTGCAAGGGTATGAAACCTTCGGCAAGCCGAAGGTAGCCTTGCTTTCTTGTTTTTTTATGTTTTGTTGCATTTACATTTTTGAGTTATTTCCCATTTACTATTTAATATTAATCTAATCAATTTTATATAAAGTGTTATTTTTTTGCATGCTGTACTTATGCGTGCATGCATACAATACATGCTTGAAAAGTTCACACATGCATACATATATGCGTGTGAGGCAATACACAAAACATGAGGCAGGTCAGTGCATTTTTAACGGACGTCTAAATTAAAGAAGAAGCAGTTGACGCTGGTGTGTGTGTGTGTGTGTGTGTGTGCGTAACGAATCTTAGCACGCACCGAAAATTGACATATCTCTCTCTCGTTCTAACTGCTATCGACTCTTGTCTATTCTGCTTGCTTTGTCCCTTCACTACTTTTTATACCCTTCGACCATTGAAAATGGTCAAAAAAGGGTATACTAACTTTGTTCAATGTATGTAACAGGCATAAGGAGGCGTGGCAGACCCCATAAAGTATATATATTCTTACTCAGGATCACTAGCCGAGTCGATTGAGCCATGTCCGTCTGTCTGTCCGTCTGTCTGTTTGAGACAACGGATCTCAGCTATTAAAAAAGCTAGAGACACCAAATTTGGTATGGAGGTTCCTATATTTCCCAAGCAGATGAAATTTATGTTAAATGTTTGATGCCACGCCCACCGCCCCCGCAAACCGGTAATTTGTGATTATTAAGCAAACTATTAAATTTATAAAGTTCTGCTTTGGTATGTATAAAGCTATATGCCATACGAACATATTCTCCAAATTACAATTTGATCGGATCAATAACACAGAAGTTATTGAAGTCAACGTTTTCAGTACAAATGTACGAGCAGCAGCCTGCGCGCTGCTTTCAGTAGTTGACGCCGACGTCGACGTCACTCTTAACGTGCGTCGATGTGTGAGTGTGAGCGAGAAAGCTATATGTAGAAGAAGTATTTGTGCAAAATTTCTGTTTGAAATTATGAGCGTGGTTGCACGTTTGTAACGGATTTTAAAAATTGGGAGAAGGGTATCTTACTGTCGAGCGCTCGACTGTAGCCATATCCACTTGTTTTTTATAGTTTACTTTAAATATATACATATACATATATGTACACTGAAAATCCATGGTCTCTTACAGTCACTGCGTGACTGTAGCCATATCCACTTGTTTTTGTTTAAAATTGTTTTGTAACTAGAGACGGCAAAGGAAGATTAATCGGTGGGCGATTTTTCTTTTTCTTTGTTTCGAACTCTTTGACCATTACATGCTCCGGCCAAAATTGAGACGAGCATATAATGCCCAGGAGTTCGTTGGGGACACTTATTTTGAAGGATGATATGTCCCTCTCATAAGAAAACTTGAATTTTTCCACTTTAATATCCAAGGAATGAATTTTGCCTTGAATATAGGCTGTTACATCATTTGATGTGAGGTTAGGAGCAAGCCTGGAAACAAATATTTGTTTCCTTTGTGGAACACCTAGAATCTTTTTAGGCGCCTCAGGTATAACTCCAGAGCATAGGTTCTCTTCTGGTAAACCAGAACTTAAACACGCCTTCGGTAAAACTATTAACTGTGGCACGGGCAACGAGACCACAGCGGACTTGTCGGAAATTATGGGCGTCACAGGTTGCTCACACTTAATGACATTATCAGAAAGCGAAACCGATTGAGCCGAAGACCTCGTTACTATTGGGGGATTGGTGAACGAAATCATCGGCTGGGTCACTTGGCTGGTCAATTAGAGGGAGATGGGTGGCGCTAACTAAAGACTTTTGATTTCGCGCGGATTGCTTACGCTTTTGTG
Organism: Zaprionus tsacasi; assembly: GCA_018904105.1. Lineage (NCBI taxonomy): Eukaryota > Metazoa > Arthropoda > Insecta > Diptera > Drosophilidae > Zaprionus > Zaprionus tsacasi. Next base: position 896,868 of record JAEIFR010000176.1, on the reverse strand, counting down.
ATTCATTCAATAACTTAAGGTTATTAAAAGACGAATCAAGCACTGAGAACTGGTCGGAAAGTTTGCGAAAATTTCCAAACAGTTCCCTAAATCCAGTCTTCGGTTGACGCATAAACGAACACATTTCGTTCTCCATCTCCCTACACACATCACAGCAATAACGCAACCCAGTGCGCTTGGCTACGGCGTCAGCCGTCGGGCCAGTATATCCAGCACACTTCGCGTGTACTACGTTGTCATATAGCCAACACGAGGTGCTTGCCTGGGCGGCAGTCACCTGCTTAAGGCAGGATTTTTTGAAGCAACTTAAAAGGTCCATTATTGGGGACACCTACTATAGAAAAAAAAACAGCCAAAAAGAAAACAAAACCAAAACAAGAAAAGGGATGAGCGCAAGAGAGAGCAATTAACGCGCGTAAAGAGCAGAGAGCAGAGAGAGCAAATGTAATAAAAAAGACAAGAAAGCAAGGCTACATTTGGCTTGCCGAAGGTTTTATACCCTTGCAGTTGTACACAGCTATATGTAATAGTACTCAGATTTTCAAGAAATTGCAACAGGTACCTTCATTCGGCCGATCGTTGATCGTTATAAGTTATAAAACTTCGATTTTGATAAAACTTTATTATTAAGGACATACTTAGATTTGGATGTGGTAAGCCTGATAGCTATATCTTGAAATATAACGAAAATCAACCGATAGGCTCCATGACAGCTGTACGATATATCACTCCGATCTGGCCCGTTCCGACTTATTTAATGAAGGCAGAAATAAGAAGCTTGTGAGCCAACTTTTATGAAGATAGCTCAATAACTGGGGGACTAATTTGCGTTGCAACAGACAGACGGACTGACTGATTGTTCCTATAACAGCTATAGAATATAAACGTCTGAGATATTTAAATGGAAAAACTAAGGACGGGCTACTGTATAACATTAAAAAGTATTGATAATGTGCTGTATTTCCATGAACAAACAGGTTTGCATACAAAAACCCTAATTTCAGCCGATTGTTCCTATGGCAGCTATATGTTATAGCGGTCCGATTTTGATACAATTTTGACAGCACATTAGGAACGTAATAAGAATAATATTTGCAAAATCTTGTTGCAATATCTTGAAAAACAACAAAAATCGGCCGATAGTTTCTATGACAGCTATACGATATATCGGTCCGATCTGGCTCGTTCCGACTTATTTACAGCGCGCAGCAATAAGAAGCTTGCAAGTTTCATGAAGATAGCTCAAAAACTGAGAGACTAGTTTGCGTTGCAACAGACGGACGGACGGACGGACGGACGGACGGACAGACGGACATCCATTTTTGGACTCCTCTGTTTATGCTGATTCAGAATATATATACTTTATAGGGTCGGAGATGTCTCCTAAGGTGCGTTGCAAACTTCTGGCTAAAATTAATATACCCTTTGCAAGGGTATAACAAGTGCTAGAGCGGCAAAGCGTGAGAGCAGCTTAGGCGCGCTCAAAGAATTAACAACACTAACAATTATGTCGCTTACCGAAAAGAGAATAGATAGAACGAAATGCACCAAACTATGCAGAACCGATGCACAAAACAGGAAAAAAAACAAGAAAGCAAGGCTACCTTCGGCTTGCCGAAGGTTTTATACCCTTGCAGTTATACTAAATATAAAATAAATTTGGATTGCTGCTGGTTTCCGTGGTATTAATTAAACAATTATAACAGTACATCGAATGACCAAATTCTGATATGGATGTGATAAGCCTGATAGCTATATCTTGAAAAATAAACAAAATTGGCTGATATGTAACATGACAGCCTTACAATGTATCGGTCCGATCTTGCCCGTTCAGTTTTATTTAAAGAGGGCAGAAATAAGAGTCTTGTGAGCCAAGTTTCATGAAGATAGCTCAATAACTGGGGGACTAATTTGCGTTGCAGACGGATTGACTGATTGTTCCGATAACAGCTATAGAATATAAACGTCTGAGATATTTAAATGGAAAGACTAAGGGCGGGTTACTGTATAACATTAAAAAGTATTGATAATGTGCTGTATTTCCAAGAACAAAACAGGTTTGCATACAAAAACCCTAATTTCAGCCGATTGTTCCTATGGCAGCTATATGTTATAGTAGTCCGATTTTGACAGCACATTAGGAACGTAATAAGAATAAGATTTGCCAAATCTTGTTGCAATATCTTGAAAAACAACAAAAATCGGCCGATAGTTTCTATGACAGCTATACGATATATCGGTCCGATCTGGCTCGTTCCGACTTATTTACAGCGCGCAGCAATAAGAAGCTTGTATGCCAAGTTTCATGAAGATAGCTCAAAAACTGAGAGACTAGTTTGCGTTGCAACAGACGGACGGACGGACGGACGGACGGACGGACGGACGGACGGACGGACGGACAGACGGACATTCATTTTTGGACTCCTTTGTATATGCTGATTCAGAATATATATACTTTATAGGGTCGGAGATGTCTCCTAAGGTGCGTTGCAAACTTCTGGCTAAAATTAATATACCCTCTGCAAGGGTATAAATATACGAGTAATTTAAAATTAGCAAACACAGATTAGTTTGACTAATTTAAAGAGCATGCACACGCGTTGTGAACGGGCTATAGTTAAACTTCGGATTTAAAGTTAATTTACGTAAAAACACTGGTTGTTTTTGATAACAAGGCCGAAAAATCGAAGCGCAAAAAAAAACACGTCTGTTCACTAGGAAATGAAAAGCTTATTGCTCAAACTATTTTCGCTGCTTAGAAATTTCACTCTTTCCTTTCATTTGAAAGGAATCTTTTATCATCCCCTTGTTGAAAAAGGGCAGCAAGTCTGAAGCAAGCAATTATAGAGGTATCTCTAAATTGTCGGCTAAACCTAAATTTTTCGAGAATGTTATAACTCCTCACTTGCAACATTTATGCAGATCCGTTATTTCGCCTTTTCAACACGGATTTATTAAACGTCGTTCAACTACGACAAATTTTCTTGAGCTGACATCCTTTGTGGTCAAAGGATTTCAGGAAAATCTTCAAACTGATGTTATTTATACTGATTTCAGTAAAGTTTTTGACTGAGTGAATCATTCCCTTCTGGCACATAAGCTTGACCTTCTAGGTTTCTCACCTAAATTACTTAGTTGTATTGTAAGCTATCTGACTGACAGAACTCAACTCCACTTTAAAAACAGCCTCTCAAATCCACTTCATGCCACATCTGGCGTTCCTTACGCTTTTCATCAATGACCTGCCTTTGGTCATACGTAACTCTCGTACTCTCATGTACGCAGATGATGTAAAGCTTTGTTATCAATTTAAAGAAGACCACTGTCACTCACACTTACAAGCCGACCTAAATAGTTTTCATTCGTGGTGTTGTGTCAATTTTTTAAACCTGAACAGCTCTAAATGCAAGCTGATGACATTCTCTCGAGCCAGTGCAATGTATACTTCTTATTCTCTGTGGTTGTGTCTTGGAAAGAATCACCCTAGTTGATGATTTTGGAGTCCGTTTGGACCGAAAAATAAAGTTTTCCAATCATATTTCTAATATGGTCAATAAAGCCATGGGAGATGGTATAAAGAGATGGTATAAGGAATATGACGATCCTTATCTTACAATGACCCTCTACATCTCACTTGTTTGTCCTATTCTTGAATATGGTTCATGCGTATGGTGTCCCCAGTACACTATTCATAAAGAACGCATCGAGTCCGTACAAAAGAACTTTTTACTTTTTGCTTTACGTGGCCTTAACTGGAATGTAAATTTAAGACTGCCTTCCTATAACAATAGACTCTTATTATTAAATTTGCCTTCCCTAACTAATCGCAGAACCATGCTAGGGGTATTATTTATTAACAACCTTCTGCAAGGTGAAATTGACAGTGAGGCCCTTGTAAGACAGCTTCACTTCTCTGTCCCATGCAGAAGTACTCGTAATTATCTTCCACTAATTCTTCCTTATTGTAGATCGAACTATGCACTGCACGATCCGTTCAGGGTATTATGTTCGGACTACAATAAACTTCAACACGTCATAGCTGGCACTAACTCTATTGCTGCTATGAAGTCTTTAATTCTTCTCTATCTAGCACGTAATTAGTAATATTATTTCCTCGATATTCTTTTTATGGCATGCGTATTCTATCTCCTATCCGCGTTTTGTTTCTTTATCCCGATATTTGCATTCGCGTGTCTATTCGCATTTCTAACGCGTTTCCGTGTCGTCCGCTACGCGACGGTGCCTCTCGGTCGGTTAGGCGGGAGGTGGACTTCGTCTCGGTTCCGCGCGCAACAAGCATCGGCTTGGTGTCGTTGGACCACTTGCTAATACATTCATTGTATTCAACGTCAAAAAAAACAAGTGGGTAGGGCTACAGTCGAACGCCCGACAGTAGGATACCCTTCTCCCAATTTTTAAAATCCGTTACAAACGTGTAAACACACTCATAATTTGAAACAGAAATTTTGCACAACTACTTCTACTACATATAGCTTTCTCGCCCACACTCAAACAGCGACGCACGTTAAGAGTGACGTCGACGTCGACGTCAACTACTGAAAGCAGCGCGCAGGCTGCTGCTCGTACATTTGTACTGAAAACGTTGACTTCAATAACTTCTGTGTTATCGGTCCGATCGGATTGTAATTTGGAGAATATGTTCGTATGGCATATAGCTTTATACATACCAAAGCAGAACTTTATAAGTTTAATAGTTTGCTTAATAATCACAAATTACCGATTTGCGGGGGCGGTGGGCGTGGCATCAAACATTTAACATAAATTTCAGCTGCTTGGGAAATTTAGGAACCAACATACCAAATTTGGTGTCTCTAGCTTTTTTAATAGCTGAGATCCGTTGTCTCAAACAGACAGACGGACAGCCGGACAGACGGACAGACAGACGGACATGTCTCAATCGACTCGGCTAGTGATCCTGAGCAAGAATATATATACTTTGTGGGGTCTGCCACGCCTCCTTATGCCTGTTACATACATTGCACAAAGTTAGTATACCCTTTTTTGACCATTTTCAATGGTCGAAGGGTATAAAAACAAGAAAGCAAGGCTACCTTCGGCTTGCCGAAGGTTTTATACCCTTGCAGTTGTACACAGCTATATGTAATAGTACTCAGATTTTCAAGAAATTGCAACAGGTACCTTCATTCGGCCGATCGTTGATCGTTATAAGTTATAAAACTTCGATTTTGATAAAACTTTATTATTAAGGACATACTTAGATTTGGATGTGGTAAGCCTGATAGCTATATCTTGAAATATAACGAAAATCGACCGATAGGCTCCATGACAGCTGTACGATATATCAGTCCGATCTGGCCCGTTCCGACTTATTTAATGAAGGCAGAAATAAGAAGCTTGTGAGCCAACTTTTATGAAGATAGCTCAATAACTGGGGGACTAATTTGCGTTGCAACAGACAGACGGACTGACTGATTGTTCCTATAACAGCTATAGAATATAAACGTCTGAGATATTTAAATGGAAAAACTAAGGACGGGTTACTGTATAACATTAAAAAGTATTGATAATGTGCTGTATTTCCATGAACAACACAGGTTTGCATACAAAAACCCTAATTTCAGCCGATTGTTCCTATGGCAGCTATATGTTATAGTGGTCCGATTTTGATACAATTTTGACAGCACATTAGGAACGTAATAAAAATAAGATTTGCCAAATCTTGTTGCAATATCTTGAAAAACAACAAAAATCGGCCGATAGTTTCTATGACAGCTATACGATATATCGGTCCGATCTGGCTCGTTCCGACTTATTTACAACGCGCAGCAATAAGAAGCTTGTATGCCAAGTTTCATGAAGATAGCTCAAAAACTGAGAGACTAGTTTGCGTTGCAACAGACGGACGGACGGACGGTCGGACGGACGGACGGACGGACGGACAGACAGACGGACATCCATTTTTGGACTCCTCTGTTTATGCTGATTCAGAATATATATACTTTATAGGGTCGGAGATGTCTCCTAAGGTGCGTTGCAAACTTCTGGCTAAAATTAATATACCCTCTGCAAGGGTATAAAAAAAATAACGTGCTGCTTTGGTATACATAAAGATTAATGCCAAATGAATATATCCTCCAAATAACAATCCGATCGGACTAATAACACAGGAGTTATTCAAGTACACGTTTTCAATACAAATCGACGTTGCGTCGTGTCGTTTTACTCTTTATGCGCGTCGCTGTGTGAGTGCGAGCTAGTAAGCATTATGTAGTAGAAGTATTTGTGCAGAATTCTCTGTTTGAAATTAGGAGCGTGGTTACACATTTGTAACGGACTTAGAAAATTGGGAGAAGGGTACTGTCGAGCGCTCGATTGTACCTACTTATTTTTATTTACATTAATTCAAATATATATTGTGTGTGAGTGCAGCAAGTTTCAACCCGACAACTGGACTGGACAAATGGACGCGCCCAGCAGGCCCACTGAAGAGGCGCAATTCGTCCACGGAGTAATTCCAAAGGGCAGCGCATGCCGAGATCTTCGCGCACCAATGCCGACACCGCGCTTCCGTCCAGAAATGCCGATAATAAGAAGTAGCATTCCGGAACCGTGGCCAAGGGATGCGGATAGACGCCGGGGACCACAGTGTAACGGTCCGATGGATTACCATGCGGAAACGGACTATGTTAATGTGATGAATCCGACCCCGAACACCAGGGTCGAGCGGTGGGGCGTGTCCTTTGACGCCGAGAACCGCTCCAACTCCGTAGAGAATTTCATATTCCGGCTCGAGTTCCTTTAGAGGCAGTTCCGATGTCCATGGTCGGAGATTCTTCGTGAGTTCCATGTGCTCCTTACCGGGAGAGCGATTGAGTGGTACTGGGTTCATGTACTGCTGGACCGTTTCCGCAGCCACCAGACGGAGCATGCCGACATGCACGAACTCCTGCAACGGAAACAGCAGGCAGGCGAAAGCGTCGAGGAATATGTCCACCAGTAGACTGGCGTCGAGACTCAACAAATCCATAGCGGAGAGACACCTGGTGAAAGTAATAAAAAAGGGTCTCAAGGAGAGTGTCGCACGTTTTGTCTACGCAATGGACATATTTACCGTGGATGAGCTGCGGGACGAGGAAGCAGAAGTGGAGCGCAGTTTCGCGCGTCGAGGGCGGACAACATACGTCCAACAGCAAACGCAATCCGACCCCTTCTGGCCTCGCGTCCACATGGTGGCATTGCAACATGACGATTTTGAAGAGACACCAGTTCGAACTGAGGAAGAGCTGCACGCACCGAAGGCCCCAGATAAGATGGTGTGCTGCAACTGCGGTACGACTGGACACTTGTTTCGCGACTGCGAGTCGGACACCAGGAAGCTTTTCTTCTACCGATGTGGAAAGCCAGGCACTGTGACGCCGAAATGCTCAATTTGTTCGGGAAACGGACGCTCGGGTGTGACCAAGACGAGAGGCACATGAGAAAGACCACAACAGCAGAGCATAGACATTAAGAAGCTTGTTACATTAAGAAAAGAAAATACTAATTATGTCCTTATTACAAGACAAGAGCATAAAGAGTACATTACCACTGGAGGAAAGGATGCGCCGATACATCGAAGCCAGACACAGAATATTTGCAGAACACCAACTTGCGGGCATGCAGCTCGTGTCGCGTAAAAATTAAAAGGCGAGATTGCGCTTCCGACGGCGAAAATCGAAGCGGAGAGAAGTTGCGGCTGCAGTCGCACGCAATCAGCCGAACGATCCCAGACCATTCGCGGATATTAAAATAAGTGGCGAACGCGTCCGTGGATTGCTTGACACCGGGGCATCCGTTAGTCTGCTGGGTCGAGGCTGCAGAGAGTTGCTAGAGAGCATCGACGTGCCGATGACACGGTACTTTGCAAAAGTTCGCACCGCCGCTAGAGAGGATCGGTCTATAATCGGCGCGTGGAATTGTCTGTGGAATATTTGGAATATTCTGGCAGATCGAATTGGACGATTGGTGCCAGGTCGACCGTTATACCAGTTTCGCGTCACGCCATTCGGCCTCTGCAACGCGGCACAGCGGCTGGTCAGGCTGATGGACAAAGTCATCCCTACGGAGAACCGAACAAACGTATTTGTGTACCTGGACGATCTCTTGATTCTCGCACCGGACTTCGCAACACATCTGCGGTACCTGAGCCGTGTAGCGCAGTGTCTAAAAGAAGCAGGACTGACATAGGGTTAAAAAGTCAAATTCCTGCTTCAAGACCATAAAATACCTGGAATTTGTGAAAATGGATCCGGGCAGAGTGGGGGCCATCAAATGTAACCCGAACCTAATAACAATCAAGGAAGTGACGGCTCTTCTGGCAATTGCTGGATGGCACCGTCGTTTCATCCGGAACTTTGCGTCGCTTTCAGCTCCATTGACAGAATGTCTGAAAAAGACGAATAAAAAGTTTGTGTTTAGTGTTGAGGCAGTAATGGCCATGCAAGATCTCATGAAAGCACTTTTTTTTTCAATGTTTTGCTTTTTTATTGAATCTTCCCTTTTGCTTAAGAGACGAACAATATATTTTCAAATCTTTTTCTAAACTAACTAAATATAATTTTTTATGAAATGATTCGTGCTGTGTGGCCTAACAAATTTAACGCTGGGCTGGTTGGTCGTTCCGCTGCAGTCGACTTTGGTTGCATACTCGAATAAGTTTTCTTGCAAGAGGATTTGGATGTGAGGCTAGTTTTTCATTGTATTTTACTTTATTCTCTGCTATTGTCTCAATGACAAGTTTTATTTGTAAGTCTCTGTGTATATTCTCGTTCCGAAGATACCATGGCGCTCCAGTAATGATTCTCAAGATCCTAGACTGTGCTCGCTGTACTATATCGATGTTGCTTCTCGATGCGTTGCCCCATAGCTCGGAGCCATAGGTCCATATAGGTTTTAAAACGGAGTTATATAAGAGGACTTTATACTCCAAGCTTAGAGGAGAGCAAACGTTTATAAGCCAGTGTAGATCCCTTGCTTTTAGTTTGAGGTGCGTCGTCTTGGCCTCTATGTGTTTCCGCCAGGTGAGCCGCTTGTCCAGATGAATACCTAAGTATGTTACGTTATCGGCTTGTGGGACGTGTGTGTGGTTCATTACCAAGGGCGGGCAGCTTTTTTTGTTTAGGGTAAATGTTACCTGTTTGCAATTTTCTTCGTTTACTCGTATGCGCCAATCTGCAAGCCAATGTTCTACACAAGTAAGTTGGCGTGCTTGTTGCATCGTAGCTTTTACTGGGCATCTGGATCAACTTAGTATTGCAGTGTCATCAGCGGATGTGGAAATCGTTAGCTAGTAGTTTGTTGGGATGTCCGCCGTGTATAGGGTGTATAGGATTGGGCCCAGAACACTTTCTTGAGGCACTCCGGCTTCTATAGTACAATCGCTTGAAGTGCTTAAACTGCATCTAACCGCGAACACTCTTTTATGTAGGTAGGACTTAAGAAGCTTATGTATGTTTTGAGGCAGCAGTTTGATTATTTTAAACATAAGTCCATCCAGCCATACTCTATCGAATGCTTGTGCAACGTCTAAGAATAGACCTGTGCAATATTCACGATGTTCAAAGGCAGTGCGAATTTCTGTTGTGATGCGGTTAACCTCTTCAATGGCTCCATGTTTTGCCCGAAAACCAAATTGGTGCGATGGGAGTGTGTTGTGTGTTTTGAGGTGGGGGCTGATGCGTAGCAGCAACACTTTTTCAAATAGCTTGGAGAGACAAGTAAGTAAGCTTATTGGCCTGTATGATGATGGCTGTGTTTTGTCTTTCCCAGGCTTAGGGATCATAATTATAACTGATTTCTTCCACTTTTGAGGGAAGTATCCAATTTTGGTAATTGCGTTGAAGAGCAAGCAGATTCGTAGAACTGCACACATTGGGAGTTCGATGATCATTTTCGGGGTTATTAAGTCGTAGCCAGGCGATTTTCCAGTCATCAGATCATGGCTATTAGGAAATTCAGACCGTATATGGAATGCCTTTCACCTGCATAACCGATCACGCTAGTCTGAAGTGGCTAATGACAATGAAGGATCTTTTGGGCAGGCTGGCCAGATGGTCACTACAGCTGCAAGGCTATAATTTCGCGATAGAGCATCGCAAGGGGTCTGATAACGTGGTAACAGATATGCTCTCATGCAGCGCGGAAGAGGTTTAAATCGATCCCACCAATCTGATAGGTTTCGACCACGGCGTTTGGTGCGGACGAGTACCAAGAATTGGTAAGAGAGTCCGAGCTGAATTAGCGGTGCCTGCCAGACCTGAAGACGGAGAGGCTATTCCAGAAAATATATATAGATTTCCTAGGGAAGTATCCGAGGTTGAGGAGAAGACACGCCTACATTCTTATCGTGGTGGACCATTTTTAAAATTACACCTTCCTTAAGGCGACGCGAGAGGCATCAGCGGCATCCGTCATGGAATTCCTGGTACATGAAGTATTCTTTAAGTTCAGAGTACCAGTTGTTATCCACTCGGATAACGTAAAGCAATTCGCCTCCAAGACCTTCGAAGAAATGATTGCTGATTTTGGAATTAAGCATGTAAGGACACCAGTATACTCACCATCGAGCAATGCAGCGAAAAGGGTGAGCCGCAGCGTGTTGGCTGCAATCCGCAGCTACCTGAAGGAGGACCATCGGGAGTGGGATGCACATTTGCCTTAAATTGAAGTCGCGATTCGTAACTCCATCCATTCGGCGGCAGAAGAGACGCCGTTCTTCACATTTCATAGTCAGCATTCTCACCGCTATGCGCTGACCGCTTCCTTTGTGTGCCTATAACATTCCTCCTCCTCCAGAGTCGTCGCTTGGCGACAATTCATATATGCATAAGATATGCATATACATGTCTCTGCGCTGCAGGCTATGCCGGCAGCTCTGCTTCTAAGCTGTAGGCTAAGAAACCTTTTATATATAGATCATAAGAATATTGACGATTTGACTTTCGAACGAAGCGGAACCTTCCCTGATTCCTTTAAATAAATAAAAGTAGTACAGATATAAATATACAATGTGCATTTTATCTTTATGGACAACTAATCGGCTGTGTCCAATTACATGGCGACCATGAGGCAGGGGCCTGAAGATTCTATTTAAAAAAAAAACAAGAAAGCAAGGCTACCTTTGGCTTGCCGAAGGTTTTATACCCTTGCAGTTGTACACAGCTATATGTAATAGTACTCAGATTTTCAAGAAATTGCAACAGGTACCTTCATTCGGCCGATCGTTGATCGTTATAAGTTATAAAACTTCGATTTTGATAAAACTTTATTATTAAGGACATACTTAGATTTGGATGTGGTAAGCCTGATAGCTATATCTTGAAATATAACGAAAATCAACCGATAGGCTCTATGACAGCTGTACGATATATCACTCCGATCTGGCCCGTTCCGACTTATTTAATGAAGGCAGAAATAAGAAGCTTGTGAGCCAACTTTTATGAAGATAGCTCAATAACTGGGGGACTAATTTGCGTTGCAACAGACAGACGGACTGACTGATTGTTCCTATAACAGCTATAGAATATAAACGTCTGAGATATTTAAATGGAAAAACTAAGGACGGGCTACTGTATAACATTAAAAAGTATTGATAATGTGCTGTATTTCCATGAACAAACAGGTTTGCATACAAAAACCCTAATTTCAGCCGATTGTTCCTATAGCAGCTATATTTTATAGTGATCCGATTTTGATACAATTTTGACAGCACATTAGGAACGTAATAAGAATAATATTTGCAAAATCTTGTTGCAATATCTTGAAAAACAACAAAAATCGGCCGATAGTTTCTATGACAGCTATACGATATATCGGTCCGATCTGGCTCGTTCCGACTTATTTACAGCGCGCAGCAATAAGAAGCTTGTATGCCAAGTTTCATGAAGATAGCTCAAAAACTGAGAGACTAGTTTGCGTTGCAACAGACGGACGGACGGACGGACGGACAGACGGACATCCATTTTTGGACTCCTCTGTTTATGCTGATTCAGAATATATATACTTTATAGGGTCGGAGATGTCTCCTAAGGTGCGTTGCAAACTTCTGGCTAAAATTAATATAACCTCTGCAAGGGTATAACAAGAAAGCAAGGCTACCTTCGGCTTGCCGAAAGTTTTATACCCTTGCAGTTGCACACAGCTATATGTAATAGTACTCAGATTTTCATAAAATTGCAACAAATACCTTCATTGTGCCGATCGTTGATCGTTATAAGTTATAAAAGTTCGATTTTGATGAAACTTTATTATTAAGGACACACTTAGATTTGGATGTGGTAAGCCTAGCTATCAGCTATCTTGAAATATAACGAAAATCGGCAGATAGGTTCCATGACAGATATACGATATATCGGTCCGATCTTTCCCGTTCCTACTTATTTAAAGGGGACGGATATTAGAATCTTGTGAACCAAGTTTTATGAAAATAGCTCAATAACTGTGTGCCTATTTTGGGTTGCAACAGACAGACGGACTGACTGATTGTTCCTATAAGAGTCATAGAATATAAACGTCTGAGATATTTAAATGGAAAAACTAAAGGCGGGTTACTATATAACATTAAAAAGTATTGATAATGTGCGGTATTTCCAAAAACAAAACAGGTTTGCATACAAAAACCCTGATTAATCGGCTGAAATCAGGATTTTTGTATGCAAACCTGTTTTGTTTTTGGAAATACCGCACATAATCAATACTTTTTAATGTTATATAGGCAGCTATGGCAGCTATATGTTATAGTGGTCCGATTTTGATACAATTTTGACAGCACATTAAGAACGTAATAAGAATTTGCCCAATCTTGTTGCAATATCTTGAAAAACAACAAAAATCGGCCGATAGTTTCTATGGCAGCTATACAATATAACGCTTCGATCTGGCTCATTCCGATTTATTTACAGCGTACAGCAATAGGAAGCTTGTGTGCCAAGTTTCATAAAGATAGCTCGAAAACTGAGAGACTAGTTTGCGTTGCAACAGACGGACGGACGGACGGACATCGATTTTTCGACTCCTGTATTGATGCTGATTCAGAATATATACTTTATAGGGTCGGAAATGTCTCCTAAGGTGCGCTGCAAACTCCTGGCTAAAATTAATATACCCTCTGTAAGGGTATAAAAAGAGAAAGCTGTGGTGCAAACTGGAAACTGGATGGACGAAGAAAAGATTGCGACAAAAAAGGTGCTGATTGAGTGGAGCGCGTGTGTTATGGGTAAGTGCGGACGTGTTAAAAACAAAACGAATAAAAGAAAAGCCCACATAAAATGGCTATTATTCGCAAATACACCGCCACCCGCCTGGTCGACTGCTCAGAAATTGCAATCTGAGCTCGACCATCTGCAAAAATGTTTTAAGCAGATTAAACAAAAACACCACACTGCAGCTCACTCACACATAAAAGCAATTATAAACCAAGAAACTAATACTACGGTACCGCCATCCAGAAGGAACATTCCGAAGTTAACAAAATCGTGCCCAGCTGACTGCGAGGGAATATGGAACCCATTCTGCGAGGGAACTTGTAAAGCACCAATCGACAGACAGTAGCGAGGAGTGTCAGCGTGCCAAGACCGTCGACGCCCAGCTGACACAGGATAACATGGTGTGCAATCCGCACACTGCGACAACGCGGGATCAATAAGGAGGCACCGTGGTGCGCTATCCGCACACTACGGCATCGTTGAAGCAAAAACATCATCATCAACGTGGTGAGGAACCCGCTCACTACGTCAATGCTGGAATAATTTTAACATTATGGTGCTCTATCCGCACACTATGGCAACGATGGACAAAACACAACATCAATGAAAATACAACAACTAACAGCTTGTGCAACCAGCACTGGCCCCGCCAGCGTTTCAAGCTGTGCCAAGGTGAACCGACAGCGTTACATAGAACGCACAACAACAATTTTAATGTAATACAAATCGGATAGGCTACCCGCTACAACTTTGCGAAAAAACACGTCTCACAGTCTCAAATTTGTTTTTCAAACTCGCCTTATCTTTATCATCGATTTTAAAAGAAGATGTAGCAAAATGCTAAAAAAAAATAAAAATAGGAACAGAAGTAAAACAAAACAAGTCGGAAAAGCTACAGTCACGCGGTGACTGTAAGAGACCATGGATTTTCAGTGTACATATATGTATCAGAGAACTGCAACATGCACACATTTACACCACTTAAAAATGAGTGAGATTTTTGCCACTCGATTATCATTTTGCACTGGCCGCACATAGCCCACGCCTCAAGCCGCGTAACCCACTGATGGGAAGAGCCAGAAGTAGCAGGAGACTCTACAAGCAAGAGCCGTAAACGGCAGGAGACGCAACAAACAAGAACGTTTTGGAAAAGAAAACAAGAGCCGTTTTCCGAAGAGACTCTTGTTGCCCTCGGCTCGGTAGGTTCGGCAGTACCGACTCGGTAGGTAGAGACAGCAGCACAAGGGTTCGTGAACGTTCGGCTTTCCCTTTCTGCTAGCGCGTGCCTCGCTTATTTTGTGGAAGGGGTAACGGCAACGGAACAAGTAGAAATTGAAATGCATGGCCCTCGGGTTTCTTTTTTATACCTACTTATGCGTCTATTATTAGAACACAAGTGGAAGGGGTTACGATTGGGACAACCGAACGTTCTCGAACAAATCTCTATGCCCCGACTCTCATTTTCTCTTATTTTATACCCTTCGACCATTGAAAATGGTCAAAAAAGGGTATACTAACTTTGTGAAATGTATGTAACAGGCATAAGGAGGCGTGGCAGACCCCACAAAGTATATATATTCTTGCTCAGGATCACTAGCCGAGTCGATTGAGCCATGTCCGTCTGTCTGTCCGTCTGTTTGTCTGTCCGTCTGTTTGTTTGAGACAACGGATCTCAGCTATTAAAAGAGCTGGAGACACCAAATTTGGCATGGAGGTTCCCATATTTACCAAGCAGATGAAGTTTATTTCAAATGTTTGGTGCCACGCCCACCGCCCCCGCAAATCGGTAATTTGTGATTATTAAGCAAAGTATTGAACATATAAATTTACGATTATTTAGCAAACTATTAAACTTATAAAGTTCTGCTTTGGTATGTATAAAGCTATATACCATATGAACATATTTTTCAAATTACAATTCGATCGGACCAATAACACAGAAGTTATTCAAGTTAACGTTTTCAGTACAAATGTACGAGCAGCAGCCTGCGCGCTGCTTTCAGTAGTTGACGCCGACGTCGACGTCACTCTTAACGTGCGTCGATGTGTGAGTGTGAGCGAGAAACTATATGTAGAAGAAGTATTTGTGCAAAATTTCTGTTTGAAATTATGAGCGTGGTTGCACGTTTGTAACGGATTTTAAAAATTGGGAGAAGGGTATCTTACTGTCGAGCGCTCGACTGTAGCCATATCCACTTGTTTACACTCATTTTATAAAAATGAAACTTAAGTTGTTCCTTCCGTCCGTCTGTTGCAACGCAAACTAGTCTCTCAGTTTTTGAGCTATCTTCATGAAACTTGGCATACAAGCTTCTTATTGCTGCGCGCTGTAAATAAGTCGGAACGAGCCAGATCGGACCGATATATCGTATAGCTGTCATAGAAACTATCGGCCGATTTTTGTTGTTTTTCAAGATATTGCATCAAGATTTGGCAAATCTTATTCTTATTACGTTCCTAATGTGCTGTCAAAATTGTATCAAAATCGGACCGCTATAACATATAGCTGCCATAGGAACAATCGGCTGAAATTAGGGTTTTTGTATGCAAACCTGTTTTGTTCATGGAAATACAGCACATTATCAATACTTTTTAATGTTATACAGTAACCCGTCCTTAGTTTTTCCATTTAAATATCTCAGACGTTTATATTCTATAGCTGTTATAGGAACAATCAGTCAGTCCGTCTGTCTGTTGCAACGCAAATTAGTCCCCCAGTTATTGAGCTATCTTCATAAAAGTTGGCTCACAAGCTTCTTATTTCTGCCTTCATTAAATAAGTCGGAACGGGCCAGATCGGACTGATATATCGTACAGCTGTCATGGAGCCTATCGGTCGATTTTCGTTATATTTCAAGATATAGCTATCAGGCTTACCACATCCAAATCTAAGTATGTCCTTAATAATAAAGTTTTATCAAAATCGAAGTTTTATAACTTATAACGATCAACGATCGGCCGAATGAAGGTAGCTGTTGCAATTTCTTGAAAATCTGAGTACTATTACATATAGCTGTGTACAACTGCAAGGGTATAAAACCTTCGGCAAGCCGAAGGTAGCCTTGCTTTCTTGTTTTTTTTTTGACGTTGAATACAATGAATGTATTAGCAAGTGGTCCAACGACACCAAGCCGATGCTTGTTGCGCGCGGAACCGAGACGAAGTCCACCTCCCGCCTAACCGACCGAGAGGCACCGTCGCGTAGCGGACGACACGGAAACGCGTTAGAAATGCGAATAGACACGCGAATGCAAATATCGCGATAAAGAAACAAAACGCGGATAGGAGATAGAATACGCATGCCATAAAAAGAATATCGAGGAAATAATATTACTAATTACGTGCTAGATAGAGAAGAATTAAAGACTTCATAGCAGCAATAGAGTTAGTGCCAGCTATGACGTGTTGAAGTTTATTGTAGTCCGAACATAATACCCTGAACGGATCGTGCAGTGCATAGTTCGATCTACAATAAGGAAGAATTAGTGGAAGATAATTACGAGTACTTCTGCATGGGACAGAGAAGTGAAGCTGTCTTACAAGGGCCTCACTGTCAATTTCACCTTGCAGAAGGTTGTTAATAAATAATACCCCTAGCATGGTTCTGCGATTAGTTAGGGAAGGCAAATTTAATAATAAGAGTCTATTGTTATAGGAAGGCAGTCTTAAATTTACATTCCAGTTAAGGCCACGTAAAGCAAAAAGTAAAAAGTTCTTTTGTACGGACTCGATGCGTTCTTTATGAATAGTGTACTGGGGACACCATACGCATGAACCATATTCAAGAATAGGACAAACAAGTGAGATGTAGAGGGTCATTGTAAGATAAGGATCGTCATATTCCTTATACCATCTCTTTATACCATCTCCCATGGCTTTATTGACCATATTAGAAATATGATTGGAAAACTTTATTTTTCGGTCCAAACGGACTCCAAAATCATCAACTAGGGTGATTCTTTCCAAGACACAACCACAGAGAATAAGAAGTATACATTGCACTGGCTCGAGAGAATGTCATCAGCTTGCATTTAGAGCTGTTCAGGTTTAAAAAATTGACACAACACCACGAATGAAAACTATTTAGGTCGGCTTGTAAGTGTGAGTGACAGTGGTCTTCTTTAAATTGATAACAAAGCTTTACATCATCTGCGTACATGAGAGTACGAGAGTTACGTATGACCAAAGGCAGGTCATTGATGAAAAGCGTAAGGAACGCCAGATGTGGCATGAAGTGGATTTGAGAGGCTGTTTTTAAAGTGGAGTTGAGTTCTGTCAGTCAGATAGCTTACAATCCAACTAAGTAATTTAGGTGAGAAACCTAGAAGGCCAAACTTATGTGCCAGAAGGGAATGATTCACTCAGTCAAAAACTTTACTGAAATCAGTATAAATAACATCAGTTTGAAGATTTTCCTGAAATCCTTTGACCACAAAGGATGTCAGCTCAAGAAAATTTGTCGTAGTTGAACGACGTTTAATAAATCCGTGTTGAAAAGGCGAAATAACGGATCTGCATAAATGTTGCAAGTGAGGAGTTATAACATTCTCGAAAAATTTAGGTTTAGCCGACAATTTAGAGATACCTCTATAATTGCTTGCTTCAGACTTGCTGCCCTTTTTCAACAAGGGGATGATAAAAGATTCCTTTCAAATGAAAGGAAAGAGTGAAATTTCTAAGCAGCGAAAATAGTTTGAGCAATAAGCTTTTCATTTCCTAGTGAACAGACGTGTTTTTTTTTGCGCTTCGATTTTTCGGCTTTGTTATCAAAAACAACCAGTGTTTTTACGTAAATTAACTTTAAATCCGAAGTTTAACTATAGCCCGTTCACAACGCGTGTGCATGCTCTTTAAATTAGTCAAACTAATCTGTGTTTGCTAATTATACCCTTCGACCATTGAAAATGGTCAAAAAAGGGTATACTAACTTTGTGCAATGTATGTAACAGGCATAAGGAGGCGTGGCAGACCCCATAAAGTATATATATTCTTGCTCAGGATCACTAGCCGAGTCGATTGAGACATGTCCGTCTGTCTGTCCGTCTGTCCGTCTGTCCGTCTGTCCGGCTGTCCGTCTGTTTGTTTGAGACAACGGATCTCAGCTATTAAAAGAGCTAGAGACTCCAAATTTGGCATGGAGATTCCTATATTTCCCAAGCAGACAAAGTTTATTTCAAATGTTTGATGCCACGCCCACCGCCCCCGCAAATCGGTAATTTACGATTATTAAGCAAACTATTAAACTTATAAAGTTCTGCTTTGGTATGTATAATGCTAAATGCCATATGAACATATTCTCCAAATTACAATCCGATCGGACCAATAACACAGAAGTTATTTAAGTCAACGTTTTCAGTACAAAATATACGAGCAGCCGCCTGCGCGCTGCTTTCAGTAGTTGACGCCGACGTCGACGTCACTCTTAACGTGCGTCGCTGTGTGAGTATGAGCGAGAAAGCTATATGTAGTAGAAGTATTTGTGCAAAATTTCTGTTTGAAATTATGAGTGTGGTTACACGTTTGTAACGGATTTTAAAAATTGGGAGAAGGGTATCCTACTGTCGGGCGTTCGACTGTAGCCCTACCCACTTGTTTTAAATTATATTTTTGTTTCCTGTTTTGTGCATCGGTTCTGCATAGTTTGGTGCATTTCGTTCTATCTATTCTCTTTTCGGTAAGCGACATAATTGTTAGTGTTGTTAATTCTTTGAGCGCGCCTAAGCTGCTCTCACGCTTTGCCGCTCTAGCACTTGTTATACCCTTGCAGAGGGTATATTAATTTTAGCCAGAAGTTTGCAACGCACCTTAGGAGACATCTCCGACCCTATAAAGTATATATATTCTGAATCAGCATAAACAGAGGAGTCCAAAAATGGATGTCCGTCTGTCCGTCCGTCCGTCTGTTGCAACGCAAACTAGTCTCTCAGTTTTTAAGCTATCTTCATGAAACTTGGCATATAAGCTTCTTATTGCTGCGCGCTGTAAATAAGTCGGAACGAGCCAGATCGGACCGATATATCGTATAGCTGTCATAGAAACTATCGGCCGATTTGTGTTGTTTTTCAAGATATTGCAACAAGATTTGGGAAATCTTATTCTTATTACGTTCCTAATATGCTGTCAAAATTGTATCAAAATCGGACCGCTATAACATATAGCTGCCATAGGAACAATCGGCTGAAATTAGGGTTTTTGTATGCAAACCTGTTTTGTTCATGGAAATACAGCACATTATCAATACTTTTTAATGTTATACAGTAACCCGTCCTTAGTTTTTCCATTTAAATATCTCAGACGTTTATATTCTATAGCTGTTATAGGAACAATCAGTCAGTCCGTCTGTCTGTTGCAACGCAAATTAGTCCCCCAGTTATTTAGCTATCTTCATAAAAGTTGGCTCACAAGCTTCTTAATTCTGCCTTCATTAAATAATTCGGAACGGGCCAGATCGGACTGATATATCGAACAGCTGTCATGGAGCCTATCGGTCGTTATATATTCAAGATATAGCTATCAGGCTTACCACATCCAAATCTTATTATTAAGGACATCCTTAATAATAAAGTTTCATCAAAATCGAAGTTTTATAACTTGTAACAATCAACGATCGGCCTAATGAAGGTACCTGTTGCAATTTTATAAAAATCTGAGTAATATTACATAAAGCTGTGTACAACTGCAAGGGTATAAAACCTTCGGCAAGCCGAAGGTAGCCTTGCTTTCTTGTCTTTTTTATTACATTTGCTCTCTCTGCTCTCTGCTCTTTATGCGCGTTAATTTCTCTCTCTTGCGCTCATCCCTTTTCTTGTTTTGGTTTTGTTTTCTTTTTGGCTGATTTTATTTCTATAGTAGGTGTCCCCAATAATGGACCTTTTAAGTTGCTTCAAAAAATCCTGCCTTAAGCAGGTGACTGCCGCCCAGGCAAGCACCTCGTGTTGGCTATATGACAACGTAGTACACGCGAAGTGTGCTGGATATACTGGCCCGACGGCTGACGCCGTAGCCAAGCGCACTGGGTTGCGTTATTGCTGTGATGTGTGTAGGGAGATGGAGAACGAAATGTGTTCGTTTATGCGTCAACCGAAGACTGGATTTAGGGAACTGTTTGGAAATTTTCGCAAACTTTCCGACCAGTTCTCAGTGCTTGATTCGTCTTTTAATAACCTTAAGTTATTGAATGAATCACAAAAGCGTAAGCAATCCGCGCGAAATCAAAAGTCTTTAGTTAGCGCCACCCATCTCCCTCTAATTGACCAGCCAAGCACGCCAGTGACCCAGCCGTTAATTTCGTTTACCAATCCCCCAATAGTAACGAGGTCTTCGGCTCAATCGGTTTCGCTTTCTGATAATGTCATTAAGTGTGAGCAACCTGTGACGCCCATAATTTCCGACAAGTCCGCTGTGGTCTCGTTGCCCGTGCCACAGTTAATAGTTTTACCGAAGGCGTGTTTAAGTTCTGGTTTACCAGAAGAGAACCTATGCTCTGGACTTATACCTGAGGCGCCTAAAAAGATTCTAGGTGTTCCACAAAGGAAACAAATATTTGTTTCCAGGCTTGCTCCTAACCTCACATCAAATGATGTAACAGCCTATATTCAAGGCAAAATTCATTCCTTGGATATTAAAGTGGAAAAATTCAAGTTTTCTTATGAGAGGGACATATCATCCTTCAAAATAAGTGTCCCCAACGAACTCCTGGGCATTATATGCTCGTCTCAATTTTGGCCGGAGCATGTAATGGTCAAAGAGTTCGAAACAAAGAAAAAGAAAAATCGCCCACCGATTAATCTTCCTTTGCCGTCTCTAGTTACAAAACAATTTTAAACAAAAACAAGTGGATATGGCTACAGTCACGCAGTGACTGTAAGAGACCATGGATTTTCAGTGTACATATATGTATATGTATATATTTAAAGTAAACTATAAAAAACAAGTGGATATGGCTACAGTCGAGCGCTCGACAGTAAGATACCCTTCTCCCAATTTTTAAAATCCGTTACAAACGTGCAACCACGCTCATAATTTCAAACAGAAATTTTGCACAAATACTTCTTCTACATATAGCTTTCTCGCTCACACTCACACATCGACGCACGTTAAGAGTGACGTCGACGTCGGCGTCAACTACTGAAAGCAGCGCGCAGGCTGCTGCTCGTACATTTGTACTGAAAACGTTGACTTCAATAACTTCTGTGTTATTGATCCGATCAGATTGTAATTTGGAGAATATGTTCGTATGGTATATAGCTTTATACATACCAAAGAAGAACTTTATAAGTTTAATAGCTTGCTTAATAATCGTAAATTACCGATTTGCGGGGGCGGTGGGCGTGGCATCAAACATTTAACATAAACTTCATCTGCTTGGGAAATTTAGGAATCTCCACACCAAATTTGGTGTCTCTAGCTTTTTTAATAGCTGAGATCCGTTGTCTCAAACACACAGACGGACAGACGTACAGACAGACGGACAGACGGACATGGCTCAATCGACTCGGCTAGTGATCCTGAGTAAGAATATATATACTTTATGGGGTCTGCCACGCCTCCTTATGCCTGTTACATACATTTCATAAAGTTAGTATACCCTTTTTTGACCATTTCCAATGGTCGAAGGGTATAATTAGCAAACACAGATTAGTTTGACTAATTTAAAGAGCATGCACACGCGTTGTGAACGGGCTATAGTTAAACTTCGGATTTAAAGTTAATTTACGTAAAAACACTGGTTGTTTTTGATAACAAGGCCGAAAAATCGAAGCGCAAAAAAAAAACACGTCTGTTCACTAGGAAATGAAAAGCTTATTGCTCAAACTATTTTCGCTGCTTAGAAATTTCACTCTTTCCTTTCATTTGAAAGGAATCTTTTATCATCCCCTTGTTGAAAAAGGGCAGCAAGTCTGAAGCAAGCAATTATAGAGGTATCTCTAAATTGTCGGCTAAACCTAAATTTTTCGAGAATGTTATAACTCCTCACTTGCAACATTTATGCAGATCCGTTATTTCGCCTTTTCAACACGGATTTATTAAACGTCGTTCAACTACGACAAATTTTCTTGAGCTGACATCCTTTGTGGTCAAAGGATTTCAGGAAAATCTTCAAACTGATGTTATTTATACTGATTTCAGTAAAGTTTTTGACTGAGTGAATCATTCCCTTCTGGCACATAAGCTTGACCTTCTAGGTTTCTCACCTAAATTACTTAGTTGTATTGTAAGCTATCTGACTGACAGAACTCAACTCCACTTTAAAAACAGCCTCTCAAATCCACTTCATGCCACATCTGGCGTTCCTTACGCTTTTCATCAATGACCTGCCTTTGGTCATACGTAACTCTCGTACTCTCATGTACGCAGATGATGTAAAGCTTTGTTATCAATTTAAAGAAGACCACTGTCACTCACACTTACAAGCCGACCTAAATAGTTTTCATTCGTGGTGTTGTGTCAATTTTTTAAACCTGAACAGCTCTAAATGCAAGCTGATGACATTCTCTCGAGCCAGTTCAATGTATACTTCTTATTCTCTTTGTGGTTGTGTCTTGGAAAGAATCACCCTAGTTGATGATTTTGGAGTCCGTTTGGACCGAAAAATAAAGTTTTCCAATCATATTTCTAATATGGTCAATAAAGCCATGGGAGATAGTATAGAGAGATGGTATAAGGAATTTGACGATCCTTATCTTACAATGACCCTCTACATCTCACTTGTTTGTCCTATTCTTGAATATGGTTCATGCGTATGGTGTCCCCAGTACACTATTCATAAAGAACGCATCGAGTCCGTACAAAAGAACTTTTTACTTTTTCCTTTACGTGGCCTTAACTGGAATGAAAATTTAAGACTGCCTTCCTATAACAATAGACTCTTATTATTAAATTTGCCTTCCCTAACTAATCGCAGAGCCATGCTAGGGGTATTATTTATTAACAACCTTCTGCAAGGTGACATTGACAGTGAGGCCCTTGTAAGACAGCTTCACTTCTCTGTCCCATGCAGAAGTACTCGTAATTATCTTCCACTAATTCTTCCTTATTGTAGATCGAACTATGCACTGCACGATCCGTTCAGGGTATTATGTTCGGACTACAATAAACTTCAACACGTCATAGCTGGCACTAACTCTATTGCTGCTATGAAGTCTTTAATTCTTCTCTATCTAGCACGTAATTAGTAATATTATTTCCTCGATATTCTTTTTATGGCATGCGTATTCTATCTCCTATCCGCGTTTTGTTTCTTTATCGCGATATTTGCATTCGCGTGTCTATTCGCATTTCTAACGCGTTTCCGTGTCGTCCGCTACGCGACGGTGCCTCTCGGTCGGTTAGGCGGGAGGTGGACTTCGTCTCGGTTCCGCGCGCAACAAGCATCGGCTTGGTGTCGTTGGACCACTTGCTAATACATTCATTGTATTCAACGTCAAAAAAAACAAGTGGTTATGGCTACAGTCGAGCGCTCGACAGTAGGATACCCTTCTCCCAATTTTTAAAATCCGTTACAAACGTGTAAACACACTCATAATTTGAAACAGAATTTTGCACAACTACTTCTACTACATATAGCTTTCTCGCCCACACTCAAACAGCGACGCACGTTAAGAGTGACGTTGACGTCGACGTCAACTACTGAAAGCAGCGCGCAGGCTGCTGCTCGTACATTTGTACTGAAAACGTTGACTTGAATAACTTCTGTGTTATCGGTCCGATCGGATTGTAATTTGGAGAATATGTTCGTATGGCATATAGCTTTATACATACCAAAGCAGAACTTTATAAGTTTAATAGTTTGCTTAATAATCACAAATTACCGATTTGCGGGGGCGGTGGGCGTGGCATCAAACATTTAACATAAACTTTATCTGCTTGGGAAATTTAGGAACCTACATACCAAATTTTGTGTCTCTAGCTTTTTTAATAGCTGAGATCCGTTGTCTCAAACAGACAGACGGACAGACGGACGGACGGACAGACGGACAGACGGACATGGCTATATCGACTCGGCTGTTGACACTGATGAAGAATATATATACTTTATGGGGTCGGAGATGTCTCCTTCTGCCTGTTACATACATTTTCGGTATGAACAAAGTTATAATACCCTTCTACTCTATGAGTAGCGGGTATAAAAAGTAGTGAAAGGACAAAGCAAGCAGAATAGACAAGAGTCGACAGCAGTTAGAACGAGAGAGAGATATGTCAATTTTCGGTGCGTGCTAAGATTCGTTACGCACACACACACACAGACACACCAGCGTCAACTGCTTCTTCTTTAATTTAGTCGTCCGTTAAAAATGCACTGACCTGCCTCATGTTTTGTGTATTGCCTCACACGTATATATAGTATGTATGCATGTGAGAACTTTTCAAGCATGTATTGTAAGCATGCACGCATAAGTACAGCATGCAAAAAAATAACACTTTATATAACATTGATTAGATTAATATTAAATAGTAAATGGGAAATAACTCAAAAATGTAAATGCAACAAAACATAAAAAAACAAGAAAGCAAGGCTACCTTCGGCTTGCCAAAGGTTTTATACCCTTGCAGTTGTACACAGCTATATGTAATAGTACTCAGATTTTCATAAAATTGCAACAGGTACCTTCCTTAGGCCGCTCGTTGATCGTTATAAGTTATAAAACTTCGATTTTTATGAAACTTTAATATTAAGGACATACTTAGATTTGGATGTGGTAAGCCTGATAGCTATATCTTGAAATATAACGAAAATCGACCGATAGGCTCCATGACAGCTGTACGATATATCAGTCCGATCTGGCCCGTTCCGACTTATTTAATGAAAGCAGAAATAAGAAGCTTGTGAGCCAACTTTTATGAAGATAGCTCAATAACTGGGGGACTAATTTGCGTTGCAAGAGACAGACGGACTGACTGATTGTTCCTATAACAGCTATAGAATATAAACGTCTGAGATATTTAAATGGAAAACATAAGGGCGGGTTACTGTATAACATTAAAAAGTATTGATAATGTGCTGTATTTCCAAGAACAAAACAGGTTTGCATACAAAAACCCTAATTTCAGCCGATTGTTCCTATGGCAGCTATATGTTATAGTGGTCCGATTTTGATACAATTTTGACAGCACATTAGGAACGTAATAAGAATAAGATTTGCCAAATCTTGTTGCAATATCTTGAAAAACAACAAAAATCGGCCGATAGTTTCTATGACAGCTATACGATATATCGGTCCGATCTGGCTCGTTCCGACTTATTTATAGCGCGCAGCAATAAGAAGCTTGTATGCCAAGTTTCATGAAGATTGCTCAAAAACTGAGAGACTAGTTTGCGTTGCAACAGACGGACGGACGGACGGACGGACGGACAGCCAGTTTTGGACTCCTCAATTTATGCTGATTCAGAATATATATACTTTATAGGGTCGGAGATGTCTCCTAAGGTGCGTTGCAAACTTCTGGCTAAAATTAATATACCCTCTGCAAGGGTATAATAAGGACGGGTTACTGTATAACATTAAAAAGTATTGATAATGTGCGGTATTTCCAAGAACAAAACAGGTTTGCATACAAAAACCCTAATTTCAGCCGATTGTTCCTATGGCAGCTATATGTTATAGTGGTCCGATTTTGATACAATTTTGACAGCACATTAAGAACGTAATAAGAATAAGATTTGCCAAATCTCGTTGCAATATCTTGAAAAACAACAAAAATCGGCCGATAGCTTCTATGACAGCTATACGATATATCGGTCCGATCTGGCTTGTTCCGACTTATTTACAGCGCGCAGCAATAAGAAGCTTATATGCCAAGTTTCATGAAGATAGCTCAAAAACTGAGAGACTAGTTTGCGTTGCAACAGACGGACGGACGGACGGACGGACGGACATCCATTTTTGGACTCCTCTGTTTAAGCTGATTCAGAATATATATACTTTATAGGGTCGGAGATCTCTCCTAAGGTGCGTTGCAAACTTCTGGCTAAAATTAATATACCCTCTGCAAGGGTATAATTAATATAGGTAAATTATTTTTTCACCGTGCGGATTTGAACCCTGGCCGTTTGCATAAGAGTCCGTCATCCGAACAGCTAGACCACCGTCATTGCGCTCCGCGCACGCTAAAATTGCATATTTAGACCATTAGCTCAAATGTGTCATATTGTCTTGTACAACAATAACACTTCTACTGGATTGAATGAGATAATTTGTTGAAATTATCATATATATATGAAACTAAATTTTATAATGATGAAAAAAAAAACTTCTACTTAGTGAAAAAAAAAATAAATATAAAACCGCCGCCTGCCTTTCTCAAGGATTGAAACTTCCCCCCCACATGTCTTTTTGCTTGATGATGGCCCTTAATGGTCGGCTGCTCAAAACATTTGACTATCGCTGCAACTATTGGCTGTGCGGCTAACTTACTATTTCGATCTCATATTCTCACATAACCATTTTCGCATTAAAAAGATCGAAAACGCACATGGCTGGCAGCAGCTTGCAGGCAAGGCATCACAAATCAATAGAACACGTTAACTAGCTTAACTTCTATGTTTATTATCCGATCGGGTTGCAATTTATAGGATAAGTTCACAACGTATTTATCTAGATGTATACCAAAGCTGAAAGTTAAGACTTCAATACTTTGTCGCATAAGAAAACTATTTGTCGCATAAGAAAACTATTTTTTTTATTTACCGAGGCGGTGGGCGTGGTAACCAAAATTTGAAAATGACGTTTACTGCCTAGGATATACATGAATCATTCTGCCAAATTTGGCGTCTCTAGCTTTCTTAATAGCTGAGAACCGTTGTCTCATACAGACGGACAGACAGACAGACGGACAGACAGACATGGCTAGATCGACTCGGCTAGTGATCCTGAGTAAGAATATATATACTTTATGGGGTCGCAGATGCCTGTTACGCACATTCCGACAAACCTAATAGACCATGTATTTTTTTAAAATCCAAGCCTAAAAATAAACCTGGACGAAAACCAATCTTGACCGAGCCCGTTCAAAGGATTGTTTTACGGCAGATTAGAATGTGAGTGCATGATAATGCAGTGCAAGTGAACCGGGATTTGCTAAAATATCATGGATTCGAAGTAACTCCTGAAGCGGTTCGTAAAATGTTGCGCAAAAACCATTTTCATGGACGGGCAAAAGTAAAACAAGTGGGTATGGCTACAGTGGAGCGCTCGACAGTAAGATACCCTTCTCCCAATTTTCTAAATCTGTTACACTCATAATTTCAAACAGAAATTTTGCACAGATACTTCTACTGCATATAGCTTTCTCGCTCGCACTCACACAGCGACACACGTTAAGAGTGACGTCGACGTCGGGTTCAACTACTCAAAGCAGCGCGCAAGCGGCTGCTCGTATATTTTTCACTGAAAACGTTGAATGGAATAACTTCTGTGTTATCGGTCCAATCGGATTGTATTTTGGAGAATATATTCATATGGCATTTAACATTATACATACCGAAGCAGAACTGTCTAAGTTTAATACTTTGCTTAATAATCGTAAATTTATATGTTCAATACTTTGCTTAATAATCGTAAATTACCGATTTGCGGGGGCGGTGAGCGTGGCGTTAAACATTTGACGTTCTGCCCCGGATATACAGGAACATTCATACCAATTTGGTGTCTCTAGCTCTTTTAATAGCTGAGATCTGTTGTCTCAAACAAACAGACAGACAGACGGACAGACAGACGGACATGTCTCAATCGACTCGGCTAGTGATCCTGAGTAAGAAAATAAATACTTTATGGGGTCTGCCACGCCTCCTTATGCCTGTTACATACATTGCACATTGTTAGTATACTCTTTTTTGACCATTTTCAATGGTCGAAGGGTATAAAAACCAGTAGTTCAGGATATTTTGGAAAGAGAGCCATTTTTATACCCTTGCAGAGGGTATATAAATTTTAGCCAGAAGTTTGCAACGCACCTTAGGGGACATCTTCGACCCTATAAAGTATATATATATTGAATCAACATCAACAGAGGAGTCGAAAAATCGATGTCGGTCTGTCCGTCCGTCCGTCCGTCCGTCCGTCTGTTGCAACGCAAACTAGTCTCTCAGTTTTTGAGCTATCTATATGAAACTTGGCACACAAGCTTCTTATTGCTGTACGCTGTTAATAAGTCGCAACGAGCCAGATCGGAGAGATATTTTTTTTTTTTTTTTTTTTTTTTTTTTTTTTTTTTTTTTTTTTCTTTTTTTTATTTTTAATTTTTTTTTTTTTTTTTTTTTTTTTTTTTTTTTTTTTTTTTTTTTTTTTTTTTTTTTTTTTTTTTTTTTTTTTTTTTTTTTTTTTTTTTTTTTTTTTTTTTTTTTTTTTTTATTTTTTTTTTTTTTTTTTTTTTTTTTTTTTTTTTTTTTTTTTTTTTTTTAAAAAAAAAAATTAATAAAAAAAATTTATGTTTTTTATTTTATATAATTTTTTATATTTATTTTTTTGTTTTTTTTTTTTTTTTTTTTTTTTTTTTTTTTTTTTTTTAGTTATGATTTTGGGTGGTGAAAGGTGGGGTAAAAAAAAAAATGTTGAAATAAAAAAAGAATATAATATTATTTTTGGGGGTGGGAGGGGGGGGGGGGGGGGGGGGGGGGGGGGTTGGGGTTTAAGGGGTTTTAATATATTTTTTTTTTTAATTTTTAATAAAATTTTTTATGTGTTGGGGTTGGGGGTTGGGGGTAAACACTATAACAAAAAAAACCAAAAGCGTAAAAGTGTGTTTTTTTAATGGGGGGGTTTAATAATTTAAAATTTTTATTTTTTAGGTTTTTTTTTTCTATTTATTATTTTAAACAAAAAAACAAAACCCAAAAAAAAAAAAAAAAAAAAAAAGAAAAAAGATGAAGGGGGGTTTTGGGGGAAAAGGAAGGGGGGGGGGGGGGGGGGGGGGTGGGGGGGGGGGGGATTTTTTTTTGAGTTTTTTGGTTTTTTTATTTTTTATTTTTTTTAAAGTTAAAAAAAGGGGAGAGAAAAATTAAATTTTTTTTTATTTTTTGTTTTTTTTTTTTTTTTAAAGGAAATTGAGCGGAATAAAAGAAAAAAAAGGTTTTAAATTAGAAAGTTCAATGGGAGAAAGGGTGTTTTTTGTTTGTAATAATTTTTTAAAATTTTATTTTTATTTATATTACCCACAAAATTTATTTTTTTTTTTTTTTTTTTTTTTTTTTTTTTTTTTTTAAAAAAAAAAAAAAAGGGGGGGGGGGGGGGGGGGGGGGGTAAAAAAAAGGGGTTAAAAAAAAAAAAAAAAATTTTTTTGGGGGTTGTAAAAAAAAATAATTAAAAAAAAAAAAAAAAAAAAAAAAAGGGGGGATAAAAGAAAAGAGGGAAAAGGGGATATGTGGGGAAAAAAAAAACTTTTTTTATAAAAAAAAATTTTTTTTTTAAAAAGTCACGGACTTATCAAACGACCCTCGTATATCGCATAGCTGCCATAGAAACTATCGGCCGATTTTTGTTGTTTTTCAAGATATTGCAACAAGAATTGGCACATCTTATTCTTATTACATTCTTAATGTGCTGTCAAAATTGTATCGGACCACTATAACATATAGCTGCCATAGGAACAATCGGCTGAAATTAGGGTTTTTGTATGCAAACCTGTTTTGTTCTTGGAAGTACCGCACATTATCAATACTTTTTAATGTTATACAGTAACCCGTCCTTAGTTTTTCCATTTAAATATCTCAAACGTTTATACTTTATGACTGTTATAGGCACAATCAGTCAGTCCGTCTGTCTGTTGCAACGCAATTAGTAATAATAAAGTTTAATCAAAATCTGACTTTTATAACTTATAACGATCAATGTTCGGCCTAATGAAGGTACCTGTTGCAATTTTATGAAAATCTGAGTACTATTACATATAGCTGTGTACAACTGCAAGTGTATAAACCTTCGGCAAGCCGAAGGTAGCCTTGCTTTCGTGTTTATAATAAGATCAATAGAGAGCTTATGTAAATTTCCTACGTTTATCAGCGTACATGAATTTGAGGAGCAATACATCAATACAATACTACTTTACCTTACGTAAAAGTACAACAAGTAGTTGAATATAATATCTATCTAGGCTCAACAATAATTTATAAAATTCTCTCGCACAGATAAATTTATTTTAATATATAAATGGACTGGCAGGATATACGAAACGAATTAAAAGAAATCAAAACGACTTTCGACAAGTCGTACAAGTGCATAGGCCAAAATAGAGAAGTGCAACAAGACACTTTTAATAAGCATGCTCGTATATTGGTAGAATGCTTTAATGAAGCTCGCCAATTAATACACACAGAAAAAGAAAGACTAACAAAAAATCCTCTAACACAGGCGGTAACATTTTTAAACAGGTTCCGGGAAAACCTGTTGATTGTCAAATACAGACACAATTTGAACCTATCTATCCCTACTATATTCAACACACCGGTAATTGTTGAAATATATGAGGATACGGAAAGCATAGGTGACTCAGATTTAGAAATCAAAGAAGAAGATCTTCACGATCTGTCAATTCCAGCGGTAATAACATTACTCGAATTGTAAGGAGTAGAAAATTTAGATTCAGGAAAAATAAACACAATGACCAGACACAATGATCAGCTGCAACCTCAAGTGAATATGTGCGACAAATTTCGTCCACAATACCTGAGTTTGACGCCAAGAAAGTAAATCTAAATAGATTCCTTGCGGCACTCCGTTTACAGATCTTACAAAAGGAGATCAGGAGATGCTGGCAGTAGAGGTAATCAAGACGAAGATAATTGGTCCTTTATCATACAAAGTTGAAAATGAAAAGACCATTCTCGGTATAATAAGTGGATTGAAGACATCAGTTAAAGGCAAATCGCCTGATGTCATTAAAGCGAAGTTGCTAAATACGCAACAGCGCGGCAAAACTTCAGCGCAGTATACCACGGAAATTGAAAAACTACGTAGGTCGTAACGATGGTCTAGATTCCAACAAAGCAGATAAATTCGCCACAAAAGAAGCGATCTCTATAATGACAAAGAATTGTGAGCACGAAAAGCTCAAGACCATTCTAGAAGCAGGAAATTTCAACACGGTGATATAGCGTGATTGAAGAATTTATACACTGCTGTACGGAAATGACCGGCAATTCGAATAAAGTGTTATTTTATAACAATAGAGGACACTTTCGAAGTAATAGTAACCGAGGAAATTACCAAAACAGAGGTAATGGCCGAAGCGGAGGTGGTTACCGCGGAGGATATTGAGGACGCGGCGGTAACCAGAATAATAATAAAGGTAGAGGTTACCATGAGGGTAACCAAAACCAAAACCATATTACCAACATGAATAATATTAACAACTTAAGAAACATAAATTCGGAAAACCAGACAGCCCCTTGAGCAACAGTCAGCAATAAAACTATATAAAATCAATCTCAATTTAAGCATTTTTATTTAACTAAAACATATGAGTACCAATTCAATAGTAACTCTATTGATAGACACAGGTGCAGAAATTTCACTGCTTAAATGCAGAAATAACAATTTAAATAAACTAAATTTGCGAAAGACTACAAGTATATCAGGAATAGGGCAAGGGACAATAAAGTCCCTAGGTACTATTGAATTAGATATGTGCGTTACAAATACATACCATTTGAATTCCATATTGGACCGAACAATTTTCCTATACCAGGAGATGGTATGTTTAGTCTAGACCTCATAAAGAAATTCTATTGTATTTTAGAATTCCACGACCATGAAAATTGTTTCACTCTTAGGCCCAATAATTTCAGGAACATAAACATTCCTATAATACATTCATTAGATAATGAAATAGTTTTGCCAGCAATATCCGAAGTCATCCGAAAAATTAATATTAATTAATAACCAGGAATTGCAACCTGGAATAAAAATAGCAAGCGCTTTTGTAAATACTCAGAACGTGATGATTCGAATTATAAATACAACTAATAAAAACGCTATTGTAAACAGCGCAAACATAAGAAGCGAATCATTGAACGATTATGATATTTACAATGTCAATGTAGATAATTGTTAATCGAGCTAACAGAATTATGCACCGAATATAGTGATATTTTTGGTCTCGAAACAAAAACCATATCAGCTTATAATTTTTATAGGCAAATATTGAGATTGAACGATAATACCCCTGCATATATTAAGAATTATAGAATGCCAGAAAGTCAAAAGCCAGAAATTCAAAGGCAAGTTGACAAAATAATAAGAGACGGCATTGTTGAGCCGTTTATATCAGAATATAACAGCCCACTTCTCTTGGTACCCAAAAAATCGCTGCCTAATTCGGCGGAAAAGAGATGGCGATTAGTAATTGACTATCGTCAAATCAATAAGAAATTATTAGCAGACAAATTCCCACTTCCAAGAATAAAAGATATTCTTGATCAATTAGGATGAGCAAAATATTTATCGTGCCTAGACCAGGATTTCATCAAATTGAAAGGTCAAGAAATATAACATCAATCTCATTCTCAGGTTCGTATCGCTACTCGCGATTACCTTCTTCTTCTTCTTCTTGAATGGCCATTACAACCCGTCATCGGGTTACGGCCGACCTCAACGTCACGCGCCAGCAGTCTCTGCTTCTTGCGCGCCCCTCCAATTGGTTACACCAAGCGTAGCCGGGTCCTCCTCCATTTGGTCCATCCATCGGAGCCGTGGTCGTCCAATTCGCCGTCCAACGTCGACTCTTGCCTCGAACACCTTTTTTACTGGAGCTTCTTCGTCCATACGCACAACATGCCCGAGCTAGCGCATACGTTGTATTGTAATGCGCCGGACTACGTCAATGTCGCCGTAGAGCTCATACAGTTCGTGGTTCATTCGAATGCGAAAGTCGTTCCCGGTGCGAACAGGACCAAAGATCTTACGGAGAATTTTTCTCTCGAACACTCCAAGCGCTGCTGCATCCGTTTGTGATAGTACCCATGCTTCTGCGCCATATAAGAGCACGGGTAGGATGAGCGTCTTGTAGAGTGTCAGTTTTGTCGGTCGAGAGAGAGCTCTGCTACACATCTGCTTACTGAGCCCATAGTAACACCTGTTGGCAGATGTGATTCTCCGCTTGATCTCCATGCTGATGTTGTTGCTTGAGTTGACAGCGGTACCAAGGTATATAAAATCCTTGACAACTTCAAAGGTATAGCTGCCAGCTTCTACTTGGGATCCTAGGCGCTGGGATTCCTTGCTACTAGACAGCATATACTTTGTTTTACCCTCATTTACCTCCAAACCCACTTTTGCTGACACCTTTTCGATCGCGGAAAATGCTGCTGTAACATCTCGCTTGCAACGTCCAATGATGTCGATATCATCGGCGTATGCAAGCAGTTGGATACTTTTATAAAAAATAGTGCCATTTCGATGCACCTCAGCATTTCGCAGCACCCCTTCCATCACCAGGTTGAAGAGGTTGCACGATAGGGGATCGCCTTGTCTGAAACCTCGCACGGTATTGAAAGGTTCGGAGAGGTTCTTTCCTACCTTGACAGAGCTTGTAGTGCTGCTCAATGTCATTCTGCACAGCCGAATCAGCTTCGCAGGAATACCGAACTCAGACATGGTAGCAAATAGGCGATCTCTAATCGGGCTATCGAAAGCAGCCTTATAGTCGACAAAGAGATGGTGTGTGTCAATCTGTTTCTCGTGGGTCTTCTCCAGGATTTGGCGTAATGCAAAGATCTGGTCTATGGTGGATTTACCAGGTCTAAAGCCGCACTGATAAGGTCCAATCAGTGTGTTGGCATACGGCTTCAGTCTTTCGCAGATTACGCTGGCTAGGACCTTGTATGAGATGGCGATGAGACTGATTCCCCGGTAATTGGCACAAATCGTCGGGTCACCCTTCTTAAGGACAGGACAAAGGACACTGAGATTCCAATCGTTGGGCATGCCTTCCCTTAGCCATATTTTGCAAAGGAGCTGATGCATGCACCCTATCAGCTCGCTGCCGCCGGCCTTAAACAATTCCGCAGGTAAGCCATCTGCTCCGGCTGCTTTGTTGTTTTTGAGTCGCATTATTGCGTCTCGGACCTCGTCATGGCTAGGTGGTGAAATATCCACGTGGTCGCTGATTGGTGTCATCAGTGTCTCTTCTCCAGCGGTGTTGTTGCCATTGAGCAACTTGGCGAAGTGCTCTCTCCATATTCGCAACTTATCCTGCGTATCCGTAACCAGGTTTCCATCTCCATCTCGGCAATTCAGTGCACCGGTTTTAAAACCTTGTGTCATGCGATTGACCCGTTGATAGAATTTTCGGGCATCGTTCATGCCTCGAGACATCTCGATTTCCTCACACTCGCGTCTTTCCTGCTCCCGTTTCTTCCGTCTGAGAAGACGCTTCTCTTCCCTCCTCTTCTTTCGATAAACGTCCCGCGTTGCCCGCGTTGCGGCGGTCTGAAGTGTTTTTCTATAGGCCGCGTTCTTCGCAGCGTGTGCATTGCGACACTCCTCGTCGTACCATTGGTTTCGTGGTGTTAATCTCTTAAACCCAATGGTTTCAACTGCGGCGGTGCGCATGGAGTGGGATATATGTGCGCAGTATCCGTCTGCGTCTTCGGGTAAAGATTCAGGCTGGCGGAGCAATTCCGAGAGGTGAGTGGAGAAGGCTTCGGCTGCCCGTTGTGATCGCAGCTTAGCGACGTCCAGCTTTCGTTGTGTGCTGGGGTGTACGTTTTTTGCATTGCAGAGTCGCATGCGTATCTTGGCTGCAACAAGATAGTG
This sequence comes from Zaprionus tsacasi, assembly GCA_018904105.1. Classification (NCBI taxonomy): domain Eukaryota; kingdom Metazoa; phylum Arthropoda; class Insecta; order Diptera; family Drosophilidae; genus Zaprionus; species Zaprionus tsacasi. The sequence continues at coordinate 861,896 of JAEIFR010000176.1, read as the reverse complement.
GTCGGAGTCAATGTTCACTCCACGAAACGTACGAACATCCAGCACACTCGAGGCATGCCTTCCGTCGATCACAACGTGATCAATTTGGTTTTTCGTTTTTTGATCAGGGGACAGCCATGTGGCCTTGTGGATATCAAGATGCTGGAATCTGGTGCTACTAACTACCATGTTTCGCGCCGCGGCGAAGTCAATCAGCCGGAGACCGTTGTTCGAGGAGGTCTCATGGAGGCTGAACTGTCCGATGGTGGGGCCAAAGATGCGTTCCCGACCAACCTTCGCGTTGAAGTCCCCGAGGATAATCTTCACGTCATGGGCTGGGCAACGGTCATAAGCGTCCTCGAGTCTCGTGTAGAACGCATCTTTAACGGCATCATCCTTTTCTTCCGTCGGGGCGTGCGCACAAATTAGGCTGATGTTGAAATATTTAGCCTTGATACGGATTGTAGCTAGCCTTTCACTCACAGGAGTGAATCTAGAGACATGGTGGCGGAGTCTACGGCTAACTACAAATCCGCATCCGAATTCGCGCCTCTCCGCATGGCAGCTGTAGTAGATGTCACAGGTTACTGCTTTGAAGCAACCTTGTCCTGTCCATCTCATTTCCTGTATGGCGGTAATGTCAGCCTTGACTGACTTGAGGGTTTCCGCCAACTGGATAGTGGCACCTTCCCTATTAAGGGTCCGGACATTCCAGGTGCACATCCTTAAATCGTAGTCCTTTTTCGTTCGGTGGTCGTCAACATTTAGAGGTATCTCATCCGAGGCTGATGTTTTGGTTTTCATTGGTTGTATTCTTTTATGTAGCGGGTCCCAAGCCCTGCGTACAACCGTTTAGCGTCCGGATGACTCGCTGTACACATTAGCTCACTACCTAGCGGATGCTAGGATAGCTACCCAGGTGACGCCGCGAGGAGGCTGTGTATCAACTTGCACTCGTATGGAAAATCCAGAGATCGCTCTGGTGAACACCAAGTTGTCCACGGTCAGAAACTTTACTCTGTACATATGAGGCCCAGCCCACCCACACGCGATTACCATTTGGGTTAAAAATAACCCTCAACTCATTCCAGAGAATGGTGACTCTTGCTTTCACAGGCTTACAGCCAAGCAAGCATTTCTGTATATGGATGATTTAGTTGTGGTCTGTTGTTGTTCTGAAAAGCATATGCTTAAGAATTTATCTGACGTTTTCAAATTATGTAGACAACATAATTTAAAGCTACATCCAGAAAAATGTACTTTCTTTATGAAAGAGGTTACATATTTAGGCCACAAATGTACTGATAAAGGTATATTACCAGATGACTCCAAATATGAGTTAATTAAAAATTACCCACAACCAGTAACTGCAGACGAAGCTAGACGATTCATCGCATTTTGCAATTATTACAGAAGATTTATTAAGAATTTCTCTGAGAAATCACGCCACTTAAAGAGTCTTTGTAAGAAGAATGTTATATTTGAATGGACAAGCGAATGCAACTAAGCATTCGATATCTTAAAAGGGAATTAATGAAACCAAGACTTCTTCAGTACCCAGATTTCAGTAAACGATTTTGCATAACCACAGATGCCAGTAAACAGGCAGGTGGAGCGGTACTATCTCAGGACCATAACGGTCAACAGCTACCAGTGTCATACGCTTCAAGAACCTTTACACAAGGTGAAAGTAAAAAGTCCACTACAGAACAAGAACTAGCAGCTATTCATTGGACAATAAATCATTTCATACCATATATATATATGGTAGGTAAATCTTAGTACAGAATGACTATAGGCCTCTATCATATCTTTTCTCAATGAAAAATTCGAGTTCCAAGTTAAACAGAATGCGTCTGGATCTTGAAGAATGTGATTTAACAGTAAAATACTTCAAGGGGACAAATAATTATAATCTTTCCCGAATAACTATCGGAGAGCTAAAAGACATGAATAGACAGATACTGAAACGAGAGCTTCAACAAGCCGGAAAGGCTACTGTCGAGCGCTCGACAGTAAGAAGTTGTAAATTGTTAATAAAAAGTTAAAGAAAAAGCCACTAAAAATGGCTGGTGCGTATAAGTTAACAACAATAAATATAAAACAATACAAACAGCTAACTAATCAATAAATAGTACTTAAAGCTAATAAACATAAAACAACATTTAACAAGAATTGCCTAAATAATAAATAACGAAATATTTAACAAGAATTGCAGTTCAATAAACTAAACATCCGCCTATCCAATAAGAACTGCAACATTGTATTACATTGTTCAGTTCAATAAACTAAACATCCTCCCAAAACGTCGCAATGCCATCAACAGCGTCCGCAGTTTGTCTTGCGTGAGCACTTTCGACCCTTGACGACAAATTGCTGACATTGAAGATCATGGCCGGTTCAATCCAGATCTGCAGAGCTCTGCCGCGTCGCTGCCTAACACCCACAGCTATATTAGGGTATTCTTAAGAATCTTCTGTTCAGTCACAATTTGGAGTTGAATAAAACGACATCAAGATAATGTTTCTGAGTTTTAATAAAACGGAAATTAATTGGCGCCCGAGCAGGGACCAGTGTGAGGACAAGTGATTAAGTTCAATTGAGTGCAAAAAAAAAAACTAAAAGTTATTGTGCGACTCCACTGGCCCAAACCCAGTTGTAATTCGAAGTGACTCTTTCCATTAATTTGGAAATCGGACACAGGATTGGCAAATTAAATTTTACTGATCTATCGGCGGTCTACAAGTCTTGTCAGGTACGCCCGCAGGACACCCTCTACTTTGTGTGCGTCGCAGGATCCCAAGTAGATAGCGAACAGGACAACATCCGGACCATCAGGAGGATTAGCCGCATCATTCAGATAATGTAAGCTAGTGAATAAGTGAAAACAACAGAAACAAACACACCAACCAAATCGAAATAAATTTTAAGTGAAACCAAACCGAAATAACTTTAAGCAAAATAATGTGAAATTGAGTGCCAAAAGGAAAAAACAACTAGATAAACTAGAGGAAAAATATATATTAAAATCAAAATTAACACAAAATCTTCTACCATTGAACAAAATATTTCAAAATTATTAATACCAAACCAATTCCTTTTGCACCAAACTTTCATTATAACTATAAGTCAAACACAAACTAATTAACTCAAACACACACACTTTAATTTTAAGCGAATTTAAACACCAAACAAACTTCATCTCTCCAATACCGAAACAATTTAAATACCCTATGTCACAGTAATATTTTACCTTAATGAATATTCCCCTTTATGGCTAATTTTAACAATTTAATCAGACCACCAGTACTTAATATAAAAGAGAAGCTGAACCAACAAAACGTAACCCACATAGTTTACACCAACAACGCAGACAAATTACAAGACAAGAAACACACCAACAAAACAGAAACATAATGGCACAACCTGAACAATTAACTGCAACCATTCGTCAGATTCTGAGCGAAGAACTTCCGATTCTCTTAGAACAAAGTCAAAATGCTGGCTTCGATTTCGCGAATGCCGAAAGCCAGGGTATTGTCCCAGAACACCGACTTGATCTACAAGACTTAGACAAAGTCCCTGATATCGTCAAATCTCTTCATGAATTTTCCGGCGATCCAGCTGAGTTTGGCTCTTGGAAAAAGAGTGTAGATAGAGTATTAGAAACCTATGCTCACACCATAGGTACAGCAAAGTATTTTGGTATCCTACATACAATTCGAAATAAGATAAGCAACGCTGACATCGCCCTCGATTCTTATAACGTCCCTTTAAATTGGACAGCTATCTCCAAGTGTTTAACATTACATTATGCAGACAAACGCGACCTTGGTACTTTGGAATATCAAATGACTACAATATTCCAAAGACCCAATCAGACGGTTAAAGAATTTCATCAAGTTGTTTATAGACATCTGTCTTTAATACTCAATAAAATAAACTGCATGGATTTAGCCAGAGAATCAGAAATGGATTTAGCTTATGACAAAGTTGTTCAAAGATAAAGCTTTAGATACCTTTATCCGAGGTCTTCGTGGTGACCTCCCACGTCTGCTGGGCATGAAAGAGCCCACTGATCTCCCATCTGCTTTGCACCTGTGCTTAAAGCTAGAGAATCAGACGTACCGTACTAATCACGCTTCGGCAAGATTTCAGCAGAGCACTTTTAGAAACACACCTCAAGGGCCGCTACCACGCCCACAACCTATACCTAATAATATGGGTTTACAAGCTAGACCTATGCTACCTCCCAGACCTATGCCGTTACCACCTTTACCCATGCAAATGGGATTGCCTAATACTAACTTTAGCATCCACAATACCGACCAGTGCCGAATAGTTTCGGTAACCAATTTCGACCAGCACCTATAGCACAAGCTCCACCACATCATCCATATCAACCACCTAGTCCGATTGCAACCAAACCCCAACCACGACCAGAGCCAATGGACGTAGATAGAAGCCTTCACAGTAGGCAACTTAATTATATGAACAGACCTCAATTTGATCCCACCGGCAAAAGACCCCCAATACCTATCGCAGACCCCGCTAAGAGGCAAAGAAACTTTAATATCCAAACAGAGGTGGAACAGCAAACAGAGTCAGAGCAAGAGGCATTGTCAATGACCGATTACGAACAAACACTGGCAGAACAAGAAGAACAGACGAACTGTGAAGAAACACTAACTGAATACATAGAACTTATCAATAGCAATGACCAAGAACTACAATATGACTATACCCACTTTTTTAGAGTAATTGACTCCTCGCTGCCGTACTTCGAATGTCAGGTGAGGAGTGGAGAAATTTTAAAAATACTTATTGATACCGGCTGTAATAGAAACTATATTCAACCGAGACATGTCTCAAACCCATTACCAAATAAAATCGTATTCAATGCTGTCTCTGTAGGCGGTAATACTAAAATAACTCATCATAAAAACGCCAATCTATTTAATGACACAGATACATTAACTAAATTCTTAAAACTTTTGACGCGATATTAGGCAATGACAGTTTAAAAGAGTTAGGTGCAGTCATTGAGACAAAAAACAAAAGAATGTATTTAAGAAATGGCACAAATGTTCCCATTAAATAAAAAAAATTCGATTCAGTTAACGTAATAATACCAAGGTCAGATCATCTTACACGCAATCAGCGAATTGAATTAAACCGTCTACTCAGAAATTACCCAAACTTATTTGCAGAACCGGATGACAAACTGACCTACGTCACTAATGTAAAAGCCGAAATACGAACGACTAATGACACACCAGTATACTCTAAGTTTTATCAGTACCCAATGAGTTTAAAAGCCGAGGTGGACAAGCAGATTAAAGACCTTCTAGAAAACGATATAATACGACCATCGCGATCTCCATACAATTCACCTGTGTGGATCGTACCAAAAAAACTAGATGCTTTCAATATTAGGAAGTATAGAATGGTCATTGATTATAGAAAGTTAAATAGTGTAACGATACCCGACAGATACCCTATACCGGACATAAATGGGGTCATTGCACAGTTAGGTAATAATAGGCTCTTTTCTGTTCTAGATGAAAGACGAAAAGTGGATTTCACCAAATTCCACTAAAGGAAAGGGATATAGAAAAAACAGCATTTTCCGTAAACAACGGAAAATACGAGTTTACTAGACACTTTGAAAATGCCCCTTCAATATTCCAACGCACCCTTGATGCTATTCTTAGGGATCATATAGGAAACATTTGCTACATTTATATTGATGATATTATTGTCTTTAGCAAAGACGAAGATGTCCATTGTAAAAATCTAGAAATGATTTTTAAAACACTAAACGCAGCAAACATTAAATGCCAACTTGACAAGTGCGAGTTCTTTAAGAACAAAGTAGAATTTTTAGGATTCGTTATATCGGACAAAGGAATTGAGACTAACCCAGCAAAGGTAGAAGCCATAGCTAATTATCCGCGCCCAAAAACCCTAAAGGAACTTAGATCCTTTCTCGGACTATCAGGTTATTGCAGAAGGTTTATTTTGGGCTATGCTACTATGGCTAAGCCACTGACTGATTTGCTTAGAGGGGAAGACGGACGCATTTCAAAGGGAATGTCTGCAAAGAAACAGACCCATTTAGACGACAAAGCGATAAAAGCATTTGAACAATTACGCAGTACTCTGATATCTAACGACGTAATACTTCACTACCCCGACTTTAAGAAAGAATTCACCCTAACCACAGACGCCTCTGACTATGCAATAGGAGCAGTACTATCACAATCAGACAGACAAATTTCATTTATATCTAGAACCCTATCTAAAACCGAAGAAGGATATGAAACAGCAAAGAAAGAAATGTTAGCCATACATTGGGCTGTTAATTTCTTCAAGGGTTATCTGTATGGTGGTTCAAAGGTACAAATTTATACCGATCACGAACCACTCACACATGATTGCAATTGGAAAGGCGGGATAGCAATTAGAAGATGGAAGTCTTACGAATACAATAAAGAACTGCTCTACAAGACAGGGAAAGAAAATGTAGTGGCAGATGCACTATCTAGGGCATCAAAGCAAGTTGAAGTTAATTCATTAACAGCAACTCAACATAGTGCTCCAACTTCCGGACACAATCTGATAGCTAGCGTTGAATCTCCGATCAATGTATTTAAAAATCAAATTTTTATACATAAAGAAGAGCCACCTGATTATAAATTTACCCTCCTATTTCCAACATTCCATAGGCACACAATATCTCAGTTAACATATTCAGAGGAAGACCTAATACAAATTTTAAGAAAATACCTATATCCCACAGTCATTAATGGCATCCATACAACAGAAGATATAATGGGTCAGATACAAAAAATGTATCCAGAACATTTTGAATCCTTTAAAGTCAGATTTAGTCAAAACAAGTCGGAAAGGCTACAGTCACGCGTTGACTGTAAGAGGCCATGGATTTTCAGTGTCCATATATATTTAAAGTAAACCATAAAAAAAGTAGTAAAGGGACAAAGCAAGCAGAATGGACAAGAGTCGATAGCATAAGTTAGAACAAGAGAGAGATGTGTGAATTTTTGGCGCGTGCTAAGATTCGTTACGCACACACACACACCAGCGTCAACTGCTTCTTCTCTAATTTAGACGTCCGTTAAAAATGCACAGACCAGCCTCACGTTTTGTGTATTGCCTCACACGCATATACATACATATGTATGCATGTGTGAGCTTCGCATGCATGTATTGTATGCTTGCACGCATAAGTACAGCATGCAAAACATCTTAAAAGGCAAAATTTAACACTTAATATAAAATTGATTAGATAAATATTAATAAATGTTAAATAATTCAAAAATGTATATGCTTTATAAATATAAATGTAAACAAATAAAATATACAACAAAACATAAAAAAAATTAAAATAGGTAAATTCTCTTTTCGTCGTGGGGAATGGAACCCTGGCCGTTTGCATAGGAGTCCGTCATCCAAACAACTAGACCACCGTCGCTGCGTTCGCCGCAATTGCATATTGCATATTTAGACCATTAGGTCAAATGTGTCATATTGTCTTGTACAACAATAACACTTCTATTGGATTGAATTAGATAATTTGTTGAAATATGATAAATGAAACTAAATGTTATAATGATGAAAAAAAAAACTTTTAGAAGCGAAAAAAAAGGTAATTAAAACTCAACCGCCACTTCTGAGGGTTGAACCTCTATCTCTTCTTTGTTCGATTGCCGGCTATCGCCGCAACTTTCGGCTATGCGGCTAATTTACTATTTCGATCTCATACAAACACATAACCATTTTCGCATTAAAAGGATCGAAAACGCACATGGCTGGCAGCAGCTTGCAGGCAAGGCATCACAAATCAATAGAACACGTTAACTTGCGTAACTTCTATGTTTATTATCCGATCGGGTTGCAAGAATAGAATAAGTTCACAACGTATTTATCTAGATGTATGCCAAAGCTGAAAGTTAAGACTTCAATACTTTGCTTAATAATCGCATGTTTGAAATTAATTTCTGATTTACGGGGGCGGTGGGCGTGGTAACCAAAATTTGAAAATGACGTTTACTGCCTAAGATATACATGAATCTGTCTGCCAAATTTGGAGTCTCTAGCTTTCTTAATAGCTGAGAACCGTTGTCTCATACAGACGGACAGACGGACAGACATACAGATAGACAGACGGACAGACAGACATGGCTAGATCGACTCGGCTAGTGATCCTGAGTAAGAATATATATAGTTTATATCTATATGGTTTATGTGGTCGCATATGTCTCCTTCTGCCTGTTACGCACATTCCGAAAAACCTAATAGACCATGTATTTTTTTAAAAATCCATGGCCTAAAAAGGTAGAGGATATAACAATTGAAACAGAGCAAGATGAGCTTATCTTAAAAACTCATAATAGGGCACATAGAAATGCTGACGAGAACAAAATTCAGTTAACCGAAAAGTGCTATTTACCCAAAATGAAATCTAAAATAGTAACTATAATAAAACAGTGTCAAGTGTGCAAAGAAGGAAAATATGATAGGCATCCCACAAACCCAGAAATAACGGAAACACCAATTCCTGAGTTTCCGGGACACACAATTCACATAGACATTTTCTCCACAGAAAAAAAACTGGTACTTACGGCAATTGACAAATTTTCTAAGCTTGCGCAAGCAAAAATAATAAATTCAAAATCAATAGAAGATATTAAAAAACCCTTACATGATATCTTATTCTATTTTGGCGTACCAAAGTACGTTGTAATGGATAACGAAAAATCTTTTAAATCCGCCACTATAACCTTTATGATGAAAGATCAGTTGGGTATACAAAATTTCAAAGCCCCCCCTTATAAAAGTTCCGTAAATGGACAGATAGAACGGTTTCACTCTACCCTCGCCGAAATTATGAGATGCTTAAAAACTAAACAGATACACCGCACATTTGAAGAACTATTAGATTCAGCTGTCTATGAATATAATTTCACAATTCATTCTGTAACAAAACAAGTCGGAAAGGCTACAGTCGAGCGCGCCCGACTGTGATATACCCGCTACAACTTTGCGTTTCTTTGTTGTTGTTTTTCGAACTCGTCTTATCGTTATCATCGATTTAAAAAGAAGAAAAAATTAAAAATAAGAACAGAATAAGAAACAAAAAAAAATGCATGCCTCTGAGAGGATTCGAACCGTGCATCTCAAAAAGCTTGTAATATGCACAGTTTGCTGCAACTATAACCACTCTGCCATTAGCACATTATTATTTCGACCGACAAAGTTGCATTATGAGACCATTCGGCTTGTCGTACAGGACAAAAACAAAACCCACTCACCTCTCTCTTCCCTTAAAATTTCTTTTAATCAAATTCATTCAATACTTAAAGTATTTTAAAAGCTTGAAAAAAGCAATATCCGAAAAAAAACACTTGCATTCATTCAGTAGGACTCGAACCCGTACCCTTTCGCTTCACAGACAACGACCACATCCACTCAGCCACTGCACCTCCTAAGCATCTGCTATAAAATTGCAATAATGATCAGTGCAAATAACTTTAGTACATAGAATTGAAAAAAAAAGTGCTTGCCGCCGGACTTGAACCTGCATATTTTGCATATCTAACATAACAAAACAGACAAAACACGTGGTCACATGGCACTACTATTTCTTTAATATCTTCCATATTTATAGTCCAATCTTACTGAAATTTTCACTAAACGTCCGCAATATGGTATACGTCTATAATTTTTATGACGTCTATAAAAAACGGTTACTGTATAGCTAATATTGCAGCTGTAGTCCATTTTTTTTTTCAATTTATAGGGGCGGGTGGAGGCGTGACATGATACGCGTTCAGTAATAACACATATTGTCACAAAATTTGGTAGCTCTAGCTCTTATAATAGCTGAGATCCAGGTGTTCACACGGACGGACAGACAGACAGACGGACAGACTGACAGACGGACAGACGGACATGGCTATATCGACTCGGCTGTTGATACTGATCAAGAATATATATACTTTATGGGGTCGGAGATGTCTCCTTCTGCTTGTTACATACATTTTCGGTTTGAACAAAGTTATAATACCCTTCTACTCAATGAGTAGCGGGTATAAAAAAGCCCTTTAGAATTATTTTTTGGCAGAAATATAACCATTGACCCAGAAAAATATGACGAAACCAGACAAAACAACATATGTTGAAAAACTGAAATCAAAACAGACAACCGACTTAAATAACCATAACAAAAAACGCAAAAAGATCAAGGATTATGAACCAGGACAGACAGTATTCATAAAACAAAACACAAGACTAGGTTCTAAACTGTCCCCACGGTATAAAAAGGAAATAGTAAAAGAAAATAGACATACAACTATCGTCACCGAAGCCGGACGAGTTGTTCACAAAAGTAACATCAAAAGCGACTAGAAATTTTTTTTAAAATGCTAAAAAGTCCGAAAAACTCCTAAAAATTAAACCTAAGTCCATTCAGTCTGAAAAAATTATTTAAATAAAACAATGAAATATATAAAAAATATATAAAAGTCCAATCACATTTACCAGCCGTCGCCCGACTAAGGGTATCAATCCGATCATGAAGGGATCGGCCCATACCCGCCAAAAAACTTGGTTGTTTAATAAAACAAAATTTTGTTTTCTTCTTTCATAGTTATTTTTTAATTTTAATATTACTGCCATTAGCATTGGCAAACATGGAAATCACTAATTACACCGACGCTCAAACCATCTCAGTACACAAATGATTAGGGAAACTACAAGTATCATCAACAAAACTTATCCATCTTATAGACTTAGAACAGCTTGAAACAGAACTGTACAAAATACGAGAACATAATATTAATGATTTAAAAACTAGCTACCTCTACCATACACTAACACATGAAATAGTTCAGGGATTTTCTGCATTAAGTACACTTACCTCCAAATATCGCAAAGTTCGATCAATCAATTGGATTGGTTCAGCTTGGAAATATGTGACTGGTAACCCAGATCATGACGACTTGGTTATGATCGAGAATAATTTAAATAGCCTTATAACAAACAATAATGATCAGGTCATAATTAACAAACAATTGCAAAGTAGAATCAATAATTTAACAACAATTTCAGATATGCTTACTAATACAATAAAAAGAGATAACACATTTAACAATGACATAACAACAAGTTTGCAAAATCAGGTCAGACTGATAAAAGAAGAAATTGTGAACATTAAATATGCAATTCAATGGGCAAAAATTAACATAATTAACACACTCCTTTTAAATGAATTTGAGATTAATGAAGTACACAAAATTTTTCAAAAAATAATGTAACCTTTTTATCAGTCGAAGAAATGCTAGAATTTGTCGATGTCTCGGTATTGCACAATAAAACAGCAATTATCTATATTATTAAAATACCAGAACTAGACCCCACTACTTATCAAGATATGTTAATAAAACCCGTCATTAAAAATAACTCCATTGTACACTTAGAGACGAACGAAATATTTGTGGCAGGAAATGAAATTATTAACGTACCTAAAAATTGTAAAGTATCTAATTACCTAAAAATATGTTAAAAAAGAAAACACTGTTAACTTAAGACAAACAAAATGTATTGCTAAGTTGATTGAGGGAAAGGAAGCGCTGTGTGACTTCAGTAACGCGGAACACGTCCAGGAAATAAAAAAGATCGATGGCAGCTTAATACTACTTAACAACTACACCGGCAACTTAATTCACAAGAACATAACCTACAATCTAAAAGGGACATATCTGGTCCATTTCTGGAACGATACTGTTCAAGTAAATAAAAACAATATAACAATAAAGAAAAAACTATACCAAAACCTGGAACACCAATAATCCAAATGTCACCCATCGAAATGGAGCGGTTCAAAATCTTATCACTAAAATCACTGGAGGCCCTTCACATTAAGAACACACAATACTTAAACAATATATTAACACACTCCACCATAAGTCGCATCGCAATCTTCTGCTTACTGGGCACTATCATACTTTTGGCAATAATTTCCAAAGTATGGTTTAGGCCAAGGGAAAAAATAACCGTGCAAATTCAACAAGAGCTCCCCACGCTTAATAATAATATAAAAACAAGTGGATAGGGCTACAGTCGAACGCCCGACAGTAAGATACCCTTCTCCCAATTTTTAAAATCCGTTACAAACGTGTAACAACACTCATAATTTCAAACAGAAATTTTGCACAAATACTTCCACTACATATAGCTTTCTCGCTCACACTCACACAGCGACGCACGTTAAGAGTGACGTCGACGTCGACGTCAACTGCTAAAGTAGCGCGCAGGCTGCTGCTCGTACATTTGTACTGAAAACGTTGACTTGAATAACTTCTGTGTTATTGGTCCGATTTGTAATTTGGAGAATATGTTCGTATGATATATAGCTTTATACATACCAAAGCAGAACTTTATAAGTTTAATAGTTTGCTACATAATCGTAAATTTATATGTTCAATACTTTGCTTAATAATCACAAATTACCGATTTGCGGGGGCGGTGGGCGTGGCACCAAACATTTGAAATAAACTTCACCTGCTTGGGAAATATAAGAACCTCCATGCCAAAATTTGGAGTCTCTAGCTCTTTTAATAGCTGAGATCCGTTGTCTCAAACAAACAGACGGACAGACAGACATGGCTCAATCGACTCGAATAGTGATCCTGAGTAAGAATATATATACTTTATTGGGTCTGCCACGCCTCCTTATGCCTGTTACATACATTTCAAAAAGTTAGTATACCCTTTTTTGACCATTTTCAATGGGTATAACAAACAATTTAAAACCAAAGCCAATACAACCAGAATTCAACAATATTCCATATTTCTAACGCCCACTTGAGGACAAGTAGGATTTTAAGGAGGGAGAGTTAACAACAATAAATATAAAACAATACAAACAGCTAACTAATCAATAAATAGTACTTAAAGCTAATAAACATAAAACAACATTTAACAAGAATTGCCTAAATAATAAATAACGAAATATTTAACAAGAATTGCAGTTCAATAAACTAAACATCCGCCTATCCAATAAGAACTGCAACATTGTATTACATTGTTCAGTTCAATAAACTAAACATCCTCCCAAAACGTCGCAATGCCATCAACAGCGTCCGCAGTTTGTCTTGCGTGAGCACTTTCGACCCTTGACGACAAATTGCTGACATTGAAGATCATGGCCGGTTCAATCCAGATCTGCAGAGCTCTGCCGCGTCGCTGCCTAACACCCACAGCTATATTAGGGTATTCTTAAGAATCTTCTGTTCAGTCACAATTTGGAGATGAATAAAACGACATCAAGATAAAGTTTCTGAGTTTTAATAAAACGGAAATTAATTTATATCAAAATTGAGCCGCTAAGTGCGGAGAACTATGATACATGGAAATTAAAAATGTGCGCAGTGCTCGTGAAAAACGATCTATGGCAATATGTAGATGGGACAAAACCATGTCCAGAAGATCCAACGCAGATAACGGAATGGAAAACATCCGACGAAAAAGCAGATATACTACTTTCTATTAGTACATCAGAATTAAGAATTATAGAGAACTGTGAAACATCAAATGAGTCTTGGTTGAAATTACAAGAAACATTTCAATCAAAGGGGCCTGTGCGGAAGGAAAACTTGTTAAAACATGTCGCTCTATCACGGATGAGTGAAGGAAGTGACGCATGGTTGCATATACATAATTTTTTCGATGCAGTAAAAAAACTTAAGGAAATAGGATTTACTAGCTATTCTCCTATTTTACAGTTTACCCGATTGGTATGATACGTTTCGTTGCGCCATGGAGTTACGCGACGATTTGCCAGAGCCTGAAATTCTAAGAATTAAAATTCTAGAAGAGTCGGAAGCGCGACAAACGAAAAGTGAACGCGGCAAGCAAAACGCGTTGTACGCGAATAACGGAAAATCCAAAGAACGGAATGACAAAACACACAAAGAAACAAGAAAGTGCTATGCGTGCGACAACGTTGGGCATATCGCGCGCAACTGCCAAAACAAACCAAAGAACAAAAACTTAAAAAGTGAAACAAAAAATCAAGAAAACGGTAAAAACCGAAACAAAAAGGAAATTTCAAATTTAACGTGTGATAATGCATTCTTTGCCGAAAATCAAAACGGAATGTGGTGTCTAGACAGTGGATTTAGCGCACACATGTGTTCGAACGCAAGTTTATTCGAAAGCGTTGCAGAAGTCGAAAAGACTCTGCATTTGGCAAACAATGAAACAACCAAAGTAAATGGTGTCGGTGACATGAAAATATAAATAAAAAAACGAAAAAACAATGATGTTACATTAAAAAACGTTTTATTAGTCTCTGATTTGAGACAAAACTTAATATTAGTATCAAAAATAACTGATAAAGGACATGAAGTTTATTTTCGAAAAAACCAAGCCGTAATTGTTAAGAACAACGGTGAGGAGTGGTTGGGCGCAAAAAGATACGGTTATTTATACTATATAAATATAGAACAATATTAATCGAACAAAATCGATTCCGAAAACTACAGTGATATCGATTTGTGGCATTATCGTATGGGACATCTAAATGAACACGACTCAAAAAGTATGTCTATAAAAGGTAAAGCGCAAATCGTGATAATAATATTGAAATCCATCAGGGTCATCTAAATTAAAACGTTTTTCATCAGTAAAGACAACTGAACGCCAATCGTTTAGTCGAGTGTCAGATTGGACAGTCCACGTCATGTATTTTTTGGCGAATTGAAGCCGCTTTTCCTTGCGTATTGCATTCAAAGGGGGCTTTTTTTTAATTTTTAGACGCTTCAGGTGTTCTGCATTTCTGATCGTACGCTGAACAGTTGAAAGGCTTGCTTTTACTGCAGCCAATTCCTTGATTTTAGCAGCAGATTTAGCCGAATTCGAAGCAATTCTAATGATTTGGCGTACTGCTTGTTTAGATAGTGCCTTTTTTTTCCTTTGAAGTTATTTCCATATGCCTCTGGATCCTTCAAATATCTGTCAACAGTTTTGGGGAGACGATTTATTTGATTGGCAATGTTCCGATTTGACAGTCCTTGCGAGTGAAAAAGGTCTACTTTTTGACGTTCCAATAAGCTCATAACTGCAGCTTTTCCCATTGCTTCTTCAAATATAGCTGGAAAACACTTTATTTGTTTATGTTATGATACTTTTTCAAAACAAAAGTTTACACTTGTCGTAATACGTAATACGAAGAAATTTAAGCTGCGTCTAATTCAATGACCAACCGAAAACACGTGTGATTGCCATAGACATTTCTAGAATCTTCGAATGTACAATTATATCATATCAACCAGCTGTGACAATTTTTTTTCGAGAAGATTCGAACTTTAATAAGAAAACCATTTTGGACAATTAGAACAAGCATGATAATAAATAACCGATTTTGTTTTAAAAAAACCTAAGACCAGCAGTGTATTTGAAGAATGTGAAATGGCTTTCATAGCAACAGATGATCCAACAACATACCAAGAAGCGGAAAGTTTCGAGGATGCTGCAGATTGGATGGCAGCCATTGAAGATGAGTTCATGGCACAAGTTTTGAACAATGCATGGAAAATTGTTGAAAGACCAAATGACAGAAAAATAATTGGCAACAGAATGGTATATCGCACAAAAGAAAATAACACTTCAACAGGCAAGAAAAAGGCGCGTTTAGTAGCAAAAGGCTACGCGCAAAGACCAGGAGAAGACTATCATGAATCCTTATCACCAGTCGTTCGAATTACTTCGATACGATTGCTAGCTGCTTTAGCGGCAGAGTACGATATGGAGATACACCATATGGATGTAGTTACAGCCTATCTAAATGGATAATTAAAAGAGGGTGTCTACATGAGCATACCAGAAGGATTTGAAGAATTCATGAAAAAATTGGAATTAGGCGCCAAAATTGGGACCAATCACGCGGTTGCAGATAATAAGTACAAACAAATAGCTAAAAGATGGCGGAGAAATATTAAGCAAATGCAGAATCCAGTTTGTATGATAATGAAGGCTCTTTACGGACTTCGACAGAGTGGGTTAAGATGGTACGAGAAGGTAACTGCTAAACTACAAGAGATCGGATTGCAACCTACTGAGCAAGACCCATGCCTATTCTTTAGACGTCAAGAAGGAAGACTTCTACTTGTCACGATCTACGTAGATAACTTGTTGATAGCTTCAAACCATCCCGAATGGCTGAAGGAGATAAAAACACATCTCAGCGAGACCTTTATGATGAAAAACATCGGACCAGTGAAAACATGCTTGGGCATTGAATTTAAACAAAATTTGCAGATACATCAGATCTTCATTTTGCAGGCAAAATACATAGATAACATTCTTAGGCGATTTGGAATGACGGAGTGCAAGCCAGCACTAACTCCCATTGAGGCAAATTCGATATTGCAGCGTCCTGAAGACGCAGATGAAGGAAAAATAAATAAGTATCCATATCAAAACTTAATAGGTGCACTAATGTTTCTTTCAGTAACCACTAGACCAGACATTACGTATGCTGTGAACTTCATGAGTCAATTCAACGCAAAGTACACTGTTGAACACTGGAAGGCAGCAAAACGTATTCTTCGATACCTAAACGGTACACGAGATCAAGGTCTCCTGTATCAGCGAACAGGAAATGAGAAGTATGGAGTTGTTGACGCTGACTGGGGTATAAACTTATCAGACCGGCGTTCATACTCTGGGCAGGCATTTATACTAGCAGGTGCCGCTATAAGCTGGGAGGCGCGTAAGCAGCGAACGGTTGCTTTATCAAGTACTGAATCAGAGTTTCTGGCTTTATCAGAAGCAGTTAAGGAGGCTTTATACTTGAAGGCCTTCTAATCAAAATTGGGCAACGATGCGAGAAGGTGCAGTTATACAATGATAACCAGAGCGCACAAAAATTGGTGAAAGGTTTTGGCTTTCATCCACGAACGAATCACATCGATGTACTGAATGGTGACATTGAAGTCGACTACATGCAAACGGAAAAGATGCCAGCAGATGTTCTGACGAAAGGCTCAAGCAGTGCCAAACATTTTGGATGTATTTCGTCATTGGGCGCCACATGTATTTAAATTCTGAATTGTATTGCTACTTTGAGAGGGCGTGTTTGAATTTGTAACGTCATAACAAAGCAGCAAATCTGGGCACACTAGAATATAACAAGAGTGGAAACGCTTAGTTTTAAGTACATACATATGAAGAGTTTAGAGTCAACCGCTGCGATGAATAGACGCGCACATTTTATATCGTGAATAAAATTAAACTTTCTTATTTACTCCCTTAACTGACTTTTGCATTCTCTTGTTGGACATATGTAAATTAACATTAGTTAACAGCATCCGCTCACCAGGCACCAAAATCCGCCTAGCTTGCGTTTCGAGTTCCTCGAATCGGTGCAGCTAATATCTTGCACAAGGCGCATGGTCAGCGAAACGTGCCGGCGACACCGTGGGAAATGCAGAGTCAACAATGTTGCGCGTTTCGATCGCCGCGACTTTAGGGTTTAGCTCTTAAGTTGAAATTGTACTTCTGTTCAGTCTTACATCCTAACTCATAATCAACGGACGCGTTCGGTCCGTAATAAATATTGTAAAACAATTCTAGCGTTTTACTCCCCGATTCGGTGCGTGGGCAAGTCCATGCCGCACAATCTCTGTTAGGACCCGAATCTCTAGTGCACCCGTTGTTGCCCCGTTGAGGCAACGCGACTACGGACAATAATTGTGTGAAGTGATCCTAGCGTGGGCGCATACCTGCCGCGCGACAAAGGATCTTGTTCGGAAGTGCACCACCCATCACGGACTGCTTGCCGTGTTTGATGTTCCACTCCTGACGCCCCCGTCAAATGGAAGGAACCACCGAGGGAATTGTTGGCATCCGACGACACTACCGTCGCGGGACTGAGTGTGGGCGCATACTTGCCACATTCAGGCTTCTCTTCTCTCAAGCTGCCTGCAGTCTCCCTGCCGCAGCCTAACGTCTTATAATAACTTGTATGCGAACTCTGATGCGGACGAATAGTCCAACAATAATCTACAAAGTATTGTACACATTGAAAAGGTCTACAAAAAAGTCCGTGATGGTATATGTCTGTCTCTTATGGATTATAACCCACAATAAATATTTTTGTCATTACTTTTTACGACAAATAATGGCTAATTTCGAAGCGATTTTAACCAATACAGCATTAATTTTTAACCTATTAAATACCTTGAATATATTGTTCATTTAATATATGCTACATGGCCCTACTATGTAGTGAAGTACTTTTAATTTAATTTAAATCGTTGTTTAAGTTATTCAACGACTTCCGTCTTTTTTCGTCAACGACTTCTGTGTGTTGTCTACGCGATCTTCTTCTTCTTACTCAAACCAAAAAAGGCCATTCCAAGGGAACAATCAAATAAAAACTATCGGTGGGTTAACGATGTTGCATCGCGAAGGGTACGCTGTTACAATGATACTACCCCAATTTTACAGAGCTGACAAATTTTTATACCCGCTACTCATAGAGTAGAAGGGTATTATAACTTTGTTCAAACCGAAAATGTATGTAACAGGCAGAAGGAGGCATCTCCGACCCCATAAAGTATTCTTAATCAGTATCAACAGCCGAGTCGATATAGCCATGTCCGTCTGTCCGTCTGTCTGTCCGTCCGTCCGTGTGAACACCTGGATCTCAGCTATTATAAGAGCTAGAGCTACCAAATTTTGTTACAATATGTGCTATTACTGCACGCTTATCAAATTTATTTTAGATTTTTGCCACGCCTCCACCCGCCCCTATAAATTGAAAAAAATGGACTACAGCTGCAATATTAGCTCTACAGTAACAGTTTTTTATATACGTTATAAATACCATCTTGCGGACGTTTCAGTAAGATTGGACTATAAACATGGAAGATATTAAAGAAATAGTAGTGCCATGTGACCACGTGTTTTGTCTGTTTTATTAGGTTAGATATGCAAAATATGCAGGTTCAACTCCGGCGGCAAGCACTTTTTTTTTCAATTATATGTACTAAAGTTATTTGCACTGATCATTATTGCAATTTTATAGCAGGTGCAAAAAAGATGCAGTGGCTGAGTGGATGTGGTCGTTGTCTGTGAAGCGTAAGGGTACGGGTTTGAATCCCACTCGGTCCGGTCCGAGTTTTCTGAAATCTCCTTTTTTTCAAGCATTTAAAATATTTTAAGTTTAGTATTAAATGCATTTGATTAAAAAGAATTTTATGGGAAGTGAGCGAGTTGATATTAGTTTTTGTCCTGTACAACAAGCTGAATGGTCTCATAATGCAATTTTGGTCCAAAAAATAATGTGCTAATAGCGCAGTGGTTATAGTTGCAGCAAACTATGCATATTACAAGCTTTTTGAGATCCACGGTTCGAATCCCCTGAGGGGCATAAATTTTTTTGTTTTTTCTTCTGTTGTTATTTTTATTTTTTTTTTTTAGCAATATGCTACATCTTCTTTTAAAATCGATGATAATGATAAGGCGAGTTAGAAAAACAAATTTGACTGGGAGATGTGTTTTTTCGCAAAGTTGTAGCGGGTATACCACAGTCGGGCGCGCGCGGGCCGCTATGTTTGAATATACAACGTTCACAGTTTTAGTTGGTGTATTTAGTATCAGCATTGCACCCGTGCGATGCCGGGGCAGGTCGCTAGTTATATATAAAAACCTCCATACCAAATTTGGTGTCTCTAGCTTTTTTAATAGCTGAGATCTGTTGTCTAAAACAGACAGACAGACGGACAGCCGGACAGACAGACGGATATGGCTCAATCGACTCGGCTAGTGATCCTGAGCAAGAATATACACTTTATGGGGTCTGCCACGCCTCCTTATGCCTGTTACATACATTTGCACAAAGTTAGTATACCCTTTTTTGACCATTTTCAATGGTCGAAGGGTATAAAAAGACAGAAAAATACCTGCGCAGGTGAGAAATTGCATGAACCACATTAGAAAGCAGAAAATAAAGAAATGCCCAATATCTGTCAGATAATCAATAACATTGATGTCAAGAAATATATAAAATAGACAAACATAAGTGTTTGTTAAAAAAAAACCAAAAATACTATAATACACGTTTCGACATGACTAACTTTTATTCTAATGAAAAAATCGATTTTGATCAGTTTTTTCAAAGGCTTAATAAAGAAGCAAGAATAAATAGGTGACTAAGATAGATAAAGATGATAAGGTTCAAATAGAAGCAATACTGTCAAAATATCACGACGATCGACGGATCGGCGGGAGGAGGCCATTCAGGAATTTCTAGAATCCTGAAGAAAATAAAAAAC
Organism: Zaprionus tsacasi; assembly: GCA_018904105.1. Taxonomy (NCBI): domain Eukaryota; kingdom Metazoa; phylum Arthropoda; class Insecta; order Diptera; family Drosophilidae; genus Zaprionus; species Zaprionus tsacasi. Next base: position 841,551 of record JAEIFR010000176.1, on the reverse strand, counting down.
TTCTATTGCTGGCCACAAACGACAAAGGCAATAAGTAAATATGTTAAGACATATTTAAAATGCCAACAAGCTAAAACGTTGAAACACACGAAAATGCCAATGACTATAACTGAAACGCCAGCAACAGCATTTGATATAGTTTTGATAGATACCAATGCATTGGTCCACTTCCAAGTTCAGAAGATGGAAATGAGTATGCTGTCACTATCATATGTGATTTAACTAAGTATTTGGTTACGGTACCCATACCAAACAAAAGTGCAAAATCAGTTGCTAAGGGTATATTTGAAAATTGTATTCTAAAGTACGGTGCAATGAAAACAATCATTACGGACATGGGAACAGAGTATTAAAATCAAATAATAGATTTCGATATCGGTAGTACATGGCTGAGCAAAGAGTATTAAATATACAGAGATTGCATGACGCCGTTCGTGTCTCCGAACAAACGAGAAGTTAGTGGTACACGTTGGGGACCTCTCGGTTAGCAATTAGAATAGCTTTCGCGGGATATTTTTGAGAGACGGAAAATGGAAAATTTTGTTTGTTTGTTTGTTTAGAAAAGAGACTCAGAAGAAAAGCAAAGATATATCCCAAAGCGAAGTAGCGGAGAAACAGTTGGTGCCCGCAAAAACTCCGCTCAGGCCTCATAATATCCACGTTCGCGGGAGGTGAGGGGTACCGCAATCTCTGTTTAACACTCTTTGGGCTGGGTGGGTGAAGAAGGAGAGCATTACATCTAGCTCTCCGACTAGATCGTTCGTTAGGGGCAGTCCGTCCGTTTATTTTGACCTTCCCTCATCTTGCCATTTCCCCTTCTAGTAGTTCTATAACCTGTCGATATTTTCGCGAAACATCGATAACCGAAACTGCACACAAAACCCCGCCCATTTTCCCTGAGCATAGTCGGCTGTAACTTAGACAGGGTGTGCAGGAGACGTTACTGGACTTCGGTCGTTACAAATGGGTAGCATCAGTTCAGAAGGAAATTGATGCTCTCGAAGCTAATCAGACATGGATACTACGGGATTTACCAGAAGGTATGAAGGCCATTGGTAGTAAATAGGTTTTTGGCATCAAAGGCGATAAGGATGGCAACGTAATGCGATTTACATCGAAGTTGGTCGCTAAAGGATGTGCACAACAATACGGTATCGCTTTTTATGAAACGTTTTCACCAGTTGTCATATATTCTTCGGTTAGACTTGTTAAAGCACAGGCTGTAAAGCATTTTTACGTGAGATGGATGCATCGACAGCTTATTTAAATATGAAATAGGGAACAAGAAGATGATTTTTATACAAGGCAACCCGACGGATTTGTTGCATACTGCGAGACTAATGGGTTCATTTTGAGCATCGATAAGCATTTATCGATGAACACAGCTGCCCTGGTACGAAAACATTAGCTGGCAAAATAAGCAGTGCGAGCCAAGCGTGACCAGCAACAAATGGTGGCGTGCGGAGGAACCTTCTGCGTTAACAGCCAGATCGGTCGCCGAGCCAAGGCTCTTGTTTTGAGCAAGCACCGTTGGAGCCGTCGGAAGATGCCCGAATGCCAACTTATATGACCGCCAACATCTTTTCCAAGGGTGATCGAGGTGAGGGTGAACGAGGCGACCCACCGGTGCAGTAAAGCTGCTACAGAAAATTTCAAAGTGTGTGATGTTTGTAGTTAATATTTCTATACCCTTCGACCATTCAAAATGGTCAAAAAGGGTATACTAAATTTGTGCAAAATGTATGTAACAGGCATAAGGAGGCGTGGCAGACCCCAAAAAGTATATATATTCTTGCTCAGGATCATTAGCCGAGTCGTTTGAGACATGCCCGTCAGTCTGTCCGTCTGTATGAGACAATAGATCTCAGCTATTAGAAAAGCTAGATACACCATATTTGGTATGGAGGCTCGTGTATATAATAGGCAGATCAAGTTTATTTCAAATGTTTGATGACACGCTGACCGCCCCCGCAAATCAGTAATATGTGATTAGTAAGCAAAGTATTGAAGTCATAACATTCTGCATTGGTATACATAAAGCTTAATGCCAAATGAATATTCTCCAAATTACAATCCGACCGTACGTACGAGGGTCGTTTGATAAGTCCGTGACTTTTTGAATAAAATATATTTTTTTCGTCAAAGAAGCGTTTTATTTCTCAACATAATCTCCTTTTAGCTCTATACATTTAGTCCAGCGTTTTTCCAATTTTTTTATTCCTTCCAAATAATAGGTTTTCTCAAGGCCCTCAAAATAGTCGTTTGTTTCTGTGATGACCTCTTCATTTGACCCGAATCTCTTACCGCCGAGCCATTTCTTCATGTTTGGAAACAAAAAATAGTCACAGGGGGCTAAATCTGGAGAATATGCTGGATGGGGTAGCAGTTCGTAGCCCAATTTATGAAATTTTGCCATGCTGACTACACACGTGTGCACCCGTGCATTGTCCTGATGGAACAGCACTTTTTTTTTCGCCAAATGCGGTCGTTTCTGCTTCAAATCAATATCGAATCTGTCCAAAAGCTCTGAATAATATTCGCCGGTGATCGTTTTACCCTTTTTACCCAATCGCGGCACCCATCGCGCGGAAAGCTTTTTCATGTCCAAATATTCATGTAAAATGTGATGTACCCGTTCAGTTGAGATGCCTACAGCCTCAGCTACCTCACGCACTTTCATTCTCCGATCATCCAATATCATTCCATGGATTTTGTCGACGATTTCTGGCATGACGACCTCTTTTGGGCGACCTGAACGTTCGGCATCACTTGTACTGGTACGACCACAACGGAACTCAGTAAACCATTTCTTAACCATTGAAATTGATGGTGCAGAGTCCCCATAATATTTATCAAGTCTTTCCTTGGTTTCGGTGATGGATTTTTTACGCAAAAAATAATGCTTAATTAGCACACGAAATTCACTTTTTTCCATTTTCGTTAAAATTCACGAGATCGTCTGCTTTCAATGCCTATAAAACGCAAACCAAAAAACGCAGCTTTCTCAAAATTTTACAGTCAGCTGTTAATCGATAACTGCTGACAGGAGCAGTGTTGTATTTAGAGCAGGTGCGCGGCAAATACAAAAAGTCACGGACTTATCAAACGACCCTCGTATAACACAGAAGTTATTCAAGTCAACGTTCACAGTACAAATGTATGAGCAGCAGTCTGCGCGCTGCATTAAGCAGTTGAGGTTGACATCGACGTTGCGTCGTGTCGCTTAACTCTTTATACATTAAGTAGAAGTATATGTGCAGTTTGAAATGATGAGTGATGGAAGAAGGGTATCTTACTGTTCGACTGTAGCCTTACCGACTTGATAATTTTTTATTATTTAATTAAAGTAATTCTTAGATATAAACATTGAAATTACAAATAATTATACATTTTTTGTTTACACACACACATACACACAAGTATTACAAATTAAAGTAAAAGTAAATTAAAGGTACATTTTGGGTTGCACGTTACCCCACCGATGGAGAGGATGCAGTCTGTCCGCAGATGTCGATGGGAAACAAGGGACTCCTACGGACGCCCAGCAGAATCGTCAAAATCCGAAGTCAGATGGACGACGATCCAGTCGACGGCAAGACCTTGTTGAACAGCAGTAGGCATACTTGAAACAAATTTGGACAGCGTGATTAAGTCGGTAGCTGTTGCACAAGCGGCGAATACATGCCGTAAGTTTTACGAGACCGAACTAGCACAATCACTGAAGGATCAAATGCGCTCAACGAGGTTCTTAGGCCGCTGAGCGCCGCATCTGGATCAGTCGCAGGGTCGAACGAGCAAAGACGGCAAATGGACGCGCCCAGCAGGCCCACTGAAGAGGCGCAATTCGTCCACGGAGCAATTCCGAAGGGCAGCGCGTGCCGAGATCTTCGGGCGCCGATGCCGCCACCGCGCTTCCGTCCAGAAATGCCGAAAATAAGAAGCAGCATTCCGGAACTGTGGCCAAGGGATGCGGATAGACGCCGGTGACCACAGTATAATGGTCCGATGGATGACCATGCGGAAACAGACTATGTTAATGTGATGAATCCGACCCCAAACACCAGGGTCGAGCGGTGGGGCGTGTCCTTTGACGCCGAGGACCGCTACAACTCCGTAAAGGATTTCATATTCCGGCTCGAGTTCCTTTAGAGGCAGTTCCGATCTCCATGGTCGGAGATTCTTCGTGCGTTCCATGTGCTCCTTACCGGGAGAGCGACTGAGTGGTACTGGGTGTATGTACACTACTCGAATGTCACCAGCTGGATGCAACTGCGTCAGGCGCTGCAGGACCGTTTCCGCAGCCACCAGAACTCCTGCAACGGGAACAGCAGGCAGGAGAAAGCGTCGAGGAATATGTCCACCAGATGAGTAGACTGGCGTCGAGACTCAACAAATCCATAGCGGAGAGACACCTGGTGAAAGTAATAAAAAAGGGTCTCAAGGAGAGTGTCGCACGTTTTGTCTACGCAATGGACATATTTACCGTGGATGAGCTGCGGGAAGAGGAAGCAGAAGTGGAGCGCAGTTTCGGGCGTCGAGGGCTGACAACATACGTCCAACAGCAAACGCTATCCGACCCCTTCTGGCCTCGCGTCCACATGGTGGCATTGCCACATGACGCTTTTGAAGAGACACCAGTTCGAACTGTGGAAGAGCTGCGCGTACCGAAGGCCCCAGATAAGATGGTGTGCTGCAACTGCGGTACGACTGGACACTTGTTTCGCGCAGTGTCTAAAAGAAGCAGGACGCAGGAGGGTTAAAAAGTCAAATTTCTGCTTCAAGACCATAAAATACCTGGGATTTGTGAAAATGGATCCGGGCAGAGTGGGGGCCATCAAATGTATCCCGAACCTAAGAACAATCAAGGAAGTGACGGCTCTTCTGGCAATTGCTGGATGGCACCGTCGTTTCATCCGGAACTTTGCGTCGCTTGCAGCTCCATTGACTGAATGTCTGAAAAAGACGAATAAAAAGTTTGTGTTTAGTGTTGAGGCAGTAATGGCCATGCAAGATCTCATGGAAGCACTCACCACAGTTCCAGTGTTGGTACATGCCGACTTCCAGAGGCATTACACCGTGACGGAGAAAGAGTGCTTGGCAGCGATCATGGCTATTAGGAAATTCAGACCGTATATGGAATGCCTTTTACCTGCATAACCGATCACGCTTGTCTGAAGTGGCTAATGACAATGAGGGATCTTTCGGGCAGGCTGGTCACTACAGCTGCAAGGCTATAATTTCGCGATAGAGCATCGCAAGGGGTCTGATAACGTGGTAACAGATATGCTTTCACGCAGCGCGGAAGAGGTTTAAATGGATCCTACCAATCTGATAGGTTTCGACCACCGCGTTTGGTGCGGACGAGTACCAAGAATTGGTAAGAGAGTCCGAGCTGAATTAGCGGTGCCTGCCAGACCTGAAGACGGAGAGGCTATTCCAGAAAATATATATAGATTTCCTAGGGAAGTATCCAAGGTCGAGGAGAAGACACGCCTACATTTTTATCGTGGTGGACCATTTTTCAAATTACACCTTCCTTAAGGCGACGCGAGAGGCATCAGCGGCATCCGTCATGGAATTCCTGGTACATGAAGTATTCTTTAAGTTCAGAGTACCAGTTGTTATCCACTCGGATAACGTAAAGCAATTCGCCTCCAAGACCTTCGAAGAAATGATTGCTGATTTTGGAATTAAGCATGTAAGGACACCAGTATACTCACCATCGAGCAATGCAGCGAAAAGGGTGAACCGCAGCGTGTTGGCTGCAATCCGCAGCTACCTGAAGGAGGACCATCGGGAGTGGGATGCACATTTGCCTTAAATTGAAGTTGCGATTCGTAATTCCATCCATTCGGCGACAAGAGAGACGCCGTTCTTCACACTCTTTGGCTATCACTTTTACTTGAACGGCAAATGTTACCGTTTGGCGCGTAAATTGTAATGTATAGTTGACCACAAAATGGACGGCATGACCCATGGGGATAAGCTCACGTTCATACGATCCCGGGTCCAAACAACTCGATGCAGCGTACGAGGTGAGGAAATTATGGTACGACCAGAGATCGAGAGTATTCCACGCCAAGCCCGGCCATGAAATTTACCAGCAGAACTTCGTTCTCAGTTATTTCTCGAGAAGCTTTAACGCGAAGTTTGCGAGAAAGTTCTTGCGGGCACGAGTGGAAGACGGGCCTGAACGAATGTAACTGCAAGGGACGAACCAACGGATTAGATCGGGCACTAGGTGGCGGAAGATGAGCACATAACTAACCGGAACGGCAACTTTCGATGGAGTCTAATGGAGATCGTTGGCCCCGCGTTGGAAGCCTGTTGGACTGCTTCGGAGGAGTAGGCTGCGTATACGATCGAATGCACCAATCATTTTGCCGCTCTGCGGAATTGACCGCGCCGCTCGAATGCATTCTGCGAGACTACTGTGTTCATTTTGAGCTTCGATAGGTATGTATCGATGAACACAGCTGCCCTGGTACGAAAACATCGACTGGCGGAACAAGCAGTGCGAGCCAAGCGTGACCTTGGATCAGCACCATCTGGTGGCGGGTGGAGGAACCTTATACGTTAACAGCCAGATCGGTCGCCGACGCAAGGCTCCCGTTTTGAGCAACCGCCGTTTGAGCCGTCGGCAGATGCCCGAATGCCAACTAATATGACCACCAACATCGTTTCTAAGGGCGATCAACGAACAGTTTGTTCGAGTCGACCCACCGGTGCAGTAAGGCTGCTAAAGAAAATTTCAAAGTGTGTGATGTTTGTAGTTAATATTTCTTTTATTTACATTAAATTAAATATATCTTGTGTGTGCGTGCGCAAGCCTCAACCCGACAACTGGACCGAAAATTGGACCAGCAATTCCTGATAGATTCTGTCCCTTCACTGCGACCGCTTTTCCAAACATCTGGCCTGGCCGCGATACATATTTCTTACCAGCCACAGGCAAATCCCGTCCTGCCTGTAGCTGGCCTAAATTTCCCGGGCGAGAGCGCCGGTTGCTGCCTTGACGGCGCGCTAACGCCTAAGCAGCGTATAATTTGAATTTTGCTGCTTAGGGGAAATGGGGCGGCCTTAGTAGGCCAGGACGGACTCCGCGATTTTGGGTGATGCTCAGAAACTCCTGAACAGGAGCATCACATGGTTGGTGCGCGGTGACGTGGCAGTCACCAATGGCCGTTGTTGTGTGTTGTTTGTCAAACGTAGAGTATTTGTATCAGCAAATAAACGAAACAAATGTGAAAATATGTGCAAAATCTGTTTTTACTGTTTGGTTTGTTTACCTTTTTATACCCTTCAACCATTGAAAATGGTCAAAAAAGGGTATACTTAATTTGTGCAAATGTATGTAAAAGGCATAAGGAGGCGTGGCAGACCCCATAAAGTATATATATATTCTTTCTCAGGATCACTAGCCGAGTCGATTGAGCCATGTCCGTCTGTCTGTCCGTCTATCTGTCTGTCTGTCTGTCTGTCTGTCTGTCTGTCCGTCTGTCCGTCTGTCCGTCTGTCCGTCTGTCCGTCTGTCTGTCTGTCTGTCTGTCTGTCTGTATGAGACAACAGATCTCAGTTATTAAAAAAGCTAGAGACACCAAATTTGGTATGGAGGTTCCTATATATAATAGACAGATCAAGTTTATATCAAATGTTTGATGCCACGCCCACCGCCCCCGAGAATCGGTAATTTGTGATTTTTAAGCTAAGTATTCAAGTCATAACGTTCTGCTTTGGAATACATAAAGCTTAATGCCATATGAATATATCATCCAAATTACAATCCGATGGGATCAATAACACAGAAATTATTCAAGTCAACGTTCTCAGTACAAATGTACGAGCAGCAGCCGGCCCGCTGCTTTAAGCAGTTGACGTCGACGTCGACGTTGCGTCGTATGATTTTACTCTTTACGCGCGTCGCTGTGTGAGTGCGAGCGAGTAAGCTATATGTAGAGAAGTTTTTGTGCAGAATTACTGTTTGAAATTATGAGTGTAGTTACACTTTTGTAACAGATTGTAAATTGGGAGAAGGGTATCTTACTGTCGAGCGCTCGACTGTAGCCATATCCACTTGTTTAGACTAAAGAAGTCAGTTTACGGACGTAAACATAGCGGTAGAGAGTGGAACGCCAAGCTCAAAGCAGTCTTCCGAAATCTATATTTTGCTCCCGTAATGACTAAGACGGTTAATACCGTATTGCAGAATATGTCGACGATCTCCTTAATGCAAGCTCATGTAAAAATGATTTAATTGGCATAAAACATACAACTGCCAACAAGATTAAAGTAGTAGATAGCGGAGAGCTTAATCATTTCTTGGGTATCGAAGTTAAACGAGAAGGTGAAACTGGAGCCTTATCCATAGTTCACAAGAAATATATCGAAAATATGCTACACACCAGGGGCATGACAGATTGCAAATCTGGAGCAACTCTTTAGCGCTATGGGGAATTTGACCGGTTTTTTTTTTACATCTATATATATATTTTTGAAGAATGCAAATTTACAGTATTTTAGTATTTATGTATTGGAAATGCATTGATGTGGATGTATTGGAAATACTATTAAATGTTAACTTAACAGTGCACTGTTGATATAACAGCTGTTGAAATCAGCTTTTGCAAGCAAACTCAACGTGGTTGCATTCAGGGCAATATTAAATAAGATTTGGATATTCTATCTTCAGGCTTCTATTGTGTGTTTCTATTAATATTTCTGCGTGTACTTTTAACAATTTGTACATTTAGCAAGTGTAGTTTTTTAAAAGAAATTTAAACTTTGAGAATTGCTGAAAAAGTTTGTTAAAATTGTATCAGTAAGTGTTTAAATCCCAGTTGTAGAGTGTTCAATTCCAAATTTAGGTCACCGTATCTTAATGTGCACTACATAACTGCAACATGCATGCATACACAACAAGCCACTCAAAAATGAATGAGTTTTTTTGCCACTTGATCTTCATTTCGCACAGGCCGCAGCTCGCACAAGCCGCAGATCACTCAAGCCGTAGCAAGGCAAGTGAGGCTCAGCAAAAGACAAGTGAGGCAAGTAAGGCTCGGCAAACAGATAAGTGAGGCTTGCCCAAAGGCTCGGTAGAAGTTAGATAGAGACAGCAGCACAACGGTCGGGTCAAATTGGTTCGAAAACGTTCGGTTTCCCCTTTCATCTAGCGCGTGCCCCGCCTATTTTGTAAGGGGTATCGCCCCCATAAGTGCTCAATGGGATAAAGGTCCGGTGAATAAACAGGCCACTCCATTACATCAATTTGTGTATCTTCAAATCTTCATTGCAATGCGTGAGGTACTATATGTTAAGGATCGTTATCCTGCATGAATTCTTTGAAAGAATTTCCTCTTCGGCAAATGGTCGCATCACGGTCTCTACTATGTGGACGTAATGTGGAGCACACATTTTTTTTCTATATCCAGAATCTTCATCATGTTCCCACCTCCAAATTGTTTACACCCTTCGACCATTGAAAATGGTCAAAAAAGGGTATACTAACTTTGTGCAAATATGTGTAACAGGCATAAGGAGGCATGGCAGACCCCATTAAGTATATGTCGCAGCGCCACTCCTGGAATTCTGGGAATCGTTTCTATGATTTCACATGATGATGAAATTGTAGCAATGTGGTGAAATTCTATGATTTCACATTCTGATGAAATTTTAGCATTGCACTATGGGCGATTTATCGATTTTGGCGGCATAAAGTCTAAAAATAAAGCTAGAGACATAAATTTTTTTTTAAAATGTTCGTTATATTTAACTCTAATTTCGGAATTTTTTTTTCGACATTTGGGTCACCTCTTTTTTCCGCATATGTGTAGGCCGCCACTAATTTGTGCATTTATTTAAGAGCAAATTATAAATATTCAACTAAAATTGAAACAAAATGAAAAGCTTTATTTTATTATACTTAGACATAATATTCAATAAAAAAGATAACATATTTTTATTCATATATGTAGTTATATTATTACAAACTTTAAAAATAAGCAGTTAAAAATCGCTTGCTGTTGGTAATCACAACAACAACTACAAGTGCATTTTTTTAGGATATACATGAATCATTCTGCCAAATTTGGCGTCTCTAGCTTTCTTAATAGCTGAGAACCGTTGTCTCATACAGACGGACAGACGTACAGACGGACAGACAGACAGACGGACAGACAGACTTGGCTAGATCGACTCGGCTAGTGATCCTGAGTAAGAATATATATAGTTTATGGGGTCGCAGACGTCTCCTTCTGCCTGTTACGCACATTCCGACAAACCTAATAGACCATGTATTTTTTTAAAATCCATGGCCTAAAATGGATAAGACTCCCCTATTGCCGACATCAGAAGTGGGATGGCCTTCGCAACAAGAGCTCAGCTCTGATCAGTATATGGATGCGTTGGAAGCACATAATCGTAACCTCATGGAAATAATAAAAACCATGCACGCATCGAGAGCACCGGCGTTAGATGCACTTCACACTGTTAAAATTCTGCGCTGACAGCGCTGGAGTGGATCCATCTGCATGGTGCACCACGGTGGATTTAATCTTTGTAGATAAAGCGCTTGTAGGCAGTGCGCTCGTAATAGCGTTGAGCAAAGCGCTAGAAGGCAGTGCATCGCAATGGCTGTCACAAATATGCTTCGCTGGCATCACATAGCCGCAGTTTAAGGAAAACTTCATACAGCCATTTGTAGGGATTGAGACGACGGCTGCCATTCTCATGAACGTTTTGAATGGACGTCCAAAACCTAGAGAGAGCTTTGCCTAGTATGGAAGTCGCATGGTAACCTTGTTGCTGTCTAAGTGGATGGCCAAGGACTTGGAGGAGATTGCGGTATCGGTAGCGTTTGTTGCGTTGGGTGTTTACGACAAATGTGGCTACGCGCAATGAGCTTCAACAACAGTTGCAAGCAAACGCCTTAAAGAAATTTAACAACGAAGATTATTCTGCCCCAGAAAAGAAGAAGTTAAGAATGTAGTCGCAGGCCAAGTGCCATTTTTGTGAGAATGTTGGCCACAAATTCGCCGAATGCCGCGCTCGAAAGGAAAGTACATCAAACACAAAAGGAAGTAGCTACAGCGGAAACAACGCGCCTGGGTCAAAAGATCGTTCGAACATAAAATGTTTTAAATGCGACGAAATGGGACATGTGGCTTCTGTATGTCCCAAAGGCAACAACAAATACATCGAAAAGCGAGTTGACATATGCAAATTAAGTAACAAATTAGCTGGCAAGAGAATTAATAATCTAGTTATTTTAAGAGGAATTTGTGACAATATAGTTAAGAGTCATATGCAAATACTATCAACAGTCCAAATGTCTCAATTTAATTTAGAAATTTTGTTTCATGTTGTAGTGGATAACTATTTAAAGCACGACATAATGATTGGTCATGACAGATTAAAGCTTGGTTTCGGTGTATTAATAGAATCTGATAAATTTAGTATTTACAAATCCGAAATTAGGCCGGCACAAATCCTCAGACTGAACCCTCCGCGAGGGTGCCGGCTGGGCAATGAATGGGCTGTGTATTGACTCAAACATCAGAGTCTGACTCTGATGTTTGAGTCAATACACAGCCCATTGTCTTGATGCTCTGGCCAATACACGGCTGTACTAGTGGGAGCAGGCCAAGACAGTTGTACAACTACTGCCTCAACGTCCAAGAATGCCAAGATGTGGCGCGGTACCAGAGTCCATGCAGACTTGGACAGTGACCCTCAAGGCATTGAAATAAGTGCTGAGGCGGAAGAAAGGCAGCGGTCTGAAGACCACGACAAGGCGGATGTGCCCGTGACCAAACGGCCGCGCCAAAGAGTAGAGAAAACTTCCAAAAAGCCACTGCCGAAAAGGGAGACGGCGAGCGATGTGGCGCGTCGACACTTAGTCGTCGCGCTTATCGACCGCAGTAACCCCCAAGGCAAAATAACACCCGAAAAATGGAAGATGGTGGAGCTGAGGCTGTTGGACGCCCTATTTAAAAGAATGGAGGAGCCAGACCCCAAATGGGGTCAAGATATTGAGCTGCAAGAATGACCTCACCCTGAAGTGGGTCACCGAAACTGTTGGCAAGATGGACGCCCCATGGGAAGGTGCTAAGCTGGAGGTAGTTGACAGAACTAGCATTCCGTCAGTACCAAAAGCGAAGGTACTCTTCCCTAGGGTCGTACCAAAGGAACAGGCGCTCAGACTACTCCAATGGCAGAATCCGGACGTGCCTACCGCTGACTGGATGGTACTACACGTTGGCAAGCCGGAAGGCAACGGCCAACAAATGGTCCTCCAGATCAACAAGGAGGCAGACGATCTGCTATACCCGACCACCGTAAGCAAAGCTAAAACTGCAATTCTGGTAAGAAAAGTCATCTATGCTTATCTTATGTCTAATTACAGTACAGACGACATCACGGTGATAGCGCTAGAGGGATGCAGAGACGAGCCAATCCTGGTGGCCTCGTGCTATCTAGCGCAAGACAGGGAATCGCCAACAGAGGAGACGGAGAGTCTGATCCTGGAGGTGAGCCAGGCAACCCCTGGTGATGCAAGGATGTTAACAATAGAGGTGAGTCACTCTTAGAGTCACCCTTCATTCTAAAATATAACATTAAGATCGCGAACAGGGGAGAGGAACCCACCTACGTAGGTCCCACCTCAACTAGCGTTATAGACTTAACACTCGCGACTGGAACAAATACCGAAGTCACGGAATGGAAAGTTCTCAGCAGACCTTCCTTCTCTGACCATAGGTATATCCAGTTCGAAGCTAAACTTGAGTGCAAAGTGACAAAAAGTCTTTACAAAAATCACCGGACCACCAACTGGGATACGTTCAAGACTAAAGAGACAAGGACACTCCCATCCCCAATACCAATACTATAGTGCAAGACCTCAACAACAAGAAGGAAACACAGGCCACCCTGGTGGAACCCACAACTGAAAGCACAACGCACCGACCTACAAGAAATCTTCAAACTAGCTAAACAAGCAAACGAAGATATTGTATGGGACGAATACAAGACAAAGCTTCGCGACTTTAAGAAAAAGGTCCAGACAGCCAAGAGAAACTCATGGAGATCCTTCTGCTCAGGCATAGAGAAGGTCACGGAACCGGCAGGACTTAGGAAGCTTCTATCGAGCCAACCGGCAATTCACAGCCAACTAAGAACTGCCAATCCAGTGGGCCATAGACTCCATTGAGAGCTACAAGTCCCCTGATGACATAATAACAGCCATTTTGCAGAAGGCAAAAAAAGAGGTCACTCCATGCCTGGAATCAATATTCAAAGCATGTCTGAGGCAGGGAAATGTACCGGTATCCTGGAGGACAGCACGTGTTATGTTCCTGCCAAAAGCAGGAAAATGCAGTCACCTGCAACCTAAAGACTACCGACCGATAAGTCTCACCTCCTTCCTGCTAAAAACTTTCGAAAAACTCCTAGATCTACACATAAGAGGCGGCATGAACCGACTTGCAGAACCCAAGGGAAATCGGTGGAAACAGCACTCCCTAGTAACCACCATCGAAAAAGCCCTACACCACAAGGAATTTGCATTAGGAGCGTTCCTAGACATCTCAGGTGCATTTAACAATGTATCTACGGAAGCGATCATGCGAAGCCTAAGAGCTGCAGAAACCCACGAAGCCGTAAGCTCTTGGATAGGAAATCTATAGAGCTGCAGAAGAGTAAGAGCCGAATGGGGAACCACCACCACAACTAAAGCAGCGCACAGAGGCACGCCACAAGGAGGGGTGCTGTCGCCGCTGCTGTGGAACTTAGTGGTAAACGACGTCTTACGAAAATTTAAACGGAAAGATAAGATAACCGCCTATGCAGATGACATAGCCATAATTATCGTGGGCAAATGTCCAGCGACGATCAGCTCTGTCATGGACAGTACACTTAAAGAAGTACTGAAGTGGGTCCGATGGTTGTCGGACTCAGTATCAATGCGGACAAGACGGATCTAATTCTCTTTACCAAGAGATACAAGATACCGTAATGGACTCCGCCGTCTATAAACGGTGCAATGCTCAAGCCAAAAAAGAGCGCGAAGTATCTAGGAATAGTATTGGACAGCAAGTTGAGCTGGAAAACCAACGTCGAGGAAAGGGTGAAGAAAGCCACAAGTGCACTGTGCGCATCACAAAAATTGCTAAGTAGCACGTGGAGTCTGTCTCCCAGACTGATGCACTGGATCTTCATCTCAATTGTTCGTCCAATACTACTCTACGGTATCCTAGTATGGTGGAAGGCCACTAAAAAGTCCACATACATCCTAACAATGGAAAGGGTACCGAGACGTGCACTGATGTGCATTACTGGGGCACCGAGATCTACTCCAACAAACCCCTTGGAAGTGATACTTGGAGTTCCCCCCATCGACAAACAGGCCAAACTACTAGCACAAAAGACCGCGCAACGTCTCTGTGCTACAGGTAATATGGCCCCCGCAAATTATGGGCACAATGAAGTAGGAGGAGGGACGCTCAATAGCACAAATTATATGACCCCAATAAACAACTTCTCAAGAACGCCCACTCTAATGGGACATGAAGATTGGAAAATCGGCATGAACGAAAACGCAACAAAGTGTTTTACGGACGGATCTAAAATGGAGACCGGCGTGGGCGCCGCGGTCTACTGTGCAGATCCGCTCATTCAAATATCTTATAAGTTGCCAGACTACTGTAGCATCTTCCAGGCGGAGGTCTTCGCTATAAAGAAGTCTGCAGAACTTGCGACGACGCTCAACAAGAATCGGGTCAGCATCTTTGTCGACAGTCAGGCGGCTATCAAATCTATGCAGTCCTATGCCATCAGCTCTGAAAGTGTAATTGCAAGCAGAGAAGCATTAGATGCACTAAGCACCCGATCGAAGGTGCGCATCATTTGGGTTCCCAGCCACCAAGGCAAGGACGGAAACGAGATGGTTGACAGGCTTGCAAAGGAGGGTGCCGAATCTAGATAACTGACAGTTGAAGACCTGAAGATACCGCTACGATCTATAAGCCACAGCTTAGAAGAAATCGCCGCAGTAATAGCAGGAAGAAGATGGCATAGCACATCAAACTGCAAGATAGCCCGCACTATGTGCAACCGTACAAACGCGAAATTAGCCCAATATGTTATTCAGCTCCCGAGAAGAGACTGCAGAATAATGATGGGCATACTCACGGGTCACTGCCTGACCGCAACGCATGCTAAGAAGTTGGGCATCACCGACAACGAAGAATGCAGGAAATGCAAGGTACCAGATGTAAAAGAAACTCTGGAACACCTCATCTGCGACTGCCCCGCACTCATGATCTCGAGAACGAAATGCCTTGGAAGCCCCCTGCTTACATCACTTGAAGAAGCAGCGGGCCTGGCGCCCCAAAATCTCCTGGCTTTTGCCAAACTAACCAGCATACTAGACTAGGATAATTAAAACGATAAATTAACAGCCTCTATCCGGCAACACTAAAGATCATACTGATCTATGTGAGGCCCCCACCTGGGAGCTTGCCGACATAACCTAACTTAAATCCAAAATTATTAATGCCGTTCTAAATAATGCACCTGAGAACACTTTGGAAATACTTTTTGACACCAATACAAAATTAAGTGATAATGATAAACGTAAATTAAGAAATATATTGGAAAAGTATGCCGATAGTTTCGTAATTGGGATACCAAATAAGCGCGTAACGACAGGTGCATTGGACTTAGCCCAGATGAGAAGCTGTTAGTAAGAGAAACAAGTCTGAAAGGCTACAGTCCAGCGCGCCCGGCTGTGGTTACCCCTTACAACTTTGCGAAAAAATACGTCTCACAGTCTCAAATTTGTTTTTCTAACTCGCCTTATCGTTATCATCGATTTTAAAAGAAGATGTAGCCTAATGTAAAAAAAAATAAATAAGAACAGCAGAAAAAACAAAAAAAAAATATGCCCCTGAGGGGATTCGAATCGTGGACCTCAAAAAAGCTTGTTATATGCAGTTTGCAACTATAACCACTCCGCCATTAGCACATTATTGGACCGGCAAAGGTGCATTATGAGACCATTCAGCTTGTCGTACAGGACAAAAACTAATACCAACTTACTTCCCAAAAAATTCTTTTTAATTAAATGCATTTAATACCAAACTTAAAATATTTTAAGTACTTGAAGAAAAGTAAATTTCAGAAAACCCACTTGAATCGGAATCGAGTAGGATTCGAACCCGTACCCTTTCGCTTCACAGTCAACGACCACATCCACTCAGCCACTGCACCTTCAAGGCATCTCCTATAAAATTGCAATAATGATCAGTGCAAATAACTTTAGTACATAGAATTGAAAAAAAAAAGTGCTTGCCGCCGGAGTTGACCCGCATATTTTTCATATCTAACATAATTAAACAGACAAAACACGTGGTCACATGACACTACTATTTCTCTAATATTTTCCATATTTATAGTCCAATCTTACTGAACTTACTGAACTGTTACTGTAGACCTAATATTGCAGCTGAAGTCAATTTTTTCAATTTATAGGGGCGGGTGGAGGCGTGGCAAAAATCTTAAACTTGATAAGTGTGCAGTAATAACACATATTGTCACAAAATTTGGTAGCTCTAGCTCTTATAATAGCTTAGATCCAGGTGTTCACACGGACGGACGGACAGACAGACGGAAATGGCTATATCGACTCGGCTGTTGCTACTGATAAAGAATATATATACTTTATACATGCCAGAGAGTAAGACACCCTTTGTCAAATGAAGAATTCTTGAGAATTTTGATCCGATCGGATTGATATTACAAGGTTACCATAAAAAATAGTCTGCGATGGTTTAAGAGCAGCTTTTATAGGTATGTGATGCAGTTTTTTTCTTTTACTACTTTTCACATGTTTGTTAACAGGCTCGATTAAATGCGCTGGGTTTATTGACACATATCTGATACATGTTAAAGTTCTACAACAAAAATTTTTAAATATGCATTTACAAAAATATTTATATTATGATTACTATTTATATATGTACGTTACCTAAACATTTTTTTTTTGTAAGGAAATTACTTATGTGCATATGTAGTAACAGCATATACTTTTTGTTTATGTAATTCTTAAATATGATAATTTCGGCCGAACCCGTGACTTCGTACAGTGCCTTTTCGATAGTTGAACAAAATATTTTAAAAAAGTTAATATATCGATATTTTTTAAAATAAATATTCTTTTCGGTTATTGTCTAGAGAACAGGCTTACAGTCAATTGTGACTAAGGGTAAATGTTTATAAGACCGCCCTCACTGAAAAATCGACTTTTTTTTATTTTTTTTTTGATGGAAATAGGGGTATTTGAGTCTCCTGAACACGAATCCGTTGTCGGATGACGGAAATTTTGCGTATTTTAAAAGATATAAGCGAAAGAAAATTGGCAATTCACTGTTTTTCTACACTGTTCGATACTTCGATATGTACACAAAAAGACGCATTTTACACGAAATTGTATATGTGTATGTGTGTCCAGCTGACAATTGTGTGATCTGCTGACATTTTGCAGTGTGCAGAAACTTATTAAAAATATTGAAAATCGTGCGATTTCGGTGAGGGCGGTCTTATAAACAATTACCAATTAAAAATTTAATTTCCAATATCAAAGGCCTTTGTAAAATTATGTAACCCAATAATTATCAATCATATAATCAATAATCGACTAGTTTTTCTGGTGATCGGTTGTGTTCTGCATAGCTCCTGGTATTTTTACTTTTTTTGTGCTCTTTAATCAATACTTTGATACTAACTTTGGTGAATTTGTTGCTCTAACCCTGTGCTTATTAACACGTGTTATCAACTCGGTGCTAGTGCTTATATTTTTCATCCATTTAAATCCTTTATTTTGGTGATTTAAATTTTCTTGCGCTTCTTTGGCGTCATTTGTTTTTTTTTGTTTGAGTATTTACTCTTACATTCTTGTATTCCCACGCACTCTCGCTCTCACGCTGCTTACGCTCTCGCAACAGCTGTGCTTGTATTCTAGCTTGTGCACTTGCGTTGGGAATTAGCTAACTGTTTTTTCGCTTTCTGCTCTCAACTTCATTTGTTTACGCTTCTATTTTTAGAAACGTTGTTATTGCTTCTTCAAAATATTTCTTTTGCATCGACTTTCGTGAGCGAATTCGACTCTCTCGGGCTATTACTAACTCTTTCTTTGATCTTTGTTCTTGTGCACTGCAGCACAAACTCTCTTACCGCGCTCTTCTTATCACAGTTTCTGTGTGTGCCTAACCTTTCCTCTCTCTATTTTTCTTGTGTGCATTTTTGACAGTGGTCACCCCTAATAATGGAAGGAGGAATTGTATGCTTCAAGAAAACCTGCCAAAAGCAGATTACTTCTGCTCAGGCAAGTATTTGTTGTTGGATCTGCAACAACGTTGCTCATGCAAAATGTGCGGGCTTCAGTGGCCCAATGGTCGATGCTGTAGCCAAGCGAAACGGGCTGAACTATTGTTGTGATGCGTGTCGTGAAGTTGAGAACGATTTTGTATCGTTCATGCGCCAAACCTGGACAGTTGAGAACGATTTTGTATCGTTCATGCGCCAAACTAGGAAGGGATTTAGGGAACTGTTTGGTAGTTTTCGCAAACTTGCCGATAAGTTCTCCGCGCTGGACACTTTATTAAATAGCCTTAAGCTACTAAATGAGTCTCCCAAGCGCAAAAAATCAGCTCAAAAGGAGCAGCCGTCAGCACACCAGTGACATTGCCTTTGCTATCGTTTACTAAACCTGTAGTTACGAGGTCAGCAGCACAGAAAAATGTCTCTGTTGAGCCCGTGGAGCTCATTTCGCCTTTGCCCAATACTCCATCTGCGATTTCTATTCCCGTGAAACCGCAAATACTTATTACTGTTCCCACTGTTCCTATATCTGTAAGACCTACCCTGTCACCGGAATTCTACCGAAGAGGCACATATTTGTTTCGAGGCTAGCCCCTGATCTCACATCTTCAGATGTCATGGCTTATATCCAAGCCAGCTCTCAAGCTTAAGATTTAAAGGTTGAACAATTTAAGTTTTCAAATGAAAAGGATATATCATCCTTTTAAATTAGTGCCTCGAACGATTCATTTAACCAAATATGCTCAGCTAACTTCTGGCCTGATCATATTGTGGTTAAAGAATTCGAAGCAAAGAAAAAAAGAATAGTCAACCGATTAGACTACCTTTGCCAAACCAGGCCACCACTTCCAAAAATGCGACTTCAAAAACTAATAAAATTTTTAACATTAACCTACCAAAACGTAAGGGGCCTGCTTAGCAAGCTACCTACGTTATTCTTAAATAGCCTTACGTTTGAATCCCATGTGCTTGTGTTCACTGAGACTTGGTTAAAACCTGAGATTTTATGCTCTGAAATTTTTCCAAGCAAGTTCACAATTTACAGGTTTGATCGTCATGATCGGCGGGGCGGCGGTGTTCTTATTGCGGTAAATTCTAATATCGCGTCAGAACATGTACATCCGGAGATTCAATATGATATTGAATTCATTTGTGTAAAATTACACCTTCCCGGCCTTCAAGTGTTTAAAACCTGCTCGTACATCCCACCTTCGTCTGATATTCTTATCTACACTCAACATTTGCTTGCAATAAAGTATGTCTTCAATTTGTTATCTAACAAAGACCACCTCATAGTCCTCGGCGACTTTAACATACCTGAGTGTAATTGGACACCAAGTGATGAGGCAAATTTCCTGTTGCCCTCACAACAACACGATCTTATTGACGGCCTGCACGACATTTCTCTGCTGCAGGTCAACCACACACAAAATTCACTTAATCGAACACTCGATTTATGCTTTGTCTCCGATCAGAGTATGGTAACTCTGACTAGAGTCCATCCACTTACCCAACCAGAAGATCCCTATCATCCTACGTTCGAGGTTGTTTTTGAAACTGGTTTGAACGTATTGGATAAAAAAGTTACGCCGTGTAAGAGAGCACGTTGTTTTCGTAAAGCCGATTTTGAAAAAAATAACTTATCGTAATTTCAAGTTATGACTGGTGTAATTTTTATAAATGTAACAATATGGATATGGCTCTTAATTTATTTTATAAAACATTGAATGACTTCTTTGACATTTGTGTGCCTTTTTCTTATCCGAGGCATTCGAGTAAACCCCCATGGTTTACTATCTTATCTCGGTCTAATTTTGTTGCTCTCAACGCTACATGCTACAAAAATTATTTGACTCCTTGCGGGACTCAGTTCCGGCAGAATCCCAGACAGTTCTATAATTTTGTTAACATGAAGCGTAAGTCATCTGCCTATCCATCTATGCTATCGTTTGAAGGTGCAAATGCAAACACTGACCAGGACATGGCTGATCTGTTTGGAAAGTTCTTTCAAACGACCTACTCAATTTCAACACGCGACGTAAATTCTTATCCTTTCACCATTCCCAGTTCAAATGGCATTTTCACCCCACAATTAAACGAAAGTTCGATTTTAAGGGATTTATGTTAAAACCAGTTTTCTCACCTGGTCCTAACGGAATTCCTAGTTGCGTACTTCGATACTGTGCCGATCCTCCATCTAAGCTATTGCTCCAACTTTTCTCGCTGTCCCTGAAAACTTCCACCTTTGGAAGGAATCTTTCATTTTACCGCTTCACAAGAAGGGCAGCAAGTCTGATGCTTTAAACTATAGAGGTATCTCAAAATTATCGGCTATTCAAAAACTCTTCGAGAATATCATAACTCTTCACTTGCAGCATTTCTGTAGATCCGTCATATCTCCTTGTCAGCACGGATTTTTAAAACGTCGTTCCTCCTCGACAAATTTACTTGAGCTTACATCATTTATAGTAAAGGACTTTTAGAAAAATTTTCAAACTGACGTCATTTATACTGATTTCAGTAAAGCATTTGACTCAGTAAATCACTCCCTTCTTGCACATAAACTAAATATTATTGGTTTCTCACCAAATCTTTTAAGCTGGCTTATAAGTTATTTGGCCAACAGAACACAAAGAGTCTTCTTTAAAAATGTTATATTCAAGTGTTCTTCAGGGAAGCCATTTAGGTCCACTTCTTTTTACGCTTTTCATCAATGACCTTCCTTCGGCCATACGTAACTCGCGTACTCTTATGTATTCAGATGATGTAAAGCTTTGTTTTCAATTTAAAGATGCCTCCTGTCATTCATTCCTTCAAGCCGACCTCAATAGTTTTAACAGTTGGCGTGGTGCAAACCTATAAAATCTGAACAGCTCAAAATGCAAGTTGATGACATTCTCTCGTGCCAGTCCTAAGTACGAATCTTACACTTTATGTGGTTGTCCTCTGGAAAGAATTACCTCTGTGGACGACCTTGGAGTACGCCTGGACGCTAAACTCAAGTTCTCCGAACACATTTCTTCCATAGTCAATAAGGCTATGAGTGTACTCGGATTTTTTAAGAGGTGGGCTAAGGCATTTAATGATCCATATATAACTAAGACCCTTTATACCTCACTTGTGCGTCCTATTCTCGAGTATGGATCATGTGTTTGGTGTCCTCAGTTTTCAACCTACAAGGACCGCATTGAATCCGTACAAAAGAACTTTTTGATTTTCGCATTACGTGGACTAAATTGGGATTCAAACTTAAGACTACCTTCCTATACTAACAGACTTCTTCTACTAAATCTGCCTTCCTTAGCCAATCGGCGTACTATGCTTGGTGTGGTTTTTATTAATAACCTTATTAAAGGCGACATTGACAGTGATGACTTGGTTAGCCGGTTACACTTCTCTGTCCCTTGCCGACTAACGAGAAATTATATTCCACTAACTCTTCCTAGTTGTAGGTCGAGCTATGCCTTGCACGAACCTTTCAGGGTATTATGTTCGGACTACAACAAATACTATTTTATTATATCTAACAGCCAATCGACTAATAACCTTAAACTTTCACTACTTTCTCACCTAGCTAGATGTTAGCGATCTCGAACCTTCCTATTCGTTAACTGCGCTCCTCGGGCGTTACGAGCGCTTTAATCCATTAACACACTACTTTTGATCTGATTGGGTTTTCTGGGTTTCCCCAATCCTTTGCAACAAATGTTGAATCAACTAAAATTATCTTTTTATTCCCAGATTAATTAATTAATTAATTAAAAAAATAATTAAATGATTTAATAATAATAAAATAAATAAAAAAAAAAAATTTTTTTTTTTAACTTATATTATACTTACTTGTATATTTTTAATTTAAATTCATACTTGTAATTTTATTTTATTCTAGTCTTTGAGTCGACTGCTCTTAATTGACGTTAAATAAATAAATAAATAAATAAGAAACCCTAAATTTGTATTAAAATACTTATGTAATTTTGGGTATAACTTTTATTATTTGAATTGCAAAAATGCACCGGTGCAACCAAATGTGTGTATACACAATCATTCATATGAAAAATCACGCCATTCGGCGCACAGCCGTGACAGAATCCCCCCTTCCACTTTTCGTTTCGTTTCTCGCTTGCCGATTCATATTTTTAACATATTTTTATACCCTTCGACCATTGAAAATGGTCAAAAAGGAGTATACTAACTTTGTGCAAATGTGTGTAACAGGCAGAAGGGAGCGTGGCAGACCCCATAAAGTATATATATTCTTGCTCAGGATCACTAGCCGAGTCGATTGAGACATGTCCGTCTGTATGAGACAACAGATCTCAGCTATTAGAAAAGCTAGAGACACCAAATTTGGTATGTAGGTTCTTCTATATTCGGGGCAGAACAAGTTTACGTTAGATGTTTGATGCTACGCCCACCGCCCCCGAAAATCGGTAATTTACGATTATAAAGCAAAGCATTGAACTTATAAAGTTCTGTTTTGGTCTGTATAAAGCTGAATGCAATATGAACATATTCTCCAAATTACAATCCGATCGGGTCAATGACACAGGAGTTACTCAAGTCAACGTTTTCAATACAAATGTACGAGCAGCAGCCTGAGCGCTGCTATTAGCAGTTGACGTCAACGTCGACGTTGCGTCTTGTCGCTTTACTCTTTACGCGCGTGGCTGTGTGAGTGTGAGCGAGTAAGCTATATGTAGTGTGGTTACACGTTTGTAACAGATTTAGAAAATTGGGAGAAGGGTATCTTACTGTCGAGCGCTCGACTGTAGCCTTACCCACTTATTATAGATTGTATTGTTGTTCTTATTATTATTATAAAGAGGGAGTCTGCCAGCGGAGGAGGCGCGATGCACTGCGACCATGATGATCTTTTGTGTTTAAAATGCTCTCCATGGCAATTGTGGTTTTGAAGTTGGGACCATATATCCCAGCTCCAATCCCGTGATCAGTCTTCGACCCGTCGGTGATTCAATGTATATAATTGGGATCTCTGATGGGGTTGTCAGCATCCCAATCCCGACGGTCCGGGATAAGGGTTCTGAATTTTACACCAAAGAGGAGTTTCGTGGTGATAGAATCTGATCTTGAGCAGATCTCTAAGCCAGGCATGCCCGGATTCGGTAGCTAGAAGCCCAGATTGGAGCTTAATTCTAAGAAGGCTCATAGCAGCAACGGATATGCAGCGGAGTCAGATTCAGAATCGATTCCATTGCTGCAGTGGGACAAGTGCGAAGTGCACCCGTCAGAGAGAGACACAGAAGCCTATGCAGTTTAGTTCATTTGCTGATGGCAGTGACCTGCGTAACCTTTGGCCACCTCACAATAGTTGCGTAGGTTATGATCGGTCTTACAATCCCCTCAAATAACCACCGAATGGTGCAGGAGTTGAGTCCCTAGATTTTACCAAGAGTCTTCTGCATGCCAACATGGCATGAGTTGCCTTTGATAGAGTGTTGTTTAGATAGGAGCGTTAAATCGTTTGTCAAGGGTAATCCCTAGATATTTGACCTCGCTGGAAAGTCCCGCAGGAGAGCCGCCAAATGTTATTGACCAATGTCGATGCAGCAGCTGCCTACGCGCTGCTACGAGTAATGGACGTCGACGTTGCGGCGAGTCGCTTTACTCGTCGCTGTGTGAGTGCGAGCGAGTATGCTTTATGTAGAACAAGTCGGAAAGGTTACAGTCACGCGGTGACTGTAAGAGGCCATGGATTTTCTGTGTACATATATATTTAAAGTAAACCATAAAAAAAGTAGTGAAGGGACAAAGCAAGCAGAATAGACAGGAGTCGATAGCATAAGTTAGAACGAGAGATAGATACATATATGAATTTTTGGCGCGCGCTAAGATTCGTTACGCACACACACACACCAGCGTCAACTGCTTCTTTAATTTAGACGTCCGTTAAGAATGCACTGACCTGCCTCACGTTTTGTGTATTGCCTCACACACATATATGTATGCATATGTAAACTTCGCAAGCATGTATTGTATGCATGCACGCATAAGTACAGCATGCAAAACATCTTAAAAGGCAAAATATGACACTTAATATAAAATTGATTAAATAAATATTAATAAATGGGAAAAATGCATATGCTTTATAAATATAAATGAAAACAAATATAAAATGAAACGAAACATAAAAAAATTAAAATAGGTAAATTCCTTTTTCGCCGTGTGGATTCGAACTCTGGCCGTTTGCATAGGAGTCCGTCATCCAAACAACTAGAACACCGTCGCTGCGCTCCGCGTACGCTAAAATTGCATATTTAGACCATTAGGTCAAATGTGTCATATTGTCTTGTACAACAATAACACTTCTATCGGATTGAATGAGATAATTTGTTGAAATATGATAAATGAAACTAAATGATATAATGATGAAAAAACAAAAATTTTTAGAAGCGAAAAAAAGGTAATTAAAACTCAACCGCCTCTTCTGAGAGTTGAACCTCTATCTCTTCTTTGTTCGATTGCCGGCCTCTCAACACATTTGACTACCGCCGCAACTATTGGCTATGCGGCTAAGTTACTATTTCGATCTCGTATACACCATAACCACTTTCGCATTAAAAAGATCGAAAACGCACATGGCTGGCAGCAGCTTGCAGGCATCACAAATTAATAGAAAACCTTAACTTACGTAACTTCTATGTTTATTATCCGATCGGGTTGCAATTTATAGAATAAGTTCACAACGTATTTATCTAGATGTATGCCAAAGCTGACAGTTAAGATTTCAATACTTTGCTTAATAATCGCATATTTAAAATTAATTTCTGATTTACGGGGGCGGTGGGCGTGGTAACCAAAATTTGAAAATGACGTTTACTGCCTAGGATATACATGAATCATTCTGCCAAATTTGGAGTCTCTAGCTTTCTTAATAGCTGAGAACCGTTGTCTCATACAGACGGACAGACGGACAGACAGACAGACAGACAGACAGACAGACAGACAGACAGACAGACAGACAGACAGACAGACAGACAGACAGACAGACAGACAGACAGACGGACAGACAGACATGGCTAGATCGACTCGGCTAGTGATCCTGAGTAAGAATATATATACTTTATGGGGTCGCAGACGTCTCCTTCTGCCTGTTACGCACATTCCGACTGACCTAATAGACCATGTATTTTTTTAAAATCCATGGCCTAAAAAGTATTCTCTGTTTGAAATTATGAGTGTGGTTACATGTTTGTGACTATGTATGAAACCTGGCACAATGGCTGGAAAGCAACGAAAGCCGTCAAAGCTACCAAAAGTCCAACACACTGTTAGAAAATTTTTGGCTTCTATTTTTTGGGATAAAGGGTATAACAGGCCTAGGAGAATATTATTCAGCTTTATTAGATAAATTAGTCGTGGAAAAACAAAAAGAAAATGACCCCCATATGTTGAAGAAAAAATTCTCTACCATCAACGGACTGGCACACACGTCTTTGAAAGCGATAGCAAAATTAGATCAATTATGTTTCCAATTGGTACCTCAATACTTCAATATATTTTCTGTTTCCAAACTTGAAAAGGTGGCTTCAAGGAAAATATTTGGATCAAATGAGGAAGTAATCGCGAAAACTGAGGAGTATTTTGGGGGTTTCGACAATTCATACTATAAACTAGAAATCACAGCCAAAGAGAGGGAAAAGAGAAAAAATTACTATAGTCGAGTGCGCCCGACAATATTTACATACCCTTCGCCGAATTTTTTAAATCCGTTACAAACGTGTAACAACTCTCCTAATTTCAATCAGTGAATTCTGCACAAATAATTCTACTATATGGCTTATTCGCCGGCACTCACACAGACATGCGCGAAAACAATAAAGTGACGCGTAGTGACGTCAACTGCTCAAAGCAGCTGCGCAGGCTGCTGCTCGTACCGAACATTTGCATTGAAATCGTTGACTTTAGTAACTTCTGTGTTATATAATAGGATAGGTTCATATTGCATTCAGCTTTATGTATACCAGAAAGTTATGACTTCAATACTTTGCTTACTAAACAATTTATCGATTTACAGGAGCGATGGGCGTGGATCAAACATTTGGTATAAACTCCATCTGCCTATGGATATATGCCAAATTTTACGGCTCAGGAAACGTTTTTTTTCGCAATGTTGTAGCGGGTATACCATAGCCTTTCCGACTTGTTGTGGTTAGGAGGCTCATTATGTGAAATTAAATATTATAATCATGTATTATTTGTTCTAAATTATCACAGAAACAAGCAGAAATGTTTTATAAAGAAAAAATTTCTTCAAGGGTATATATTTTCGGCGTGCCAAGATAGTTTTACGACCTGGTTTTGAACAACTTTTAAGCTCATTTTTGGACGCGTTAGAGCCAAGTTACCTTTTTGCCGTTTTCAATTGTTATACCCATACAAATAAACTACTTATAAATCGTTTGCATTATTGAAAACATTTTTGTATTCAATTTATGTTCTACATTTCTTCTTCAACGCATCTTTAGCTCCATCTATAGTGTCCATCTATATAGCACGGTTGTTTTCACATTGCTTTTGCAAATCATCTTTCTTTTTGATAACTCTTCCCTGCCTACATGCACCGTCTAATATTTCCCATGCCAGTTTCTCTGGTAAGCATATATTCCTTTCCTTTTCACGTGCGGCGTCCAAAATCCATGTCATAGCAAGGAAATACGATTTTTGCTCTGTCAATGGTACAGGGACTTGATACTTGACTCCGCCTCGTTTAATGACAGACAATTGGAGCAATGGCCGAGAATTTTCAATTTCGTTTATAAGGAGCCGTTCCGATTCGGTTATTATATTTTCTGTTTTGCTTTGTTCAAGATTTTTCCGCTCAATTTGTGTCCTCTTAATTACTTCAAATGTTTTAGGGTAATTGTCTAGTGACGGGGCTTTGGGTTAATCGCGACGTAAAAAATTCGGGATTTGACCTATAAAAAGTAAAAAATTCACATGAATCCAAATCCGGTTACGCTTAAGTGCTAAGTAAAGTGGTTTAATTGTTATTAACAAAAAACAATAAATTAATGCGTTGAATAACACTGCTTACTAATACAACCAAAACAATGAACAAGAATTTCATGTGTGTGTGCTTGCAAACAGCTGTTTGGCATTTTTGGCGGCAAAAACCAGGCAGACAAAATAAATGTAAAATATAAAAGAAAATATCGCCGTGAGGCGAAAAAATTTTTGAAAAAAAAAATCGCGCCAGAAGCCCCCCTCTTCAGCTAGTCGCAGAACAAAACAATTTGGACGAGGTTCTCTCGCTACAGATGGTAAACGAATTAAACATCAATAACACTCGCAGTCTGGAATAACTGGGGGACTACGTAAAAGAATAAAAAGCAATAAACAACACTATATCGTCCAATCTACTACTACTTATAACGGGATTTATCATCTGGATCTTAGCAAGAACACGAGGAGTAATAACCTTAACTGCAAACTGATCTCCCTCCGCGACGCACGACCCAGCACCAGTCTTGTAGAGACCGAGGACGCTCGCACTTAAAGAGGGAAGAGTTGAGGTCCAACATGTCAGAGTCCAACAATAAAGAATCAGCAATATCGCTGCTGCACATGCAAAAAGACGCAAATTCTACAAACAGCCACGTGCGCTGAGTCCGCACGCGTCAACCAGGTCACGTGGGATCAAAAACGTATGATCACCGGATACGTAACCTAAAGACGTCAACGTCTCACAGTCTCAAATTTGTTTTTCTAACTCGCCTTATCGTTATCATCAATTTTAAAAGAAGCTTAGCTATATAACCACTCCGCCATTAGCACATTATTATTCCGATCGGCAAAGTTGCAATATGAGACCATTCAGCTTGTCGTACAGGACAAAAACCAATACCAACTCACTTCCCATAAAATTATTTTTAATCAAATGCATTTAATACTACACCTAAAATATTTTAAATACTTGAAAAAAAGTAAATTTCAGAAAATCCGCTAGAATCGGACCGAGTAAGATTCGAACCCGTACCCCCTTTCGCTTCACAGTCAACGACCACAATTCATCTGCAACTATAACCGCTCTGCCATTAGCGCATAATCATCAGAATCGGCGAAGTTGCACTATGAGACCATTCAACTTGTCGTACAGGACAAAAACTAATGCCAACTCACCTACCTTCCCTTAAAATTCCTTTTAATCAAATGCATTTAATACTAAACTTAA
The DNA here is from genome assembly GCA_018904105.1 of Zaprionus tsacasi. Taxonomy (NCBI): domain Eukaryota; kingdom Metazoa; phylum Arthropoda; class Insecta; order Diptera; family Drosophilidae; genus Zaprionus; species Zaprionus tsacasi. The sequence continues at coordinate 812,984 of JAEIFR010000176.1, read as the reverse complement.
AATATTTTAAGTGCTTGAAAAAAGTAATATCCAAAAAAAACCCACTTGCATCAATCCAGTAGGATTTGAACCTGTACCCTTTCGCATCACAGTCAACGACCACATCCACACAGTCACTGCATCTTCTATGCAACTACTATAATATTGCAATCATAATCAGTGCAAATAATGTTGCTACATATCAATGAAAAAAAGTGCTTGCCGCCGGAGTTGAACCTGGATCTTGCATATCCAAAATAATAAAACAGACAAAAACACGTGGTCACATGACACTACTATGTATTTCTTCAATATCTTCCATATTTAGCGTCCAATCTAACTGAAATTACGAAACGTCCGCAAGATGGTATTTATAATGTATATAAAAACTGTTGCTGTAGAGCTAATATTGCAGCTATAGTCAATTTTTTTCAATTTATAGGGGCGGGTGGAGGCGTGGCAAAAATCCAAAATAAACTTGATCAGCCTGCAGTAATAACAAATTGCCACCAAATTTGGAAGTTCTAGCTTTCATAATAGCTGAGATCCAGGTGTTCACACCGACGGACGGACAGACAGACGGACATAGCTATATCCACTCGGCTGTTGATACTGATTAAGAATATATATACTTTATGGGGTCGGAGATGTCTCCTTCTGCCTGTTACATACATTTTCGGTTTGAACAAACTTATAACACCCTTCTACTCCATGAGTAGTGGGTATAAAAAAGTAGTGAAGGGACAAAGCAAAGCATAATAGAGAAGAATCGATAGCATAAGTTAGAACGAGAGAGAGATATATGCATTTTTGGCGCGTGCTTAGATTCGTTACGCACACACACAACAGCGTCAACTGCTTCTTCTCTAATTTAGACGTCCGTTAAAAATGCTCTGATCTGCCTCACGTTTTGTGTATTGTTTCACATAGCATATATGTATGCATGTGTGAGCTTCGCATACATGTATTGTAGGCATGCACGCATAAGTACAGCATGCAAAAAACATCTTAAAAGGCAAAATTTAACACTTATAATATACATATAGAAATAAGTGCCGAGGCGGAAGAAAGCCTCTTGCGCTCCCCAGTCAAGGGTTCCAACTCCCCTAGTAGGGAAGGGCCCAAAAAGACGAAGGAGGGCTTGAGAGCCAAAGCCCAGTACAAAGCAGCTCTGAAAATTAAATCTCGGCTCACTGGCAGTAACAAACTCACCCCTGAGGAGAGGAAAAAGCTGGAGTGGGCCGAAGGGAAAATTGAAGAGGGAAGGAAACACTTTGAGGGCAAATCGGCAATGAAGGCCACTTCAAGCCAGTATGCCAACAAGGTCGAGGAGTTGCTGCTCACTAAAAGGCAGCGGTCTGAAGACCAAGATAAGGCGGATGTGCCCGCGAGCAAGCGGCCGCGCCAGAAGATGGAGAAAACCCCCAGGAACCACTGCCGAAAAGGGAGACAGCGAGCGATGTGGCGCGACGGCACCTAGTCGTCGCGCTCATCGACCGCAGTAACCCCAACGGCAAAATGACACCCGAGAAGTGGAAGATGGTAGAACTGAGGCTATTGGACGCCCTATTCAAAAGAATGGAGGAGCCAGAGTCTCAGCCTACCACCTTTGACGGAGCGGGGTGGCTCAACGGGGTAAAAATACTCAGCTGCAAGGATGACCTCACCCTGAAGTGGGTCACCGAAACTGTTTCCAAGATGGACGCCCCCTGGGAAGGTGCTAAGCTGGAGGTAGTTGACAGAACTTGTATTCCATCAATACCAAAAGCGAAGGTACTCTTCCCAAGGGTCGTACCTAAGGAACAGACGCTTAAATTGCTCCGATGGCAGAATCCGGACGTGCCAACCTCTGATTGGACGGTACTGCACGCTGGCAAGCCAGAAGGCAACGGCCAACAGATGGTCATCCAGATCAACAAGGAGGCCGAGGATCTGCTGTACCCGAGGTTCGGGAAGATGGCGTGGGGAGTAGGTAATGTATACCTACGACTCAAAAAGCGCCATCCGAACGATGCCAACGCCAACACGCTGGAGGTCGGCGAGGTGGAGAAGGACCTCGAAGCCTTGACCGAGGCGGCCAACAGTCTCGACATCGACGAGGAAACGGAGGAGGATGGTGACCTGACTATCATAGCCAACCCATCCAAGCTGAAGGAATCCGATAATAGCCATGAAGCTAAAGATCCTTCAGCTAAATCTCCATAAGAGCAAGTTGGCGTCGGCGGAGCTCCTTCTAACCCTGGAGGAGGAGTCCGTCGACGTAGCCCTAGTCCAGGAGCCCTGGATCGCGTCGGGCAACAAGCTACGCTTATCTTATGTCCAATTACAGCACTGACGACATCACGGTGATAGCGCTAGAGGGTTGCAGGGACGAACCACTCCTAATGGCGTCCTGCTATCTAGCGCAAGACAGGGAATCACCGACGGAGGAGACGGAGCGTCTGATACAGGAGGTGAGCCGGAAGAGGCAACCCCTGCTGATAGGCGCCGACGTCAACGCCCACCACACCCTATGGGGCTGCAAGGACGTGAACAACAGGGGTGAGTCACTTTTAGACTTTATTCTTAAATACAATCTTAAGATCGCGAACAGGGGAGAGGAACCCACCTACGTGGGTCCCACCTCATCAAGCGTCATAGATTTAACACTCGCGTCTGGAACAAATACCGAAGTCACTGAGTGGAGGGTTCTCAGCAAACCCTCCTTCTCTGATCACAGGTATATCCAGTTCAAAGTTCAACTCGAGTGCAAAGTGACAAAAAGTCTTTACACGAATCCCCGGAATACCAACTGGGATATGTATAAGACCAAAGTGACTAGGACACTCCCAGAACCACCACCGATCGTATCAACGGCGGACACTGAGAAGTCCGTGGAGACTCTCTGTCACCACCTAACCTCGGCCTTCAACACAGCGTGCAAAACCTCGATTGTAAGAAGGAAACACAGGCCACCCTGGTGGAATCCACAATTGAAGGCACAACGCACCGACCTACAAGAAATCTTCAAACTGGCCAAACAAGCGGATGAAGATCTTGTATGGGACGAGTACAAAATAAGGCTCCGTGACTTTAAGAAAAAGGTCCAGACAGCCAAAAGGAACTCCTGGAGATCCTTCTGCTCTGGCATAGAGAAGGTCACAGAAACCGCAAGGCTTAGAAAGCTTCTGTCGAGCCAACCGGCAATCCAGAGCCAACTAAGAACCAGCGATGGCCAATGGACGAGCAGCAGCAGGGAAGCGACTAACGCCCTTCTAAGCGAGCACTTCCCCGGATGCACAGATATACCCTATCCGCAACAACCATTGCATACGAACCCAAGGTCCGATGTACCAGGGAATATAATCACACCACATAAAATCCAGTCGGCCATAGACTCGTTTGAGAGTTACAAATCCCCTGGCCTAGATGGTGTAATACCAGCCATGCTACAGAAGACCAAAGAAAAGGTCACCCCATGGCTGGAATCGATATTCAAAGCATGTCTGAGGCAGGGATATGTACCGGTACCCTGGAGGACAGCACGTGTTGTGTTCCTGCCAAAAGCAGGAAAATGCAGTCACATGCAGCCGAAAGATTACAGACCGATAAGTCTCACCTCATTCCTGCTAAAAACTTTCGAAAAACTTCTGGATCTACACATAAGAGGAGGCATGGACCGACTCGTAGAATCCAACCAACACGCATACACAAAAGGGAAATCGGTGGAAACAGCGCTACACTCCCTAGTAGCCACCATCGAAAAAGCCCTACACCACAAAGAATTTGCCTTAGGAGCGTTCCTGGACATCTCAGGTGCATTCAACAATGTATCTACGGAAGCGATCATGCGGAGCCTGAGAGCCGCAGAAACCCACGAAGCTGTAAACTCTTGGATATGCAATCTACTGAGCTGCAGAAGAGTAAGAGCCGAATGGGGAACCACGACCATAACTAAAGCAGCGCACAGAGGCACGCCACAAGGCGGAGTTCTGTCGCCGCTGTTGTGGAATTTAGTGGTAAACGACGTCTTAAGGAAATTTAAACGGGAAGCCCCCAAGATAACCGCCTATGCAGATGACATAGCCATAATTATCGTGGGCAAATGTCCAATGACAATCAGCTCTGTCATGGATAATACACTCAAAGAAATACTGAAGTGGACGATGGAGGTCGGACTCAGTATCAATGCGGACAAGACGGATCTAATTCTCTTTACCAAGAGATACAAGATACCGCAATGGACTCCGCCATCTATAAACGGTGCCATGCTCGAGCCAAAAAGAGCGTAAAATATTTAGGAATAGTATTGGACAGCAAGCTGAGTTGGAAACCCAATGTCGAGGAAAGGGTTAAGAAAGCCACCAATGCACTTTATGCATCGCAAAAGATGCTAAGTAGCACGTGGGGCTTGTCTCCCAGACTAATGCACTGGATTTTCATCTCAATTGTTCGTCCAATACTACTCTACGGTATCCTAGTATGGTGGAAGGCCACTAAAAATCCACATACCTCCTAACAATGGAAAGGGTACAAAGACGTGCACTGATGTGCATTACTGGGGCACTGAGATCCACTCCCACAAAGGCCCTGGAAGTAATACTCGGAGTTCTCCCAATTGACATACAGGCCAAACTACTAGCACAAAAGACTTCGCAAACTACGGGCACAGCGAAGTGCGAGGAGAGTCATTCAATAGCACGGACTATATGACCCCAATAAACAACTTCTCCAGAACGCCCACTCTAATGGGCCATGAAGATTGGAAAATCGGCATGGACGAATACGCAACAAAGTTGTTTACGGACGGATCCAAAATGGAAGCCGACGTGGGCGCCGCGGTCTACTGTGCAGATCCGCTCATTCAAGTGTCGTATAAGTTACCGGATTACTGTAGCATCTTCCAGGCGGATGTCTTCGCTATAAGGAAGGCGGCAGAACTCGCGACAACACTCAACACAAATCGGGTCAACATCCTAGTCGACAGTCAGGCGGCTATCAAATCTTTGCAATCCTATGTCATCAGCTCCGAAAGTGTACTGGCAAGCAGGGAAGCATTAGATGCATTAAGCATCCGATCGAAGGTGCGCATCTTCTGGGTTCCCAGCCACCAGGGCATTGACGGAAACGAGATGGCAGACAGGCTAGCGAAAGAGGGTGCCGAATCTAGACAGCTGACAGTTGAAGACCTGAAGCCACCGCTGCGATCAATAAGCCACAGCCTAGAACAAGGCGCTGCGGTAACAGCAGGAAGAAGATGGCACAACACGAAAAACTGCAAAATAACCCGCACTATGTGCAACAACGCAAACGCGAAACTAGCCCATTATGTCACTCAGCTCCCGAGAAGAGACTGTAGAACAATGATAGGCATACTCACGGGCCACTGTATGACCGCAACTCATGCTAAAAGGTTGGGCATCACCGATAACGACGAATGCAGGAGATGCAAGGAACCAGATGTAAGAGAAACTCTGGAGCACATCATCTGCGACTGCCCCGCTCTCATGACCTTGAGAGCGAAGTACCTTGGACGCCCCCTGCTTGCATCACTAGAAGAAGCAGCGGGCCTGGCACCCCAAAAACTCCTGGCTTTTGCCAAACTAACAAGCATACCAGACTGGGACAATTAAACCAAGAAATTAACAGCCTCCATCACCTATCCGGCCGCACTAAGGATCATACTGATCTATGTGAGGCCCCCGCACTAGGGGCCTGCCGATATAACCTAACCTAATATACATATATAATATATTAGATAAATATTAATAAATGGTAAATAATTCAAAAATGTATATGCTTTATATATATAAATGTAAAACAAGAAAACAAGGCTACCTTCGGCTTGCCGAAGGTTTCATACCCTTGCAGTTATACAAAATATAAAATATATTTGGATTGCTGCTGGTTTCTGTGGTATTTATGCAGCCTGCGCGCTCTTCGAGCAGTTGTCGTCGCGTCGCTTTACTTTTTACGTGCGTGTGTGTGTAAGTCTAAGCGAGTACGGCATAGTAGAATTATTTGTGCAGAATTATCTATTTTAAATTATGCGTCTGGTTACACGTTTGTAACGTATTTCAAAAATTGGGCGAAGGGTATCTTACTATCGTGCTTGCTCGACTGTAGCCTCATCAACTTGTCAAATATTGCATTAGAAACGTTACTTATTTGGCTTATTCTTCATTTATCTTTCTGTTAATTACGACTTTATTGTTATTGTGTTCTAGTTGCTAGTTGATATTTTCTTCCAATACCTCATGGTTGTGGTGACCTTGGGTGCCAGCAATCCATTTTGCAGCTGAGCTGATAGCGTCGATTGCTTGTTTGGCTTTACTTCTGGGTTTTAATCTCTTTAATTGTTTTACTCTTGAACCGTTTTGAAAAGCAAATCTGAGAAAAATTAGTCTCTGTCCTCTAACCTCAAGCACCGTAAAATTTCTGACAGTGTAGAGTGGAAGCGTTCCACTTGTCCGTTACTCGTGGATGCGTATGTGGGTGTTGTGAAATCTGAGATCCCTAGTTTATGCTCTAACATGAATTTAATGGCTGCGGAATTTAGTGACCGCTCATTATCCATAACGAATAATTATAGCATTCCAAATGCTATAAACATTTCTCTCAGTGTGTCTTTAATGTCTTCGGATGATCTAGATTTTAGGACTTTTACCTGTACGTACTTTGATAATTTACCTAAGCCTTTCAAAACGCTTTTATTTTTTGTTATGTAAATATCAATATGAATTAGTTCTCCGGGGTACTTTGGCATAGGTGTGTCTTGAATTTCTGTTTTATGGGGGTGCCTATCATACTTGGATTCCCTATAGGTTAGGCAGTTTTTAGGATTTATGGATTTAAAAAATTTATGGTTTATGGATTATAAAAAAATACATGGTCTATTAGGTTTGTCGGAATGTGCGTAACAGTCAGAAGGACTCCATAAAGTATATAAGTTAACACGATCACCCAGCAACATAAAAGTTGCCAAGCTGATCACGCGTAATCGGCGGGCCACGAGTGCCGGGTCAGCTTAACCAGCGGATGTTACTCAACAGCGTTCCCAGCAGCTCAAGTGACAACGTTGCAGTTCTTGCCTCGCTTGCTATTTGACACTATGCACGAGGCGCCGGATCAGCAGTTTAGGGTATAGGGCTAGCTATAATTTTAAGAAGCAATGTACTTAGAGTTTAGTTGGATTTTGGGAATAAATCGCGACGGTCGTAACCTCGCTCCAAACAATCTACTCGGAAACTTGTTAATTGGCGCCCAACGTGTTCGTAAGACCCTCGACCGTTTTACCAAAAGACATTTCAACGCGATCATAAGACCCTCGATCCGTGAATAAAAAACTGTTTTATCTATATCGTCACGATAATAGAACCGACACAAAAGAAGTGCAAGAACTAAGCTGAATAAAAGTGAAAAATAAAAAATAAAAACACACGATATCCAATATCGAAGACAGCGGCAGCAGCGTAACAAAAACGACGACACACCCAACCGGCAGCAGCAAACCAACCAAAACGAAGAGCATCGACGGCGGCAGCAGCACAATTAATTTTACAAACAAATCATGTAAGTGGAGTGTTCATTGTCACCTTCCTTTACTCGATTACCTTGCTATAAATTTTTGAATAAAAATATTTATAAACAAGTGAAATTCCATAATATTGTGTGTGTTGACCGAAAAACTATAGGCACGAGCTAGAAAGATTCGTCTAAAGCCAAAATCCGATAATAAAAACGGAACAAAAGTTCTTTCTTCTTTGTGTTAAGACATATGTCCGATTGCGAATTAGAAGACCTACTAGATAGATTCAAAAAACTTGGAAGCTCAGAAAATCAGTGCAAAGTTCAAAGCTCTCTCAACATGGCAATGACCAATGAACAATTAAAAGCCATTGTAGAGGCCGCAGTCTCAAGCGCACTCGCCGTGCAAGAGCAAAGTTTTAATCAAAAGCTACAAGATATTAAAGAACACTTGTGAGGCCCGTGTATTATTATTTTTTTTGTTGTTTTTGTTACATTTTTATTTGGTGAGAGATTTGCCTCCATATGTTTCGAAATGCAGGAATTCAAATTTAAATTTGAATTTGAACAACGGTTTTCACCACACCCAGGGTCACACCGATAATCGACCGGTCTGGCAACTCCGAATCGGCCGATCCGAACGATCAGTGTTGGGAAGTGGAGTAGGGATATATCGATTGCCGGGATCACCTATCGTGTTCGATATTTTTTTTCTTTTCACTAAATGAAAAAGAAAAAGCACGCCGCAAAATTCTAAAGAGCCAAATAAATTTAAATAACAACTATACCGAAGGAATTATAGGGAAAAAGGCTTCATAAAGTGCAGCATTATACTGTTTGTGGGTGTTCGAGACCAAATGTGAGTACAAGCTTTCCAAATCAATGTTTGGCAGCTCATAACCTCGCTCTTGCCTTTTAGTGAACCGCGTGTGGCCAGAGGAGCGCTAGCGCTTTCGCACCTTTTTTTCTTTGAAGGCGGCAGTGCATGCCTGCCCCCCCGCCATACTGTGCCACACGTTGCCCCATTCTTCACTATTATTGCTGCAGGCTAGTGGTGCTGGAGCACGACACATGACAGTGCGTTTCGCTAATTGCAGTGCGTTTTGTTTGCTGTTCTGTTGGTGAGTTGTCAGAAATCTGTCAAGACAGCCACCTGACGTTCGTTTTGTCTCCCCTTCTTAGCCCTATATAGTTCCCCAGATCCAGCTTGTGCTAGCAGGGACGAGACAAACTGTTGCTAGCAGGGACGAGACAAACTGTTGCGAGCAGGAACAGACGACGGGAAGGATACAACAATTGTTTTTATTTTGATATCAAACACGCAAACATAACACTGTCAAACACATACTCACAAAGTTTCACACACACAAACACGTTCATGTATATATACACACACATGCTATAGACGCACACTTGCATACTTACAGTACGCATACACACTTCGCATTTATGTTTTCACCTTTTCATTTATTCATTTTCTTTATTTATTATTTCAAAATTATTATTTTTTTGTTTTGCTTTCATTTTTATTATTTTTGTTTTCATTTCAATTAATTTGTTCATCCTTTTTGATTTCGATTTCTTTTTTTCATTACCTTTTGTTTATCATCAGTTTTATTTTCATTTGCATTTTCATTCATTCGTTCGCATACACACAAACACAAACTTTGTAACGTATTTATTTAGAGATCAACAAAAGTAATGATAAATTAAATAAAAAGGGAGTGAGTGATAGGACAGAAGATTTGTTTCGGTGTGAGAGTATTCTTGGTGTTGTTATTGTGTCATTATTATTTTTCCCCAGCTGTTTCGTCGGGGCCCCAACGGATCGCGGGTGAGTCGCAATAACAAAATAAGCCGATTATATTATATACTTTCGAACTGTCGCCTGACTATCGTGGATGAAATATTTTGCTCATCCCTCTAACGTTAAATCACATATAGACCCAGTTACAAATTCCAAAATTATTTAAAGAGTAAAAAAAAAAAAAAAAAAGAAGAATCAAAAAGGATAAAATTAGGGAATTAAGGTTAGGTTTATCGAACTCGCAATGCAGCACGAAGCTGCATGTGCTATATTTGTTTGTCATTAAATAACATTAATGAAATTTAAAATGGAATAATGGAACTAAAGGCGGTAGCATAACAGCAACATGGGTAGTATCGGTATTCCGATATCGATAGTACATGGTTGGGTGGGTGAAGAAGGAGAGCATTACATCTAGCTCTCCGACTAGATCGTTCGTTAGGGGTAGTCCGTCCGCTTATTTTGGCCTTCCCTTTTATTGCCATTCCCCCTTCTAGCAGTCCTATAACCTGTCGATATTTTCTCGTAACACCGATAATCGAACCTGCACACAAAACCCCGCCCATTTTCCCTGAGCTTAGCCGGCTGTAACTTAGACAGGGTGTGCAGGGGAGGTTATTGGACTTCGGTCGTTACAGAAATTGGCGCCCAACGTGGGGCCGAAAAGGTTCCACTCGGCTATACCCTTTCCTTTCCATTCTTTTTTTCCTAGGAATCCAAAATCCCTCCATTTTTATTAGTTTTTTTGATTCAGCCGATAGTTATATGCAATCTGGAACTGCTGGTTATTCTGGTGGATATCGGATCCAGACCGATTGCATATAGCTATCCGAGTTCGATAATCTTCGATGCAGAGGATTATCAGTGGCGTTCGATGGTGGAATATAAGGTGTGGAATTATCGAATTGGGTTATATCGGTTCGATACCTCATCTTAGCTCCATCGAACAAACACCTCGACTCGTGATGGCTGAGATTGTTTGTGCTGGATAGATTCGGCACGATCCTCAGCATCCGATTAGAGCTTCACGCAGTTTATTTTTTATTAACGTAGTTTCAGTAATCGGAACTACCTCTATTGAACGATCACATCACAAAATTGCTGTTATGTTACCTTAACTTAGGTAAGCCCTCTAATCTTGAATGAATATTATATTACATCATTATATCATATCGTGACATAACGTTAGGATTCATTTTTTTCATTCTTCACATCCTTGAGTGTGTCGTATTAAAATATACATATATAGTGTTTGTGTGTACAATTGCAACTACCTTGTAGCTTGTGGGATACCTTAATCGTAGTCCCTCTGACATTTAGGAGCACATAAGTTGTTTATATTAATCGGGGTTGGAACCGAGTAGTTTTGACCAAATTTATCATTTTGTTTTGAGATTTTATTATGGCGGCAAAACGGGTTAACGAAAGAGTGGGGGACCTGATGAACATTGCGATGGACTGTACCATTTGCAATGACACCAGTCAGGACCCAGATCTCATCGAGACAACTTGCAGACACCATTTCCATCGAACTTGTCTGTCTGGTTGGCTCGACTCGAACGAATCCTGTCCGATCTGCCGACAGGCGTGCTCGAAGGCCATCCTGACAGCAGCAGTTGAGCGCAGGGCTTCCTTGAACCCGCCAACTGAGCAAGGACCTTTGAACGCTCCGGCTCATCCGGGAGCAATTCCAAAGAGCCGCGTAAATACCCGTTCTCAGGGGCGTGGCATGACCCAGGCCAGCTCCTCACTCCCACTTCCAACTCGGGGAAACACCCGACGTGAGACTAAAGCCCCTGATTCATCGGCGCTCGCAGAAGAGCGAATCAATAGACTCATCTCTAGCTCGATGGCGAGTTATAGAGAAAGCATGACAGCAGTGATTGCCGAACAGATCTCTGCAGCGTTTCGGAATCTTAATGTGGCCCAATCTGTTCGAGAAGCTCGAGATGATCCTCGTTACGAGGAAGAGGGCGAGGCAGCACCAGCGTTTCGTCGTCAGAGTAACGCGTCGAGGCCTGATAGTTTAGGTGGAAGGCAGCATGGAGCTCGTGTTTCTTTCGGCTATTCAGAGATTGAACGCCCAGATAGGATCTCAAACACCATCTCGAACTGGCGCATTAAATTTACGGGATCACCCAATGACCTTCCTCTCGAAGATTTTATATTTCGAGTCAATTGCATGACCACCCAGAGCCTTAACGGCAACTTTTCATTGTTGTCCCAATTTGCTCATATTTTGTTCTCTGGCCCAGCACTCGCGTTTTATTGGAGAGTGCATCGCACGGTCCGCGATTTAGACTGGTACGAGTTATGTAGTCGCCTGCAAGAGCGTTACCAGGACCAGAGAACGGACAGGGACATCAAGGATGCTATGCGTCGTCGTAAGCAAGGTAGCAACGAAAGCTTCGATGAGTTTCTAGACGCTATGTTGGCTATCGCTGATTCCCTCCGAGAACCTATGTCGGATAGCGAGATCGCGGTTGAAGTCCGTTACAATTTGCGTTCGGAGCTGCAACATGAGCTGTTGCATGTAGACACCTCGGATTTGGCCAGTTTACGTAGGGAATGTCACAGACACGAGGAGTTCTTCCGAACCATTCGTCCCAAATATCGCTCAGCCGTTAAGCGAGGCTTCGTGAATTCTCTTCAGGTGGAAGAGGATCCCGAGCCAGAGTCAAAAGAGGCATCGGAAGCGGAAATATGCGCCGTTCGCTCATCCGACCATTCCAAATGCTGGAATTGCGAGGAGGTAGGGCATCGCTATCATGACTGTCTTCAGCCGAGGCGCGTCTTTTGCTACGGATGTGGGGCAGTGGATGTTTACAGGCCGAATTGTGACAGGTGCAAAGCCAAGTCGGAAAACCCGACGCAGGATGCTCGCAGACTTCCGAGAGGCGACATCCGACGCTAATCTCGGAACCTGCAGCGCCACTTTATCCTACCAGACTTTCAATTTCACCAGACATGACCAAAATACCGGATTTGACAATTCCACAGCATTTTAAACCGTATCACGTGCGTCTACGCGAATATCTGAAGCGAAGAGCTGAGATATTCAACGTCGATGCTACCGTTTCAAGTAGATCAAGGTCTGCCACCCGTATGCGTGAATTTTGGCGACGCATACGGGGCTTGAAACGGTATACTATCTCCTCTATCGTCCATCAAAGCGGTGACATACGCCCCTTCACCCAAGTCAACGTCTTCGGGGAGGATCACTTGGCACTCCTTGATAGCGGTGCTAACAAAAGCGTTATCGGTGGCAAGTTGGCACAGGAGTTAGTTGACAAGGGATGTGTGTTCGCCAAGACGAAGAACGTCGTGCACACGGCTGATGGGCAGACACAGGAGATAGTTGGGTTAATTGCTGTTCCCCTGACGTATCAGTCGGTGACAACCGAGTTCGAATTTTTAATTGTACCGACTATTAGACAGGAGCTCATTTGTGGAATGGACTTCTGGAAACGATTTAACATCTCCATCGTTCCGGCATCCATAAATGAAGTCTTCTGCAAATCTGATCCCGATTCGCCTCAGCTAGATTTGACTCACGTCCAAAAATCACAGCTTGATGGCGTAATTACTTTATTTCCATCCTTCGAGAAGAATGGCCTAGGACTGACGACACTCATCCAGCATACTATCGATACAGCAGCCGCAAAGCCAATAAAGCAAAGGTTTTACCCCTTGTCTCCGGCTAAGGAGAGTCTCCTGTGCGCTGAGATCGATAGAATGCTAGCGATGGACGTGATCGAAGAGGCTCCTAGTTCTCCATGGTCTTCTCCAGTCACCTTGCATATAAAACCTGGCAAGGTGAGATTTTGTTTGGATGCACGGAAGCTGAACGCAGTGACTGTGAGGGATGCGTATCCTATACCAATCATGGATGGGCTCCTTAGCAGGCTCCCTCCAGTACACTGTATCTCCAAGATAGATCTCAAGGATGCATTTTGGCAGATCTGTCTGGATCAGGACTCCCGCGCGAAGACTGCTTTTACGGTAGCCAATAGGCCATTGTACCAATTCAAGCGCATGCCTTTCGGATTGACCAACGCTCCTCAAACGATGAGTCGCCTGATGGACATCGTGATTCCTTACCAGTTGAAGTCGCACGTCTTAGTCTATTTGGATGATCTTCTGGTGCTTTCTTCCAGTTTTGAAGAGCACCTCATCCATCTGACGGAGGTCGCAACTCAGCTGCGTAAGGCTGGACTGCCCATAAACGTCCAGAAGAGTCAGTTTTGTCTCAGGAAGGTGGATTACCTTGGATTCATTGTTGGCGAGGGAACGCTTCAGGTTAATCCGGGCAAGATTCGCGCGGTCGAGGAATTTCCTCGCAGAAGCAGCTTCGCAGGTTTTTAGGAATGACTGGCTGGTATCAGCGGTTTATTCCAAATTATTCAGACGTCATTTTCGCTCTAACGGAACTTTTGAAAGGCAAAGCATTCCAGTGGAATGACCGTGCCCAGGAGGCGTTTATTAAGATAAAGGGGTGCTTGTGCTCTGCTTCTTTTCTAGTTCATCCGGACTACAAGAAACCTTTTGTTCTCCAGTGCGACGCATCCTTGCATGGTGTCGGAGCTGTCTTGGCGCAGTGCGACGAGTCTGGCTGTGAGCGACCCATTGCTTACATGTCCAAGAAGCTGAATAAGGCTCAACGCAACTATACAGTGACCGAACTCGAGTGCTTGGCTGTAGTTCTGGCCATCAAAAAGTTCCGCATGTACATCGAGGGTCATCCGTTTAAGGTGGTGACAGATCATGCTAGTCTGCGTTGGTTGATGAATCAGCCAGACCTTAGTGGTAGGCTTGCTCGTTGGGCGATCAAGCTGCAAGGGTTCTCCTTCGACATTGAACATCGCAAGGGTAGCGAAAATGTCGTCGCGGACGCGTTGTCACGATCCTTTGAGAACACGGATGAATTGTGCGCGTTGGATTGCGAAATTCTTCCCGAGATCGACCTCAGTTCGGAAGCATTCAAGTCAGAGGAATACTGTTCGTTGAAGAAAAAGTTCCTAACGGCCAACCTTCCAGATTTTAAGGTAGTAGATGACTACATCTATCACCGTACGGAGTTCGCTGGTGGGGATGTCAGTCCTGATGACAGCTGGAAGCTGTTTGTTCCGGAATCTCTGCGGGAAGGCGTGATCAGGTCCGCACACGACCAGCCTTTTTCTGCCCATTGTGGCATGGCTAAGTGCGTTGAGCAGATCCGCCGTAGATTTTTCTGGCCAGGCATGGTGGTGAACGTCAGAGACTACATCCAAAACTGCGAGGTTTGTCAGACAACGAAGTACCCGACCAGTGCACTCAAGCCTCCAATGGGTGCTCGAGTAGTCACCGAACGACCGTTCCAGCGTCTCTATATTGACTTTATCGGTCCGTTTCCGCGTTCGAAGAGAGGGAACATAGGGATTTTCATAATTTTGGATCACTTCTCCAAGTTTACGTTCCTAAAGGCGGTTCGGAAATTCACCGCGAAGATGGTGGTAGACGTTCTGCAGGAGGAAATTTTTTCGTGCTTCGGAGTTCCGGAGGTAGTCGTGAGCGATAATGGTACTCAGTTTAAAAGCCATGAGTTCACGACTTTCCTTTCGAAATACGGAGTTCAACACGTCTTCACGGGTGCATATGCTCCACAGTCGAACGCTGCCGAACGAGTAAATCGATCCATTAACGCCGCACTTAGAGCATATGTTCAGGGTGACCAACGGGAGTGGGATGTGGTTCTTAGCTACATCAACGGTTCGTTACGCAAGTCATGGCATCAATCTCTTGGCATGTCGCCGTACTTCGTAGTCTTCGGACAGCACATGATTTCGCATGGGAATGACTACCAAGTGCTGAAGAACCTCAGCATGCTCGGCGATTCCAGCGCAAATGTGCCAAGAGCAGACAAGATCGAGCTGATTCGGTCAAAGATTGACGCAAATTTCCTCAAGGCATACGAGCGGAACAAACACAGCTATGATTTAAGAGCTAAACCACGCACCTTCGATGTGGGCCAGATAGTGATCAAGCGCAACTTCGCCTTAAGCAACGCTGCTGCTAATTTTAATGCAAAGTTAGCTCCTGTAGGGACTAAGGTGCGCATTAAAGAAAAAATTGGCAATACGTTGTATTTGGTGGAAGATTTGTCGGGGAAGGAACTAGGTCAATTTCACGCGAAAGATTTGTGGATTTAATCATCGCTCTTATAATCCGCTTCAGAGGCTTGAGCTCTGTCTGTTCTACACGCCCCTTGATTTTTTTCAACCTTAATTCCAGGCCAGTGACCCGGAATTAAACTTGTGCTGTGAGGCCCGTGTATTATTATTTTTTTTGTTGTTTTTGTTACATTTTTATTTAGTGAGAGATTTGCCTCCATATGTTTCGACATGCAGGAATTCAAATTTAAATTTGAATTTGAACAACGGTTTTCACCACACCCAGGGTCACACCGATAATCGACCGGTCTGGCAACTCCGAATCGGCCGATCCGAACGATCAGTGTTGGGAAGTGGAGTAGGGATATATCGATTGCCGGGATCACCTATCGTGTTCGATATTTTTTTTCTTTTCACTAAATGAAAAAGAAAAAGCACGCCGCAAAATTCTAAAGAGCCAAATAAATTTAAATAACAACTATACCGAAGGAATTATAGGGAAAAAGGCTTCATAAAGTGCAGCGTTATACTGTTTGTGGGTGTTCGAGACCAAATGTGAGTACAAGCTTTCCAAATCAATGTTTGGCAGCTCATAACCTCGCTCTTGCCTTTTAGTGAACCGCGTGTGGCCAGAGGAGCGCTAGCGCTTTCGCACCTTTTTTTCTTTGAAGGCGGCAGTGCATGCCTGCCCCCCCGCCATACTGTGCCACACGTTGCCCCATTCTTCACTATTATTGCTGCAGGCTAGTGGTGCTGGAGCACGACACATGACAGTGCGTTTCGCTAATTGCAGTGCGTTTTGTTTGCTGTTCTGTTGGTGAGTTGTCAGAAATCTGTCAAGACAGCCACCTGACGTTCGTTTTGTCTCTCCTTCTTAGCCCTATATAGTTCCCCAGATCCAGCTTGTGCTAGCAGGGACGAGACAAACTGTTGCTAGCAGGGACGAGACAAACTGTTGCGAGCAGGAACAGACGACGGGACGGATACAACAATTGTTTTTATTTTGATATCAAACACGCAAACATAACACTGTCAAACACATACTCACAAAGTTTCACACACACAAACACGTTCATGTATATATACACACACATGCTATAGACGCACACTTGCATACTTACAGTACGCATACACACTTCGCATTTATGTTTTCACCTTTTCATTTATTCATTTTCTTTATTTATTATTTCAAAATTATTATTTTTTTGTTTTGCTTTCATTTTTATTATTTTTGTTTTCATTTCAATTAATTTGTTCATCCTTTTTGATTTCGATTTCTTTTTTTCATTACCTTTTGTTTATCATCAGTTTTATTTTCATTTGCATTTTCATTCATTCGTTCGCATACACACAAACACAAACTTTGTAACGTATTTATTTAGAGATCAACAAAAGTAATGATAAATTAAATAAAAAGGGAGTGAGTGATAGGACAGAAGATTTGTTTCGGTGTGAGAGTATTCTTGGTGTTGTTATTGTGTCATTATTATTTTTCCCCAGCTGTTTCGTCGGGGCCCCAACGGATCGCGGGTGAGTCGCAATAACAAAATAAGCCGATTATATTATATACTTTCGAACTGTCGCCTGACTATCGTGGATGAAATATTTTGCTCATCCCTCTAACGTTAAATCACATATAGACCCAGTTACAAATTCCAAAATTATTTAAAGAGTAAAAAAAAAAATAAAAAAAGGAAGAATCAAAAAGGATAAAATTAGGGAATTAAGGTTAGGTTTATCGAACTCGCAATGCAGCACGAAGCTGCATGTGCTATATTTGTTTGTCATTAAATAACATTAATGAAATTTAAAATGGAATAATGGAACTAAGGGCGGTAGCATAACAGCAACATGGGTAGTATCGGTATTCCGATATCGATAGTACATGGTTGGGTGGGTGAAGAAGGAGAGCATTACATCTAGCTCTCCGACTAGATCGTTCGTTAGGGGACTACCCCTTATTCCGCTTATTTTGGCCTTCCCTTTTATTGCCATTCCCCCTTCTAGCAGTCCTATAACCTGTCGATATTTTCTCGTAACACCGATAATCGAACCTGCACACAAAACCCCGCCCATTTTCCCTGAGCTTAGCCGGCTGTAACTTAGACAGGGTGTGCAGGGGAGGTTATTGGACTTCGGTCGTTACACACTTAAGTACTGTAAATGTCGGCACACCTGAGGTAGAGACATATAAGGATGCCGAAATCAGAATAGGTGCTATATGCAACGAGACTTTGGACATTATGAAATCCCTGCCGGATTTCGAAGGTAGAAACGAAACGTACGTTTCATGGAGGAAGGCAGCACATACAGCATATAAAGTGTACGAAAAGTACGAGGGTAGTTCCAAACATTATCAAGCTCTTGGCATAATGAGGAATAAAATAAAAGGTTCAGCTGACATGATTCTCTCATCTTTTGATACTCCCCTCAACTTTAAGGCTATCATCAACCGCTTAGATTTCACATACGCTGATAAACGACCAGTGTATTTGATAGAGCAGGAAATGTCAACACTCCGCCAAGGAAATTTGACTCTCCTACAATATTATGATGAGGTGGAGAAAAAACTTACTCTACTCATAAACAAGACTATCATGACCTACGACAACACCGTAGCCGCACCATTGAATGAAAAGTATAGAGCAGATGCGCTTCGCGTATTTATTTCGGGAACTAGAAAGTCGTTAAGCGACGTTCTTTTCTCCGCAAGACCATCCGATCTTCCTTCTGCATTAGCATTAGCTCAGGAAGTCGAAGCTAACCATGAGCGATACATGTTTGCTAGCAACTTTGCCCGAAGCATGGAAGAAAAAATCCAAAAGTCCGAACAAAGACTACAGACCAGGGAGAGAAACATAACACCAGACGCTAGATCTAATCAAGAAGGTAAAAATCCCCATTTCAATAAAAGACAGGGACAACCCCCCCCGCAAGATCAAGTCCAACCAATGGGCATAGACAGCTCTTCACGTTTTAGACAATCCACTCAGAACCAACAAGGCGGTCAACCTTATGGACAAACTCAGAACAATCAGTGGCGAATGCAACCACAAAATGCTCAACTCGACGCATACAATAGTCAGGGACAGGCAAATAAAAGACCAAACAATAGCAGTGCAAGGTTTACGGGACCAAAACAACAAAGAATCAACCATATAGCGTCAGAAAATGCCCCACTTGACAATGAAGATAACGAATACTCAGCCGTAGCTGAGGAGGAAGTAGAAAATACCGACGATGACCTCACGGAGTACGACCAAATCAATTTTTTAGGCATAGCTCCCTGCTACCGTTCATAGAAAGGGATATCGCAGGGAAAAAAATTAAACTTCTAATAGACACCGGAGCTTCGAAGAACTATATTAAACCATTAAAAGAATTAAAGAATATTATTCCCGTAAATAAACCATTCCATGTGAAATCAATCCATGGGTATAACACCATAAATAAAAAGTGCGTGATGCACCTCTTTAATACAAATACGACATTCTTTTTAATACCAAACCTCACAACATTTGACGGAATAATTGGACTTGACTTACTTAAACAAACCGACGTTGTACTCGACCTAAAAAACAAGAATCTTATAACGAATAACGGCTCTGAAATAATCAAATTTCAAATGCTCGGACGTAAATTTTACAAATGTTGAGGATATAGAAGTACCTCAAGATATCAAAGAAAAATTTCAAATTATGTTAGGGAACCGTACAGGCGTATTTGCAGAACCAAATGAGGCTCTGCCATACAATACTAATATCATTGCTACTATCCGGACAGAGAACGAGGACCCCATATATTCAAAATTGTACCCATACCCGATGGGCGTCTCTGATTTTGTAAACACAAGCTATGCTAAGAGATGGTATCATCCGGCCATCTCGATCACCGTACAACAACCCAATTTGGGTTGTAGATAAAAAAGGGACGGACGAACAAGGAAATACAAAGAAACGTTTAGTAATAGACTTTAGAAAACTTAATTTAAAAACAAGAAAGCAAGGCTACCTTCGGCTTGCCGAAGGTTTTATACCCTTGCAGTTGTACACAGCTATATGTAATATTACTCAGATTTTTATAAAATTGCAACAGGTACCTTCATTAGGCCGATCGTTGATTGTTACAAGTTATAAAACTTCGATTTTGATGAAACTTTATTATTAAGGATGTCCTTAATAATTAGATTTGGATGTGGTAAGCCTGATAGCTATATCTTGAATATATAACGAAAATCGACCGATAGGCTCCATGACAGCTGTTCGATATATCAGTCCGATCTGGCCCGTTCCGAATTATTTAATGAAGGCAGAATTAAGAAGGTTGTGAGCCAACTGTTATGAAGATAGCTAAATAACTGGGGGACTAATTTGCGTTGCAACAGACAGACGGACTGACTGATTGTTCCTATAACAGCTATAGAATATAAACGTCTGAGATATTTAAATGGAAAAACTAAGGACGGGTTACTGTATAACATTAAAAAGTATTGATAATGTGCGGTATTTCCAAGAACAAAACAGGTTTGCATACAAAAACCCTAATTTCAGCCGATTGTTCCTATGGCAGCTATATGTTATAGTGGTCCGATTTTGATACAATTTTGACAGCATATTAGGAACGTAATAAGAATAAGATTTGCCAAATCTTGTTGCAATATCTTGAAAAACAACAAAAATCGGCCGATAGTTTCTATGACAGCTATACGATATATCGGTCCGATCTGGCTCGTTCCGACTTATTTACAGCTCGCAGCAATAAGAAGCTTATATGCCAAGTTTCATGAAGATAGCTCAAAAACTGAGAGACTAGTTTGCGTTGCAACAGACGGACGGACGGACGGACGGACGGACGGACGGACGGACGGACGGACGGACGGACGGACGGACGACGGACATCCATTTTTGGACTCCTCTGTTTATGCTGATTCAGAATATATATACTTTATAGGGTCGGAGATGTCTCCTAAGGTGCGTTGCAAACTTCTGGCTAAAATTAATATACCCTCTGCAAGGGTATAACAACCGACGACAAATATCCTATCCCCAACGTTGTTTTCATTTTGGCCAACTTAGGCAAGGCACAATATTTTACCACCTTGGATTTAAAGTCTGGTTTTCACCAGATACTACTCGCCGAAAAGGACAGAGAGAAGACTGCTTTCTCAGTAGAAAACGGGAAGTATGAATTTTGCAGACTTCCTTTTGGGTTGAAAAATGCACCCAGTATTTTTCAAAGAGCCATCGACGATGTGCTCAGGGAACAGATAGGAAAATCATGCTATGTCTACGTCGACGACGTAATTATCTTTTCAGAAAACATGAGCGATCATGTCAAACACATAGCATGGGTCTTGGATAAATTGCACGGAGCCAATATGAGGGTTTCGAAGGAAAAATCGAATTTGTTCAAGGAAAGCGTCGAATATTTTGGTTTTATTGTCTCTCGCGGTGGCATAAGAACATGCCCCAAGAAAATAGATGCAATTCGTAACTACGAACAGCCAAGTACACTATTTAATGTTAGATCATTCCTGGGCTTAGCATGCTACTATAGGTGTTTTATTAAGGACTTTGCATCCTTAGCAAGACCCATAAGCGACATCCTAAAGGGAGAAAATGGCAAGGTGAGCGCTGGGCAATCCAAAAAAATACCAGTCCATTTTGACGAAAGCCAACGCCAGGCATTCGAAAAAATTAAAGATGTTCTTACTTCTGAAAATGTGATGTTGCTTTACCCAGATTACAAGAAGGCTTTTGATGATGCCTCTTCCTTTGGTTTAGGAGCAGTCCTATCACAAGACGGAAAACCTATTACCATGATATCAAGAACTCTAAAAGATAGGGAGTTAAATTTTGCAACAAACGAAAGGGAGCTTCTTGCCATAGTGTGGGCCCTAAAGAATCTTAGAAATTACTTATACGGGGTAAAAAATTTAAATATTTTCACGGATCACCAGCCCCTAACTTTCGCCGTCTCAGATCGTAATCCGAACGCCAAAATAAAGCGTTGGAAAGCTTTCATCGACGAGCACAATGCCCAGATTTTTTATAAGCCAGGAAAAGAGAACTATGTCGCTAACGCGCTGTCTAGGCATCACATCCACACGTTAGAAGAGGACGCACACTCTGATATTGCCACAATACACAGCGAGTTATCACTTACCTACACTGTCGAAAAGACAGACAAACCGGTCAACTGCTTTCGGAATCAGATAATAATAGAAGAAAGCGGAACTCCTTCAGATAGAACGGTTATTATGTTCGGTAAAAAAACTCGACATCTCTTATATTTCTCAGACAGAGAAACACTCATTCAGAGAATATGTGATGTGGTAAAAAGAGACGTAGTCAACGCAATTTTATGCGAACTACCAATATTGGCATTTATTCAATATAAATTAATAGAGACGTTCCCGACAACCACTTTTCGTTATACAGATCTCATGGTAACTGACATCTTGGACACAAATGAGCAAAGAGAAATTATTGTCACAGAGCACAATAGGGCTCATAGAGCAGCTCAGGAAAACGTGAAACAAATTCTTCAGGACTATTTTTTCCCCAAAATGACACAATTGGCAAATGAAGTCGTTGCAAACTGTAAAACCTGTCAAAAAGCTAAATACGATCGTCACCCCCAGAAACATATTCTTGGGGAAACGCCCATTCCTTCATACACAGGCGAATTATTACATATCGACATATTTTCAACTGATAGAAAATATTTCCTCACTTGCTTAGACAAATTCTCAAAATTTTCGATTGTCCAACCAATCGCTTCCAGAACAATAGCTGACATAAAAATCGCGCTATTACAGCTTATGAACTTCTTTCGGCGAAAAAAACAATTTATTGTGACAATGAGCCATCTATCAAGTCTGAGACAGTCAAGTCACTTTTAATGTCCAAGTTATTAACGCACCACCACTCCATAGCACTTCAAACGGACAGGTAGAGAGATTCCACAGTACTCTAATAGAGATCGCGCGGTGTCTGAGGATCGAAAGAGGTATTGAGGACACAGTCGAACTTCTACTTCTTGCAGCTATAGAATACAACAAAACGATTCACTCAGTTACGAATAAAAGACCTATTGACATAATTCATTCATCGACCACAGAACTTAATGCGGAAATTAGGAACAAAGTTTTAGGTGCACAAAATATTCAGTTAGAAAGATTAAACAAGACAAGACAGAACAGAACTTTCGACATTGGAGACAAGGTCCTCGTTAAATCAAACAAGAGGTTAGGAAATAAACTAACGACCTTGTACACTGAAGAAACAGTGGAAGCTGACTTGGGGACCACAGTCTTAATAAAAGGGAGGGTGGTTCACAAGGATAACTTGAGGTAATTACAGTAAAAATTATCTTTCTTTCTTTTTCTTTACCAACGCACCAGGATTTGGGCAATACTTCTTCTTGCCATACCAATAACAGCTAAAGTCACTGACTACACTGGTTCGAATTACATACCGATCATGGACGGTGACGTTACTATTTGGAAGGACTTTAAATACTTAAAACATTCAACTAACTTAACCATGTACTCTACAATGGTAAGAGAAACAGAACAACTGCGGAACCATTTCCCTCAGTCACATATGAGACAGATATTGGATTCAGACTTGCGACACATAAGGACTCTCATAGCAACCGTAAATATTCATCATAGACATGCTAGAAGTATCAATTTGTTAGGCACTGCATTAAAATTCGTAGCCGGTACTCCAGATTTCGACGACTTCGAAGATTTGAAATTTACACAAAAAGAGGTCATAGAATCAGTAAACAGACAGATAAATATTAACACAAAGACCCAAGAACAAATAAACGCACTAACAAACACAGTAAATATCTTAATAGAAAATGCAAAAGCAAAACAGATTAATACAGAAAATTTATACGAAACATTGCTTTCAAGAAATAGGATTATTACTTCTGAGCTTGAGGCC
Source organism: Zaprionus tsacasi (assembly GCA_018904105.1). Classification (NCBI taxonomy): domain Eukaryota; kingdom Metazoa; phylum Arthropoda; class Insecta; order Diptera; family Drosophilidae; genus Zaprionus; species Zaprionus tsacasi. The sequence goes on along the minus strand of JAEIFR010000176.1, from coordinate 789,585 downwards.
CTAATGTTATCGGTCACACTAACAAAAATTGGAATAATTAACCCCGCGATTTTAGACTCCAATGATTTACAAAATATAATCAATGAACACTCCACCAATATTACAATTACCGACCTAATGGAAGTAGCTCAAATTAAAGTCCTGTTAAACAATAATTTTCTTCATTTTATAATAAAATATCCTAAGCCTAGCCTAACGTGTAAGAAAATAATCCTACATCCTGTTCAGCATAATAGCACTATTCTAAATTTTGCGGAAAACAACATCGTTGCCGACTGCGGTTACCAGATAGTTCCGATTGGAAATTGCATCGCTACCCTCACAACAACGTTCTGTAGGAAATTGCCCTATGCAACATGCGCCCAACAGCTGCACTCAGGAGGCACCGCACACTGTACTACTCGCCCGAGCCATCTTAAGCCCTTAACAGTCATCGATGACGGCGTTATCATCATCAACGATGAAACGGCTACAATCAACGAACAACTGGTAAAGGGAACATTTCTCATTACATTCGACAAGGAAATAAAGGTGAACGACTCGGTGTTTCGAAACTTAAAGAGCATCGTAAAAAAATCTCCAGCGCCAGCTACATCGACGCTCCTTAACATAACTGGCCACCACGAAATATTGAGTCTGCCGTACTTGCAAAAGCTTAATATGGAAAACCTCCGTTATATTGGCAGATTGGAAAAGGGACTTGTAAAATGGCCTGTTATATCTGGAGTAGCCGCGATCGTTTCTTTAGTCATCTGCTATACTACTATACTCTTTTCAGCTTTACCAAAAACACCAGAGGGTTCGACGCCAACGCGATCTTCAAGTCATCATTGACGGTTTTAAGAAGTCCGAGGACGTCCTTCACTTAAGCAGGGGAGGAGTTAACACGATCACCCAGCAACATAAAAGTTGCCAAGCTGATCACGCGTAATCGGCGGGCCACGAGTGCCGGGTCAGCTTAACCAGCGGATGTTACTCAACAGCGTTCCCAGCAGCTCAAGTGACAACGTTGCAGTTCTTGCCTCGCTTGCTATTTGACACTCTGCACGAGGCGCCGGATCAGCAGTTTAGGGTATAGGGCTAGCTATAATTTTAAGAAGCAATGTACTTAGAGTTTAGTTGGATTTTGGGAATAAATCGCGACGGTCGTAACCTCGCTCCAAACAATCTACTCGGAAACTTGTTAATTTATATATTCTTACTCAGCATCTAGCCATGTCTGTCTATCTGTCTATCCGTCTGTCTGTCTGTCTGTCTGTCTGTCTGTCTGTCTGTCTGTCTGTCTGTCTGTCTGTCTGTATGAGACAACGGATCTCAGCTATTAAGAAAGCTAGAGACTCCAAATTTGGCAGAAATATTATACTCATGTATAAGTTATTAATTTATTCAGATTAATGTTCCAAATAAAAAGACTTTGTCCTGTTAGGATACTGAACTCTTTAATTGTCAAAGTCCAACTAAAACTAAGTACAGAATATTCTTAACGCGAAGCTAGCCCTCTCACCTAAAAGTGTTGATCTAGTATTGCCAAACGGCTCAAATGTCAGGTGGCCGGCGAACGTGGGAACGTTACAGACAGTATCGTTAACTCCTGTATGTTAACTCTATGTTAACTCCTCCCTCACTAAGTTGAAGGCCGTCCTCGGACTTCCTTAAGTTGTCGATGGCAGTTCGCAAGGAAGCTGATTTTACTGCTCTCACGCGGTTCTGATACGTCTTCCAAATGGAGAATCCAATGATTGCCACGAGAAGCATAGTTACACTGAAGGTTGCAGGTTTTGTAACGAGTTGTTTTTCGATGTCGCCGATGTACCTCAGATTTTGAATGTTCAGTCGTTGTAGATATGGCAGGCTTAAAACCTCTTGATGTCCAGTGATATTGAGGAGTGCCGCTGCCGCCGAACCTGGGTGGCGTTGAACTGTGGCTCTCGAGTTGCGGAACAAAGATCCATTTATTTTAACTTCATCTTCGAACGTTAAAAGGAATGTGCCGTAGATAGTCTTCTCCGTGCCGCTAGACATGGTAACGGTTGCCATTCCATTGTTGATAAATATGACACCATCATCCACGACTTCAACTTGTTCGAGGTGGCTAGGACGAGTAGTGCCGACGTGCAGCTGTTGTGCGCAAGTTGTAAAAGGGAGTTCACTGCAGAATGTTGATGTGAGGGTAGTACTGCAGTTTCCAATAGCCAGAATATGATTATTGGAATCCGCTACGCTGTTATATCCAGTAAAATTTATTATTGTGTCATTGTGTTACAAACTAAACTAGGGCTTGGGAATTTAATAATAAAATGTAAAAATTATCGTCTAATAAAACTTTGTAGAGTGCTCATTTAATAAATTTTCTAAATCTTTAGAATCAAGAATGGTGGGGTTTACAATTTCAATCCTTGCAGGGGTTACTGACAATATTTATGCTTCGAGTTCTTAAATCAAAATTCAATCCCTTGCGAGAAGTGTTTCATAGAGGTGGCCGGCTTCGATTTGTTTTGTTTTTTCATTATTGATTACTATGTTTATTGTGTCCGTTAGTTTATTGATTTTTTCCTGCACTCTTGTATTTATAGCAACTTGTTTGTCTATTGATTCAATTAAAGATTGCTAAAATTAGCCTGTCAAAGTTGTCGAAATCAGGAGTTCCTGCTACCACCTTTAGAGCAGTACCAAGAATGTTAATACTCCTAGCGTTTCTATGTTGAATTTTCACTGTATCTAATAATGTCTCTGTAATATAATGACCTATATCAGATTCTAAAATCTTTTTTATGTGTGATTAGGAAAAATGATTCATTAATGCTTTAGTTTCCTCGGCTATTTCCGAGAAGTAGCACGATCAAAATCCTGAATAAAAAAATATGAATAAAAAAAAGGTATTATTTCAAATTGTCCTTATAGACCACCCTCCCCCTAATGAGAACTGTTGTTCCCAGGCCGGCTTCTATTACATCTTCTCCATACAAGGGAGTCAATTTATTACCCAATCTTCTATTTGATTTTAAAAAAACTCTTTCACCTACTTGAAAAATTCTATTCCTTCTAGTTTCATTCAACCTTTTCATCTGTGCTTCCTGAGCTTTATTCATTTTGTCCTTTATACCTGCTTCAAAATCTGGTGCAGATTAATGTATTATCTCGATTGGTTTTTTGTTGGTAACAGAGTGTATTGTTGTATTGTATTCAATTGTTGACTGAAGAATCAGTTCAACTGTGTCATTCAGGGGTTTTTTTATTTTCAAGCAACGCGCTATTTCTGCAAGAGTGCTATGAAATCTTTCTACTTGCCCATTCGATGAGCTGTGTAGGGGTGGAGCGTTAGAGATTTGGACATTAAAACGGTTATTTAATAGTGATTTTATTGTTTCGGAATTTAGGGAAGGTTCGTTGTCACAATAAATGGTTTTGGTATTTGGGAAAAAATTCATAAGTTGTAGTATTGGCGGTTCTATGTCGATAATGGTTCTGGAGGCTATCGGTTGCACAATGGCGAATTTTGAAAATTTATCTATGCAAGTTAAAAAGTAATTTTTGTCCGTTGGGAAAATGTCAATGTGTAGTATTTCTCCTACTTGGGAAGGAATGGGTGTTTCACCAATAACTTGCTTTTGTGGATGCCGATCGTATTTGGCTCTGTTACAAATTTTGCAGTTGACTACAGTTTCGTTTACTAAGCGAGTCATTTTCGGAAAAAAATAATCTTGCATTATTTGTTTTACATTTTCTTGAGCTGCTCTGTGTGCTCTGTTATGTTCTGCAATAGATATTTCTTTCTGTTCATTCTTATCAAGAACATCAATGACCATTCGCTTAGTATGCCAGAATTTTGTGGATGGATGGTTTCCACAAGTTTGTTCTGAACAAATGCGAGAATTGGTAGGTCACATGCAATTCCGTTCACTGCATCTTTGTTAACCGCATCAAACATCAACTTCATTAGTTGTTGTTTATCGTTAAAATGTATGACGTGCCTTGTTTTCTGTTGAAGCTACCGCATTTTCTTCTAAAATAATTTGATTCCTAAAACAGTTTATAGGCTTATCAGAAGAGTCGATAGTGTAAGTTAGTGATTCTTCGCTGTGTATGGTTGCAACATCGGAAGATGCATCCTCTTCAAGGGCAAAAAAAACTTTGTCGGGACAAAGCATCGGCTACATTATTCTCTTTCCCTGGCTTATAAAAAATTTTTGCATTATGGTCGTCAATGAAAGCCTTCCACCTTTTAATCTTTGCATTAGGATTTTTATCCGAGACCGCAAAGGTTAGGGGTTGGTGATCAGTGTAGATGTTCAAATTCTATACGCCATAAAGATAAGTTCTTAGGTTTTTAAGTGCCCACACTATTGGGAGTAATTCGCGCTCGTTGCGAAATGTAACTCGTGGTCCTTAAGAGTTCTGGATATCATAGTAAAGTAGCATAACATCTTCCGAAATCAGAACACTTTTCAATTTCTCAAATGTTTGACATTGCTTTTCGTCAAGGTTCACTGGTATTTTTTTGGATCGACCAGCACTAACCTTACCATTGTCTCCTTTCAGAATATCCGTTAGCGGTCTAGCTAACGAGGCGTAGTCCTTTATAAAACACCTATAGTAACCTGCTAGACCCAAGAATGATCTAACATGAAACAAGGTTGTCGGTTTTAGAAACTTGCTTATTGCCTCAACTTTGCTAGGGTTTGTTGAAATGCCTCCCCGAGAGACCACAAATCCGAGATAATCGACCTTTACTCTGAAAAATTGTGACTTTTCCCATGAAACTCTCATATTTGCCTGATACAATTGATCTAATACCCATGCGAAGTGCATTTTCTGAAAAAATGATTACGTCATCAACGTAAACATAGCATGTTTTTCCGATCTTCTCTCTAAGCACATCGTCAATAGACCTTTGGAAAATACTAGGAGCATTTTTCAATCCAAAAGGCAGTCTACAAAACTCATATTTCCCGTTACCTACAGAAAAAGCTGTTTTTTCTCTATCTTTTTCTGCAAGAAGGATTTGGTGAAATCCTGATTTTGATCAAGCGTTGTAAAATACCTTGCTTTACCAAGATTTGACAGTATGTCTACAATATTGGGTATGGGGTATTTGTCGGCAATAGTTTAAGAGTTCAATTTTCTGAAGTCAATTACAAGTCTTTTCTTTTTAGGCCATGGATTTAAAAAAAATACATGGTCTATTAGGTTTGTCAGGCAGAAGGAGACATCTGCGACCCCATAAACTATATATTCTTACTCAGGATCACTAGCCGAGTTGATCTAGCCATGTCTGTCTGTCCATCTGTCTGTCTGTCCGTCTGTATGAGACAACGGTTCTCAACTATTAAGAAAGCTGGAGACTCCAAATTTGGCAGAAAGATTCATGTATATCCTAGGCAGTAAACGTCATTTTCAAATTTTGGTTACCACGCCCACCGCCCCCGTAAATCAGAAATTTATTTTAAATATGCGATTATTAAGCAAAGTATTGAAGTCTTAACTTTCAGCTTTGGCATACATCTAGATAAATACGTTGTGAACTTATTCTATAAATTGCAACCCGATCGGATAATAAACAAAGAAGTTACGCAAGTTAACGTGTTCTATTGATTTGTGATTCCGTGCCTGCAAGCTGCTGCCAGCCATGTGCGTTTTCGATCCTTTTAATCCGAAAATGGTTACGTGTGTATATGAGATCGAAATAGTAACTTAGCCGCAGAGCCAATAGTTGCGGCGGTAGTCAAATGTGTTGAGAGGCCGGCAATCGAACAAAGAAGATATAGAGGTTCAACCCTCAGAAGAGGCAGGCGGTTGAGGTCTTAATTACCTTTTTTTTTGGCTTCTTAAAGTTTTTTTTTTCATCATTATAACATTTAGTTTCATTTATCATATTTCAACAAATTATATCATTCAATCCAATAGAAGTGTTATTGTTGTACAAGACAATATGACACATTTGACCTAATGGTCTAAATATGCAATTTAGCGTGCCCGGAGCACAGCGACGGTGGTTTAGTTGTTTGGATGACGGACTCCTATGCAAACGGCCAGGGTTCCATTCCCCACGGCGAAAAGAGAATTTACCTATTTTATTTTTTTTATGTTTTGTTGTATTTTATATTTGTTTACATTTATATTTGTAAAGCATATGCATTTTTGAATCATTTCCCATTTATTAATATTTATCTAATCAATTTTATATTAAGTGTTAAATTTTGCCTTTTAAGATGTTTTGCATGCTGTACTTATGCGTGCAAGCATACAATACATGCATGCGAAGCTCACACATGCATAGATATGTATGTATATGCGTGTGAGGCAATACACAAAACGTGAGTCAGGTCAGTGCATTTTTAACGGACGTCTAAATAAAAGAAGAAGCATTGACGCTGGTGTGTGTGTGCGTAATGAATCTTACCTCGCGCCAAAAATTCACATATCTCTCTCTCTCTCGTTCTAACTTATGCCATCGACTCTTGTCTATTCTGCTTGCTTTGTCCCTTCACAACTTTTAAACATATATGTACACTGAAAATCCATGGCCTCTTACAGTCAACGCGTGACTGTAGCCTTTCTGACTTGTTGTTTCCCTTTTCGTCTGTTCCTTTTTTGTCTACTACCCACACAGGATTATTATAGGGGGATCGTGATGATCTTATTATACCACCTTTTAGCAGACTTTCTGTTTCTGCGTTTACAAAATCAGACACTCCCGTCGGATAGGGGTATAATTTTGAATATATCGGGTCCTCATTTTCAGTTCTTATAGTCGCTACAATGTTAGTGTTGTATGGGAGGGCTTCGCTAGGGTCTGCGAAGACATTAGTTCTAGCTTTCAGCATTTCCTGAAATTCTTTTTTTTATTTTTTCTGGGACCTCTATGTTTTGAACTTCTGTGAAATTTACATTTGCGCACCTTAGGAACTGAATTTCCTCAGATCTAGATTCGGTACGCAATATCTTATTTTTGAAATCTAGTGTAGCGTTGACTCTGTTAAGTAGGTCTAGTCCTATTATGCCGTCAAATGTTGAAAGGTTCGGCAAAATGAAAAATGTTGTTGTAGTGTTAAAGAGATGCATAAAACATTTTTTTTGAACAGGGTTAAAACCGTGAAGGGATTTTACCAAAAAGGGTTTGTTTACCGGTGTTATGTTTTTAAGATTCCCTAGAGGTTTTATATAGTTTTTCGAGGCCCCTGTATCGATCAGTAATTTTATTGTGTTCCCTGCTATCATTCGCTCTACAAACGGTAACAGGGAGTCATTTCTAAAAAATTAAGCCTTTCAGTTTGTGCAATTTCATCTTCAAAATCAGCTACCTCGGACTCGGCGATCGTATCGTATTCTTGTTCACTTGGGTCATATTGGTGATCTTCTTGTGAGATATTATTTATTCTCTGCTGCTTTGGTCCTGTAAACCTAGCTGTTCCACTATTGGGTCTTTTTTGGATTTGATTTTGAAAAGGGGAGTAGGCGTGAACCCCTTGATTTGCCTGGTGTTGTGTGGCTTGCCTAAATCTAGACGAACTGTCCATGTCCATTGGCTGTGGTGCCTCTTGCCTTTGAAGCGGGCCATTATTACGTACTCGCGGTTTAAGGTAATATGGGTTTTTATCTTTCTGCAAGCGAGCTTGCGAGCTTTCTGTAATCTGTTGTTTTTGATAACGTTGCTCATTTCGCTGAGCCCTGTCTTCCAGACTTCTTGGATAATTATTTGCAAAATGAAAACGTTCGTGATTTGACTCGACCTCTTGAGCTAATGCTAAGGCCGATGGCAAATCCTTTGGTCGCGCTGAGAAGAGTATGTCGCTTAGCTGTTTCTTAGTTCCAGAGATAAATACTCTTAAAGCATCTGCTCTGTATTTCTCATTGCGAGAAGCAGCCAAGTAAGCGTCATATGTCATGATAGTTTTATTTACGAGGAGCGTAAGCTTTCGCTCAACTTCATCATAATATTCTATCAATGTCAAGTTTCCTTGACGAGGTGTTGACAGCTCTTGTTCTATTAAATAGATTGGTCGCTTGTCAGTGTACGTAAAGTCTAATCTATTTATAATGGCTTTGAAATTCAGTGGTGTGTCATATGAGGACAGCACCATGTCAGCAGGGCCCTTTATTTGGTTTCTTATAATACCCAATGCTTGGTAATGTTTTGAACTGCGCTGGTATACTCGTACCTCAAAAACTTTATATGCTGTGTGTGCAGCTTTTCGCCAAGACACGTATGTCTCATGTTTCCCTTCGAATTCGGGGACTGATTTTACAATGTCAAGTGTCTCATGGCACTCACGCTCGTATCTATCTCTGCGTCTTTAAATACCTCAACCTCGGGTGTGGATATTTGAGAACTTTTGAATTTATCTTATACTTCTTGTAACTTGGATGCAAAACTTTTTTCTTGGTGGTCGAGTGCAGCATTGACTGCAGTCTCGATTAGAATTTTTAAACTATTAGCATCAATATTTATTTTGCCTATTAATCGTTGATCGGACCACCAATTATTTTCACTATTAGCAGTGCTTTGTTCTGTCTTAATTTCTTTTAGTCGTTGAGAAATATCAGACACCAGCTCCTCCAATTCATTGTCACTCATAAGGTTGCTCACAAATAGAGGGCCAAAAATTTTCCATACAAAGATTGATTTTAAATTCCCTTAGATTGAAATTTTGTTTCTATTCTCGGATTTTTATTTTTCAGATTTGTAAAACACGAGCACTCTACTCACATGTTTTTATACCCTTCGACCATTGAAAATGGTCAAAAAAGGGTATACTAACTTTGTGCAATGTATGTAACAGGCATAAGGAGGCGTGGCAGACCCCATAAAGTATATATATTCTTGCTCAGGATCACTAGCCGAGTCGATTGAGACATGTCCGTCTGTCTGTCCGTCTGTCCGTCTGTCCGTCTGTCCGTCTGTTTGTTTGAGACAACGGATCTCAGCTATTAAAAGAGCTAGAGACTCCAAATTTGGCATGGAGATTCCTATATTTCCCAAGCAGACAAAGTTTATTTCAAATGTTTGATGCCACGCCCACCGCCCCCGCAAATCGGTAATTTACGATTATTAAGCAAACTATTAAACTTATAAAGTTCTGCTTTGGTATGTATAATGCTAAATGCCATATGAACATATTCTCCAAATTACAATCCGATCGGACCAATAACACAGAAGTTATTCAAGTCAACGTTTTCAGTACAAATGTACGAGCAGCCGCCTGCGTGCTGCTTTCAGTAGTTGACGCCGACGTCGACGTCACTCTTAACGTGCGTCGCTGTGTGAGTATGAGCGAGAAAGCTATATGTAGTAGAAGTATTTGTGCAAAATTTCTGTTTGAAATTATGAGTGTGGTTACACGTTTGTAACGGATTTTAAAAATTGGGAGAAGGGTATCCTACTGTCGGGCGTTCGACTGTAGCCCTACCCACTTGTTTTTTATAAAATTAATAGCTGCTGCTGCTGGTGCTTCTTCCGCTGTCATCAGTTTTTTTGCTCTTCCTTGTTGTTGCTGGTGGCGGTTGTCACTTGCTGCTTGCTGCCGTTTTAATTGTCGTTTTTTTTATTGGTTTGGTTGTTATTTTCTTTATTTATTTTATGTTTTTAGGCCATGGATTTTAAAAAAATACATGGTCTATTAGGTTTGTCGGAATGTGCGTAACAGGCAGAAGGAGACATATGCGACCCCATAAAGTATATATATTCTTATTCAGGATCACTAGCCGAGTCGATCTAGCCATGTCTGTCTGTCCGTCTGTCTGTCTGTCTGTCCGTCTGTCCGTCTGTATGAGACAACGGTTCTCAGCTATTAAGAAAGCTAGAGACTCAAAATTTGGCAGAATGATTTATGTATATCCTAGGCAGTAAACGTCATTTTCAAATTTTGGTTACCACGCCCACCGCCCCCGTAAATCAGAAATTAATTTTAAATAAGCGATTATTAAGCAAAGTATTGAAGTCTTAACTTCCAGCTTTGGCATACATCTAGATAAATACGTTGTGAACTTATCCTATAAATTGCAACCCGATCGAATAATAAACATAGAAGTTAAGCAAGTTAACGTGTTCTATTGATTTGTGATGCCTTGCCTGCAAGCTGCTGCCAGCCATATGCGTTTTCAATCTTATGTGTGTGTATGAGATCAAAATAGTAACTTAGCCGAACGTTTAGTAGTTGCGGCGATAGTCAAATGTGTTGAGCAGCCAAAAGACATGGAGCAAAAAGACATGGAGGTTCAATCCTTGAGAAAGGCAGGCAGGCGGGGGCGGCTTTTTTTTCTTTTTTCACTTTTTAGAAGTTTTTTTTTCATCACAAAATTTAGTTTCATATGTACCATATATATATGATAATTTCAACAAATTATGTCATTCAATCCAGTAGAAGTGTTACTGTTGTACAAGACAATACAATATGACACACTTGAGCTAATGGTCCAAGTATGCAATTTTAGCGTGCGCGGAGCGCAGCGACGGTGGTCTAGTTGTTCGGATGACGGACTCCTATGCAAACGGCCAGGGTTCGAATCCCCACGGCCACGGCGAAAAAAAACTATACCTATTTTAATTTTTATACCCTTGCAGAGGGTATATTAATTTTAGCCAGAAGTTTGCAACGCATCTTAGGAGACATCTCCGACCCTATAAAGTATATATATTCTGAATCAGCATAAACAGAGGAGTCCAAAAATGGATGTCCGTCTGTCCGTCCGTCCGTCCGTCCGTCCGTCCGTCCGTCCGTCCGTCCGTCCGTCCGTCCGTCCGTCCGTCTGTTGCAACGCAAACTAGTCTCTCAGTTTTTGAGCTATCTTCATGAAACTTGGCATACAAGCTTCTTATTACTGCGCGCTGTAAATAAGTCGGAACGAGCCTGATCGGACCGATATATCGTATAGCTGTCATAGAAACTATCGGCCGATTTTTGTTGTTTTTCAAGATATTGCAACAAGATTTGGGAAATCTTATTCTTATTACGTTCCTAATGTGCTGTCAAAATTGTATCAAAATCGGACCACTATAACATATAGCTGTCATAGGAACAATCGGCTGAAATTAGGGTTTTTGTATGCAAACCTGTTTTGTTCTTGGAAATACAGCACATTATCAATACTTTTTAATGTTATACAGTAACCCGCCCTTAGTTTTTCCATTTAAATATCTCAGACGTTTATATTCTATAGCTGTTATAGGAACAATCAGTCAGTCCGTCTGTCTCTTGCAACGCAAATTAGTCCCCCAGTTATTGAGCTATCTTCATAAAAGTTGGCTCACAAGCTTCTTATTTCTGCCCTCTTTAAATAAGTCGGATTGGGCCAGATCGGACTGATATATCGTACAGCTGTCATGGAGCCTATCGGTCGATTTTCGTTATATTTCAAGATATAGCTATCAGGCTTACCACATCCAAATCTAAGTATGTCCTTAATAATAAAGTTTCATCAAAATCGAAGTTTTATAACTTATAACGATCAACGATCGGCCTAATGAAGGTACCTGTTGCAATTTTATGAAAATCTGAGTACTATTACATATAGCTGTGTACAACTGCAAGGGTATAAAACCTTCGGCAAGCCGAAGGTAGCCTTGCTTTCTTGTTTTTTTATGTTATGTTGTATTTTATATTTGTTTACATTTATATTTATAAAGCATATGCATTTTTGAATTATTTCCCATTTATTAATATTTATCTAATCAATTTTATATTAAGTGTTAAATTTTGCCTTTTAAGATGTTTTGCATGCTGTACTTTTGCGTGCAAGCATACAATACATGCATGCGAAGCTCACACATGCATATGTATCTATGTATATGCGTGTGAGGCAATACACAAAACGTCAGGCAGGTCAGTGCATTTTTAACGGACGTCTAAATTAAAGAAGAAGCAGTTGACGCTGGTGTGTGTGTGCGTAATGAATCTTACCTCGCGCCAAAAATTCACATATCTCTCTCTCTCTCATTCTAACTTATGCCATCGACTCTTGTCTATTCTGCTTGCTTTGTCCCTTCACTTCTTTTTTTATGGTTTACTTAAAATATATATGTACACTAAAAATCCATGGCCTCTTACAGTCAACGCGTGACTGTAGCCTTTCCGACTTGTTTAATATAATACAATTTTATACACCAAGCCAGCTACAGTTCTTTTGGTCTTAAGGTCAGGGTTTTATCTTTGTAATTATATGAAAGTTTAATTGTTTTATTTATTTTTTTCGTATTTTTTTCGAAAAAATGTGAGTTGATTTCACTCGGGTTTTTTCTCGTTGGGCGCCAGTTATTAATTTATTCAGATTAATGTTCCAAATAAAAAGACTTGTTACGATACTGAACTCTTTAATTGTCAAAGTCCAACTAAAACTAAGTACAAAATATTCTTAACGCGAAGCTAGCCCTCTCACCTAAAAGTGTTGATCTAGTATTCCCAAACGGCTCAAATGTCAGGTAGCCGGCGAACGTGGGAACGTTACAGACAGTCTCGTTAACTCCTGTATGTTAACTCTATGTTAACTTATATCCTAGGCAATTAACGTCATTTTCAAAATTCGGATACCTTACGAATCAGAAATTTGAATTTCATATGCGATTATTAAGTGTAGTCGCCGGGCTTATCGGCGATGAATATGTATATTAAGAGGCACAGCTTTAAATATTATAATCACTTTTTATTAGATCAGGTTCTTTTCCTTGTGCACGGGCGCAGCGTCAGGTTATGAATGACATGTTCACTACATCAGCTGTTAATGTTAAGCTGTGTCCGTATACATGTGAATGGCAATGTTCAACAGTAGAGCTAGACCGGCACACTACAGTTCGGCCGTCCTGACACTCAAATTGCCCTCAATTTGCCGACAGTAATAACTAATTTAAGGTATACAATATTTTCTAAGTAAAAAAAATTCTAAAATACAAAATCTTATTCTAGATACTCAATATCAGTGTACAAAGGTTCAATTTCTAATCTTATCAGTGTTTCTTCAGGATTCTCATCAATAATTAAATCCGCAGATTCTGACACCCATTTTTTAAGTTTACTAGCCTCGAGTATTCCATTATACGGCAATTGCGTAATTTGACAACCATCCACATCACGCACATATCGGTCATGGGGCAATACTTTATCAATATCATATGGCACACGATATTTCGGTTCTAATTTTTTGTTCATTCCTGGAGTTGTGCTGATATGTCTTATTGCAACGTACTCCCCTTGTTCCCTAACCTTTTCAAGGTCCCGATCAACCACACTATTTCGCTCATCAAGATGTTCAGCAAGTTCATCAATTATATTGCCGCGTTGTGCTATTCCAAACAAAAGTACCGAAAGTGTATTTTTATACCCTTCGACCATTGAAAATGGTCAAAAAAGGGTATACTAACTTTGTGCAATGTATGTAACAGGCATAAGGAGGCGTGGCAGACCCCATAAAGTATATATATTCTTGCTCAGGATCACTAGCCGAGTCGATTGAGACATGTCCGTCTGTCTGTCCGTCTGTCCGTCTGTCCGTCTGTCCGTCTGTCCGGCTGTCCGTCTGTTTGTTTGAGACAACGGATCTCAGCTATTAAAAGAGCTAGAGACTCCAAATTTGGCATGGAGATTCCTATATTTCCCAAGCAGACAAAGTTTATTTCAAATGTTTGATGCCACGCCCACCGCCCCCGCAAATCGGTAATTTACGATTATTAAGCAAACTATTAAACTTATAAAGTTCTGCTTTGGTATGTATAATGCTAAATGCCATATGAACATATTCTCCAAATTACAATCCGATCGGACCAATAACACAGAAGTTATTCAAGTCAACGTTTTCAGTACAAAATATACGAGCAGCCGCCTGCGCGCTGCTTTCAGTAGTTGACGCCGACGTCGACGTCACTCTTAACGTGCGTCGCTGTGTGAGTATGAGCGAGAAAGCTATATGTAGTAGAAGTATTTGTGCAAAATTTCTGTTTGAAATTATGAGTGTGGTTACATGTTTGTAACGGATTTTAAAAATTGGGAGAAGGGTATCCTACTGTCGGGCGTTCGACTGTAGCCCTACCCACTTGTTAGTCATAGTTTGGCAGAAAGATTCATGTATATCCTAGGCAGTAAACGTCATTTTCAAATTTTGGTTACCACACCCACCGCCCCCGTAAATCAGAAATTTATTTTAAATGTACATGCTGTACTTGTGCGTGCATGCATACAATACATGCATGCGATGTTCACACATGCATACATGCGTGTGAGGCAATACACAAAACGTGAGGCAGGTCAGTGAATTTTTAACGGACGTCTAAATTAAAGAAGAAGCAGTTGACGTGTGTGTGTGTGTGTGTGCGTAACGAATCTTAGCACGCGCCAAAAATTCACATATCTCTCCCTCTCGTTCTAACTTATGCTATCTGATGAGGGGAGAATTCCGCCGATTTGGAAATAAAATAAAAGATCATGCGTTTCAATATTATTTATTGTTCGCGACTTCACGCGTCGATCTGCTTGCGTTCGCTTTCTTGTTCTCAACTCTAATGAACTAAGCATAACAGCTGTCTCTCTGTTTCTCAGTTCGCTAACATTCTGTTATTTCTATGTTCTGTTTACATACGCTTATAAATGGAAATATTGTACCCAATTTCAACACCTCTCCTCAATGTTTTCATTTCTAAATACAACAATTTACATGACATTCATAAGCTTAATCAATTTTTCATGTTTCAGTTTTGACAAATTCTTTGTTAACATATTGGCTATCATATTGTTAGTTGGTACATATTTTAATTCAACATCGCCTTTCTGGATAACTTCCCTGATGAAATGATACCTGATATCAATATGCTTTGACCGAGCATGGTAAACTGGATTTTTGGCCAAATTCTGAGCGCTAAGATTGTCTCCATGGATAATTGTTGGGGTATCCTCCCTTCCACAACCAATCTCGATGATTAAACGCCTCAGATGTAGAGCCTCCTTTACAGTTGATGAAAGCGCCATATATTCTGCTTCCGTGCTGCTTAATGCAACACTGTTTTGCTTTTCCGATTTCCAGGAAATAGGGCCTCCTGACAAGAAGAAAACAAATCCTGTGTACGAACGTCGGTGGCTGACATCACCTGCCCAGTCGGCGTCAACGTAGCCCACCAACGGCAACCCTCCAGCCTGATAGCTTAAGGTTTTCTTGGCCGTTCCTCCCAAATACCGCATCACATGTTTCACAGCCAATACATGTTCGCTATGCGGGTTCTTATTTCGCTGCGCCAGCTTTACAACTGAGTGATAGATATCTGGCCTTGATGTTAACGCAATCCACATTAACTCTCCTATTGCGGACTGATATCCAGTTGGATCCTGAGTAACACAATTCTCTCTGTTACACACCACTTGAAATCCCGCGTCTAACGGTGTTGCTGTCGGCCTGCAGTGCTCCAAGCCGTGTCTCTGCAGCATATCCTTCACGTTCTATCTGCATACCCAAGAACGTGTTCAGCTGACCTTTGTCCACGCATTCAAATCTCGAAGCTATCTTAGACTTGACCTGCATAAGATCCACTCTGCTCTGGCACGCTATAAGAAGATCATCAACATAAATTAGCACAACACACAGGTTACCTTTTATGTCCTGTTTGTACAAACACGCTTGGTATTGGCAGGGCACGAACCCGATCTCTCGAAGTGCTTCATCTAGAGTGGCGTTCCACTCTCGTCCTGCCTGTTTTAGTCCGTATATCGCCTTATTGAGCCTCAGAACCCTGTCCTTGCACTCATCGTCGTCGAAAATCTCAGGCTGTTTCATATATACGGTCTCGCTCAAATGACTATTGAGGTAGGCTGTACACACATCCATCTGATGAAGGTACATCTTTAGCTCCACTGACATCGCCAACACTAGGCGTATGGTTTCATATCGGCATACTGGTGAAAAAGTCTCTCCATAGTTAACTCCAAATTTCTGCGAGCAACCCTTCGCCACCAAGCGAGCTTTGTACCGCTCAGGATTGCCTTCACCGTCCCTTTTAATAGTAAAAACCCATCGGCATCCTATGGCTTTTTCTCCTTTTGGCAAATCGCAAATCGTCCATGTATTTTTTGCCACGAGCGCGTCATATTCCGACTTCATGGCTTCCTTCCAAAAGGTAGCTTGCTGGCTATGTAACGCTTCTTCACAGCTTTGAGGGAGTGGGATTTCAGCCTTGATCCTTGGTCTGCCTGACTTACCGGTCCGAATTATTCTAGGCCTCCCAGGCCCGATTCTCATTGCCTCTCCTGCCGGTGGCACCGCCTCATCATTCTGCTGCTTACTATCCATGTCTCTTTCTGAACGCTCTGCATTGAGGTTCTCACTGGATTCCTCATTTTTATCATCTTCTGTCTGCTCATCCTCCTCATGCTGTCACTCCACCTTGAGTACATTGTCAGCTTTTCTGGGAGATGCTTCTGCAGCTGGAAATTCAAAAATCTTAGGCTCGTCTTCTTGAATTTCATTAATAGAACGTGATTCCAGGGAATATCCAACGAATCGATATTCCTTACCTTTGGCTTTGAATTTTCCACGGTGACCTTTATCTAGTCCCACCGTCAACGATCCGAAAATTCGCATATGACTCACATTAGGTTTCTTGCCACTCCAGACAGTAATTCTGTCGAGAACTGCAGTTGGCGATCGATTTCTGATGTAACACGCTGTCATCACCGCCTCTGCCCACAGGCTCTCCGTCATTCCTGAATGAATAAGCAAACTCCTGGCCATTCCACCAGGGTTCGGTTGGCTCGCTCTGCCACGCCGTTTTGCTGCGGACTGTATGGGACCGTCAACTGCCTTACGATTCCATTTTCCTGAAGCAAATTGTCAAAACGTTTATTAACAAACTCACGGCCATTATCGCTGCGTATTGCTTTTATCTTGCGCCCAAGCTGACTTTCTGCCATGTTTTTAAAAACTACAAACTTTTCGTATACTTCGTCTTTGGACTTTATGAAGTACACAAACACACGGCGAGTCATATCATCAATAAATGTGACAAAATAAGAAGCTCCTCCAATTGACTTCTTTTCCATTGGACCACACACATCCGTGTGAATCAGTTCTAGTTGGTGCTGCGCTCTGTTCTGCGATACTGGAAAAGGCTGTGTATGTATTTTGCTCTTCATACACGACAGGCACTGACTTTTTACTGAAAAATTAACACAGTTGATGCCTTGCACCATTGAATGTTTTACTAACTCGGATAAACTGGCATAATTTAAATGTCCATATCGATTATGCCACAGACTTGCACTGGTCTGAATAGCTCCGAAACAAGTGTTCCGCCTGCTCTCGAAAATAAACAGTTTGTTCCTTCTTTGCGCTTTCAACACTTCTTCTCCGTTTTGGTGTACAATCGCATAGTCTTTGCGAAATGTTACAGTACATCCTCGAGAAACTGCACAATTAATAGACATAAAATTTCCTTTCATTTCTGGAACGTGCAATACATTCCGCAGCGTCAGATTGCAATGATCTGTTTTCACGATTACGTCACCTTTACCAACTGCTCTCATTACGTTGTTGTCTGCCAAAATAATATCTTCTTCTTGGCCCACATAATTGGTAAAAAGACTTCGAGTGCAACACATATGAGCTGTAGCCCCACTATCAAGACACCAGCTGGACGCTTCCAACTCTCGTACGTCACTCGCAGGCACTACTGTATATGATCTGTTCTTGCACTCTTTCTCTTTTGGCAATGCGTTTTTCCCTTGCGCTTTACACTGATTTTTATAGTGGCCTCGCTGTTCACAGTTATAACACTCCACGTTTGATTTGTCTCTTCTCTTGCTCTTTAAGTTCTCCGATTGCGCCTTTGCCTGGAAAGCTAACTGTTCATTTCCAGCGCTATCTCTGCTTTCGGTGTTCCTTCTCTCTCCTTCAGCAAGCAGTTTGACCTTCAAAACGTCTAACAAGGGCAATGTGTCCCGCGTTTCCATGGCTATGACGAAATTTTCATAATCTCTACTTAAACTCGACAGTAATATTATTGCAGTTAGTTCGTCACCTAACTTAATATCCACTTCACTGAGTTTGTCCACTGTCGAATAGAACGAATTTATGTGCGCTGCAACTTCGTCACCTTCTGCCATACGCATACCAAGTAATTTTTTATATAGCGAAACCTTTCGCACTGGTCCGCTTGGCTGATGAACATCTTTCAGCTTTTGCCAAGCGCTGCCGGCAGTTGTACAGCTCTTAAGATATACCAACTGGGTCTGCTTTACGCTCAGTGTAATCATAGCTAGAGCCTTCTGATCGCGTCCGTCCCATATTCCGTCGTCTCCATCTGGCCGCTGTCCCTGGATCACTCTCCAGACCTCTGCATGGATCAGAACACTGCGCATTTGGATCATCCAGGTGTCATAATTTCCTGTGTCCAATTTATCTATCTGATACATGGCACTCATGATGACGTTTTCCGCGTAACTACCGTTATCCCGCGGCGTAGACCGGTCCACTTTTTTATTTTACTTAAGCAGGAAAAACTAGGCTCTGGGCCCATAACCTGATGAGGGGAGAATTCCGCCGATTTGGAAATAAAATAAAAGATCATGCGTTTCAATATTATTTATTGTTCGCGACTTCGTGCGTCGATCTGCTTGCGTTCGCTTTCTTGTTCTCAACTCTAATGAACTAAGCATAACAGCTGTCTCTCTGTTTCTCAGTTCGCTAACATTCTGTTATTTCTATGTTCTGTTTACATACGCTTATAAATGGAAATATTGTACCTAATTTCAACACTATCGACTCTTGTCTATTCTGCATGCATTGTCCCTTTACTACTTTTTTATGGTTTACTTTAAATATATATGTACACTGAAAATCCATGGCCTCCGCGTGACTGTAGCCTTTCCGACTTGTTATCTATTGCATTAACTTTTTTTTGAGTTTTGGGAAAAAATAAGCCTTGATTATTTAGGCTTTGTTTTCTTTGGTATTTCGATAAGCCCTTTTATGCACGAGAGCTATAATTTCTGTTCTGTTTCGTTCTGTTCGCTTTCCGTAGTGACCTATTGAACTTTATTTTCTGTGAATCTAACTTTGTATGAACTGAAGTCAGTTGGGTAAATGTTTTGAATTTGTTCTTTAATATTTTCAGAGGTTAATATTCCGATAATAAATCGCCTTTGCTTGAGCGTCTGTATTAGTTGTTCTTCGGTAAAGGTGGATTTTAGGCCAAGGATTTAAAAAAGCAAGTAAGCAAGGCTACCATCGGCTTGCCGAAGGTTTTATACCCTTGCAGTTATACACTGCTATATGTAATAGTACTCAGATTTTCATCAAATTGCAACAGGTACCTTCATTAGGCCGATCGTTGATCGTTATAAGTTATAAAAGTTCGATTTTTATGAAACTTTATTATTAAAGACACACTTAGATTTGGATGTGGTAAGCCTGATAGCTATATCTTTAAATTTGACGAAAACCGGTCGATAGCCTCCATGACAGCTATACGGTATATCGGTCTAGCCAGTTCCGACTTATTTAAAGAGGGCACAAAAAAGAAGTGAGCCAAGTTTCATGAAGATAGCTCAATAACTGAGGGACTAATTTGCGTTTCAACAGACAGACGGACTGACTGATTGTTCCTATAACAGCTATATAATATAAACGTCTGAGATATTTAAATGGAAAAAGTGAAGGAGGGTTACGGTATAACATTTAAAAGTATTGATAATGTGCGGTATTTCCTAAAACAAAACAGGTATGCATACAAAAACCCTGATTTCAGCCGATTGTTCTTATTGCAGATATATGTTATAGTGGTCCGATTTTAATACAATTTTGACAGCACATTGAAAACGTAATAAGAACATGACTTGCCAAATCTTGTTGCAATATCTTGAAAAGCAACAAAAATCGACAGATGGCTTCTATGACAGCTATACGATATATTGGCCCGATCTGGCTCGTTCCGACTTATATACAGCGGGCAGCAATAAGAAGCTTGTGTGCCAAATTTGCGTTGCAACAGACGGACGGACGGACGAAGAGACGGACATCGATTTTTCGACTCCTCTGTTGATGCTGGTTCAGAATATATATACTTTATAGGGTCGGAGATGTCTCCTAAGGTGCGTTGCAAACTTCTGGCTAAAATTAATATACACTCTCCAAAGGTAGATTTTTAGGCCTATTAGGTCTATTGTCGGAATATGCGTAACAGGCAGAAGGAGGCATCTACGACCCCATAAAGTATATATATTCATACTCAGAATAACTAGCCGGTCTAGCCATGTCTTTCTGTCTGTCTGTCTGTATGAACGCCTGATTCTCAGCTATTAAGAAAGCTAGACACGCCAAATTTCGCATAAAGATTCATGTATATCCCAGGCAGTAAACGTACCACGCCCATCGGCCCTGTAAATCAGAAATTAGTTTTCTTATGCGATTATTAATCAAAGTATTGATGTCTTAACTTTCTGCTTTGACATTCGTCTAGATAAATACGTTGTGAACTTATTCTATAAATCGGATAATAAACATAGAAGTTACGTAAGTTAACGTTCTCTATTGATTTGTGATGCCTTGCCTGCAAGCTGCTGCCAGCCATGTGCGTTTTCGATCTTTTTAATGCGAAAATGGTTATGTGTGTGTATGAGATCGAAATAGTAATTTAGCCGCACAGTCAATAGTTACGGCGATAGTCAAACGTGTTGAGCCACCGGCAATCGAACAAAGAAGAGATAGGTTCAACCCCCAGAAGAGGCGGTTGAGATTTAATTACCTTTTTTATACCCTTCGACCATTGAAAATGATCAAAAAAGGGTATACTAACTTCGTGAAATGTATGTAACAGGCATAAGGAGGCGTGGCAGACCCCATAAAGTATATATATTCTTACTCAGGATCACTAGCCGAGTCGATTGAGACATGTCCGTCTGTCTGTCCGTCTGTCTGTTTGAGACAACGGATCTCAGCTATTAAAAAAGCTAGAGACACCAAATTTGGTATGGAGGTTCCTATATTTCCCAAGCAGATGAAATTTATGTTAAATGTTTGATGCCACGCCCACCGCCCCCGCAAATCGGTAATTTGTGATTATTAAGCAAACTATTAAACTTATAAAGTTCTACTTTGGTATGTATAAAGCAATATACCATACGAACATATTCTCCAAATTACAATCTGATCGGATTTATAACACGAGCAGCAGCCTGCGCGCTGCTTTCAGTAGTTGACGCCGACGTCGACGTCACTCTTAACGTGCGTCGATGTGTGAGTGTGAGCGAGAAAGCTATATGTAGAAGAAGTATTTGTGCAAAATTTCTGTTTGAAATTATGAGCGTGGTTGCACGTTTGTAACGGATTTTAAAAATTGGGAGAAGGGTATCCTACTGTCGGGCGTTCGACTGTAGCCCTACCCACTTGTTTTCGCTTCAAAACGTTTTTTTTTTTTTTCATTATTATGAAATTTAGTTTCATTTATCATATTTCAACAAATTATCTCATTCAGTAGAAGTGTTATTGTTGTACAAGACAATATGACACATTTCAGCTAATGGTCTAAATAGTCAATTTTAGTGTGCGCGGGGCGCAGCGACGGTGGTCAAGTTATTCGGATGACGCACTCCTGTGCAAACGGCCTAGGTTCGATTCCCCACGGCGTGAACAAATTGTAACTATTTTAATTTTTTATGTGTTGAATTTTATGTTTGTTTACATTTATATTTATCACGCACATACATTTTTATATTAGTTCCGATTTATTTGTATTTATTTAATTTTTAACGGACGTTTAAAATAAACAAGAAGCAGCTGACGCTGGTATGTGAGTATGTAACGAATTTTAGCACGCGCCAAAAATAATAAACACATTATGTTGTGCTTCGGTATACATAAAGCTGAATACAATATGAACATATCCTCCAAATGGTCCGATCGGACCAATAACACAGAAGTTATTCAAGTTAACATTTTCAATGTTCGATACGAGCAGCAGCCTGCGCGCTGCTTTGAGCAGTTGTCGTCGACGACGAAGTCGCAACGCGTCGATTTACTAATTACTCGTTTGTATGTGTTAGTGCGAGCGAGTAATCCATATGGAGTATAATAATTTGTGCAGAATTCTCTGTTTGAAATTATGTGTGTGGTTTGTAACAGATTTAGAAAATTGGGAGAAGGGTATCTTACTGACGAACTTCCTCCGTTTTTGATAATGAGCGTGAAATAAACGTTATAGGCTTGTGGTCTTGTTATAGTACTGCGCCTATCGCGTAATCTGAAGCATCCTTTGTAAGCTTAAGTTCTTTGCCAAACTGAGCCAGTGTAAGTTTTTGGCTTTGAGTTTAAGTTGAGTTTTGTTTGGCTTCAATGTGCCTGCGCCATATGAGTCTTCTGTCAAGGTGGACTCCTAGGCACGCTACCTCATCTGCTTTCGGGAGTGGTATGTTGTTCAACAAGAGTGGTGGTCTTGTCTATTTAGTGTAAACGTCACGTGCTTGCATTTTTGCTCGTTTACTTTTATTCGCCAGTCAGAGAGTAACTTCTCAATGTCGATGAGGTGCAATGCCAGCTGAGCTGTAAGCGACTATTTGTAGGGATGTCGGCTGTATATATGAGGTATAAGGTAGGTCCAAGAACGCTGCCTTGGGGGACTCCAGCCTCAATTTTATGATCAGTGGAATTGGCTGTGTTTCACCGCACTGCAAACTTTCTCTCATAGAGGTAAGACTTTATAAATTTGTGTGTGCCTTTGGGTAGGACTGTTTTAAATTTAAATATTATGCCGTCAAGCCAGACTCTGTCTAATGCTTGGGATACGTCTAAAAATACTGCTGTACAGTATTCGCAATTTTCAAATGCAGTTCTTATTTCCGTTGTTATACGATGCACCTGTTCAATGGCTTTCGCGAAATCCAAATTGATGGGCTGGGATTATGTTGTGGGTTCTCAAATGTAGATTAAGTCGGATCAGCAGGCATTTTTCGAATAGTTTCGAAACACATGAGAGTAGACTTATTGTTCTGTAAGATGAAGGGACTGTGTGGTCCTTACCAGACTTTGGAATTATTATGATAATCGATCTCATCCATCGTTGTGGAAAGTAACCAAATTTGGTGATGGCATTAAAGAGCTGGGTTATGTAGCGAACTGCAGAGTGTGGCAGCTCGATGATCATTTCCGGTGTTATAAGGTCGCAGCCGGGGGATTTTTTCGGGCTGAGATTGTTATACCCTTCGACCATTGAAAATGGTCAAAAAAGGGGATACTAACTTTGTGAAATGTATGTAACAGGCATAAGGAGGCGTGGCAGACCCCATAAAGTATATATATTCTTACTCAGGATCACTAGCCGAGTCGATTGAGCCATGTCCGTCTGTCTGTCCGTCTGTCCGCCTGTCCGTCTGTCCGTCTGTCTGTTTGAGACAACGGATCTCAGCTATTAAAAAAGCTAGAGACACCAAATTTGGTATAGAGGTTCCTAAATTTCGCAAGCAGATGAAGTTTATGTTAAATGTTTGATGCCACGCCCACGCCCCCGCAAATCGGTAATTTACGATTATTAAGCAAAGTATTTAACTTAGAAAGTTCTGCTTTGGTATAATGCTAAATGCCATATGAACATATTCTCCAAATTACAATCCGATCGGACCAATAACACAGAAAATGTACGAGCAGCAGCATGCGCTCTACGAGTAGTTGACGTCGACGTTGCGTCTTGTCGCTTTACTTTTTACACGCGTCGCTGTGTGAGTGCGAGCGAGTAAGCTATATGTAGTAGAAGTATTTGTGCAGAATTTTCTGCTTGAAATTATGAGTTCGTTTTTGCGCTTGATTGTCTTCAGGCCTCATCCTCCTCCTCCTCCTCCTCCTGATCCTTCTATCCTCCAGGTAACTGCCTGGCTACCTGCAACCCACGTTCCTGCTGCAGCTGAGAACGGCACGAAATGGCGACTGTTGACGGGGATGTCGCTGATATGGCCGTTTACCCTGCTGGTGCTGATGCTGCTGTTGTTGATGTTGATGATTATTGTAGTTCAATATTTGTGGGGAGACAGACAGAGAAAGAGAGAGAGTGCGAGAGGGAAAGAGAGACTCGCCTGCCTCGTCGCTTGCCCGTTGCAAGTTGTCAGTTGCATTCGCATCGAATTAAATTGTATTTTGCAAAATAAATGAAATTAAAACGAATGACAACTGCGCATCAGACCTAGAGAGAGAGGGAAAGCGAGAGAGAGGTAGAGATAGTAAGAAGGAGAGAGCGATATATAGACCCGCTCATTCTCTGACTACAATTGCAGTCTCTACTTCTCACAAGTTCATGAATTTATGTTGCTTCTTGTATACCCTATATCTGTGTGTGTTTGTGTGTTAGCGCGCGTGTGTGTGCGTGTGTGTGTGCGTGTGTGTGTGCGTGTGTGTGTGCGTGTGTGTGTGCGTGTGTGTGTGCGTTTGTGTGTGCGTGTGTGTTCCACTTCCTTATAGAGCCAGCGATGACGTTTTGGCCTCCTGTCTCAATTGAGTTGTATTTCTCGATCCCAAATTGCTGCGTTTTTCCCTAGAGTTAAGAACTTCGCATTACAGAAATACCAGTTAGGTAGATACAATCACGCCTAGCCTAATATATGTCTAAAATAAATTAAATATCATTAATAAGTTTCCCCTACCAACAAAACTATCGTAGTGCAATGGACTGATGTGTTCCATAAGCTGCATCAAATCGCATTTAATATGATAAATTTATTACACACAAATTCGAATAGATTTCAAATAAACCATACTTAAATCCTGAATACGAGTAATACATATACTACATATATATATTCTTGCTCATCATCACCAGCCGAGTCGATTGAACCTTCTTCTACTATCTGCATCGGACATTTGGGATTATACAAAGTCAAAATTATTGAAGTAATAACATTCTGCTTCGGTATACATATAGCTAAATGCCCCATTAATCTACCATCCAAATCATAATCGAATCGGATAAATAACTCACAAGTTATTCAATTCAACGCTGCTTGTGCGCCTGTGTCCGTGAGAGTGGGAGAGCAATATGTGGCCCAACAGCTTGAGGAGAATTTTCCGAATGAAATTATAAGTGAAGTTATGTTTGTGACGAATTATCTTAATTGGTGGAAGGCGGAAAGTAAAAGAGGAGGCGGCACTCTGACTCCACTGATATGTGTAGATATATAAATATAGATATGTATATACCACACTCACCCAGAGGGATTCTTCGACCAGCAGCTAAAACTGAAAAGAAAACTGGAGAAACTCTCAAGAAATATATATGTTTAGAACAGTTTAAAAGACTCAGGAAGTAATTGAATTATTTTATTTATTTGCAAGCTAAATATGGAAAATTATTGGAATTATTATTTATTATTTATGTTGCGGATTTACATCATTATTTATTACACGGGGACGAATCACCATCTTAATGGTTTTGAGGGAGCACGACCAAAACCACCAATTAGAATCATTTTCATAAACCTCCTTATGATAGTATTTTCCATTTAGGTTGCTAAATAAAAACAAATCACAGTCTATATGAAAGATTCGTATTACAATCAATCAATTACTTACCTAGCGGCACAATTACGAACGTACCACCATCCGGCATGTCTAAATTCCGCGCAATTGCCATGTTGCCATGCATCGTTATCCCTGTCGAAAGTGGAGAACTCTGAATTTTCACTGTATCTCATTCTGTCCCCGTCTGTATTCCCAGAGTATTTTCCCAAGCTGAGCAACCTGTACTTATCATCTTCTCCTGCAATGCTGAAGTTGTCGTAACGAGCATAGAATGTGTTCATTTTATATTCCCTTTCAACTTTCCCCCCTTCAAATGCCGCCATATATATATATAGCTCGTGAGGAGTGTCCTTAGTAAGACGATGAATCCTCTCCAGGCCCAAGAAGAAGTCGCCTGTAAAGTTGCCGAAATCATTCTTATAAGTCTCCCAGTTCCTGTAGAAATCCTCTTCTCCATTAATCCGTTGTTGGATTACGGTCCATCCTGAACCAGTAATATCACTATTACACAGAACAGGAAAGGGATCAATGTTGGGCATTATCACATTGCGGATACCATTAAAGTTAGTCTTGCAAATTGTTGGAATCTCTTTTTTCTTTTCAATTTGTTCTTTTAACTTGGATACTTCCTGATCCTTTTGCTGTATAATGTGTTTCTGCTTTACTAATTCATCTTGATTATCTTTTAGTTTCGATTGAGATTCCTTCAGTAATCGTTCCTTTGAATAAACTTCAGCCTTCAGCTGGGACATTGAAGAAATAGACTGAACTTTATAGTCACTCAGACTTGATTCACATGTCTTAAGATCTTCTACTTTAGATATATTTTCTTCTTTTAAGTTGGATACTTCCTGATCATTTTGTTGAATGATTTCGTTCAGTTTCCTTATATCATCTTGATTCTCTTTCAGTTTCGATTGAGATTCTCTTAGTGTTTGATTATTTAAGTTGAGTTCTACTTTGAGTTGGGAAATCGAAGAATTATATTCGGCAATGGATTTATTCTGAATCTCCGACTGAAGTTTATATTCATTCAAGCTTGATTCACATGTCTTAAGATCTGCGTCTTTAGATGTCAGTTGTGCAGTATATTGGGCAATAGTTCTGTTATTTATCAGTAATTGTTCCTTACATGAACTCAAGTTGGAAGTATTTGAATCGATTTTAGATAGTTTGAGCTTAAACTGATCTATTGCGTTGTTACCTGATTCTTCATTCGGACGATTTACACTATTGGTCTTCTGCAGCTCAGAAATAGAAGCTTCAAGAAGTTGTATAAGCTTATCTTTACTTATGACACTATTATTCAGTGCATCTATTAGATTGTCTTTAAATTTCCCCTCCGCTAATTTCAATTCTTGTTGTTTAACTGTCTTTCGCAAATCGTTTATTTCTCTCGTTTCCTCTTGAAGTTGTTCGACATATCTTAAGATCGGACTTATGGACTGGTAGGTGTGTTCTCCACACAGATTGTTTAGTTCCTTGGCAACTTTGCACTTCTAACAGATTAGGAAGACAACAATATAAGTAAGGGGAATTAAAGAATGTACTCTACAGTATCCGTAGTAGCAGTGCCCTATTTATATTATTGAATAAGGGATCTCATAAGTACAGATACGTCTAAAAATACTGCTGTACAGTATTCGCAATTTTCAAATGCAGTTCTTATTTCCGTTGTTATACGATGCACCTGTTCAATGGCTTTCGCGAAATCCAAATTGATGGGCTGGGATTATGTTGTGGGTTCTCAAATGTAGATTAAGTCGGATCAGCAGGCATTTTTCGAATAGTTTCGAAACACATGAGAGTAGACTTATTGTTCTGTACGATGAAGGGACTGTGTGGTCCTTACCAGACTTTGGAATCATTATGATAATCGATCTCATCCATCGTTGTGGAAAGTAACCAAATTTGGTTGTAACCAGTAACCAAAGCTGGGTTATGTAGCGAACTGCAGAGTGTGGTAGCTCGATGATCATTTCCGGTGTTATAAGGTCGCAGCCGGGGGATTTTTTCGGGCTGAGATTGTCTTTGATTATGTTAATTACTTCTTTTGGACGACATACTTGAGGTATGTTGCTGATGGCAGTATACGGGTTACGCGCTACCGGAATGTGTTAGTAGCCTGGTTTGCGTGAATACATTTTGTAGGTGTGCGGCAAATGTGCTGGCTCTGTCTGCATCACTACGGGCCCAGCCGCCTGCGGAATTCCTCGATTTGTAAGTTGGTTTTATTCGAATTAATTGTAATGTTTGTTATTTTTGGTGTTGCAGTAAGAGCTGCTGCAGTAAGGATGGATTGCAATGTACTCGTGCAACTGTCTATATCAGATTCAGTATTGAGTTTTGGGTTTAGCTCAATGTGTGAACTTATATATTATTATACCCTTCGACCATTGAAATGGTCAAAAAAGGTTATACTAACCTTGTGCAATGTATGTAACAGGCATAAGGAGGCGTGGCAGACCCCATAAAGTATATGTCGGAGCAAAAGTTTGCATGTGTTAGTGTATGGGTATTCTGGTAGTGTATTTCATCATAATGGAAATATTGCATCAGCCTCTATTTGCGCAGTTATTGGTCGCCTGTAGTTTGTAGTTTTGGGAAGAACCGTTTTAGCGCGGCGCCAGCGTGTTGTCGCTGACGCCGAGTGTGGTTCGATGGTAAGCACGTAGAAGAAGTGTGCGACACAAGGCAGTTGTGCGTAGTACTTCAGTGCGATCGAAACTCACTGCGCTACCATTATGGCGAACAACGACGGATCTACGACATATATATATTCTTGCTCAGGAAACATGTCCGTCTGTCTGTCCGTCTGTATGAGACAACAGATCTGAGCTATTAAAAAAGCTAAAGACACCAAATTTGGTATGGAAGTTCCTGTATATAATAGGCAGATAAAGTTAATTTCAAATGTTCAATGCCACGCCCACGCCCCCGCAAATCGGTAATTTACGATTATTAAGCAAAGTATTTAACTTAGAAAGTTCTGCTTTGGTATAATGCTAAATGCCATATGAACATATTCTCCAAATTACAATCCGATCGGACCAATAACACAGAAAATGTACGAGCAGCAGCATGCGCTCTACGAGTAGTTGACGTCGACGTTGCGTCTTGTCGCTTTACTTTTTACACGCGTCGCTGTGTGAGTGCGAGCGAGTAAGCTATATGTAGTAGAAGTATTTGTGCAGAATTTTCTGCTTGAAATTATGAGTTCGTTTTTGCGCTTGATTGTCTTCAGGCCTCATCCTCCTCCTCCTCCTCCTCCTGATCCTTCTATCCTCCAGGTAACTGCCTGGCTACCTGCAACCCACGTTCCTGCTGCAGCTGAGAACGGCACGAAATGGCGACTGTTGACGGGGATGTCGCTGATATGGCCGTTTACCCTGCTGGTGCTGATGCTGCTGTTGTTGATGTTGATGATTATTGTAGTTCAATATTTGTGGGGAGACAGACAGAGAAAGAGAGAGAGTGCGAGAGGGAAAGAGAGACTCGCCTGCCTCGTCGCTTGCCCGTTGCAAGTTGTCAGTTGCATTCGCATCGAATTAAATTGTATTTTGCAAAATAAATGAAATTAAAACGAATGACAACTGCGCATCAGACCTAGAGAGAGAGGGAAAGCGAGAGAGAGGTAGAGATAGTAAGAAGGAGAGAGCGATATATAGACCCGCTCATTCTCTGACTACAATTGCAGTCTCTACTTCTCACAAGTTCATGAATTTATGTTGCTTCTTGTATACCCTATATCTGTGTGTGTTTGTGTGTTAGCGCGTGTGTGTGCGTGTGTGTGTGCGTGTGTGTGTGCGTGTGTGTGTGCGTGTGTGTGTGCGTGTGTGTGTGCGTTTGTGTGTGCGTGTGTGTTCCACTTCCTTATAGAGCCAGCGATGACGTTTTGGCCTCCTGTCTCAATTGAGTTGTATTTCTCGATCCCAAATTGCTGCGTTTTTCCCTAGAGTTAAGAACTTCGCATTATAGAAATACCAGTTAGGTAGATACAATCACGCCTAGCCTAATATATGTCTAAAATAAATTAAATATCATTAATAAGTTTCCCCTACCAACAAAACTATCGTAGTGCAATGGACTGATGTGTTCCATAAGCTGCATCAAATCGCATTTAATATGATAAATTTATTACACACAAATTCGAATAGATTTCAAATAAACCATACTTAAATCCTGAATACGAGTAATACATGTACTACATATATATATTCTTGCTCATCATCACCAGCCGAGTCGATTGAACCTTCTTCTACTATCTGCATCGGACATTTGGGATTATACAAAGTCAAAATTATTGAAGTAATAACATTCTGCTTCGGTATACATATAGCTAAATGCCCCATTAATCTACCATCCAAATCATAATCGAATCGGATAAATAACTCACAAGTTATTCAATTCAACGCTGCTTGTGCGCCTGTGTCCGTGAGAGTGGGAGAGCAATATGTGGCCCAACAGCTTGAGGAGAATTTTCCGAATGAAATTATAAGTGAAGTTATGTTTGTGACGAATTATCTTAATTGGTGGAAGGCGGAAAGTAAAAAGAGGAGGCGGCACTCTGACTCCACTGATATGTGTAGATATATAAATATATAATAGATATGTATAATAACCACACTTACTCAGAGGGATTCTTCGACCAGCAGCTAAAACTGAAAGGGAAAACTGGAGAAACTCTCAAGAAATATATATGTTTAGAACAGTTTAAAAGACTCAGGAAGTAATTGAATTATTTTATTTATTTGCAAGCTAAATATGGAAAATTATTGGAATTATTATTTATTATTTATGTTGCGGATTTACATCATTATTTATTACACGGGGACGAATCACCATCTTAATGGTTTTGAGGGAGCACGACCAAAACCACCAATTAGAATCATTTTCATAAACCTCCTTATGATAGTATTTTCCATTTAGGTTGCTAAATAAAAACAAATCACAGTCTATATGAAAGATTCGTATTACAATCAATCAATTACTTACCTAGCGGCACAATTACGAACGTACCACCATCCGGCATGTCTAAATTCCGCGCAATTGCCATGTTGCCATGCATCGTTATCCCTGTCGAAAGTGGAGAACTCTGAATTTTCACTGTATCTCATTCTGTCCCCGTCTGTATTCCCAGAGTATTTTCCCAAGCTGAGCAACCTGTACTTATCATCTTCTCCTGCAATGCTGAAGTTGTCGTAACGAGCATAGAATGTGTTCATTATACCCTTCGACCATTGAAAATGGTCAAAAAAGGGTATACTAACTTTGTGAAATGTATGTAACAGGCATAAGGAGGCGTGGCAGACCCCATAAAGTATATATATTCTTACTCAGGATCACTAGCCGAGTCGATTGAGCCATGTCCGTCTGTCTGTCCGTCTGTCCGTCTGTCTGTTTGAGACAACGGATCTCAGCTATTAAAAAAGCTAGAGACACCAAATTTGGTATAGAGGTTCCTAAATTTCGCAAGCAGATGAAGTTTATGTTAAATGTTTGATGCCACGCCCACCGCCCCCGCAAATCGGTAATTTGTGATTATTAAGCAAACTATTGAACTTATAAAGTTGTGCTTTGGTATGTATAAAGCTATATACCATACGAACATATTCTCCAAATTACAATCTGATCGGACCAATAGCACAGAAGTTATTGAAGTCAACGTTTTCAGTACAAATGCACGAGCAGCAGCCTGCGCGCTGCTACTAGCAGTTGACATCGACGTCGACGTTGCGTCGTGTCGCATTACTCTTTACGCGCGTCGCTGTGTGAGTGCGAGCGAGAGAGCTATATGTAGTGTGATTGCACGTTTGTAACAGATTTAGAAAAATGGGAGAAGGGTATCCTACTGTCGAGCGCTCGACTGTAGCCATATCCACTTGTTTTATATTCCCTTTCAACTTTCCCCCCTTCAAATGCCGCCATATATATATATAGCTCGTGAGGAGTGTCCTTAGTAAGACGATGAATCCTCTCCAGGCCCAAGAAGAAGTCGCCTGTAAAGTTGCCGAAACCATTCTTATAAGTCTCCCTGTTCCTGTAGAAATCCTCTTCTCCATTAATCCGTTGTTGGATTACGGTCCATCCTGAACCAGTAATATCACTATTACACAGAGCAGGAAAGAGATCAATGTTGGGCATTATCACATTGCGGATACCATTAAAGTTAGTCTTGCAAATTGTTGGAATCTCTTTTTATACCCTTCGACCATTGAAAATGGTCAAAAAAGGGTATACTAACTTTGTGCAATGTATGTAACAGGCATAAGGAGGCGTGGCAGACCCCACAAAGTATATATATTCTTTCTCAGGATCACTAGCCGAGTCGATTGAGACATATCCGTCTGTCTGTCCGTCTGTCCGTCTGTTTGTTTGAGACAACGGATCTCAGCTATTAAAAGAGCTAGAGACTCCAAGTTTGGCATGGAGATTCCTATATTTCCCAAGCAGACAAAGTTTATTTCAAATGTTTGATGCCACGCCCACCGCCCCCGCAAATCGGTAATTTACGATTATTAAGCAAACTATTAAACTTATAAAGTTCTGCTTTGGTATGTATAATGCTAAATGCCATATGAACATATTCTCCAAATTACAATCCGATCGGACTAATAACACAGAAGTTATTCAAGTCAACGTTTTCAGTACAAATGTACGAGCAGCAGCCTGCGCGCTGCTTTCAGTAGTGACGCCGACGGTGACGTCACTCTTAACGTGCGTCGCTGTGTGAGTGTGAGCGAGAAAGCTATATGTTGTAGAAATATTTGTGCAAAATTTCTGTTTGAAATTATGAGTGTGGTTACACGTTTGTAACGGATTTTAAAAATTGGGAGAAGGGTATCCTACTGTCGGGCGTTCGACTGTAGCCATATCCACTTGTTTCTTTTCAATTTGTTCTTTTAACTTGGATACTTCCTGATCCTTTTGCTGTATAATGTGTTTCTGCTTTACTAATTCATCTTGATTATCTTTCAGTTTCGATTGAGATTCCTTCAGTAATCGATCCTTTGAATAAACTTCAGCCTTCAGCTGGGACATTGAAGAAATAGACTGAACTTTATAGTCACTCAGACTTGATTCACATGTCTTAAGATCTTCTACTTTAGATATATTTTCTTCTTTTAAGTTGGATACTTCCTGATAATTTTGTTGAATGATTTCGTTCAGTTTCCTTATATCATCTTGATTCTCTTTCAGTTTCGATTGAGATTCTCTTAGTGTTTGATTATTTAAGTTGAGTTCTACTTTGAGTTGGGAAATCGAAGAATTATATTCGGCAATGGATTTATTCTGAATCTCCGACTGAAGTTTATATTCATTCAAGCTTGATTCACATGTCTTAAGATCTGCGTCTTTAGATGTCAGTTGTGCAGTATATTGGGCAATAGTTCTGTTATTTATCAGTAATTGTTCCTTACATGAACTCAAGTTGGAAGTATTTGAATCGATTTTAGATAGTTTGAGCTTAAACTGATCTATTGCGTTGTTACCTGATTCTTCATTCGGACGATTTACACTATTGGTCTTCTGCAGCTCAGAAATAGAAGCTTCAAGAAGTTGTATAAGCTTATCTTTACTTATGACACTATTATTCAGTGCATCTATTAGATTGTCTTTAAATTTCCCCTCCGCTAATTTCAATTCTTGTTGTTTAACTGTCTTTCGCAAATCGTTTATTTCTCTCGTTTCCTCTTGAAGTTGTTCGACATATCTTAAGATCGGACTTATGGACTGGTAGGTGTGTTCTCCACACAGATCGTTTAGTTCCTTGGCAACTTTGCACTTCTAACAGATTAGGAAGACAACAATATAAGTAAGGGGAATTAAAGAATGTACTCTACAGTATCCGTAGTAGCAGTGCCCTATTTATATTATTGAATAAGGGATCTCATAAGTACAGAGTATTGTTGGGTTCATAAATTAATAATTCTCTCACTTTGAGTTACATAATATGGAAAAATAATGCAAAATGAGATTCGGTTGGATTATATATATATGTGTGTGTGTAGATTCCAGTCAGTTATCAGATTAATCGAATATGCGCCACGTACCTTGTTAGGAGTTATACTAGTAGAATACTACTTACCCTACTGGGATCTGTTGCAGTAGCAGAAGCGATGCCATAAAGGATGCATATCCAGAGAAAGAGTAGGGGAATATTCATATTGGGTCCTTTAGTCCTACGTATTTCACAGAATAAATAACTGAATCACACTCGCACTGATCAAAGACTGAATTCATAATCGGACAGCGCAAATATGGAAATATATTTATGTGCGATAGAATCTATAGAACACTGAGAGTGATTTTGGGAATAACCCAAGATCATGTGTTATCAAGTCTCTCATTTCGAAAGAGACTTGGATGCTCTGCGTTATCAGCGGTCTCTCTTGGGTTTATGGTTGAAATATTACGTTCTTATTTATGAATCATAGATTTTATATATTCCACGTGAAACTATATTCCACATATGTGAGCTATGATGTCTGAAGCATGTTGGAAAAGTGTGTTATAATATCATGTAATTCAAACAGTATTTATTATTTCTTATTTTATTTTTTGATTTCAGCTTGAGGGTGTGGTGTTTGGGTGTGTATTTATTTTTCTTAATTTCGTAAAAAACTTTGATATATATGCGGTATTAGTATCTCTCAGGGGGGAAAACGGAGTAAAATGCTCAAAAATATTCAAAAGTTTTTGAATTTTCAAAAGCGATGCATGCAATGAATCAGTGAATTATTCATGTTTACAGGGGTTCGATTAATCGAGCTATCATCATGTAGACGACTAAGGCCTATTAAGTATTTTCATATATTATTTTCCCACGCCCCCTCTCACACATTTTGGCTGCACTGCAGTCCAATTAAAATAATAATTACATTTCTAATGTACTCGCCCGGGTGAGAGAGAAAAGTAAGCAGAGCCAGCATAGAAGAGAGTAAGAGAAACAGGGAGAGCGAAAGTGTGAGAGAGGGAGTGGGGGAGTGAGAGAGTGAGAAATAAAGAGAGATGTAGAACCCATAGAATGGGCATAAATATTAATGACGACATCGAACATGAGAGCGTAAAACAACAGGAAATGAGCAAGAGAGACAGAGAGGGAAAAAGAGAGATGGATAGGAAAAAGCGATAGATAGATAGTGTGAGAGAGAGAGAGAGAAAGGCAGCCTAGAGGGCCGTAGTGTAGTGGGCCTAAAAAGGAAATAAATGTAACAGGCAGAAGGAGGCATCTACGACCCCATAAAGTATATATATTCATACTCAGAATAACTAGCCGATCTAGCCATGTCTATCTGTCTGTCTGTCTGTATGAACGCCTGATTCTCAGCTATTAAGAAAGCTAGACACGCCAAATTTCGCATAAAGATTCATGTATATCCCAGGCAGTAAACGTACCACGCCCATCGGCCCTGTAAATCAGAAATTAGTTTTCTTATGCGATTATTAATCAAAGTATTGATGTCTTAACTTTCTGCTTTGACATTCGTCTAGATAAATACGTTGTGAACTTATTCTATAAATCGGATAATAAACATAGAAGTTACGTAAGTTAACGTTCTCTATTGATTTGTGATGCCTTGCCTGCAAGCTGCTGCCAGCCATGTGCGTTTTCGATCTTTTTAATGCGAAAATGGTTATGTGTGTGTATGAGATCGAAATAGTAATTTAGCCGCACAGTCAATAGTTACGGCGATAGTCAAACGTGTTGAGCCACCGGCAATCGAACAAAGAAGAGATAGGTTCAACCCCCAGAAGAGGCGGTTGAGATTTAATTACCTTTTTATACCCTTCGACCATTGAAAATGATCAAAAAAGGGTATACTAACTTCGTGAAATGTATGTAACAGGCATAAGGAGGCGTGGCAGACCCCATAAAGTATATATATTCTTAATCAGGATCACTAGCCGAGTCGATTGAGACATGTCCGTCTGTCTGTCCGTCTGTCTGTTTGAGACAACGGATCTCAGCTATTAAAAAAGCTAGAGACACCAAATTTGGTATGGAGGTTCCTATATTTCCCAAGCAGATGAAATTTATGTTAAATGTTTGATGCCACGCCCACCGCCCCCGCAAATCGGTAATTTGTGATTATTAAGCAAACTATTAAACTTATAAAGTTCTACTTTGGTATGTATAAAGCAATATACCATACGAACATATTCTCCAAATTACAATCTGATCGGATTTATAACACGAGCAGCAGCCTGCGCGCTGCTTTCAGTAGTTGACGCCGACGTCGACGTCACTCTTAACGTGCGTCGATGTGTGAGTGTGAGCGAGAAAGCTATATGTAGAAGAAGTATTTGTGCAAAATTTCTGTTTGAAATTATGAGCGTGGTTGCACGTTTGTAACGGATTTTAAAAATTGGGAGAAGGGTATCCTACTGTCGGGCGTTCGACTGTAGCCCTACCCACTTGTTTTCGCTTCAAAACGTTTTTTTTTTTTTCATTATTATGAAATTTAGTTTCATTTATCATATTTCAACAAATTATCTCATTCAGTAGAAGTGTTATTGTTGTACAAGACAATATGACACATTTCAGCTAATGGTCTAAATAGTCAATTTTAGTGTGCGCGGGGCGCAGCGACGGTGGTCAAGTTATTCGGATGACGCACTCCTGTGCAAACGGCCTAGGTTCGATTCCCCACGGCGTGAACAAATTGTAACTATTTTAATTTTTTATGTGTTGAATTTTATGTTTGTTTACATTTATATTTATCACGCACATACATTTTTATATTAGTTCCGATTTATTTGTATTTATTTAATTTTTAACGGACGTTTAAAATAAACAAGAAGCAGCTGACGCTGGTATGTGAGTATGTAACGAATTTTAGCACGCGCCAAAAATAATAAACACATTATGTTGTGCTTCGGTATACATAAAGCTGAATACAATATGAACATATCCTCCAAATGGTCCGATCGGACCAATAACACAGAAGTTATTCAAGTTAACATTTTCAATGTTCGATACGAGCAGCAGCCTGCGCGCTGCTTTGAGCAGTTGTCGTCGACGACGAAGTCGCAACGCGTCGATTTACTAATTACTCGTTTGTATGTGTTAGTGCGAGCGAGTAATCCATATGGAGTATAATAATTTGTGCAGAATTCTCTGTTTGAAATTATGTGTGTGGTTTGTAACAGATTTAGAAAATTGGGAGAAGGGTATCTTACTGACGAACTTCCTCCGTTTTTGATAATGAGCGTGAAATAAACGTTATAGGCTTGTGGTCTTGTTATAGTACTGCGCCTATCGCGTAATCTGAAGCATCCTTTGTAAGCTTAAGTTCTTTGCCAAACTGAGCCAGTGTAAGTTTTTGGCTTTGAGTTTAAGTTGAGTTTTGTTTGGCTTCAATGTGCCTGCGCCATGTGAGTCTTCTGTCAAGGTGGACTCCTAGGCACGCTACCTCATCTGCTTTCGGGAGTGGTATGTTGTTCAACAAGAGTGGTGGTCTTGTCTATTTAGTGTAAACGTCACGTGCTTGCATTTTTGCTCGTTTACTTTTATTCGCCAGTCAGAGAGTAACTTCTCAATGTCGATGAGGTGCAATGCCAGCTGAGCTGTAGCTTGGATTGGGGACCTTAAGCGACTATTTGTAGGGATGTCGGCTGTATATATGAGGTATAAGGTAGGTCCAAGAACGCTGCCTTGGGGGACTCCAGCCTCAATTTTATGATCAGTGGAATTGGCTGTGTTTCACCGCACTGCAAACATTCTCTCATAGAGGTAAGACTTTATAAATTTGTGTGTGCCTTTGGGTAGGACTGTTTTAAATTTAAATATTATGCCGTCAAGCCAGACTCTGTCTAATGCTTGGGATACGTCTAAAAATACTGCTGTACAGTATTCGCAATTTTCAAATGCAGTTCTTATTTCCGTTGTTATACGATGCACCTGTTCAATGGCTTTCGCGAAATCCAAATTGATGGGCTGGGATTATGTTGTGGGTTCTCAAATGTAGATTAAGTCGGATCAGCAGGCATTTTTCGAATAGTTTCGAAACACATGAGAGTAGACTTATTGTTCTGTAAGATGAAGGGACTGTGTGGTCCTTACCAGACTTTGGAATTATTATGATAATCGATCTCATCCATCGTTGTGGAAAGTAACCAAATTTGGTGATGGCATTAAAGAGCTGGGTTATGTAGCGAACTGCAGAGTGTGGCAGCTCGATGATCATTTCCGGTGTTATAAGGTCGCAGCCGGGGGATTTTTTCGGGCTGAGATTGTCTTTGATTATGTTAATTACTTCTTTTGGACGACATACTTGAGGTGTGTTGCTGATGGCAGTATACGGGTTACGCGCTACCGGAATGTGTTAGTAGCCTGGTTTGCGTGAATACATTTTGTAGGTGTGCGGCAAATGTGCTGGCTCTGTCTGCATCACTACGGGCCCAGCCGCCTGCGGAATTCCTCGATTTGTACGTTGGTTTTATTCGAATTAATTGTAATGTTTGTTATTTTTGGTGTTGCAGTAAGAGCTGCTGCAGTAAGGATGGATTGCAATGTACTTGTGCAACTGTCTATATCAGATTCAGTATTGAGTTTTGGGTTTAGCTCAATGTGTGAACTTATATATTATTATACCCTTCGACCATTGAAATGGTCAAAAAAGGTTATACTAACCTTGTGCAATGTATGTAACAGGCATAAGGAGGCGTGGCAGACCCCATAAACTATATATATTCTTGCTCAGGAAACATGTCCGTCTGTCTGTCCGTCTGTATGAGACAACAGATCTCAGCTATTAAAAAAGCTAGAGACACCAAATTTGGTATGGAAGTTCCTATATATAATAGGCAGATAAAGTTAATTTCAAATGTTCAATGCCACGCCCACGCCCCCGCAAATCGGTAATTTACGATTATTAAGCAAAGTATTTAACTTAGAAAGTTCTGCTTTGGTATAATGCTAAATGCCATATGAACATATTCTCCAAATTACAATCCGATCGGACGAATAACACAGAAGTTATTCAAGTTAACGTTTTCAGTGCAAATGAACGAGCAGCAGCATGCGCTCTACGAGTAGTTGACGTCGACGTTGCGTCTTGTCGCTTTACTTTTTACATGCGTCGCTGTGTGAGTGCGAGCGAGTAAGCTATATGTAGTAGAAGTATTTGTGCAGAATTTTCTGCTTGAAATTATGAGTGTGGTTACCCGTTTCTAACAGATTTAGAAAATTGGGAAAAGGGTATCTTACTGTCGAGCGCTCGACTGTAGCCATACCCACTTTTTTATACCCTTGCAGAGGGTATATTAATTTTAGCCAGAAGTTTGCAACGCACCTTAGGAGACATCTCCGACCCTATAAAGTATATATATTCTGAATCAGCATAAACAGAGGAGTCCAAAAATGGATGTCCGTCTGTCCGTCCGTCCGTCCGTCCGTCCGTCCGTCCGTCCGTCCGTCCGTCCGTCCGTCCGTCCGTCCGTCCGTCCGTCCGTCCGTCTGTTGCAACGCAAACTAGTCTCTCAGTTTTTGAGCTATCTTCATGAAACTTGGCATATAAGCTTCTTATTGCTGCGCGCTGTAAATAAGTCGGAACGAGCCAGATCGGACCGATATATCGTATAGCTGTCATAGAAACTATCGGCCGATTTTTGTTGTTTTTCAAGATATTGCAACAAGATTTGGGAAATCTTATTCTTATTACGTTCCTAATATGCTGTCAAAATTGTATCAAAATCGGACCACTATAACATATAGCTGCCATAGGAACAATCGGCTGAAATTAGGGTTTTTGTATGCAAACCTGTTTTGTTCTTGGAAATACAGCACATTATCAACACTTTTTAATGTTATACAGTAACCCGTCCTTAGTTTTTTCATTTAAATATCTCAGACGTTTATATTCTATAGCTGTTATAGGAACAATCAGTCAGTCCGTCTGTCTGTTGCAACGCAAATTAGTCCCCCAGTTATTTAGCTATCTTCATAACAGTTGGCTCACAAACTTCTTAATTCTGCCTTCATTAAATAATTCGGAACGGGCCAGATCGGACTGATATATCGAACAGCTGTCATGGAGCCTATCGGTCGATTTTCGTTATATATTCAAGATATAGCTATCAGGCTTACCACATCCAAATCTAATTATTAAGGACATCCTTAATAATAAAGTTTCATCAAAATCGAAGTTTTATAACTTGTAACAATCAACGATCGGCCTAATGAAGGTACCTGTTGCAATTTTATAAAAATCTGAGTAATATTACATATAGCTGTGTACAACTGCAAGGGTATAAAACCTTCGGCAAGCCGAAGGTAGACTTGCTTTCTTGTTTTTTTTTTTTTTTTGGACGTTGAATACAATGAATGTATTAACAAGTGGTCCAACGACACCAAGCCGATGCTTGTTGCGCGCGGAACCCAGACGAAGTCCACCTCCCGCCTAACCGACCGAGAGGCACCGTCGCATAACGGACGACACGGAAACGCGGTAAAAATGCGAATAGACACGCGAAAGGAAATAACGCGATAAACATAGAAAACGCGGATAGAAGATAGAATATGCATGCAATAAAAAGAATATCGAGGAAATAATATTACTAATTACGTACTAGATAGAGAAGAATTAAAGACTTCATAGCAGCAATAGAGTTAGTGCTAGCTATGACGTGTTGAAGTTTATTGTAGTCCGAACATAATACCCTGAACGGATCGTGCAGTGCATAGTTCGATCTACAATAAGGAAGAATTAGTGGAAGATAATTACGAGTACTTCTGCATGGGACAGAGAAGTGAAGCTGTCTTACAAGGGCTTCACTGTCAATGTCACCTTGCAGAAGGTTGTTAATAAATAATACCCCTAGCATGGTTCTGCGATTAGTTAGGGAAGGCAAATTTAATAATAAGAGTCTATTGTTATAGGAAGGCAGGCTTAAATTTTAATCCCAGTTAAGGCCACGTAAAGCAAAAAGTAAAAAGTTCTTTTGTACGGACTCGATGCGTTCTTTATGAATAGTGTACTGGGGACACCATACGCATGAACCGTATTCAAGAATAGGACGAACAAGTGAGATGTAGAGGGTCTTTGTAAGATAAGGATCGTCAAATTCCTTAGACCATCTCTTAATAAAGCCAAGGACACCCATGGCTTTATTGACCATATTAGAAATATGATTGGAAAACTTAAGTTTTCGGTCCAAACGGACCCCCAAATCATCAACTAGGGTAATTCTTTCCAAGACACAACCACAAAGAGAATAAGAAGTATACATTGGACTGGCTCGAGAGAATGTCATCAGCTTGCATTTAGAGCTGTTCAGGTTTAAAAAATTGGCACAACTCCACGAATGAAAACTATTTAGGTCGGCTTGTAAGTGTGAGTGACAGTGGTCTTCTTTAAATTGATAACAAAGCTTTACATCATCTGCGTACATGAGAGTACGAGAGTTACGTATGACCAATGGCAGGTCATTGATGAAAAGCGTAAAAAGTAGGGGGCCGAGATGACTCCCTTGAGGAACGCCAGATGTGGCATAAAAGTGGAATTGAGAGGCTGTTTTTAAAGAGGACTCTTTGAGTTCTGTCAGTCAGATAGCTTACAATCCAACTAAGTAATTTAGGTGAGAAACCTAGAAAATCAAGATTATGTTCCAGAAGGGAATGATTCACTGAGTCAAAGGCTTTACTGAAATCTGTATAAATGACATCAGTTTGAAGATTTTCCTGAAATCCTTTTACCACAAAGGATGTCAGCTCCAGCAAATTTGTCGTAGTTGAACGACGTTTAATAAATCCGTGTTGAAAAGGTGAAATAACGGATCTGCATAAATGTTGCAAGTGAGGAGTTATAACATTCTCGAAAAATTTAGGTATGGCCGACAATTTAGAGATACCTCTATAATTGCTTGTTTATACCTGAGCCAGTTCTTTTTGGGTGAAATCAATCTGTAAGGTGGTTTCACGTTTTGTGCGTACCGGCGGAGATGAATTAGTACAGGCGAGTGATCAGATGACAGATCTGGCAGACATTCATCTTTAACCAAACTGCGGGAAGTCGATCAGGTCAGGCAGCTTATTGAGGTCTGATGGCCAGTATGTAGGACTCCCAGGAGAAACATGGTACAGTTTATTAGTCTTATAAAGCTGTTCTCCTTTTGGATTCACAAGTCGCGATCCCTAGTGTGTATGTTTGGCGTTGTAGCCTGCTGCAATGAAGTGAGGCCCTAGTGATTGGAAGAAATCCAGGAATTGAGGTTCCAATACTGTGCAACGGGGAGGGCAGTATACGGCCGCTAGTGTGAGGTGAGTGTTGTCCTCCAGCTGTATGTTGGTAGATGTGGCCTGAAGGTGATTTTCAGCAAACTCTTTGTAAAAGTGGTACTTCATACGGTTCCTGATGAATATGGCGGTCCTACCGTGTGCTTTTCCGTCGGGGTGATTTGTACCATAGAAGTGGTAGTCTCTCATTTGAAAATTGTACTTGCTTGTGAGAGGAGTTTCCGAAAGAAGAATTACGTCGATATGCTTCTCATGTAGGAATTGAACTAGCTCAAGTTTGCGCTGTGAAACGCCATTGGCGCTCCACGTAGCTATGCGTAAGGTAGCCATTGTTTATTTTGATTGTTGGGCTACAAGCATTTGTATCAAAAGGTTTTGATTACGCATCATGTCTTGAATGGTGGTCCTCATTAATGTCGTAAACTCCATCATGCTATGTTGTAAGGCTTGCATCATGCCTTCAGTTTTTGTTACTTGCTTCAGTTGTGCTATAGTTTTTTTGTGTTTTTTGGGTTGGAGGCGTCATACCTGATTTGAAAACGTTAGCAAATGTTATCTTGTTAGTGGTGGGTATAGGTCATGGAGCGGAGCGTGTTGCTTTCTGTTCCTTGGTGTGCCCGCACCGTGTTCATTCTTTTGTGAAGACGGCTTTTCAGCTTTTTGTAGACTGGACAGCCTCAGTAGTTTGCTGTGTGATTGCCACCACAGTTATTGCACTTTTTCTCGCTTGCATTTTCTTTATTAGTTTGACATTGTGTGGAGTCGTGGAGATCTCCACAGACTACGCACACCGGGCGAAATGGGCAATACGACCTCGTGTGGACGTATTCCTGGCAGTTTCTACATTATACAGGAGCGTTTCTTTTATGCGGCTCTTCTACCGTGATCCTACGGTGCAGAAAGAGCTTGAGTTTGTAAATTGGATGAAGCTCGTTTTTTTTAAGATTATTGTTTTCTGGTACAAGCTCAATCTTGAAGAGTGGTTGCGGCTGCCTGTTCCTGTGTTTGATAGTGAACACGCTTTTGGCGTTAAACCCCTTTTCCTTTAGCGCCTCAGTTATCTCTTCGGGCGTAACATCAGACTCAATGCCCTTCAGTACTACTTGTAGGCCCTTGCTGCTTTTAAGCTGGTAGGTATAAAAGCCTGTTTTTTGTGCGGTAAGATATTTTGTGACTTTTCTGTAGTTGTCTTCCGTTTTCGTTTGAAGTTTGATTTCATTGGTAATACATCTTACAAGGGAAATTATATGAAAGCTATCTTTTCCAATGAGCTCCATCAAAGTATTTACCAGACCGCTTGTGCTCTTCTCGCGGTTGTATATTGGAGGAGGCTTTGTCGGGGAGACGTATGAGAAGTACGCCTTGTTGCGTTGAATTGAGAGCCGGCGTTCGTCTTGCTCACGCTGACGCTGAGCACGAGTGTCGTTCTGACTCATAGTTTTATTATTTAAGATAAAGAATCACTATATTTATTTTAGCGATCTTGCACAAAGAGTATTAAATATACAGAGATTGCATGACGCCGTTTGTGTCTCCGAACGAACGAGAAGTTAGTGGGACACGTTGGGGACCTCTCGGTTA
Organism: Zaprionus tsacasi; assembly: GCA_018904105.1. Classification (NCBI taxonomy): domain Eukaryota; kingdom Metazoa; phylum Arthropoda; class Insecta; order Diptera; family Drosophilidae; genus Zaprionus; species Zaprionus tsacasi. The sequence goes on along the minus strand of JAEIFR010000176.1, from coordinate 746,300 downwards.
GCAATCAGAATAGCGTTCGCGGGATATTTTTGAGAAACGGAAAATGGGAAATTTTGTTTGTTTGTTTGTTTAGAAAAGAGACTCAGAAGGAAAGCAAAGGAATATCCCAATGCGAAGTAGCGGAGAAACAGCTCAGGCCTCATAATATCCACGTTTGCGGGAGGTGAGGGGTACCGCAATCTCTGTATATTTAATTCTCTTTGTCTTGCATCGCATAGAACGTCTCTTTCGCTTTCGGATTATTTATTTAGTGTATGTTATTAGTCGTTCATTTCACTCAAAACAACCGATTTTGTGCGGAACTTGATAAAAACACGTCTTCACACGTCGACAATCGATCGGATAGCTCAACATGACATCCCTGGATATGAGTGTGTTCTTAAGTTTATTGTAAGCTTCGCGAGCCTCTTTATCTAGTTCAATTGTTGTTTTATTTGAGATATGTTTCGCCTCTTAAAAGTGTAGTTAATGGTTTTGCTATTTTTGCGTAATCCAGAATGAAACGTCTATAATAACTAGTCATGGCTATAAACAAGTCGGAAAGGTAACAGTGACTGTAAGAGGCCATGGATTTTTACGAGTAATGGACGTCGACGTTGCGGCGAGTCGCTTTACTCGTCGCTGTGTGAGTGCGAGCGAGTATGCTTTATGTAGAACAAGTCGGAAAGGTTACAGTCACGCGGTGACTGTAAGAGGCCATGGATTTTCTGTGTACATATATATTTAAAATAAACCATAAAAAAAGTAGCAAGCAAAATAGACAAGAGTCGATAGCATAAGTTAGAACGAGTGAGAGATATGTGAATTTTTGGCGCGCGCTAAGATTCGTTACGCACACACACACCAGCGTCAACTGCTTCTTCTCTCATTTAGACGTCCGTTAAAAATGCACAGACCTGCCTCACGTTTTGTGTATTGTCTCACACGCATATACATACATATGTATTCATGTGTGAGCTTCGCATGCATGTATTGTATGCATGCACGCATAAGTACAGCATGCAAAAATTTATATGCTTTATAAATATACGAGGGTCGTTTGATAAGTCCGTGACTTTTTGTATTTGCCGCGCACCTGCTCTAAATACAACACTGCTCCTGTCAGCAGTTATCGATTAACAGCTGACTGTAAAATTTTGAGAAAGCTGCGTTTTTTGGTTTGCGTTTTATAGGCATTGAAAGCAGACGATCTCGTGAATTTTAACGAAAATGGAAAAAAGTGAATTTCGTGTGCTAATTAAGCATTATTTTTTGCGTAAAAAATCCATCACCGAAACTTATGGGGACTCTGCACCATCAATTTCAATGGTTAAGAAATGGTTTACTGAGTTCCGTTGTGGTCGTACCAGTACAAGTGATGCCGAACGTTCAGGTCGCCCAAAAGAGGTCGTCATGCCAGAAATCGTCGACAAAATCCATGGAATGATATTGGATGATCGGAGAATGAAAGTGCGTGAGGTAGCTGAGGCTGTAGGCATCTCAACTGAACGGGTACATCACATTTTACATGAATATTTGGACATGAAAAAGCTTTCCGCGCGATGGGTGCCGCGATTGCTCACACACGACCATAAGCGCAACCGTGTGACCATTTCAAAGGAGTGTTTGGCGATGTTCAACCGCAATCCAAACGAATTTTTGCGCCGTTTCGTTACCGTAGACGAAACATGGATCCACCACACCACACCAGAGACCAAAGAACAATCAAGACAGTGGGTTTCTCCGGGTGAACGTGCACCAAAGAAGGCCAAGGTGGGTCTGTCGTCCAACAAGGTCATGGCCACAGTTTTTTGGGATGCACAAGGTATCATTCACATCGATTACCTTGAAAAGGGTAAAACGATCACCGGCGAATATTATTCAGAGCTTTTGGACAGATTCGATATTGATTTGAAGCAGAAACGACCGCATTTGGCAAAAAAAAAAGTGCTGTTCCATCAGGACAATGCACGGGTGCACACGTGTGTAGTCAGCATGGCAAAATTTCATAAATTGGGCTACGAACTGCTACCCCATCCAGCATATTCTCCAGATTTAGCCCCCTGTGACTATTTTTTGTTTCCAAACATGAAGAAATGGCTCGGCGGTAAGAGATTCGGGTCAAATGAAGAGGTCATCACAGAAACAAACGACTATTTTGAGGGCCTTGAGAAAACCTATTATTTGGAAGGAATAAAAAAATTGGAAAAACGCTGGACTAAATGTATAGAGCTAAAAGGAGATTATGTTGAGAAATAAAACGCTTCTTTGACGAAAAAAATATATTTTATTCAAAAAGTCACGGACTTATCAAACGACCCTCGTAATATATGTAATCAAATATAAAATATAACAAAACATAAAAAAATTAAAAAAAGTCAAATTTTTTTTTTGCCGTGGGGAATTGAACCCTGGCCGTTTGCATAGGAGTCCGTCATCCCAACAAGTAGACCAGTAGTCGCTGCGCTTCGAGCACGCTAAAATTGAATATTTAGACCATTTACTCAAATGTGTCATATTGTCTTGTACAACAATAACGCTTGTACTAGATTGAATGAGATAATTTGTTGCAATATGATAAATTAAGCTACATTTTATAATGATGAAAAAAAAAAAAAATTTTAAATAGCGAAAAAAGGAAATTAAATCTCAACCGCCTCGCCTCTTCTGAAGGTTGGGGTTGAACCTCTATCTCTTCTTTGTTGGATTGCCGGCTGCTCAACACATTTGACTATCGCCGCAACTGTTGGCTGTGCGATTTCGATCTCATACACACACATAACCATCTCCGCATTAAAAAGATCGAAAACGCACATGGCTGACAGCAGCTTGCAGGCAAGGCATCACAAATCAATAGAACACGTTAACTTGCGTAACTTCTTTGTTTATTATCCGATCGGGTTGCAATTTATAGAATAAGTTCACAACGTCTAGATGTATGCAAAAGCAGAAAGTTACGACTTCAATACTTTGCTTAATAATCGCATAAGAAAACTAATTTTTGATTTAGGGGGGCGGTGGGCTTGGTACCCAAAATTTGAAAATGGCGTTTACTCACTAGGATATACATGAATCTTTCTGCTAAATTGGGAGTCTCTAGCTTTCTTAATAGCTGAGATCCGTTGTCTCATACAGATAGACAGACGGACAGACAGACATGGCTAGATCGACTCGGCTTGTGATCCTGAGTAAGAATATATATAGTTTATGGGGTCGCAGATGTCTCCTTCTGCCTATTACGCACATTCCAACAAACCTAATAGACCATGTATTTTTATACCCTTGCAGAGGGTATATTAATTTTAGCCAGAAGTTTGCAACGCACCTTAGGAGACATCTCCGACCCTATAAAGTATATATATTCTGAATCAGCATAAACAGAGGAGTCCAAAAATGGATGTCCGTCTGTCCGTCTGTCCGTCCGTCCGTCCGTCCGTCCGTCCGTCCGTCCGTCTGTTGCAACGCAAACTAGTCTCTCAGTTTTTGAGCTATCTTCATGAAACTTGGCATACAAGCTTCTTATTGCTGCGCGCTGTAAATAAGTCGGAACGAGCCAGATCGGACCGATATATCGTATAGCTGTCATAGAAACTATCGGCCGATTTTTGTTGTTTTTCAAGATATGGCAACAAGATTTGGCAAATCTTATTCTTATTACGTTCCTAATGTGCTGTCGAAATCGTATCAAAATCGGACCGCTATAACATATAGCTGCCATAGGAACAATTGGCTGAAATTAGGGTTTTTGTATGCAAACCTGTTTTGTTCTTGGAAATACAGCACATTATCAATACTTTTTAATGTTATACAGTAACCCGTCCTTAGTTTTTCCATTTAAATATCTCAGACGTTTATATGCTATAGCTGTTATAGGAACAATCAGTCAGTCCGTCTGTCTGTTGCAACGCAAATTAGTCCCCCAGTTATTGAGCTATCTTCATAAAAGTTGGCTCACAAGCTTCTTATTTCTGCCTTCATTAAATAAGTCGGAACGGGCCAGATCGGACTGATATATCGTACAGCTGTCATGGAGCCTATCGGTCGATTTTCGTTATATTTCGAGATATAGCTATCAGGCTTACCACATCCAAATCTAAGTATGTCCTTAATAATAAAGTTTCATCAAAATCGAAGTTTTATAACTTATAACGATCAACGATCGGCCTAATGAAGGTACCTATTCCAATTTTATGAAAATCTGAGTAATATTACATATAGCTGTGTACAACTGCAAGGGTATAAAACCTTCGGCAAGCCGAAGGTAGCCTTGCTTTCTTGTTTTAAAATCCATAGCCTAAAAATCGAAGCTCTCTGAGCGTCTTTGGAATAGGGAATTTGGTAATTGCTTAAATTTTTGATTGGTTTGTTTTTATGCCTTTTTCGGGAATCGTGAATCCCAGAAAATCGACTTCGTTTTTAAAGAAATCGCACTTATCAATCTCTCTCATATTCGCGTTCTGAAGTTTTATAAACACTTTCGCTAAACTTTTGGTATGTTCGGCTTCTGTTTTGCTAAAGACGATTATGACATCTATGTATATAAACATATCAGATTTTATCCCTATGCTCTCTCAGGATATTGTCGAGCGCTCTTTGGAATATTGAAGGTGAATGTTTTAATCCAAACGGTATTCAGGTAAATTCATATATACCGTCGTTTACAGCGAATGCCGTTTTTTCTATGTCCCTTTCCTTGAGACGTATTCGGTGGAAGCCAATTTTAATGTCTAGCACCGAAAAATACTTATTGTCTCTCAATTGCGCTATTATTCTTACTATTTCGGGTATGGTGTATTTGGCGGAGACAGTTACGTTATTACCTAAAGTCGATTACTAATCGGAACTTTTTCGGTTTGGACGGTACTGGGGAATTGTACGGTGACCGTGAAGGTCTGATTATGTCATCGGCGAGCAATTCCTCGATCTGTGTTTCAACCTCTTTCTGAAGGGAGGCATAGTATGGGTAATACTTCCCATATACTGGGATGTCTGACGTGGTTCTAATTTCTCCAATTACTTCAGTAGTATAAGTGAGACCGCTATGCATATTAACGAGCTGGCTTAAAATGTTTTTCTGGATTTCTGTCATATGACTTGAGCGTACCCCTATGGTATTTACTGCTTATGCTATTAATTGGTGGATTCTTATCTTGTATCCGTTTTCATAGGTGTCATTCTTTACGTCATTACTGATCCTTTATTTTTCATCGTGTCGTTACCTACTATGCCGTGGAATGGTTTGTTTTTTAGATTCAACAGGTTAAGAGTTGTATGGTGAATTTACCAAACCAGTTTGTATGTAATTTTGATTGGACCCGGTATCTATGAGGAATTTAAGAACTTTACCGTCCCACACCGTTACCTTAAAATACGGTAATGAGGAACGGTTTACTTTAAACAAGTGGGTAGGGCTACAGTCGAACGCCCGACCACACTCATAATTTCAAACAGAAATTTTGCACAAATACGTCTACTACATATAGCTTTCTCGCTCACACTCACACAGCGACGCACGTTAAGAGTGATGTCGACGTCGACGTCAACTGCTAAAGTAGCGCGCAGGCTGCTGCTCGTACATTTGTAGTGAAAACGTTGACTTAAATAACTTCTGTGTTATTAATCCGATCAGATTGTAATTTGGAGAATATGTTCGTATGGCATATAGCTTTATACATACCAAAGCAGAACTTTATAACTTTAATACTTTGCTTAATAATCACAAATTACCGATTTGCGGGGGCGGTGGGTGTGGCATCAAACATTTAACATAAACTTCATCTGCTTGGGAAATTTAGGAACCTACATACCAAATTTGGTGTCTCTAGCTTTTTTAATAGCTGAGATCCGTTGTCTCAAACAGACAGACGGACAGACGGACAGACAGACGGACATGGCTCAATCGACTCGGCTAGTGATCCTGAGCAAGAATATATTTACTTTATGGGGTCTGCCACGCCTCCTTTTGCCTGTTACATACATTGCACAAAGTTAGTATACCCTTTTTTGACCATTTTCAATGGTCGAAGGGTATAAAAATGTAATTTTGCCATGTCTAAAATTTCGTGTTGTTCACGTTCCGGTTGCCAGGTTATTTCTTCCTGTAATTCGTCTACTTCTGCAGTTAGTAAAGCCTCATAATAGGCTTGTTCATCAGCGTCAGTGTCCGGGTCTGATTGTGGTTCAGTATTTTTTTTGGTCTGAATATTGAATTGTCTTTGCATCTTGTTTGGACATGGGACTGTTCCCATGCTTAAGGATATTTTCTCTGCTGGGCCTATTTATGTAGTCGAATCTGACGAATCAACTTCCATTGACACAGGCTTGGGCTGAGGACGAGGAGGTGACGTGGGGCCATTTTGTCCCTTAGTACTAAGGTACTGTGTTCTCATTGTTGGTTGCTGGGACCACGGTAATGATGGACCTGCCGAGTTTCTTTGAAATTGAAAGGTTACCTGTGGGTTTGGTTGGTAGTGAAAATTCGGTTGAAAGTTTTGTCTGGTTATTGTGGATCGTGTTTGAGAAATTTCGTCTCGGTGGGATTTGTGGTAAGCCTCCCTTGGGGTCTGGTGGTTTCTAGTCTTTTGGTTTTCTAAAACACTGCAGAGATGAAGAGTATGTCATATGTTTTTTAATGGCTAGTAGTTGGGATAAGTTTCCGTTTAGTCCTTTTACATATGTGTCCAATGCCTTTTCTCTATTGGTGGTCGTTAGGACTTGAAGGGTTTCTTGCGAAGCATCAAGGTTGCCTATCTGATTAAGGACCAAAAAGAGCTGGTGATACACAACTTGAAAAAACTCTTGAACCGATTGGTAAGAGTGAATATAGCTGATATTCCAATGTTTTCAAATCCTGTCTATTTGCATATTTACTCCTCCAAATTTTACATAATGATTCATGTATATCCTAGACAATAAACGTCATTTTCAAATTTTGGGTACCACGCCCACCGCCCCCGTCAATAATAAATTATTTTTTTGTGCGATTATTAAGCAAAGTATTAAAGTTTTAACTTGCTGCTTTGCAAAGTTTTAACTTTGCAGCTTTTAGGCCATGGATTTTAAAAAAAATACATGGTCTATTAGGTTTGTTGGAATGTGCGTAACAGGCAGAAGGAGACATCTGCGACCCCATAAACTATATATATTCTTACTCAGGATCACTAGCCGAGTCGATCTAGCCATGTCTGTCTGTCCGTCTGTATGAAACAACGGTTCTCAGCTATTAAGAAAGCTAGAGACTCCAAATTTGGCAGCATGATTCATGTATATCCTAGGCAGTAAACGTCATTTTCAAATTTTGGTTACCACGCCCACCGCCCCCGTAAATCAGAAATTAATTTTAAATATGCGACTATTAAGCAAAGTATTGAAGTCTTAACTTTCAGCTTTGGCATACATTTAGATAAATACGTTGTGAACTTATTCTATAAATTGCAATCCAATCGGATAATAAACAAAGAAGTTACGCAAGTTAACGTGTTCTATTGATTTGTGATGCCTTGCCTGCAAGCTGCTGCCAGCCATGTGCGTTTTCGATCCTTTTAATCCGAAAATGGTTACGTGTGTGTATGAGATCGAAATAGTAAATTAGCCGCATAGCCGAAAGTTGCGGCGATAGTCAAATGTGTTGAGAGGCCGGCAATCGAACAAAGAAGAGATAGAGGTTCAACCCTCAGAAGAGGCGGCGGTTGAGGTCTTAATTACCTTTTTTTTTGGCTTCTTAAAGTTTTTTTTTTCATCATTATAACATTTAGTTTCATTTATCATATTTCAACAAATTATCTCATTCAATCCAATAGAAGTGTTATTGTTGTACAAGACAATATGACACATTTGACCTAATGGTCTAAATACGCAATTTTAGCGTGCGCGGAACGCAACAACGGTGGTCTAGTTGTTTGGATGACGGACTCCTATGCAAACGGACAGGGTTCGATTCCCCACGGCGAAAAGAGAATTTACCTATTTTAATTTTTTTATGTTTTGTTGTATTTTTTATTTGTTTACATTTATATTTATAAAGCATATACATTTTTGAATTATTTAACATTTATTAATATTTATCTAATCAATTTTATATTAAGTGTTAAATTTTGCCTTTTAAGATGTTTTGCATGCTGTACTAATGCGTGCAAGCATACAATACATGCATGCGAAGCTCACACATGCATACATATGTATGTATATGCGTGTGAGACAATACACAAAACGTGAGGCTGGTCAGTGCATTTTTAACGGACGTCTAAATTAAAGAAGAAGCAGTTGACGCTGGTGTGTGTGTGTGTGTGTAACGAATCTTAGAACGCGCCAAAAATTCACATATCTCTCGTTCTAACTTATGCTTTGACTCTTGTCTATGCTGTTTTGCTTTTTTCCTTCACTACTTTTTTATGGATTACTTTAAATATACATATACATGAGAGAACAAACGCGAAATTTCATGGTCAATTCAATTCACTGAATCCAACAGCGGCGGTGAAACGAAACGAATTGGTCCGCAAATCGCTTCAGTCGCGCGTCAGTCGATCCAATTCGATCCAATCTTTTTTAAATCGTGTTGGTTTGTATCAACGAATTTAAGAATCAGAGTCTATCAGCCGCGCCGGTCCGTTTGCCCAAACACTTGGTCTGGGTAAATCGACGATTGACACACATTTGCAGTTGGATCACAGATACACATTTTTTCGGTCGAGCGAGGTCGCACTCGAGCATCGGGCAGTGTGTATGTATGCTGTTTTTGTAATTGCCTGCTTGTGCGTATGGTCTCGTTTGTATGTATTTTGTTTTTGTAATTTTTGCTAATGCAATTACGGCGTCTAGATGACTCTTTTTCCTCTACCTAAATGCAGCTGCAATTGTTTGCTTGGTATTTTCCAATATTTTGCAAGTCAGATATTTTTTGGGAATGGGTTCATTTTGTATGGTTATTTACATACCTAAACAAGGTGTGTTTTTCAAATATAATAACTGAAAAATGAAATCGTATAGGTCCCAAATCCGTAGACAGTTTATTATTTCTAAGGTCTTATTTTAAAATTTTTAAAAATAGTAAATAAATTGTATAATATTACATAATAATTTATGTCATGTTTTTTTATATATTAAATTGCTTGGTAAATTGATCGGTATTATCAATAATTCAATTCGAACTCCTTTTTCAGTTAAATTATTTCCCCTTCCACCATTTAACAGCATTGCACGCGCTCATGCATACATAAAAAACCCTAAATACACACTGTTGAAGCGCTTCCTTAGGGATGATTTGTGTAGAGGCGCGCTATTTGTGTGTAAAACCGAATCTTAGTATACATATCCAAATAGCCCAAATGGATCAAGACGAAAATGATGCAAACAAGGAAGCGAATCGGCAAGCGAGAAACGAAACGAAACGAAAAGTGGAAGGGGGATTCTGTCACGTTGTCGCTTTAGCAGCGAATTTCTTGATACATACACACTTTGACGCTGTGCGCCGAATGGCGTGATTTTTCATATGAATGATTGTGTATACACACATTTGGTTGCGGTACATTTTTGCAATTCAAATAATAAAAGTTATACCCAAAATTACATAAGTATTTTAATACAAATTTAGGGTTTATTATGATTGATAATTATTGGGTTACATAATTTTACTATGGCCTTTGATATTTGTAAATTAAATTTTTAATTTATAGGAAACGCGATGCAGGCTAAAATAAATTGTTTGAAAACAATTCGAGCAATTTTTTACATTTTTTAGTCACAATTGACTGTAAGCCTGTTCTCTAGACAATAACCTAAAAGAATATTTATTTTAAAAAATATCGATAACTTTAACTTTTTTAACTTTTTAAAATATTTTGTTCAACTATCGTAAAGGCACTGTACGAAGTCACGGGTTCGGCCGAAATTATCATCTTTAAGAATTACATAAACTAAAAGTATATGCTGTTACTGCATATGCACAGAAGTGATTTACTTACAAATAAAAATGTTTAGGTAACGTACATATATAAATAGTAATCATAATATAAATATTTTTGTAAATGCATATTTAAAAATTTTTGTTTCAGAACTTTAACATGTATCAGATATATGTCAATGTACCCAGAGCATTTTGTCGAGCCTGTAAACAAAAATGTGAAAAGTAGTAAAAGAAAAGAACTGCATCACATACCTATAAAAGCTGCTCTTAAACCATCAGAGACTATTTTTTATGGTGACCTTAAGCAAAAGTTCCTCAATTATATTACGAAAGATGGTAACACCATGTTAGCCAGGGAACTTCTAACTAAAACATTTGAAGTAATTAAGAGGACACAAATTGAGCGGAAAAATCTTGTACAAAGCAAAACAGAAAATATAATAACCGATTCGGAACGGCTCCTTATAAACGCAATTGAAAATTCTCGGCCATTGCTCCAATTGTCTGTCATTAAACGAGGCGGAGTCAAGTATCAAGTCCCTGTACCATTGACAGAGCAAAAATCTTATTTCCTTGCTATGACATGGATTTTGGACGCCGCACGTGAAAAGGAAAGGAATATATGCTTACCAGAGAAACTGGCATGGGAAATATTAGACGCGGCATGTAGGCAGGGAAGAGTTATCAAAAAGAAAGATGATTTGCATAAGCAATGTGAAAACAACCGTGCTTACGCACACTATAGATGGAGCTAAAGATGCGTTGAAGAAGAAATGTAGAACATAAATTGAATACAAAAATGTTTTCAATAATGCAAACGATTTATAAGTAGTTTATTTGTATGGGTATAACAATTGAAAATGGCAAAAAAGGTAACTTGGCTCTAACGCGTCCAAAAATGAGCTTAAAAGTTGTTCAAAACCAGGTCGTAAAACTATCTTGGCACGCCGAAAATATATACCCTTGAAGAAATTTTTTCTTTATAAAACATTTCTGCTTGTTTCTGTTATATTTTAGAACAAATAATTATAATGATTATAATATTTAATTTCACATAATGAGCCTCCTAACCACGACAAGTCGGAAAGGCTATGGTATACCCGCTACAACATTGCGAAAAAAAACGTTTCCTGAGACGTAAAATTTGGCATATATCCATAGGCAGATGGAGTTTATACCAAATGTTTGATCCACGCCCATCGCCCCTGTAAATCGATAAATTGTTTAGAAGGCAAAGTATTGAAGTCATAACTTTCTGGTATACATAAAGCTGAATGCAATATGAACCTATCCTATTATATAACACAGAAGTTACTAAAGTCAACGATTTCAATGCAAATGTTCGGTACGAGCAGCAGCCTGCGCAGCTGCTTTGAGCAGTTGACGTCACTACGCGTCACTTTCTTGTTTTCGCGCATGTCTGTGTGAGTGCCGGCGAATAAGCCATATAGTAGAATTATTTGTGCAGAATTCACTGATTGAAATTAGGAGAGTTGTTACACGTTTGTAACGGATTTAAAAAATTCGGCGAAGGGTATGTAAATATTGTCGGGCGCACTCGACTATAGTAATTTTTTCTCTTTTCCCTCTCTTTGGCTGTGATTTCTAGTTTATAGTATGAATTGTCGAAACCCCCAAAATACTCTTCAGTTTTCGCGATTACTTCCTCATTTGATCCAAATATTTTCCTTGAAGCCACCTTTTCAAGTTTGGAAACAGAAAATATATTGAAGTATTGAGGTACCAATTGGAAACATAATTGATCTAATTTTGCTATCGCTTTCAAAGACGTGTGTGCCAGTCCGTTGATGGTAGAGAATTTTTTCTTCAACATATGGGGGTCATTTTCTTTTTGTTTTTCCCCGACTAATTTATCTAATAAAGCTGAATAATATTCTCCTAGGCCTGTTATACCCTTTATCCCAAAAAATAGAAGCCAAAAATTTTCTAACAGTGTGTTGGACTTTTGGTAGCTTTGACGGCTTTCGTTGCTTTCCAGCCATTGTGCCAGGTTTCATACATAGTCACAAACATGTAACCACACTCATAATTTCAAACAGAGAATACTTTTTAGGCCATGGATTTTAAAAAAATACATGGTCTATTAGGTCAGTCGGAATGTGCGTAACAGGCAGAAGGAGACGTCTGCGACCCCATAAAGTATATATATTCTTACTCAGGATCACTAGCCGAGTCGATCTAGCCATGTCTGTCTGTCCGTCTGTCTGTCTGTCTGTCTGTCTGTCTGTCTGTCTGTCTGTCTGTCTGTCTGTCTGTCTGTCTGTCTGTCTGTCTGTCTGTCTGTCTGTCTGTCTGTCTGTCTGTCTGTCTGTCTGTCTGTCTGTCTGTCTGTCTGTCCGTCTGTCCGTCTGTATGAGACAACGGTTCTCAGCTATTAAGAAAGCTAGAGACTCCAAATTTGGCAGAAAGATTCATGTATATCCTAGGCAGTAAACGTCATTTTCAAATTTTGGTTACCACGCCCACCGCCCCCGTAAATCAGAAATTAATTTTAAATATGCGATTATTAAGCAAAGTATTGAAATCTTAACTGTCAGCTTTGGCATACATCTAGATAAATACGTTGTGAACTTATTCTATAAATTGCAACCCGATCGGATAATAAACATAGAAGTTACGTAAGTTAACGTTTTCTATTAATTTGTGATGCCTTGCCTGCAAGCTGCTGCCAGCCATGTGCGTTTTCGATCTTTTTAATGCGAAAGTGGTTATGGTGTATACGAGATCGAAATAGTAACTTAGCCGCATAGCCAATAGTTGCGGCGGTAGTCAAATGTGTTGAGAGGCCGGCAATCGAACAAAGAAGAGATAGAGGTTCAACTCTCAGAATAGGCGGTTGAGTTTTAATTACCTTTTTTTCGCTTCTAAAAATTTTTGTTTTTTCATCATTATATCATTTAGTTTCATTTATCATATTTCAACAAATTATCTCATTCAATCCGATAGAAGTGTTATTGTTGTACAAGACAATATGACACATTTGACCTAATGGTCTAAATATGCAATTTTAGCGTACGCGGAGCGCAGCGACGGTGTTCTAGTTGTTTGGATGACGGACTCCTATGCAAACGGCCAGAGTTCGAATCCACACGGCGAAAAAGGAATTTACCTATTTTAATTTTTTTATGTTTCGTTTCATTTTATATTTGTTTTCATTTATATTTATAAAGCATATGCATTTTTCCCATTTATTAATATTTATTTAATCAATTTTATATTAAGTGTCATATTTTGCCTTTTAAGATGTTTTGCATGCTGTACTTATGCGTGCATGCATACAATACATGCTTGCGAAGTTTACATATGCATACATATATGTGTGTGAGGCAATACACAAAACGTGAGGCAGGTCAGTGCATTCTTAACGGACGTCTAAATTAAAGAAGCAGTTGACGCTGGTGTGTGTGTGTGCGTAACGAATCTTAGCGCGCGCCAAAAATTCATATATGTATCTATCTCTCGTTCTAACTTATGCTATCGACTCCTGTCTATTCTGCTTGCTTTGTCCCTTCACTACTTTTTTTATGGTTTACTTTAAATATATATGTACACAGAAAATCCATGGCCTCTTACAGTCACCGCGTGACTGTAACCTTTCCGACTTGTTCTACATAAAGCATACTCGCTCGCACTCACACAGCGACGAGTAAAGCGACTCGCCGCAACGTCGACGTCCATTACTCGTAGCAGCGCGAAGGCAGCTGCTGCATCGACATTGGTCAATAACATTTGGCGGCTCTCCTGCGGGACTTTCCAGCGAGGTCAAATATCTAGGGATTACCCTTGACAAACGATTTAACGCTCCTATCTAAACAACACTCTATCAAAGGCAACTCATGCCATGTTGGCATGCAGAAGACTCTTGGTAAAATCTAGGGACTCAACTCCTGCACCATTCGGTGGTTATTTGAGGGGATTGTAAGACCGATCATAACCTACGCAACTATTGTGAGGTGGCCAAAGGTTACGCAGGTCACTGCCATCAGCAAATGAACTAAACTGCATAGGCTTCTGTGTCTCTCTCTGACGGGTGCACTTCGCACTTGTCCCACTGCAGCAATGGAATCGATTCTGAATCTGACTCCGCTGCATATCCGTTGCTGCTATGAGCCTTCTTAGAATTAAGCTCCAATCTGGGCTTCTAGCTACCGAATCCGGGCATGCCTGGCTTAGATATCTGCTCCAGATCAGATTCTATGACCACGAAACTCCTTTTTGGTGTAAAATTCAGAACACTCATCCCGGACCGTCGGGATTGGGATGCTGACAACCCCATCAGAGATCCCAATTGTATACATTGAATCACCGACGGGTCGAAGACTGATTACGGGATTTGGAGCTGGGATATATGGTCCCAACTTCAAAACCACAATTGCCATGGAGAGCATTTTAGGCACAAAAGATCATCATGGTCGCTGTGCATCGCGCCTCCTCCGCTGGCAGACTCCCTCTTTATAATAATAATAACAATAACAATACAATCTATAATAAGTGGGTAAGGCTACAGTCGAGCGCTCGACAGTAAGATACCAAATCAAAGAATATATCGCTGTGAGGCGAAAAAATTAAAAAAAAATTAAAAAATCGCGCGATTTTTTTTTTCAAAATTTTTTCGCCTCACAGCGTTATATTCTTTTATTTTTTTAAATTTATTTTTGTCTGCAGCCCGTTGTTTTATTGTATCATTTCGCTTATAAATTGTATTATTTGAATTGCAAACAAAACAAGTGTTGGAACATCGGTAAAGTAGTGCTGTTCAACGATCTTTTTCACTGTCTTACATGTGTGTGTAAACACAGACACCTGAAATTCATGGAAAAAGTATCGAATTTATCGATATCATTTTCTTTTGTTAATAACAATTAAACCACTTAACTTAGCACTAAAGCGTAAACGGATTTGGATTCAGGGAATTTTTTTACATATCTTAGCAAAAATCAAAAAATTCTTACGTCGCGATTAACCCAAAGCCCCGTCACTAGACATTTACCAAAGAAATCACACCCGATAAGATATAGCACTCGCTCCGCGCAAATGTTTAAGTAACGAAAATTTTAGGCGGTAATTGCTTTCTTTTTTAAAATACAAACACATTTGAGATGCGACTGGATCGATAGGTTTTTGTGTTATTTATCGGATATTTTGTTAGCATCGCGTTGGGAAAATGGGAATGTTCTTGAAAATAATGTTTATTTATAATATGGTTTTAATTAATAAGAAATATCATATCCGCATAGGTTTATACAAAAATTTTATTCTTTTATTTATTAAAGTATTAGGATCATATGAATAATTAAAACAAGTCGGGAAGGCTACAGTCACGCGGTGACTGTAAGAGGCCATGGATTTTTAGTGTACATATATGTATATTTAAAGTAAACCATAAAAAAAATAGTTAAGGGACAAAGCCAGCAGAATACACAAGGGTAGAAAGCATAAGTTTGAAGGGTAAATGTCTAGTGACGGGGCTTTGGGTTAATCGCGACGTAAGAATTTTTTGATTTTTGCTAAGATATGTAAAAAAATCACCTGAATCCAAATCCGTTTACGCTTTAGTGCTAAGTTAAGTGGTTTAATTGTTATTAACAAAAGAAAATGCACAAAACTGCATTAAACAACACTGATTATCGATAAATTCGGTACTTTTTCCCATAGCTCGCAAATAACAGTTGAGCGTTTTGCGGCGTCTTCAAATAAGTCTCTTTTCTGAGTATTTGCGAAAAAAACTCGCGAGCAACGGCTTCATCGGCTGTTCGCTTAGCTCGCTCTCGCTCGGACTACAATCGTTTTTTTCTTTTCTCTTTTGTTACACTCAGAGTGCGAGTATTTGCTTGAGTGAAATGAAGCAAAACGTTGTTAAGCGAGTGATGCATATTAATTTGCGACGCAAAAACATTTGTATGTATCAAGTGTTGCATTTGCGAAATATATTAATTGCGTTTGTGAATTGAGTGCGTACGGTTATTAAAAACATTTTATGCAAAATGGGATGGATGGAGTTAAGACAGTGTCAGAAAGCAAGGAAGAGCCTGTTTCTGCAAAACTTGTTAAGATTTATGGTGACATTGAAAACTTCGACATAATGTATGGTCGCTTGCCAATAAATTCTAACATATTAGATTTTTTTAATGATGTCAAACTTAAACAGCCACATTTGACTGCGATTGCACAGGTTGTACTGGCTACACCGGCAACCCAGGTTTCCGTGGAGCGCGCATTTTCAGCCCTACATTTTATATTAAGTGAACGTCGAAGTTCTATAAGCGCAGACAATTTAAATTCATTATTACTAATTAAGCTTAACCATAAGTAACCATACGTAAAAATTAAATAAATATTCTTTATAAAAAATATTCCTTTTTTTGTCAACAGAGCAAATTAATGTGAAGAGTGTTTCAAAGAGTTTTTGCAGTAACTTATTCTGTCATTTACTCACTTACTGAGTCTTAACTCGCGAACGACAATTTTATTGATTCCGAGAAGAGAATCGTTTAAAGAGATCAACACAAAAAACTCAACAACAACACTCAAGCGAAAGCCGATGCAAAATAGAAAAATAGACTCTTGCTCAGAGAGAGAGCGAATTTTTTGAGCATTTTCGCTTCTGCTCTGATATTGCGCATAAAGAAAAAAACGCTCAATTGTTATTTGCGAGCTATGCTTTTTCCATGAATTTTATGTGTCTGTGTTTACACACACATGTAAGACAAAAAAAGGGATCGTTGAACAGCACTACTTTACCGATGTCCCAACACTTGTTTTGTTTGCAATTCAAATAATAAAATTTATAAGCGAAATGATACAATAAAACAACGGGCTGCAGACAAAAATAAATTTTTAAAAATAAAAGAATATATCGCCTCACGGCGATATTTTCTTTTATATTTTAAATTTATTTTTGTCGACGGCCAGGGCCGTTTGCATAGGAGTCCGTCATCGTCGCTGCACTCCGCGCACGCTAAAATTGCATACTTGGACCATTAGCTCAAATGTGTCATTTTGTACAACAATAACACTTTTACTGGATTGAATGACATAATTTGTTGAAATTATCATATATATATGGTACATATGAAACTAAATTTTATGATGAAAAAAAAACTTCTAATTAGAAGTGAAAAAAAAAAATTATAAAGCCGCCCGCCCGTCTTCTCAAGGATTGAACCTCCCACATGTCTTTTTGCTTGATGGTCGGCTGATCAACACATTTGACTATCGCCGCAACTACTAACTGTTCGGCTAAGTTACTATTTTGATCTTATACATACATATAACCATAACCATAAAGATCGAAAACGCACATGGCTGGCAGCAACTTGCAGGCAAGGCATCACAAATCAATAGAACACGTTAACTTGCGTAACTTCTTTGTTTATTATCCGATTGGATTGCAATTTATAGGATAAGTTCACAACGTATTTATCTAGATGTATGCCAAAGCTGAAAGTTAAGACTTCAATACTTTGCTTAATAATCGCATATTTAAAATTAATTTCTGATTTACGGGGGCGGTGGGTGTGGTAACCAAAATTTGAAAATGACGTTTACTGCCTAGGATATACATGAATCTTTCTGCCAAACTATGACTAAAAATACACTTTCGGTACTTTTGTTTGGAATAGCACAACGCGGCAATATAATTGATGAACTTGCTGAACATCTTGATGAGCGAAATAGTGTGGTTGATCGGGACCTTGAAAAGGTTAGGGAACAAGCGTCGAAGAATATTTTAAAATCACAAGAGCAAAATATGACTCAGTTTCTGAAGTATAATTCACCTGCGGAAACCTTTGAAAAAGGGGAGTACGTTGCAATAAGACATATCAGCACAACTCCAGGAATGAACAAAAAATTAGAACCGAAATATCGTGTGCCATATGATATTGATAAAGTATTGCCCCATGACCGATATGTGCGTGATGTGGATGGTTGTCAAATTACGCAATTGCCGTATAATGGAATACTCGAGGCTAGTAAACTTAAAAAATGGGTGTCAGAATCTGCGGATTTAATTATTGATGAGAATCCTGAAGAAACACTGATAAGATTAGAAATTGAACCTTTGTACACTGATATTGAGTATCTAGAATAAGATTTTGTATTTTAGAATTTTTTTTACTTAGAAAATATTGTATACCTTAAATTAGTTATTACTGTCGGCAAATTGAGGGCAATTTGAGTGTCAGGACGGCCGAACTGTAGTGTGCCGGTCTAGCTCTACTGTTGAACATTGCCATTCACATGTATACGGACACAGCTTAACATTAACAGCTGATGTAGTGAACATGTCATTCTTAACCTGACGCTGCGCCCGTGCACAAGGAAAAGAACCTGATCTAATAAAAAGTGATTATAATATTTAAAGCTGTGCCTCTTAATATACATATTCATCGCCGATAAGCCCGGCGACTACACTTAATAATCGCATATGAAATTCAAATTTCTGATTCGTAAGGTATCCGAATTTTGAAAATGACGTTAATTGCCTAGGATATAAGTTAACATAGAGTTAACATACAGGAGTTAACGAGACTGTCTGTAACGTTCCCACGTTCGCCGGCCACCTGACATTTGAGCCGTTTGGGAATACTAGATCAACACTTTTAGGTGAGAGGGCTAGCTTCGCGTTAAGAATATTTTGTACTTAGTTTTAGTTGGACTTTGACAATTAAAGAGTTCAGTATCGTAACAAGTCTTTTTATTTGGAACATTAATCTGAATAAATTAATAACTGGCGCCCAACGAGAAAAAACCCGAGTGAAATCAACTCACATTTTTTCGATACAGAAGTACGAAAAAAATAAATAAAACAATTAAACTTTCATATAATTACAAAGATAAAACCCTGACCTTAAGACCAAAAGAACTGTAGCTGGCTTGGTGTATAAAATTGTATTATATTAAACAAGTCGGAAAGGCTACAGTCACGCGTTGACTGTAAGAGGCCATGGATTTTTAGTGTACATATATATTTTAAGTAAACCATAAAAAAACAAGTGGATATGGCTACTGTCGAGCGCTCGACAGTAAGATACCCTTCTCCCAATTTTTAAAATCCGTTACAAACGTGTAACCACACTCATAATATCAAACAGAAATTTTGCACAAATACTTCTACTACATATAGCTTTCTCGCTCACACTCACACAGCGACGCACGTTAAGAGTGACGTCACCGTCGGCGTCAACTACTGAAAGCAGCGCGCAGGCCGCTGCACGTACATTTGTACTGAAAACGTTGACTTGAATAACTTCTGTGTTATTGGTCCGATCGAATTGTAATTTGAAGAATATGTTCGTATGTCATATAGCTTTATACATACCAAAGCAGAACTCTATAAGTTTAATAGTTTGCTTAATAATCACAAATTACCGATTTGCGGGGGCGGTGGGCGTGGCATCAAACATTTGAAATATACTTTATCTGCCTATTATATATAGGAACCTCCATATCAAATTTGGTGTCTCTACCTTTTTTAATAGCTGAGATCTGTTGTCTCATACAGACGGACAGACAGACGGACATGTCTCAATCGACTTGCTCAATCCTGAGCAAGAATATATATACTTTATGGGGTCTGCCACGCCTCCTTATGCCTGTTACATACATTGCACAAAGTTATACCCTTTTTTGACCATTTTCAATGGTCGAAGGGTATAAATAGTTAAGGGACAAAGCCACCAGAATACACAAGGGTAGATAGCATAAGTTTGAAGGAGAGAGAGATATATGCATTTTTGGCGCGCGCTAAGATTCGTTACGCACACACACACCAGCGTCAACTGATTCTTCTTTAATTTATACGTCCGTTAAAAATGCACTGACCTGCCTCACGTTTTGTGTATTGCCTCACACGCATATACATACATATGTATGCATGTGTGAGCTTCGCATGCATGTATTGTATGCTTGCACGCATAAGTACAGCATGCAAAACATCTTAAAAGGCAAAATTTAACACTTAATATAAAATTGAATAGATAAATATAAAACAAGTTGGAAAGGCTACAGTCACGCGTTGACTGTAAGAGGCCATGGATTTTCAGTGTACATATATATTTAAAGTAAACCATAAAAAAAGAAGTGAAGGGACAAAGCAAGCAGAATAGACAAGAGTCGATGGCATAAGTTAGAACGAGAGAGAGAGAGATATGTGAATTTTTGGCGCGAGGTAAGATTCATTACGCACACACACACCAGCGTCAACTGCTTCTTCTTTAATTTAGACGTCCGTTAAAAATGCACTGACCTGCCTGACGTTTTGTGTATTGCCTCACACGCATATACATAGATACATATGCATGTGTGAGCTTCGCATGCATGTATTGTATGCTTGCACGCAAAAGTACAGCATGCAAAACATCTTAAAAGGCAAAATTTAACACTTAATATAAAATTGATTAGATAAATATTAATAAATGGGAAATGATTCAAAAATGCATATGCTTTATAAATATAAATGTAAACAAATATAAAATACAACATAACATAAAAAAAAAAATTAAAATAGGTATAGTTTTTTTTCGCCGTGGCCGTGGGGATTCGAACCCTGGCCGTTTGCATAGGAGTCCGTCATCCGAACAACTAGACCACCGTCGCTGCGCTCCGCGCACGCTAAAATTGCATACTTGGACCATTAGCTCAAATGTGTCATATTGTATTGTCTTGTACAACAGTAACACTTCTACTGGATTGAATGACATAATTTGTTGAAATTATCATATATATATGGTACATATGAAACTAAATTTTGTGATGAAAAAAAAACTTCTAATTAAAAGTGAAAAAAGAAAATTATAAAGCCGCCCCCGCCTGCCTGCCTTTCTCAAGGATTGAACCTCCATGTCTTTTTGCTCCATGTCTTTTGGCTGCTCAACACATTTGACTATCGCCGCAACTACTAAACGTTCGGCTAAGTTACTATTTTGATCTCATACACACACATAAGATTGAAAACGCATATGGCTGGCAGCAGCTTGCAGGCAAGGCATCACAAATCAATAGAACACGTTAACTTGCTTAACTTCTATGTTTATTATTCGATCGGGTTGCAATTTATAGGATAAGTTCACAACGTATTTATCTAGATGTATGCCAAAGCTGAAAGTTAAGACTTCAATACTTTGCTTAATAATCGCTTATTTAAAATTAATTTCTGATTTACGGGGGCGGTGGGCGTGGTAACCAAAATTTGAAAATGACGTTTACTGCCTAGGATATACATGAATCTTTCTGCTAAATTTGGAGTCTATAGCTTTCTTAATAGCTGAGAACCGTTGTCTCATACAGACAGACAGACAGACAGACAGACAGACAGACAGACGGACAGACAGACATGGCTAGATCGGCTAGTGATCCTGAGTAAGAATATATATACTTTATGGGGTCGCAGACGTCTCCTTTTGCCTGTTACGCACATTCCGACAAACCTAATAGACCATATATTTTTTTAAAATCCATGGCCTAAACATAAACATGAAACCGTTTAGGAATATTATATGTATATATTTTTTTGGAAATAAATTAATAATTAAATGGAATTTTCACATGGAAAACTAAACTAATTTTATAATGATTTCTGAAGGTTGATGAAAGGTCAGGGAGTTCTTCAAATTAATGCGAAAACGGACTCATAGGTAGGGTGGGTAAAGACGCGGGACCTACACCAACACCAGAAGTGTCCCCAAAGTGCGCTCCGTAGAAGAGTAGTGGTTCTATTCTTGCTTTCTCCTCTCGTAAATTCTATCACTTCTTTTTTTTTTTTGTTCTTTTACTTTTCTTTTCTAATCTTTATTTTCTGACACGAGACATTGTTGCAAAGGTTCTTTTTATTTTTATTTTATGTGTCTTCCCTCATAAAAGGGCTAGGAAGTTCTCCAAAAGAACCCCCCCACAGGCTGTTTTTGCTAGCCGCAAAAGAATCAAAGGGGAGGGCAGCCAAGCCAAAGGTAGGAACAATATCCAGATTTAAAACATCTAGGAAATATAAATCCCATTCCGAGGGTGGATACAACATGTATGACCCTCTTAGGGGTATTTCTTTCTCATCCAGTATTACGGTGCCGTTGAATATATTTTCTAAGTTACAGATTGTTTTATCGTTATATATTTGACAAATAGTTCCTATTCTAGTAATTTTTGATATCTAATATCGGCTTTTGTTTTAAAGCTTCTGACAGCTCTTACTTCCTTTGTCCTACACGGGCCTTCGCTAATTGTTGGTAAACTTATGATATGGATAAAGTCCATGCTGTTTAAGGCAAGTTTTATCTCGGCAAATTCGAGTAATTCTTCTATACATTGTAAAATAAGTTTTCGCTATGTCTGTTTCTATTGCTGATAGAATAAATGATTTTACGGTATTTGATTTTTCCAAGTTATTGCGTACAGAATGTTGGTTATTTCTTCTTTAATTAATTGTATTTTTATGCCATGGATTTTAAAACAAGAAAACAAGGCTACCTCCGGCTTGCCGAAGGTTTCATACCCTTGCAGTTATACAAAATATATTTGGATTGCTGCTGGTTTCTGTGGTATTTATTGAACAATTATTACAGTACATCGAATGACCAAACTTATATTTGGATGTGGTAAGCCTGAAATATAACGTTAATCGGCACAGTTTGACAATGTATATGATTAATCAATATAAATATACAATAAATAATAATAAATAACTTTAAATAGGTTTGCTCTATTGGATGACTGTGAAGTGCAGGATCAGGAGCAGAAGAAGATAAAGCCGCCAACAATATATATACGTGAGAAAACCTCAATTGCGCTGGTTAACAAACTAATTGCAATTATCGGAGAAAACAAGTTCCATGTTATACCTTTTACTAAGGGGAACATAAGAGAAACGAAAGTGCAGACTCAGGATGAGTCTAGCCACCGATCAGTGACCAAGTACCTGGACGAAGCTGGGAAGAGTTACTATACCTACCAGCTTAAAAGTGCCAAAGTATTTCAGGTTGTCATCAAAGGAATAGAGTCATCAGTGACCTCATCCAAAATTATTGCGGCACTAAAGGAGAAAAACTTTAACGCCAAAACGGTGATCAGCATTCTCAACAGGAACAAAGAGCCGCAGCCACTCTTTAAAGTCGAACTGGAGCCATCGAGTCAGAAAAACAACAAAAATGAAGTACATCCTATATATAAGCTACAGTATTTACTGCACCGAAGAATAACCGTAGAATAGCCACACAAGCGCAGGCAACCTGTGCAGTGCACCAACTGCCAAGAATATGGCCACACCAAAGCGTACTGCACCCTAAAATCCATTTGCGTCGTTTGCAGCGATGCCCACAGTACTGTCCTAAGAATAACAAGTGAATATGGCTACAGTCGAACGCCCGACAGTAGGATACCCTTCTCCCAATTTTCTAAATCTGTTACAAACGTGTAACTACACTGATAATTTCGCGTAAAGCGTAAAGCGGCGAGACGCAACGTCGAAGTCGACGTCAACTCCAAGCAGCGCGCCGGCTGCTGCTCGTACATTTGTATTGAAAACGTTGACTTGAATAACTCCTGTGTTATTGGTCCGATCGGATTGTAATTTGGAGAATACATTTATATGGTATTAAGCATTATACATACCAAAGCACAACTTCATAAGTTTAATACTTTGCTTAATAATCGTAAATTACCGATTTGCGGGGGCGGTGGGCGTGGCATCAAACATTTGAAATAAACTTTGTCTGCCTCTTATATATAGGAACCTCCATACCAAATTTGGTGTCTCTAGCTTTTTTAATAGCTGAGATCCGTTGTCTCATACAGACGGACAGACGGACAGACAGACGGACATGGCTCAATCGACTCGGCTAGTGATCCTGAGCAAGAATATATATACTTTATGGGGTCTGCCACGCCTCCTTATGCCTGTTAGTATACCCTTTTTTGACCATTTTCAATGGTCGAAGGGTATAAAAACGACAGTTCAATTAAGTTATGCAGCAACTGTGGCGAAAAACACACAGCCAACACAGCCAACCAAATAAACACAATTAAATACACAGAACATGCAACAGCAGCCAATTGGCGTTGAAGCGATTATGCTTTCGCTGCAGCAAAGCATGAAAGACTTCATAACCTTATTGCAAGAAACTATGCAAGAGCTTATGAGGAACCAAAACATCCTTATTCAAATGCTCGTTTCTTCTAAAACAGGATAATGACTCCCTTAATAATAGCTACCTGACACGCTAATGGCATTTCGCAACACAAGCTAGAACTTGCTCAGTTCTTAGCCGACAGAAACATTGACCTTATGCTACTCTCAGAGACTCACCTTAACGAAAAGTACAACTTCCAAATACCAGGATATAAATTTTACTTTACGAATCACCCGTATGGCAGGGCCCATTGAGAGACTGGCATACTAATACGATTGCGAACTAATCACCACTTTCTTGGTAATTGGCAAGAAGCCTGCTTACAATGTACCTCTATAAACCTCCAATGCCAATGGTGCTCTCACTCTGGCTGCTGTCCATTGCTCACCTCGCTTCACAATCTCAGAGGAAACATTCACAACAATTTTCGACTCGTTTGGTGATAGGTTTGTTGCAGCTGGCGATTGGAATGCCAAGCACATGTACTGGGGATCTCGGATAGCGAACCCTAAAGGAAAACAGCTGTACAAGGCAATCATCAAACCGCAACGCAAACTAAACTATGTTTCTCATGAAGCTTCCAGATTTGATTGACTTTGCCATCACAAAAAAGATATCCCAATCAATGATTACAGCTGAGGCATTTCCAGAACTCCCATCTGATCACTGTCCGGTGCTCTATCATCTTTTGTACTAGCTACAACACATCGAGCGACCGTAGAAGCAAAAGAACCAACTGGGCGAGGTACAAAAAATATGTTTGTTCCCATACCGGCTTTTCTAGCCCCCTGGAAACCGAGCAAGATATAGATCAGTTTGCTAGTGATATAGAATCAATACTTGTTGCAGCAGCAAAAGCGTCAACTCCACAAGACAACCATGTATGCAGTATAAAGTTTAACAAGACAAGTAGAGATACTGAACTGCTTGTGCTTGAACAACTTCGAAGGGAGTGGCAGGAGCACAGATCACCTGGCGCAAAAAGTAGATTAAAAGCAGTTTCTCGCGGACTTACCAAAGCGCTTAAGAAGGAAGAAGCGGACGCACAACTAAGGTACATCGAGAATCTTACGCACACAGGCACAAAGAACTCGTTGTGAAAAGACCACAGGAACTTACAGGCACCAACAGAAACGGTTGTACCTCTCCGTGACACGGACAGAGCAAGAGTCTTCGCTGATCATCTTAAAAAAGTTTTTCAACCAAATCCAGCCACTAACTAACTTACTCTCCTGCCTTTAACTGCATCTGACTTAGCACCACAAGATCCTGTAGAAGTTCGGCCAAGCGAGATAACGAAAGTCATTAAAGAGCAACTGAAGACTGGAAAATCGCCTGGCTACGACTTAATAACCCCGAAAATGATCATCGAGCTCCCAATGTATGCAGTTCTACGAATCTGCTTGGTTTTCAACGCATTACTAAAATTGGATACTTCCCTCAAAAGTGGAAGAAATCAGTTATAATTATGATCCCTAAGCCTGTGAAAGACAAAACACAGCCATCATCATACAGGCCAATAAGCTTACTTACTTGTCTCTCCAAGCTATTTGAAAAAGTGCTGCTGCTACGCATCAGCCCTCACCTCAAAACACACAACACACTCCCATCGCACCAATTTGGTTTTCGGGCAAAACATGGAGCCATTGAAGAGGTTAACCGCATCACAACAGAAATTCGCACTGCCTTTGAACATCGTGAATATTGCACAGGTCTATTCTTAGACGTTGCACAAGCATTCGATAGAGTATGGCTGGATGGACTTATGTTTAAAATAATCAAACCGCCGTCTCAAAACATACATAAGCTTCTAAAGTCTTACCTATATAAAAGAGTGTTCGCAGTTAGGTGCAGTTCAAGCACTTCAAGCGATTGTACTATAGAAGCCGGAGTGCCTCAAGGAAGTGTTCTGGGCCCAATTCTATGCACCCTATACACGGCGGACATCCCAACAAACTACCAGCTAACGATCACTGCACTACTAAGTCGATCCAGATGCCCAGTAAAAGCTACGATGCAACTAGCACGTCATCTAACTTGTGTAGAACATTGGCTTGTAGATTGGCGCATACGAATGCAAACAGTTAAGATTTACCCTAAACAAACAAAGCTGACCGCCCTTGGTAATGAACCACACATGCATTCCACGCATCCCGCGTAAAGAGTAAAGCGACAAGACGCAACGTCGGCGTCGACGTCAACTACTCGTAGCAGAGCGCATGCTGCTGCTCGTGCATTTGCTTTGAAAACGTTGACTTGAATAACTTCTGTGTTATTTGTCCAATCGGATTGTTCATATGGCATTTAGCATTATAGATACCACAGCAGAACTTTCTAAGTTTAATACTTTGCTTAATAATCGTAAATTACCGATTCGCGGGGGCGGTGGGGGTGGCATCGAACATTTGAAATAAACTTTGTCTGCCTATTATATATAGGAACCTCCATACAAAATTTGGTGTCTCTAGCTTTTTTAATAGCTGAGATCTGTTCTCTCATACAGACAGACAGGCAGACGGACAGACAGACAGACGGACATGGCTCAATCGACTTGGCTAGTGATCCTGAGCAAGAATATATATACTTTACGGGGTCTGCCACGCCTCATACAAACATTTTGCACAAAATTAGTATACCCTTTTTTGACCATTTTCAATGGTCGAAGGGTATAAAAACCCATATGGACCTATGGCTCCGAGCTATGGGGCAACGCATCGAGAAGCAACATCGACATAGTACAGCGAGCACAGTCTGGGACTTCTAGCGTTAAATTTGTTAGGCCACACAGCACGAATCATTTCATAATATGATATTTAGTTAGTTTAGAATAAGATTTGAAATCTTATTGTTAGTCTCTTAAGTAAATTAGTATAAAATGCATTTGATTAAAAATAATTTTATAGGAAGTGAGTTGGTATTAGATTTTGTCCTGTACGACAAGCTCAATGGTCTCATAATGCTACTTTGCCGGTCCAAATAATAATGTGCTAATGGCGGAGTGGTTATAGTTGCAAACTACATATTACAAGCTTTTTGAGGTCCACGGTTCGAATCCCCCCTCAGGGGCATACATTTTGTTTTGTTTTTTCTTCTGTTCTTATTTTTATTTCTTTTAGCATTATGCTACATCTTCTTCTGTTAAAATCGATGATAACGATAAGGCGAGTTAGAAAAACAAATTTGAGACTATGAGATGTGTTTTTCCGCAAAGTTGTAGCGGGTATACCACAGTCGGGCGCGCTCGACTGTAGCCTTTCCGACTTTTTTTTACATTTATTTCGTTTATTTACTGGAACAAATAACAAACGACAACGGCCATGGGTGACTGCCAAGTCACCGCGCACCCACCCATCCATGTGATGCTCCTAGTCAGGAGTTTCGAAGCATCACCGAAAATCGCGGAGTCCGTCCTGGTCTACTAAATCACCCTCAGCAAAGCATTAGAGTCTTAACTTTCTTCTTTGGCATACATCTTGATAAATACGTTGTGAACTTATTCTATAACTTGCAACCCGATCGGATATTAATCATAGAAGTTACGCAAGTTAACGTTTTCAAGCTGCTGCCAGCCATGTGCTTTTCTACCTTTTTAATGCGAAAATGGATATGTGTGTGTATGATATCGAAATAGTAACTTACCCACACAGCCATGAGCAGCCGGCCATCAAGCAAAAGAGATGAAGGTTCAATCCTTAAGAAGGCGGCGATTTTATCTTCTTTTTTTCACTTCTAAGTAAAAGTTTTATTTTCACCATTATAAAATTTAGTTTCATTTATCAAATTTCAACAAATACATATCTTGTTTATTATAAATGAATTCCACTCGTCTTTCTTATGCTCATTGAATCCAGTAAGAAGTGTTATTGTTATACAGGACAAATATGACATTTTTAAGCAAATAGTCTAAATATGCAATTTTAACGCCCCCGGAGCGCAGCGACGGTGGTCTAGTTTGTTGGATGACGACCTCCTGTCCAAACGGCCTAGATTCGATTCCCACGGCGAAAGGAGAATTAAGACATTTCAATTGTTTTTTATGTTTTGTTGTATTTTATGTTTGTTTACATTTACTATATTTATTAATCATATACATTTTCAAATTATTTCCGATTTATTTAGATTTATCTAATAACTAAGCTCACATATGCATACATACATGCATAAGTTAGAACGCGAGAGAGATATGTGAATTTTTGGCGCGTACCAGGGCTGCCAGCTGACTCTCTTAAAAAAAGGATAGATCAAGACGAAAAAAACAGAAAATAAAAGGATAGACCAACGAAAAATAGGACAATAGGTTTTTGATTTCAAAAAGGCTAAATTTCTTATAACTCGTATCTTTATATGAATTTCAACGAGTTTTAAAGACTTTTATAGTAGGTGCAGCAGCTCCTGTCTTTATCTTTATGATCTCTGGCAACCCAATGTTGAAATCGTGCGATTTCAGCTACGATATCCGATATGTATGCTAAAAAATTTCTCTTGGGATATTTCACAATTAATTGAAACTCGATGGCAGCGAAATAATAGGGAGAAAAACGATTTGTAGACAAATTTTGCGCTTATATTGCGAATATAAAGAAAATTCAACATGAATACAAAAATGATGTAAAGATGTGTTGAAAATTAGAGCAAATTAACAAAGATAAACGTTTGTAAATAACAATTTATTGGGCACACCAAAAAAGGACAGATTTCCGGAAAGTATGATATTGAAATATTTTCAGGCTAGACGAAAATAAAAAAGGACAGATCTGTCCGGAAAAAGGCTGACCTGGCAGCCCTGATTCACACTGAATAGACAAACCTGCCCACCATTTACCCTAAACAATACATTCATTCCACAATCATACGCAGTAACATATCTCGGGGTTCACCTAGATAGACGCCTCACCTGGCAGCGACATATAGAATCTAAAAGGACTCATATGAAGCTTTAAACAGGCAATCTTCACTGCCTTATTAATTGCAACTCTCCGCTTAGTCTGGAATAAAAAGTACTTCTCTACAATACCGTGCTGAAACCCATCTGGACATACGGCTATGAACTATGGGGAAACGCGTCCAAAACCAACATTGAAATCATACAGCGAGCTCAGTCCACGATTCTGCGAACTCTCACTGGGGCACCATGGTACCTACGCAGCGAAAGCATCCATAGAGACCTCCACATAAATCTTGTCAATGAGGAAATTCAGATGAAAACAAGTCGGAAAGGCTACAGTCACGCGTTGACTGTAAGAGGCCATGGATTTTCAGTTTACATATATATTTTAAAGTAGTGAAGGGACAAAGCAAGCAGAATAGACAAGAGTCGATGGCATAAGTTAGAACGAGAGAGATTTATGTGAATTTTTGGCGGGTGCCAATATTCGTTACACACACACACACCAGCGTCAACTGCTTCTTCTTTAATTTAGACGTCCGTTAAGAATCCACTGACCTGCCTCACGTTTTGTGTATTGCCTCACACGCATGTATGTATGCATGTGTAAGCTTCGCATGCATGTATTGTATGCATGCAAGCATAAGTACAGCATGCAAAACATCTTAAAATGCGGAATTTAACACTTAAAATAAAATTGATTAGATAATTATTAATAAATGGGAAATAATTCAAAAATGTATATGCTTTAGAAATATAAATGTAAACAAATATAACGCACAACAAAACATAAAAAAATTAAATCCTTTTTTAGCCGTGGGGATCGAACCCTGGCCATTTGCATAGGAGTCCGCCATCCAAACAACAAGACCAGGATTGAATGAGATAATTTGTTGAAATATGATAAATTTAGTTTCATCAGTTATAATGATGAAAAAAAACTTCTAAATAGAAAACAAGTGAATATGGCTACAGTCGAACGCCCGACAGTAGGATACCCTTCTCCCAATTTTCTAAATCTGTTACAAACGTGTAACTACACTGATAATTTCGCGTAAAGCGTAAAGCGGCGAGACGCAACGTCGAAGTCGACGTCAACTCCAAGCAGCGCGCCGGCTGCTGCTCGTACATTTGTATTGAAAACGTTGACTTGAATAACTCCTGTGTTATTGGTGCGATCGGATTGTTGGAGAATTTGGAGAATACATTTATATGGTATTAAGCATTATACATACCAAAGCACAACTTCATAAGTTTAATACTTTGCTTAATAATCGTAAATTACCGATTTGCGGGGGCGGTGGGCGTGGCATCAAACATTTGAAATAAACTTTGTCTGCCTCTTATATATAGAAACCTCCATACCAAATTTGGTGTCTCTAGCTTTTTTAATAGCTGAGATCCGTTGTCTCATACAGACGGACAGACAGACGGACATGGCTCAATCGACTCGGCTAGTGATCCTGAGCAAGAATATATATACTTTATGGGGTCTGCCACGCCTCCTTATGCCTGTTACATACATTTCACAAAGTTAGTATACCCTTTTTTGACCATTTTCAATGGTCGAAGGGTATAAAAATGGTAAAAAAAAAAATTGCAGCAGCCTCTCTTTTTTAGGGTCGAATATATATTTTTTATGCCTGTTACATTCCGACAAACCTAATAGACCATGTATTTTTTTAAATCCATGGCCTAACTAGAAATAACTACTAACTACTATCCCTTAACATCCGCAATCGAATGGTTTTGTGGAAAGATAGCACAGATTATTTAAAGCTGCACTCATGTGCCACCCAGAATTTTCTTGGCCTGAAATGCTTCCAACTTTTCTCCTGAAAATACGGACATGCTGTAAAGAGAGATCTCAAGCCGTCAGCAGCGGAATTGCTATATGGCATAGTGTTGCGAGTTGCAAATGAATTCTTCGACGACATAGATGGCGTATCTGATCCTGAGATGTTTTTAACAAAGTTTCGCAGTCATTTGAGGGAAGTTCGGCCAACAGCAACATCGCATCATATAAAAGAATAATTTTTTATACAAAATGAATGCATGCCTGCACACATGTTTTAGTCAGAGTCGATTCAGTTAAACAGCCACTAGAATCGCTGTATACTGGTCCATATGAAATCATTCGACGTGAGTCTGAGCGGGTTTTCATCATAAAGAAAGACGATAAAGAGACAGCAATTTCTGTCGACAGATTAAACCCAGCATTTTTCATAAAATATGATTCTGCTATCGATATCTATCGGAACTCACTGGACTTGAGTTCTTCTTCTTCTCTGACGCTCATGAAAGCTCCCGCCTATTTTATAACTCAAACGTTTGACACTTAACAAATAATAAAGCGTATTATTTAATAACAATTAATGGCGTATTCAATTCGCCATATGCATCATCTCAGCCGGTAAAATGCCGGCGGTCTTAAATACGCAAGAGTGCCAAGCGCAATATTATAAAATGTAAAGATGGGATGGAACAAGCTGTGGGGGGAGGACGCACCGACTGGAGCCAAATAAAGAAGCATGGGACAGAAGAAGCCACGGACATATCGAAAAAGCCTTCGTATCCAAGAACATTGCTCTGTGCTCTTTTCTTGATATAGAGGGTGCTTTCGATAACACCGGCTACGGGTCTATCTCTGCTGCGCTGGAGCGCAGAAACATTGCCCGTCTCATAGTCCGGTGGATTGATGCCATGCTCAAACACCGGACAATCTCCTCTACCCTGGACACAACGAGCGCCTATATTAGTGCTGTAAAAGAGTGTCCCCAGGTCTTATCTCCTTTACACTAGTCCCTAGTAGTTGACGAACTACTTATTGTACTTGCAGAACAGGGCGCGGAAGCGATTTGTAGGTCTTATCAATCCACAATGCAATCATTGTTCCCTTCACTAAGCAATACTCCATTGACATTGGCCAATAACACATTGGCGGCTTTCCTGTGGGAGGCCAAATATCTAGGTGTAATCCTTGTTAAACGACTAAACTGCAACTCCCACCTAAACAACTCTCTATTAAAGGCAACTCATGCCATGTACGCATGCAGAAGACTAGTAGAATCTGGGGTCTCAAATACTGCACCATTCGATAGTTATTTGAGATGATGGTAAGACCGATCGTAACCTACGCTGCTATTGTTTGGTGGCCAAAGGTTAAACGGGTCACCGCCATTAGCAAACACACCTAACTGCATAGTCTACTCTGTCTTTCTTTGACGGATGCACTTCGCAACTGTCCCACTGCAGCAATGGAATCGATTCTGAATCTGACTCCGCTGCATATCCGTTGCTGCTATGAGCCTTCTTAGAATTAAGCTCCAATCTGGGCTTCTAGCTACCGAATCCGGGCATGCCTGGCTTAGAGATCTGCTCAAGATCAGATTCTATCACCACGAAACTCCTCTTTGGTGTAAAATTCAGAACCCTTATCCCGGACCGTCGGGATTGGGATGCTGACAACCCCATCAGAGATCCCAATTGTATACATTGAATCACCGACGGGTCGAAGACTGATCACGGGATTGGAGCTGGGATATATGGTCCCAACTCCAAAACCTGAATTGCTATGGGCAACTGGCCCACAGTTTTTTAATCCGAGGTACATGTCATTGATTTCTGCTGCCGTCTTATCATTGAGAAGGGGATTAGAGGAGCGAATATCTATATCTTCTCGGGCAGCCAAGCGGCCATACTAGCTTCTCCTCAAAAATAGTAAGCTCGCGTATGGTGGCTGACTGCTGGAACTGTCTTCAGAGGCTGTTGAATAAGCAGATGCCCTTCTTTGAGTACCTGGACACTCTGGTTTCCAAGGCAACGAGCTGGCGGATGAACTAGCGAGGGCCGGGTCATCGGCCCCATGCTTGGCCCCGAGCCTTTCCGTGGCGTGGGGTGGTAAACTATTTCCTCCCAGGTGAAAACCTGAGCTGCAAAGTTGACCGAACGCAACTGGTTCTTCCAACCAGGGATGCGGCAGGCTAAAGAGCTTTCCAATCCCACAGTTGATCGAAGGACTAAGCTTGTCTCCAGGAAGGACCTCTACCTCCTTGTTGGCTACCTTAGTGGCCACAAAACACAGAATTTATTCAAGTCAACGATTTCAATACATATGTACGAGCAGCCTGCGCGCAGCTACGAGCATTTGACGTCGACGTCGACTTTGCGTCGAGTCGCTTTACTTTTTACGCAAGTCGCAGTGTGAGTGCGAGCGAGTAAGCTATATGTAGAAGAAGTATTTGAGCAGAATTTCAGTTTGTAACGGATGTAAAAAATTGGGAGAAGGGTATCCTACTGTCGAGCGCGCTCGACTGTAGCCCTGCCGACTTGTTATCTCTTTTCTTTCTGTGCCTTTTTCACTACTTTTCTTTTTCTGATGTGTTGTTAATGTGTTGGCCAGGATTCTTATATTGGTATGAGTCGCCTATCATTAAACAGAAACTATGTGAGCTTGCAAACGATCCCCCTGCAGGCTGTTTCTGCTAGTCGGAGATGGAATCCCAGTGGCAGGCACCATAGTTTTCGCAAGGTTTAATGAGGAGTTTAGAACAAGGTGGAACATTACAAATTGGCACCCAAAACGTGGGGCAACTGAAGATTAAAACGCTAAAATAAATTATCTGAAGGCACAATCCAATTTAGCAAAGGTATTTTTGTTGAGCTGCGGTAGGAAAACAACTCAGGAGTAAATTCAGAAATCACTATTAGGATTACTCCAAAGGGACTTATCAACTATTAATATAGACTAAAGTTTGAGTGCAATCGGAAAGCGACTTTAGGTACAGCCTAAATATTGACCTTTGAAACTCGGGTTTGGAATATATATTAAGCAGTCGGATAATAACAGTCTAGAGAAAGCGGAGCTTAGGAAATTATTCGGTACGGGACACACATTACAAGATTTATACCCGGTTGATGTCTTGGAGCGTATAAAACTATATCGACTTTAGAAACTGCCTAAGTACTCTATCATCTTTCTTTTCCTTTCTATATTTCTCTCTTTCATATTATTGCTATTGTGGGAAGTGATGTAAAATCTACATTACCCCAAAATCAACCTGAAGAAATCTATTGGATATGATGGAGTAAAACGCGAGGCGATTTAGTCAAAGTTTAATAATTGTTTTATTTGACATAAGCGTGACAGCGTTGTGAGTCGTTCGGAAGTTAACAACAAAAGAAGGAAGTTTCCAGTAAAATAAAAAAGAACTTATTCAGATCAGTGTGACCAAATTTCAGTATATGGTTGTTGCCAAATTAACATACATAATATTTTTGGTATTTCAATACTCCTTCTCAACAACATATTCAGAAACTATTCATTTCAGTTATACATTTTAAATGCTTGTTTTTCTGTAGGTTTTTTGTTAAAATATCTGATAACATGTCATTTGTACATATATATTTTACATCAATTTCCTTTTTGGAATAAAGTTCTCTAACATAGTGGTACTTTATGTCGATATGCTTACTTCTATTATGTAATACTGGATTCTTAGCTAAACATAAAGCACTCTGATTATCGCAAAAAATTAAAATTGAGTGATCTATCAAAAAACCCATTTCCTTCAGAAACTTTTTTATAAATACTGCTTCTCTTGCTGCAATGGACAATGCGACATATTCGGCCTCCGTGCTGGATAATGCCACCACACTTTGCTTCTTGGACTCCCAGGATATTGGACCAGCTGCGTTTATGAAGACATATCCGCTGTAGGATTTACGATCCGATGTGTCATTTGCCCAATCTCTTGCTGCAATGGACAATGCGACATATTCGGCCTTCGTGCTGGATAATGCCACCACACTTTGCTTCTTGGACTCCCAGGATATTGGACCAGCTGCGTTTATGAAGACATATCCGCTGTAGGATTTACGATCCGATGTGTCATTTGCCCAATCTGCGTCGACGTAGCCATGAATCGGTTTACCTGTTGCATGATAATGAAGCTTTAAGTTTGAGGTGCCCTTCAAATACCTTAGTATACGCTTGGCAGCGACTTCATGCTCCTTATGTGGGTTTACATTTCTTTGAGCCAATTTTGCAACTGGCCTGGTTGTAATTGCCAAATACATTAGTGATGCTATAAGTGATTGGTAGTCCTTTTCGTTAACAAGCTTGCAGTTGGGATCAGTACACTTAACTTGGAAATTTGCCTCCAAAGGCGTTGCTACCGATTTGCAATCTAACATGCCCCAGGTGTGTAGCATACTCTCGATATATGTCTTGTGACCTATGGATATGGCTCCAGTTTCACCTTCTCGCTCAACTTCGATGCCCAAGAAATGATTAAGCTGTCCGCTATCTACTACTTTAAACTCTTTGGCAATTGACTCTTTTATACCAATCAAATCATTTTTACATGAGCTTGCAATAAGAAAATCGTCGACATATACTGCAATTATATTAATATTGTCCCTCTCATTGCGTGTGTACACACACGGCTCGCTGGCACAGGGAACAAAATGCAGTTTTTGCAAGACTTTATTGAGCTTGGCGTTCCACTCTCTACCGCTCTGTTTTAGTCCGTAAAGTGACTTCTTTAGTCTCAAAACTTTTTCAAGATGTTTATTATCAAATCCATCGGGTTGCTTCATATAGACTTCTTCGCTCAATTCGCTATTTAAGTAAGCTGTCGATACATACATCTGATGTAGAAATAAGTTATGCTCAACAGCCAGAGATATAATAAGTCTCACCGACGAATATCTGACAACTGGTGAAAACGTTTCAAAAAAATCGATACCATATAAAAAAAAAAAAAAAAATTTTAAATAATATCCTTACTTTTAACTTAAATTATACTTATATTTTTAATTTAAATTTATATTTGTAATTTTATTTTATTTTAGACTTTGAGTCGACTGCTCTTAGTTGACGTTAAATAAATAAATAAATAAATAAATAAATATTGTTGTGCACATCCTTTAGCCACCAACCTCGATTTAAATCGCATCACATTGCCATCCTTACCTCCTTTGATGCCAAAAACCCACTTACGACCGATGGCTTTCTTACCTTTTGGTAAGTCCTGTAGCTCCCATGTCTGATTAGCTTCGAGGGCGTCAATCTCCTTCTGAATTGATGCTACCCACTCTTGACTCATTTCAGACTGTGTCGCTTCAGCAAACGTAACAGGTACCTTGACATCTTGAACCTTCATCCTGTTCAACAAGTTGTATTGTTTTCGTGGACGACCGGGCTTTCCAGTTTTTATCTTCTTAGGACGACCAGGACCACGAATTGCATAAACATCAGAACCATCAGCTTCATTAATCTCGCTGTCAATTTGATCTTCCTCGAGTACCTCAGCACCTTCTTTGTTGTTGTCCACTGCCAAAATCTGCGAACAATCAACACCAGTTTCGTCAATAAGTGCCGTCTCGTTCTCTCTGTTTCCATTCTTCGGATACCCTATAGTTTCCTCTAGAAAAACGACGTCTCTACTTTCGATTACATGGTTCGATCCAATGCGCATTAATCTGTAGGCCTTCGCTAATGTAGGCCAACCCCGTTTTGCTGCGGAGTGTACGGTACTGTCAATTGCCGCTTAATACCGTTTTCAGATAGGAACTTCTGAAACTCGTGGCTTATATATTCGCGACCGTTATCGCTGCGAATTGCTTTAAGTTTTTCACCGGTCTGTTTTTCTGCAAACGCGACAAAGTCTTTAAACGTGGGAAGCAATTCATCACGGGTCTTTAAAAAATATACGAACATATAACGCGAATAGTCATCAATAAATGTTACGAAATATCTTGCTCCACCGGCAGATACTTTGTTCATTGGCCCGCAAATGTCCGAATGCACTAGCCCTAGCACTTTGTCCGCACGATTTTCTGCCATTTTTGGGAATGGTTTCACACAGATTTTACCTTTAGCACAGGTTTCACATGCAATTCGGTCTATGTCCACAACATTTTTGATTGAGTTTAAGCCATTGACCATATTGTTACTTGCAATCTTTTTTAGGCTCGCCATGTTCAAATGACCATAACGATAATGCCACTTCCAAAATTCATCATTTGCACACAAGTACATGCATCGATTGTTCGAAGTATCAACAACAAAAAGATTTCCAGCTTTTCTTGCCTGTAACACTTCTTCATTTTGACCGTTCTTTATATACGCACTTTGCTTGTGAAAAATCACTTTATACCCTTTTTCAACGGCTTTTGCTACCGATAAGAAATTACTTTGCAAGTTTTTTACGTAAAGCACATTTTTCAAATTAACGGAACCATTCTTTGTTTTAACGACCACCGTACCGACGCCATCCGAAAATATATATTTTTCTCCTGCAAGTAATATTTTCTCTTTATGCTCTTTAATGTCCGCGAACCACGACCTTCCACGCTCCACTGTCCAAGCACCACATCGATTTCGTTAAAACGTCATTTTTATCTACACTTGCAAGCATAGTAAACGACTTCTCTTTTGCAGATGTTTCTATTTCATCATTTTTGTCTTTCACTTTGCACTGCGCAATAAAGTGTCCCTTGCGACCACATCGAAAGCATTTTTTATTCTTCTTTGCATCACTGTTCTTTTGCGCCGATCTATTTTTCTTGTCTCCCTTTTCTCTGGGACACGACACAAATGCTTGCTGCACACAAAGTTCCGTTTCGTCCGAACTCACTCTTTGTCTCTCTCCCTCTTCTATAATTTTCACTTTTAAATCAGAGAGAGTCGGTAACTGTTCGCGCGTTTCGATCGCTACCACGAAATTTTGGAATTTCTTATCGAGTCCCGACAGCATCAAAATAGTAAGAATGTCTTCAGAAATGTCCATATCAATTTCTTTCAGTTTTTCGACGATATCTACAAAATCATTTATATAATTTTGTACGCACGCACTTTCCGACAAATTAAACCGGAGTAATTTCCTGAACAAGGTAATTTTCCTTCCATACTGCGTAATTTTCGCCGTCCAATTTGTCGATCGCACACAGTCCTTGTCCGCTCATGTTTATAAAAAATGTACAAGCTAATTACAGACAATAATTATTTTCTACTTGATCACACACAATTATTAAAGTCTTTACTACTCCTGGGCCCATAACCTATTGGAAATGATGGAGTAAAACGCGAGGAGATTTAGTTAAAGTTTAATAATTGTTTTATTTGACATAAGCGTGACAGCGTTGTGAGTCGTTCGGAAGTTAACAACAGAAGAAGGAAGTTTCCAGTAAAATAAAAAAGAACTTATTCAGATCAGTTTGACCAAATTTCAGTATATGGTTGTTGCCAAATTAACATACATAATATTTTTAGTATTTCAATAAAATCAAATTATGGTAAATAAAGAAAACAAAGTCCAATAATAAACGAAATAAATCAAATTTAGAAAATAAAATAAAGTATAAATCTATAAATACAAATAAAACCGAACGGAACAAACGGACCAAAATGGCGTTGCTACGTAGCACACACAATTTATGTCGTGAAAGCACTAGCACCGAGAATTGTCAGATCCGTGAAAAGCCTTTATGGGGACGCGATTCGGTGGAGCGTGTTTTAATAGCACTATGTTAACATAGTTTTCACGATAACTGTATAGCTGATTGGGTGCGACAGATTAATGAATGCCCAATTTGCCACCGACAGAGTCACTTCAAAGATTTAGAGATAGTAGCAAGGTCACAGAAATCGCCGGGAACGGAAATATTACTATATTTAGAGCCATATACTTCGGCACCTGTGAACCAAGAGCGTAGTGCTCCCGTAGCCACAGCCAATCACAGAGCAGTGCCTAAAGGGCACACGCACAGTACTATATATAAAAAAACGGCACAACAATAACATGCAGCAGTCTACTAGACGTAAGAGGCCATGCAGACCAGGTCGGATGCAACGAATGCAGACACGGGAGCACCTAAGAGTAGGGGAGGGTCCACCAATAGGTCCAACAGAGAACCGTCCCGAAACATAGATTACGAGCTGTTAGGAGAGCAGATTGAACAAATAGTAGCCAGATAGTTAGCGGGCTTAAGCTTTGGGCAGATATCGCTTGAAATAAGCCAGCAAAGTGTTCCTCGCCATGAAAGAAGCTTTCAGACAAATAGCTCTCGCATAGAGTAATCCAGAAAAAATCACGCAGCTCATCCACAGCTGGAATATTAATTTCGATGGATCCACCAAGGGAGTCACCGTTGAAGAGTTTCTCTATCGCGTGGCGACCCTAACAAAAGATTGTCTCAATGATAACATAGAGGCGATATGTAAGAATTTACTTATTTTATTGGTAGGAAAAGCGAGGTAATGGTACTGGAAGTACAGAAAAGAAAACTCCCATTTGGAATGAGTTTTGGGCTGCATTAAGGGAACTCGAGGAGATAAGAGCCAGGAAACAAAAGTTTGGGGAATCCTTTGAAGCCTTTTACGACGAAGTCATGCTTTTGTCTTCACGTATGGCTCTACCCATTTCTGAACAGCAGCTGTTGGAGATGCTGACTAGAAACCTTCTCCTCAACATAAGACACGAGCTGTCCAAGTAAAGTCTATTACGCATTTACGTAAGATGGTACAGATCCAAGAGAACTTACAAGGGGAAGTGGCTTTCCGTAGAGTTCCTAAGACTGCAACGAATTCGGCCTTTCCGAGAAAAAATGTGGCAGTGTTGGAAGAAGAAGTCCCCTGTCAAGATGAAGACCCTTATACGAGCGAAGTTGCAGCAGTTCAGGCACCGATACGCGTGTATCGTTGTTGGAACTGTGATGCAGAAGGACATGATTGGGACTTGTGCATAAAAAAAAGGACAATTTTTTGCTACGGTTGCGGCGCAAAGAATGTTTTTAAACCACAATGGCCCGGGTGTCTTGACAAAAAGGCGGAAAACCAACCGAAGAGACCATCCGTGAGTCAGACACGGGCGGCCCTGAGGCAAAAATAAATATTTTCTCACCAGATTAGCTCAGTAATTCTAACAAGAGCAAAGCCTTTACCAGACAGACCGGTGCAATCAACCGCAATTCAAGGTAATACCAATTTGTCTAAAACAACATAAACCGAAAGTCTCGATAATTATAACAAAGTTCGAGCACGTATTTTTGGATCCATTCAATCGAACAGTCCCAAGCGATCCACACAACGAAAGCGAAAATTTTGGCGCACGGCGAGGCACACGAAACGGTTATTGGTTTCGTCGATCCTAAGTA
This sequence comes from Zaprionus tsacasi, assembly GCA_018904105.1. NCBI lineage: Eukaryota > Metazoa > Arthropoda > Insecta > Diptera > Drosophilidae > Zaprionus > Zaprionus tsacasi. Next base: position 706,231 of record JAEIFR010000176.1, on the reverse strand, counting down.
AAGAGAATGACAGCAGAAGGGTTATTAGACACCGGGGCAAACGTAAGTTGTGTGGGTTCGTCTCTAGCACGGAATGGGAGCAGGTTCCAGAATTCAAAAAAAATAAATCTTCAGTCAGAACGGCTGATGGCAGATCACATGAGCTGATTGGACTTCTTTCTACAGTTATTAGATACAAGGATCAAGAGAAACTTTTATAACTCTTTATTATCCCTTCAACAGACAAGTCAATAATATTAGGAATAGATTTTTGGAAAGACTTTCAGTTGGCGCCAGGGCTGATTTCGGCATTGGAGATAGAAGATTTAGAAAATGAGGTTGAAGCACATTCATGTCTATTAGACATGCGCTGACGTGTGAAGACGTGTTTTCATCGAGCTCCGTATAAAATCGGTTGTTTTTAGTGAAGTGAATGGTTATTAATATAATACAAACAAATAAATCGAAAGCGAAAGAGACGCTCTGTGCGATGCACCATCGCTCGAATACATATTCTGTGTTTGAAATAGTATAAGCAAGTAGTTTAACACCTTCAAACAAAATACCAAAAAACAAAACAAAAAGAAAACAAGTGGATATGGCTACAGTCGAGCGCTCGACAGTAAGATACCCTTCTCCCAATTTTTAAAATCCGTTACAAACGTGCAACCACGCTCATAATTTCAAACAGAAATTTTGCACAAATACTTCTTCTACATATAGCTTTCTCGCTCACACTCACACTTCGACGCACGTTAAGAGTGACGTCGACGTCGGCGTCAACTACTGAAAACAGCGCGCAGGCTGCTACTCGTGCATTTGTACTGAAAACGTTGACTTCAATAACTTCTGTGTTATTAGTCCGATCAGATTGTAATTTAGAGAATATGTTCGTATGGTATATAGCTTTATACATACCAAAGAAGAACTTTATAAGTTTAATAGCTTGCTTAGTAATCACAAATTTCCGATTTGCGGGGCGGTGGGCGTGGCATCAAACATTTAACATAAACTTCATCTGCTTGGGAAATTTAGGAATCTCCACACCAAATTTGGTGTCTCCAGCTTTTTTAATAGCTGAGATCCGTTGTCTCAAACACACAGACGGACAGACGGACAGACAGACGGACATGGCTCAATCGACTCGGCTAGTGATCCTGAGCAAGAATATATATACTTTATGGGGTCTGCCACGCCTCCTTATGCCTGTTACATACATTTCACAAAGTTAGTATACCCTTTTTTGACCATTTTCAATGGTCGAAGGGTATAAAAAAAAAAAAAAAAACACTATGAGCCAGAACGACACTCGCGTTCAGCGACAACGCGAGCAAGACGATCGCCGGCTCTCATTGCCACGAAACAACGCGTACTTCTCTTACGTCTCCGCGACTTCTGCAGACAGCGAGCGGTCAATCACCCTTAACCCGACAAGTTTACCATTGCCAACAACTCAAGAAAGAGCGCGTTCTTGCTCTCCCTCACTACTGTCACAAAACCCCCAATCTCCAAACACTTGCGAAATTGCTTTACGCTTACCTACGGTGACTAGTACTGTGACAACAACAACCACTGCAACTGCAATCACAACAACTGGAACGGTATCGTCAGCTCGCTCAATTTCGTCGACGCAAGCATTTGCTCCTACTGAGCCAGCGATCAAAACAAAAACACAATTTAACGGCTCTGCTGCGCTATCAGCAAGCCAAAACGTAAACAAGAACGCCGGTCCACCATACAGACTGGAATGGATCGCTACATAACAATAAAAAGAAAACTTAGTCCTCAAAATTACAAAAGTCAACAAACAGAAAACAAATCAAAAATTACACGCGACAATGCTAACATGCTCACTAACAAAACGCCAGAAAACACCTACAGATTTGAGCTGCTGGCAAATTCTACTGATGAAAGTATACAACCGGCAAAGTCACCTAAGAAGGTCAAGCCTCCTCCAATATTCATTCGCGAAAAAAGCTCAAGTGCATTAGTGAACAAAATAGCCACACTTATAGAAGAAAACTCATTTTACGTAATACCCTTAAGAAAAGGGAACATAAATGAAACAAAGGTTCAAACTGAAACCGAGGATAGCCATCGTCTACTAACTACTACTAACCAAATTCTTGGATGAAGCAGGAAAAAACTTTTATACATACCAACTAAAAAGCGCAAGGGGCCTACAGGTTGTTCTCAAAGGGATTGAGGCAACTGTTTCGACCACTGAAATCGTAGAAGCGCTCAAGGAAAAGAACTTTAGTGCAAAAATGGTCATGAACATATTAAACAAAAATAAGGAACCACAACCAATGTTCAAAATCGAGTTGGAGCCAGAGCGCCAGACACTGAAAAAAAATGAAGTTCATCCAATCTACAAGTTACAGCTCCTACTGCATCGGCGTATCACAGTGGAAGAGCCACACAAGCGCAATCGCCCAGTGCAGTGCACTAACTGCCAAGAATATGGCCACAGTAAGGCGTACTGTACGCTGAAATCTATTTGCGTAGTCTGTAGTGAAGCTCATAGCACAGCGAACTGCCATAAGAACAAGGAAGACATCTCTGTTAAAATGTGCAGCAACTGCGGTGAAAGTCACACAGCGAACTGGTGTGGCTGTGTAGTATACAAGGAACTAAAGAACCGCCTTAACAAACGCGGAGAATCAATACGCGCTCAGACCACCCACATCGCTCACACTCCGCCACAATCGGGCCCGTCCCCCCCCACACATCGTACCAGTCCTAGCGTTTCCTTCGCTAGTGCCTTAAAATCGGGAATTAAATCTGTGAATCCGCTAACAAAAGTCGACTTCTACTCGGGAAGAACAGAAAATAACTACCTTGAACGAACAAACGCAGCATATATCAACTGGCATTGAAACGATGATGATCTCACTCCAGCAAACCCTAAAAGAGTTTATGACATTCATGCAAACCACAATGCATGAGCTTATGCGAAACCAAAATATGCTGATACAGCTTCTTCTGTCATCCAAATCAATATAATGTCTCTACTTCAAATATCTATGTGGAACGCGAATGGCGTTTCACGGCATAAAAACGAACTTACCCAGTTCTTATTCGAAAAAAATATTGACGTCATGCTCCTCTCCGAGACACATCTAACAGACAAGCACAACTTCCATATCCCAGGATACTTATTCTACGCCACAAACCATCCGGACGGCAAAGCCCATGGGGGCACTGGTATACTTATCAGAAGTCGCATCAAACACCACCTTTATAACAGAACTGAAATGGACTACCTGCAATCCAATTCCATAAGCATGCAATCCAGCAGCGGCCCCGTCACTCTGGCCGCAGTCTACTGCCCACCTCGTTTTGTAGTTTCTGAGGACCAATTCTTGGAATTTTTCAACTCACTCGGTGAGCGATTCATAGCGGCCGGTGACTACAATGCCAAGCATACGCACTGGGGATCACGTCTTTTGACCCCAAAGGGCAAACAACTTTACAACGCGCTCATTAAGCCGCGAAACAAGCTCGATCATGTGACTCCGGGTAGGCCTACATACTGGCCAGCAGATCCAAATAAGCTACCGGATCTCATTGACTTCGCAATAACAAGAAAGATTCCAAGAAATAATATTACGGCCGAGTCACTTGCAGAACTATCATCTGATCACTCTCCAGTTCTACTTACTCTCTGGCACCGACCACATATAACTAAGCGGCCCTACAGGCTGACAGGCAACAGGACCAACTGGGCAAGGTACGCGAAATATGTTTGTACTCACATGGAACCAACTCAAACAGTATTCACCGACGAGGATGTTGATCGCCTGGTCAAATCGATAAAGGAAACACTTGTTGCTGCAGCCAAGGCCTCTACACCTCCAGACACACACAAAATGACAAATCATAGCAAGACAAATCGTGAAATCGAACAGCTAGTACTTGAAAAACGAAGACTAAGAAGAGAATGGCAGAATCATAGATCCCCAACGGCTAAAGAACATCTAAAAATAGCAACACGTAAACTAACCAGGGCACTTAAGCTTGAGGAAGCCAACGCCCAGCATCTCTATATCAAACAACAATCGCCCACCAGCAAAAGGAACCCTTTGTGGAAAGCACACAAAAGCATACAGCCACCGGCAGAAACAGTAGTTCCACTGCGAGGTCCCTCTGGAAGCTGGATACGCAGCGACGAAGATAGAGCTAATGCGTTCGCCGATCACCTTCAGAAAGTATTCCAACCAAATCCTGCTAGCAACTCATTTGTCCTCCCTGTAGTAACTAAAAGCTTGCCCCCTATAAATCCAGTAACTTTCAGCCAAAGTGAGATACCATCTATCATAAAAGATCTTAAGCCCAAAAAATCACCTGGACATGACTTGGTGACACCAAAAATGATCGTAGAACTCCCACCGTGTGCGGTTCTGACCTTATGCCATCTTTTCAACGCTATTACGAAACTTGGATACTATCCTCAAAGGTAGAAAAAGGCGGTTATAGTAATGATTCCCAAGCCAGGCAAAGACAAAACGCAACCCTCATCCTACAGACCAATCAGTCTCCTAACGTGTCTCTCGAAACTGTTTGAAAAGGCATTTTTAAAACAACTAACTCCCTACTTAAAAAGGCGAAATACAATACCATCGCATCAGTTTGGCTTTCGCAAAAATCACGGAACGATCGAACAGGTCAATCGCATCACAAACAGATTCGACCCGCTTTTGAGCATCGGGAATACTGTTCAGCTATATTCTTAGATGTTGCACAAGCATTTGACCGAGTCTGGCTGGAAGGACTAATGTACAAGATAACAAAACTGCTTCCCCAGAACACGCACAAAGTGTTCGAATCTTATCTCTTCAAAAGAGTGTTCTCAACCAGGTGTAACAGTTCGACTTCACACGACCGCGTTATCAATGCTGGAGTCCCCCAAGGTAGTGTACTGGGCCCCGTTCTTTACACCCTATTCACAGCAGACATGCCTACAAACTATCAGCTCACAACCTCTACGTTTGCTGACGATACCGCAATACTTAGCCGATCTAGATGCCCAGCAAAGGCAACAGAGCAACTTGCCTGCCATCTTAAAATAGTGGAAAGATGGTTTGCGGACTGGCGCATTAAGATAAACGAGACCAAAAGCAGACATGTAACCTTCACACTGAACAGACAAACCTGCCCACCCTGTACCCTGAACAATACATTTATCCCACAAGCAGACGTAGTAACATATCTCGGCGTTCACCTAGATAGACGCCTCACCTGGCGGCGACATATAGAATCTAAGAGGACTCATATGAAGCTTAAAGCAGCCAATCTTCACTGGCTTATTAATTACAACTCTCCCCTTAGTCTGGAATACAAAGTACTCCTCTACAATACCGTGCTGAAACCCATCTGGACATACGGCTGTGAAATATGGGGAAACGCTTCAAAAACCAACATTGAAATCATACAGCGAGCTCAGTCCACGATTCTGCGAACTCTCACTGGGGCACCATGGTACCTACGCAGCGAAAGCATCCATAGAGACCTCCACATAAATCTTGTCAATGAGGAAATTCAGATGAAAACAAGTCGGAAAGGCTACAGTCACGCGTTGACTGTAAGAGGCCATGGATTTTCAGTGTACATATATATTTTAAAGTAGTGAAGGGACAAAGCAAGCAGAATAGACAAGAGTCAATGGCATAAGTTAGAACGAGAGAGATTTATGTGAATTTTTGGCGGGTGCCAATATTCGTTACATACACACACACCAGCGTCAACTGCTTCTTCTTTAATTTAGACGTCCGTTAAGAATCCACTGACCTGCCTCACGTTTTGTGTATTGCCTCACACACATGTATGTATGCATGTGTGAGCTTCGCATGCATGTATTGTATGCTTGCACGCATAAGTACAGCATGCAAAACATCTTAAAAGGCAAAATGTAACACTTAATATAAAATTGATTAGATAAATATTAATAAATGGGAAAAATGCATATGCTTTATAAATATAAATGTAAACAAATATAAAATACAACAAAACATAAAAAAATTAAAAAGGCTAAATTCTCTTTTCGCCGTGGGGAATCGAACCCTGGCCGTTTGCATAGGAGTCCGTCATCCAAACAACTAGACCACCGTCGCTGCGCTCCGCGCACTCTAAAATTGCTTATTTAGACCATTAGCTCAAATGTGTCATATTGTCTTGTACAACAATAACACTTCTATTGGATTGAATGAGATAATTTGTTGAAATATGATAAATGAAACTAAATGTTATAATGATGAAAAAAAAAACTTTAAGAAGCCAAAAAAAAAGGTAATTAAGACCTCAACCGCCTGCCTCTTCTGAGGGTTGAACCTCTATATCTTCTTTGTTCTATTTTCTTTCTTCTATTTCGATCTCATATACACACATAACCACTTTCGCATTAAAAATATCTAAAACGCACATGGCTGGCAGCAGCTTGCAGGCACGGCATTACAAATCAATAGAGAACGTTAACATACGTAATTTCTATGTTTATTATCCGATCGGGTTGCAATTTATAGAATAAGTTCACAACGTATTTATCTAGATGTATGCCAAAGCTGAAAGTTAAGACTTCAATACTTTGCTTAATAATCGCATATTTAAAATTAATTTCTGATTTACGGGGGCGGTGGGCGTGGTAACCAAAATTTGAAAATGACGTTTACTGCCTAGGATATACATGAATCTTTCTGCTAAATTTGGAGTCTCTAGCTTTCTTAATAGCTGAGAACCGTTGTCTCATACAGAAGGACAGACGGACAGACAGACAGACGGACAGAAAGACATGGCTAGATCGACTCGGCTAGTGATCCTGAGTAAGAATATATATAGTTTATGGGGTCGCAGATGTCTCCTTCTGCCTGTTACGCACATTGCGACAAACCTAATAGACCATGTATTTTTTTAAAATCCATGGCCTAAAAAGTAAACATCAAGCAAAGCTCGCCGCACACGAAAATCCTCTCGCGAAGTCGCTTACGCGAGTCTACAGTCAGAGCCGACTGAAGCGCAAAGATTCTCAAGCCCAGCAAAGAAATCCTAGGGCCGTCTCTAACTAATACAACTACTTCATATTGTAATTAATATAAGTTATATAATAAGATTTGAATAATTATTGTTAGTCTCACAAAAAGAGAAGATCCAATAAATAACGCAATAAGTTTGAAAAAAAAAAAAAAGAACAAGCGATTGAAATGGGAGATGCAATACCGGTTAAACAGAGATTTTATTCAGTGTCCCCAGCAGTGGAAAAACTGATGTTTGAGGAAATTGATCGAATGCTAGAACTTGGAGTAATAGAGAAACCTAACAGCGCATGGAGCTCTCCAATGAGGCTTGTAGTCAAACCAGGCAAAGTGCGATTATGTTTAGATGCTCGCAAAGTGGACGAATACACCCAGAAAGATGCATATCCTTTGCCGAGCATTGAGGGAATCTTCTTCTTCACGATTACCACCCGCCAATGTCATCTCGAAAATTGATTTTAAAGACGCGTATTGGCAAGTTCCAATAACAGTATTCACAGTCCCCGGATGCCGTTATACAAATTTAGGGTAATGTCATTCGGGCTGTGTAATGCTGCGCAAACTATGAGCCATTTGATGGATGAAGTAATTCCTCCAAATTTAAAATATTGCTGCTTTGGTTATTTACACGATCTCTGTGTGGTCTCTGCGGGTTTTGAATCGCATATAACGGAGAACGACCTGTAGCTTATATGCCTAAGACTCTCAATTCTGCACAACGAAATTATAGCGTTACAGAAAGAGAATGCTTAGCTGTGATATTAGGGATCGAAAGATTCAGGTGTTATCTCGAATTTCAAGAATTTGAGGTGGTTACTGATTGTTCGAGTCTATCATGGCTAATGCGGCAAACTAATCTCAAAGGACGCTAAGCAAGGTGGGCAATGAATTTACAGGGGCACAAGTTTACGTTAAGTCACCGTAAAGGGAAAGAACACATAGTACCAGATGCTCTTTCTCGCATGTTTAGTGAAGAAGTGTCCGTAATAGAGAACTAAAGTAGATTTAGAGTCGCCTTGTTTCGAAGAAGATGCTTATAATGAATTTAAAAATCAAATATTAGCTGATTCCGGGGCCTATCCGAATCTTAAAATCACAGGCAAATTCTTGTATATTCGCACAGAGCACGACAACGAAGCGTCTGGAAATAACCAATCTGTTTGGAGACTTTCGATTCCTAAAAGTTTGGCTGATTTGGTTATTCTGAGTGCTCATGACCCTGTAGTCTGTGCACATGGTGGAACGGGAAAGACATTAGAGTTAATCAGAAGAAACTTCTATTGCCAGGAATGGTGAGTCAAGTGCGTGATTATGTAAGGCAATGTGAAGTGTGTAAGGAGACGAAACCTCCTATGGTGCAGCGAGCCGAATCATCACGACCATTTCAAAGACTTTACTCGGACCCTATCCACGAAGTAAACAAGGACACATCGGACTGTTCATTGTCTAAGATCATTTTTCGAAATTTCATTGGCTTTGTCCGCTCAAGAAATTTAAGTCCAAAGACATTATCGAATTTCTACAAGACCAAATATTTTACGCTTATGGAGTGCCTGAAATAATCATAAGTGATAATGGATCACAATTTAAAGCTCATTTAAAGCTAATGCGTTCTTGACTACGTTTGGAGTAAAGCATCAATATCCTGCTGCGTATTCACCGCAGTCAAATGCTTCAGAACGAGTAAATCGGTCAATAATAGCAGCAATAAGGGCGTATTTATTACAGGAACAGCGTGCATCAAAGCATTAAATGTTCACCTTATCAAGCTTTATATGGCTTCAAAAAGGAAAATATTAAAATTGCCTATGAACAGCAAGCTGAGCGCTACAATGTGCGGACGAAGGAGATGAATTTTAAAATTGAGCAGGGGGTATTCCGCAGAAATTTTTTGCAAAGTTCTTTTGCGAAAGGGATAAGTGCCAAACTTGCACCGACTTTTATAAAGTCTAGAGTAACAGAAAAGCTATGAAATGCATATTACATCCTAGAGGACTTACAGCGCAAACTACAGGAACCTACCATGCGAAGGACACACGACCGTAAAGAAACCTGCATACTTCTGTTTAGTTCCCTAGGGATACCTACAAACTAAACAGTGGTTGTAACGGATAGAGATTACATTTACCTTTAAATAAAACTTATAAAAAAATTTGTATTTCTTAAAATTACATAAAACTAAATTAAAACAGGAAAGCAAGGCTACCTTCGGCTTGCCGAAGGTTTTATACCCTTGGAGTTATACTAACTATATAAAATACGTTTGGATTGCTGGTGGTTTCTATTTCCTATGGCAGCTATATTTTATAGTGATCCGATTTTGATACAATTGATACAATCGCAGATGTCTCCTTCTGCCTGTTACGCACATTGCGACAAACCTAATAGACCATGTATTTTTTAAAATCCATGGCCTAAAAAGTAAACATCAAGCAAAGCTCGCCGCACACGAAAATCCTCTCGCGAAGTCGCTTACGCGAGTCTACAGTCAGAGCCGACTGAAGCGCAAAGATTCTCCAGCCCAGCAAAGAAATCCTAGGGCCGTCTCTAACTAATACAACTACTTCATATTGTAATTAATATAAGTTATATAATAAGATTTGAATAATTATTGTTAGTCTCACAAAAAGAGAAGATCCAATAAATAACGCAATAAGTTTGAAAAAAAAAAAAAAGAACAAGCGATTGAAATGGGAGATGCAATACCGGTTAAACAGAGATTTTATTCAGTGTCCCCAGCAGTGGAAAAACTGATGTTTGAGGAAATTGATCGAATGCTAGAACTTGGAGTAATAGAGAAACCTAACAGCGCATGGAGCTCTCCAATGAGGCTTGTAGTCAAACCAGGCAAAGTGCGATTATGTTTAGATGCTCGCAAAGTGGACGAATACACCCAGAAAGATGCATATCCTTTGCCGAGCATTGAGGGAATCTTCTTCTTCACGATTACCACCCGCCAATGTCATCTCGAAAATTGATTTTAAAGACGCGTATTGGCAAGTTCCAATAACAGTATTCACAGTCCCCGGATGCCGTTATACAAATTTAGGGTAATGTCATTCGGGCTGTGTAATGCTGCGCAAACTATGAGCCATTTGATGGATGAAGTAATTCCTCCAAATTTAAAATATTGCTGCTTTGGTTATTTACACGATCTCTGTGTGGTCTCTGCGGGTTTTGAATCGCATATAACGGAGAACGACCTGTAGCTTATATGCCTAAGACTCTCAATTCTGCACAACGAAATTATAGCGTTACAGAAAGAGAATGCTTAGCTGTGATATTAGGGATCGAAAGATTCAGGTGTTATCTCGAATTTCAAGAATTTGAGGTGGTTACTGATTGTTCGAGTCTATCATGGCTAATGCGGCAAACTAATCTCAAAGGACGCTAAGCAAGGTGGGCAATGAATTTACAGGGGCACAAGTTTACGTTAAGTCACCGTAAAGGGAAAGAACACATAGTACCAGATGCTCTTTCTCGCATGTTTAGTGAAGAAGTGTCCGTAATAGAGAACTAAAGTAGATTTAGAGTCGCCTTGTTTCGAAGAAGATGCTTATAATGAATTTAAAAATCAAATATTAGCTGATTCCGGGGCCTATCCGAATCTTAAAATCACAGGCAAATTCTTGTATATTCGCACAGAGCACGACAACGAAGCGTCTGGAAATAACCAATCTGTTTGGAGACTTTCGATTCCTAAAAGTTTGGCTGATTTGGTTATTCTGAGTGCTCATGACCCTGTAGTCTGTGCACATGGTGGAACGGGAAAGACATTAGAGTTAATCAGAAGAAACTTCTATTGCCAGGAATGGTGAGTCAAGTGCGTGATTATGTAAGGCAATGTGAAGTGTGTAAGGAGACGAAACCTCCTATGGTGCAGCGAGCCGAATCATCACGACCATTTCAAAGACTTTACTCGGACCCTATCCACGAAGTAAACAAGGACACATCGGACTGTTCATTGTCTAAGATCATTTTTCGAAATTTCATTGGCTTTGTCCGCTCAAGAAATTTAAGTCCAAAGACATTATCGAATTTCTACAAGACCAAATATTTTACGCTTATGGAGTGCCTGAAATAATCATAAGTGATAATGGATCACAATTTAAAGCTCATTTAAAGCTAATGCGTTCTTGACTACGTTTGGAGTAAAGCATCAATATCCTGCTGCGTATTCACCGCAGTCAAATGCTTCAGAACGAGTAAATCGGTCAATAATAGCAGCAATAAGGGCGTATTTATTACAGGAACAGCGTGCATCAAAGCATTAAATGTTCACCTTATCAAGCTTTATATGGCTTCAAAAAGGAAAATATTAAAATTGCCTATGAACAGCAAGCTGAGCGCTACAATGTGCGGACGAAGGAGATGAATTTTAAAATTGAGCAGGGGGTATTCCGCAGAAATTTTTTGCAAAGTTCTTTTGCGAAAGGGATAAGTGCCAAACTTGCACCGACTTTTATAAAGTCTAGAGTAACAGAAAAGCTATGAAGTGCATATTACATCCTAGAGGACTTACAGCGCAAACTACAGGAACCTACCATGCGAAGGACACACGACCGTAAAGAAACCTGCATACTTCTGTTTAGTTCCCTAGGGATACCTACAAACTAAACAGTGGTTGTAACGGATAGAGATTACATTTACCTTTAAATAAAACTTATAAAAAAATTTGTATTTCTTAAAATTACATAAAACTAAATTAAAACAGGAAAGCAAGGCTACCTTCGGCTTGCCGAAGGTTTTATACCCTTGGAGTTATACTAACTATATAAAATACGTTTGGATTGCTGGTGGTTTCTATTTCCTATGGCAGCTATATTTTATAGTGATCCGATTTTGATACAATTGATACAATCGCAGATGTCTCCTTCTGCCTGTTACGCACATTGCGACAAACCTAATAGACCATGTATTTTTTTAAAATCCATGGCCTAAAAAGTAAACATCAAGCAAAGCTCGCCGCACACGAAAATCCTCTCGCGAAGTCGCTTACGCGAGTCTACAGTCAGAGCCGACTGAAGCGCAAAGATTCTCCAGCCCAGCAAAGAAATCCTAGGGCCGTCTCTAACTAATACAACTACTTCATATTGTAATTAATATAAGTTATATAATAAGATTTGAATAATTATTGTTAGTCTCACAAAAAGAGAAGATCCAATAAATAACGCAATAAGTTTGAAAAAAAAAAAAAAAGAACAAGCGATTGAAATGGGAGATGCAATACCGGTTAAACAGAGATTTTATTCAGTGTCCCCAGCAGTGGAAAAACTGATGTTTGAGGAAATTGATCGAATGCTAGAACTTGGAGTAATAGAGAAACCTAACAGCGCATGGAGCTCTCCAATGAGGCTTGTAGTCAAACCAGGCAAAGTGCGATTATGTTTAGATGCTCGCAAAGTGGACGAATACACCCAGAAAGATGCATATCCTTTGCCGAGCATTGAGGGAATCTTCTTCTTCACGATTACCACCCGCCAATGTCATCTCGAAAATTGATTTTAAAGACGCGTATTGGCAAGTTCCAATAACAGTATTCACAGTCCCCGGATGCCGTTATACAAATTTAGGGTAATGTCATTCGGGCTGTGTAATGCTGCGCAAACTATGAGCCATTTGATGGATGAAGTAATTCCTCCAAATTTAAAATATTGCTGCTTTGGTTATTTACACGATCTCTGTGTGGTCTCTGCGGGTTTTGAATCGCATATAACGGAGAACGACCTGTAGCTTATATGCCTAAGACTCTCAATTCTGCACAACGAAATTATAGCGTTACAGAAAGAGAATGCTTAGCTGTGATATTAGGGATCGAAAGATTCAGGTGTTATCTCGAATTTCAAGAATTTGAGGTGGTTACTGATTGTTCGAGTCTATCATGGCTAATGCGGCAAACTAATCTCAAAGGACGCTAAGCAAGGTGGGCAATGAATTTACAGGGGCACAAGTTTACGTTAAGTCACCGTAAAGGGAAAGAACACATAGTACCAGATGCTCTTTCTCGCATGTTTAGTGAAGAAGTGTCCGTAATAGAGAACTAAAGTAGATTTAGAGTCGCCTTGTTTCGAAGAAGATGCTTATAATGAATTTAAAAATCAAATATTAGCTGATTCCGGGGCCTATCCGAATCTTAAAATCACAGGCAAATTCTTGTATATTCGCACAGAGCACGACAACGAAGCGTCTGGAAATAACCAATCTGTTTGGAGACTTTCGATTCCTAAAAGTTTGGCTGATTTGGTTATTCTGAGTGCTCATGACCCTGTAGTCTGTGCACATGGTGGAACGGGAAAGACATTAGAGTTAATCAGAAGAAACTTCTATTGCCAGGAATGGTGAGTCAAGTGCGTGATTATGTAAGGCAATGTGAAGTGTGTAAGGAGACGAAACCTCCTATGGTGCAGCGAGCCGAATCATCACGACCATTTCAAAGACTTTACTCGGACCCTATCCACGAAGTAAACAAGGACACATCGGACTGTTCATTGTCTAAGATCATTTTTCGAAATTTCATTGGCTTTGTCCGCTCAAGAAATTTAAGTCCAAAGACATTATCGAATTTCTACAAGACCAAATATTTTACGCTTATGGAGTGCCTGAAATAATCATAAGTGATAATGGATCACAATTTAAAGCTCATTTAAAGCTAATGCGTTCTTGACTACGTTTGGAGTAAAGCATCAATATCCTGCTGCGTATTCACCGCAGTCAAATGCTTCAGAACGAGTAAATCGGTCAATAATAGCAGCAATAAGGGCGTATTTATTACAGGAACAGCGTGCATCAAAGCATTAAATGTTCACCTTATCAAGCTTTATATGGCTTCAAAAAGGAAAATATTAAAATTGCCTATGAACAGCAAGCTGAGCGCTACAATGTGCGGACGAAGGAGATGAATTTTAAAATTGAGCAGGGGGTATTCCGCAGAAATTTTTTGCAAAGTTCTTTTGCGAAAGGGATAAGTGCCAAACTTGCACCGACTTTTATAAAGTCTAGAGTAACAGAAAAGCTATGAAGTGCATATTACATCCTAGAGGACTTACAGCGCAAACTACAGGAACCTACCATGCGAAGGACACACGACCGTAAAGAAACCTGCATACTTCTGTTTAGTTCCCTAGGGATACCTACAAACTAAACAGTGGTTGTAACGGATAGAGATTACATTTACCTTTAAATAAAACTTATAAAAAAATTTGTATTTCTTAAAATTACATAAAACTAAATTAAAACAGGAAAGCAAGGCTACCTTCGGCTTGCCGAAGGTTTTATACCCTTGGAGTTATACTAACTATATAAAATACGTTTGGATTGCTGGTGGTTTCTATTTCCTAAGGCAGCTATATTTTATAGTGATCCGATTTTGATACAATTTTGACAGCACATTAAGAACGTAATAAGAATAAGATTTGCCAAATCTTGTTGCAATATCTTGAAAAATAACGAAAATCGGCCGAATGTAGGAAGTCGTGATTTTTAACTGATTACCATTAAGGCGATACAAAAGGCTATGAATCAAATACCTGCATCAAAAAAAAAATAATTGTACCTTTTTAATGCTATTGTATAAACCTGGATTTCTTATACAAAATGTTATGAGGAAATGTCTTTGTGTAAAGGATCTGTTGGTCATAAAATCTAAATTTGAAAAGTTCTTATTCAAAAATGCGTTTGAATAACAGCTATATGATTTTTTGTTTAACAGCTACGTGTAATAGTACTCACATTTCCATAAAATTGAACAACAACAAGAACCTTCATTAGGCCGATCGTTGATCGTTATAAGTTATAAAACTTCGATTTTGATGAAACTTTATTATTAAGGACATACTTAGATTTGGATGTGGTAAGCCTGATAGCTATATCGTGATATGTAACGAAAATCGGCCGATAGGCTCCATGACAGCTATACGATATATCAGTCCGATCTTGCCCGTTCCGACTTATTTACAGAGGGCAGAAATAAGAAGCTTGTGAGCCAAGTTTCATAAAGATAGCTCAATAACTGGGGGACTAATTTGCGATGCAACAGACAGACGGACTGACTAATTGTTCCTATAACAGCTATAGAATATAAACGTCTGAGATAGTTTAATAGAAAAACTAAGGGCGGGTGACTGTATAACATTAAAAAGTATTGATAATGTGAGGTATTTCCAAAAACAAAACATGTTTGCATACAAAAACCCTGATTTCAGCCGATTGTTCCTATGGCAGCTATATGTTAAAGTGGTCCGATTTTAATACAATTTTGACAGCACATTAAGAATGTAATAAGAATAAGATGTGCCAAATCTTGTTGCAATATCTTGAAAAAACAACAAAAATCGGCCGTTAACTTTTATGACAGCTATACGATGTATCGGTCCGATTTGGCTCGTTCCGACTTATTTACAGTCTACAGCAATAAGAAGCTTGTGTGCCAAGTTTCATGAAGATACCTCAAAAACTGAGAGACTAGTTTGCGTTGCAACAGACGGACGGACGGACGGACAGACGGACAGACGGACAGACGGACAGACGGACGGACGGACGGACGGACGGACGGACGGACGGACGGACAGACGGACATCCATTTTTGGACTCCTCTGCTTATGCTGATTCAGAATACTCGTATATATACTTTATAGGGTCGGAGATGTCTCCTAAGGTGCGTTGCAAACTTCTGGCTAAAATTAATATACCCTCTGCAAGGGTATAACAAGTCGGAAAGGCTACAGTCACTCGGTGAGTGTAAGAGGCCATGGATTTTCGTTCATATATTTAAAGTAAACCATAAACAAAAGTATCGCAATGACATGAAGCTTGGAATGAATACAATTTTATTAAATATTCGCCGCTCGAATTCGCTTTCGATTATCAACTATAATCGGAACCCAGGGAATACCACGGGGAGGCCACTACAAATGTAATAGGGTCAGTTGTTTTGAAAAACAATTTTGACCTACAAGTCGACTTGAGTTGCTTTCTGCAACCCCAACGTTCCCCAAAAAATGTATTACTGCACTGAGTGCAGATAGAACGATTCTAGCATCTATATTCCTTAAAATCTATAGCCTTATAACACTAATTTAAACTAATTTAATATGGCATATAATCTAAAAGAATTAAAATATATTTAAAATATTAAATAATATATATTAATGCCTAACAAACCAACAACTCAAAACTTGGAAAATCTACTAAAACACCACTATGGTGACTATATATGGTCTCATAAGTGCGCGCCCTACCTTCCAATATATTTGACATCGCCCAATCAATATGGGTATCCTTGTTGATTGTAGACGATGCCAAATCTAAAAGAGGCACATATATTAAACTTTCTAAGAAAGTAAAAATCCTACGACTACACCCTCTGAGAGATCGCAAGCAAAAATTAAAATCTCCTAAAATTGTGGAATTACTATTTAAAAATGAAATAAGTCTTCAAATTCTGCTTCAAATTTTATCAATGGGTATGCTGGAGTCTTATAGACAATAAGGAACCCTACCATCTTATATTTTAATACGGCATATTCAAAAACTGCAGAAGATAAGTTGTTGGAATCACTATAATACCGACCACTGGAGAAAAAACTAACATTCTCAAATAACTCATTTTTAATGAGGATAAGAATGCATCTTTTCGGTCGAGTTCTGTTAGCTACTGACTCACAATCTAGCCGTACAACTTGTGTAAAGCTAGGTATTTCAAATGTTTCATTTGATAAAATTGATGTTTCGACGAAACACAAAAGTTTTGATCGCAGCATTAGCAGATAAGAGCAAATGTGGCTCCGCCACCTACAAACTCATAAAATACCTTATTTTGCTGGGCATTATGCAAAACGTGGGTAAAGTAGGTTTTTTGCTTAATATTAAGCGAACGAACAATGCTGGATAAATTTTCAGCAGATAAAAGTGGCGGAAGTTTGATAACTCGGATAGTGTCATCCGGTTCTTGAATTTGATCAGCATTACCATTGACATTTAATACGTTAAGTTGAGAACTTATGTCAGGTAGACCTAGCACCCTAAATTCATTGTCTAAATCTCCTAAATGATCATCTACACTATCCCCGACATTGGTTTCCATTTCCATGGCCCTTCTAAGCGCGTCTTCTAAATCTTCTAACACATTATATTTCTTAAAATTAGCCCAAATCGCTTCCTGAGTTTCCCTATAAACTTCCTCACAATTATATTTGCTCATCCCTCCATGCCAAATATAACATTAAAAGTTCCCTAAAATAATTGGCCCTATCTTTATTAATATTAAAACTCCTGAAGCGAATTATTCTTGGTTTTGTTCTTTCTCGAACAAAACCACTACCATCAAGTAACGGAAGAGGCGCACTATCTAAGACTTCGTTAACTTCGGCATCTTCATTGTCAGAATCCTGACGAGTTGCTCTGGTCGACTTAGAAAAAGTAAAATTTGCAGCAAAATCGGCTAAGGTAATGCAGTGTAGGCTATGTGGGCGTTGAACGTAATTCTCAATCAACCCAACAACAAAAATGTCAATCATGGGGTAAACTCTCAAGTTGCTGTTTGGGCTTCAGCATTTTGACCCTATGCTGTGGAACTGAAGTATTTATATAGGCTTCTCCGCTGCTGGCCTCAGACAATCGGATTCCTAAACAGCAATAGGCGGCTTCCTGAGCAGAAATCTCAGTGCCGGAAATAAATTTATGCCCAATAAATTGCAACTTTTGCCTGATGGTGAGATTACGACTGCGGATCTCGTCCATAGCATCACGCATCAGTTTAAATATACCCCGCTGAGACTTGTTTATACAATTGATAATATAGCTGCAGCAAGCATAAGGGTCCAAAATGAATTGAATATCAATATTGGCCCTTTGCATTCCGAGAATGTGTTTATTGTATGCATTTACATTAATTGCATCAAAACTTCTCTTTAGACAAATTTGTGGCTTTTTTAAGCCAGATCTTAGAGCATATATATATTCCTCGTAACTGAGGCTCACTTGGTTGTGAGAAAGAAAGTTTTCGAAAATGCTCAAGTGACTAATATTTTCAGAATCGAATGTGAAATTTAATACACCTTGTATTTTCATTAAATTTTCTCGATGAAGGGAATAATTATTAGTCTCTTTGAGAAGAGGCCTTAGTATTTCTGTACGGGGCATTGGAAAATAGGGCAAACCAAAGCGACAATAAAAATTTCCTCCCAATTTACGTTGGCATGAAAGCCCGTGCTTGTGCTTCTGGTACTCTATGTACGGAGCGAGTTCAGCATTTGTTACATCTGTGGTAATCAATTGATCGATAAATTCGATAACTGGAGGAATGGAATTTTCATTCTCAAAATCCACTAATGGGGCATCTTTAAGCCAAAACATTCCGTGGATATGAGGTGAACGTCTTTGCTGGAACTCAACTCTCCAATAGTACATTACCACATTGTGTCTTCCAAAAACACCCCCTTCCTTTTTCATAATTTTGAACAATTGCCTCCAGCGATTGTCAAAATACCTAACACATGTTACTGGGTCGGTACGAATAAGTCTAACCTTTTCGTTAGAAGCCAAACTTATTGCCTCCTCTTCCGTAACTTCCTCCTTGTCCACAATTCTTTTTAATAGGACCAGGAGCTCTTCCCACCTACTCTCTGCAGCCGACAAGGTTATAAAAAAGGTTGGCAGTCCGAATTGCCGGATCATCGCCATGACATTTTTTTTTTCTCAGCTTCCCAATGAGCAGGAGACGTTCGAATACCCTTAAGAACCCTATATCCGTCATCATGACGAATAAGACTATCTACATATCTCTGCCTCATTAAGGGGGTTCGAGGCAGTAATCGCTCGTGAAGAGCTGTGCTTTCTTAAGCATATGGAAGTATTATTCCTAATGTGGATAAGCTCTAACTTCTTATAATTAAACAAGTGGATATGGCTACAGTCGAACTCCCGACAGTAGGATACCCTTCTCCCAATTTTCTAAATCTGTTACAAACGCGTAACTACACTGATAATTTCAAACAGAAATTCTGCACAAATTCTCTACAGATAGCTTACTCGCTCGCACTCACAAAGCGACGCGCGTAAAGCGGCGAGATGCAACGTCGACGTCGACGTCAACTCTAAGCAGCGCGCCGGCTGCTGCTCGTACATTTGTATTGAAAATGTTGACTTGAATAACTCCAGTGTTATTAGTCCGATCGGATTGGAGAATACGTTTATATGGCGTTAAGCATTATACATACCAAAGCACAACTTTATAAGTTTAATACTTTGCTTAATAATCGTAAATTACCGATTTGAGGGGGTGGTGGGCGTGGCATCAAACATTTGAAATAAACTTCATCTGCTTGGGAAACATAGGAACCTCCATGCCAAATTTGGTGTCTCTACCTCTTTTAATAGCTGATATCTGTTGTCTCAAACAGGCAGACGGACAAACATGGCTCAATCGACTCGGCTAGTGATCCTGAGCAAGAATATATATACTTTATGGGGTCTGCCACGCCTCCTTATGCCTGTTACATACATTGCACAAAGTAAGTATACCCTTTTTTGACCATTTTTAATGGTCGAAGGGTATAAAAAGAGCTTATCAACTCTACAACCTCTCCTATCAAAATTTGGGGCTCGGATCTGACTACGGTTGTAAAAGTTTGCGCAGTCTTGCGTTTGATGCCAGCATATATGGTTGGAAAAGCGAATTCCTCAGAATCAGCATCCAGAATCATATCGAGGGATCTTTGGCCTTCGCCAGGAGCAATTATGATTCTTTGCATGGCAGCATTCGCAACATTATTTTTAAGCAGAGTTTCTTGACCCCCCGGATTAAGCTCCTTCACTTCAATGTCCTCATTAGGACGAAGTGATCTTTGAAATTCTTCAATTAAATTGTGAACTAACTCTGTGTCTGCTTGAGAAGCTATGAAGGGAACAGTATCGGAAGCGAAATTTGACATCCACTGTTCATTTAGAACTACATTATGTTTCTTATAGAGCTCACTGTTTACTAAAAACCTTATTGCATCTGCAATTTTCATAGGCCTGATGGTTTCTGCCATGAAATCATGGTTATATTCCATCCTACGTCTGAGGTAGAGCTGTACAACCTCTGCTTCGTGAAAAGCTCGTGGTAACGATGTTACAATATTGCTAACTGGAATAGGAACGTTAACAACAGCTCCTTTAATTGCGTTTTGTCGGCCAATACCTAAGGTTTTGATAACCATAAATGGAAGGCGAGGAGAAATTAGTCGTTCCTCTAATGGAGTAAGCCCTTTTAGACATTCAGACAAATTTGGGAAGTCTAAGCCATTTGAGATTGAAAATGTTGGCTTCCTACCAGCTTTTATATTGCGGCTACAAGTATTACAAAACTGAAAAGTTTCGTCAGAAGATGGGAACTGACTGGAAAGACTTAAAATATCCGCACTATGCTCATTTCTACTTTCAACAAATGCCCTGCTCATTTTGGTAACCTGAAAGGGAAACCAAAGGCCTTTGCAACAAAGGCAAACTTGATCGGGTCCCAGCTTAAGCATCCTATTAAATTTACCTATTTGAGCTTCTTGTAATGTTAAGCCGGGAGAAGTCTTCCAAGTTGATTGAACACTCTTCTCTCATACGGTCAGCATTTCGTCGGTTTTCTGCAACCCTACTCCGACTAATGCTTCTATATTGACTGACGCTTTGGCTAAGTCGCCTTATAGAGTCTGTTATAGCTTGACGCTGCAACAGTCGAGCACTTCGACGTCGTGCAGTGTCAAGAGCCTGATCGACAATCCTCCTTGCAAGATTGTCCCTCGCTCGAGACCTACTTATTAAGTCTCTCTCTCTCTCTAAGATACATCGCTCAATTTCTGAGCGAATAACTCTTCTAAGATACGTATTCCATCTCTGTTCGTGAGTCCTTAATATACGGTCTCGTCGTCTTACTGATCTACGTAATCTGTCAGCTCCTCTCTCCACCTGCCTAATATCTTCATTTGTCCGTCTCTGCCTTCTTCTTTATGTTTTAACCTGTTATTCAGTTGTCCGTATGTCATTGTCCTGTGTACGGGTGGACCTCCGCAATCCGTCGGCCCCCCTTTCCCCTTGCCGATAGTCCTCTGCCGTCCGTCTCTGCCTTCTTCTTTCTGTGTCAACCTGCTGCTCAGTTTCTCGAATGACAGTATTCTGCCTACGACTTGATCTGCGTGATCTATCGGCAGCTCTTTCCATCTGCCGATAGTCCCTCCCCCGTTGCAAACTGTCTCCTACGCTGACTTTCCACCTCTTGCTCAGTTATTCGTACGCGTGCGACCTACGTAATACATTGTCCGTCCTTTCCAACTCCTGCTCTGCACTTTCCATACTTTCTACATTTCCCCCTATGTTAGAATCCCGTACTCTAGATGAGCTACGGCTTCTAACAACACTCTCCCCACTCTATCTACTAAATTTGCTCTGCGATCTCTCTGGGCCCTAGCATTCCTATCGTTTTCTACCTGCGTATAGTCAGTTTGACTCCTATTCAACCTATTTCTTCGCCTTCGCCTAGCTGCTTGTTGAGCTGCAGATTGGCGATGGCGAGGCATAACTAAAAATAATGTTATACAAATTATAATAAATGAAATATATAAAAACAAATAAGTTATTGGTAATTAAACTTATTTAAGAGCTTAAGCTTAACTTAAAAATTTGTAAATTAATATTAAAGATAATTAAAATATTATATACTGCTGCCGCATCTGCTGTCGCTGCCGCTGCCGTTGACGCCCGTACAGCACTACTCACGCGACGCGTCACGAAAGACGTTACACGGAGAAAGGAACGTGGCCGTAGCGCGAGCGATTAAGTTTCTAGTGTGTATGTTGATATGTAAGCACACACATACATATGTGAAAGTGTACTAACTAATAATGCACACAATATGTATGTAAGCATGTACATCTAACACTCGTTGGTGCAGGTCAACTCAACAACAACAATACACACTAGCTTACATTTTTTCGAACACGTGCACTTAGCACTGCGGCAACAAAAATTCACTTATTAAATTAAATTGTAAACTGTGTTATTCGTAATCGTAGTAAAAACTACGGATTTATATTAATTTATATATGTATTATCACCACCGAATTAATTATTTCTTTCGCGAGCGAGTGACATGCGCGCATCGAATAGACAAAGCGATTAGTGAAGGGACAAAGCAAGCAGAATAGACAAGAGTCGATAGCATAAGTTAGAACGAGAGAGAGATATCTGCATTTTTGGCGCGTGCCAATATTCGTTACACACACAACAGCGTCAACTGCTTCTTCTTTAATTTAGACGTCCGTTAAAAATGCACTGACCTGCCTCACGTTTTGTGTATTGCCTCACACGCATATATGTATGCATGTGTGAGCTTCGTATTTGTATGCATGCACGCATAAGTACAGCATGCAAAACATCTTAAAAGGCAAAATTTAACACTTAATATATAATATATTAGATAAATATTAATAAATGGAAAATAATTCAAAAATGTATATGCTTTATAAATATAAATATAAACATATATAAAATACAACAAAACATAAAAAAATTAAAATAGGTTTACTTTTTTTCGCCGTGTGGATTCGAACCCTTGCCGTTTGCATAGGAGTCCGTCATCCGAACAACTAGACCACCGTCGCTGCGCTCCGAGCACTCTAAAATTGCTTATTTAGACCATTAGCTCAAATGTGTCATATTGTCTTGTACAACAATAACACTTCTACTGGATTGAATGATATAGTTTGTTGAAATATGATAAATGAAACTAAATTTTATAATGATGAAAAAAAAATGATTTTAAAAAAATACATGGTCTATTAGGTTTGTCGGAATGTGCGTAACAGGCAGAAGGAGACATCTGCGACCCCATAAACTATATATATTCTTACTCAGGATCACTAGCCGAGTCGATCTAGCTATGTCTGTCTGTCCGTCTGTCTGTCTGTCTGTCTGTCTGTCTGTTTGTCTGTCTGTCCGTCTGTCTGTCTGTCCGTCTGTCCTTCTGTATGAGACAACGGTTCTCAGCTATTAAGAAAGCTAGAGACTCCAAATTTAGCAGAAAGATTCATGTATATCCTAGGCAGTAAACGTCATTTTCAAATTTTGGTTACCACGCCCACCTCCCCCGTAAATCAGAAATTAATTTTAAATATGCGATTATTAAGCAAAGTATTGAAGTCTTAACTTTCAGCTTTGGCATACATCTAGATACGAGGGTCGTTTGATAAGTCCGTGACTTTTTGTATTTGCCGCGCACCTGCTCTAAATACAACACTGCTCCTGTCAGCAGTTATCGATTAACAGCTGACTGTAAAATTTTGAGAAAGCTGCGTTTTTTGGTTTGCGTTTTATAGGCATTGAAAGCAGACGATCTCGTGAATTTTAACGAAAATGGAAAAAAGTGAATTTCGTGTGCTAATTAAGCATTATTTTTTGCGTAAAAAATCCATCACCGAAACCAAGGAAAGACTTATGGGGACTCTGCACCATCAATTTCAATGGTTAAGAAATGGTTTACTGAGTTCCGTTGTGGTCGTACCAGTACAAGTGATGCCGAACGTTCAGGTCGCCCAAAAGAGGTCGTCATGCCAGAAATCGTCGACAAAATCCATGGAATGATATTGGATGATCGGAGAATGAAAGTGCGTGAGGTAGCTGAGGCTGTAGGCATCTCAACTGAACGGGTACATCACATTTTACATGAATATTTGGACATGAAAAAGCTTTCCGCGCGATGGGTGCCGCGATTGCTCACACACGACCATAAGCGCAACCGTGTGACCATTTCAAAGGAGTGTTTGGCGATGTTCAACCGCAATCCAAACGAATTTTTGCGCCGTTTCGTTACCGTAGACGAAACATGGATCCACCACACCACACCAGAGACCAAAGAACAATCAAGACAGTGGGTTTCTCCGGGTGAACGTGCACCAAAGAAGGCCAAGGTGGGTCTGTCGGCCAACAAGGTCATGGCCACAGTTTTTTGGGATGCACAAGGTATCATTCACATCGATTACCTTGAAAAGGGTAAAACGATCACCGGCGAATATTATTCAGAGCTTTTGGACAGATTCGATATTGATTTGAAGCAGAAACGACCGCATTTGGCGAAAAAAAAGTGCTGTTCCATCAGGACAATGCACGGGTGCACACGTGTGTAGTCAGCATGGCAAAATTTCATAAATTGGGCTACGAACTGCTACCCCATCCAGCATATTCTCCAGATTTAGCCCCCTGTGACTATTTTTTGTTTCCAAACATGAAGAAATGGCTCGGCGGTAAGAGATTCGGGTCAAATGAAGAGGTCATCACAGAAACAAACGACTATTTTGAGGGCCTTGAGAAAACCTATTATTTGGAAGGAATAAAAAAATTGGAAAAACGCTGGACTAAATGTATAGAGCTAAAAGGAGATTATGTTGAGAAATAAAACGCTTCTTTGACGAAAAAAATATATTTTATTCAAAAAGTCACGGACTTATCAAACGACCCTCGTATTATCAAAGTGCTTACATGTGACCCTGTACTGACCATATTCGACCCTGAGCTTCCAATTGAATTGCAAACTGATGCCAGTGCAGATGGCTACGGCGCTATGCTCATGCACGAAAAAGAAGGGAAACACAGATTAGTCGAATATTATAGCAAATGCACGTCAATATCAGAAGCCAAATATCAATCATATGAGTTAGAGACGCTAGCTTTCTATAATGCAGTAAGACATTTTAGAGATTATTCGCACGGTTGAATATTTGTTGTGTATACTGATTGCAATTCGTTGAAAGCTAGTCGTATAAAGACCGAGATGACCCCAAGAGTACACCGTTGGTAGGCGTACTAACAGGCATTTGACTTTAGTGTAGAATATCGCAAGAGTAGCCAAATGGCTCACGTGGATTTTTTATCACGAAATCCGATTCCCACAGTTTCTAGTTGCATAAGCAAAGTAGATGAAGTTCGTGTTGATCTGGCGACAATAACAGATAATTGGCTATTAGCCGAACAGCAACGAGATGAGGGCATAAACAGAATCTTGGCTCAATTGAATAACGAAGACATGGAGACAAATATCGATAAAACTTATGAGGTTCGAACTTGACTACGATATCGCAAAATACAGCGTAATGTCAAAACTTGTTGCCTACCAATAATCCCTAAAGCGTTTAGGTGGTCCGTTATAAATCATGTACACGAAGCTGTAATGCATTTGGGGTGGCAGAAAACATTGGACAAAGTATACGAGAAATATTGGTTGAGCATATGACCAAATATGTAAGAAACTTTGTGAAAAATTGCATGACATGCAAATTGTCCAAGCCTTCATCAGGCAAAATACAAACTGAAATGCACCCAATTCCCAAGATTAGCATACCGTGGCATACCGTTCACGTGGATATAAGTGGGAAGCTTAGTGGAAAGAACGATCTACAGGAAAATATCATAGTTCAGATAGATGCGTTTACTAAGTTTTTTCACTTGTATTATAACTCTGAATCTTGACTCGGAAAATTGTATTAAAGCTATAAAGTCATATATCGATATATCCGCACCCCACTTCCCAACACTGATCGCTTGGGTCGGACGATTAGGAGCCAGACCGGTCGACCATCGGTGTGACTCTGGGTGTGGTGAAAACCATTGTTAACTTCAAATTTAAATTTGAAATCCTGCGTTTCAAAACGGTTATGAAATTTGCAAGCAAATCGCTCACAGAATAACACACCTCACACCCTCAAGTTTAATTTCATCCCACTGGTCTGAAATCAAGTTTGAAAAAAATATTGAAGGATCGTGAAGAGTTTCAACCTATTGCAAACCTAGGAAATGTGGACGAACTATGAGTGAAATGGACACTTAACCTGAAGTCGAAGTCTAGGTCCATAGGTTTAGCATGGGAATATCTCATTTCCTCGCCCGACAAGTCCTCCAACAGATAATGGGTGTTGCAGAACCTCCCTTTAACGCGGACTTTCGTGCCCACCGGCGCAAGCTTTGCATTGAAATTGGTAGCAGCGTTGCTCAGTGCGAAGTTGCGTTAAATTACTACTCAGCCAACTTCGAAGGAGCGTGGGTTGGCCATCAGGTTATAGCTACGTTTATTCTGCTCGAACGCCTTCAGAAGTTATTTATCAATTTTCGAGCGAATCAACTGCAGACTATCCGGCGTTGCCAAGTTCGATTCGGCATCGCCAAGCATGCTTAGCTTTCTCAGCAACTGGTAATCCATGCGACATCATGTGTTGCCCAAAGACGACCAGATTTACTGACATGACGATGAACTGATGCAAAGTTTTTCGTAGCGATTAATTGATGCTACTGAGGTCTACGTCAAATTCCCTTTGAACACCCTGCACATATGCTCTCTGAGCCGCATTGATTGAGCGATTCACCCCCTCCGCTGCGTTCGACTGCGGAGCATACGCACTCGTGCAGATGTGACGGACTCCGAACTTCGTAAGAATGGTCGAGAGCCTATGGCTTTAAAATTGAGTGCCATTAACACTCACGACTACTTCCGGTATCCCAAAACACGAAAAGATCTCTTCTCCAAGGATGTCTATCACGACCTTGGCCGTGAACTTCTTCACTGCTTTCAGGAAGGTAAAATTGGAGACGTGATTTAGTACAATGAAAATCTCAATGTTTCCCTTTATTGACCTTGGGAACGGGCCAATAAAGTCAATGTTAAAACGCTGGAATGGTCGATCGGTTAGTACTCGAGCTCCCATGGGTGGGTTTAGCGCCACTGTCGGATATTTCGTAGTCCGACAGACCTCATAGTTCCGGATTTAGTCCCTTACCTGCACTACCATGCTTGGCCAGAAGAATCAACGGCGAATCTGATCGACGCACTTAGCCATGCCGCAATGGGCAAAAGAAGACTGGTCGTGTGCGGATCTGATAACGCCTTCCCGCAAAGATTCCGGAACTACTGACTTCCAGATGTCGTCCATTCCAGTGTCGCCTTCAGGAAACTCCGTGCGATGATATACATAATCGGCCACCACCTGGAAATCGGGAACCTTAGTGAACTGGACATTCTCTGTCAACCGTCTGTACTCCTTTGACTGGAATGCTTCCGAGTTGAGGTCGATTTCACTAAGGACTTCTTTGTCTAAATGGCAAATCTCTGCTTCCTCGAAAGAACGGGATATCGCTTCCGCAACCACATTTTCATTCTGCTTGCGGTACTCCATCTCGAACGGGATATCTTGCAGCTTGATCGCCCATCGAGCCAGTCTGCCTCTAAAATCTGGCTGGGTCGTCAACCAGCGCAAGCTTGTATAGTCTGTCACCACCTTGAACGGATGACCCTCGATGTATACGCGGAATTTTTTGATGGCAGTAACTAACGCCAAGCACTCGAGTTCGGTTACTGTATAGTTGCGTTGAGCCTTATTCAGCTTCTTGGACATGCAAGCTATTGGTCGCTCACATCCAGACTTGTCGCACTGCGTCAAGACAGCTCCAACACCATGCAAGGATGTGTCGCACTGAAGAACAAACGGTTTCTCATAGTTCGGATGAACTAGAAAAGAAGCAGAGCACAAGCACCATTTTATCTTAATAAAAGCTTCCTGAGCTCGGTCATTCCACTGGAATGCCTTTTTTTTCAGAAGCTCCGTTAGGGCGAAAATAATGTCCAAGTTATTCGGAATGAACCGCTGATACCAGCCAGTCATTCCCAAAAACCTGCGGAGCTGCTTCTGCGTCTTCGAAACAGGAAATTCCTCGACCGCGCGAATCTTGCCCGGATTAACCTGAAGCGTTCCCTCGCCAACAATGAATCCCAGGTAATCTACCTTCCTGAGACAAAACTGATTCTTCTGGACGTTTATGGTCAGTCCAGCCTTACGTGTGTGTTTTCCTCAAAACTGGAAGAAAGCACCAGGAGATCATCCAAGTAAACTAAGACGTGCGACTTCAACTGGTAAGGAATCACGATGTCCATGAAGCGGCTCATCGTTTGAAGATCGTTGGTCAATCCGAAAGGCATGCGCTTAAATTGGTACAATGGCCTATTGTGTACCGTGAAAGCAGTCTTAGCGCGGGAGTCCTGATCTAGACAGATCTGACAGAATGCATCATTGAGATATATCTTGGAGATACTGTGTACTGGAGGGAGCCTGCTAAGGAGCCCATCCATGATTGGAAAAGGATACGCATCCCTCACAGTCAAAACGTTCAGCTTTCGCGTATCTAAACAAAATCTCATCTTGCCAGGTTTTATATGCGAGGTGACTGGAGAAGACCATGGAGAACTAGGAGCCTCTTCGATCACGTCCATCGCTAGCATTCTATCGATCTCAGCGCACAGGAGACTCTCCTTAGCCGGAGACAAGGGGTAAAACCTTTGCTTTATTGGCTTTGCGGCTGCTGTATCGATAGTATGCTGGATGAGTGTCGTCAGTCCTAGGCCATTCTTCTCGAAGGATGGAAATAAGGTAATTACGCCATAAAGCAGTGATTTTGGGACTTGAGTCAAATCTAGCTGAGGCGAATCGGGATCAGATTTGCAGAAGACTTCATTTATGGATGCTGGAACGATGAAGACGTTGAATCGTCAAAAGAGTTCTTGGCTAATAGTTGATACAATCAAGAGTTCAAACTCGATTGTCACCGAGTGTTACGTCAGAGGAACAGCAATTAACCCAACTATATCCTACGTCTGCCCATCCGCCGTGTGCACGACGTTCTTCGTCTTGCCGAACACACATCCCTTGTCAACTAACTTCTGTGCCAACTTGCCACCGATAACGCTTTTGTTAGCACCGCTATCAAGGAGTGCCAAATTATCCTCACCGAAGACGTTGACTTGAGTGAAGGGCCGTATGTCACCGCTTTGATGGACGATAGAGGAGATAGTATACCGTTTCAAGCCCCGTATGCGTCGCCAAAATTCACGCATACAGGTTGCAGACCTTGATATACTTGATACGGTAGCATCGACTTTGAAAATCTCAGCTCTTCGCTTCTGATATTCGCGTGGACGCACGTGATACGGTTTAAAATGCTGTGGAATTGTCAAATCCGGTAGTTTGGTCATGTCTGGTGAAATGGAAAGTCTGGTAGGATAAAGTGGCGCTGCAGGTTCCGAGATTAGCGTCGGATGTCGCCTCTCAGAAGTCTGCGAGCATCCTGCGTCGGGTTTTCCGACTTGGCCTTGCACCTGTCACAATTCGGCCTGTAAACATCCACCGCCCCACATCCGTAGCAAAAGACGCGCCTCGACAGTCATGATAGCGATGCCCTACCTCCTCGCAATTCCAGCATTTGGAATGGTCGGATGAGCGAACGGCGCATATTTCCGCTTCCGATGCCTCTTTTGACTCTGGCTCGGGATCCTCTTCCACCTGAAGAGAATTCACGAAGCCTCGCTTAACGGCTGAGCGATATTTGGGACGAATGGTTCGGAAGAACTCCTCGTGTCTGTGACATTCCCTACGTAAACTGGCCAAATCCGAGGTGTCTACATGCAACAGCTCATGTTGCAGCTCCGAACGCAAATTGTAACGGACTTCAACCGCGATCTCGCTATCCGACATAGGTTCTCGGAGGGAATCAGCGATAGCCAGCATAGCATCTAGAAAATCATCGAAGCTTTCGTTGCTACCTTGCTTACGACGACGCATAGCATCCTTGATGTCCCTGTCCGTTCTCTGGTCCTGGTAATGCTCTTGCAGGCGACTACATAACTCGTACCAGTCTAGATCGCGGACCGTGCGATGCACTCTCCAATAAAACGCGAGTGCTGGGCCAGAGAACAAAAGATAAGCAAATTGGGACAACAATGAAAAGTTGTCGTTAAGGCTCTGGGTGGTCATGCAATTGACTCGAAATATAAAATCTTCGAGAGGAAGGTCATTGGGTGATCCCGTAAATTTAATGCGCCAGTTCGAGATGGTGTTTGAGATCCTATCTGGGCGATCAATCTCTGAATAGCCGAAAGAAACACGAGCTCCATGCTGCCTTCCACCTAAACTATCCTCAGGCCTCGACGCGTTACTCTGACGACGAAACGCTGGTGCTGCCTCGCCCTCTTCCTCGTAACGAGGATCATCTCGAGCTTCTCGAACAGATTGGGCAACATTAAGATTGCGCAACGCTGCAGAGATCTGTTCGGCAATCACTGCCGACATGCTTTCTCTATAACTCGCCATCGAGCTAGAGATGAGTCTATTGATTCGCTCTTCTGCGACCGCAGATGAATCAGGGGCTTTAGTCTAACGTCGGGTGTTTCCCCGAGTTGGAAGTGGGAGTGAGGAGCTGGCCTGGGTCATGCCACACCCTGAGAACGGGTATTCACGCGGCTCTTTAGAATTCCTCCGGATGAGCCGGAGCGTTCAAAGGTCCTTGCTCAGTTCAAGGAAGCCCTGCGCTCAACTGCAGCAGTCAGGATGGCCTTTGAGCACGTCTGTCGGCAGATCGGACAGGATTCGTTAGAGTTGAGCCAACCAGACAGACAAGTTCGATGGAAATGGTGTCTGCAAGTTGTCTCGATGAGATCTGGGTCCTGATACCTCTATTATTACCTCTATATTATATTATAATTGCTTGCATCAGACTTGCTGTCCTTCTTAAGCATTGGGATGATAAATGATTCCTTCCATATAGAAGGAAAGGATGATGTATCTAAGGACAGCGAGAATAGTTTGAGCAAAGGCATACTTAGAGAGTGAGCACAAAACCGAAGTACACAAGCGGGACACCGTCGGGACCTGGAAAAAAACTGGTTTCACCGAGTGAAGATCCTTAAGAATTGAAATTTCGTTTAGAATAGGAGTGAAGATACCATTAGAACAGGGAATGTTATATGGACAAAAATGAACATTTTGAGTAGAAGGCGAGTACGTAGTTTGAAAAAACTTTGCAAAACAACTTTGAAAGTTTAACCGATGACATACGCTTCATGTTAACAAAACTATAAAACTGTTTGGGGTTTACTAGAAACTCAGTTCTGATCTTGCATTCGTTGTAAACGGTCGCGTCGCGCTTGCGTAAATCAACTATCAGCATCACTCGTTCACCGTTACTTTCGTGTGCTTATCTGCACACAATCTATTTTTAGACATCGCTGCGTGCGGTGTCGGCGTAAACACATCAAAATAAGAACAGTTTAGTGGTTTTGTATCAGCAAACCGCGTGCTTGCCCATTGGGCAAGCATTACCTATATATTAAAACAAACAAGCGAATAATTTGTCTCCGATGGAGAAAAGAGCTGCTATGAAAGTAATAGCTGGAGGTCAATCAGGTCCAGAGATTCCAGCCACGCTGATGAAAGAGGCCCTGCACATAACATGGACATTGCTGTAACCACAAGCAGTGCAACCAGTGTCTCCACCTCTATTACCACAGCGACCACGGCAATGTATGCTGCTACCATGACAGCACCATCAACAAAATTCTGCCTAAGCGTCTGCTCTACAGCCCCGTCGCCGAATGGGCTTCTGGGGTCAACCTTATCCGAAATCACTGGCACAACCAAGGACCCGAACAGATGGATGAAAATCCAGAATATGAAAAGGAAGGTGGCCTTCGCTTCCTACTCTTCCAGCAAACGGATCCACACCCATGAATCCGCCAACTATGAAAACAGCTTTGCCATACTATCCGATAATGAAGAAGATATGGACTACGATAAACCAGCAACAACGGGCTGGTCAACAGCCCCCCAAACGACCTAGAAAGCCCATCCATCAGCGCCGCAGCAGCTGCTGCTCGTCTTCGCATAGCGGCTAGAGATAACAAGCAGAAAAACCAAGCAAAACCTGCTGGCTCCAACTTGAACCCAGCGGCTACAACAAAGTCATCGGCTCAGCCAAAGCCCCCACCCATTGTCCTGAGAGATATCGTTAGCATCAACGAGCTGCTTTCATGCATAGAAAAAGTCTGCAGTCTTAACAATGTGCACATTAAATCCTCTATGGGTGAGTCTGTCAGGATTTATGCAAACGATTCAGACTCCTACAGGAAAATTGTTCGACAATTTGAAGAGCTGAAGATCGAGTTCCACTCGTACCAGCTCAAAGAAGACAAGCCATTTAGAATTGTAGTGAAGGGTTTGCACAATTCGCAAATCCACACTCACGTCTCCGAACAACTGCTAAGTCTGGCTCACAAAGTGCTTTCAATCCACAACCCAATTAGTAGGAAGACTGGAGAGCGGATGAACCTCTTCTTCATAAACATAGAAGCGAAAGATAACAACAAAGAGATCCTTCAACTCCGCGCGCTATGCTATCAGCAGGTTCGAGTAGAAACGGCAAGAAAATCGAACGATCTAGTCCAGTGTCGACGGTGTCAAGAGTATGGACACACCGCGAAATACTGCCAGAGACCCTTCTATTGTGTATCATGTGGTGAAAACCACAAGTCTGCTGAGTGCATCAGAAGCAAGGACGAGGCAGCCACATGTAGCCACTGCAAACGAAACCACCCAGCTAACTTCCTAGGGTGTGCTTCGTATAAAACCTATGAAAAAAAAACAGGCCCAAATCTAAAAGTTTAGCTCGAGCCACGACCAGTAAGAAATCCCAAGATGCGCCACCTAACCCTAGTCAAAACCACGGGATTTCGTATGCTCAAGTGGCCGCGTACCAAATCACAGCCCAAAGAGGCAAAATCACCTGTCTCAGAGGTTGCAAGAGGCAGGGCAACAGCAGTGGCAGCAGAGTCAACAGCTACAGAGTGAAGTGCCTGTAGAAAACAAAATGGAGAGGATGCTCGCATCCCTCATCAAAGCTGTAGAAGCACTCCTTATTATGCAAGGCCAAATGCTCGAAGTGCTGAGCACAATCCGCACCAATCCCCTTAAATGACTCCTCTAAAAGCCTTGATTTGGAATGCACGTGGAGGACAGTTTGCCGAGAGAGAAGGAGTAGACATAATAATGCACTCTGAAACAAAAACTGCGCAGTTAAGACTTCACGGCTTCGAGGTGTATACTGCTATTCATTCAGATGGTAGTACTAGAGGTGGTGCCGCTATTTTCATCAGCACGAAGATCAAGCACGTTCCTATCGAGCCTATAGTAACCAACATAGTGCAGTTAGCTAGAGCTATACTTCAGACAGAGTTAGGTGAGATAGTTTTTGGAGCGATCTACTGCCCCCCGGGTCATCACTGGACCGCAGTAGACTTCGACGACATCTTTCTTGCCACCAGTAGCACAAAATACCTAAATTGGGGCGATTAGAACGCGAAGCACTATTAGTGGGGATCACGAGATATCAGCCCCAGAGGAAATGCTCTAGCCACTAGCGCTGTTGCTGTCAATGCTAATGTCCTGGCGACTGGGTCTCCCACATACTTCTCGAGCGGTGAGGGTCCTAGACCCTCCCATATAGATTTCGCAGTGTACCATGGAATACCCAGTCAGAAACTCAAAATACAGGAGAGTTGGGACCTGGAGTCTGATCACCTGTCACCTATTCTGTCTCTCAACTCACAGGCAACCCACCAGCCAAATCGGCCGCATCTATTGGACAAGCACGCAAACATCGCCTGTTTCAAAGAAGCCCTGAGCAGGTCCATCGAGCTGAATAAAGCGATTATCTCAGCAGCTGAAATAGACGAAGCAGTGAGTATGTTCAACGAAAAAGTACGCGAGGCTGCATCAGTCACCAACGAGCGAGTTACTGGTCGCAACGGAAGAGGTAATACGTCGCAGCGCCGTCCTAACCGCCCACCTCCATGGATTTTGGGACTACTGGCAACCAA
Source organism: Zaprionus tsacasi (assembly GCA_018904105.1). Classification (NCBI taxonomy): domain Eukaryota; kingdom Metazoa; phylum Arthropoda; class Insecta; order Diptera; family Drosophilidae; genus Zaprionus; species Zaprionus tsacasi. The sequence continues at coordinate 672,514 of JAEIFR010000176.1, read as the reverse complement.
GCGTGCATATCGTCGGCGGTACCTTCAAACCCTCCATCCTCTTGATAAGGTACAATGGCTCAGGAGTGCGAGAGAGTTGCGCCAGGCTCTAGTTGACTTACGGATAGCCCAATTTGAACGTCTGCTATCCAACATGGACTACAATAAAGACGCCAAGACGCCGCTAAAAAACGCAACAGGAAACTGGTGCCGCTCCCTTGATACAGGCCCAAATCTTCGCTGACCACCTTGCCGAAAGATTCACGACATTCAACACGGCAACTCTGGAGGACATAGAGAAAGTCGAAGAAATATTGCGTCGCCCACTACAGATGTCTCTACCTATCAGACCTGTCCGACTTGAAGAGCTGCAACTAGCAGTGAAAGCCCTTAAAGTCAAGAAAGCCCCTGGGAAGGACCTGATTACAAATGGCATAATAAAAATACTGCCGAAGCGAGCGCTTCTTTTGATCACATTGATCTTTAATGCGATCCTAAGAGTACATTATTTTCCGAAGCAATGGAAGAGTGCCAGGATTTCAATGATTCTCAAGCCGGGAAAGCCAGAACAGGACCCCAGTTCTTATCGCCCGATCAGTCTTCTACCTTCATTATCGAAGGTATTCGAAAGACTGCTCACTTCCCGACTTGTTGAATATGAATGACAAAAAAACGATCCCCGACCATCAATTTTGATTCCGCTCTGGTCACAGTACCATTGAGCAACTAAATAGATTCATAAACCACATACTCAAGGCATTCGACCATCGAGAGTACTGCAACGGAGCGTTTCTTGACATTCAGCAAGCCTTCGACAGAGTGTGGCACTTGGGACTACTGGCAAAAGTCAAGCTGGCAATGCCAGCGAACCACTTCAGCGTCATCCGCTCCTTCCTTGCCGAAAGAGAATTTGTAGTCCTATGCCGAGACGCTACATCCTCCAGCAGTTTCTTTCACACCGGCGTCCCCCAAGGAAGTGTTCTGGGATCACTTCTCTACGCGATCTATTCTGCAGATACACCAACAACTGATGCGGGAGCACTTGAGATCAACAGGGTAAAGATGCTGCTGGCCACTTTCGCAGACGATGTTTGTATACTATACAGCTCGCCCAGTGAATACGAGGCTGTTGACGGTATTCAACAGTACCTAGAGCTATTTGAGCAATGGGCTAAAAGGTGGAACCTGGGAATCAACGCTCAAAAGAGTACAAATGTATGCTTAGCCTTAAAGCAAGGACTTCCTCCAGCAGTCTATATAAATAATACTCCACTGGAGCAGCCACGAAAAGCCAAGTATCTGGGGTTGACGCTAGACTCAAGACTGACATTCCGCGATCACATTGCCAGCACAATCGCGATGTGTTACGCCAAACGGAGCAAGTTCTATTGGCTGCTGAATAAGAGGAGTAAGTTGGCGCCTCGGTGCAAGCGGCTTATCTACCATCAGATCATAACACCTACTTGGACCTATGGACTCCAAATCTGGGGCATTGAGGCAGCATCAAATAGAAAAAAGGTGCAAACGATGCAGAACAAGTTGTTAAGAGTTATTACCGGCTGCGAATGGTACGTAAGTAACAAGACTCTGCACAGAGATCTTGGCATACATTCGGTGGAAGATCAGATCTCCCTCCATTCCAACCGGCACAACGTAAAACTGATATCGCACCGTAGTAGACTTGCCGCTTACAACGAGAAACCCCAATAAGGCGATTGAAAAGGAGACAATTCAAAAATCTCCTCAATGTAACCTAAATAAATACAATATAATTAAAAATTTACTAAATTTATATATACTAATATAAATCTTGGAGCACTAACAACTAGAGCAACACATTAGGTTATAGTTATATTTGAAAACTGATTCCTAATGAAAATAAACAATAGATAAAAAAAAAAAAAAAAACTAGAAACTGATTCCTACAACGAGCTAAATAGTTTTTATAACATTTCGCGTTCAGTACTGCACAATTTAAACGAGCAGCTAAAAAACGAGAAAAGGCTGCAGGTGAATTATTAAGTTTATATTTTTTAAATAGTTTAGATTTTAAATTTTTAAGGCGCGGAAGGTAAAAAGGAACACAAATATCAAATAATGAATTTATATTTTGATAAAATAAATCTGTCGCTACTGAAATATCAGTAGACGAGTAAAGTTCTGACCAGTCGCAGTCAGAGACTAAGAAATTTAATAATTCAAAGTCTGCTTTTTTAAAGCAGCGTACACGTCTACGCGGTTTTTCATTTTTATCAAAACACACGCCAAGATCAACGGTAACTTCGAAGGTGGGATGGTAAAAATCTTCTGGTAAAGAAAGAGGCTGTGTCCTGTTTAGGATCACCCTAGATGGATCAGATACGAAACAATAATCTAACGATCTGTTTCTAGAATTTTTGACATGATTGACCTGCGACAATGACATATGAAAGAGACCATCAAAAAGGTCATGCTGCCGGGAAGACAATATGAAAGATTCATCATATTCTAGTATATTAAGTCACCAAGGACTATTAAATGATCCCTGTCTGATAACAGGTTGAACACAGTCTTTATTGCAGCTAAATGTTGCCAATATACTGACAATTCCGATGACGGCGGAATATAAGAGCAGGTTATAAAATAAGAAAACCCGGGAAAGTGTAATTTTACACAAATAAATTCAATACTATATTGAATCTCCGGTTTTAACAATACCGATGTAATGGCAGAGTTTACTGCGATCAGAACCCCACCACCACGTCGGCCAGGTCGATCAAGCCTGTAAGTTGAGTATCTACTTGGGAAAACTTCAGAGTTTAGAATATCCGGTTTCAACCAGGTTTCGGTAAATACCAACACATGGGATGTAAAAGAGAGGCTATTTAGGAAAAGATTAGAAAGTTTGCTACATAACCCTCTAACATTTTGGTATGTGTAGTTTCACTCCAAGCTTCGAGAAGTAAAGACGTGCGACTGCTTAGCAGCGAGTAATAATCTCTTATCAGTGCTTAACAATAACAACAATATTCAACACAACTGTTCATCAGGTTATTTTTAGATAAGACACAAACAACAATCCGTAAAACAGCAACAAGTGAACAAGTGCAGTCGGGCAATAGCCCAACAACAACAATGCCACCTGACATAAACAGACTGTTCAAAGCAACAGCAATTGAACCTAAGTTTATAACTGTAAATAAAACAGACAACAAAACGTTTGAAAATGTTTCAGCATTTATTATTAAAAAAGTAATAGACTATACTTGTAACGGAGAAGTCGAATCATGGAAAAAAAAAAACAAGAGCATGCTCTGCTAATTAAAACGAAAAACACTACACAAGCCCTAAAACTCTTAAAACTTACCACCTTTGCCGACTTCCCTATAACTGCAAGTGAACACAAAACTCTTAACTTCACTAAAGGAGTTATCTACTCCAACGAACTGCGCAACATCGAGGACGCAATCATCTTAAACGAGCTTAATCCTAAAAAGGTCACTGAAATAAAAAAAATCATGAAAATGGAAAACAACAACCTGAAAGAAACCGGTCTAATTATCCTAACATTTGCGTCACTAAAACTATCAGATACACTACTGATTGGTTACGAACGCGTAAATATCCGACCGTACATCCCACTACCACTAAGATGTCGCAATTGCCTAAGACTTGGACACCCCACATCCACTTGCAAATCCACCAAATTATGCAACAACTGCTCTGCCGAACAACATACCATTGAAAATGAAAAATTTTGCATCAACTGTAAATATGATATCAACAACCAAAACAATCACAGCCCTACAGACAAGTCATGCCCAGCTTTCATAAAAAGATATAATAAAATAAAAATAAAAATCTTAGAAGAAGTAGATCATAAAACAGCAACCAGTATATATTTCTCACGGCACTTACACCAGGAATCCAAATTCTCCACAATAGCAGCGGCCCAACCAAGTCAGCAAACAGCCACAACTTACAAACCAACAAACAAATCTACTACCCTCAGCAGCAACACATCAAAAACCAATCAACAACAAAGAACAATAACAACATACCAAGATCTACAAACAGAAATGGACACATTGGATTTCCCAACAACATCTTAAACTATATCATCAACCAAAGAAGGACTATCTGAAGAACTTAAGCTTAGATTATATGGTAGCAAACAAGCTACTACTCTCACCAAATCACTAAAATGTAAAGAAAAAAATGAATCTTAACCAAAGAAAAATAACAGAAACAAAAACACCACGCTAAACAGTGATAGCGAAAGCATATAACACCCGCAAACCTGCATACTGGTGCCCTTGGTGTCCGCGGTGCGCTTGGAGTGCAACATGCGCTCCAAGCTCACCTCGGTCACCAGGGGCACCAAAACAATCAGACAAGTGTCTCCTATCTAATGATATTATATCAGAAGATAGAGGACATATAAAACCCCACCCATAATGCAACTAAAAATCTCTTAATATCATCTTAATTAAGAAATCTATATAAACTCCCTCTATTATATTATATATAAGTAATGTTAAAAATACTCCAATGGAATATTAATGGATATTTAAATAATTATGATCAGTTGCAAATCCTTATAAAATCTCATAATCCAAAAATAATCTCCTTGCAAGAAACTCACCTACTCCTCACAACAAGTATACCAATCCCAATCAAATTCACATTATACAACAAAAATTCCTCTATCAAGAGACTTCAATAGCTGGCAAAATTCTTGGGGATCACAAAACAATAACTCCAGAGGTATTACACTATTTAAATTCATTAATCAATCCTGTCTCACAACCCTCAACGATGGCTCCCCAATTCACTTTAGCACCCACCACACATTCACAAATATTGACCTCTCTCTAGCTTCTCCCTCTATAATGTTACACTGTAAATGGAGCAAAAACAACTCTCTCTCAGGAAGCGATCACTATCCAATTCACATTAGCCTATTCGACGACACTGACATTATTCCTCCGAAAACATTTCCAAAATTCAACCTCAACAAAGCCAACTAGCCTCTTTTTAAAGAGATAACAGAGACACTCTCATCCAATAGACCACCAAGTAATAACACTAACAAAGAAGCTGCCAATATCATAAAGATCTTAATTCATGGGGCCAACCAAGCAATCCCACAATACCAACAACAACGAAAAATCAAACTTGTCCCATGGTGGGATCCTACGCTGCAAAAATTAAAAGACAATAAACAAACAGCATGCATTAAATTAAATAGCGATATCAACACAACAAATATTATAAACTACAAACAAGTCGGAAAGGCTACAGTCACGCGTTGACTGTAAGAGGCCATGGATTTTCAGTGTACATATATATATATGTATATATTTAAAGTAAACTATAAAAAAAAGTAGTGAAGGGACAAAGCAAGCCGAATAGACAAGAGTCGATGGCATAATGCATTTTTTGCGCGTGCCAATATTCGTTACACACACACACACCAGCGTCAACTGCTTCTTCTTTAATTTAGACGTCCGTTAAGAATGCACTGACCTGCCTCACGTTTTGTCTATTGCCTCACACACATGTATGTATGCATGTGTGAGCTTCGCATGCATGTATTGTATACATGCACGCATAAGTACAGCATGCAAAATATCTTAAAAGACAAAATGTAACACTTAATATAAAATTGATTTAATAAATATTAATAAATGGGAAAAATGCATATGCTTTATAAATATAAATGTAAACAAATATAAAATGCAACAAAACATAAAAAAATTAAAATAGGTAAATCTTTTTTCGCCGTGTGGATTCGAACCCTGGCCGTTTGCATAGGAGTCCGTCATCCAAACAACTAGACCACCGTCGCTGCGCTCCGCGCACGCTAAAATTGCATATTTAGACCATTAGGTCAAATGTGTCATATTGTCTTGTACAACAATAACACTTCTATTGGATTGATCATTCAATCTCATGATAATTTGTTGAAATATGAAAAATGAAACTAAATGTTATAATGATGAAAAAAAAAACTTTTAGAAGCGAAAAAAAAGGTAATTAAAACTCAACCGCCGCCTCTTCTGATGGTTGAACCTCTATCTCTTCTTTGTTCGATTGCCGGCCTCTCAACACATTTGACTATCGCCGCAACTATTGGCTCTGCGGCTAAGTTACTATTTCGATCTCATATACACACATAACAACTTTTGCATTAAAAAGATCGAAAACGCACATGGCTGGCAGCAGCTTGGAGGCAAGGCATCACAAATTAATAGAAAACGTTAACTTGCGTAACTTCTATGTTTATTATCCGATCGGGTTGCAATTTATAGAATAAGTTCACAACGTATTTATCTAGAAGTATGCCAAAGCTGAAAGTTAAGACTTCAATACTTTGCTTAATAATCGCATATTTAAAATTAATTTCTGATTTACGGGGGCGGTGGGCGTGGTAACCAAAATTTGAAAATGACTTTTACTGTCTAGGATATACATGAATCATTCTGCCAAATTTGGAGTCTCTAGCTTTCTTAATAGCTGAGAACCATTGTCTCATACAGACGGACAGACGGACAGACAGACAGACAGACAGACAGACAGACAGACAGACAGACAGACAGACGGACAGACAGACATGGTTAGATCGACTCGGCTAGTGATCCTGAGTAAGAATATATATAGTTTATGTGGTCGCATATGTCTCCTTCTGCCTGTTACGCACATTCCGACAAACCTAATAGACCATGTATTTTTTTAAAGTCCATGGCCTAAAAATACACCACGAATCGACTTTTTGAAATTCACAAGACTAAGACTAGGACATACAAACATAACCCATAGCCATCTCCTATCTAATCCCAAAATCTTACCACCACTTTGTACAAAGTGCAATAAAACACTCTCCATTACACACATACTCATTGAATGCCCACTTTATAATACAGAAAGATCCTTATATCTGCAAAAAAAATTTAAAAGAAACATAGATAAAACAATAGAATTCCTCAAACAAATAAATATTTTACATCTAATTTAATTATTACAAAATTAAATCATATAATTAAAAAAAAAAACAAATAGAATATTTAGTATTAAATACCACATTTATATATGTAAATATGAATATATAATAAGTATACCCCATACATTTCAAAAAACAAGCTTAAGGCTGCTATTGCTTAAAAAAAAGTTAGACTTAATTTAAATTAAGTACCAACTTGTAAATAATACGAGTAGCATTTAGTTTTTTGTTTTGGTTTTTTGCAACAAATGCCAACACCGAAATACATTTGGAAAAGAGAGCACAAAGAAAACATATGCTCTCCGAAAAGAAGAGTTGAAAAAGTTAAAAGTGGCAGTAAACAAATATTATTGTGCATTAATTACGTACCAGTGGGTTAAGCAGGCATGCACTCGCGAAAGTGAACGATAAGTTAAACAAGGTTAGTTAAATTAAATTTGGCAAACACCGATTGTTTGCAAGCTAAATTCAATAATATCAGAGAGCAGAAAAAAACACGTCCGTTCACTTGGAATAGAGAGATATTAATTGACTCGGGTAGTCCGGGAAGTTTTGTGCAGCGAGCGCGCGTAGCTAATTTCGTCGATAGGCCTGATTCCGCCAGTCCTTTTCCCGCTCGAAATATTCTCGAGATCACGCAAAAACTTAACACGTCTGGTACAAGCAACTTCGGTTTCAAATCTATTTCTCTTTTGGTCATGGATCATTCGATTTTTTATCTTACATATCGATGTTTATCTTACATATCGTATCGTACAATTCATTTATAGCATTCAGCTTTGATACATACATAATTCATATATAGAATTTAGCTTTTATCCATATTATTCACATTTTAACAGGTAATTCAATTCAATTCATTCAGGCAATTTTAACAAAACAAAAATTAATTTAAAATACGCTTTTGCCCTATTTCGGCGCAAACAAGGCCATTAACGAAGAGTCAGTATTGCGGAATAGGAAAAAAAACGCTTGATGTCATTTGGAGAAGTTACCAGCAGTATTAAGCTTAATTATTACACATAAGTTTATTGTAGTCCTTAATGAATCTATTTTTGTACCTCTGATCATTGGTAGAGACTTACTTGAAAAAGTAGATATTAAATTGTTTTGCGTTTAACCCGGAACAATTAGTAATGTGTTAAAATGTAAATTAGTAAACCTTGGCATTCTTCGGTCCCTTGATAATCATTTAAGCAATTCTGACATTCCTACCAAGAGTATTGCGGCTAAATGCGGCCTAACAATTGATAGCCAGACTTCTGAACCGCCGATCGGAAATGTTGATAATTATATTAATGATTTAAGTGCGATTGATGTTACTTCAGAAACTGAGGAGTTGTTTAACATTAATACTGCTCTTCCTGACGATCAATATAACACTCTTCTGTCATCTACTCGTGAGGCTTATTACAATACGCCACTGGCGCCTTACCCTGACGACTACTGTATAAAAATAGAAACGACAAATACAGTTCCTATTTACCGACGACCCAGACGCCTATAATTCCAAGAGAGAATTGAAGTTCGAGAAATAATAAATGATTTATTGAAGAGAAATATTATAAGACCTAGTACTTCGACTTACACTTCCTCCATTTTACCAGGACGCAAGATATCAGGAGAAATGCGTAAATGTGTAGACTATAGACCTTTGAACAAAATCACTTTGCGTGATAACCACCCGATACCTTTAACTGATGACTGTTTAGAACATTTAGGAAATAAACAATTCGGAAAGGGTACAGTCACGCGGTGGCTGTAAGAGGCCATGGATTTTCATTGTACATATATATTAAGTAAACCATAAAAAAAGTAGTAAAGGGACAAAGCAAACAGAATAGACAAGAGTCGATAGCATAAGTTAGAACGAGAGAGAGAGATGTGCGAATTTTTGGCGCGTGCTAAGATTCGTTACGCACACACATACCAGCGTCAACTGCTTCTTCTTTAATTTAGACGTCCGTTAAAAATGCACTGACTGATGCATGTGTGAGCTTCGCAAGAATGTATTGTATATCATCTTAAAAGGCTAAATTTAACACTTCATATAAAATTGATTAGATAAATATAAATAAATGGGAAAAAACTCAAAAATGTATATGCTTTATAAATATAAATGTAAACAAATATAAAATACAACAAAACATACAAAATTTAAAATAGGTAAATTCCTTTTTCGCCGTGGGGAATCGAACTCTGGCCGTTTGCATAGGAGTCCGTTATGCAAACAACTAGACCACCGTCGCTGCGCTCCGCGCACGCTAAAATTGCGTATTTAGACAATTAGTTCAAATGTGTCATATTGTCTTGTACAACAATAACACTTCTATTGGATTGAATGAGATAATTTGCTGAAATATGATATACTATATAAAACTAAATTTTATAATGATGAAAACAAAACTTCTACTTAGAAGTAAAAAAACAAGAAAACAAGGCTACCTTCGTCTTGCCAAAGGTTTTATACCCTTGCAGTTGAAGACAGCTATATGTAATAGTACTCAGATTTTCATAAAATTGCAACAGGTACCTCCATTAGGCCGATCATTGATCGTTAAAAGTTATAAAAAGTTCGATTTTGATGAAAATTTATTATTAAGGACACACTTAGACACACATCTTGAAATATAACGAAAATCGTCCGATAGGCTTAATGACAGCTATACGATATATCAGTCCGATCTGGCCCGTTCCGACTTATTTAAGGAGGGCAGAAATAAGAAGCTTGGGAGTACAGTTTCATGAAGATAGCTCAACAACTGAGAGACTAATTTGCGTTGCAACAGACAGACGGACTGACTGATTGTTCCTATAACAGCTATAGAATATAACCATCTGAGATATTTAAATGGAAAAACTAAGGTCGGGTTACTGTATAACATTTAAAAGTATTGATAATGTGCGGTATTTCCAAAAGCAAAACAGGTTTGCATACAAAAACCCTGAGCAGGTAGCCTTGCTTTCTTGTTTTAAATCCATGGCCCAAAAATTCGAAAAATATACGTCCTGGTAATTTTTTGACTGCGGATTCAGATATAGGAAGTTCAAAACATATGAAAACATATATCACATGACCAGGTCATGACCCCCCATTATTTTTTGGCGCTTTAAAAGTTTTCATGTTTTAAAGTTAAGTCGAAGCTTAAACGTGCAGTATACATTTTGATTTTTGGGGAAATTTTAAAAAATTTTAACTATTAAGAGGTTATGTCGAAATCCAGACGTGATGACGTAATTCCGACTCCGGATTCGGCGACCCAAAATACATATAACTGCATATGCCACATGCTCAGATCATGACAAAACAAGTGGGTATGGCTACAGTCGACGTTCGAGTCGACAGCGACGCGCGCAAAGAGTAAAGCGAAACGACGCAACGTCGACGTCGACGTCAACTGCTTAAAGCAGTGCGCACGCTGCTGCTCGTACATTTGTTCGGATTGTAACTTGGAGAATATGTTCATATGGCATTCAGCTTTATACATACCAAAGCATACTTTGCTTAATAATCGTAGATTACCGATTTGCGGGGGCGCTGGGCACGGCATCAAACATTTAACATAAACCTGTTCTGCCCCGGATATAAAGGAACCTACATACGAAATTTGGTGTCTATAGCTTTTTTAATAGCTGATATCTGTTGTCTCAAACAGACACACAGACGGACAGACAGACGGACATGGCTCAATCGACTCGGCTAGTGATCCTGACCAAGAATATATATACTTTATAGGGTGTGGCACGCCTTATGCCTGTTACATGCATTTTGCAAAAAAGTAGTATACCCTTTTTTTTACCATTTTCAATTGTGGAAGGTGTAAATGGTGAAGCCATGTGAATGGTAAAATTAACTTTTTATTTTATTTGATTGAAAGTTGGAGCCAGCGAAGGTGCCGCTTCCAACGTTCAGTTGAATCTGATTTTTACATTGTTTTCTTAGTGTCTAAGTAAGCCTAAAGCTTATCGCGGAGAGAGACGGTTATGCTTATGCTAAACGTTATGCTAAATATTATGCTAAAAGTTACATATGTAATTATGCTCTCTTAAGCTGTAGAAATGTAGCTGCGAAATGTAGGACGTGAATGGACCCGCAAAAATTTAAAAGACCTTAACTTTGGGTTCTATAAGGTTAGTATACTGATAAGTTACTTAGTGAACTTAAGCCTAATGAGCAAATTACTTTTTAGGCAAAGCAAAAGCCATTGCTCACACTTCGTCAAAAGAAGAAGCGTTTGCAATGGACTAAGCTGAGAATATCTTGGACTCAAAGGCAATGGAATACCATCATATTTAGCGATGAATCTAAATTCGATGTGTGTGTGGGTGATTCGCGGAGAAGAGTTATTCGTACAAAGGCAGAAGCGTACCAGAAAGATTGTCTTAAAAGGACAGTAAAGTTCCCTGCAAGCGTTATGGCGTGGGGATGCATGTCTGCCAAGGGGGTAGGAAAACTGCATTTTGTTGATGGAATTGTTAACGCTGAAAAGTACATGCATATATTGGAAGAAATGAAATGAAGAGGCGCTTGAGAATTGAACCTTAAAGAACTATTTCAGCGCTTAACAATTAAGCTGCAAGAAATATGGGACTCTATTTCAACATAACAGTGCCAATACCTGCTTAATTCAATGCAGGATCGTTGTAAATGTGTTATAGAGGCTAAGGGTGATGTTACTAAGTATTAATATTAAGTATATATATTATATTAAGCCAAATAGACTGTAAAGTTTGTAGCGTACGAAATAATAGTGGCCAAGTGTTTGGAAACAATAATAAGAATAGTGTATGTAAATAAATGCTGTTGTTGTTGTACACTAAAAAACAACAAAAATTTTTTTTCTATCATATAGAGAATAAAATTATCTTTCAGAAAAATATATGTTTGCATGTGTTATCTGCATTATCTTCACATATATTGTGTGCTAAACATTGCATATGCGTAAAAACACCAGCCGTGCGAATTAATAGTGGTCAGGGCTCGTATCAACGTCCAAAAAAAAAAAAAAAAAGTGATAAAATATTATCAAACTTGGCATACTTCAGGTCATCCACAAAAGATACACGTACCGATTGGAATGGGTCTGTCTTTGCAACTTCGGAACCATCAACACAAGCAACACTATGGTTAGCAGGCGTCCTCTCCTTTGGACGGTACGGACAGTTCTTAAAAATATGAGACAGCTCGCTACATTTGAAACAAGATCCATCAGGACGTCTGGGCTTCGGACAAGCACTTTGGTAATGCCCGTAAACCGAGCAGTTGAAGCAGCGGACCGAAGTGTCTGGACTGGAAGCAGTAGCCATCGTTCAAGTTGCTGGAGCCGGCGACACCATCGTAGGCCACAGGAGCCCTAACAGCAGGCATCTTGGGCGGTTACCAGTGTTCGAGGACGAAGGCGCTCATAACGAAAAGGCAGTGTCTTCAGTTCTCGCATTGTCTTGGCAGCAAATAAGATGAATCTCGCACTGGAATGATCACCGAGGCCTTCAATGATGATGTCAATCAGTTCGCTCTCAGCTACATGGCCGCGCGCCGCAATTTTCTGCATC